>OX638210.1:2481029-4881029 GCA_951805265.1 Schizotus pectinicornis
GTCGAACCGACGGCGGCTTTGACGACAACTCTCGCTGAAATGGAGGAGCTACTCAGAGTGAGTAGGTGTCCGGTCATTTTGGCGGGGGATCTGAACGCGAAACATGAGGCATGGGGAGGCGACATCACCGAAGCCAGGGGGGCGGAGGTGATGGACCTGATTGGCGCAGCTGACCTCGAGGTGGTCAACGATTGCCGGTCGATACCGACTTTCGAGACCGCCAACGGGAAAAGCTGGATCGATATTTGTTTCAGCAGAGGCGTGCGAGTGACCGACTGGAGGGTCAGCGAAGAGGAATCTCTAAGCGATCACAGGTGGATTTCTTACAGAATTCCAGGGGAGCGACCACAGGACGAGTCGGAGAAGGCGTTTGTCGTCAGTCGGGCCGACTGGGGACGATTTTCGACCGCCGTCAAAGAGGCCTTAGCCGAGGGGCTTGAAGGCCTGACGGCGGAAGAATCGGCAAATTTTTTGCAGGAGGCGGCGATGGAAGCCTGCAGGAAAAGCATCCCCATGGGGAGGCGGAGGGTAACCAAAGCCAATCCGTGGTGGAACGCCGACCTGCGGCGCCACCGAGCCCTGGTACGATCGGCCAGAGTTCGTTTTCAGCAGGAGCGAGATCCAGAGAGGCGAGAAGAATTCAAGTCCGAGTTTCTAAACTCGCGACTGGAATACAAGCGAAAAATCAAGGAAGCAAAAGTTGCTTCCTTGAAGCCCAGACGATCCATGGGGTCTCGCGTACAGGATTATTTGCAGGGGGGGCAGCAGGAGAAGCACGGCATGGGAAACCGTGCAGGATGAGAACGGCGACTGGACGGTGGACCGTGACAGCACGGCGGCGGCGTTGATTGGAAAGTATTTTCCGAAAGACGACGCGGCAAGCGACACGGCCGAGAATGGCCAGGTTCGAGGGTTAGCTCTCGAATTTAGCCAGGACCGGGTTTTCGAAATTCCTTTGCAGGAACTAGAGGACGCCGTTCGGGGCCGGTCGAAGCGGAAGGCTCCGGGGATGGATGGGTTTCCATCGGCTGGAATCGACGTGTTGATTCGGTCGGCAGGTGATAGCGTCGTTAGGGTTTTCAACAGTTGCCTCAGGGAGGGACTGTTCCCTAAGGCGTGGAAGAAGGCGAGAGTCGCGTGGCTGCCAAAGCCAAGTGGAAGTGGAGTCAGACCAGTGTGTCTGCTCCCCACGATTGGCAAGGTCTACCACAGGATTCTGGCTTCGAGATTTTCCCAATTTCTTGAGGCCCGGGGACTGTTGTCAGATCGTCAGTTCAGTTTCAGGAGAGGGCGCGGAACAAATGAAGCTTTGAAGCGAGCGGTTGACGGAATTAGGAAAGCTAGGGGCGAGAAGAAGCATGCGGTCTTGGTGGCTTTAGACATCAAGAACGCCTTCAACTCGGCCTGGTACCCTAAGCTTCGGCAGCTAATCGCCAGAAGCGGATGTCCGGGAGACTTGGGCAGGGCGATTGTCGACTTCTTGAACGATCGCACGGTTACCTCGGAGGGGGTGACGGTGGCGACCGAGAGGGGTTGTCCGCAGGGGTCATGTCTTGGTCCGGTTCTGTGGCTGCTGATTATGGAGGACTGGTTCACGGAGATTGACCGGGTAGAAATACACGAGTCGGTCAAAGTGGACATACAGGCCTTCGCCGATGATCAGCTGATCACGATCACCGGGCCGTCGGTGAAACGGCTGGAGGCGGCGTGGGAAGCGGTGTGGGCGGCTTGCGGCCGGTGGGCTTCGGCCAACAGGCTGCAATATGCCCCGGAGAAGACCACGGCAATTTTCTCCAGTGCGTCAGCGCTGGAGAGGAGGCCGCGGTTAAAAATGGGGGAGGGAATTGTGGTTGAAACCGGGTACTCCATGAGGTATCTTGGAGTCATGGTAGATGCCAAGCTGCAGTGGCTGGAACACGCAAAGTACGTACGGGGAAAGATCGCCGCCGCGGCTCACAGGGTGAGAGCGGTGGCGGGAAAGACCTGGGGTACGGATCCAAAAGTGCTCCGGGAGATCTATCTCCGCGCGGTCAGACCGGCTCTGCTTTACGGAGCGGAGATCTGGGGGGGACGCGCGGGGGATCTAAGAATGAAGAAGTTGCTAGCTGCGGCTCAGCGACCCTTTCTTCTAGGTGTCACCAAAGCCTATAGGACAACCTCAAACGCGTCTTCCACTTCACTTAAAAGCCCTTGCCTTACATGGCAAGGGGATCCAGATGGAGAGTCGCGATTTTGAGGGACCCTTTAGAGCGGCGGAAGCACCGCACCCGGCAGCAGGGCGGAGAGTGTGGAAGAACCTCCACGACCAGGTGGGAGACGGAGAGGAAAGGCTACGGCAGGGGACCTGGATGTTTTCGGACGCTTCCGGTTCGGAAGGAAAAGTCGGCGTGGGTGTGTTGATGTATGAGGGGGGCATGAAAATGAATGAATGGTCCTTCCGGCTGCAGGACAGTTACCCCATTCACATGGGGGAACTGTGGGGCGTAGTTTTGGCGGTGAGACAATATCTCAATTCAGGTTCGGTGGGGCCACTGAATTTGGTCACGGATTCCAGAGTCGCTCTGGATATCCTGTGCGCCGGAAGAAGTGGCTTGGCACAGGATCTGGAGAGAATGATCCAGGAGGCGGAGCAACGAGGTGGAAGAGTTCGGCTGTGGTGGGCACAGGATCTTCTCCCACAGGTTGCGATGGCGGACGAGCTGGCAAAACGGGCGAGAGAAGACCCGGACCTGGTCCTGCAGGAACGGGTGAAGGAGACGGCGAAAATGGCGAGCAAGGCGGCTCGGCAGGCGGCGATGGAACGTTGGCAAAGGGAATGGGATGAGGGAGATAAGGGTCGACTGACCCACTCTTTCATTCCCATTATCTTGGACCGACGGGCGGAATGGAGCGCGAAAGCGGTCCAGCTCTTGACTGGCCACGGTCAGTTTAGAGGATATTTCAGGCGGTTCCACCTCAAAGAGGGCACTGGGGAGTGCATCTGCGAGGTGTCACAGGAGACGGCGGAACATGCAGTCAACGACTGCACCATCGACGAGAGGCAGGCGGCGAGACAACGGTTTCAGGATCGACAACGTGAGGTGGGTGGACTCTATCCTTTCAGGCTAGGTCCAGACACCAAAACCGAGGAGATCCTGAACCTCAACGAGATGGCGGAGGAGATGATTCTGGAAGAGGAAGACGAAAACAGGTGAGTGATACGGTAAGTTAGGGAAATCGCCGGTCGATTTCCCCGCCAATTTTTGGAGTGCGGAGTTGGGATGGGTTTCCTTGTCAGTGGCGGTAGAGTGTAGGAAAGGGTAGCGGTCAAAAAGCCTAATGTCGAAAGATGGGAAGGCAGGGGGGCGTCACTTTGATGCCTTCCAAATTCTTTAAATGTACCCAGGGAAACTAGAAGTGCCGTGCGCAAAAGAGGCAGCGTGCAATGAAGGCAACCAACAATACCAACATCGCCTCTTCATAACCGACAAAGAATCCTCCGTCCGTTACCTCGTCGACACTGGAGCGGACGTATCCGTAATACCGCGAAAATTTTTGGGTAGGTTCGTATGCATGAACCCAACTAAAATCACCCTCTTTGCAGCAAATTCTACACCGATCCGAACGTTCGGAACAAAAATCCTTTTTTTAAACTTAGGACTAAGGCGAAATTTCAAATGGCCGTTCATTGTCGCCGACGTCAGCCGGCCCATAATAGGAGCAGACCTTTTAATGCACTACAGCTTACTAGTAGACATTAGGAACCGCCGGCTTATCGACACGTCAACAAACATAACATCAACCGCTGAAGTCATACACTGCGACTCGCCTACGATATCAACAGTTACCAAAGGTTCGGAGTATCACGAGTTCCTTCTAAAATACCCCGAAATCACGCGCCCCACACCTCCAGGGACCAAGCCTCGTTCTACCGTCCTTCATCACATCCTTACCACGGGACCACCGATAGCGGAGAAACCGAGGAGACTTTCGCCCGAAAAGTTGAAGGTGGCTAAAGCAGAGTTCGCGTACATGATGGAGCAGGAGTGGTGCCGTCCCTCGAGTAGCCCATGGGCAAGTCCTCTTCATTTGGTTCCGAAGAAAACTGTTGGGGAATGGCGACCATGTGGAGATTACAGGCGTCTAAATAGCGTCACGACACCGGACCGTTACCCGGTACCCAACATCCAGGACTTTTCCTATAAATTGCAGGGCAAAACCATTTTCTCCACAATCGATTTGGTGCGAGCGTACAACAAAATCAAAGTAGCCGAAGACGACATACCAAAAACAGCCGTAAGCACCCCGTTTGGATTATTCGAATTTAGTGTGATGACGTTCGGACTCAGGAATGCCGCCCAAACCTTTCAAAGACACCTGAATTCGATCCTCGGAGATTTAGACTTTTGTTTTTGTTACATCGATGACATCCTGGTTGCTTCCAACTCTGCAGACGAACACAAGAAGCACCTGGAAATCATTTTCCAGCGCCTGCAGGAGCACGGTATCGTATTAAACCCAGGAAAATAGGTACCTTTACACTTGCGTTCAATCACGCGCGATTGGCGCGCCCCGTTCCAAGCACTCGCGAAAGCGCGCCTGTGTAAATGCTGCTCAGCCGCGCAATGTTTGAACGTGTTACTACCTGCACGCGGGCCTGCAGTGCATTCGCGCAGTTGAAAACTTTGTTTAAAATTTGTCACGTTGCGAATCACGCGGTTAATTTTGTACAATTAATACTTAGGTATTATTAACACTAAAAGCCCGTAAGTATACCTACTTTTATATTATTTATGTCATGTAAAAGTAACGACTAATATTATTTTAATGTCACACGGCCCTAGGTGACTTCGTATGCGTACTTTTCTTTATATTACTTTTCAGATACCTAATTATGGCAGATGCACGTTATTGGTCAAAGGAAGTGGTTACTAATTTTATTGAAATATACAAATCGCATCCATGTTTATGGAAAATTAAATGTAAAGAGTACACGAACCGAAATTTAAAAAATGCAGCATACGATAAACTTGTTGATTTTTGTAAACCAATAATCCCAGAAGCTAACCGGGATTATGTGGTGAAAAAAATTCAAAGTTTTCGTGGGTCTTTCCGGAAAGAAATGAAAAAAATGGAAGACTCTAAACGAAGTGGAGCTAGTGCGGATCAAATTTATACTCCAACATTGTGGTATTTTGATTTGTTACTATTTACCATGGACCAAGAACTGCCAACATCAAGCATTTCTAATATTGGAGAAAATTAAACGGAAAATTTAGCCAAGGAAGGCACGTCACAGGAATGGGAAATAGCGGATGAGACTGAAGATGAGAGTTCAAATCACAATAACAGCCAGGTAACTTTTTTATGTATGCATGTACCTACAGAAAACAAATATACAAATTAAGCTTTTCCTTTAGCTAACATTTCGTCCTGCCAGTCAATTTTTCCATGTGAATTAAAATAATTTCTATAGTTATCTCGGTTAGCTTTAGCAGATAACGTAGCAATTTTTTTTCTACTATTGTTTAAGTTTGTCATCTCAACCACATTTTTCCGCCAGTCACCCATCTGCATCTCATGTGTTATCGAATTTTCTTGGTCGAATGATGTCGATGTTGTATAGGCAGTATCGCGCTTTCGAAGAAAATTATGTAGAGCACAAATAGCAAGTACAACGTAACTTATATTTTCTGGGTCCAGCATATGTATAGGCGTATGAAGAATTCTGAATCGTGCGGCTATAAGACCAAACGCATTCTCGGAAACATTTCTTGCACGCGAAAGTCTGTAGTTGAAAATTCTGTTATTATAAGAAAGATCACGTTGGGGATATGGTTTTAAAAAATGGTCGCCTAAAGCAAAGGCTTCATCTCCCAAAAATACAAAATTAAGAGCCCCCTCGGTTTCAGTGTTGTTTGGTAAATGTAGCTGATCTGAAATATAATGAGATAAAATTATATAATACGTTTATATAAATCAAAGTTTACCGTTTACTAATTTATGATAAAATTCTGTAGAATCAATTACCCCACCGTCAGATAATCGTCCATTTTTCCCCACATCGACAAAAATAAATTCATAGTTGGAGTTCACGAGTGCCATTAAAACGATACTATAGAAATTCTTGTAATTATAATACAATGCTCCTGAACGAGGGGGAGGTACAATGCGTATATGTTTCCCATCCAGGGCTCCTCCGCAGTTTATAAATTGCCATTTCTTTTTAAACCCAGCAGATATTTCTTGCCACTCCTGCGTTGTAGATGGAAACTGTAATAAGCAATATTTTTGTATTATTTTAGATCAGTAATCAAGATGCATCAGAAACTCCTGCAACATCTTATCAACTTGCAAAAAGCCCAGCTGCCCCAATTAAAAAAAGAAGAAATGCTAACCAAAATAAATCCCAGATAGACTTTATACACTACTGCAAAAATCAGCTTGAAAAAACAGAGTCCATTGACGAATTTGATGCAGCAGCAATTTCTTGGGCGAAAAAAATGAAACGAATGAATCCAACCCAGGCTATTTACGCAGATATGCTTGTAAATAGAATTATAAATAAGGGACTGTTAAGCCAATTAACTAACATTACAAGCGTAATCGATCATAGGGAACCCAGTGCTGATCCTTCACCCGTTTCCCCTTTTAGCCCATATAGTACTACTTCATCACAGTCTTCTTCGGCTCAGCAAGGACCAGCACTACAATTCGACTCGTCCGCTACTGTAGCATCCTACTACGAACAAGCTAATAATAATTTTGAGTTGCTTTAGTAATAAAACTTATGTAATATATTGTTATAATTAATTAATAAGATTATGTTGATTAGGGTTCTTTTGTTAATTTTTAATAAAACAAGAAGTCTCACCTTTAAATATGTTTTTTGTAAAACCTCATATATAGCTTTACATGTCTCAGGTATCAGTTTACATAATGACGGTGCGGATATTCCTGTGGAAAATTTTAAGTCTTCAAACGAACGACCTGTAGCTAAGTAGCGTAAAGTAGTTGTTAACCTTTCTTCGGCGCTTATGCTTGCACGCATTTTTGTGTCTTTTTTAGAAATTATTGGAGCAACCAAATCTAACAAAATGCGAAATGAGTCAGAATCCATTCGCAAATAGTTTTTGAAATCCATAGGAAAATTTTCACGCAAGTCACGTATCAAGGGCATATGACCATATTTATTGCGATCTTCCATCCATGTTTTTATCCAATATCTTCTCTTTTTTCTTCTATTTGCAACATTCAAATACACAGCTAAGCACAAAGCCACTTTCAATTTCCGCGTTTTAATTATTTTATCCATTATTATTAAAAAAACGTATGTAAAACTGTTGAAAATTTCAACACTCCACGCGCCACGAATGTCGCGCGGAAAAGTTGACGTTTTTCAATTTAGACTGGCAGGTTTATCATCTTACGTTTCAAAGCACAGACTAAAACCAGGCGATTGAAATGTTGCACTTTTTAGGAATCAATTTTAAGACGCGACACTCTTGGCCGCGCGAAAACACGCGTGTTTAGAACAGGACGCTCCAATCGCACGTGATGGAGCGTAAGTGTAAAGGTACCTATTGCGTTTTCGGCGCACCTCAAGTGCAGTACCTGGGACACCAAATCTCGTCAGAGGGGAGCAAGCCGCTTTTGGAGAAAGTTGTTGCAATAACGGATTTCCCCAGGCCCGAAAAAGTCAAACAACTGCGGCGTTTTTTAGGAATGACCAACTTCTACCGCCGTTTCATAAAAAATGCCGCCCAAACGCAAGCCCCACTACACCAGTTCTTGAAAAATAGCACGAAAAACGACAACCGGATAATCGATTGGAACCCGGAAGCAGACGCAGCGTTTATGCGAATCAAAGAAGACTTGGCGAATGCTGCGCTACTCGCCCACCCCCTCGACAACGCCCCCTTGCGCCTAACGACAGACGCTTCTGACCTCGCCATAGGAGGCGTCCTGGAGCAACTCCTCGAGGAAGAGTGGCAACCCATCGGGTTTTTTTCGATAAAGCTCAGCGAAACGCAGAAGAAATACAGTACTTATGACCGCGAGTTACTTGGCATCTACGAGGCCGTGAGATTTTTCAGGTTTATGATCGAGGGGAGACAATTCTTCGTCCGCACGGATCACAAACCGTTGACGTATGCGTTTCGTCAAAAGGCGGAAAAAGCGTCTCCGAGGCAGCTCCGACACCTGGATTTTATTGGGCAATTTACCACTCACATCATACATCTACCCGGAGACGACAACACAGTGGCCGATGCACTATCCAGGATAGAGGAAATTGTGACCCCAAGCATCATAAACCCCCAGGAGCTCGCCACCGAACAAGAAAGAGACGAAGAACTTCGATCACTCCTCACCTCTTCGACGAGCTCGTTGGTATTGAGGAAGTGCACCCCGAATGATTGTGACACAGAGCTGGTTTGCGATACTTCAACAAATACTATCCGCCCTTACATACCAAAGACGTGGCGCCGGAAGATTTTTAACCAATTCCATGGGACGTCGCATCCTAGCGGTCGAGCCACCGCAGCAGCCATCAAAAGGAGATGCGTGTGGCCTTCAATGAACAAGGAAATCAAACAATTCGCGCGCACATGTATCCGATGCCAGAAATCTAAAGTTTCCCGCCACACTCGCAGCCCACTAATGAATTTCAGTCTCACTAATTCTAGGTTTGAACACATCCATGTGGACATCGTGGGACCACTTCCACCTTCTGCAGGATTTCGATACTGTTTGACCATCTCTGATCGCTTTACGAGATGGCCAGAAGCGGCTCCCATGGTGGAAATAACGGCGGAAACCGTCGCCAAGACACTGTATGCGACATGGATTTCACGTTTTGGATGTCCTCGAATAATAACAACCGATCAAGGACGTCAGTTCGAAGCGTCGCTTACAACGTCCCTAACCAACTTGTTAGGCATTGAATGCCACCGTACAACCGCGTACCGACCACAGTGTAACGGGCTCATCGAACGCTGGCACCGTACCATGAAGGTAGCGATTATGTGCCATGAGAATGCGAACTAGATCGACCTTCTGCCAACCATATTGTTAGGGTTGCGGGCCAGCCTCAAGAAGGACTTGCAATGCTCACCAGCGGAGCTGACATATGGTACGCAATTGAGGATGCCGGGAGAATTTTTTTTCACACAGGCCCAAAACATCCTCGATCCGGCAACTTTCGTGGGACAGCTGCAACGACACATGCGGAACCTACGACCCACACCAGCGTCGCGCCACGGTAACTAACCGGCATTCGTACTGTGATGGGCATTGAACTGTAATTTCTTTAATTCAGCATTGTGCAATTATTAGTTTAACGAACTGCTTAGCCTAAATGTTTCGACACAATCGAAGTCCAATGCACCTCGATCGAACCAGCTCGATTTGTTAGTGTAAGCATTTATTAGGTAGTGAAGTAAGTAATTATTTAAGTTAGTTAGGACTGAACCGGTGTAAAGTAAACATGGCTAAATACAGTAATTAGTTAGTACCCGAGAAGGCTTTATTCCAACTTACCCCCGAACCCGAATAGTGGCGAACCAGAGTATTTTAAAGTATATTACATGGCGATCCTGCCAGCAAAGGATTACCTTGTAATCCTGTAAGTGGCATCAAAGGAAAAAGTGTAAATCCAGTCAGTGTCGGCGTAAGGTTTAAAAATGGGAAGTACACAGTCGAAGGAAGAGGTTATCATTGCTCAAGCCGGCAATAGTGGCGGAAGCACGATGGGAACAATGAAGTTTGCAGTTACAGAAATTTTGAGGATAATATCTTTTACGGTCTTTGTAGTGCTACTTGTGGCATTTTTGATGTACAAATGCAAGAAAATGTTGGAAACAAAAATCAGGAAGGAGATAAGGAAGAGCCAACGGAGTATAGGGATGAGTCAAGAAGAAGTATAGTGTTGTGGCGTGAGTAAGAGTGAGAACTAAGTGTTGTTTTGTGGGTGTAAAAGCAAAAGTAAGTGAGTTCAGTGTTAAGAAGGTGAAGAACTTGACCATGATGATGGAAGACACCAAACCATGACTTAGATAAGTACCTACAAATGAGTGGAATTGACGAATTCAAAAAATTATATGAAGAAATTAGTGTAATACATAAAAACTTGCTTAAGGATAGTCAAGAAAGAAGGGTAGATGTAAGAATTATAAATAGGAAAGTTGAAAAATTGGATAATTTAGAGAAGGAATTTAATGGTTTACGGAATAATTTTAATAAAGAACCACATGAGGTTAAACTAATTAAGCAAGTAAAATTTTATGTTGAGGAAATAGATAAAGTTATTATTTTAATTCGGGGTATTTTAGAAGATAGACTGAAAGACATAGCAGTAAGAGATAGTTCTAAGATTGTAAAAATGGCAGAGAAATTTGATTTGAAGACAGCGGCAAGTTTGTTGCCTTTAATGGATAACACGGAAAGTAGTACGAAAAATTTGATTGACGCGATTGATTTTTATAACACGTTGCTAGACGATAACGGAAAGACGCTTTTAATAAATTATGTTTTAAAGACTAGGCTGTCGCAAAACGCAAAGTTACGGTTAGAGAAGACATATCAGTCTAGTGCGGATTTAATTAAGGATATGAAAGGTAAACTTTTAACAAAAAAATCAGCAGCGGCTCTGTCGATAGAACTTCATAACGTGAGACAAAACGAAAAATCGGTGGATAAATTTGGGACTCAGATCGAGGAATTATTGGTCAATTTAACGTTAGCCCAATCCGATGGTAATGACAACGCTAGCAAAATTTTACAGGAAACGAACGAGAAAATCGCAATCAATACGTTTTCTAACGGTTTACGGGATCATGAATTACGAACGATCATAAAGTCAAGAAATTTTTCCCGATTGAAGGACGCAATTAGTAGTGCAAAGGACGAAGAAACTTCTAAAAAAGGTTCTTCGTCCCAAGTTTTTCACATGCACCGCGGAGGAAATTTTAATAGGGCAGGAAATGGAGGCTATCAAGCAAAATTCAATTTCAATAGAGGATTTCGCGGAGGTTTTAACAACAACAGCTCATATCAAAAATCACAGTTTCATCAAAATAATTACCGTCGTCAAGATTCATGGAGAGGTCAAAACCGGGGTCGTGGTTACAATTCAGGCAATAGAGGACGACCATTTAGCAACAATCAAAGTCACAAAAATTATTATATGCAAACGACATCAAATGAAAATCCTAATTCAGGTGGAAAATTTTTTCGTGGCCAACAGGAGCAAAATTAATAATGAAGTAAGTTTCAATCTAAATGGATTAAATTTTGTGTATGTAACATATGGGGAAAAACAGTTGAAATTTCTTTTGGATTCTGGCGCGTCTGTAAGTATCATTTTTGCTTCACATGTAAAAAATGATCAGTATGTTGACACATCAAGAAAAATAGAAATACGGGGTTTAACTGGGTCAACTTCAGCTTTAGGTTCTGCTGAGATTAATTTGAAATTTGATGACACTGCAGTAAGACATGAATTGTTTGTACTTAAAAATTTTGATAACGATATGGATGGAGTGATAGGTTCAGATTTTTTTACAAAACATTCGGCAATTATAGATTATAAAAAATTTATATTTTTATTTTGGGTTCAGCAAAGCAAAATTTCCATTCCCCTTCAATCAAAATACGATAGCTTTATGATAATTCCCCCGAGATGCAAGATTATTCAACATTTTAGAAGTGGTATAAAAGGCGATTGCATTGTTTTGGCAGAAGAAGTTTGCGAAGGAGTTTTCACAGCAGGAAGTATAACAACACCAAACAAGCACAATATGATACCAGTAAAAATTTTAAATGTCAATGATAGAGAAGTCAAATTGAAAAATTTTGCACCTAGAACAGATCAGTTTTCTAATTATGATACATGTGAATTTGGCAATATTTCTTTTTCAATAGAACGAATAGATCAATTACTAGACTCAATAAATAGTAACGGATTAAATACGGAAGAGAAAATTTCAATTCATAAGATTTGCGCAAAATATGCTGATGTCTTTCATTTAGAAAATGACCCACTAACGGTAACCAATGTTCACAAGCAAAAGATCCAATTACAAGCAAACTCAGCACCTGTCTATATAAAACCGTACCGGTTACCACATTCACAAAAATTCGAAATTAACAAACAAGTAGAAGAAATGTTAAACAATGGAATCATCGAAGAATCAAGATCCGAATGGTCAGCTCCCTTGTTAGTAGTACCCAAAAAAGCAGATAGCAATGGCAACAAGAAATGGAGAGTAGTAATTGACTACCGTATGTTAAACAAAACAATTAAAGGCGACAAGTTTCCATTACCATGCATAGACGAAATATTAGATTCATTATCCGGAGCAGTTTATTTCTCTCATTTAGATTTATCTCAGGGTTACTATCAGATAGAATTAGATTCAAAATCACGAGGATGTACAGCTTTCAGTACAGATCGAGGAAGATATCAAATGACTAGATTACCTATGGGACTGAAAATTAGTCCTAGTGCTTTCTCTCGAGCTATGACAATTGCTATGTCAGGATTAAATTATGAAAATTGTTTTGTGTATTTGGACGATTTATGTGTTTTTGGAAATAGTTTAGTAAATCACAATCAAAATTTAACGAAGGTATTACAAAGACTTAGACAAGTAAATTTAAAATTAAACCCTAGTAAATGTAACTTCTTGAAGAAAGAAATTTTGTATTTAGGTCATATAATCTCATCTGAAGGAATATCACCTGACCCTGAAAAAATTTCAATAATGCAACAATATCCTGTGCCAAAAAATTCGAGTGATACAAAACGATTTGTGGCGTTTGCCAACTATTATAGAAAATTTATCAAAAATTTTGCTGAAATTGCAGCACCATTAAATAGCTTAACAAGGAAAGGTGTTGAATTTAACTGGAACAAGCAAAGTCAACAAGCATTTGAGACATTAAAGAGAGCATTAATAGAACCACCAATATTACGATATCCAGATTTTTCAGAAGATAATCAATTCATTTTAAGAACAGATGCATCAGGTTATGCTTTAGGAGCAGTACTTTCAAATTCAAACGATAAACCGGTAGCGTATGCTAGTAGAGCATTAAATAAATCAGAAAAGAATTATAGCACAATAGATCGTGAACTACTTTCAATATGTTGGGCAGTCAAAAAGTTTAGACCCTACTTGTATGGGAAAAAATTTCAAATATTTACAGACCATAGACCATTAGTATATCTATTCGGTATGACAAACCCGTCGAGTAGATTAACCAAATTTAGATTAACGCTAGAAGAGTATGACTTTACTATAAATTATATCAAAGGCAAAGAAAATGTTACGGCAGATGCTTTATCCCGTATTCAAATTGACTCAAACGAATTAAAATCAATCGGTAATACTTCAGCTAGTACTTTTGTCTTGACCAGAGCACAAACTAAGAAAATAAGCAATGGTTCTTTAGGAGGTTTCAATCCGACTCTATCTGACAACAGACTTGATCACCCTGGTGTCGTGGAGCTCTTGAAACCACCCTTAGAATCTGCTGAACTACGAGTAATAAACTCAATTAAATTTGACACATGGAAGGAGAGTAAAGATAAAATTTTTAAATTAAGGAACTTATGTTATGATATCACTACAAATACAATTTACTTAAAACAGGAAACTCGATCAGGGTTAGCATTAACTGCATCACTGAGAGACCTTAAAACGATATGTTTAAAATATAATATTCCGGAGTTAGTGATAATAAAGAATGAAAAATGCGCATCATTGTTAAAAGAAATATTAAAAGTTCCTCATGAAGTAAAGAAAACCGGTATAAAAATCACTATTATTCAAAGTGCACAGAATATTAGTAAAAAAGAAACTCAACAATTAATACTCAATGATTTCCATATTTTACCAACAGGAGGACATGCTGGTATAAACCGAATGCATAATAACATTAAAAAATATTACTTTTGGTCAGGACTCCGAAAAAGTATTGAAAATTTTGTAAATAGATGCGATGATTGCCAACGATACAAATATTCAAAGTCTAATAAGCAACCAATGCAAATTACTAGTACAGCTACGTCAGCGTTTCAAAAAGTTTTTCTTGATTTAGTGGGCCCTTTAGAACAAGACAGGGAAAACAATCGTTACATTTTGACGTTGCAGTGCTAATTAAGTAAGTTTGTAGAGGCGTATCCGATAGAAAATAAAGAAGCAATTACAGTAGCAAAATCTTTTGTCAACAATTTCATTTTACGTTACGGAATTCCAACAGAAATTGCAACTGACCAAGGTACTGAATTTTTGGCTACAACATTTAAAGAAGCATGTAAATTGTTAAAAATCAAGCAACTAAATTCTACAGCATATCACCATGAAAGTCTTGGAGCTCTTGAAAATAGTCATAAAAGTTTAGGCGCATATCTGCGAATTCATTCAACAAAACATCCAGATCTCTGGAGTACTTGGATTCCTTATTGGTGTTTTGCATATAATAATACCGTTCACACAGAAACACGCTATACGCCGTATGAACGAGTTTTTGGGAAATCTAGTAACTTACCATCGAATTTGACAACGAAAATTGATCCAATATATAACTTTGACGATTATCCAACTGAGTTGAAATTTCGTATACAAACAGCTTGTAACAACGCTAAAAATAATTTAATTAAGTCGAAATTAAAACGAAAACAGGATTATGACAAAAAATGTAAGTTACGTAATTTTAAGATTGGTGAATATGTACTTTTAAGGAATAGTTCTAATAATAAACGAGATCCGATTTTTAAAGGACCTTATCAAGTTGTGAATGATAGGAATCCTAATGTTGTAATTAAGGTAGATAATAAGACGTTAGAAGTACATAAGAATAGAGTTAAGTTGTATCGAGCGTAAGAGAAAAAAAAATTGTACGATGTAAATTTTTTTTTCTTTCCCACCGAGAGAGGTGTGATGGGCATTAAACTGTAATTTCTTTAATTCAGCATTGTGCAATTATTAGTTTAACGAACTGCTTAGCCTAAATGTTTCGACACAATCGAAGTCCAATGCACCTCGATCGAACCAGCTCGATTTGTTAGTGTAAGCATTTATTAGGTAGTGAAGTAAGTAATTATTTAAGTTAGTTAGGACTGAACCGGTGTAAAGTAAACATGGCTAAATACAGTAATTAGTTAGTACCCGAGAAGGCTTTATTCCAACTTACCCCCGAACCCGAATAGTGGCGAACCAGAGTATTTTAAAGTATATTACAGTACATCCCGAATTGACTAACTGCAGTCATGTTTTTCTTCGGGATGACGCTGTAAGGAAACCACTACAACAGCCCTACACCGGACCACATCGCGTTGTCCGTCGAAACCCAAAAAACGTGGTTATCAATTTCAACGGGAAGGAGATGAAGGTTTTCATCGATAGGGTCAAACCTGCATTTTTGACCGTAGAAGACAAACAAAGTAGGCCGAGCCCACAGCGAATCAAGACGCAACATAACGAACCCGCACCTTCAGCAGAACCGGAAACCGAGGCGCCGATTCCAACTACTCGACAGGGACGGAAATGCAAATTTCCTGTTCGTTTTCGTGACTGGAGGGGGAGTAATGTAGCGACCTTCCTCGCAACTTAACGTTTCCAGATCCGAACCAGAGAGGGCGCTACCTACCGCGCACCCCCACTAACAACAGCGACGAATCCGGGAACCACCAGGGAATATAAAGGCCGGACAGAACCTCCACGAATCTCTCTTTTTTACCGACGACTCGCCGACCTGGTGCCTCCGAAAACTCCCGATTCGACTACTAATCGCCCCGACATAAACCACGCTTTTATCGAAACTTGTATTTAACTAAATATATCGTTATTGTTGTGAATCGAGACTCATTCCGGAAAGCAAGTAGCTTTAACCTTTAGAATAATTTATTATTATCGGCAACAAAAATTATAAAAAGATGACAACCGCTTGGGCCAAATATTCAAGGAAATCTAATTTCACAAAGCTTCCCTTCAAATTAAAACACATTTGCTAAGTTTGTTACGTAATGTGGAGCGGACATATAAATAAATAAATATGGTATCAAGGGTGTGGCTCTAAAATGGTTTAAAGAATATTTAAAATATTTAAACGAGAGGCACCAAAAAACTCGGTGTGGAAACAGTACTTCCGATAATAGAAATATAGAAATAGGTGTGCAGCAGGGCAGCGTACTGGGCCCCTTACTGTTCATTTTGTACATTAATGACATAATACAGGCTGTGTATAGATGTACAATACACTTATTTGCAGATGATACTCTGTTATATTTTTATGGGAAAGACGTAGCATTAGTAGGTAACATAATTAACGTAGAACTAGATAGATTAGATGATTGGTTAAAGTGCAATAAACTGAAAATTCAACCAGCCAAAACCAAATATATGGTGATCTCTACCAAAAAAAATTATGATAATATAAATATAAAGATTGGTGCAGATGACATAGGAGAGGTAAACACTCAAGTATTTCGGTATATTAGTCTAAGAGCTGGCTACGGAGGGGTAGGGGTGACTCGGTTTAGTCGAATTTATATCCTTTACAGGTTCAGTTGTTACCAACATAGTGAGAGACGAGCCGCCAAAAGGCCCCTGGAAGAATAATGCGAGGGTAGGGGGTCAAATATGTAATTTTTTCGTGTCAAAAAAGTGATAAGGTGCAGTAATGAAAATTTATAGAATGATCGAAAACAACATAAGTAAAGAGGGAAAAAATCGCCAGAAGAGTAAACGGAAGATAAAGGACCGCCAGAAGACGCCATGTTGCAAAAAAAATTGCAATAATTACTTTACTAAGTGCACTTCTGGCAATTTGTATGCTTATTCTATAATTCAAAACAAGATTGGATGCAAAACGCCAGAAGGCTAGAAAGAAGAATAAAAGAGATAATCCAATACTTAGATCGTCGGTGCTCCACTCGGCCGATCAAGCTTGCCTATCTGGAACAATGGGCACTCAAAAGGCTTCCAGTGAATTCAAGGTGCCTCGCAGCACATTAAAGGACAAAATAAAATTAATGAAGAGCAGACCAATTAATGTAGAACAGGCAGTGAAAAAGAAACTTGGACGCTATGGATCTGTATTTTCATCTGAACAAGAAGAAGAAATTGTTTCTTATGTGATTGAATTGGAATCCAAATTATTTGGATTGACATCTTTTGAATTACAAACACTTGCTTAACAAATTGCGGAAAAGAATAACGTCAGTCACAATTTCAACAAAAACACAGAAATGGCTGGTAAGGATTAGCTACGGAGTTTCATAAAAAGACATCCACAATTATGTTTACGGACCCCCGAAGCCACTTCTGCGGCGGGGGCAATGGGGTTCAACCGAGCTGCGGTGTTTTTTGCGGTGTGTGATCGTTACAAATTTCCTCCGGCAAGGATATACAACTGTGACGAAACTGGTGTGAGCACGGTGGCCAACTCCCAATCGAAAATCGTTGCAAGCAAGGGGAGAAAACAGGTGCGTTATCATCTGCCGAACGTGGCCAGCTAGTTACCGCCGAAATTTGATTCTCTGCCGCTGGAAATTACATCCCACCTATGTTGATTTTCCCAAGGCAAAGAATGAAGCCGGAGCTAGCAGATGGATCACCACCGGGCACGAAAATTGTGTGCCATCCCAGCGGTTGGATGCAAAGTGATATTTTTCTACAATGGATGGAACATTTCTTACTTTTTACTAAACCCACAGAGTCCGATCCCGTTTTACTGATTCTTGACGGTCACGCGACGCATACAAAGAATTTGCAACTAATCGAGCTAGCACGCAGTAACAATGTTCACATGTTATGCCTGCCCCCACATTGTAGCCACCGTCTTCAGCCGCTAGACGTTGCATTTATGGCACCTTTGAGTGCGTATTACGGTCAAGAAATAAAAACTTGACTTAGAGCCCTTCCTGGTCGTGTCGTTACACAATACCAAATTTCAAGTTTATTTGGTGCAGCCTATGCAAAAGCAGCTACTTTGCAAACAGCGATCAATGGGTTTAGAAAAATAGGAATATGCCCACTGAATGAAAATATCTTTCCTGATCACGAGTTTGCTCCTTTGGAAGTAACAGAGCGAGGGTTACCAGACAATTTGTTAGAAGGCAACCAAACGATAACTGATGCAGAAGCAACTGAGCCTCCAAATACACCACCTCGAATTCAATCTCAAAATTCACTGTCTGATTCAAGTAACAGTTCGTCTCCAGTGGCATCTACTAGCACAAACTCTCCAAATAACGGCATGCAACCTGACTCTAATACGAGTTTTACTTTGGGACCTCGACTCCTTTGTCCTGTTCCAAAAGGAGAGAGAAAGCAAACTAATCGTTCGCGAGGAAGGGTTTTAACTTCGACGCCATACAAAGAAGAGCTCGAACAAAACTTGCAAAAGTCAAAGACAAAGTCTGTAAAGAAGCAGATGTTCTGTACTGGAAAGGGAACTAAACGTAAGAAACAAGAAGCTACTGCTACAGATAGCGACCATGAAGACACAGATGAGGAAGATGCTTCCTGTTTGTATTGCGGTAAACCATATTCCAAATCTAAGCCAAATGAAGGGTGGGTGCAATGCTGAAAATGTTCCAAATGGGCGCATGAGGCATGCACTCGATGCCCTGAAGATGTTTTAAATACATTTATTTGTAATTTTTGCATTTTTACATAAACCCTTGTTCACTTTTATTAACCGGCGGTTTTGCCCCATAGGGTGGGGTAAAATCGCCAAAGTGTACTTTAGAATTATATATTTTTTTTATTAAAATGTTGTTTGATTTCGGTATTGTTATAATGTTAATTAATCTATAAGCAACTTGCCTTGATATTTTCTTTGTAAAAATTGTTTGTAATAACTTGGAAAATGTCTGTCAAATCTTAAGTAGGCGGTCTTGCCCCACCTTCCCCTAAGTATATAAATATATAATTTTGTGCTAGCTAGGTACATATTGTATTTAATTATTTATAACATTAATATTATTTGATAGAAAACGTACAACTAATAATGCAAGTATTGGTAATAGTTTTATAAGCAATCAGGTATATAATGACATGAAATAATTAACTGGACACTCTAAAAAACGATCATTCGGCCAATGGAGTGCCCCTTCCTCATTAAAAAAATTAGGGAAAATTTCCCTTACTTCCAAACCATCTGCGTTTGCAAAGCCACCTCCTCCTTTTAATGGAGTTACATTGTTCGGCGTTGGTACATTTGGATCATATTCGTAAAATGCTCTATTATCTTTCTCCAAAAAGGCATCTCTTAATAGATTGTGTAAACAACAAGTTACCATGATCAACTTATCACACGATTCTGGATATATAGCTATAGGTGTGTAGCAGATGCAAAAAATTTAGCTTAAAAGACCAAATGCGTTTTCGGTGACTCGTCGAGCTCTGCATAATCGATAGTTGTAAATGGTTTTCCTCCTATCCGATTTAGCAGATAATTTGCTGTAAGGTTTCATTAAATGTCTGTGCAATCTAAATGCTTCATTACCAACTAAAACGTACGGCAACTTTTCATTTGAATTGGGAAGCTCTTTGTCATTTAGAAATAACTTTCCCGAGTATACTTGTTTGCCCATTTCAGAAGTTAAAAAAATGGTACTATCGCCTTCTTTTCCATAGACACCAACATCAACAAATAGAAATTTACAATTTACATCTACCATAGCGAGCAAAACGATGAAGAAATATTCCTTGTACTTGAAAAATAGCGATCCGCTTTTTCTGGGTCAAAAAACTCTGATATGTTTGCCATCAACTCCCGCGACGCAGTTAGGAAAATTCCACTTATTCCAAAATTCCTGTGCTTTTTCCATCATATCCATTTCATTTCGTGGTGGTAGAAATAAAGAAACTCAATGCAGACATAGCACTTCTAATGTTTCTCGAACAACAATTGAAATGTAACTAGAAGAGATACGAAAAGCAAATGAAAGGGATCTGAATGTTTCACCTGTAGCTATAAACCTAGAACAAAATATATAAATTAAAATTACATCAGAACATCATTCGATACGATTACAATTTAATGACTTTATATTATTCTTATTAAGCTAAAAAGTGTAAATTACGATGGAAAAATATTCGAAACAACTATTTAAAGCAAAAAAGAAAGCAGAAACTAGGTACTAGTTCGGCAGCATCATCACGACCAACAAAATGGCATTTATAGGAACACGTAAAATTTCTGGACCAATTAAAATTCGAACGAAGGTATAAACTATCTCTCTTGATTTGCATTTTTCAGTTTTCTGATATATTAGTTATTTCAGTCGTATTCAACATTGTAGCAAACCCTCTCAGAATTCTCAGGAGAGCGGCGATGATGATATTGTAACTGTAGTGAAATCCTGGAAAAAGCGTTTCTACCGAGTCGCTTCTAAAGCGACCGAAAACGGTCGCCTTGGCTTAGATATCTACCGAGTCGCTATGGATTTCCATCGGTTAAACAGGGAGTTCCGAGATACTATCGCTTTTTTTGGTGTTCGGAAGGTGCATTCCTATGAATGGCATTGGTAGATGACGGCTTAGGGGCTGGATTTTCAGATATATTCACGTACAAGTGGAAGGGTTATAACCTCCGGCACCCAAGTTTACCTGTTTTTGGTAGAAATCGTTTCTACAACTCCAAAGGTGCTGCTTTAAAAGCGATTCTTCAGGATATTGCATATTTATCGTTATTTGGAGATTAACAAGGGGTTTTTAAATAATCTTTATCTTGTTGTTGACAATATGTACCAATATTATTACTTTTGTAGGTAAAAAATAACAATGTTCATTTCCGAAACCACTTTTAAATGATCTTTAGATTATTTGAATTTCTTCTTCAAAACGTGCTTGCAAATTTTACAAAATCTTAATCTCGACAAACATTTTAATTATTTCCTTGAATAAACGTTATACCCCAGTCAACTTGGACATTTCTAATTACATTCAGAAAAAATATCTGTAAACTAAACAAAAGTCCTAGGTACAATCGTACAATAAAGTATGTTTCTATACCAAAATAATATCCTCCACAAATTTCGTTACATTTATAATCATTTGTTGGATTCATAATATACAGTACCGTAAAACGGGGAGAATAGGAACGAGTGGGTGAAAAGGAACAAAAAGTGGGAAAATGTTTCTTTATTTCCTAAAATTAAAAGTAACCGTGCTACGAACGTCGAAAAAATACTGCAGTATCGAGGAAGGCTCGTAGTTTCCATTTTATGTTGGCAAAATGGTTGGTTGGCAACCTGTAACTGTCTAATGACATTTAGAGAGGTGCATCAAAAACAGCTGATTTTGAAAGGCGCCAAAACTTCAATGGTATAGGGTTGTTTTCGTGTAGGTAGGTCGTTTTACTATATTTTTTCTTACATTTTATACATTTCTGAGTATATTGTCAGCTAATCAAAGTGCTGGTCAATAAATTTCGGCCACTTACAAATTTTTCCATAAAAAGAACCATTTTTGGAGGTTAAGTAAGTGAATCGGAACACAATAATGAGAACCTACAAATCCGATCCACGCGCTAAGAAACACATAAAACATGACCCTGTGGTCATTGAAAGGGCTGTCCGAGCTGTGAGGGCGGGAATGACCTATCGACGGGCAGTTGAGAATTTCAAAATTCCTAAAACTGTCATCCATCGTCATGTGAAACGAGGACCTCAGTTGCTGAAACAAGGGGGGCAAACCGCTTTATCACCGGACCTTGAACAGCGTCTGATCCAAAAATTGATCTTGGTCTCGTCCTGGGGATATCCGATGGGATTACACGACTTACGCCAGCTAGTAAAGTCCTATATGGATAGAAGAGGAATTGTTAAATTCAAATAGGACAATTTGCCTGGCTATGATTGGGCGAAAGGGTTTCTAAAACGACACAGAGCAGAACTATCTGAACGTATGTCTCAAAACAAAAAGATCTAGGGCAGGTGTAAATCCCGAAGAAACTCGACTTTACTTTGAAAACTTAAAAACAAGTCTAGCTGGTATTCCTGAAAGTAACATTGTAAACTATGACGAGACGAATCTGCTCGATGATCCTGGGAAGGCTAAGATTATTTGCAAACGAGGACTCAAATATTCTGAACGAATAATGAATCACAGCAAATCTTCGACGTCGATTATGTATGCTGTAGCAGCCAATGGATTTCTTTAGCCATCCTATGTAGTTTATAAATCAACACATTTGTATAATACGTGGAAAGAAGGAGGCCCGCCTGATTGTCGATACTATAGAAGCATTTCTGGATGGTTCGACTCGCAGTGCTTTGAAGATTGGCTTGAAACCATAGCCATACCTTATTTTAGACACTTGCAAGGCCGAAAAGTTCTAATCGGAGACAACCTATCATCGCATTTAACACTGGATACAATTCGGATGTGCGAAACAAATGGAATTGAATTTGTATTCTTGCCAGCCAACTCCACCCATCTAACTCAGCCTCTTGACGTCTCTTTCTTCAGGTCTATAAAGATGGCTTGGAGGAAAATATTGTCACAATATAAAAATGGCCCTGGCAGAAAAGAGCCCGGAATTCCCAAAGATATTTTCCCTCGTCTCCAGAAAAAATTGGATCATGCTCTAGAGGAAAATCGGGAGAAGAATATTAAGTGCGGATTCGAGGCATGCGGAATTGTTCCCCTAAATGCCAAAAAAGTTTTAGATAGAATACCATCGGTAAAGCCAGATCAAGCTGAAGGCGTTGGACAAGCGAAATTGTTGAATGATTCTTTAATTGAAGTGCTAAATACAATGCGCTATTCCGATGCACCAAAGAAACGACAACCAAAGAAACGTTTAGCAGTAACTCCCGGGAAAAATGTAGCTTCAGACGATTTCTTAACTGACACCCGCTCTTGTCCCAGTCCCAAACATCGTCGGGTTACCAATGTTCCGGATTCGAATGACTCCAGCAGCGATGAAGAAGTGGTGGAGCCCGAAACCCAAAATGATGATCCTCAAGACGATTCCAAGACTGATGACGAAGAAAATGACTCAATCGAAACTGACTGTGATGAAAATGTGCCTTATGTTAATTTTAATGGTAAAATTTTAAAGGGTGTTTTTGCCCCTAATTCACGGAAAAGCAGTTGGCTGGTTGTTGACTTTTAAAACTTGTCAACAACTAAATGTTCAGGAAGCGGCCGCCACGCTCTTTATAGGACAGGTCCTTTCTATATCTAAGCACAAATCCTACAAATCTAAGTTTCTCAAATATACACCTACGTGCATAGACAATTGGAAAATTTTTATTTGGCCCACTAATGAAGACGTGGCTGAATTTGAAGAAGAATCAATTGTCAGCGAAGTACGAGCCCCTGTGCCACAACGCAGAGGCCAGCTCAAATTTCAGATCAACTTTGAGAGTTGGCGATGAAAATTTCTGCTTTCGTTGAATTATCTAGTTTTTCAGTTCATTTTTTCAAATTATAGTTTTGTTTTCTAAGTTGAAGAAAAATTTTTAATTTTTTGTTATTATTTTTTTTAATAAAACGTTTTGCTAAATTTTGACGTTTTTCGCTCTCATGTAGCTTCCCAAGTGATGTTGAATATTAATTTTAAAAGAAATGTGGTTCCTATTGACCTCCACAGCCATCCAAATGGGAAAAAGGATTAGAAAACAGGATTGTTCCTGTTGACCCCCTCCTAGAGGTCAATCGGAACAAGCGGTTTTTTTTTAAAAAAAAAGGTATTAGATTGCATTTTTTGTAATTTTTGAAACTGGCAATCGATAGAACCAATACTAATGCTGCAGTCACACTTGTATAGTTTTCTGTAATTAACTTTTGAAGTTGCGCAATAAAGTTGCCGATTGGATTCAGACGTGTACAGAAAACTTGCAGAAACTATCAAATTTCAAACTTGCAGCGCTCTTCACACATATGCAATATTTATTGCGCAACAATTTGTCGCGCAACGTATGTCCCGCCACTTTTCTCAGTTCTCTCCACCCTGCTGCAACGCGTTGGTTTTTAAGAGTTTTTAAGTCAGTGCTATTCCGTTCGTTTGATAACGTAGTGTTACGTGTCAAAATGTACTCCGAAGACGAAATTGAAGCTGTGGCTTGTTTGGCGATAACGCTTGTTAAAGGAAAGCAAAGAAGACAACGTAAAAAAAGATTGTGGACCAGAAGTTGGATCCTAAATCGTGATAAATGTGGTGCTATCAACAATTTACTACAAGAACTCCAAGCAGAAGATCCGGCATATTTCAAGAATTTTTTGCGAATATCTGCTGACGATTTTGATTATTTGTTAGAGAGAGTGAGACCTTTAATAACAAAACAAGACACCTTTATGAGAAAAGCAATAACAGAAACTGCGCGTCTTGCTCTAACATTAAGATACTTGGCTTCAGGTAATGTATCAATAAAGTATACCTGATAGAGCACATAGGCATACATCATAATTTTCAGGTGATAGTTACCGCTCACTTATGTATTTGTTCCGGATACCATCAAATACAATATCACAAATAATACCGGAAGTTTGTGCAGCAATTTATAACGTGTTAAAAAAAGAATATTTAAAGGTAAGCTATTTAATTAAGAATAGTAGGTAACATGACTGGATTACAAATTAGAGGGTAAATAAATTCCTATCATCCGGTGAAGGCGTTGTATCGGATGAACAACTTGCTGACTGATAATCAATGACTGACACGGATTGTTGTGCCCGAAAAGCTGCAGCATTAGCTTCCAAGATACTTTTTTGAATCAAATTTTTCAATTTGAAGTGGCAGTCGGGCCAATTTTTTAACGAACGTAATTCAGCAGCCACGTATTCGCCGAAAACTGCATATTCGTCTTTTTACGCTTGGCTTCTAATACTTGCATACGCCGGTTGATTGTTGCTTGATCTTGATCAATAGTCGATTTCCTTTTATGCTTTACAAGTGGAGGACTCTTCAAAGTGGCCGTATTATAAAAACTCTCAGTAGAATTTTGAGGTTCTACTACGGTAATTTGCGTTTCCACGAAGCTATTTTGAGTTTCGATAAAGTTATTACCCTGGGTTTCATCTTCACTGTCACCTTTCTCGTTATTATCTTCAGCTGACAAGGTCAAATTCTGAAAACATAAAATACAAATAATAATTTTCTTATGAGTGTATTACGTTTCAGATGCCGAGTACAGAGCAAAAATGGAGAAAAATAGCAAGTGATTTTAACAACAAATGGAATTTTTCAAATTGTCTTGGGGCCTTGGACGAAAAGCACCTGCATATTAAGGCACCATCGAACAGTGGTAGTTTATATTTCAATTATAAAGGTGACCACAGTATCGTGCTAATGGCATTAGCGGATGCCAATTACAAATTCATTTATATAAATGTTGGTTCTCCTGGACGTGATTCAGATGGCGGAGTATTTACCAATTGCTCTCTGGCCCGTGCACTTGAAAATAATACCTTGAATATACCAAATGGAGAACCATTACCAGGACGTAAAACTCCTGTACAATTTGTTATTGTTGCAGATGATGCATTTGCAATGCAAAGCTATATTCTGAAGCCATATGCATTTAGAAACCTCTCTCGTGTCAGAAGAGTGGTAGAAAATGTTTTTGGCATTGCTTCAGCGCGGTTTCGTATATTAAGAAGAAGTGCTGAAATTGATCCAAGTAGAATGAAAGTAGTCACTTGTGCTATAGCCGTGCTTCATAATTTTATAATGTCGCGTACAAAATCTACCACAATTTATGCACCACCAGGTACGTTTGATTTGGAAAATGAAGATGGAACTATTACACCGGGTAGTTGGAGAAAGGAATGTCAATATTTTCAATCTTTACAAAATGTAGCAAGAGGAACAAAGAAGACAGCAAAAGAAGTTCGCGAAGAGTATAAAAATTATTTTTGTCGCGAAGGTGAAGTACCTTGGCAGCGTAATTATATTTAGATGATTTGTTGGAAAACTTTTAATAACATTATTCTAATAAATTGAAATAGTTCACGGAAGAACTTTCGACAAAGACGATATTGTGTGTTTGGAAATTTAAGAAACGAGGACTAATAATACAAACGCGGCCTTTTCGTGGGGTCTTCTATGAAAATACTACATTTATGAATTGTATCTACTTCGTGTACTACGAAATCACTTTATATATAACTATATATTTACGTACTTACTTACATATGTATAATAATACAAATATACAATTAACTCACCATTGAATCGTTTGTCTCCGTTGTAGAGTTGTGCTTAAACATAAATTCTAGGCCATGATAAAACTCCCACTTGGTAACATAACGTTCCTCACTTCCGCTGCCGCTCTTCATTTTCTTCATCTTTGCCCGTTCGCTAGTATATTGTGACCTCAAACTATGAATCTTCTTCTTTACTTTAAGAAAAGGAAGCTTCATAGTTTACGCGATGCTGTTAAGGGCTATTTCTCTTTTGTCCCTGTTCCGAAACTCCTTCAATAGGACGTTCCATAAGCAGGGATTTTCTTCGATTAACTGTATTAATTGAAATGTTTCCGAAGAGCTCCATTTTCGAGACATTGTCGCGAGCTACAGGCACAACGGACTGAAGTGAGGTGCTCGGGAACCCTCTCGCAACATAAACTTGCGCAACAAAATAAACCAACATGTTGGTTATTTTTTATCTGGCGCAACATTATTGCATGCAGGGGTTCACACGTTGCAACTTTTGAACCGTACAGCAAGCTGCAATATTGCATGCAAGTTTAATGTTGCGCAAGTTTTTAAACTTTAGGAGCTGTTCACACGAAGCAATATGTAACTTGCGCAACTTTTCGTGTTGCGCAACACGAAAACTATACAAGTGTGACTGCAGCTTAACTCATAATATGTAGGAAAAAAAAATACAAATATAAGACCGCAGAGGTACAGAGCGCTAAAGTTCAAAACCGTTCCGATTCACCCCGTTTTACCGTAGCTTATATTCTAACTCTGTCAGATTGAAACGCGAGTTTGAATCCATACGCATACCTCAATTTTTGTATACAGAGTGTCCCGGAATAACTGTTACAAACTTGAGGGGCGGATATAAAATCAAAAAATAAAACGGCTTTTCTTAATAAACATGTTCTCAAAAACGGTTGATAACAAAGGAAGAGTTCTTCAAAATTGTCGTAACTCTTGACTCTTATGATCAATTTTTCCGAATGTTTGCACATGTATGTACATGTACATGTAAGTTATCATGTATCGTTGGTATCCATTTTGATGGCAATCCAACGCAAATTCTGACAACCAATAAAAACAGTATATTTTTTTAATTTGAGCCAATCAGGATCTGATCTCACTGACAATCTTTTCATACTAAGGAGTAGGTGATTACAGCGGCAATCTGGCATTTTCTTTGTATTGTCTTGCCGAATACAACACGTGGTAGGCATTTTTTGTTAATTTTTGTCAGTTACCACTCATAGTTGTTGTCTTTAGAAAATCTGACAAAAATTGCCGGCAAGATTCCTACCACTAGTGGTATTATATACGAAAATCGCACGATACTGAAAAGTAGCCACTAGATAAACAGAATTTGGCGTCGTTTCTATGACAATATAAAGGTTTCCAAGAAATTTTTTGCAACTAGCCTAACCCAACATGAAATTAATAAGTGGAAATTATTTCAGCCAATCAAAGTTGACAGCGTAAATGTGTAAAACTAAACGAGTCCTCATTAGTTGTTATTTGCATTTGTGAATGATAGGGATCATTTATTTGTGAATACGAACACGTTGATTATGTTGTACTCGAGTAACTAAATTCGAATCGATTGATAAATGGTTTTTGTTCAGTGTTTGCCACGTGGCGCAACATAACCTAAAAATGGTTAACTGCCTAGGATGTGGTAAAGAGATCAAGGATGCTAATCTTGATGTAGCAGTTGAATGCAAGGGTTGCGATGAATTGACTCACCCTAGCTGTGCTGTAAGGTTAAGCAAACTTCCTGATGGCAGATTTAAGAAATGTTGTGCTGATAAATCTGTACCTAGCGATTTTGATAAAAAATTGGATGATAAATTGGACAAGTTATAGGGAAAAATCTCATCTTCTCTCCTAGAAACTAAAAATGAAATTAAGAACTCAGTACAAATTGCAATTGACCAATTAGACACTAAAATTGAAGAGGCTTTTGTACAGATAGATGCAGTGGATCAAAAAGTTGAGTCAATTAACAGTAATGTTTTTGAGACTGTTCTCTCTGAATTTACAGATAGGAAGTACAGAGAGAGGAATCTCCTGATTTTTAATCATCCAGACAACAATAATGATATGGAAGACAGGAAATTTGTTCATGGTGTACTTGGAAAGGCTCCCTTTGATGTTTCTAACCTAAAAATAAATCGTTTGGGAAAATTCAATACTTCTCGCTCTCGACCCCTCAAAGTAGCCATGGACACATCAGCTGATGTAATGTGGGTTATGCATAACAAGAAAGATTTGCAATTTGGTGAGAGTAAAGCTTCAGTTGATAAAACTGCATATCAACGTCAGCAGTTCAAAACTCTTATAAAAGAAGTTGAAGCTCGTACAAAGAGTGGTGAGAAGAATTTAGTTATTAGATACTTAAATGGAAATCCAACAATTACAATTGATACTCCAAAAAAGTCAAATACTCCTAATTCAAATTCAAAAAACTAATTGGAAGTTCATCTGGACCCTTGAAAATTTACTATCAAAATGTAAGGAGTATAAAAAATAAGTTAGCTGAATTCATTGGTGCAGTTTCATCATCAGCTGTTGATTATGACCTCATATGTTTAACTGAGACTTGGCTCGATCAGTCTGTAACTGATGCTGAACTTCAGTTATTAAATTACAAAATTATTCGTTGTGATCGTGATTTATTGAGTTCTGGTAAATCTCGTGGTGGTGGTGTGCTGATTGCTATCAAGTCAAGCATTAATTATTCGATTCTAAGCATGCACAGCTCCTCCATTGAGTATATGATTCTTGGGGTTATGTTGACGGGCAGCTGTAGAATTTGCATCAGTGTGCTATACTCTCCGCCTGTGTCATCTGTGGGTCCTGATGTATTTGAAAATGGACTTATTCAGTTTCTACATGCTTTAACTTCTGCATCATCGGTGGCAGCCTCTTCAAGTTCGCGCAAAGCTGAAATGCTGCTCCTTGGAGATTTCAACCTACCTGGTATCAAGTGGTCAGTGGAGAATGATGCTCAGATTTTCTCAAGTTTGTGTTCATCGAGTGTAGTTCGGAGTGTTGCTGAGAACCTGTGTATGAACGTTAACACGTTGGGATTGAGACAGATAAATGAAGTTTATAATGCAAAGAGTGCGCTTCTTGATCTTGTTTTTACTACGTGTGAGCAATATACTTGCTCAAACTGTATCGATCCCTTAGTTAAGCTTGATTTATTTCATCCGGCAATCTCAATTGATTTACTTTCTGTAAATCTGTCTCAATTACTCTTTGATTACACTACTTTTAATTTTAGAAATGCTGATTATATTAATATTGAGAGGAAGTTTGAGCGACTGGAATGGTCATTTTTAGATGACTCTAATTTGTTACTGAAGGATAAAGTTGACTTTTTTTATAGCAAGTTATATGAGGTAATTGGTGGTGACGTTCCAGTTAAAAGAGTTGTTTCTTCTGTTTCTCAGCCTTGGTTTAATAAAGAATTACAAGAAGAAATTAATGGAAAAAAATATTATCACTTAAAATGGAAGGAAACAAAAGATGGTTATTTTTATACAAAATTTACTGTGCAAAGAGCTATATGTGAATCATTGGAAAGAAAACTATATAGAGCCTATATCAAAGATGTTGAGACAGGCATCATCTCATCTCCTGATAGATTCTGGAAATTCTTGAATAGAAAGTCGCATAACCTCATTCCTGCTACCATAAATTATAAAAATATGATAGCTAATAATGGTCAAGATATTTCAAATTTATTTGCAGATCATTTCAAATCAGTTTTCAATAAAAGCACAGTGGATTATGATTGTTCACATTTAACCACTTCTCTTGCTCTCTCAAGTATTACTTTTACTATAACTGAAATTAGAGATTCTTTGTTGGCTTTGTCTAATAAATTATGTGCTGGCCCAGACGGTATTCCCGTTATATTTATGAAGAGCCTAGTCAATGTGTTATCTCCTATTCTTACAGTACTATTCAATGAGTCTATAAAAGTTGGGCTGCTCCCTGATGTTTGGAAAATGTCATACATTACACCAGTTTATAAGAAGGGTTGTAAGAGTGAGGTTGTGAATTATAGACCTATTGCTAAATTATGTACTTTTGCCAAATTATTAGATATGTTAGTGAGTAAAAAGTTATCACAGCATCTTTTAAAATTTATTATTGATGAGCAGCATGGATTTATGCCAAATCGATCCACCATTACGAATCTTGCACTGTATAATGAATTTATTGTCAATTCTCTTTCAAATTGTAATCAAGTTGATTCAGTTTATACAGATTTTTCAGCTGCATTTGATTCTATTAATCACAATTTACTGCTAAAGAAACTTGAATGTTATGGTATTCATGGCTCATTGTTGGATTGGATTGGTTCGTCTATTCGCTGCAGAAAGTATATTGTAAAAGTTCAAAATTATTTGTCATCTGAATTTATTGCGGATTCCGGTGTTGGCCAAGGTACCCATACAGGACCTTTATTTTTTATAGTATTTATTAATGATGTTAAATGTTTTATTAAGAATTCTAAAGTATTGCTGTATGCTGACGACTTGAAAATTTATTCTACTATAAAAGATGCCAGTGATGTAAATCGCCTACAAATTGATTTAAATAATTTGTTTAACTGGTGTTCGCAAAATGGATTAGTATTTTGTCTGAACAAATGTTTTGTTATTTCATTTTTTAAGAATAGTTGCACATATTATAATTATTATTTAAATCACGTACAACTTAATAGAACTGATAATATTAAGGATTTGGGTATCTACTACGATGAAAAATTCTCTTTTTATTTTCATTATAACTATATTGTCAATAAAGCGTCAAGGAATCTATATTTTGTTACAAGAAATACTAAGGAATTCAAAAAAGTTGACACGTTGGTCATATTATATGATACTTTAGTGAAATCTGTGTTGATTTATGGGTCTGTGATCTGGAATCCTGGGAGTGTTCGTGACGCTAAGAGAATAGAATCTGTACAGCATCGCTTTATGAGAATAATGTCATATAAGATTGGGTGTCCAATGAGCAGATTTAATCATGACTATTCGCATGTTGCTGAGGTGTTAAAGTTGCCAACTTTACACTCTTTCAGAATATATTTGGATGCACTTTTTCTTTATAAACTTCTACATTCACTAATGGATTGTCCAGATCTTCTAGTATTAATTAACTTTAGAGTTCCTGGTCGTGTTTTAAGAGGATCTTTTACTTGTCAGTTACCAATGGGAATGGCAATGATTTTAGAAAGGTCTGCACTATATAGATCCTGTAGCTTATTCAACACTACTGAGGGCTTGCCTGATGTATGTGACACAGCTTCTGTTGGAGCATTTAAAAATGCTCTGAGAAAGAGAATTTTTTCATTGTAAACTTTATTATAAATTGTTATATTTTTGTTATATTTTTTTTTTCTCAATTCTCTCTATCATGATAAGCGCAACTAGTCTGTAAGTTTCATTTGTAAAAGGGCCCCTAGGCCTGTGAAAAAAAAAATAATAAAAATAAAATCATTTATTTATTAAAAATGACATAATAATGACATAAAAACCTAATGTCTGTGTCGTTGCGATTTTCTTACCGAAAATGCCCTCGTGCATTGATTAATATCCGGAAATTTTATTCCCATGGATTTTCAAAACCTAATTAGCCCGAGTGTTCCACTCGGGCTAATTAATACGTTTTGGAAATGCATTCGAAAAAAATTCCAGAAATAATCAATGCACTAGGAACAACCGTTTCTGAGAAATTCTTGATTTAAATGGTCAAAATGTTTAAAACGGTCACGATACTTAGGTTAGGTAGTTTGAAAACTTTTCACCTCAACAAATTGCTGAAAAGTGATTGGTTTCGCATTTTTGAAAAGGTCCTCCCTCCAAAGCGACCGAAATCGTAAAGATAGCGACTCGGTAGAAATCGCTTTTTCCAGGATCCCACTACTGATTCGGAATCGCAACAAAGGACTGAAGACGAGCTAGGATCACCAGATTCCATAGACTTAAATCAGCCTAATCCAAAACGATTAAAACTAATAAACATGGACGGTAAAAGCCGTTCAAACACGCCAACCTCCAGCAGTTCAACCCCCGGTATCGCAAGAACCAAATTATTAAACCAATTAGAAGAACGATCTAAACAGCGTCTTCAACTTTTATCCTAGTTGACGCACCAAAAGGAGGAAGATGACGTTGATTTATTTATGAGAAGCATCGCTCTAATGGTGAAAAGACTACCTCCCAATGTAATATCACAAGCGAAGTTACAAATTCTGACCGTAGTAACTAATTTACAGGCATCTTCCCCAATAATAAATCCCCCACATACACAATCCCACCAACCCCGGGCACTAACTGCTGGACATTTCCTAAGTTCTTCCCACTTCAAGTCCGCCTGACGACCATACGCCTACTATGTCTAATTTAACCCCCGCCTATTTAAGCTACGATTACCCTTATATGAGATAAATTACATATAGGCACTGTTACGATTAAATTTTGGAAATGACGAAAATTTTGGGACCACTGGCAATCTTATCAAGTCAACAACAACAACAGACTTGAAAAAGCTAAGATACCTTTTTCTGATTTAAGCGTCAAGACAACTATTGTCGTTTTCAGGATTAAACTATTCACAACCTGCTCTTCCGGCTTCCGCCAAACCAATACTTGTCTTGGCGCTCAAATCAGAAAAAGTTATCTGAGCTTTTTCAAGTCTGTTGTTGTTGACTTGATAAGATTGCCAGTGGTCCCAAAATTTAATCGTAACACACGCCCCTGCCCAAAATTAAAAATAAAATAAAAGTGAAGAGGAAGTTGAGTACTAACGAAAATTTACCCTCTTTCATTAATTTTTTTTCTCTTCAAAAAAAAGAATTTCAAAATTTTTAAAGAATCTAACTATTAGTTATTAAATTGATAACCGCCCCAAAAATATTTTACTATAATAATAAATAAATAAAATAAATAAATAAGTAATCAAAATTATCATTCTATTCTGTGTCACTCGATTCGTCATTCTCCTCCGGTGAACTGGCTTCCGAAGATTTAGATTCCATTTCGTCGTCATTATATTCAAAATTCACAGTATAATCTGGTTTTAAATCTTTAATGTGATAACGACCTAAGTTTGTATGTGTCGCATCTTCTAATTCGTAAACATTGATTCCTATCTTCTTTATTATCCTATAAGGACCAGCAAAACGCTTTTCCAGTTTCGCCGAAAAGTGTTTTCGTAAATCTGTGGTTGGAAATAGTCTTTTCCACACTAAATCTCCAACTTCATAACTTACAATTCTTCTATTTTGATCATAATTTTGCTTGGATTTTCTATGGGCCTTTTCAATTAATTCCTTTACCATCTTCCTAATTTTTCCTAATTTGCTCTCCGTTTCTAATACTGTTCTTCTGTATTTTTATTTATTGATTTGTCCTCGTTTAGTTGTTTGCGTGTTCGAATTTCTTCGTAGTCTCTACCATCGTCAATCATTTCTTGTTCAAAATTAATAAAATAAGGTGTTCGACGTGTTGCTTCATGAACTGCCGTTCTGATAGCACATGCTATTGATGGTAAATGTTGATCCCATTTTCTATGATCATCTTCAACATAAGCTATAATCATGGTTTTTAATGTCCGATTAACCCGTTCCGTTGGATTGTTCTGTGGGGTATATAACGCATTGTAATACGGTTTAACTCCACATTCTTGTAAGAAATCTCGAAAAGCTTTACTTCGTCCAAATTGCACTTGTAACGCTCTGACACTTTGATGTATATTGGGTTGCGGTAATGGGGGTGATTTTTGACATTATCGACAGTTCGCGTCGTCGTAATTTAGAGTACTGGTAATTTAGTAATTTTGTGAGTGTTTTATCGAATTAAACTCGTTTTTTGCATTTATTTGTGTGGGCTAACAACTTACATAACCCCCCCCCATTAAACTGGCGCTCCAACTCGGGAGCCTACATGAAATTAGTGTTAAAAGTCGGAAAAGATTCATAACCTCACTTTTGTAATTTACCACGCGAAAGTTTTCTCGGGTTTTGTGTGCATCTGTGACCTGGTGGCTGTCTTCGAACCATCACCACACCGCACCGCTGTTGGGATTTTGCTGTCCGTTGTCCTTTCGTTGGGTTTCCGCCTTCTTCAGACATAAACTTCGAAGTTGTCTTGGCGTTCCTTGGACGAAGCCCCCCAAAGAAGCAGCTCTACAATTACCCTAAAGCATTTTTCCTAATGCTCATAAGTAAGTCCGTTCCATTTTTGCATGAACTCGTATAATTTGCGAACGCGAAACGTACCAATAATGCCTCAACGCAACGTAGCGTCTCCGGAAGGGCCGGAAAATCCACTAAATGACTCGGTCGCCCCTCATTCTGTTCAGAATCAACCAACGACTTCCTCCGACTCCGGGATGATTACTTTAACTGCTGAGCAGTTTCAACAACTCCTTAATTCTGTGAAACAGGCTCCGCAAACGCCTGCTGTTCAAACTCCTGTCACGGCTGGTGGCAATTTTGCAAAATGCCAATCGAGGTTCGATGGTAAATCCGAGTCTGATGTCATAGCTTTCCTGGATGCTGTGCAAATTTACAAAGATTGTTCCTGTGTATCAGATGCCAATGCATTGCGTGGTCTGCCCATGCTTTTAGATGGTTTTGCTGCAAGTTGGTATCAGGGAGTAAAAGCCACTGCTGAAACCTGGCCACAAGCTGTCGACTTATTGCGTAACGCATTTGGACCTAAGAAACCGCGTTATAAAGTCTTTCGGGAATTATTTTCTAAAGAACAAGATGTTAATACACGCACGGACGTGTTCGTCTGCAATGCAAGAGCCACTCTCGCTCATCTGCCTCCTGATACTTTATCCGAAGCCCTGCAACTGGACATGGTATATGGACTTCTGCACCTAAATATTAGAAAAGCAATCTCTCGAGACAAAGTGACTACTTTTGCAGAACTACTTGAACTTGCTCGCTCCGTAGAAGACACGATCAGCGAACAAAAAGAGCTCTACATCAAAGCTAAGCAACCTGAATCCAAAAGCCAACCTACCGTCAGGTGTGCCTACTGTAGAACCCCAGGACATCACAAAGATGAGTGTCAGAAACTTCAAAAAGCTAAAGAAAAGTCTGAAATGACAAGAGAGACCAAACCAAAACAACAATTCTCGTGTTATGGTTGCGGTAAGCTGGGATTTGTACGTTCAAACTGCCCAGTCTGTACACCTTCTGTCTCTACTTCGTCAGCTGACTTCTGTGTTATTGGCATGACAATGACACCCCGAGCACGACCCAAGTTCTCAATTCAGATCGAAGACCTGAACGGTACTGGACTGATCGACACCGGCGCAAAGCAAAGCGTGGCTGGTGACTCTCTCTACCGCAGTCTAAGACAGAGACGTCAGAAGTTTTTTAAAGAATCGGTTTGGGTTAAACTAGCTGATGGAAGCAGTTCCTTACAAGAAGTCTTGTCCACAACAGTAGATGTCTTGCTTCAAGGACGCAAGATTCCCACTACCTTTGTTGTTTTGCCTAATGCTGAACGAAATAATACACTACTAGGAATCGATTTCTTAGAAGACGCCGGTATTATTTTGAATTTACGCCGCCATACCTGGTGCTTTGAAGACGAGCGTTTTGAGCACAAACTGGATTATGAAGCCATACCAGGACAGCTAGAGCTGCACGCCCTTGAAATCTTGAGACCAGAAGAAGGCGCGTCTATTCCGATCACAGAAAGAAAAGATCTTGAGACGTTGCTGGAGGCAAATCAAGATACCTTCAAAGCAGGGGGAGATCCGACTCCATACATCGAACATTGTATTAACACTGGCAACAGCCTACCTACTTCAGTACCACCGTACCGACTTTCTCCGTCCAAACGCGAAACACTTCAAGCCGAAGTTGACCGCCTACTTGACGAAAAGGTCATAGAAGAGTGTGAGTCACCTTGGTCGGCTCCTGTTGTGCTGGTGGAAAAAAAGGATGGATCTCCGCGACTCTGTATCGACTACAGAGCCCTCAACGCCAAGACAGTATCCGACTCGTATCCACTTCCACGAATGGACGATTTACTCCACTCGACTACCAGAACCAAGTACATAACTACGATCGATTTGAGAGCTGGCTACCATCAAATCTCAGTGCGCGAAGGCGACAGAGATAAAACCGCTTTCGTGACCCCGTTTGGAACATATCGCTATCGTCGTATGCCCTTCGGGCTGAAAAATGCCCCGGCGACCTTTCAGCGACTAATGGACCACTTTCGAAAAGGGTTACCTGATGTTCTTTTGCTAGCCTATCTTGATGATTTGATCGTCCTGTCTCCGACCTGGAACAAGCACCTAACCGATCTAGAACTAGTCTTCTCGAGATTGAGACATTTTCAACTTGTGGCGAACCGCGCTAAATGTCATTTTGTCTGTGATAGGGTGAGATACCTTGGTCATTTAATTACACCTTCTGGAATTGAAGTTGACCCGGACAAGACTATAGCTATTTCGGCCAGAAGAGAACCCAAAAATGTCAAAGATGTCCAGTCCTTTCTTCAAACCGCCTCCTGGTATAGACGTTTCATAGAGAATTTCGCAGAGGTTGCTTGTCCGCTGTGTGACTTGACCAGAAAGAAATCTGTTTGGAAATGGGGCCTAGAGGAAAAGAAGTCGTTTGAAGTTTTGAAGCACCTATTGGTGTCCGCCCCTATTCTCAAGCAAAATGACCCAAATCTGCCTTACTCATTAAGGACTGATGCAAGTAACTATGCTCTGGGGGCAGTACTCCTTCAGGGAAAAGATGAGACTGAACATCCAATCGAATACGCTAGTCGTCTGTTGACTAACGCCGAACGAAACTACTCGACAACCGAGAGAGAAGCACTGGCGGTTGTCTGGGCTCTTCAGAAATTTAGAGGCTACGTGGATGGAGCAAAGATCTCAGTTGCCACTGATCATCAACCCCTCCGCTGGCTGTTAAAACTAAAATCACCTACTGGACGCCTGGCCCGCTGGGCGCTGCAAATCCAAAGTTTTGACTTAGATATTGACTACATTCCTGGCAAGATAAACGCTGTAGCAGATACCCTGTCTAGACCGCCGTGCGGACATGAAGATGAAGCTACTTGCGAAGTTTGCCTGGTGACCATTGAAATTCCTTCCAGAACCCCATCCGAGATTCGAGCTGAACAGCTAAAGGACCCTGAGTTGACCAAGATAATCAATGCGTTTGAATCGCTCGACGATTCCAGTATCAGTACTTGGACCGAACGTGGTTATTTGATGTCATCTGGAATTCTGTACCATTACTCAGGAGATGAGGAAACAGAGGAAGCTCAGCTTGTAGTTCCTAGCCACGAGAGGAATCGAGTAATGAAAGAATATCACGATGCGCCGACTGCTGCCCATTATGGTGTTGAACGCACTTACAAACGTATCTCACGAGTTTACTATTTTGTCGGAATGCGAAAGTTTATCGCTGAGTACGTGAAAACTTGCTTGGACTGTCAACGTTACAAAGCCACTAACCAAAAGCCTGCGGGCCTAGTCGCAACTCCTGCATATCAACAGCGATTTGAAGTGTTATGCATCGACCTTTTCGGGCCGTTGCCGGCTGCTCCTTCCGGTGAGAAATGGATCTTTATCGTTGAAGACAGCGCGACCAAGTGGGTCGAACTTTTTGGACTAATTGAAGCAACCGCGGACGAATGTGCGAAAACTTTAATTGATGAAGTGTTCTTTCGTTTCGGTTTACCGCGTAAACTTATAAGTGACAATGGCGTTCAATTCATTTCGTCTGTGATGCAACATATTTGTCATTACTTTGATGTGCGCCAAAGTCTAATCCCATTGTATCATCCACAGGCAAATATGGTGGAACGAAAAAACCGTGATCTCAAGCCCCGTCTTGCAATCTTGGTTGGAGACAACCACTCTGCCTGGCTGGAAAAGCTTCCCGCCATCCGCTTTGCAATGAATTCTGCCCACTGTGAGGGAACTGGTCATACGGCAGCGTATCTCACCTTTGCCAGAGAGCTCCGAACTCCGGATGAAATCCAACAGGACGTCCGAGCTGCCATAGTGAACGAAAATTTTATTCCCCAAATCACCCCGTACCTACAGAACATTCACAGAACCTGGATAGAGGCTAAGGAGACTCACGATACCCAACAAGACAAACGGAAGTTTTACGCTGATAAAGCCCGTCGTCCTGGGCCCGACTTGAAGTTGGACGATCTTGTTCTAGTAACGCTGCATACCCACAGCAGCGCTGCCAAGGGCTCAACAGCCAAATTTAATCCCAAACGAGACGGACCCTACCTGATAATCAAGCAGACGACTCCCACGACTTTTGAATTGGCCGACCCAAGGGATACCTCGACTTCTCTGGGCCGATACCACATTTCTACTCTGACCAAAATTGAGGGAAACTCAACCACCCCTCCGGAACCTCAAGTAGGGATTCGACGAAGAGGACGACCCCGAAAGAAGAAGTAACTTGTGTTGTTCACTGCGCGAGACGCTGGCAGTGACCAAAGGGGGACACTGTAACGCTCTGACACTTTGATGTATATTGGGTTGCGGTAATGGGGGTGATTTTTGACATTATCGACAGTTCGCGTCGTCGTAATTTAGAGTACTGGTAATTTAGTAATTTTGTGAGTGTTTTATCGAATTAAACTCGTTTTTTGCATTTATTTGTGTGGGCTAACAACTTACATAACCCCCCCCATTAAACACTCCATTATCTGCAATTATAAATTCCGGAACACCAAACATTAAGAACACTCTTTGTTCGATTTCTTCTATAACTTTCTTAGCCGTTGCATTTCTCAGCGGAATAAGCAGGGAAAATTTACTAAAAAATCCGTTATTACCAAGATGTATTCAAATCCATTTGCACTTCTAGGAAATGGTCCACATATGTCAGTACTAATCATTTGCCAACATCTTGTTATTATTGGACGACTTCCCATTTCACCAATAGGTAATTTTTGTTCTGGCTTAATTCCAAAACAGATTCTACATCTTTGTATATGTTACGGCTAAAGCTTAAACCTGGCTAGTATATAAACTAACCGGCTAGTATACAAACTAACCAATACCCTGGTTATTTTAGTGGAAAACAAATTTTCTACTAAATTAGCGATCGATTTGGTTAGTTTGTAAACTAGTCTGTTAGTTTGCAAACTATCCAACAAAACTGGCTGGTTTACTTACCTCAATTGAAGTAAGTAAAATAGCCAGTATTCTTGGTTAGTTTATAAACTAGTTATTTTGTATTGGCTAATATAGAAACCTTTCATCTGGTAATACATAATAACCACTTTATTGGCTAGTTTGCAAACTAACGAGATGTTTGCCTAATTTGATTTGTAATTGAATTAGTGAGGTTATGATTGAACATTGTCTCAGTTGGTGTTGTGTGTTATTATAATTATTATTGCAATCATGGATCATCAACAAAGATTTAATGAAGTTATCACTAAGTTGCACGATAAGAAAGCTAAAAACTCGAAATTGTATTCTGAAACGGAATATAAGAACCTTGTAGAAAAACTGCAAAAATTGCGGGAAAGTGGCCCGGTTAGTCAACAGAAGAGTGATTATCATATGATTAGACAGTATGATCTACAGCGCGTCGATAATACTTACATAGTTCTCAATAAAAGAAATGGGAAAATAATAGTTCATATGAACGAATTGTTTAGTATTATAAAAACAACACATCAGTCCACAGGACATGGCGGTAGGCAAGTATGTAACAACCAAATATCACCAAAGAAATCGTTTCCTTGTATATTGTCACCTACAGAGCAACTATGAAACTTTTGGTGCTATAGAGTTGTTATTTTGCCAACACAGCGAGGGGAATAATGTTGGCGGCTCCGTTTAGGCAGTTGCCTAAAAGCAGTTTAGGCCGTTGCATACGATTTCAAAGGCCCAATTATTCACGAGATTACAACTACCACAATGTAATGAAATGGATGTGGCGACTTGTCCAAAGTGGTAGACAACGGTTGGTTCCTATTTTTCAGCTTTTGTGGAGTCGTACTCAACCCTGCAGACCAACCCCCCGTCCTAAGAAATCATATTTGCAACGACGACAATTTTAGAAGCAATCACTTACCAACAAATTTCCGATAATTAGTCCGGCCGACGCAAAGGTAGTACCTATGCGTTATGCGATTTTAAGAACCATTTATGGTTTTTTTTCTGTGTGCCGTTATCGGAAATTTGGACAAGTCGCCACATCCATTTCATTAAATTTTTTTAATGCGAAGCTGGAAACCGAATTAATTCGAAGGACACAACGTAGGGTGGGGAATATTGTATTTTTTTTGTTTTTGTTTTGTAATTACCATTACAGTTACGAGTTATGTTATTGTAAATATATACCGGGTGGACCATCACTTGTTGTCGAATTTTTCCCGCCCAAACAATAAAAAATTTGAATTTGAGCTTCCGAGGATATGATCAAACCATTAAGACCTACTTTTCAAAAAATTTTGAAGTTTTTTGGTCCACCCCGTGCTCGTCTACACGGTGATTCATTCAAACTTGTAAAAAAGTTGACAATAAAGCTGCAACTTTTGTTATACCGTTGTACGCAGAAAATTTTTCAGATTACGGCGGTCCAATATAAATAAAGCGAAACGAGAGTATCTATAACAATACTTTGAAAATTTACCCAAACTGCCCTCGCATTATTGCAGGAAAGAGACTGCTAAATTATATTTAGAACAACTTTTTCAATCTAAGCAGACATTATACCGAGAGTATAAGAGATATTGCAATGAAAACTCTAGAACAGAACAGAATTTTCTGTGAAATGAATCTTTCGTTGTACCAACCTCGTGAAGATAGGTGCGATATTTGTTGTGGATATGAAGCAAAAAATATTTCTGAAGAACAGTATCAAATGCATCTAAAAAACAAAGAAAGAGCGCGGCAAGAGAAGGAAAAAGACAAACAAAAATCTGTTGACGGTCTTGCCTATACTTTCACTATGGATATGCAAGCCGTTAAAATTTGACCAGTCTTGAATGCCAGCGCGTTGTATTATAAAACTAAACTGAGTGTCCACAACTTTACCATTTACGATTTGGCCTCACATAGGGCCATGAATTATTGGTGGAATGAGTTCGAAGGTGACTTATCAGCTTCCACCTTCACAAGCTTCATAATAAGTTATATAACGGAACATTGTCCCAATAAGAACATTCCGATTATTTTATATTCAGACGGATGTTGCTATCAAAACCGGAACTCTATCTTAGCAAACGCTTTGCTTAATTTTGCCATAAGGCATAACGTGGTTATCGAACAAAAATTCCTTGAAAAGAGTCACACTCAGATGGAGTGTGACGCTGTACATTCCATGATAAAAAGAAAGCTCAAAAATAGGCAGATATACTTACCAAGCGATTATGTGAAGATCACAACTGATGCTCGGCAGAAACCTTCTCGTTTAGAAGCCAGCTATGTAACCCACAAGTTTTTTCAAGATTTTTCGAATAAAAGCACGTGGATTTACAACAGTATTCGTCCTGGAAGGACCTCCCATGATCCGACAGTTACAAACCTCCGACATATAAAATATAACCCCGTAACTAAAACTATCTACTACAAATTAGACTTTGACAATGATTTAGTACCCTTGCCTGTGAGAAATTTAAAGTATCCAACCAACATTGTTTATACACCACTTCATCCATCAAGACTTAAGATACCACTTCGAAAGTGGCAACATCTTCAAGAACTTAAGTGCGTACTCCCGCAAGATTGCCATAGTTTCTTTGATCAGCTACCCCATTAAAAAACGAAATGTAATTTTTAAAAGAATCATAATTAAAATAAGTATTTCATTTTCTTATAAATACCTCAAGTGAATAGGTATGTTTTGTTAATTTTTTAATTGATAAAATTGTATTTTTTCTGAATTATTTATTTGTGTTAAAATATAGCCTTGTAATGTTTTTTTATTATTAGGTATTTGATTGAATTTGGCCCTGAAGAAAGCAGAATGAAAACGACGAAACGTTGACTGAATTTAATTGTAATATTCCGATTTCAAAATTAAGAACAAGAAAATAATAATCGTTTGTTCTTAATTTCAAAACCCCGTAATTGACATTTTTTTGATATTTTAATGTCGAATTAGCCGTATCTGCATTTGTTACAATAATAATGAAATTATTTATAAACATTCAATTATAATCAATTTCTCTTAGGTTTTGTGCAGTCAGTATCCCGGTTATTGAATTTAAGCATCTATTGTTCCATAAACAAACAAAAAAAACGTCTCCTGTAAAATTAAGTTTTTGCAGATACGGGATATTAGAATTAAACCGTCGATATGGACTAGTATACGGCCTGTTTTACATATACCGTCTGTAACAGATACACCAAGAAGTTATCACTTTATTAAATTCGACTGATTTGAACTCCGTAGATGAAAAAGATTTAATAAGCGTACTCATTGTGGAAATTATTTAAAGCGCAAGCGCGGCCCAAATCAGCTGCGGTCGGGCCAGCTCAGCGTGTTGCTTACATGTTGTTTACGCAAATTTAATTAAAATGAACAGGAAACCTAAAGAAAGTGGCGTAATACCTAAGCAGAAAGGTACCAAAAAGCATTGTGTGTTTGGTAACTGCACTAGCAACTCAAGATATTCCTCTGTACCGTTTATATCCTTTCCAAAAGCGTTCTTGCCGATTAGTAGTTAAATGTTATCATTTGTAGTTTGTTTAAATATTTTACATTCTGAGTGTACTTACAGGTTAGAAAAAAGTTAATAGAAGCCGATAAAAGGCACATTACAAGTTGCGAGTGCTGTAAAAAAAGTAAGCTATGGATTTACATGTGTAAAAAGGCGGATAGTCGCTTTTCTCACATACTTCAAGTAACCAAACACACCTACATATATTGTTTACACTTCGTTAATGGGAAAGGTCGTGATGATATGCACCCAGATCCCTTATCAATTGATGCAGTCGATAAAATACAGGTAGATCTGCCATTTGCATATTAAATTTTAGATCAATATTGTGAAAGTATTGGTACTTTTTAGGCAACGAGTAGAAAACGACATTTACCTGATGAACTGCATAGTCCTGTTGGTCTTGTACAACCAAAACTAGCTAAGTCTGCTGCTTTACCTTCTGTTGAGGTGTTAAATTCATATGCTGACGAGAATTTGACCACAACTATTAACCGTAGGTATGAACACGTGTGAATTCATCAAAATTAAGCACATTCTGTTATTTACCAGATACCATTGAAGACGTGAAATATGTCAATGCTTCAACTTCAACCATTAAAAAAAATTTTAACAGTGCAGCACTGAAGGCAACTCAGACGACATTCATCTGGAAAGGCATGCAGGTTTTAAAAGTGCATATAGCGAAAAATATAGCATAGCACCAATATATTCTTAATAATTTTGTTCAAGGCTGAAAATAAAAGCCTGCGATCACAAATTACGTTGCTTAAGAAAGAGCTCGCTACATTGAATGTGAATATTAAAACAAATAGACGTAAATTCTCTGATTTTGTGCCAAGCCTTAAAAAAATGAAAAGAAATGTATATTTTATTGCGGCATAACTTATGTCAAAATTCTAACTTTATTGGCTTTTTTATCACCCATGGCAAATATCCATTATTGGGGCACAAGAAAATGTCACCAAGGACAACAAGAGAAGGTTAACTTTTTTAGAAGAGTTGATTTTAACTTTAGTCCGATTAAGATCTGGCTTATTAGTAAGAGATTTGTCCTATAGATTTAACATATTAGAGGGGTTAATTTGTAAAATTTTTGCTACTATGATAAGACACATGTATGTAGGATCCGAAGGCGACGATCCGGGCGGGATCGCGTCTCGGACGAGAGGGCGAGTTCAGCGAAAGCCGCGCGGGGAGGCCAGTCGCTAACAAGCCGGCAAGGTAGGCGCAACGACGTAAATTTCTGACCTTAAGACGTGTGTTTTTTCAGACGAGCCGCCGCCCTTGTCGTGCCCTGCCGGGGTTCAGATATTTAATTTGTTCAGTTTCTTATTTGTTTAGTTTGTTAGTTTATTAAACTTTATTGCTTTGTGAACGTGCTTTTTTGCCCGCCATCCCACATATTTTGGGGGCTCGTCCGGGATTGGGCAATAATCGCGGGATTGGGCAATAATCGCGAAACGGTAGAAAAGACGTGCAGTGTGCAGTGGTCGTGAATTAAACGAAAAGTGCCGTTTGCCATCGTGTGTAAATCAGAACAAGTAAAGAGGACGACTGCGGACGTAAACAACGCAAACGACGTAAGTGTACGAGCTAATTTGCATGATTTGAATCGCAAAACTGCACTAAATCAGTAAAAGACTTCATACCCGAATCCCGACGTTTTCTCGAAAAAAACGCAAGCGGTGCGCACCTGCAGCCGCTAACCCCAGTGCCCTTGGCTCGGTGTCGTCATCGCGCTGACTTGTGTCGGCTGGAGCCGTAATAAAATCTCGATCGTCGCGTAACTAAATAGTGCGGGGGCAGAACTTTTAACGATGCCGACGTTGCAAGATATTCCAGCTGTGAAGAAACACATCGCCGCCGCTACCGCAAATTCCATCAGGGTGTTACACAGGCTGATTTTTGAAAGTGAGGGAGATCGAAAAAATCGTCAACGTCTTCGAGAGTTTTCCGGCTTCTCGATTAAAGGGGGTTCCAAAGAATATGGCGCTAAAATGACGTTTATCGATGAGAATTTTACTATCAATGACTTAATCTCAATTACTAATATGTTGTGTTTAGATCATAATGGTTCAAAGGAAGAGTTGAAAAATAGAATTTGGTCAGGGTTGTCCGATCCTGTTTCTTTGAATCACGACGACGAAGATGAAGACGAAGAAGAAGAAGAAAAAGAAGAAGAAGAAGAAGAAGAAGACGAAGAAGAAGACGAAGAGGAAGAAAAAGACGAAGAAGAAAATGAAGAAGAAGAAGACGATGAGAAAATTCAAGATGACAGAAGACAAAAGAAGAAAGAAGTGCAGAGAAGAGCCAAGAAAAAAGAAGTAATGAAGAAAACTAAAGATCGCGGAAAAATTAAGCAAGATCAGAAAAGACTTCAAGAAGATGATTCAACTGACGAGGAAGACGAAGATTATGGTGACTTAAGAAGAACAAACCGTCGCTTTGCATGTTCAATAAGCTTGCGTGACGTCGATGACTCCGTACCGAAATTCAATGGTGATGATGGGTATTCAATTACGAAGTGGATCCAGGATTTTGAAGAAACAGCTGATGTCTTACAATGGAATAAGATAGAAAAACTTGTTTATGGAAAGAAGTTATTACGCGGAACTGCGCAATTGTTTTTAAGGTCAGAAACTGGTCTTACGTCATGGGCAATATTAAAGAAAAAATTGGAAAAAGAATTTGGAAAACCAATCAACAGTGCAGGAATTCACCGTACGCTTAGTACCCGAAAGAAAAAATCTGATGAAACTTTACAACAGTATTTACTTAAGATGAGAGAGATAGCATCCCAGGGTCATATTGAAGAATCCGCTTTGATCGACTATGTAGTAGAGGGAATACCTGACGAAGAAGTGAATAAGTCAATTCTTTATGGTGCCATCAGTTTAAATGACTTGAAGGAAAAATTTCGAGTCTACAATAAATTCAAGAGTAGTCAAGCAAAAGGAGGAACCGAAAACCGACAGAAGAAGAGTTTTTCTGACAAGTCAAAAACATTCTCTGCGGAAAAATCAGAAAAAGAGAAGGAAAGATGCTACAACTGTGGAGGTCTAGGACACCGCTCTAAGGATTGCAAGAACAAAGAAAAAGGAGCTAAATGCTTTTCATGCAATGAGTTTGGTCACAAGTCTACCAGCTGCCCGAAGAAAACCAAAAAGGAAATAAATGCTGCGCCAACTAAATCTGGCAGTTCATATCAAGTAAATCAGGTGATAACACAAAAAGCTGAGCACCATATGATGAAGGTAATAACAGTAAATGGCTGTGGATTTAATGCTTTTTTCGACACCGGAAGTGACTATAATTTAATGAAGGAAGCCCAATTTTCAAAAATAAAGGAATCGACAAGTTATGAAAGAAAATGCATTCTTTTAGGAGGATTTGGCAATGGACGTGTTGAGACATTCGGAAGATTCACTGCGCAAATTAAGACCGATGATGTTAACTTCAGAACAACTGTGTATATAGTTCCAGATGATGCCATGTCTTTTGACTTTATAGTCGGAAATCCGTCGCTTAAAGAAATAACTGTGACTATTGATTCAGAATTTCTTCATGTGAAGAGAAAGATGAATTTTGATCAGGTACAGGAAAACGAAAATCCCAGGAAAAATCATGTTATCGAAAGTAACATTTTTCAAATCAATATTACAACAGAATGTTCAGAAGAGATTGACGTGGGAAATCTAAAGTATAAGGAAGAAATTACTCAAATGATGAAGACGTACAAGCCAAAGGAAATAAAGAAGTCAAATGTAACCATGAAACTAATCCTAACTGATGAAGAACCTGTGTTTCAATCGCCCAGAAGACTGTCAATGATTGAGAAGAAAGAAGTCGAAGAATTAATTAAAGAATGGGAGAACGAAGGCGTTATAAAATCAAGTTCCTCAGACTACGCAAGTCCTATTGTATTGGTAAAAAAAAGAGACGGTTCAACAAGAGTCTGCGTTGATTTCAGGAGGCTAAACAAAAAAGTAATTAAGGACCGATACCCTTTGCCCATAATTGAAGACCAGATAGACAAGCTGTCTAAAGCAAAGATTTTTACGACCATAGATTTGAAGAATGGATTTTTCCATGTTCCGATAGAAGATGCGTCCACAAAGTATACGTCGTTTGTAACCCCATTTGGACAATACGAATTTTTGAAAGCACCATTTGGATTATGTAACTCACCGGCCGTTTTTCAAAGATTTATCAATGACATCTTTAAAGATTTGATTTACCAAGAAATCGCATTAGCCTACATGGATGATTTAGTAATACCTGCAGCGAGTTATGAAGAAGCAATGGAAAGATTGAAAATAGTATTGCAAAGAGCTGAAGACTACGGTTTAATTCTTAATTGGAAGAAATGTCAATTTCTGAAGACAAGAGTTGAATACTTGGGTCATGAAGTCGAAAACGGAGTTGTTAGTCCATCATCAAGAAAAATTGCTGCCGTGATGAAATTTCCAAAGTTAACAACGTTAAAGCAAGTGCAAAGCTTCTTAGGTCTGACAGGGTACTTTAGGAAATTTATTAAAAATTATTCATTGTTAGCGAGACCGCTAAGTGATCTATTAAAGGCCAAGAATAAATTCAAGTTTGGAAAAGAAGAAGAAAAATCTTTTGAGTTATTGAAGAAGAAACTCTGTGAAGAACCAGTCTTGAAGATCTATGATTTTGGGAAGGAAACAGAACTTCATACCGATGCAAGTCTAGACGGTTATGGTGCTGTGCTACTTCAACGTGATGACGTTGATGGAAAATTTCACCCAGTTTACTACATGAGCCGCAAGACCACTGATGCAGAAAGAAAGTATAGTAGTTACGAGTTAGAAGTTTTAGCTATAATTGAAGCTCTAAAAAAATTCCGTGTGTATCTTTTGGGGATAAAGTTCAAGATTAAGACAGATTGTTCGGCGTTTACCATGACTATGAAGAAAAAAGACTTAGCCACTAGAGTAGCAAGATGGGCATTACTTTTGGAAGAATTCGACTACTCTTTAGAACATCGACCAGGAAACAATATGAAGCACTGTGATGCATTGAGCAGATGCCCAATAGTAATGACGATTAGAAATGAGTTTTTGGAAAAACTGATTCTTGCTCAACAGAGTGACCAACATCTAAGAGCAATAATAGAAGTCCTAAAAGTTAAGCCATATGACAACTTTATAATGGAAAAAAATTTGTTGTACAAAGATAAAAAGGGGAATAGACTTTTAGTTGTTCCAGATAAAATGGAAGATGAAATAATCAAGACAGCGCATGAGAATGGTCACTTTGCTGTAAGAAAAACAAAAGATTTGATCTTGAAAGAGTATTGGATGCCAGCATTAGAAGAGAAGATAAAGACGATAATTTCCAATTGTGTTCCATGCATCTTAGCTGAGAGAAAAGCGGGAAAACAAGAAGGCTTTCTAAATCCGCTTGAGAAAGGTGATCGACCACTCGAGACGTACCACATCGATCATTTGGGACCGCTGTCTCAAACTCCGAAGGGATTTAAGTACATATTTGCCGTAGTAGATGCGTTCACTAAGTTCGTGTGGATTTACCCCACAAAGACCACAAACGCTGAAGAAGTCATACAAAAAATGGAAAGCCAAAAGTCAATATTTGGAAATCCTAAGACAATAATAGCTGATAGAGGTTCTGCGTTCCGATCCGAAAATTTCGAAGAATACTGCGCTCAAGAGAAAATAAACTTAGTCCACATTACAACGGGAGTTCCGAGGGGAAACGGACAAATTGAAAGAATTAACAGGACCATTATTCCAGTTTTGACAAAGCTGTCAATGCAAGACAGCGAAAAATGGTATAAACATGTCAGAAAACTACAAGAAGCATTGAACACCACGTACAATAGAAGCATCAAGAGAACACCATTTGAACTTTTCTTTGGTGTAGAAATGAAAAGATCCGAAGACTTAAAACTACGAGAGTTCATCGAAGAAGAATTTGTCAATCAGTTTGTGGCACAGAGACAAGAGCTGCGGTATGAAGCGAAACAACAGATCAAGGAAATCCAGAAGGAAAATTGCAGAACCTATAACAAGAAGAGGAAGCAATCAAGGAAATATAAAATAAACGATTTAGTAGCTATACTGAGAACACAGTTTGCTCCTTGCTCCAAGCTGCTACCGAAGTTTCTGGGTCCATATCGAATTACGAAGAAGTTAGGAGTAGACCGCTACGAGGTTGAGAAGATTGGAAGCTACACAGGTCCCAGAAAAACCCAATCCAGTGCTGACCATATGAAACCGTGGTCATCATTCGAGGCGAATGAACCGGAGGATGGCCGAGATGTAGGATCCGAAGGCGACGATCCGGGCGGGATCGCGTCTCGGACGAGAGGGCGAGTTCAGCGAGAGCCGCGCGGGGAGGCCAGTCGCTAACAAGCCGGCAAGGTAGGCGCAACGACGTAAATTTCTGACCTTAAGACGTGTGTTTTTTCAGACGAGCCGCCGCCCTTGTCGTGCCCTGCCGGGGTTCAGATATTTAATTTGTTCAGTTTCTTATTTGTTTAGTTTGTTAGTTTATTAAACTTTATTGCTTTGTGAACGTGCTTTTTTGCCCGCCATCCCACATGTATTGCAAGTTTGATGTAATGAGAAAAGTTATGTTTGCTTCCCGTCTAACAATTAAACAAAACCTACCAGCGACACTCAGGCGATCAAAAAATATTCGCGTTATAATTGACTGTGCGGAATTCTTTTGTCAAGTGCCATCAAATCTTAAACAGCAAGCCTCTACATTCAAGCCATCTTCGCAATTGTGCAACACTATGCTCTTCCACGGGCTTATCCCGGTTAAATACTGCCCCAGGAACCAAACTTGGATCAATGTTAACAACGTTACGTACTTGCGAGGACGCTATGACTCGTGTTTCGCGTGCCAAAGTCGCGTGTGCGATGTCCGACCAACATAAAATTCCCGCCCGAGACAATTGACGCATGCGCATAGCTTTCAGATTTTAGAATGGGTAACCCTATTACGTTTGAAGTGAGAAAAGAACAGTATATTATGTTGTTACAGAATGAGGATCTCAATTTCACAAATTTGTCTATATCTGAAGTAAGTATAATAATTTAACTTGTAGATATATTCCTGTACTTAGGTATAATTAGTTCATTATAGGCACAGCTTTAAGGTTGTGTCGTATTATAAGCATGTGTTTACTATTATTCATTATACATATTGGGACCGTGCAAATGGTTGGAGGGGATACGGCGAACGATCGTGCGAAACTAGTGGCGAAAGCTTGCAGTTTAATGGTCACGTCACTCATACAATACTGTCTGTCTAATTCTTTAAAAAACATGGGAGCACTCAAATGCTGTGTTATTAGTTGTCAAAATACATCCAAAAATAGCAAGCATCAATTTTTTTCGGATCTGAAATGACCACGTGAGGGCGCCACCGCTCTCAATCAGCTATAGCAGAAGGACGCACCCTAGCGTTTGTTAGCGTGGTGAACTTGTGTTTCGCGCCGTGTACGTTCTGTGTTTCTCGTTTTATTGTTGTGTATTGTCTTTTTTTGTGAATAAACAATCAGTTATTATGAAACTAGGGTTAAGTGAACTGTTTCGCTTTTTAAGCGCTACAGAAAACTCTCGAAATATCACAATAAGAAAGTACTTATAACGTAACCTATAAAATTTCGTATCAACATCCAACTCTCTTTTCCAATTTTTCATGCATGCATCTTTCTTTTTCGCAGTTTAATTCCCCACAATTTCAGGAGAAGAATTGATCGAGGCTGGTCATCTCTTCCAAAAAGGAATAGTTGGTGGAAGTGATGAGGGGTCTGCTGACAATTCTGTTAACATTTTCGGCCTATGTCTGCAAACCTCTGCGATGAAAAGTGCTCCACATGAAATTAACGGTGTTCTTCTAGTTCAAAAAAATGAACGAAAAGTCACCGTTAAAAGCATGGATTGTACTTGCAAGGCAGGCCAAGGAAACCAATGCAAGCACATTGCTGCAACTCTAATTCAGTGTTCAAGGTTGTATGATTGCCATTTTAAAAGCCCAAATTATCATGGCATTGCAATTGATTAAATAAGCTAGCCCATGGTTTATTTTCCAGTTCTTTTTGCTGCTGCTTTTTTTTCTGTTTCAGAACTGATATTGAAAACCTGGAGAAAATATCTTCGACTGACCGCAAATGTGCTTGGGCTCAAAAGGAGGTGACTTTGGAGAAGTATAAACCAATCCCAATTATGCAGACACCATGTTTCTCAAAATATGCGGAGGTATTTGAGACCAGATTGCCATCTGATGTCAAATGGAGTGACATGCAAAAAGCATTTTTGGAAGTGGTGCCTAATTCTGCGTTTGCTCTGTTCGGGTTTTAAAAGTCAAACATTTGCGATTCCATTATAAGTTTACATAATGCGTTTGTTTTAGTGCTGATGATGATGATAATGATAGTGAAAGTGGCCACGATATCGCTCAGGATGAACCGATTGCCGTTTTGTTACAAAACTGCGGTAACAACATAATCATGGATCTTTTGAGCGAATATTTGGTCCAAATAAAGCCTTGCTGTGAAGTGATGTACCAGCAGCTATTTGCATCATCTTCAGCACTAGCTGTAGCAACCACCAAAGATAAAAACACATGGCATGCCGAAAAAAAATATAGGATCACAGGTTCAAGGTACATAAAGTGGGTCTAATATATAAAAATGTCTATTAAATTGTGCTGCTTTGAATAGGTGTTACGCCATCTATACTTATGAAGGACCTGATTGGAGGCGTAAAGCTTTAACATATTTTTGACCAAAATCATTTAGCAACAAGTATGTTAAACATGGCTTGGAATGGGAGACATATGCTAGGGAAGAGTATAGAAAACTCCACCCCATTGTCATTGAAACTGGGCTGATTATTTCCCCTCATGAAAAATGGCTGGGGTACTCTCCTGATGGAATTGTTTTCCAAAACGGAAAGCCATTTAAATTGCTGGAGATTAAATGTCCTTATGATGGTATGTGTGCGCTTCTTTAAACCCCGTTCAGCCATAATAACGAACACAAAATTATTGTTTAAGGTAAAGAAAAAAGCGTTAGCAGAACGCATTAGCATTTCAAATCTTAAAAACGCTTCACCTGAAAAATTTGGTTTTCGTGGCATTCATCATTATTCCCTTTGGCTCTTCAAATGTACATAGCTGTAAATCTGTAAATAGAAAGTTCAATAAACCAATGTAACCGTTCAGTAGTATCGTCGCTATCCCGAAGCTCCCAAGACACAAAAGACATAACAGAGCAGTACCTATAACCAATCCTATAACATAAACAGTTTATGGTCCATTATGGACTAATTAATAAGTATCAATTTTTTTGTAACGAAAATAAAATTATTGTAGGAACCATCATGTTACATGATTGACGATTCTAAGGCAGAAAAAACTGCACTGACCAATACTTACAGAAAATCAAAACAACTTCTTTGTTTCTTTCCACGTACTTCAAAAGGAATGAAGATGGCTGTGTGAAAACAAAAAAGAATTTCCTTTAGAAAGAAGGCAGCTTTTGATGAATCTATTTGCATCAGGTATTTTTCATTGTTGAAAGATCAATTAAATTTGGCAATATGGGATTTACAGTCATCCTCAGAAGAATTTCCAAATTTTATTCGTCGCATTAAAACTTTTTATTTAAGATTTCATGAATGGTTGTATGTAACATACATCGCAAAAATATTATTATTGGAGGCAACAACACCAATTATTATGCAGTGCCGATAAGAATATTAAAAGACATAATTCTTCATCGAACGAGAGGTTATAATTGTGTAGCTCTATTGGATTTTGTGTGCTTTGTTTGGGAGGGGTACTTTAAAACCAAACTGCTAGACTACGCACATGGTCGGAGGAATGTTGTTAGAAATAACAACTTAAAATTATGTTCAAAAATGATGTCCGTCAAACCAGATTAATTGAGAAACTATTTCAAATTACACTGAGCAAAAATGGAAACAAAAGAACAACAATCAAGACGAAAGAGAAAAAAAAGAGAATTTTTTCTTTAACAAATATCAGCAGAATTGAAAAGACTTAATACAATTATTGCTAACAAGTAGCCTATTAATGTATTAGAAAAGTTTAGCAAGAGCTTGTAAAAGATAGAATGTGTTCAGCAGTTGTACACAGCACTTAACGGTTACAACTAAAACCTCAACCAAAAAACGTTCAAAAATCAAAGTTCAGCATATAGCTAAACCTAGAAGGAAGCCAGGAATCACTCGTGGTAGCAGTAGGATACCATCAGAAAAACCGTTTGTTGGAGTAAAAAAGAGTTAAAAAGAAGCATGAAATATAATCAAGCATTTTGTTGAATCAATGGAATGCTGTAGGTATGATCCAAGGTCGTGCACATTAAGTACCTATTAATGTGGAGTTTGTTGCACATTGGGTTCTTCCGTTTTCTCCTTCTCGTCGTACAGTTTGTTTTGGTTTACCAAGTTTATAAATTAAACTTCTTATTTGCAGATTAAATATTACATAATAATTAATTCATTGCGACATTAACTAGATAATTTTGGAGTTTATCTACCAGCGAGATAATCACAGAACAGGATATTACCGAGAAAAGCCGTCCATTCAAAAAACGGCCACAAAAGGACAGCTCTATCTATCCTGCAGGGACGACCCAAAAAAAACAAAGGAAACTCGAACAAGAATGGCACTCAAAAAACACGGTGCGAAATCCATGCTTATGTCAACACTGCGCCGCGTTGGACCACTATCGCAGAGGCCCCAGTGGCCTCTACTGGACGGGAACACCAACGGCACGGCAGAAGACGCAAGGAAAAATCCGGTTACAAATACAAAATACGGTAAATTGCTCCCCTAACCGTGCGAAGAATTCACACGGCTCTCAAAAGAGAAGGCAGCAAACACCAATTAATTTATTTAAGCAGAAAGGAGTGAATGGGCCAATATATTTATTGGCGCGGAACGGGTATAAATCCGCTTATTTCAACACTGCGCCGCGTTGGACCACTATCGCAGAGACCCCAGTGGCCTCTACTGGACGGGAACACCAACGGCACGGCAGAAGACACAAGGAAAAATGCTGTTACAAATACAAAATAGGGTAAATTGCTTAATCTAATCGTGCAAAGTATTCACACGGCTCTCAAAAAAAAGACAGCAAACATCAATTAATTGGGCCAATATATTTATCGGCGCGGTACGACTATAAATCCACTTATCAGGAAGCTGATGAACAAAATGTAAACAGTCGCGAAAAATACTCTACTGGAAAAAGATAACAAACGGCACCAGCAAGCCAACAAGATCCTCAAAAAGTAGCGCAGAATTTAGCCGCACCAAAACGCGGCTTTGGGGGAAAACACTTCTAAGTAAAATTTCAACTCTTCAAAATACGGGTTTAGCAACATCACAAAAAAGCTATGACATTTAATGCTCATTTTTAGTATTTATGACAGAAACAATACTAACTGAGGCAAGAAATATGCATTACTCATTAATTTTGGGAAAGATGATATTGCAAGAGCATGAGACCTGGGCGCGTATTTCCATAGTGTACTATTGTGCAGAGCAGGCCGCTGTCTGGACTGCAGTAGGGTATGTATCACCTTACGCCGCATCCACCATTACAATCTGTACTACAATACAGATATCGCTCTGTTCTGAAAACTAGTATACTATGTAATGGATAACTATTACAAACTCTACTCGAGCACAGCGCTGATCGCGCCATTACGTTGTAGGTTGTAGATTTTTGTATCTCTAATCTCTCACAGAATATTACGAGAATTTTAAGTGTATTGAAAAAAATAAATCAGTAGAGACGAGAAATGCCATTAAAAAATTTAATGATAAATTAAGTAAAGTAAAGACGCCTTCAGATATAATAAGCTTCTTTCATAATATTAAAAGCGTACAAAAACAAAGAACTATAAGAGTGCAACCCACATCTATAAGTCGGAAAAAAATTCGACCAGGAATGACTTCAGGAGCTAAATCCATACAAGCTAGAAGACACGCAAATTCCTCAACTTTAAAAAAGAAACCTAACTTTTTGAGGTCTCTGTCAAAAAATGTGACAATTAACAGGCCCAATGCTAAGTCTCATTAAGTACTGGTCGTTCATCGAAGTAATTATTTACTTAATTATTCTGATAGCTATTGCGGACTATTATGTTGCATAATAATATTATTTTGTAATTTTTTTCAATGTTTATTGTAATTAAAATACATTATTCTAAATATTTATAGATCATTTATTGTTGTAAAATACTGCTAGTACCAAGTAAAGTAAGTACCTAATGTTAACTGCGACGCGCAGGACCTAAGCGGCAAAGTAAGGAGTGCGTAGCAGCGCGTAAGTGAAGTTCTGCGTTCGAGTAGAGTTTGTATAACGCCGCGTTGATGATTACACAGTATACCCCCTTTCAGAGCATGTTGATGTCTGCATTGCAGTACAGATTGTAATGGTGGATGCGGCGTAAGATGATACATACCCTACTGCAGTCCAGACAGCGGCCTGCTCTGCACAATAGTACACTATGGAAATACGCGACCTGGGCATTATCTAAAAGAGGAATAAACTTTTTATTTCATGGTGAATCTAATATGTTTAATCTTCTCATAAGTAACCCTTATTCTTATCTATATAGAGGGCATCCAGATCTTTTATCTTCTTACTTATCTTTCATTGATCATAATATCAACAAGTGTGAAACATGCAACAGAATATACTTTATGATAGAAAATAATCTGTTTGAAATTGGTCCTGGGGATCTTGCATTATTAATATCTGATCCCGCTTCACTCAATGTCACATTGTGGCAGGCCCACGGTGTGACATCTTGGACATCGTAATTCGTTGGCCAGGATCGGCTCACGATAGCCGAATATTTAACAGTACCTCTGCCAAAGTTCGATTTGAACAACGTCGGTTAGCGAGTATTTTGCTAGGGGATAGTGCTTATGCCCAGTCCCACTATGTGTATACTCCGTTACAAGCTCCAAATACACCAGCTGAGAAGCGTTACAACTATGCTCACATAAGAACAAGGAACGTGGTGGAAAGAACATTTGAAGTGTGAAAGAGAAGATTCCGATGTCTTGGCAAGGCTCTAAATTGTAATTTACACAAAATTACAAGAATAATAGCAGATACTGCTGTTTTACATAATATCGCCATATTCGAAAGGCAGCAACCGCCAGTGGATCCAAATTTTATGCCCAGAATTGTTCCAAATGAAGCTGCACCACCACAACATCGAAAAGGTAATATAATTCGTGCAACATTCATTGAACGCCATTTTGGGAATCCAATAAACAATAATTAATTTTCTCTTTCAGAAAACGAGGTGAAGGACAATATCCCAGCCCGTCTGGAGAGGTTAGCCGGTTGGAGTCCGGCACTACCATGCGCGATTGAACCAAGCGCAGGGTGTTCGTGCGGATTTCCCCTCCTTCACAAAAAGAAATTAATCAATTTTTGGGAAAAAAAGAGTTTTCTTGATTCAATAATATATTTAAAAATTAGAACTTCTTTCTCTGCAGTCTCGCTATTTCAGTTTTAATCGCTGCTCTTCTACGCGAAAACTACCTCCACCCAAAGTCTATGTTCCTCGAGAAGAAGAGCATGAAATTCCCGGTCTTGCATTCTAAGCTCTTCCGTCCTCGATAATCGGACCTCCATTTTTCTTTCCACGGCAGTGCCTCTGGAGGGGTAAACAACTTTTCTGTTTTGGTTGACACCTTAAATTAATACACATATAAATAACTAAAAATTCAATTGGTCAAAGAAAATACCTGGTGTTTTACTCTTGCAGGTGTTGTCGTTGGTGCCGTTGAGGGTGGTGTCAGTGCCGTTAGAGATGGTGTCGGTGGTGTTGGTGTAGTTGGGTGTGTTGTCGCGACCGTTTCAATTAGAGATGCAACGAATAGTGATTTGGCCTAATACCGAAAATTCGGCAATGCTTTCGGCCGAAGCACCAAATATTCGGCGGTCAAATATTCGCCAAAAATCTCGAGCATTTGCCGCGTGCAAGTTGCGACTTGTTTGAGTCTTGACTCATTTGCGAGCAGATCGTGTGACGACAAGATCGCAGAATTGTGCTTCATTTTGTGAAATACGTATTTTTTGCAACTACGAATACTAAATAATGTAATACTCTTTTACTAAATAGAAACTTTTAGATTGAAATACGTTTTTATTTCCATTATTAGGTATTTGGTACTAAGCCGAATAGTAGACAGTATTCGACCGAAAACCGAATGTTAAAAAAATAACCGAATAAGCCGAATAACGGAGAGTGACCGAATATTCGTTGCATCTAAAATCGTAGCGATGGAACAATAGATAGCAGTCAAGAGTGTGACGTAAACAGAATTTGACGACGAGGAACTCGTCGACGCTTCGAAGCTGTTGTAGAAAACCACGTGGTGCTTTTGTTTTGGATTCTAAAGCAAAAGTACCACGTATTACCGAACCGGAGTTCAAAACAAAAGCAGCACGTGGTTTTCAATTAGTCGGTATTGCCCCAAAAATTGGTGTCTGATAAATAAAAACTAAATGCCAACATTGACTGATCAAATAAACTTAAGAATAAAAATTAAACGTTACTTACCCCAAAGTAACATAATTATCGGTACGGTAGTGTCTTTGGTTAAAGTATGTACTTCTTCCACTAAACAGCACTCGAAAAGAATTTTGCTTTTTAAAGTAGACACAATCTCGGTGGCACGCAGCACGTGGTCACAACTTAACACATGCGCATAAATTATGGCCGTCTCCAATTTGCGACGTTGCCTATTTGACCTCTCACTCAACTGAGTGGCTGAAGGTTCTGGAAGGGGTTGGAACAAACCCAAAAACTAAGTTGAACAAAAAATAAATTATAATCTAATCCGTACATAACAGAGATATAATAAATACATATACAAATAAAGCAAATAAACAAATTTAGTTCAACGCAGATAATTCCGTGACAAAACTCAAACCGGAATTTGACCACCAATAATTGATACACAAGTGTACCCCTCGGTGACTATCTACTCACGAAGAAAATAACGGCTTTGGGCACAATAAAGAAAAACAAAACAGAAATTCCAAGAAAATTCTTGTCAAACAAAAACATTCCTGTCTTTTTGAATTCCAAAAGAACACAACACTGGGTTACCTTTGCGCCTAATGAACTGTAATACTTCTCTCAACATTACGACATGACAATTACCAAATGAACTCCGACACCCAAAAATCCCAAATTATCCTGGACTTCTACATTACCAAATCGACAATTTTACTCAACTGATTAATGAAAGTGTGACTGGTAGAGAACAACTTGATGCGGCGAAAAAAATGTACATTTCTCTAGGGCCAACACTGGCGGCAGTAGCAACGAAACAACAGCTAGAAAAACCATGTACACCCGTTCGTTCCTCAAGTCCCAGTAACAAAAAATTAACCCCTCAACGAGGCAAATTACATTCTATCAAGAAAAAAACAAGAAAGACAGTCACACCAACAAATGATGAAATGCAAGCAATTGCCGTGAAAGCATTGTCTAAATAACTTGTGAATACAGAGCGCGCATAAAGTTTGGAAAGCTAATTGTAAAAAATAATAGACTTGAAATTGTGCAATTTTGTAATAAAAAATGAGGTTTTCGTCAAGAAAAAAGTTCTGTATTGCCTGATCAATTCAGTCTGTCCGAGTGTTTTTTGAGATTCATTAAAAACATTGCGAGCAAAACTGTTGACCGCAACCAAGATTATAAATGGTCAAACTACACCCGGTATCTTTGGTGTACGCATTGAAAATACTTTGAACGTACCCAGCCAGATACATGTGAGCTTAGCCGAGCTTAAGGGTACATCAATACAGCCGTCAAAATGGAAGAAGCTTATAGTACCGTCATACACGCACGCAGCTTTAATGATTTCGGTGAAAGGGTTTAAAATAACCAAAAGTGGTTTTCGTTTAGACTTGAACCTAGAGTCCTTAGCATACATGAAAGTCACCGAAATTGATAGAGTGCCGAAACGGTCTTTCGGCTTTGATCAAATGACAGAATTCAAGAATAGCAAGAAAGTTAATGACACATCTTCGAGTGATGACGATAATAGAAATGTCGGGGCATGTAGCACTAACTACAGTAACACAAAATTTGATACAACCATGTGGTAAGTAATTGTGGGTTAAGTTGCATTAAAATTTTTATTTTTATTACCTACATTAAGGATACCTACTATAAGTTTGAGTTTACACCCGTGTGGGGGTTGTGCATTTCTTCATTTTTAAGTTAATTATATTAGAAATACTTTTAGTTCAACTGCAAATTCAACAAAAATCCTAAATGAGTTCGTTAATTACAATTTTGTGTTTACTTACAAACTTGTGTGTATAATAAAAAGTTAGTTATGTTTAATATATAGTGTTATCATTTCCAATGCATCCTATAGTTGCAAGGATTGCAAAATCTGTGAATTTTTAAGCAAAGAACTAAGTCTAAGACTTAAGGTCATTCAGAGTTTGGTCCCTGCGAAACCACCAGTAGCGTTGAGTCCCTCAGTAAATGACCATGCTCTCAAGAGAAACCCTTTAGATTCTAATAGAAAGGCCGCCATCTCGAGAAGATGTAAGGCAAACCGGCTTCTACCCAAACCGAACCGGAAATTCATTATTTTATCAAATATTTCCGCCCCTACTAGGTGCTACAATCAACACAAAAGAAGAAGAAACACCTCATCACTGCCCAGCGTGTGATGGTACTCCTTACTTATGTGTGGATGATTGTTTTGTAAATTATCATAAAAGAATTTAATTTACCATTTGGAATGTTATTTTTACTGATTTTTTTGCGCCAAAATTTGTTTTTCTTAATTTTTTCTATACATTATACATTTTGTTTTGTGAGTAGTGGTTTCATTGGTGAGAGTATGCAACCGTTTTCAACAATAACGCAATTATATGACATGACCTAAATATGCGTCATCCACATTTTCAATGCCCAGTGAGGGTGATGACTCAATATATCATGACCCTTTCGGCCAAAATTTTAAATAGCAACTATATTGCTGTCAATAATTAAAGTGCTACATGAAAGAATTAAATGAATCTGAAACAAAAAGCGGAAAAGACTTAGTCAAGGCAAAATCAAAGGAACAGTTTATGTTTGACCTTTTCGTCACCGAAAGGTTAGAAAGACTAACCGCCTCATTTCTTGGTCGTGTTATAACCAGAAAACCATCTATGTCGTGCCACGGATTAGTGAATATCCTATCTAGAACATTCCGAGAAAATGCAGATACTAACTATGGAAAAAGAAATAAAAAAGTAGCAATAAGAAAATTAGAGGAGAAAGTAAAAATACAGGTAGAACCTTATGGATTTTTTATCTACTTAAGGAACGGCTGCTTCGGTGCTTCTCCTGGTGGTTGGTATTTTTTATTTAATAGAAAGTGACGTTGACTCAATACCACACTTCATTTTAAGACTCGTAGGGAACGATCACATTGTAGAGGTAAAATGTCTAAGCAAAGTAAATAAATTGTGAATCTCCTTGGATGAAACTGTACGCCGAAACGCCAAGTTGAAATTAAATATTTGCTTGGAATATTGTAACGGCAACCAACTTCGACTTAGAAAAAAGCATCCGTACTATTTTCAAGTTCGAGGGCAATTAAATATATCGAAAAGGCGGTTTTGTTACTTTGTTGTATTTATTAAAGAAACAACCGATATTTTTGTCGAAATCATTGAGAGAGATGAAAAAAATGGGAAAAAAAGATGTATCCTGCTCTTAGCTTATTTTATAATACCTGTGTTGTACAAGAACTTGTTAGGAAAACAATCCCTCGCGGGAACAAGTGTTAGAATCCTCCCTATATTTTGCAAGTCATGCAAAAAAAACACTAAAAGTTAAAAAAAACAAAGTCACGAGCCAAAATGTTACAGACTATTAGTAACAAAGTTAATATGAAAAGGGCGTATAAGAAGAAAAATGAAGAAAGTTCTTCTCGTAACAACTAAGCAAAATGTGATTTCGTTACTGCAATAATGTACTAATAATTATTGTAATGTTTTTAAAGCGATCATCCAGTTACTGTCACTATAATACGGAGAGTAAAATCTCCCCAAAATCTGTAATCATCCATTCAGATAGTTTTTGAATACAACACTAAAAGAAATGTAGAAACTTGTGGAATTCTAGCAGAATGCTAGCAGGAAAATTGGTTATATATACCTATGTGTTTTGAAATATGGCTTTAGGCATTTTTATGTAATTTACTTATTACAGGAAGATAATGAATTTACCATAACCCATTTGCTAATACCTGAACAAACAGGAACTGCTAATACTTGTGTATCAACAAATAAAGAAGGCATATTAAATTATTGCCTGCAATATAATTTGGTTACAATTGGGTGGATACATGTGCGTGATACAACAATTAGTAAATACAATGTCCTGTGATCATTATATATTTTAATGCACATCCTACCCAGGATGCATTTTGATCAAGCCGTTGAAAACCGTTGAAGACCGTTGAAGCGGCAGATACCGGAAATAACCTAACTTATAATACGTCTAGCATTATTTACGTCCCGTTTCTTAGTTACTTTTTCCTTTTGTTCCGTATTAACTATGCGGCTTTCGTAAAAACATGAATTGGTTGAATGTATTTAATGTGCCAATTTTTGAATCTTCTGATGAAGAAGAAATTTACAATAAACCTATGAGAAACCCGAAGAAATTCAGAGAACGGTTTGTAATAATAGTGTAACCACTAATCAGAATTCTCGTTTTCAGTACGGATTATTTTGAAGAAACGAACGATATAGAATTTTTCCAAAAGTTTCGTTTGCAAAAAGCTAAGTGCAGAATTGATGAAGCAATTCAGTCACAAACAAATCAAAACAATGTAGTTTCTCCAGTAACAAAGCTATTACTGATATTGAGATTTTATGCCACTGTATCCATGCTGATTGTTGCCGGAGATTTTGCTGGCGTTAGTAAAGCATCAGCATGTGTTATTGTCAGGCAAGTTAGTGAAGCAATTGCAATGCTACGCCCTCGATACGTTAAAATGCCTAATACTAATTAAGAAAGACGTGAAGCAATGCAAAGGTTCTTCCAAATCGCTCGGTTTCCTTGTGTGGTGGGTGCAATTGACTGCACACACATAAAGTTACAGTCTCCCGGAGGAGAAAATGTAGAGCATTATCGAAATAGAAAAAGTTACTTTTTATTGGAATTTACCAATTAAACAAATAAGACAAAACTCAATCGACTACATTTCATGACATCAGCAATATTAATTTTGCTTCTGACGGCGCGAGATCTTCGAACGCCGACGAACTTATTATAACACAGATTTCACATTTCACTCATTCATTATAGTGTTAGTATTTTTAAGTTTATGGGAATGTGAGACCAAACTGATTAAGCACGAACGCTGAGATCATCATCTGGACGCCGCCGCCTGTCAGCGAGACGGGAAATCGAGTAGTAAAGCTCGAGGTCTCCTGCCTGGAACACACGGCCGCGTCTGTCGCTAATCAGTACCGTAATCAGTTGTTAATTGATTAATAATTGCGTCAGATTGTTCCTTTTTGTCAATAAAACTAACTTCAGAAGTGGGATTGTGCCTAGATCCGCCCTGTAGCGAAATGCAAATTTGCCCGAGAGTGTTTGTGCATTACCCTCAATCAAAGTTCGGTGATAATGGAAAAGTTGTTGGAGGATCTAGTGAAGGCCCTCAAGACCAACAAGCCAACGCCGGACCAGGTGGACTTACCCATTTTCCACCCAGAGACCGACGAAGCTGCGAAGTGGCTGCAGCAAGTGGAGGCCATCAAAGGCGAATTGGAATGGACCGATGTCGAGACAAGAGTCTACGAACAGGCAATTCTACTTTGATTCCGCATGCGCATTTTAGCCGGCGGTGGTCCGATCAGTCGCCAGTCGCTATGCACATATCCAAATAACGCGGGAAAGCGTAAATGTCATCCACCACCACATATGCCACATAACATCGTTAACGTAATCGTGTGTAGAAGTGGCGTGTGTTTATCTCAAAACAAAAATGAATAAGACGTGCGTTTGTAACGAGTGCAATAAACATTACTCTAACCATTCTAATTTAATAGCTCATGCAAAGAAATTTCATGCAGGTAAATTATCTAATTATTAGTTTTGGTCGTTTTTACAGAATCCTATTATTCATTTCAGACAAACTTGCAACAATAAACCCCAAGAAAGTGTACAACTATCAATGTACAATATGTGCAAAGAATTTTAATCATTTGCACAATTTAAAACACCACCAAACGAAAAATAATCATTTAACAGTTTCTAATTCTGAGAAAAATGACCCTAAAAAAGCTAAAAAGTGTGCCTTGTGTGAATATTTTGGCACAAAATCGGAAATAATGAACCATTTACGTTTGGTTCATGAATTGAGCATTGAGTCGAAAACTTTAAAATTTTCAACAACAATGGAATTTGATGAATGGAAAGTAAATCTTGAAAAAGAAACAAAATCATCATTTGTTAAAGAAACTGGTACATATAACGGCAAAGATTTTAAACGAACCACATATACGTGCCACAGATCTGGCGTGTATCAGAGTAGAGGTAAGGGTGAAAGGCACTTGAAAACTCAGGGCACCAATAAAATAAATGGTTATTGTCCAGCTGCTATAAATTTAACAGTGAAAGGAGCAGCGTGCGAAGTTAAATTTACAACGACCCATATTGGACATGAAAATGATTTAGGCCACTTATGTTTGTCTAAGTCGGAGAAACAAGGGCTAGCCACCAAAATTGCTGCAAAAATTCCGTTAAATGTTATACTGGATGACATAAGAGATTCTGTTGTAACTAGTGATCTTGAAAGGTTGCATCTTTTAACCCGAAAAGACCTGTATAACATTGAACATTTATACAAGTTAAATGCATCTTCTATAAGACACAAGAATGATGCAGTAAGTGTTCAAGCATGGGTGAACGAAATGAGTAGCACAGGCTGTGTGTTGTTTTATAAACCACAAGGTGAAATAATGGACACTCAGCCTAATCTGAAAACAGAAGATTTTGTGTTGGTGATCATGAATCAAGGCCAGCTTGAAATGTTAAGGAAATATGGGCATGACTGCATTTGCATCGATGGAACACATGGCTTAAATGCATATGGGTTTGAGCTGCATACGTTGCTGGTACTTAACGAGTTACGAGAAGGATTTCCATGTTGCTTCCTCATCTCAAACAGATCCGATGAAGATGCTTTGAAAATATTTTTCTCATCTATTAAAGAAAAACTCGATGGCTCTATTAAACCAAAAGTATTTATGTCGGATATGGCCGAATTACATATACTAAAACACAGCATCGCCGAACCCTTCGCACATTCGGATAGGAACAATTTTGAAAAGCCGCCGAAGGCGGCGTCGTCGCCGACCGTCTTGAATTCGTCCGGGTGGCCGAAATCGATCCCGCTACGTGGTCGGCGTTTCCGTCCGAAACTCCCTCGGGACGCCGGGACCGTTTTTGGGGAATTGCGAGATAAAGATGCGACATCGTCGAAACCGCGCCTCTTCCCGTCAATTTTCCCCGAAACGACTTTTCATTGGTCCGTCCCCGAACTCGATCGAACCGGGTCGAATCAAGCCGACACAAATGACGTTTCTCGCCTGTCATTTTCTTACGCGATAAAAGTAAATAAACCAAAATCGACTTTAAATCGGAGCTTAATTGTTAATTGGTGAGTGTTGTAACGTTAAAAACGAACCAAGAGTGGCGTGGAGTGAAGTGTGTTCGAATCGTGTTAGATTTTGTCAAAAATCCGGTGTCAAAATTTCCGACTCCACCAAATTGAGGTTAGAGCGTTTTAAAAGACACCCGAAGTCAGTGTTAGGTGCCGTCAAAGCCAGGGAGAAAGTGGGGAGACGGCGCACCGCACACTGCAACTGTTTTTTTGCCAAATTGCAACTTTACTGGCAACTTATGCTGTCAACTGTCAAAACCACTGATTGAATTGACGGCGGTACGGCGACTAATTGCCCTTTAAAACTGCTTAATTCTTAATTGTTAGTGCGAGTGCGTGTTAAAAACGGCCAAGGACTGTCCTGGGGTAACGTGAATTTGAACAAGTTAGATTTTGTCAAAAATTCAGTGCCCCTCTTTCCCACATCAATTTTTTACGTTTTAAAAAGAAAAACGCCAACTGTTATTGATTATTCTAACACCAGATTGTTTGAGAAACTCTTTGATTTGTGCAATTTTAAAATCTTCCGATGACCTTTCACAAAAACTGTGCCCTAGCCAAGAGACATCGCTTTTACGTAAGTTTTTACTTAGTTTGTGACATATAACGTTGTTTACGTGCGAATTTTTTATAGGTAGGGGGTCCAGGGATTGAGGCAATCATCAAAAATTGTGACGTCGCAGTCTCCGACTAACGAACAAAGATACGAAAATGATTTAACTTAACTGGCGACATTGCAAAGGAAGTGAGCTTTTTTTTAATTATTTTACGATTTTATTAAAACGATACAATGTTTCAGATCAATGTTTTGGAACAAGATTCACTTCAAATTGAAAAAATTTGCTACTTTACTCAAGTACCGAATTTCCTTATTGATATGCGGTTGTCATATAGGTACGTCACCACTTGCAAAACGAAAACTACATTGGAAATGTAAAGTAAACATTGAAAGTATTGTACTACTGTACATTTTTTAAAATATTTCACACTTTAACAAATACCAGGTCAACCTATGTAAAAGTAGTAACAGCCCTAAATAAACATTATATTATGTCCAATATAAAACATTTGTTTTCAGAAACGCACTGCAACTACTATCAGAGAATACGGCAGAATTCTATGACCGGCTATGTAAGCTCGCCGCCACATGCGAAACCACCTACCTACTCAACTAACTCACTTCCGAGTAGAAGTCGATAAGTCAGTATGTAGTTATGAGACAGCTTGATGGTATGAAACGAAAGGGGTTTTTTTAGCTTTCAGATTTAAACAAGCATCTAAACAAACCCATCCAGATCAACGACTGACTGGTGCATGCCGTGAAATGGAAGAACGAGATCTGCTTTAAATTGGAAACTGAAAAAAAAAATTGTGGCTTTACTCAAGTGCCGAATTTTCTTAATGGATTCCGGTTGTCATATACGTCACGTCATTTGCAGTAGAACGAAAATAGACTTGAAATATTATCTACAATTAGAAAGGCTGTAAAGAAATGTACTACGTTTTAGAAATTGGAATAGATGTTAAGAAGTTGCAAACAGGTAGGCAACCCAATATTCACGTTTTATTTCATCTCATATTTTTTTATGGTTTTAGGTTTTTTAACCTCCAGAACAGCAATTAATATGTTGAGAACGTGACAAGGAACACCCAAAACAAAGTTTCTTGAGGAATGTTGAAATTTTCCGCCCAAAAGTTGAAAATTTCAAAAAAGGAAAACGTTGGTAATTGCCGAATTTTCTGTCTTTACAATTTTACCACATACTGATTGACTTCAAGAAACTTCTAAAGAGTTTGAGCTAGCCCAGCACACTCTTCAGTACTGATGACGATGACGACGTCGACGCCAACGCCACCACCACAAGAAATGATCGGTACAAATTGTTATTTTACTATAAAAAATAAAATATAATTCTAATATCAATTTTACTTTTAGCAAACAGGACTGGCGCTCTAACCCCACCCAGGTCTAGCTCCGCACGGAGAAATAGAGATTGAGGCGACGGTGATTGACTTTAAGAAACTTTTAAAGAGTTCGAGTGGTCGTCCTAACTAAGACAACGAGTCTAAAATTGTTATTTCAAAGAAACGTCAAATGTATCTCTATTACGTGTATTGTGAGAATAGTTGAGTTCCTTAATTTACATTAAGGATTTATAAGTAAACAAAAATTTGTGAAATAATCGAATAGTTTAAAATTGTCAAGTAATTGAATCACTTATTTGAGAAACTTACCGTCTATTTGTGTCTATTGATACTTTTTTATAAATTCGCTTTTTATTATTCTAGAGCTATCTTTATGGGTCTTTCAAATAAGTTATTCAATTGTTACAAACTATATTTGAATTGTTACTAATTTATTGAATAGACGACATACACTGGAATTATTTACAGTCAAGTATACTAACTCCCTTAATTCATTATGGAAAAAATAGTTTTACGATAACGTTACAAATTGTTAAACTTTTTATAATTAACTTTGACAATGACATGAAATCGTTGCTTTGTATCCTGTTTGTACATTGAAATAGCTGTACGTAGCGTATTCACTCAAAAATAAAACAGTTCTACTATCCCTATTCTTGCCTTGACATTTATTGTTAAAACACAAAAAGTAAATGAAAATTGAGTTTTTCCAAGTACAACAAGCCTCCTCCTTTCTTTTTGAAAATCAACTCATTCGACAAAGGAAAAAATCATGGTCTTGCTTTATATTCTGAAATAAATCAAGTGTTTGTTTCCGTCAAAGAAGCAATTGAAATAGAATTGTGGGTGGGCTTTCATCGTGAAAATAATTCAGGTTGATTTAATTCGGATGGCGTTTAATCGGACATAACACATAACATTCAAAAAACAAGTAACAGCTTACAGCACCGATGCCGGCATCCGGCTGCAAGTCGGTAACGCAAGGCGCCAAATTCAAACTTCTCAAAAATTGCCTACAGAATAAAATAAGTAAATTTGTTCCCTTTCTTTTTATCAATTCCTTTTGAATTCAATCAAAATAACTTTCAATTCATCATATTATTAATAATACTGTGCACCGTCGTTAATTCCATTACTTTCAATTGAACAATTAATAATTCAAAACGGTCATCATTTTTAAAAATTTCGTTGCAAATCAAGTGTGTTTCTGTCAAAATAATAAAGAAACAATTGAACTGAAAATGTCAAACAACGAAGCGTAAGTAAATTGTTATCGTTTTATTTCATCAATTTCTTTTTAAAATAGACCAAAATAACTTTCAATTCATCAATTATAGGATTAGCTTAAGTTACTTCGTCATTATTATTAATAACATTGTATCGCCATCAATTCCATTACTTTCAATTGAACATTTAATAATTCAAAACGGCCATTTTGTTATATTTTCACAAAATTTAATTTTCCTATCATATGATAGCAACTTGCTTCTTATTTATTATGGAATAATATAGTGGGTAGGTCCTAAAGCGCCCGTGACAATAATTTCGCACCACAAAGTATTAGATACTTCCAAAATTATTTGTTATATGTTATATTTGCTTAGAAATATGGAAATTCAGACTAATGAGGGTCTTGAGACGTCAGCTGCTCCATCAGTACCGACGTCGCCACCAATGCCAGCGTCGGCAAAATTGCCGGCGGCGGGACCATCGACGACGTCGACATCGATGGCACCGCCACAAAGGGAAAGAAGCCGGAATAGGAATGATCGGTACAATTGTTTCTTTACTATAAAATATAATTCTAACATCAATTTCATTTTTAGCAAACGGGACTGGCGCTTCAGAAATGGAGATCGGGGCGGCGGTACTGATTATCATACTGATTATTACCGTGACAGGAGCCGGAGCCCTTATCCCAGCCGGGACAGAAGGGACAGAAGAGACCGAAGAAGAGGGGGGCGAGGAAGAGGTGGGCGAGGACGAGGTGGCAAAAATAATAGCCAAAGCCAACAAAACACCGGCCTCAAGTGCTGCAACCACTGCTGTGAAAAAAGCTCTGCAGTGGTGGCAGCAACTCCGCCCCCCCCGCCCCCTGCGACTTTTAGCGCTCCTGCAGGTGCAGTAGTGCAATACTTTCAATTTTATTCCAAATAAAAAAATTGAAAGTATTGTACTACTGTACATTTTTAAATAAAAAAAAAAACATTCTGCTGTCGTTTTATTTACACACTGTAGAATTTTTATCCTTTTTTGTTAAACGAGATATGTTTTGAAAGTTGCTTTCCCCAATTACTCAGTTTTAAATTTCAAAATACCTGCCGCTTCTTATTTTGTTGCTTTAAAATCCGAGTGTGGCGTTAGCGTGCACATCGAGTATTTGATAATTTGACACTACAAAAGTTAGGTTAAGGTTATTTATGCCAGATGCCAAGTAAAACAATTTCTGCTTTAATTATGCGGCATTTCTCATCAGCAGCCAGGGCTTTTCTTTTAGTACTCCTTAATTGTGTCGCTTATCAGCAAAATCGACGACATTCGCAGACATCAACGACGATCTCCAGAAGCGATAGATGTTGCTAAATTTGGCCGAAAAAGACTTCCAAGAAGAATTTGACACTTTAACAAATACCAGGTCAACCTATATGGAAGCAGTAATAGCCCTAAATAAACATATCATGTCCAATATGAAACATTTGTTTTCAGAAACGCACTGCAACTACTATCAGAGAATACGGCAGAATTCTATGACCGGCTATGTAAGCTCGCCGCCACATGCGAAACCACCTACCTACTCAACTAACTCACTTCCGAGTAGAAATCGATAAGTCAGTATGTAGTTACGAGACAGCTTGATGGTATGAAACGAAAGGGGTTTTTTTTAGCTTTCAGATCTAAACAAGCATCTAAACAAACCCATCCAGATCAACGACTGACTGGTGCATGCCGTAAAATGGAAGAACGAGATCTGCTTTAAATTGGAAACTGAAAAAAAAAATTGTGGCTTTACTCAAGTGCCGAATTTTCTTAATGGATTCCGGTTGTCATATACGTCACGTCATTTGCAGTAGAACAAAAATAGACTTGAAATATTATCTACAATTAGAAAGGCTGTAAAGAAATGTACTACGTTTTAGAAATTGGAATAGATGTTAAGAAGAAGTTGCAAACAGGTAGGCAACCCAATATTCACGTCTTATTTCATCTCATATTTTTTTATGGTTTTAGGTTTTTTAACCCCCAGAACAGCAATTAATATGTTGAGAACGTGACAAGGAACACCCAAAACAAAGTTTCTTGAGGAATGTTGAAATTTTCCGCCGAAAAGTTGAAAATTTCAAAAAAAGAAAACGTTGGTAATTGCCGAATTTTCTGTCTTTACAATTTTACCACATACTGATTGACTTCAAGAAACTTCTAAAGAGTTTGAGCTAGCCCAGCACACTCTTCAGTACCGACGACGATGACGACGTCGACGCCAACGCCACCACCACAAGAAATGATCGGTACAAATTGTTATTTTACTATAAAAAATAAAATATAATTCTAATATCAATTTTACTTTTAGCAAACAGGACTGGCGCTCTAACCCCACCCAGGTCTAGCTCCGCACGGAGAAATAGAGATTGAGGCGACGGTGATTGACTTTAAGAAACTTTTAAAGGGTTCGAGTGGTCGTCCTAACTAAGACAACGAGTTTAAAATTGTGATTTCAAAGAAACGTCAAATGTATCTCTATTACGTGTATTGTGAGAATAGTTGAGTTCCTTAATTTACATTAAGGATTTATAAGTAAACAAAAATTTGTGAAATAATCGAATTGTTTAAAATTGTGAAGTAATTGAATCGCTTATATGAGAAACTTACCGTCTATTTGTGTCTATTGATACTTTTTTATTAATTCGCTTTTTATTATTCTACAGCTATCTTTATGGGTCTTTCAAATAAGTTATTCAATTGTTACAAACTATATTTGAATTGTTACTAATTTATTGAATAGACGACATACACTGGAATTATTTACAGTCAAGTATACTAACTCCCTTAATTCATTATGGAAAAAATAGTTTTACGATAACGTTACAAATTGTTAAACTTTTTATAATTAACTTTGACAATGACATGAAATCGTTGCTTTGTATCCTGTTTGTACATTGAAATAGCTGTACGTAGCGTATTCACTCAAAAATAAAACAGTTCTACTATCCCTATTCTTGCCTTGACATTTATTGTTAAAACACAAAAAGTAAATGAAAATTGAGTTTTTCCAAGTACAACAAGCCTCCTCCTTTCTTTTTGAAAATCAACTCATTCGACAAAGGAAAAAATCATGGTCTTGCTTTATATTCTGAAATAAATCAAGTTTTTGTTTCCGTCAAAGAAGCAATTGAAATAGAATTGTGGGTGGGCTTTCGTCGTGAAAATAATTCAGGTTGATTTAATTCGGATGGCGTTTAATCGGACATAACACATAACATTCAAAAAACAAGTAACAGCTTACAGCACCGATGCCGGCATCCGGCTGCAAGTCGGTAACGCAAGGCGCCAAATTCAAACTTCTCAAAAATTGCCTACAGAATAAAATAAGTAAATTTGTTCCCTTTCTTTTTATCAATTCCTTTTGAATTCAATCAAAATAACTTTCAATTCATCATATTATTAATAATACTGTGCACCGTCGTTAATTCCATTACTTTCAATTGAACAATTAATAATTCAAAACGGTCATCATTTTTAAAAATTTCGTTGCAAATCAAGTGTGTTTCTGTCAAAATAATAAAGAAACAATTGAACTGAAAATGTCAAACAACGAAGCGTAAGTAAATTGTTATCGTTTTATTTCATCAATTTCTTTTTAAAATAGACCAAAATAACTTTCAATTCATCAATTATAGGATTAGCTTAAGTTACTTCGTCATTATTATTAATAACATTGTATCGCCATCAATTCCATTACTTTCAATTGAACATTTAATAATTCAAAACGGTCATCATTTTTAAAAATTTTGTTGCAAATCAAGTGTGTTTCTGTCAAAATAATAAAGAAACAATTGAACTGAAAATGTCAAACAACGACGCGTAAGTAAATTGTTATCGTTTTATTTCATCAATTTCTTTTTAAAATAGACCAAAATAACTTTCAATTCATCAATTATAGGATTAGCTTAAGTTACTTCGTCATTATTATTAATAACATTGTATCGCCATCAATTCCATTACTTTCAATTGAACATTTAATAATTCAAAACGGCCATTTTGTTATATTTTCACAAAATTTAATTTTCCTATCATATGATAGCAACTTGCTTCTTATTTATTATGGAATAATATAGTGGGTAGGTCCTAAAGCGCCCGTGACAATAATTTCGCACCACAAAGTATTAGATACTTCCAAAATTATTTGTTATATGTTATATTTGCTTAGAAATATGGAAATTCAGACTAATGAGGGTCTTGAGACGTCAGCTGCTCCATCAGTACCGACGTCGCCACCAATGCCAGCGTCGGCAAAATTGCCGGCGGCGGGACCATCGACGACGTCGACATCGATGGCACCGCCACAAAGGGAAAGAAGCCGGAATAGGAATGATCGGTACAATTGTTTCTTTACTATAAAATATAATTCTAACATCAATTTCATTTTTAGCAAACGGGACTGGCGCTTCAGAAATGGAGATCGGGGCGGCGGTACTGATTATCATACTGATTATTACCGTGACAGGAGCCGGAGCCCTTATCCCAGCCGGGACAGAAGGGACAGAAGGGACCGAAGAAGAGGGGGGCGAGGAAGAGGTGGGCGAGGACGAGGTGGCAAAAATAATAGCCAAAGCCAACAAAACACCGGCCTCAAGTGCTGCAACCACTGCTGCGAAAAAAGCTCTGCAGTGGTGGCAGCAACTCCGCCCCCCCCCGCCCCCTGCGACTTTTAGCGCTCCTGCAGGTGCAGTAGTGCAATACTTTCAATTTTATTCCAAATAAAAAAATTGAAAGTATTGTACTACTGTACATTTTTAAATAAAAAAAAAAACATTCTGCTGTCGTTTTATTTACACACTGTAGAATTTTTATCCTTTTTTGTTAAACGAGATATGTTTTGAAAGTTGCTTTCCCCAATTACTCAGTTTTAAATTTCAAAATACCTGCCGCTTCTTATTTTGTTGCTTTAAAATCCGAGTGTGGCGTTAGCGTGCACATCGAGTATTTGATAATTTGACACTACAAAAGTTAGGTTAAGGTTATTTATGCCAGATGCCAAGTAAAACAATTTCTGCTTTAATTATGCGGCATTTCTCATCAGCAGCCAGGGCTTTTCTTTTAGTACTCCTTAATTGTGTCGCTTATCAGCAAAATCGACGACATTCGCAGACATCAACGACGATCTCCAGAAGCGATAGATGTTGCTAAATTTGGCCGAAAAAGACTTCCAAGAAGAATTTGACACTTTAACAAATACCAGGTCAACCTATATGGAAGCAGTAATAGCCCTAAATAAACATATCATGTCCAATATGAAACATTTGTTTTCAGAAACGCACTGCAACTACTATCAGAGAATACGGCAGAATACTATGCCCGACTATGTAAGCCACATGCGAATTTAACGACACTGATCGATACGAAGTGAAAAGAGAAGATGCAGTAGAAGAAAACTCTACGATTTTTGACAACCTTCTGACAGAAAAGAAACACAGTAATTGACGAAAACAGATTAGAAGGACACCCTCAACAATGAACATCAGACCCCACTGATTATAAAAAACACTTTCCAGATTTAAAGATTTTATTCTAAAATTCTGAATTAAAGGCAAGGAGAAATGTAATGTTCATAGCAGCCCATAAACTTTTATATAGGGACTTTGGAATAACTAAGTTGGGAATTAAGTTATATTAAGTGTCTTGATGACTAAGAATAAAGGAATATATTTACATGCTGTTTCATTACTAATCAAACCAGAATATTACGCTCATTTAATCCAGATCAGATTATGTTAAATTACATTTTTATGTATTATAATGCTAGCAAACTGGCAAAGACCGAGATAATTGAAATTAGTCTCAACACAACGTTTAGACTACGTTATACTAAGTGTATTATTAAATATTGTAATTGCATACTTTGATGCAGACGTCGTGGTCGAGAAAAGCGTCCGTTAGCACATTTTACTTTCAACAAACATCAAATGATTAAAACTGAAAATAACGAACAATTCAAATTTGCCGCCCTGCTGTCATTTGTTTGGCGTATGACAGGTAACAGAAAACTTGAAGTGGGCTTTGACATTTCAACTGTTTTTCAAACAAACAAAAGTTTGTTTAATCACTGATTTTCTAGCTCTTGAACATGTAAGTACTTGCACACAATTATCTTTTTATTAATAATCGCCTACACGCATAACTTTTTCAGTGTGAATTACGATTAATTACGAAATGCCGAGAGCAAAAAATTTTGGAAAACGAACTAAAGTTTCGAAAAAAAAACCGACCGAAAAACCAGCAAACTCACAGCCGAATGCTACTGAGGGAGTAGCGACCGCATCTTCTAGCATCGGCCCTGGTGGAAGTATTGAACAGTCGCCTAAGGCAAAGCGACTTTGCCCTTCCGTTCAACAAAAAGCTTCCATCCAGGTACCTGAAGCCACCGTTCAGTGTCGACGTAGCAGTCGAATACAATCGAGGATTGCTGGATCAGGTCTGAACATCTCGGAACATCGCAACGTCGAAGAACCTGTTTCGCTTTCTCTAACAGAAAGTGCCGTTGCTGACAAGGTTTTATTGCCCAAAATCTGTGTCATTTCCGACAATGTGATTTGCCCTGCAACAATTCATGCAGAAGCAAAACCGGGATGTTCCAAAGATCCCAACTACATGTTCTTCACTGAAAACTCTGCATGTAGAAACAATGGTAAATGCTTTGAAAACTTTTAATCAAACGAGTGGACTTTTATCAAAATTTATTAAATCTATGTCAATTTCTTCATTCCTAAATATTAACATTTCTTTGCTTTACAGGGGATGCTGATGAATCTGTCTTCCACTCGAAACGTTTAATCTACAAGTCGAGAAACAGAGGTATGTGGTTGTTCTTTTTAATTTACAGTGTGTCTCTATTACATTCTTAACATCCATACAAAGATTATTAGTTTTGTAGTTTGGCCACTTTTCAATTATTTACTTTTCTCATTAATCCAAACATTTTCTTTCTCATCTTTTTCAATTTTACTATTTAACTTTGACATCTAAATTTTACATGTACGCGTAGAGTAATTAACATTAACATTGGAATAGAAATATTTCTGTAACAACAATTTACAACAAATGTCTCTCTGGGGTGTTGCCTCCAAAACTAATCCAAAAATAGGGTTACGTTACATATGTAGCAAAATAACATAAATGTTTTAACATGTGATGTTTCTCCATTAATTAAAGTGCCCGGCAGTTTTTAGGAAAATAAAAAGGTCCATTTAGTACATAATATTACGTAGAATCGTACTTTTACGTACTTTAACACTAAAGTCGACTTTAAAGTCAAAGTAACCATAACTTTTCATCATGGAACACGCTTGACGCTTAAATAATTTTTAAAGTCAATTTTACATTAAGTTTTTACTTTAACTAAAGGAACTTTAGAGGGTACATTATGGAATCGGCCGTTTTACCGTTTTACGTTTTGTGGAGTTATTTAAAATATTTGGAGGCTAAAATTTTTGCTTACTATTCAAAAGCCATATAGGTAGAATGAATCTATGTCAGGAAAATATTTACATATATGTTGTTGAATCACATTATAAAAATGTATAAACTACATCAATATCTATTAGAGAACTGTCACATTATGAGTAAAAAATCGAACTTCACGTCGTAACAACCACTTTAATGTACTTATAGGAGAAAAATTACTACTATCAAGTAATAATTAAGGTGGTAATCTTTAAAACCGTTAATCCTTGCATCCGCGAGTTGCACGGCTATGATGCAATTACCATAACTTTTCAAGATGCAGTCAGACGTGGGAGGAAGAGGCGTATTGTCTTCCTTTAGTAAATTCATAATAAGATATATCACTGTTAAAAATTGCAATAATGCGGTTAGTCAAAGCGGTAGGTAAAACGCCCTCTTAAGTTTAATACACAAAATTGGGCACTCTTCATAAATTTTTTGTTGCTTATATGTCTCACCTTTTCCTGTACTTTTCTTTCCCTTAAAACAAATAGTATAACGATCTTAATTACATCAACTCTCAGGTATTTTATGAAATGACGAATTTTACCAAACGTCTACGATATACAGACTGTTTCATTATAAGCGAGCGCAATTCTAGCCGAGTTATTTGAAAAAGTAAAGAAAAACTTCAAATACTCCTTAAATAAAAGAAGAAACTCTATGATGGACATGTAAAAAACGATTTTTGGCCCTTCCGGTTTGGACTAAATGTAGAGCAACTTTTGAATTTTAAATGCAAACATATCTTTTTTATTTCCCTATCTGATAGAGGGGTTTCCTTGATTACAGAAATGTATTACACTTACCAATTTTCTGCTCAAAATTGGTTCAGGTCTTTATTTCTAATGCAATTATTTCACCAAAACAGACGAATTTCTAACCGAATTATTTGAAAAAGCAAAAAAGAAATTCCAAATCCTTCTTGAATAAAAAAAAACTCAAATAACTCGGCAATACATTATTGTAATTAAGAAAAACCTTTCTAACAGATAGGGGAATAAAAAAAACATGTTTACACTTAAAAATCAAAAGTTGAACTACTTCCGATCCAAACCCGAAGCACTACAAATCGTTTCTCAAACGCCGATCATAGAAATATTACTTTTATTTAAGAAACATTCGTAATTTTTTCTTTACGTTTTCAAATAACTTTTCTAGAATTACGTCCGTTTATTGTTTATATAGCGTGCGTTCGTTCATAAACGCCCCAGCGTATAATTGAAATAGAAATCAATATATGGCAATAATTCTTAATCCTTTCCTTAATCAATGATGATAGACTATCCGAAGACATAATTTTTTTCCACTACTGGTTTAGATCGGAAATGACCACTTTTTTGTTTTCAAATAGAAACAATACTTTTTTTTCTGCAGAATTGGATTGCGGATTTTTTTTCTCAATCTGATATATCGCACTTGGTTAGTTTTTTGAAAGACATACTCAGAAATGGCGATTGAATTTATGTTACCCAATAGCACACCGTAATCTTCTTCAACAAACGGCCAAAGAAATAGCTCAGAGAGGTATTAAAAAATCATGAGAGTTCTTGGCTAAATTTTGGTTTCTCATCATAAACTATCTGACGATGAAAACAAAGATTTGTTAGGTTATATCCGGTTGACACCGGATATGACAATTTTTTCGATATTTACATTACTTTTTTTTTAAATGACTCACCCTGTATATTGATCTCAATTTCAGTTATCAAAAACAAAAATTGCAAATATTTACAAAAATATGGAATAAAAAAACGGGAAAAAAAATATTTAAGCCTCTTTTAGTTATTTGCATGCATCTAGAGAATAAAAAGTGCAATATTTTTTTTAGGCAAGTACCCTATTGGTGCACGTTCCCCAGCGGACGTGCAAAACACATTTTGTTGAACGCCAAATTACACGGGAATAACAACTTTTTATATTATTTATTCAACGATGTAAACTATTTTTAATATTTCTGTCTACTGGTAATAATACCATTTCACTACGCACAAATTATGATTACTGCAAAGATTTCGTTCGTGTAATTTTATTAACGCATTTACTTTTAAACATTGCACATATTATCCAGTTGTCATACTCATTCGTCTACTTCGATTTTTAGTCAATCAACAAGGGACGAAGATTGTGCAACCAATCACGTCTGACCCTCTTCCCGTTGAAGATTTCAACGGAGAAGATGAGATCATAGAGTTGCCAGTGCGACACACGACATTGTCGAACGTGGACAATGATGAAGATCTGGCGATAATTCTACACGAATTTAATGGACAGATCGAAAACGACGATGGAAACTTGACAAGGAGGCTGCAAGAGATTGGTCTGCGTGAGGAACTAGCGGCAGCCCGAGCTGTTGAAGAAATAGCCGTGGAAGCCGATAGAAATCGAGCAGACCAAAGACTAACCTATCTCCAGGCTACCCGACGCGATGTGCCAATTTTTAATTTGGGCAATTTCAACTTGGCATGTCCAAGTTGTGGTGCACAGTATTTTCGTGCTGAAACAACAAGTCGCGGTGTCTATACGAGATGTTGTGCAAACAGCAAAATCAATCTTGCCGAACCGCGAGAAATTCCCCAACTCATCGGGGCACTGTTTGCCAGAGATCATCCTAAATCTAAGAAATTTCTTGATCAGGTCCTTCAATATAATAATGCTTTTCAGTTTGTCAGCACCCAAGTGAATTTAAGAACGCTACGAGGACGAGGTCCTTATATTTATGCTGTTCAGGGTAAAATGTATCACAGTATAGGCGACATCAACGTCAGCGACCAGGGCAATTGGAAGTACGGTCCGCTGTATTTCTTAGACCCCGAGTTCGCCGTTGAAAGACGAATGCAACTGAACAACAATAAGTTGGACAGAGAATTGGTGCTACATCTTGGCGAAACATTGGCCTTATCGAATCCGTTTGCCATAGGTAATTTTACAGTTATTTTCATATTTTGCTACTTTTTCAACACAATTTATTTTCTCACCTACAGGCTATAAGCATCTAAAAGACGTCTATGAGGAACAACGGCAACAAATGGCAGAACGAGGTGAACCTGGTGTCCCGAATGTTCAATTGGAAATCATTAACACTGACGGACGTCAATTCAACCGGCCGCAAGTACCGGAAATCGCCAGTGTGTACGTGTGCAACGAAACACGGCCACCGTATCCAAACCTAGGTGTCTTCGTCAAAGATCAAAATATGGGTTTACGCCGAGTCGCTTATCACGACAAAAACTTAGATGCTTTACTATTTCCCCTACTTTTCCCATCCGGTGATTTGGGTTGGCACGCTGATTTGCGACATGCAGATGGACGAAGACGTGTGACGCTCTGCGAATTCTACGCATTTAAACTGGCTTATCGACCACGCCAATTCATTAATAATGGCGGAAAGCTGATTCAGGTAATATTCGATTTCCAACAATATTGTTTCTCGATTATTAATTATTTTTTTCTCATTTTTTCTACAGCAATATGTCGTGAATGCCTATGTTAAAGTAGAACAGAACAACATACAGTTCATCCTGCAAAATCAAAATCAACTGCGGGCATCCGAGTACGTAGGTTTAGCCGACTACTTGCACAACCAAGCCGAAATAGACAACGTACCGATGGGACGAATGGTTATCTTGCCATCAACATTCATCAGAGGTCCCAGAGCTTATCAACAACGCTACCAAGATTTTATGGCGACAGTAGCGAAGTTCGGGGCTCCGTCCGCATTCATCACCATGACTTGCAACCCTAAATGGATAGAGATTGTTGAAAATATTCCTAGAAACGATGAAACCGCCAACCATCCCATGTTGGTGGCCAGAGTCTTTCACGCAAAACTTGACGAACTCATCAACGACCTGCTAGAGAGACACATTTTTGGCGTCCCATTAGCATGCATGTACGTCATAGAATTTCAAAAGAGAGGATTGCCACACGCTCACATTTTGTTGATTTTGAGAGACCAAGATAAATTGAACAATGCCGTCAGAATCGATCAACTTATTTCAGCTGAAATTCCTGACCCACAAATTGAACCGGTTCTGTACGATTTGGTGAAACAACACATGACCCATGGCCCTTGCGGTTCATTTAATCCGAGTTCGATTTGCATGGAAGGACACAAATGCTCTAAACATTTTCCCCAACCGTTGGCAGCTGAAACTGTCGTGGGCGAAGACGGTTCTGTGACTTATAGACGTAGAATCAGTCCCAATCGTGTACCGCTGAAGGATGAAAACAGAGAAATTAAACAATTTAATTGTCAATGGATTGTCGCTTACAGTCCATATCTTCTTCTCAAGTACCGATGTCACATCAACGTGATGGCTTGCAGTTCCTTGCGAAGCGTCAAGTATCTCTGCAAGTATCTTAACAAAGGGGTGGATCGAGCATTGGTGCGCGTTGTCGAACAAAATCAACAACAGCAAGCGCCGATTCAAGCGAACAACGATCAACCACCACAACCTCTTCAATACAACGAAGTAGAAGCATTTTTGAATGCACGGTACATGACCCCACCAGAGGCGGCTTGGCACATTAACAAGTTTAAAATTCACAAGCAAACCCACACCGTCATCAGACTGGCTGTGCATCTGCCCGAAAGGCAAAGAGTTGTCTTTGAACGTGGCATGGAGAGGGAAGCCTTGGTAAGAAACGAAAGTACTATGCTGACCGATTGGTTTCGGTTGAACGCCGAAGACCCGACAGCTAGACAGTATCTCTATCAAGAGATTCCCAATCACTTTGTGTGGGTCCTCGGAAATAAACGCTGGAAAAAAAGATTACAACGTGGAGAAAAAACCATATCCCGGATGTATTCGGTGTCTTTGAGAGACAGAGAACTGTTTTTCTTTCGAACGCTTTTGCTGCACGTACGCGGAGCCACGAGCTACGAAAGTGTACGCACCTTTGAAGACACGATCTACGAAACCTTTGAGCAAACCTGCCGAGCCAGAGGATTGTTGGCGGACGATGCCGAGTGGATCAGATGTCTCGAGGAAGCTGCGCAAAAAGACATGCCGTATCAGTTGAGACAGATGTTTGCCTACATTTTGGCATTTTGTGAAGTGAACGATCCCAGCACTCTCTGGGAACGCTTTCGCCTGTCTCTCATCGAGGACTTTACTCGCAACGACATGGCAGAAAATTTGGCCGAAAACGCCGGTCTTCTTCAAATTCAAACCACTCTGTTGATGAACGGCCGTCGTCTTCGCGAATTCAACATCAGAGAACCGATTGTAAGTAAACGCACTGTTATTGAAATTTTGATTATTTACGGTGTTTTTTTTTTCACAGGCACAGAACATTCTGGAAGACGATCCGGTAAACGTTGAACAAGAGCAGACCGAAGGTGAACAGTTGAACCAACAGCTGAATCCCCAACAAAGAATCGCTTTTGATGCGGTAATTGCTGCCGTCCACAACGACGATGAGCCCCGACGTCTGTTCTATCTGAACGGGCCGGGCGGTAGCGGGAAAACGTTTTTATATAACACCATCATTACCGTTCTGAGGGGCGAAAATTTGGCGGTAGCTTCCATGGCTTGGACCGGATTGGCGGCGGCTCTTTTAAAACATGGCCGCACAACACATAGTCGCTTCAAATTGCCCGTTCCTCTTCTGGAGACGTCAACTTCGAGCTTGACTCTACAGTCGGCGGAAGGTCAGTTTATTAGACGTGTCAAATTGATAGTTTGGGACGAAATAAGCATGGCGTCACGTTACGCTTTCGATATTGTGGAGAAAACACTCAAAGATCTTTGCCAAAATAATCTTCCTTTTGGCGGAAAGGTTATGTTGGTCGGAGGTGATTTCAGGCAGTGTTTGCCGATTGTGGCGCACGGTGATCGCACACAAATTGTCGAGGCTTGCGTTAAAGAAAGCATTCACTGGCACCTTTTCGAAACGTTAGACTTAACAGTCAATGTTCGTGCCAGAAACGATCAGAGTAATTTTTCAGAGTGGTTGCTTCAGCTGGGAAGCGGCACCCTTGACGGTATCCGTTACGGTCAAGAAAAATTAATTGCAATTCCAGCCGAATGTGTTGTCGAAAATTTGAACGAACTCATTCACAAAGTCTTCGGCACGCTTCAAGTCAATGATGTGCCACACAAAGCCATTTTGACTCCGCTGAACGAAGACTGCCACACGATTAACGATATCGTATGTCAAAGTTTTCCAGGCGAATCAAAAACCTATTTCAGTGCAGACAGTGTCGTTGAAGACGACGAGGAAACGTTGAGAGCGAATTATACTGTGGAATTTTTAAACACGTTAACGCCTCCTGGGGCGCCCTCTCACAAACTCATTCTGAAACAAGGTGTTATAGTCATGTTGTTACGCAATTTAAATGTCAGAAAAGGACTATGTAACGGTACCAGGCTTTTAGTCAGGACGTTATGTAGAAATTTTCTAGATGCCGAAATTCTAGATGCGAGAGGTAATCTGACCGGAAACAGAGTTTTTATTCCCCGTATCGATATCATTCCTACCGATGCAGATTTGCCCTTCAAAATGAAGAGGAGACAATTTCCGGTTCGGCTTGCGTACGCAATAACTATAAACAAGGCTCAAGGTCAAACTTACGACGGTGTTGGGATTTATCTTAAGCATCCTGTATTTGCACATGGCCAGCTCTACGTGGCGTTTTCTAGAGCTAAGACACTAAACAGCGTCTTTGTATTTGTAGAACCTGCCACTTTACAGGGTAAACTTCTACAGGATAGTCCAATGACGGTGTACACTAGAAATGTGGTATATCCCGAGGCTTTACAGTAAAAATACCAACTCTATTTCGAGGAGAATGGTTTGTAAAGAGCGACGTTTACTTTGTACATGTCTGCTTATCCATCAGTTATTAACACTATTAAATGGTATTTGCTGCGCCGTTCAGTTACGAATGCACTTTTGATTTGCTGTAACTATTGAATCCAGTAAATGCCAACTTCTTTCGTAGTCATCAGTAGTACATTTCTAATGAAAACTTTTTATTGGAAATTTTTCATCTATCTATCCCCTTTTTCGCCTTCTATGTAATGTTCACCGAGATGTTTAATAGTCGAGTTTGTCAACCACGAAGTTCTCATACCTATTAAAACCTTTGGACATTCCCTTCGTAGTGTTTACTGCGTTGTTTAATAAGTTTGGTTGACGAATCAAATTCTGATACCTTATTAAATCCTGTAAACACTCACATCTTTTTCTCAGTGGTTTTATATTCGAAATGTAACTTTTTATATTCAATTCAACAAATTCAATAAAACATTTAACTTGCAACCAAAGAACAACTATTTAAAAGCAATAGTTAAAATCTGTGACAACCAAAGAACAACTATTTAAAAGCAATAGTTAATATCTGAGAAATTTTAAAACATCGATAGTCTGAAACGTAAAAACTTATCATCAATGATAGTTACTAACATTGTTACATACATCGATTTTAACGAGTATAAGACCACACTTTTAATTCAACCTCTTGATTATAAATTGTCTATCTATATTTCCTCTTTTTCGCCTTCTATGTACTGTTCACCGAGATGTTTAATATTAGAGTGTATCTACCACGAAGTTCTGATACCTATTAAAACCTTTGACCATTACTTTATGTAGTGTTCACCGAGATGTTTAATATTCGAGTGTGCCAACCACAAAGTTCTAACACCTATTAAAACCTTTGACCATTACTTTATGTAGTGTTCACCGAGATGTTTAATATTCGAGTGTGTCAACCACGAACTTCTGATACTCCTATTAAAACCTTTGGACATTCCCTTTGTAGTGTTTACTGCGTTGTTTAATAAGTTTGGTTGACGAATCAAATTCTGATACCTTATTAAATCCTATAAACACTCATATCTTTTTCTCACTGGTTTTATATTCGAAATGTAATTTTTTATATTCAATTTAACAAATTCAATGAAATATTTAACTTGCAACCAAGGAACAACTATTTAAAAGCAATAGTTAAGGTTTGAGACAACCAAGGAACAACTATTCGAAAGTAATAGTTAAAGTCTGAGAAATTTTAAGACATCGATAGTCCGAAACGTAAAAACTTATCAACAATGATAGTTACTAACATTGTTATATACATCGATTTTAACGAGTATAAGACCACACTCTTAATTCAACCTCTTGATTGTAAATTGTCTATCTATATTTCCTCTTTTTCGCCTTCTATGTACTGTTCACCGAGATGTTTAATATTAGAGTGTATCTACCACGAAGTTCTGATACCTATTAAATCCTTTGACCATTACTTTATGTAGTGTTCACCGAGATGTTTAATATTCGAGTGTGTCAACCACAAAGTTCTAACACCTATTAAAACCTTTGAATATTTCCTTCGTTGTGTTTACCAAATTGTTTGAGTTGACAAATCAAATTCTGTTACCTTATTAAATTTTCTAAACACTTCGTTTGTAGTGTTTACCGAGATGTTTAATATTCGAGTGTGTCAACCACGAACTTCTGATACTCCTATTAAAACCTTTGAACATTCTCTTCGTAGTGTTTACCGCGTTGTTTAATAAGTTTGGTTGACGAATCAAATTCTGATACCTTATTAAATCCTGTAAACACTCACATCTTTTCCTCGGTGGTTTTATGCTTGAAATGTTATATTTTATATTCAATTCAACAATTCCAATCAAGTAAAACAGTAATAGATACATTGACTTCATCAACTATAAAACCACATTCTCAATTAAATGATTCTCATTTTTGTTTAAATATTCAAAATGTCAGGATGGTACACGAATGTCAATTGAGGAACAGTTAACTCTATAATTTTGACTTTTCTATTAGATATTCTTAAGAAATACTATTTAAATGAAAATTGACGTTTTAAATATGTTACAAATTGTTTTGTTTCATTCAACATCCAACAATATACTGTCAACAACGATATTACTTTGTACAATATTCTTTTTATACATGTAAACCATCATAATTTTCTTTTTCGTTACCATTCTGACATCGCTTTCTAATTTTTACATTAGGACGACATTTCCTATTTCTTACTACATTGCTAAACTTTTATTATGATATTTATATCTTATTGTTAATTTCAAATTTATCAATTATTTAAAATTATATAACGTCTATAAAGTTATGCATTTAAGTAGTCTTCGAGAAGTAAATATCAAAGAACAAATATCATCGTGCCGTGGTAATTATTAATTTCCTGCATTCTTATAACGATTTTAACATTGCTTTTCCTTCAGGTTTTTTTCTGACAACATAATACCTTAAGAACATATTTGCACGTCTATCAACAATCAAATGTACTTTTGATCTGCTACACCACCACCCTACGTACTTTATAAGAAACATCTACCATATTAATGGATTGATGAAAAGTTCGGAAAAGATGGTGCAATTATTTTATTATCACTTTTTTATGTATATGTGTATGTACCTACATACATATTTTTCTCCAACCCAAATAAAACAATTTTTATTCTTTAGGTAATCTAGGCTCGAAAATGCAGGTTTGTAATGGCTGCCAAGAACTAAAAAAATCATTAAGTCTGCAATTGTGCTCAACCCTATATCTGCTTATAGATGAGATATCGTTACACGAAATGGCAATGAAATAATACACACTGTTGAAAATTAAAAGACCAAACACTTGATTGTAAGTATTACATGATAAAAAAATTTAAGCAACGGTTTTATTATAATTCTATTATAAGCACTTTTAAGATATTTCGTCAACATTTAATGGCTGGCATAATGAAGAACAAAATTCTTACAAACACCAACCAAGAGCCAACAAAATATTCTTCATATTGACTAAGGTGCAACATCAAGACTGACAAATCTAAACATTGATTTAAACCCAGCAGGTGATAATTAACATTAAATTGTTGTTTTTTCTTTCTACAACTTTCAGATGAATTATCTAGAAAATTCAAATCTGAACAAAACGGTTACCATCAATTTCTCGCATTCGTACAACGGCAATATGAACATAAAATCATTTACTTTCAGCCATCTCTTGAGATAAAACTGTATTAAAAACACAATTCCATTTTAAACTACGTGCAATTTCTGATTATTCACAACATACCATCAGACCATAACACGATGTGATTGTTATAACGCTCAACGATCCAGATTTAAATAGAACGCATTAACTTCATACCTACGTAAGTAGATATAGTTTAAGAACATTACAGAAAAACTTTAAGTTTCAAATATTTCAGATTCATGAAACACAACTGTAATCTGTCCCATGTAAAAAATAATCTACGGCATTAACTTTTACAGACAAACTAACCTCATTTAACTGTTAATAATTTTGTTTTATAATTATCATAATAAGTAAGTATGTAACATGTATTTATTGTACATTTAAAAAACGCACAAAAGTTAAACATCATTTTTTTTTAAATTTAATTTGTGATGATTCACATAAATAATCAAAAACCGTTGATTTTATGCGTTTCTTAAGTGCGACAAAAATGTTCTCCTAATGTTTATTTTTAAGTATCCACTCTGTAATTTTATATAATTTAAGCTTTGCGAATGTTACATTATTTATTTAAATTTTTTAACCTGGCGACAATGTGATTGTAATTATTGTTAAACTATTTATAATATAACTTCAATCAAAATGAGACAAAATGTAAAACAACAGAAATCAACAATATATCAAACAAACCATACATTTTTTTTTATTACAAAACCCTTAAACAAACTTTCAAAAACTAACAATCAGAATTAGAAATTTGAAAACATAACAATATTGTATAAATGTACAATATGTACATATAGACAAATTTAGAACCTCGAACGGGCTACGAACAAAAAAATTGAAAGGAAACATGGAGGCTCAAAAGACATAAGAACCAAGAAAAATACAAAAACATGCTCCCCCCTCAAAAAAACATGACTTCTCCTCTAAATAAAACATGTCCACCCCTAACAAAAATTATTTTGCAGGCCCCGAAGGGGCCCACCTAGATCCCCGAAGGGGCTACCGACCCCGAGGCGCCCTCAAGCACCCGGGGGGGCCCGATAGGGCCCCCCCGGGTGCGGCATGTGGGGAAGCAGCGCAGCTGCGAACCCCACTTGCAACATGACCCCCATTCGGTCCCAAGACAAAGATGTCTAAAAAAGCCCAACAAACATTGGGGCCAAAAAGTCATAAAATTCGCCCTCCCCCACCAAAAACTCCCCTTCTCAAAAATAAAAACAAACACCGTTCAAAGATTACTTTCAATAACTTGAAACTTCTCTACTGACGCGACGGGCGCAGCCCTAGTAACATATACTAATACGTGATTTAGCCTCTTGCTCGCACCGTCCGATAGGAACCGTTTTCGTCGCCGGCCGAAGGCCGGTCTTCAAAACGAAGGCGGCGACGCCGCCTTTGTCCCTTTTTCTTCGATAGAACGTAGAGATTTCGTCCTTCGGGACCCTTTTTGTTCAAAGTCGGGAATTTTGAAAATTTTTTGCCAGAAGATGACGCCAAATCTGACGTTTACCGAATTTACGTTGCCGACAAACGTATTTGGCCACATTTTTTCCCGGATCGACTTTTTATTGGTCCGTCCGCTCGAATCCACTTCTTATTGGTCCGAAATCGAACTCGCTCGAGTCGACCCGATTGCCAACTCACGAGTTTTGACGTTTCTCGGCGGCTGTCATTTTGTTGTTCCGTCAAAAATTTTGTAAACAGTGGAAATTTCGATCTTAAATCCGGGCTTAATTGTTAATTGGTGTCGTTCAAGTGAGTGTTGTAACGTTAAAAACGAACCAAGAATGGCGTGGAGTGAAGTGTGTTCGAATCGTGTTAGATTTTGTCAAAAATCCGGTGTCAAAATTTCCGACTCCACCAAATTGAGGTTAGAGCGTTTTAAAAGACACCCGAAGTCAGTGTTAGGTGCCGTCAAAGCCAGGGAGAAAGTGGGGAGACGGCACACCGCACACTGCAACTGTTTTTTTGCCAAACTGCAACTTTACTGGCAACCTATGCTGTCAACTGTCAAAACCACTAATTGAATTGACGGCGGTACGGCGACTAATTGCCCCTTAAAACTTATGGTGTTGGTGCAAGTGCGTTAATAAAAATGGACTAGAATTGTCTTGCAGTTACGTGTGTTTGAATTACGTTAGATTTTGGCAAAAATCGACTGCCCCACTTTCCGAGCAATGTTACGTTTTAAAAGTAGTGTCGTCAAAGCAACACCAGTGCTGTCACATGGCAAACGGCCCAGGACTGTCCTTTCTGTGACTGTGCAACTGCTTTTTCAAAATTGGAGTTTTAGAAATTTTGGAAAAATAAAATAAAATTTTCAGAGGTAGGCAACACGCACGACATCCGTGAAGTTATCAACCGAGCCCAGACGACAAATGACGTTTGTCGCCTGTCATTTTACAAACAAACCAAAATCGACTTTAAATCGGGACTTAATTGTTAGTTGGTGTCGTCAAAGTGAGTGTTGCAACGTTAAAAACGAACTAGAAGTGGTGTGGAGTGACGTTGTTGTGTTTAAGTCGAGTTAGATTTGGTCAAAAATTCAGTGTCAAAATTTTCGATTCCAAATTGAGGTTAGAGTGTTTTAAAAGACACCCAGAGTCAATTAGGGTTCAAAAAAGTGGTGCCGTCAAAGCCAGCATGAGAACGGAGACTGTCCACCACGGATTCCAACGATTTTCTTCGAAAATTGCAATTTTTTATTGTCAACTGTCAAAACCGTAAATTGAATTGACGGCCGTTTGACGACGAGACTAAAGTGCCCCCTAAAACGACCTAATTTTGGTGCGAGTGCGTGTTAAAAACGGCCAAGGACTGTCCTGGGGTAACGTGAATTTGAACAAGTTAGATTTTGTCAAAAATTCAGTGCCCCTCTTTCCGACATCAATTTTTTACGTTTTAAAAAGAAAACCGCCAACTGTGATTGACCAGACCAGAAAGGCCTCAAGTTCCCGTCGATCGAGTGAAATTTTTCGTGGCAAGTAAACTTTTTTATTTAATTAAAAAATTAATTTTGCTCTTCCTCCAGCTTTCTTCAATAATAACCAACTTCATGTCGGTTGGCAGGGTAGGGAACTATCATGATGAAAGTGGTTAGTCAACGAAAAAACCTAGAAAAATCCTAGAAAGTTTCAAAAGTATGAGCCCCCATTCGACTAATTGGCAATACGGAGGTCTCCTGGTGACTGAGCTACTGTGAAAATAAAAATTGGTGAATTTGGCGTTTTTTTTTGTTATCCAAAATAAAAAATTGAAATTTTAGGTTATGTTGGTCTTTCGGGTTTTAAACATTTGAGACTAACACGACTCACACGACAATGCACTAATTAAGAACGTATCCTTTTTCTTACACAGATGTAAGATGGTTTGAGAAACTCTTTGATTTGTGCAATTTTAAAATCTTCCGATGACCTTTCACAAAAACTGTGCACTAGCCAGGAAACATCGCTTTTATGTAAGTTTTTACCCAGTTTGTGACATAACGTTGTTTGCGTGCGAATTTTCTATAGGTAGGTGACCCCCGTATTAAAGCAATCGTCGAAAATTGTGACGTCCGGTCACAGACTACCGAACAAAGATACGAGAACAATTTAACTTAACTGGCGACATTGCAAGAGGTGAGCTTTTTTTAAATGTTTTTACGATTTTATTGAAACGATACATTGTTTCAGATCGAGAAAATTGATCATTTTGCAAGTCGAAATAAATATACCAGAAACTTTACGACCTACGTTAATGGATTCCGGTTGTCATATACGTCACGTCAGTTGCAGTAGAACGAAAATAGACTTGAAATATTATCTACAATTAGGAAGGCTGTAAAGAAATGTACTACGTTTTAGAAATTGGAATAATGTTGGGAAGAAGTTGCAAAGAGGTAGGCAACCCAATATTCACGTCTTATTTCATCTCATATTTTTTTATGGTTTTAGGTTTTTTAACCCCCAGAACAGCAATGAATATGTTGAGAACGTGACAAGGAACACCCAAAACAAAGTTTCTTGAGGAATGTTGAAATTTTTCGCCCAAAAGTCGAAATATAGGTGCCAAAAACTTTACGACCTACGTTATGTAAATTCCAATTTCAAATTCAAATTGAGTAGATATAGGGTGTCTTTAAACACTTTTAAAGTGCGTTATCTAGAATTGTAGTAGAATACAGTAGAGAGCCGATTATCCAGCTCTCATTTATCCGTGATTTGGATTATCCGTGCTGGTATGAAACGAAAGAAGTATTTTTTGACCGTTTTATTAATATCTCAAAGCTTTACAGATTAAGAAGATACATATATCTAAACAAGCCGATCCAGATAAAGGACTGTGTCGTGAAACGGAACTTCAACTTGGAATTTTCTACAATTAGGCCACTTAGAAAGCTTCCAAATATCTTTTAGAAGGAGATGTCGACAAATCAAAGTTACGCGACTAATTCATGATATAAAATGAAACGAAAAATTGTAAAAAGACATAAAGCAAATAAAATTTTGTTGCAATTGATGCCAGAATAACAGTTTGACGTGTTTTTTTTCATTATTTTATCCGAAGTCATGTGTCATCAATGACAGTTTAGCAGTGTTGCCAAAGTTAGTTCTGTAAATTTCCTTTGTATCGGCGAATAGTTTTCTAGATAAGAGGTTTTATCCTTAGATTCAAAAATTTGTTATCATTTGTTGCTGAAAAGCAAGCGAACCGAGTAAAATAGCGCCGCATTCAAAAAATTTTATTTTAAATAAAATTACGCGCAATAAGAACTAAAATTCCCTAAGGTTGGCAACGCTGCAGGTTAGCCGGGATCCGAGAGATGGCGCGACGCGCGCAACGACAGAAAATTTCACAGCTGACGTATTTTGCGAATTGTTTTTTTTTCCACAGGGTCTGTCAATCAATTTTGGATAACAATAAAACGTTGGTTAAGCAATTTGTGATTATTTCAGGAAGAGCAGCGTACATTAGAGAGAAGACCACTTCGGTTTAAAATTAAATAAGTTTTAGTCCGGGAGAAAGAAAGAGAAAAAATAGGTACAAAAAAAGGCGGAAGGGAAAAGAAAAAAACTGAGAAACAAAGGCAGAAAAAAACAGATAGAAAGAGATGGGATAGAAAAAAAAATATTAAGAGGAGAAAAAAAAGAAGACATACAGATCGGGAGAAAGAAAGAAAGGGAGAGAAAGAGAAAGGGATAAAGAAAAAAAAACAAAGAAACAAAGGAAAAAAAAAGAGATGGAAAGAAATAAAGAGAAAAGCAATAAGAACTGTAAAAGAAAGAAAAGGAAAACAATGGAAGAAAAAGATAGGAAAAGCGAGAAAAAATTAGGGAAGCACACATCGAAAAAAAGTGTTAAAGAAAAAGAAAGAACAAGACAGAAAATGCGAGAAAGGGAGAGTAAAAGATGGAGACAGACAGTCCGGGAAAGAGAAAGAAAAAAATGGGTAAGAAAAATAAGAAAAGATGAAATGCAGAAAAAAAAACTGAGAAACAAAGACCGAAAAGAAACAGAAAAAAATGGGAAAGAAAAAAAAATAACAAAAGGAGAGAAAAAAGGAGACATACAGATCCGGAGAAAGAACGAAAGATAGAAAAAGCGAAGGGAAGAAAGAAAAAGTAAACTAGAGGAACAAAAGGGGGAAAATGAGATGGAGAAAGTTAAAAAGAAAGAAAATAAAAAACGTAAAAAATGGGAAAGAAAAGGGAAACAATGAAAGAAAAAAATAAAAAAAACGAAAAAGAATTGGAGAAACACACATGGCGAGTGAGAAGAATAGAAAAAAAGGGAGACAAAAAGCAAGAAAGAAAAAGTAGAAAAGGTTGACATACAGACCGGGAGAAAGAAAGAGAAAAAAATAGGTGCAAGAAAAAGGAAAAGAAAAGAAAGAAAAAAAATTAAAAATAAACACAGAAAAGAAAGAGATGGGAAAGAAAAAGAATATCAAGAGGAGAAAAAAAAGGAAACATACAGATTGGGAAAAAGAAAGAATGGGACAGAAAAAGAAAGGGATGAAGAAAAAAACAGAGAAACAAAAGAAAATAAAAAGAGATGGAAAGACATAATGAGAAAAAAAATAAGAACCGTAAAAAAGAGAAAAGAGAAAAAAACAAAGAAAAAAAAAATAAGAAAAGCGAAAAAAAACTAGGAAAACACAGCAAAACAAGAGAGACAAAAACATGGAGGCTCCAGGTGCCCCAAAAGTGGGGCCCCAAAAAAAATTTTTTTTTTGCGGGCCTCTAAAATGCTTAGCTAAGAGCCCCGAAAGAGACAAAAACATGGAGGCTCTAGGTGCCCCAAGAAAAGGACCCCAAAAAAAATTTTTTTTGCGGGTCACAAAAATGCTTAGTTAAGAGTCCCGAAAGATACAAAAACATGGGGGTTCTAGGTGGCCCAAAAAGGGGGGGCCCAAAAAAAAAAATTTTTTTGCGGGCCCCGAAAATGCTTAGTTAAGAGCCCGGAAAGGAGCCAAAAACATGGGGGCTCCAGGTGCCCCAAAAAAGGGCTCCAAAAAAAATTTTTTTTTGCGGGTTCCAAAAATGTTTAGCTAAGAGCCCCGCAATAATTAAGAACATGAGGGCTCAAAATACCCCAAAAAAGAGGCCCCAAAAAAAATTTATTTTTGCGGCCCTCAAAAATGCTTAGCTAAGAGCCCCAAAAGAGACAAAAACATTATGGCTTCCTGTGCCCCAAAAAGGGGCTCCAAAAAAATTTGTTTTGCGGGCCCCGAAAATGCTTAGCTAAGAGCCCCGGAAGAAGCCAAAAATATGGGGGCTCCAGGAGCTCCAAAAAGAAGGCCCCAAAAATTTTTTTTTTTGCGGGCCCCTAAAATGCTTAGCTAAGAGCTCCAAAAGAGACAAAAACATTATTGCTTCCTGTGCCCCAAAAAAGGGCTCCAAAAAAAAATTTTTTTTGCGGGCCCCAAAAATGCTTAGCTAAGAGCCCCGAGAGAGTCAAAAACATGTGGGCCCCAGGTGTCCCACAAAGGGGGCACTAAAAAAATTTTTTTTTTTGCGAGCCTTAATAGACGTAACGACAAGCCTGAAAGGAACCAAAAACATGGGGGCTTCAGGTGCCAAACGAAAAAAAAGGGCCCAAAAAAAATTTTTTGCGGGCCCCGAAAATGCTTAGCTGAGAGCCCCGAAAGACACAAAAAAAGAAATTTTGCAGGCCCCGAAGGGGCCCACCTAGATCCCCGAAGGGGCTACCGACTCCGACGCGCCCATAAGCACCCGGGGGGGCCCCCGGGGGCGGCATGTGGGGGAGCAGCGCAGCTGCGAACCCGACTTGCAACATGACCCCCATTCGGTCCCAAGACAAAGATGTCTAAAAAAGCCCAACAAACATTAGGGCCAAAAAATCATAAAATACCACCCCTTCCCCACCCAAAGCTCCCCTTCTCAAAAATAAAAACAAACACCGTTCAAAGATTACTTTCAATAACTTGAAACTTCTCTACTGACGCGACGGGCGCAGCCCTAGTTACATATTATAAAAGACAGTTGGCTGAACCCTTCGCACTATATCGTTGGGAACACACAACTCGGACCGACGGAGTCGAAGCGAAACGCAAGAGTGGCCGAAGGGGGCCTCGAGACGTCATCGGGTCTCTGCGTTCATTTCACCCTCTTCGGGGGGCCCTTTCCGGTTCAACCGGAGTCTCGAGAGAGTGAGACGCCGACACAATGTCACGTTTACCGTTTACGTGCTGCAGACGCTAGGGAAAAGCTACAACCGTCTGCGCGTGCTCACGACTCGACTCGCCGTGACCGCCGTGTCGTTAAACTTCAATCGGATGTCATTTCCGAATTTTGAGGTTATATTTTCCGTTTTAAAACAATTGGGGGCTGCGACGCGCGGAAAAAACACTTTGCGACGACGTTTCAGGTCAGTTTCTCTTACCCGTCACTTTGGAAATGTTCAACGAACCGAACCGACAAATTTTTGAGCCCCATTAAGCCGCCGTCTCGATCTCGACAAATGTCATTTTTTTTAGGTTAAGTGTCAAGTTCTTTGTTTTAAACAAAAGAAGACACCCGTCTTGACGAGTGATTTACCATTGCGGTACCGACCTTCCCGTCTCTCCCGGTTTGTTAGTTTCTCAGAACGTACGGCTTTGAAAGAAAAATGTGTGCGATCGCGAATGCCCTCCCGATGACCTTACCCACGAGGCCCTAAAAAACGACGTCTGAGACAGGACGAAGTGAATTAGTGTAGGAGAAAACGGTCACGGACACTTCCGAGGCCTTAAAAATGTACTTTCTGTGTTTATTTTTCGTGCACGACTGTTAAAACCTTCTTTTGTTGCCGGGGTCTCGAAATCATCGTAGACAGGACGAGGCATATTAATTCGACGGGCCCGAGACGTTTAAAGCGTCTTCGATCGAGTGAGAGCAGACGAGTTTTATTGTCGTGGTACCTGTGACAAATCTCAGAGGGGACCAAGTAAATTTGTGCAGAAAAAAACCGTCCGGAACACTCCGGAGGCGTTAATGGTACTTTTTGTTAATTTTTCGTGTACGACTGTCAAAACGTTTTTTTCTTTCCGGTACCGAAAGACCATCATCGTTCAAAGGACGAGGCATGTTAACGCATACGTTCCAACACGTTTAAAGCACCTTTGACGGAGTGAGATCAATTTCGGTTCAACTCCCTTCGTGATGAAAAAGCAGTAGACTTTCACGTTTTTCACCCCAACTTGGCGCTGAAAACGATCGTGAGACGGGACGAAGCATGTTAATTAAGGTTTACGATTGAATAAAAAGATCGGAAAAAAGAATTGTAGATAATCCAGTATGTTTGAGAAAAGGGGAAAAGTGAATAGGCAACCCAAAATTCACTAAAGTACAATTTAACATATTTTTCTTAATTTTAAATTTCCTACAGTTTCTAAATTGAGAAAGAAGAATATTTTAGAGTCGCGCCGGAATCTCACAAGTCGAAATATCTATGCGACAAAGTTTTCCGACAATGATCAGGTTACGATGACTATGTTTCTAACTAAACCTGTGTTAAGCAAATTCAGAATTTTGACACAAATTGAGTAAAGCTAGGGTCTCTAAACACCTTGAAAGTGTGTTATCTAGAAATGTATGTAGTATAATATTGAAAAATTTGTTTAAAAGTTATGGGTTTTTAAGGAAAGTTTAAATTTAGGGGTACGCACCGCTATTCACGAAACTTAACGATTGTTTAATACTCCGTTATCTTTTTTTCAAGTTCTTTACCACTTTGTCTGTTAAATATTTATTGTTATAACTGGAGAATTTATGCGTCTAAGGTTTAAAATTTTCATAAAGTAAGATTTTTAATAATGTAACAATTGGGAAAACATGCCAGCATGGCCGATACACCTAATAAAGGTAACAAACGGTTTACCTCTATATCATGGTGTGACAAAAAAAAATTAATTACACCTTCTGGCTAAAATAGACTTTTCCCAAATAAAACATTCTTCTACTTAAAACTAAAGGTAAACATAAAAACAAACTTATTTAACTTTAGAAGGACCACTTATTCAACAAGAATTTTTTATTATAATAAATGTTAATAACCGGGCATTCTTCATAAAATTTTGGAAAGGGAGGCGGAAAGATATAAAGAAAGCGAGGAACAAAAACAATAAAGAGGGAGAAAAGAAATGTAGGAGCATTAATGTTTTTCATAACATTTTGAAAAGGGAGGAGGAGAGAGAGGGAGAAAAGAAAAGGGACTGGGAGAAGAAGAATGAGAAAAAGCGAAAAAGAGAGCGAGAGCAAGATATAGAGAAAGCGATGGAGAAAACAAAAAAAGATGGGAAAATTGAAAAAAAAAGGAGAGATGAGGGAGAAAAAAGAATATAGCAGTGGGAGAAAAAAAAGAGCAAGTAATGGGCGGGGGAAGTGAGAGGAAAGTAGGAGAGAGGGGGGGAAAAAGTGGAGGGGGTGAAAAAAAATATAGCAGAGGGAGAGAAAAAAGGAGAGAGTATGGGGGGAGGGGGAGAAAAGAAGGAGAGAGGAGGGGGAGAAAAGAAGGAGAGAGGAGGGGGAGAAAAGAAGAAGAGAGGAGGGGGAGAAAAAAAGGAGAGAGGAGGGGGAGAAAAAAAGGAGAGAGGAGGGGGAGAAAAAAAGGAGAGAGGAGGGGGAGAAAAAAGGGAGACAGACAGACCAGGAGAGAGAGGCAAAGAAGAGACGTAGAGAAAAAAAGGAAAAAAGACAAAGAAACAGGATGAAAGAAAAGTAGAGAAAGGCAGACAATCAGGAGAAGAGAGAGAAAGAGAGATAGATAAGAGGGATAGATTAAGAAGGGAAGATGAAAAAGCAAAGAAAAAATTGAAGAACAGAAAGGGCTCAAGGCAGACAATCAAATTAAAGTAAGCTAAAAACGTATTTTATCACGTAAAATGTAATTGTGATTTTGCAAAAAGAAAAACAATCGTCGTCTAAAAAATTACATTAAAAAAAAATTGAAACGTCTCTACGGATACTAGGGCGCATTCTAAAACCAAAACGGTGTCATGTAAAATTTTATTGTGATTTTGCAAAAAGAAAAACAATCGTCTAAAAAACTACATTCAACAAAAATGGAAACGTCTCTACTGTGGAGGGCTTCACTCACTAGGGCGAAGCCCTAGTGTTATATATTTCCTAGATTTCCATTTCAGCGCCACGTTCCAGTTTCTTCGTAACAGTAAAGCGGCCAATCTGGAGGGCGAGTAAATCACCTTATTAACCTTGTTGCAAATTCACCAATTAATAAAATCAGCCACCATAAACAGTTGATTGCAACAACCGAGTACATTCACAATAACTTCGCACAACAGCTGTTTATAACTGTTCGAGTCGCTGGCCTTTGAGCTAATTCACGAAGTAATAAAGGAAAAGAAGCCACTATTAGTGCCACTCGGATGCATTCCAGTTAGTCATTTATTTTAGATAAATCAGAGGTCCTGTTTCGTCACAGATTAACTGTTACGCACGCTTCGCGACCATCACACATTTTCGGAACCGTCTATGACGAACTCGATGCCCCACAGCAATTTCGCATAATGTCCGATCATAAATAAATAATCGATGGGCGAGGTCCCGCAAGTCTTTTTATATTTAATAATTTATTTACCTATACAGGGTGTTTCCTAAAAATGACCCCGAGCCGTGTTTCCGTTATTTCTTATTCGATTTAAATGGACAAAGAACTTCACGAAATGTTTCGAACTTCCAATGGTCTCTAAAAAATGATTTCATAAAGTATTTTGTCTATTCAAATCGGATAAAAAATAACGGAGATACGGCTTGAGGCGATTTTTAGGGAACACCCTGTGTAGATATTTATGTAGTATCTATAACATTTTTTTGGCGACGATCTTGACACACGGGTAATTGATGAACACCAAAATCTTATGTAGGCGGTATCGGAAATCTTCAATGGGCGCCCACCAATGAATTGTTCTTGCTTGTTCGTGTAACTCGCCGCAACATATTATCTACAATGTACATTATGCAGATTGTAACAGTACACTTACATTGATATTCATCGCCTTTATTCAAATTGTGCACAATCATTCCTCGGGCACGTTTAATAACCTTATGTTAGATGTCTTATGCTGACATGATGATAGTACTTCGGCTAGTCATATTATAATGCATGGGTGCAAGTTATGGAAATTGCCGATTTTAGGTATGTAAGAATGGTTACTTTATTTTTTATTTCTTATAAAAATTTTCTAGATTATATTGCACGTGGCACGTAGATCGTGCATGGAGAAAAAATTTAAACAAAATTAAAAACAAAGACAAACAGGTACAGTATATTAAAATATATATTTATTTTGTAACTATTCCAATATCATTTATCTTTTGTAGGGCATAGTGTACAAGCAACTGCGTACGTTAATGCAAGAAACTGACAAAAGTGCATTTGAAATAATGCTGAAAAACTTCTGTTCATCTCTTTTAGATGACAATGAAAGTGTGGAATTTTTTGAATATTTTACCAAAAATTATTTAAAGAAATTGGAATCATGGGCTTACTGTCATAGAATTCATAGCGGCTTAAACACTAACATGCATATTGAGCGTATGCATAGAACCATAAAATATTTATATTTAAATGGGAAATACACGAAACGCCTAGATAAATCAATCACTGCCATATTAAAGTTTGTCAGGGACAAGCTTTTTGATCAAGTCATTATTTTAAACAAGGGCAAGTTGTGTTCAAAAATTAAAGATCTCAGATCGAGACATAAAAAGAGTGAAAACCTGAGTTTAAATTCCGTTTTACGCTCAGAAGGAGGGTGGCAAGTACTCTCGTCGTCATCTGAGGAGTTTTACTACATTCAAGAGGAGAAGAAAAATTGCCACTGCAAACTGGTTTGCTCAGATTGTAAGATATGCCTTCATCGATTTACATGCAGCTGTTTAGACTCCAGTATTAGATGGAATATGTGTAAGCATATCCATTTGGTATGCAGATATATTGGCACCTCCCAGAATGTGGAACTACCGGCCCAAGATTTAGGTGATTATGAGAATTTGGAATGTGTTTCTACCTACCGAATTGTTATACGTTTTTATAATGAGTCAGTTAATATTTTTATTTATAGAATATTTCATAAATGATCCACTGACAGTGAACACAAAGCACTCATGTGTAAGGTAATAAATAATGTTTATGAAATAACTTGGGTTATGGATTATGGCTGTCTTTTGGTTGGTTTTGGTTTTATATAAGTAAGCATATAAAAGTTTTGATACAATTTGCTTTGCATTGTAATTACAATTTTTTTGTTATTTATTTATATCTTCAACATTTTCGTTTATATCTCCATACAGTAGAAGGTATCATGGGATTGTGAGTTGATTTCTGCGTTTCCTTGCTACTAGCTATCATCTACTTATATAATGTTTACGTACCTACTTATAACTAACCGTTTGCATTTTAGATCAAAATGAACTGTGCATGGATATTGGAAGGCCTGAAGCTCAAGCTCAGCAGGAAACAGCAGTCATAGCAGCACAACTTGTAAATAAGAATTACACCGACAAGGACATCAACTTAGCTGTTAGAAAGGAAAAAGTTAAAAGTGAACTTTTGGACGCATTAAAACTTTTAGAAGATGCCACATCACTTGCCGAGGTTGATGTAATCGAAAATACATTGCGTCCATTAAAACCTACCTTGGCTGCTCTAAAACAGTCCAATATAGAGCATAAACCATTAGGTGCAAATTGCAATAAAAATAAAAATATATTACCACAGCGGCGGCTTTTTTCAACCAGAAAAACAAAAATTAGCCACAGGAAATCACTAAAAAAGCCTTTAAACTGTGAAACAAATAAATTGTCAATTGCGTTATTAGTTAAAAATAAAGAGTAGGTAGTGTTTTTGCATTTACATGCAGCCTTTTGTTTCCTAATCTCCACAGTCCAATACAGTTGAGTATAGTAATACAACAAAAAAGTTAAGGTTGTTGCTAAGAAAAACGTAAGTATATTATCGGCCAAGAAAGTAATGTCGTAGGGGAAAACATTGTAAGAGGAGCACCTAAGTAAGTACCTAATTATAAACTTTTTTATTTCATAGATAATATTAATATAAAAAACTTTAATTGATTTTTGGGTAGTTTTCAATTTGTTTGAAAAAGAAATAATAACAAATAATATTATTTTTAAAATATACATGCAGCTATGTTCTCATAAAATACGAAACCAAAGTAAATGATAATATTCAACTAGTCCCGCGTATTCGAAGTCGAAGTATAAGCAGAATGCGCATGCGGAATCAGAGTAGAATTGCCTGTCCCTAGACTCTTGTGATGTCGAGGTCTTGGTGAGAATTGGGCGCTACATGATCCAGAACGCACGAAAATGGTTTGACGATTGGTCGCCAGACATTAGAGATTGGGCTACGTTTAAACAGGATTTTTCTGACGCTTTCCCACCGCGACGTAACTTAGGCCGTTTGCTTTTAGAGGCGTCTAATTATGATAGCGGTATGTGTAATACTTATGACGCATACGTGCACAAAAAGGCCTCCTTGTTGAGAAATTTGCGGGTTACGTGGCGGGAAGTAGATCTGGTCGAATTAATTGTTTACGGAATCAAAGAAACTCATGTTCGTGACGCCGCCATGGCGCGAGATTGTCGCACGGTTGCCGAATTATTGGCGTATTTAACGGCGTTTTCAAAAAGACAGCGCGACTCATTTGAGGGCAAAGCCGAAATGCAATCATCCAAGAGACCCAGATTTAACGAACGCGGTGTTTCCAACATCAAATGCCATAACTGTGGTAAACTTGGGCATTTGCGCAAAAATTGTCGCGGCCCTGCGCGAAAACATCAAAGTGAAAGCCAAAATCTTGAACCTAGACCGGGAACTAGTAAAGCGAATTCGAGTAATGTCTGTTCCTTTTGTGCAAAACCCGGACATTCTGTTGACAATTGTTTTACCAAAAACGCCATCGAACAGAGACGTAAAGTTAATTGGTGTGCTGCCGATAGGCCTGTTGTTCCCACGAAAGTGGTGGTGGGCGGTCTCGAATTTCAAGGACTTATTGACACCGGCTCGGACGTATCGCTTATTTCGGAACGATTTCGTCATTTGTTCTTAAGTAAGCTCGAAGTGTGTCCCACCGTTTTGAAGGGTATCTCGCCTGGTGTTTTAGAAGTACACGAGCGGTTCCAGGGTTGTGTTGAAATCACGGGCGTTTCGAGAGTACTGACTTTCCTGATTGTTCCCGACAGTGCCCTCGATTTTGATGTTCTTATTGGCCGTGACTTGTATCAAGATCCCGATTTAGTAGCAGTCACTGATCGTATGGGCACAAAGATACTTCGTAAACGATATTCGAGCATTTGTCAGGTGTCCGAAGGTCCAGTGGCGTCACCGCCGACTTGTTTTGCGTCATCCGAAAATGCTGCTGAGGTCGCGTCGTTGTTAAATGATTATGGGGATTTAGTCACGACTGGGTATAAGGTTCCGGCCATTAAAACAGCCAGTTTGAATATTCGGTTAATCGACCAACACATTGTTAACCGATCGCCAACACGAATGTCGGTATCAGAACGAGCAGCTGTTCGCGGAATTATACAAGAGTTGCTGGATAATGACATCATCTGTGAAAGCGAGTCGCCTTACGCGAGTCCGGTCCTGCTCGTTCAGAAAAAAGACGGGTCATATCGAATGGTGGTCGATTACAGGGAGCTTAATGCTCACACCATTAAGGACCGGTACCCCTTACCTTTAATTCAAGACCAAATCGACCGGTTAGGTAAAGGCAAATACTTTACCACCCTGGATTTAGCCTCGGGGTTTTATCAGATCCCAATCAATCCTGATTCGATCGAAAAGACGGGCTTTGTCACTCCTGATGGTCACTTCAATTATCTGCGTATGCCCTTCGGGTTGGCTAATGCCCCCGCTGTTTTTCAAAGAGCTTTATTGAAAGCTTTAGGGCCTCTTAAAGATTCGATTGCGCTTGTTTATCTCGACGACATCTTGATACCGTCTGAGTCAGTCGAACAGGGTCTTCAATATCTTCGGCAAGTTCTAGATGCGTTGCGATTGGCTGGATTTTCCTTAAACATTACGAAATGTAAGTTTCTGCACCAGGTCATTGAGTACGTGGGCTTCGAGATTTCAGCAGAGGGGATACGCCCTAACTTTCGTAAGGTCCAAGCTTTGGTGCATTCCCCAATTCCTAGGAACACCAAACAGGTGCGACAGTTCATGGGCTTGGCGGGGTATTTTCGTAAATTTATCCCAGATTTCGCCAGTAAGACCGCTTGCATAACCAAATTAACAAAACTAGACCAACCTTTCAATTGGGGCGAAGAACAGCAGAAGGCCCGAAGTTACATAATTGACAATTTGACAGCAAAGCCGCTGCTGATAGTCTACGATCCCGAACTCCCCACCGAGTTGCACACCGACGCAAGTTCTATTGGGTATGGTGGTATCTTGTTACAGAAGCGTGACGGATAAGTGGGTGTCGTCGGGTATTTCAGTAAGAGGACAAGTCCCGCCGAGGAGAAATATCACTCCTACGAATTAGAGACGCTAGCCATTGTAAATTCTTTAAAACACTTCAGGGTTTATCTTTTAGGAATTCGTTTCACCATAGTCACTGATTGCAATGCTGTCAAATCTACTTCTAACAAAAAGTCGTTGGTTCCCAGAGTAGCTCGCTGGTGGTCTTATATGCAAGATTTCAACTTCTGTCTCGAATATCGAAAGGGTTGCTCACTGCCTCACGTAGATTACCTTAGCCGTAATCCGGTTAATGAACGACGAGTCAAAAATGATGACTGGTTGCGCATCGCTCAAAAGGGGAACGCTGAGATTCAGCAAATGCTATCCCTGTTGCGCGAGGGCAAGTTGGATCCAAAGCAGTACGTTGAAAAGGACGGAATGCTTTTGCACCAAGAAATTCTGCGTAACAAAACCAAGAAACTTCGTTGGTTTGTTCCCCGTCAGAGTCGATTGGGTTTGTTACGGATCTTCCATGATGAGCAATGTCATGTAGGTATCGACAAAACTTTGGAAAGTATCAAACAACACTTTTGGTTTCCAAAAATGCGTGATTTTGTTAAAAACTACCTTAAGCATTGCTTGTTGTGCGCTGTTAAGAAAACTCGTACGGGTCCTTTGCAGGGGTATGTTCAACAAGTGTTGAAACCTGATGAGCCGTTTCATACAGTACACGCTGACTGTTTGGGGCCGTTCACGCCAACTGTCACTGGGAATAAACATGTCTTGGTATTAGTTGACTCCTTCACCAAATATTGTTTGCTATTGCCATTGAAATCTGTAAAATCGAAAGAAACAAAAGAACAACTGCAGCACTTTTTCTCGCTTTTTGGTGCACCCAAAAGAATTGTCACAGATGCCGGTCGAAATTTTCAGAATTTGGAGATTGCGAAATACCTTGACACTTGGCAGGTCAATTACCATTTTGTAACTCCCGATGTTCATCGCGGAAATAGGCAAGTGGAAAGGTATATGCGCACAATTATGAATTTAATAAGAATTGAAACTACCGCTAAGTCAGAATGGTCGAGCAATTTATGGAAAATTTAACTTGTATTAAACACCACGTTTCAAAAAACCATAAAAATGACTCCTCTGCAGGCCCTTATAGGGATTCAGGCCGCAACGCCAGTACTTCAGTCCGTGGTACAAAATTTAGCAAATGATCTACGTCCCGTGCGGAATCTGAACGATGATCGCGAAAGGGTTCGGAAAGCGTTAGACGGGAATTGTCCAAATTTGGCGAAGATAAATGACAGAAGGCGCGACAGCGTTCAATACCAAGTTGGCGATGTTGTGTTAATGCACCGAGATTCGACGATGCATAAAAGTAAACTGAAATATGAGTTTATGGGGCCATATGAAATCGTCAGTATTACGAGTGAAGGTCGTTATGAAATTAGACGACTGGGCAAAAACCTTATCACGAAGGCAGCAAAGAAGCAGTTACGCCTTTGGCCGGCCGAGTGGTCCGTTGGTTGCGACATGGAGGCTTTGCTGGATTTCTTGGAAGCTGACCCAGTTGATGAATAAAAGTGAGTTTGATTGGTTAGAGTTGTTGGGTACCTCACGCCAGTGCGTTGTAATCGTCTGGTGGAACAGCGAAATAATGTACCTCACGCCAGTGCGTTGTAATCGTCTGGTGGAACAGCGAAATAATGTACCTCACGCCAGTGCGTTGTAATTGTCTGGTGGAACAGCGAAATGATGAATAATGCGGCATAGGGTTGCGTTGTCAGGTGGCAAGTGGGTTGTGTTTAAGGCTTGCTATGTTAGAGTTCAAATTGAGACAGAACTATGCGAATTGCGATAAATTCAAGCTGGTACCCTATTGCAATCGACTTGTGGTATGTTGCAGGCACGTTGAGGGACAGGAATTCAACTTCGAGAGCGAAGTTACTGTCAGGATGGACGTGTTAGTATTTTTAAGTTTATGGGAATGTGAGACCAAACTGATTAAGCACGAACGCTGAGATCATCATCTGGACGCCGCCGCCTGTCAGCGAGACGGGAAATCGAGTAGTGAAGCTCGAGGTCTCCTGCCTGGAACACACGGCCGCGTCTGTCGCTAATCAGTACCGTAATCAGTTGTTAATTGATTAATAATTGCGTCAGATTGTTCCTTTTTGTCAATAAAACTAACTATAGCATATGGAAATTCCGATTAAAGGCATTACACGCGGAAGAAGATACACAAGTCCTCGATCAAGACCCTCCGGAGCTAATAACTGATAAATGGCGCAAACTCGAAAGATTAGCGAAAAGTTGAACATTGAACATCTGAGCGACACAATGCTTGGAATCATCACCGAAAAAGCGACCGCCAAAGAGATTCTACTAAAACTAGACAACATCTTCGAACGCAAAAGTTTGGCAACGCAACTAGCAGTTCAAAAGAAATTGCTGAGTTTTCAATTGAAAGGCGATACTTCGCTAATAAAACACTTTCTTGCTTTCGACGAAAATGATTATTGAATTGACTGCAATAGGAGCACCTATAAACGAAATGGGTAAAGTTGCTAGCCTCTTGTTAACTTTACCATCGTCTTATGATGGCGTCGTTACTGCAATTCAAACATTATCCGAGGATAATCTCAGTCTCGCCTTTGTTAAAACGAGACTACTCGATCATGAGATTAAACTCAGAAGCAAAAGTGGCGACACCAGCAGAAAAGTCCTGCACGTGGAGAAACAAAAACCTGAACATACTTAAAGTTATAAAAGGAAAAACTGGAAGAATTTTAGCCAAGGACGAAAACAATACCAGTCCCCTCAGGAAACCAAACACGCAAGAAGTTTTTACAACAAATCACGCAATCAAAACTCTAATTCCTTTAAAAAAATGCGAACAATGCGGAAGAAGAAATCATGTCAAGTAAAATTGTTATTTCTATAAGAAGATGATGAAAAATCAAGAAGACCGAAATAGTCGAACTTTGCAGACTATTCAAAGCGTTGACACCAGCGAAAAAAAACTTCGCCTTCATGATCGGACAAGAAGCATTCCTTCAGAAAATCTCGAGTTCAGCAAACGAAGTTACCTATTTGCTTGATTCCGGAGCAACAGACCACCTGGTGAATAACCCAACTTTTTCACCACCTTCACCGAGCTAGAGCATCCACTCAAGATGTCAGTAGCCAAGAACAATTCCTCAATCACAGCAACCTCTTGGGAAGCATTAGGTTTAATGAAAAACAAACCAGAACAGCGCGTCGCAAAACTGACAAATTATCGGCCATACGGGTATTTCTCGATGTCTTTGTGAAAAATTGCAAGAGTACCTATTCTGTTGGAGAATTTGTCACAATCGATGAAAAACTGGAACCCTATAGAGAGCGATGCTGTTTTATCCAATACATCCCCAATAAACCGGCTAAATATGGCCTGAAGATATTTGCGATGTGTGACTCTAAAACCTATTTTACAAGCAATTTGGAAGTGTATTGTGGAAAACAACCGCCAGGACTACGAAAAACTAAATACTCCAACAGAAATTGTTCATAGGCTGCTTGAATTAGTGAAAGGATCTCACCGAAATCTTGCTGGCGATAACTGGTATACCAGCATATCTCTTGCTGAATCACTTTTGAAGGATTAAATCACAATAGTTGGGACTCTCAAGAAGAACAAGCGTGAAATACCTCTCGGTTTCCAGCCCAATAAAAATAGACAAATCAGAAGTTCCCTGTTTGGACATGACCTTGGTTTCTTATGTTCCAAAGAAAAACAAAGCAGGGTCAATGTTTACTTTAGAGACTTCTTCGCTACCAACGAAATTTTGGTTCTCCCACAATCCTACCACTTCACTGATTACCGAATGACATTTATTTGCCTGCGGCAATGCTTTTTTCGTATTCTATAGCGTTTTGAAAACTTTAACGTTCAACGTAAACAACGACTCCATTTTACTCTCATGTCAATGTCAATCTATGGGACTACAATAGCGCCACCACCGGCGACTTCTTACATTATTGCAAGGTTGCCACGTTGACATGGAAGAAATACAATCCATTCTATTCATTATTTAATTTATTTACGTCACCAATACGCTTCATTAATAAATTGTGTCTATTTTAACGTTATGGTATGCAAAATTGAACATCGTTTCATTTTTTAATTTACAAATATGCAAAATTAACCTGCGGCACTATCGGCAACAGAGCAGGAAAGTTCTGGAACGCCGTGACGTGTTCTTGTTTACGCGCCAAAAATCCATGCGCCATTCTTGGTTTTCAACTCACAAGTGAACACGCTTCCAAATTGTTTTTATTTTGTTGTGCCACTTATTTCTGTGAACCTCGAAAATGGCAAGTCCACAACTGTCCACTTCAAGTGCTCCGGATTGTGCTCCAACGCCGGCGCTTCCAGTCAACACCGACAATTGCGAGTATAATTCTTGTAATAGTTGTTCAATTTCTCATCGCACTTTTTACAACGTTATCAGCTACGATGAACAAAAACTGCGACAATTCTTCTTCCAGCATGGTCTTTTTCCCTGCCATCATCCTTGTCCCCAATGTGTAACGCTTCAACTTTCGCAGAAGAGGAACATTTGGGTTTTTCGCTGCCAGAAAATCAACAGGTCCAACAAACGTAAACGCAAATGTAACGTTTGCGTCATTCTTCTCCAGGATTCCTTTTTTGTTCAATCACATTTAACTCTAACACAGATTGCTGATTTGGTTTTTCTCTATTTAATGCGACAGCCTTCACGTTGCAAATTCATTGTTTCGGAACTGAACCTTTCTAGGCGGACCGTCATCGATTGGTTTTCATTCATTCGAGAGGTGTTCATTTCATGCGCACATTCTAATTCTCAGGTTTTAGGTGGTGGAGATCGACGAAGCCAAAATTGGAAAAAGAAAATACAACCGGGGTCGACTTATTGAGGGTCAGTGGATTTTCGGGGGCATCAAACGAGTTTCGAAACGATTCTTTCTAATAGCAGTTCCGGACCGATCGTCAGAAACGTTGACGAGGATCATCAGAGAAAAAATTCTTCCAGGTACCACCATCTACAGCGATTGTTGGAAAGCTTACGACCGGCTGGGGGACAATTTTCACCATTGAACTGTTAATCATTCTGTTAATTTTGTTAATCCTGATACAGGTGCTCGCACACAGAACATCGAACGTTCATTATGCAATTTCAATTGGATCACTGTAAATTACACCAACTTACATAAGAGGTTAAAAAGAGAGCGTTTTTGACTGCACAAAAAACATTTATTTCCAGAAGAGAAGTCGCGGGAGTAATCATTAATATTTATAATTAGGTAGATATATTTAAGTATAATAATACAGGGTGATTCACGTAGCCCGTCCATTAGAAGTTTTTTAACTTCCAGTTGGATTAAAAATTTGAAACTTGGAAGGCAGTTATTATCAGTCATGCTCATTCTATCTAAAATATTTTGAGCTCTCTAGCTATACAGGGTGTGCGAAAAGTCGGTATCAACTTTCTTATTTTAAATGGAAACGTACCATTTTTTCTACATGGTCTAATTGGTCTTCCAACTCTGAGTTTTTATAACATTTGTTATGTAAACTTATTTGACAATTTTTGACATTATGTTAATTTATGTGAAAAAAAGAGTCGATGTGGTAGCTTACGAAAAAATTCGTACCTGGCAGACGGTTTTGAATTTATAAAAACCAATTGGTAAAGTAATTAGTTCGAAGTCCACACTAACTTCTGATATCTTAATGGAAGTTCCATTTTGTACCGTATGGACGCAGACAGTTTTCAAATATCGCACCCAAAAATGGTCAAAAAGTCATTTTTTTCAAATGGCACCTACAGATTTTTTTAACATCATTCGATAGAAAATTGTATTTTGGGATGAGTCACTTAAGCATTCCCTATACCTAACTTCATCCCCTATCAAATTAAAAATTAAAATCCAGATAAAATCCATCAATCTTGCCAAGAGATTTTTTTAGTTTTTTAAGTATGCCATGGAAACAAAAGACAATTGCAACATATTAATTCTGAAATGAATATGTTACTAATTTTATAAAAAAAAAAACAACAACAAAAACTACCAAGAACCATCTTAACAAAATTCTAATGTAGGTGTTCAGCACCATTTTGATTACTACATACATTCTATTAATCCATTTTCAACAGATTGTGTACCTCTTTTAATTTCGTTGGGACCAAGACTGTCGAATGCTCTTATTATCTCCAGATCTTACCTCATTAGACTTTTATGTTTGGGGTCGAATAAAAGATTTAGTTTGAACTTCACCACTTTGCAACATAAAGGAATTAAGCGGGAGAATAATAAGAGCATTTGACAGTCTTGACACCAACGAAATAAGAAGAGCTACACAATGATATAAAATGATAGAATGTAGTAATCAAAATGATGCTCACATTGAACATTTACATTAGAATTTTGTTAAGATGGTTCTTGATAGTTTTTGTTGTTGTTGTTTTATAAAATTAGTAAGATATTCATTTTATAATTAAATTGTTGCAATTGTTTTTTGTTTCCATGGCATACTTGAAAAATCAAAAAATCTTGTGCAAAATTAATGAAATTTCTGGATTTTAATTTTTAATTTGATAGGGGATGAAGTTAGGTATAGGAAATGCTTCAGTAACTTATCCCAAAATACAATTTTTTATCGAATGGTGTAAAAAAAATCTGTAGGTGCCATTTGAAAAAAATGACTTCTTGACCATTTTTGGTTGCGATATTTGAAAATTGTCTGCGCCCATATGGTATAAGATGGAACCACCATTAAGACATCAGAAGTTAGTCTGGACTTTGAACTAAGCACTTTACAAATTAGCTTTCATAAATTCTGAACCGTCTGCCAGATACGAATTTTTTCGTAAGCTACCACATCGACCCTTTTTTTCACATAAATTAACATAATGTCAAAAATTGTCAAATAAGTTTACATAACAAATGTTATAAAAACTCAGAGTTGGAAGACCAATTAGACCATGTAAAAAAAATGGTACGTTTCCATTCAAAATAAGAAAGTGGATACCAACTTTTCGCACACCCTGTATAGCTAGAGAGCTCAAAATATTTTAGATAGAATGAGCATGACTGATAATGACTGCCTTCCAAGTTTCAAATTTTTAATCCAACTGGAAGTTGAAAAACTTCTAATGGACGGGCTACGTGAATCACCCTGTATAGGCTGTTTTATTATCGTCTTGTTAATTTGTTTGTGCCTTTATATTTTCCAATAAAATGTTATCGTAAAATGCTTTAACTTTTTCTTTTAACCGCTTATATTTTATTCCTATTAGGGCCGGTTTTACGAAAGGAGAATAAGCCACGTATAACGCTATTCCGGAATAACTCGGGATAAATGGGCTTTTACGAAAATCGAATTGGATAAATCCAAGTATGAACTGTGGACCGTTACTATGTAAACCGGCCCTTATTCCAGAATAGTTATTCCAATACTTATCCGACTTTCGTAAAACCGGCCCTTAGTCCTTAATATGAAATACGTTCAAAATTCAGATACATATAGGTACCGATTTTTTAACGCCATCTACCGAAAATTTCTGCGTCATCTACAGATCTAGATGGTCAGTCGGTTGGCAACGCTGCTCCTGACAGAATCAAGTAGAGACTGCCTTGAGTATCTTGCACAAAACCCTATTATTACGTTGACTTTTGACTTGGACTAATTCATTAAATTAATATTGTGGTTAGTGTTTGTAAATCTATCATGCACTTACGCCTTCGTATAGCTCAAGATACCAACCAAGCCAATTCAACGGAACTATGAACCAATGTCCACCGTGTCGCGAAATCGAACGGTGCAAATCAAATTCCGCAGCGTAACGCGTTCCAACCAAATGCGCAAAGAAATTTTATCTCTGAAGAACCATTTAAAGTAGAAGACAATAACCAAGAATACTTTAGTAACGATTCAATTTCAAATCCCCCAATAAAAAACACTGTAGATCAGTATCAACAAAGTGCTGATGTGAATGAAGAAAATTTTTGCAGAACCCGCCTCGATGTCGATCCCAGATAGAAATGGACGGGGGTGGCCAGGTGGATGCCATATGTACGGATATATCTAAGACATTTGATCAGGTTGACCATAGCATCCTTCTAAGGAAGTTTGGTGAGATCGGATTCAGGGACGCGCAGATGCGTTTTACGGCCTCTTACCTTAGTAATAGACACCTCTTTGTTGCCTACAATAATCACTGTTCGCATAAGATCACGGCTACCTCTGGTGGTGCCCCAGGGCTCCCCTCTTCTTCGCTGTATTTATTAATGATCTGCCTACGGTGCTGGATTGTTGCTGCTTGCTGTATGCGGATGACCTGAAGATTTTTAGGGCAGTTTCCACGAGTGGAGATTGCGGGACTTTACAGAGAGAGCTGGATGGGGTGGGGTGCTGGTGTGATCGAAATGGGTTGCGGCTGAATATTGCTATTGCTAAGTGTATATGTATGTCGTTCATTCGTAAGAAGCGTCCTACCATGTTTCAATACAAAGTTTCGGGCACTCACATAGACAGATGTGACTCGGTGAGGGATCTTGGGAGTTATTTTTGATGCTGAACTTAGCTTCACGAAACATGTGAATCACATAACTTCTGCTGGTTTAAGAATGTATGGATTCATTGCCAGGAACAGTCGGGATTTCGGGGACGAAAGAGCGTTGAAATCTCTATATTACGCATATGTAAGGTCAATTCTGGACTATGCTTCAATTGTTTGGTCTCCGCGTTCAGCTGGAGAGGGTCTAGCGTAGATTCCTGAAGCTATGTATGTTCAGGTTGGAGTATATCCGCCGGTGGGAATAGACTACCGGGTGTTGCTGGACAGATTTCAATGTCATTCTTTAAAAACTAGGCGAGCTTTTACTTCGAATTCAATTTCGTTCCTCTACAAGTTGGTCAACGGTGCGGTAGATAATGCGGGACTGCTGGGACAGATTGGCCTCCGGGTGCCGCGGCGATCGGCTAGGCATATTGCATTACTTTCCTGTCCGAGGGCCAGGACCAAGTTGTTGCAGAGATCATTCATTTATGTTATGTCAGAGAATTTTAATGTCATTTGTGGAAATTGCGACTTGTTTAATGACTCGCTGCGGCAGATTCGGACAGTGGCTACGGAACACCATCTAAGTTTTAATTAATTAGTAATTTAGTGTTTTTTTCTTCGTTAATATTAAGTAATGTCAAAGTAACTGATAATTGTATTTTCGGTGTTGTATATATTGTTCTTGTATTGGGTTGTTACCTGTTGAACCATAAAGTAAAGTAAAAGTAAGTAAATAAACACCTCAAATGTCAATAAATTGCCATTTATCCAGATAAATAAATGTCTCCCATCCATTATTCGATCGTACATAGAAAAATATTTCCCAGAAACAATTTTCCGAAAAAAATCACCAATCACCACATGCATTGGCAACGATAAAGCTACATATAGAGCTAACATACCAATATTCCCTGAACTTCAACAAAAAGGTACTTTAAATTTCATATTGTATAATTTTCACGATTATTTTGATGGACTAATAGGATTAAGAGATTTACAAAAGCTAAACCTAACGATCGACTTAAAGAATAATAAACTAAGTTAATACACATACCCAATTACAATTAAATTATCGTGAAGACTTCTCATATATTATATTAGAAATACCACCAGAAAGTTCAATCATTAAAAGATTTTATTTTGACTATCCGGATGGAGACTATTTTATAAAACAAAAACGAATAAATAACAATATAATTATTCCAGATAGTATAATTAGAATAGAAAACGGAATAAGCTATTAATAATAATATAATAATATAATATTAATATTATATTATTAATAAGATATTTAACGAAGATAATAAGACTCATATGATTAAAGTCCCAAATAACTTCCTAGAACCCTATATGTATGACAAGGATAATCTTGAATGTTATCATGTAGAACAATCAATTTTCCCATTCAAATCCGATTTAAATAATATAAAAACAAAAATAAGAACCAATCACTTAAATCCAGAAGAAAGAAAAGGTATTCTTAACCTTTGCAATTTAGATGGCGGATGGAGGGACTTTAATTTTAGAGGGTTTTGCGGGTGGCAGGGGGGTGTCGCATGGCAAGGTGACTTTCGATTTGGCGATCGATGACGTCACTCTCAAGGTAACGACGGTGGTTACCGGGTGCGACATGGGGCCCATCGAGCTTATCCTGGGACAACCGGCGATAAATAGCCCTGTGATAGCTCTAGTGGTAGCCGACAACAAGGCGAAGTTGTTGGAAAAAAGCCTAGGCCGAAAGTGGTTGCGAAGGTACACACCGTCGTTCCAGCTGACACCACGAAGGAGGTGGCGGTGACCATCACTGACGTGACGAATAAATAACAATAACATTATTCCAGATAGTATAATTAGAATAGAAAACGGAATAAGCCATATCGAGATATTTAACGAAGATAATAAGACTCATAGGATTAAAGTCCCAAATAACTTCCTAGAACCCTATATGTATGACAAGGATAATCTTGAATGTCATCATGTAGAACAATCAATTTTCCCATTCAAATCCGATTTAAATAACATTGAAACAAAAATAAGAACCAGTCACGTAAATCCAGAAGAAAGAAAAGGTATTTTTAGCTGGGTGATTGGTGTTTCTTTGTTGTTTCTTTAATGGTATTTTTAATGTCTTGTTCTTGTGATTCTTGTTCTTGTGAATACCAGGACATCTTTTACAATGAGGAAACAAAATTAACGTTTACCAATGTTATTAAACATGAAATAAACCAAAGATGAATTACCAGTTTATACAAAAACTTATAGATATCCTCACATCCATAAACAAGAAGTCAGCACTTAAATTAATAAAATGCTTGAAGATGGAATAATTTGTCCATCTCAATCACCCTGAAGTTCTCCTATATGGATAGTTCCTAAGAAACCGGATGTTAGCGGTAAGAGAAAGTGAAGAATTGTGGTTGATTATAGAAAAGTAAACAAAAAAACTATTGATGATCGCTATCCGATACCTAACATATCGGATATATTGGACAAACTAGGTAGATTACTTTACTACTCTAGACCTTGCTTCTGGTTTTCACCAAATAGAGATGGATCCAACCTCAATTTCAAAAACAGCTTTCAATGTAGAACACGGTCATTATGAATATGTTCGTATGCCCTTTGGCCTAAAAAATGCCCCAGCTACATTTCAAAGGGTAATGGATAACGACCTGAGAGAATTGCTAGGAAAAATTTATTTAGTTTATATGGATGACGTAATAATTTTCTCCACATCATTGGAAGAACATATAGCTAACCTTAAATTAATATTCAAAAAGTTTAGAAATGCTAATCTAAAAGTGCAATTAGTCAGAAGTCAGAATTTCTTAGACAAAATGTGGAATTTTTAAGACACGAAATTACTAAAAATAGTATAAAGCCAAACCGTCGAAAACTAGAAGCAATAAAGAAACTTCCTATACCAAAAACTGCTAGAGAAATAAAAGGATTTTTAGGGTTGACAGGTTATTATAAGCGATTTATTAAAGATTATGCAAAAATTACAAAAGCCCTAACACAATGCTTAAAGAAAGGTGAAAAGGTAGAACATACTCTTGTTTTCACACAAGCCTTTAACTTGCGCAAGAAAATACTAATGAACAGCCCAATATTACAATACCCTGACTTTGAAAAACCTTTTAACTTAACTATAGTCGCATCAAATTGTGCAATAGGAGCAGTATTAAATCAAGACACAATAGGTAAAGACTTACCCATTGCATATTCGTCACGTACTTTAAATCCAGCTGAATGCAATTACTAAACAATCAAAAAAGAATTACTTGCCATAGTTTGGGCAACAAAATATTTTAGATCTTACCTATATGGTAGGAAATTTAATATCGTAACTGATCATAAACCACTTGAATGGTTATTCTCCTTAAAGGAACCTAATTCATGGAGGTTAAAACTAGAAGAGTACGATTATAATATAATTTATAAGAAAAGAAAACAAAATACTAATGCAGACGCACTATCGCGAATAGAAATTAATATAATTACCAATAATGATGATAATAATTCAGTACAAAATAACCCTGGTGATATTGATGAAGTAATAATGGATTTACAGGATATAACACCCGCTGATGTAAGTTCAAAAGAATTACAGAGTTTACTACAAAATTTAGACCCCTCTATAATCAGTATGAATTGAAGAGAATTGGATAATATAGCAAGTCCTGAATTACCTGAAAACGATGACGATGAAAACGAAACACAACATTCTAACCATGAAGATCCTATAGCTTGTATGCCAATAAGTGAAAAAGCTTTAAATTACTTTAAGACACAGTTAATTATAATACAGTAGAAGCTCGATAACGTGAACATTCGGATATGTGAACGTCTCAGTCCAGTGAACACCCAATCTTTCCTATTACTACTCGATAACGTGAACAGCGATACACTCGATAACATAAACTACAAGTTAAGTTGCGTTTAACCTTCAGTTCAGTTGAAATGCTTATGCAGGTCCAATGCAGAAGTGTATTCATGTGATTAAAATACTGTGTAAAATGCTAAACACAAAAAAAAAACAGTAGGTGCCTTTCACTCTATGAAAAGGCCCAAATTATTGAAGAGTACAGAAAAGGGATGACGGTAACTGCTCTTTCCAAGAAATACGAAGTGGCAATCAACAATTTGTTCTATTAAAAACCAGAGGGAGAAGATCCTAGGGTCAGCCACACGTTAAAACCTACTAAGAAGTATACTTTAAAAACCCCTGTGTTCCCAAGGATGAAAAAAAAAAATTGTATAAATGTTTTCTTGAACAACGCGAAAAACATTTACCGGTTACTGGAGAAATCATTAAGCAAAAAGCACCCAACTTGTATTCAAGCTTAAATCCAACGAGCAATGTAAAATTTAATGCAAGTGATGGGTGGCTGCAACGTTTTAAATGTCGTTATGGAATTCGATTTTTGAAAATTACGGGTGAAAAACAGTCATCTCAACCAGAACTTGTTTAAAAAAAACAACTACTACTGTATCTTCCAAAGAAAATAAGGACTTAAAAGTGTATAAAAAAAATCTTCGATAAAACTAGATTGACCGTTCACATCCCCAATACTAATGAACAAAGTAACATTATTGTGAAGTCACAGACGGCTAACCTTTGTCGTATGAGCGACGAAATGTAGAAAACAAACTCGTGTTAACTTAACTCTACTGCAACTCAAGACTAACTAACTTAAAAACTACTCGTACAGAACCGAAGATTATCCGGATGACCATCCCGGTGGTCTCTGGAGGGGATCCAGGTATCCTTCGCAACGTGAGGGTGTTGTACCAAATTTGGTGGGGGTGTCGATACCCAACAATTATGAAACTATTAAAAGACCATATTAATCCACAGAATAATTACGCAATATACACTGCTCAAAAGAATTAGGGGAACACTTCTTGTTGACCCCATAAATTTTAAAATAGGAACGCCATTAAAGTAAACTTTCGAAATTCTGAAAGATACGCATTTCTTCATGAGAAAGTGGCTTCAGCAACATTCAACAAATCTGTTAATCTAAAGACTTAAATTAAAAACGGAAAAAGCAACAAAAATTAAAATGAATCTGCTAAGATTTCACACATAAAACAATGCTCCATTAGCCCCCATTTTAAAATCAATAACATGTGTGTCCTTCGCCAGCAACAATAATCGCCTGGCATCTACGAGACATACCCCTGATTATTCTTTTTAAATCTTCTTGAGGAATTTTCTCCTATTCTTTGATTGTTGCTTCTTCTAGCTGCTGAAGAGTTGGAGGTGCATTGAGACGCCTGCAAATGGTTCTTTCTAGCTTATTCCATACTGGCTCTATTAGCTTTAGGTCAGGACTCATTGCTGGTCATGCCATGGTTTTAATATGCAGGTCTTAAAGAAGTCCATAATAATGCGTGCAGTATAAAGTCTCGCATTATCCTGCATTAAAATGAAATTTGGAACCAAACCATATGCAGCAGGCACAACATGACCTCCTAGCACTATATCGATGCAATTCTGAGCATTTAGATTTCCGCGGATTACCACAAGATCAGCTCTTCCGTTAAGACTGATTCCCCTTCAAACCATAACAGAACCTACCCCAAATTTTTGAACTTTGCATATCGCAGACTGAGAATAGAGTTTGCCTGGACGTCTGTACTCACGTACTCAACCTTCACAACGTGTGAGACGGAACCTTGACTCATCAGTAAAGAGTATAGGTCTGCGATGTCAAAGTTGAAAATTAACGTGTTCACGCACAAAATTTAAACGGTATCTTTTGTGCCGCCGGGTCAAGATTGCTTTTTGCACGGGTCTTCTGGACCTGACGTCCAGAAGACTGGCTTCTCTAAATCGGTTTCTTATGGTTTGACCTGAAACTTCCAGTCCGTGAGTCATCCTGAGTGAATTTTTGTTATCTTTTGCTGTTGAGATGCGATTACGCATGGAAGAAAGGACTAAAAATCGGTCTTGATTTGAAGTAGTTTTTCTCACACAACCTTGTCCGTGGCGTTTTTAATAAAGACCAGATGCTCTATAGCAATTTCACAAACGCTGGATGATGGATATGCTCTTACCAACATCTTCTGCAACTTTCCGAATCGAAGTCCCATTTTCACGTAGAGCAACAGCACATGCAACTTCTACCTCACTGAGATACCTCATTTTGATTCTGATAACTGGTTAAATGACATTTAGTGTTAGTTTTCACTAAGACAATAGACACTTGTTAATTTAATCAATAAAAAGTTACATCACATTTACTCTGATTTTTGTAATTTTTTTCATTTTTTGTTCAAGTCTTTAGAATAAAGAATTGGTTGAAGGTTACTAAAGTCACTTTCTCACGAAAAGATATGTATCTTACAGAATTTCGAAACCCCATCTTAATGACGCTACTATTTTAAAAGTAATGCCGTCAACAAAGTGTTCCCCTAATTCTTTTGAGCAGTGTATTTCAGAAATATGTAATGAATGTTAGCAGTGGTATTCTTAAGCGTGATAAGCACGCATTGCTGACGTCGTAAACCTTAGAACGCTGGCATGTCCATGGTGTAGTTCCTAGACGAACCACAACCCGACTTGCTCTCGTTCTGTTCAGTTCTCCGCAAGTGCTAACCGTGATCACCCTCAGTGATAACAATGAATTAATACCAATATTTAGTCAGACATTAAGAGACCTCTTTACGAACTCTGGTATAAAAATTACACAAGTAACATCTATACTTGGTGACGTAGTAGATCAGGAAGAACAAATTGAGAAAATCAAATACCACCACGAGACAAAAACTTGTCACAGAGAAATTACTGAAACTATTATAGCTCGTAGGAAAATTTACTATTGGCCCACAATTAAACAAGACGTAACTCAATACTTAAATTTATGCGAAAAATGTTAAAAACATAAATATGAAAGACAACCTTATCAAATAAAATATAAACCAACCCCAATAGGTAGTGAACCCTTTAACCACATCTATGTAGATAGTTTCGGAATAAGAGGACAAAAAAATTATAACATTAATAGATAGTATTTCTAAATTTGGTCAAGCCTATCTAATAAAAGGTCAAACTTCTCTTGAAGCCACTAGTGGAATATTTCGATTTATAAGCCATTATGGCCTTCCAAAGAAAATAACTTGTGACAATGGAAAAGAATTCATTTGCTCTGTATTACTAGAATTTTGTAAATTACATAAATTTCAGTTACACTACACCGCGATCCGAAACCCAAATAACAATAGTCCCATAGAAAGATTTTATTCTACGATACCTGAAAGTCTAAGAATACTACAATAAGATAATTTAACAAATAACACCCCAATTGATGTGTTAATGACTTACACCCTTATAGGTTATAATAATTTTATACAGAACTCTACAAATTTAACACCCTTTCAAATATTAAAAGGTAAATTAGACGATCCAACTCCATTCGAATTTAATGAAGAAATTATTGCTAATAATTACATCTATGAACATAACGAAAGATTGAAAGCCCTACAAAAAATAATTCTCAATCGTCTTACATCCAGACAAGAGAAAATACTTGAAAGGCGAAATGAAGATCGCGTGGATCCTCCTGAAGTAGATTTACAGAGTAAAATTTTTATTTCCCCAAAGATCGTCTCAATAAAGCAAAACCTGGGTTCTTAAAAGTACAACCCCTACAGGATCTTGGAAAAAAAGTAAAAACTGCGTAAGATATTTTTCATAAAGATACTAAAACCACCACGTTTGTTGCAGGATCCTCCTGACCCTAATGATAACTCCGCACCAAGCAAGTAATGCTATAACTTACGAGAAAATAATTAATCCCATATTACCGTTAGTTTTGGGAAAAGCTAGATTAATAATCAACACTTATACATATATGATATTGATAACTAACCTCTATATTTTATCAAATTAACTATTTAGAATCGTGTATGGAAAATTTTACTAACACATTAACCAAAATAACTCCACTAAGTAATTACCATATATATTTAAATAATTTTTTACAACAAATAGGTTACTTATCAGAGGAAGTAAAAATGAAATATGAAACTCTAAATATACATAGAGTTAGAAGAGGTTTATTTAACGGAGTAGGAGTAGCTTTAAAATGGTTATTCGCTACTATGGACATTAAGGATAAACATAACATTGACAAACAGATCGGAGCCTTTAAGAAAAACCAGGATAATCTGCATGACGATTTGGAAAACCAAATTATTTTCTTAAAGAAGGTAACTGACCGATATAATGACAACTTTTTCAAAATTAGTAGAAAATCAAAGAGCCATTAGCCAACAATTGAATGAAATTCAAAAACTGGATTCCAGAATTTCCGATGTTGCAACGCATGTAAATATTCAAACTAATTTAGATATGATTGTATTTAATTATAGAAATATTTTGAACTATCTTGAAAACCTTCACCAAACTATAGTATAAACAATTTACATACAAGCATTTTAAATATTCATGATATTAAGTAAGAGCCGTATGACACGATACTGATTTTAGTACTAATTTCAGTACTGAAACTGCGCGCGCAGCTTCCGCGCATTTTCAATTCCGAATTTAGGACAAGTTTGGAAATTTTAACAAAAACAAAATGCATCAATAAGCGTCGATTTAGTCAACTTGCATACAAGAAAATAGAACAGGTTCAAATTTCTTGGATTTAATATTGCTAAAAGTGCGGGTGTATTTTCAGTGCTGAAATTAGTACTAAAATAAGTATCGTGTCATACGGCTCTAAGTAGTTAGGAAAACCCAAAGACTTCACAAAAACCAATTAATCGATTTTAGTAACTTAATATCTTATTACCAATACTTTGCCACTAAAGTAGAAATCAGATCAGACCTAATTCGAATCTATATTTTTGTGCCCTTAACCACACGTACTGAATTTACATATCTCCAATTACTCTGTATTCCTTTGAAACAAAGAATCCTAATACCTAATGAACCTTTCCTATTACTCAACAAAATGGAATACAGACAAACCAACCACCTCTGTCCAGAGATAGAAAGTCATTTCTTTTGCAAAACAACAGAGATTATGAAAAATTAACCATACCTCAAGGAACTCCTCACAAAAGAACAACAAGCATGCGACTTACAACCAGCCGATGTAAAAACCGATATCATAAAAAAAATCAACGAAAACACTATGATCGTCTTGCCACGAGATGACATCACAATCGAAGAAATCTGTCCAGAAAAAGGAATTCAAGTTTTAAAGAAACCCACAATGATCCGAATCCCAATAAATTGCTCAGTCACCATCAACGACCAAATATTCCTTAATAAAGAAGACAACTCTAAATTGGCAACATACAAATTGCCTGAAATACCGTATAAAGAACACTACGTCAAGAAGAAGGGCCTGAGGCTTCAACTTGCAAACATATCCCTCAGCGAAATATCACAAATCAAGAAGGAAGCCATGCGAATTAGAAGTCATCAAATAAAAAATACTTCGTCAACGCATGACTGGTTAAACACCAAAATTTCGACATTATTACTTATTTCTTGTTGCATAGCCATTGAATACTACTGGTTCAGGACAAGACTGTGGACAAACAAATTCAACATAGAAGAGGAAGCGAATCTACAACTACAGGAAATCAAAAATACATTTCCCATGATATTCGTCGGGAGGAGTTATAGTTCCGCATAGTCAGACGTCCTGATTTCAATGCAATTCAATGTAGATAGAGTTTACCATAGGTTTGGTAGTGTTTTATGTTTCCTGTATCTAATAATTCACTGCACCGTGCGTATTGTTACAGTCCTTCACATTTCAATATCCAACATTATAAATGAATGCAATAGAACTTATTACTCACTCTGATTTGGTAGTCCGTACTGTTTAGGTCGTGTTAATAATTTTTTTAAAAACAAAATTATTAAGTGTTAGAACTTCATTACTGTGTTAAGCGACGGGCAACTTGAAATATTTAAGTTATTACCTCTAAACTTCACTAATAAAGTCATGGGCCAGACTTGGAGATTCGACACATTCTAAAAATAGGAAAGGGTTTTAAAAGTAAAAGGGGTCAGTTTACTGACCAAAATTTAATTAGTTCAGTCTGCTTCTTGTTTCTCGACAGTGGCGCAGCCTCTTTCGTAAATCAAAAGTAAAAAAATCGATATAGTGTGTAAATTTTGTGTTTAAACTCAAATTTGCTAAACAATGGATAAGTAAGTTTTGAACTCCCATACGATAATAAATATAAATTATTACGCAATCTTGTAGATACCTCATAAAAAAAAAAACTGACCAAGAGTCACAACCTGGCCCTTCGACGTCTTCTGCAGAAAAAATTACCCCCCTCGTCCCTGCGGCTCGCGATCCTGCAGAAGAGCAAATGTCAATAAGCGAAGATGAATCAGAAAAGTCAGAGAGGAAAACAGTTTATGAACAAAATATTAAGTCGGCTTGGCAAGAAATGTATCCTTGGCTTGTCAACAAAGATGAAAAACAATTTTTGCTAAATTTGTTCAACAAAAATTATTGGTGCTGGGTTTCACCTGAAACGGCACGTAACATCAGCCATGCACACAAAATGGCAAACCGCTGCAAAGACGGTGAAAAAAAATGGTGTGCTTTCTTGTGCGGGCAAAATTTGCCATTTCGATTGATTAACAAATTAACTGAAGTAGCCGGCAGCATATACACTGACTCCACAATTGCCAAATCTTTGCGTTTAACCATGTAAAGGTTCTTGTTGCCATATGGCAATAACAAATTTTTAAAATTTCTAACTCTTTGATGGGCATTCATGGAACACTAATGGACAGTGTTAACATACGGTAACATCATAACATCCGATGGTTCTGATGCTAAACAGCCTACAACAACAACAACAACAACAACAAGAAAACCGCGGCCAAGAAAACAGCCAAAACCAAAGTGACTTACAACTGGGTTGGTGAGGATATCAGTTTGTTTGCCATGAATAATTCACCGGAAGTCCATCCGTCCCAAAACGTTCACGAAAAAATGCCGAAATGGCTGATTTAAGACGCCCTTTGTCAGACAAAGAATTAGAACGTTATTTTCTCGATTCTGACGACGACATCGCTGATCCAACTTTTGCGTTGGACTCCGATGACGAGTTTGCAGAAGCGGATGTTGATTCCGACGAAAACCTGGCTGCAGCCCTCATAAGCAGTGTTGCCAGACCTACTTAAAAATCAGTAGATCTACTGATTTCAACTTTGATCTACTGATCTACTGATTAGTATGTGAAATCTACTGAATTCTAAAAAAGCCTATGGGAGCTAATAATGAAACCGATTTTACAAATTATAATTGAAAATTTAAAATTACTTTTAAATTTAGGATTCCGTATTACTGCCCTCTGGTATCACATAGATAAAGCGCAATTGAGTAGCAACTGTAACGTAAGTTTATAGCAGTTTTTAGCGGGGAATTACTTGAAATGATCAAAACGTAAATTAGTAAATCCCCGAAATGTAACATATCCCGATGTTATAAAAGGCTCAAATGCTCGCGGCTAGGAATGGCAAATTTTTGAAATATATCGATATATTGAATCATTTGATATATCGAAAGATTATATCGATATATTCGATATTTCGTACAGAATACATCGATATATTGAGAAAAAATATACTACAACAAAAAATAATAAACAAGTAATACAAACTTGAAAACTTATATCTAATAACTTTGTATGTATTACTATTAAACAACAATAACAATAAAAAGCAAGTGGGGAAAACAGTGACGTGAACGCACCAGCTTCAATTGCTCCCTCAACTTCTGATAACGTGACAAAGCCACCGGGCTCAGCTGATATTTCTCAGACAATTTTAGAAGGTCCTAAGCAGCCAGATCTGAAAATTTACCCGTCAACTAAGTTTGGCCAAAGGCTGCGGCATTTTCATAAACCATGGTTTTCTTCAAATAATTGGCTGGAATACAGTATACTACTTGATGGTGCAATCTGTTTTCCATGCAGACACTTTTCTACTCGTTCAACTTCAGATGGTAATATAGTTTTTGTCAACATTCCATTTAAGAACTGGAAACGTGCAACAGAAAAAGACGCGGGGTTCAAACAACATGAAGTTAGTGGCGAGCATAAAAATTGTGTTTCAAAATGGATTAATTTTAAAACTCTGAAAAAAAACTGAAAATTTGAGTGTTTTAAGTCAAGTGAATTAGGCTCACTTGAAACTAGTTAAGGAAGTTAAGGGAGTATATTAAAGTGATTGCTGACATTTTGTTATGCACAGCGTTACAGTGTATTGCACAGCGAGGCGATAATGAAAGTGAGAAACGTATGAATCGCGGAAACTTCTTAGAACTGGTAAAGTTTGTGTCCAAATATAGTATCGTCGTTGAAAAGAAACTTATGGATCCCAGTGCAAAATATACAAGTCCAAAAATCCAAAATGAGCTTTTGTATATTATTTCGAGATTAATTTTGGATCAAAACAGTTCTGAGCTTCGGTCAGCGTCGTGTTTTGCTATAATGTGTGATGAAACTAAGGACATCTCAAAGAAAGAGCAAGTATCCGTGGTTTTAAGGTACTATCGAGATGGCAATATGTACGAACGATTTATTGGCTATAGGTCTGCAGTGGACTTGAATGCCCAGTCCTTATTTTCCTACATCAAAGAATTATTAGCTCGATCTAATGTGGACATACAAAAGTGCGTGGCTCAAACATATGATGGAGCAAGTGTGATGAGTGGCCGTGTAAATGGAGTGCAAACAATTTTTCGCAGCGAAGTTAATCAAGCCATCTATGTTCATTGCTACAATCATTGCCTAAATTTAGTGATAGTGGATGTCTGCAAAAATTTACCCAATGGTAGAAACTTTTTTAATCTATTAGAAACTTTATTCGTTTTTATGTCTGGATCGGCAGTTCATTCGAAATTTATTGAAGTTCAAAAACAATTAAACCCAAATCGGAAACCAATCGAATTAAAAAGAATATGCTACACACGATGGAGTGCCCAAGTATTTGCCTGTCAAGCTGTTAAAAAAATTTTAAGTAAAATTCTTTTTCTTTTAAATAGACTGATTAACCGAAATGACGATCGCTCGGCTGAAGCTGTGGGCTTGTTGCATCAAATCGACTTTATATTCATATTTAATTTATGTATGTATCAACACATATTACATATATTCAAAGGCGCGAGCGACTATTTCCAAAATATAACGGCAGACTTGGCGTATGGCAACACTTTAATTACATCGATTATTACTACATTCACGGAAATGAGGAATAATAATAAATTTTCATCGATTTTTGAGGCCGCCGTTAAAATAGCAGTGGAGAACAACATTGATTTACCATCGAATCATTCGTCCGTCGTAAAGCCGAAAAGAAATCGAAAATTACCTAAGAAGTTTGAAACACTCTTTATTCTTGAAGAATTAAATTTTGAAACTAAATCGGTTGATCATAGAGACCATTTTCGAACCAGGATATATATTCCCGTCATGGACTTAATTTTGACCGAATTAAACAAACGTTTTGGTAATTGTTCTGCTACCATAAATTCCATTGGAGCTTTACATCCGCAAAATTCTTCATTTTTAAATTATGAGTTATTGCAGCCTTTAGCCAATCATTATAACGTGGACCATGAAATGTTGCAAGCAGAGCTTAAAATTTTATCGAATACCATTAAGCAACACGAAGTAGAATCGAATAAGAAGATTTATACCATTATGAAGCTTCTCGATGTATTGCAAACCTATAAATTAGTTTTCTCGCAAATATTTAAATTAGCAGTGATAGCTGTCACAATTCCGATTTCCAGTGCCGCTTGCGAACGTACTTTTTCGTGTTTAAGGCGTCTAAAAACGTATATGCGCAATAAAATGACTGATGAACGATTAAATCACTTAGCGATAATAAACATTGAACGCAATTCTGCAAAATCCCTTGACTTAAATAAAGTGGTTGACGAATTTGACGCAATGCATAAAAATCGAAATATTCTTCTCCATTAACTTATTACACCTAACAACAACACATACATCAATACAGCACAACTGGTGAGTTCTTTAGCCATATCTTATTAATAAAAGCTACAGCGTCCTCACTGTTTTCATCGACATTTTCTCTTCAACTTGGCAATTTTGCACTTTTGATATTATTAGTTTTAGTATTAGTATTTTTATTAGCCTGTATTTTCAATTATTTTGTATTTTCATAAATTTGTGATAAATTTACTTCAACGAAATTCTCCGCCCCAAAATTTCGTCAATAATAATATGTAGGTACCTACAGCCCCGATTCATGTAAGAACTAATTTTCCTCATCGATTTGAAGTTCAAATTCAGGGTAATGTTGAGGTTATTTTCAATAAGTTGAACAGAAACATAAATAGTCAGCATATCGTTAACGTTAACTATAGACAATAAATTAATGACGAAAGTTAGCTCTTTTATCAATTGGGGTGTATATTATTACCCTCTCTACTGGTCAACCGGCCCAACTGATATATTTTTGGCCCAGGCCCTGGCCCACCCGGCAAATATGCCCTAGTTACGTGCCTGTTCAATTTCGTTTAGTGTTCGTGTTGTGCAGCATTGGTGTTTGTTCCGTCAGGGAGGAAAATGAGGTATTTATATATTAAATTATCAGAAATTACCTAAAACTGAGCACTTACTTTTGCTATTTTAGTTTAACGGAAGATGAGATTGATGATAAGGCAGGACCGTCCCACAGAAAGAAGGTGAAATATGGTCAAAAGTACAAAAAGGAGTGGGAATGCGAGGCGCTCTTTAAAAGTTGGCTCACTTGTGACAAAAACGATGCTAGTAATGCGTTTTGCAAGGCATGCAATAAAAGTATCTCTACAAAATCTACTGGACGTCTAGCAGTGATTCGGCACAACGATAGTGTAAACCATCAAAAAAATAAGAGCGGTCAAGGGTCAACAAACACTAACATCTATAAAAATGTTCAGCCATCAAGAGAAAATGAAAAGAAAATCAGAAATGCACTTGGCAGCCTTCGTTTCGGAGCACAATTTGTCTTATAATTTAATGGGACATATGGTCAAATTGCTACCCAAACTTTGCCCAGATTCAGAAGTCGCCAATCTGATTAAATGTAGTCGAACAAAGTGTTCAGCTCTAGTCAAAAATGCCATTGGGAAGAAACAACAGCACGAAATTAGTGAAATTTTGAAGTCTACAAAATTTTCACTAATTATAGATGAATCTACTGATCGCGGTTGTACAAAGCATTTATGCCTAGTATGCAGATACCGATTAAATGACAAGTATGTGTTGTACAAGAAAGCAATATTTGAAATGTTAACTATATTTTTATTTTTAGAATCAAGGACACATTCCTTGCATTATTGCCTCTGCAAAATGCAACAGTTGAAGTCCTATACAGAAAAATCGTCGCTTATTTTGAACAAAATGAAATTCCATGGAAAGAAAATTAAATAGGATTCGAAGCTGATGGAGCAAATGTAATGGTTGGTTGTCACAACTCGGTCATCACAAGATTGAAATCCGATATACCAAACTAATTTATATTAAAATGCATATGCCATAGTTTCAGTTTATGTGCATCTAGTGCATGCTCAAAATTGCCAAGAGGTATAGAGGACTTAGTCCGTAATATCTACAATTTTTTCTCAAACAGTCCAAAACGTATAGAATCATTCAAAGAATTTCAAAATTTTACCAACACACCCATTCATAAAGTCTTGCATCCAGCACAAACCAGAGGGCTCTATTTGGAGAGCGCAGTTAATAGAATTTTAGAACAGTATAATGCACTAGTTCTATTTTTCACAGATGGGGTTATTAGTGAGGGCTTGCTGTCTACTCAGAACATCTTGAACGATTTAAAAGATCCATTGACAAAACCCTTCTTAGTTTTTTTACAGTTTGCATTGCCACTGTTTACCAACATAAAAAAGGAAATGCAGTCAGAACAACCAAAAATACATCATTTACATAGGTCTATAAGTGCAACGTACAAAACTCTACTTGAATATTTTATAAAAAGGGAGGTGATTCAAAGTCAACCTTTGCACATGATCAATTATAAAGATCCTGCCATTTTTCTTCCCATTGAGGAAATTTACTTGGGTGCAAAAATTTCAATTACAATGCGTTCTTTAGCAAGAGATACGGCCTTGACGCTAAGGAAAAGATGTTTGGATTTCTTTATAGAAAGTGCATATCAACTGAACAAACGGTTTGATTTCAACAATCATATTTTGGTGAACATGAATTTAATTAATCCCTCGACAGTTATCGATGCTAAATCGTTCAGCATTATACCCTTGGCAAAATACTTTTCAAATTTAGTTGAGGAAAAAAATTTACAAAATTTGGACAACGAATGGCGATTGCTTATCAATACCGACGTCCTTACGAGTGACGCTTCCCCAGCTAATATAAATGCTGAAGAATTCTGGGGTAAAGTTAGTAAAATGCGCCGTGGTGATGACTCTGTTATGTTTCCAGTACTTTCCACTTTTGCTTTTGATATGCTGTCTCTGCCACATTCATCAGCGAATGTAGAGATAATCTTTTCGGAGGTTAATTTAATGAAAACAAATCAGAGAAACCGTTTATCCACAGCAAGTATTGTTGGACACTTACACACTAAACATTACTTGAAAAGTAGGAGTAAAAATTTGTTTTTCTGTTGACTTTCCGAAAGAGCTTATGCAACTGCATAATTCTAACATATACAAAAAAAAATAATGACGAAGTAACCGATTCCGAAATTGATTCGGATTAGTTCAGCATTGTACTTACATTAACTGAAGTATTACTCTGAAATCTATTTTTTTAAGCTTATTGTTACTCGCCTATTACATAATTATGTTTGTGTTGTTATTTTATGTCGAAAAAATAAATTTTTATTTGTTACCCAAAAAAGTTCGTTTAATTTTTATGTTATTTTCATGTTGACAACGGTTTTGCTGAGCAGGTAGGGTGCATTTTAAATCCCAAGCCCACTAATTTCCGTAAAATTTTCCCTTGCGGCGCTCCTGGATCTTTGATTTACCACTATACTCCTTCCTCTTTGAATAAATTCGCCAACACCGCTGCTACTGATTTCTACTGAATTTTCAGAGCGCCATCTACTGATCTAACAGAAAGTCATCTGGCAACACTGCTCATAAGTGAGGAGGATTCTTCCGATGAAGGTTATGTACAACAAGTTGTCCCCGCAGCCTTACCACAAGCAGCCGTTCCCGGAGTAGTACGGTGGCGGTCTCAGAAAAGTGAACGACAAGATTGTGCTAGTGTAAGCTAAAATATCGGACTTCAAAACGAGACGTAAGCGGTGACTGATGGGTAATATAATGATCGTTACAGCTACAATACGCTGCAATAAGACCGAGTGCCCATAAAATTCAGAGGCAAGGATCTTCACGGCTCGCCGAAGATATTTAATATTTAACATTGTTGTGATACCAGGTAGACTAGGAAGAGCGCTGTCGGGCGGTTTTTGGTCAGGCAACTGTTAAGTTGGATAAGTAACTACCACGCGCTCTTAAATGGAAATGTGCTGACATGTTGCTCAGTCGGTCGATTAAATAGTTTGTAAATTTTTACATGCAAAATAAAATTTATTTTAAAACTGATAATAAACTTGAAATAAGGTTGAAATTATACAATATACTGCAATTGTTTGATTGCACGTGAGTTCACTTCTTAATAAGCCAATAACTTAGTTGCGCTTGTGAAAGTAGAACCTGCTAGATCGGCGAATTTGATAATTGCCTCTGTATAAGACCGGCACGGCTGATTTAAAAAAAAACACAAATATTTTGCAAAGCAATATTGACAACTTTTATCACGCTCGATTTCTTGTTAACATAACTCATCCCCTTAATACATTTATTTACTTGCTAATGATGTTGACAAGTTGGCATTTGCGAAATCTGCGATTGAAGACCATCTTATCCTAAACTATTATAAAACTATTCCTTTAAAAGATAAGGAAAATTCTATTATTTGCAAATTAGAAAACGCCCTATCATGAAGTGTCTCGTAAGAAACTTCCTTGTTCCAGTTTACTTATTTTTGGTTCTCTGTTCACTTCGTGTTCGAAAATTCTCACCGATCGGTCGTTTGAAATATTGTGACTTGTGAATTTTGGTAGTTTTTTTGTGCACCTTTGAAAATCAAGTTGTAAAACTGCCATGGCCAGCAAAAAGCCCGGACTTAAATCCGATTGAAAATGTCTGGGCACATTTGGTAAGAGCCCTATATGCCAACAACTTCAGACCAGCCAATCGGGACGAACTATGGGAAGGAATTGAAAATGCGTGGGAGCAGCTAGATCCGCAATACATCCAAATTTTAATAGAATCGATGCACCGTAGGCTAAGAAGCGTCATCTTAGCCAACAGTGCATATACAAAATATTAAAGATATATTTGTTGGGTTGTTATTAGGTTGTTATTAAGTTATTAGGTTGTTATTAAGTTATTAGGTTATTATTAAGTTATTATTATACAGCGTGGCCCAAAAGGTCCGCACCACCTTAAAGGTGCGTTATCTAAGATCAGTGAAGAGTACTGGAAAGTTGCTAAAAAAAATCGTCGTACTCAATTTAAAAACGATTAGCAATTTAAAGTTAGGAAAAAAGCAACTGTTATCTGAAATTAAACTTTCCTCTGCACTCAGAAAAATTGTGTAATATTGTTTCCCTAGAAACCGTTTGTTGTATATTAGCCATATTGCCATGTTTTTCCCATTGTTATATTAAAGATCTCATCTTATGATTTTAAACTTTGCATGCATGACTAAACTGTTCTGGTCCTCAAACCCTACTTATATTATTATTTTTGTGCAGATTCTGATTCTTAAGCCTAAATAATTTTAAAATTAAAATCGTGTTGTGATATTATTCAAATAAATATTCTTAAGTTTTGCTGTGCCGCGCACTACTTCGTTTTGACAATCTTTGTGGAAAACCCGTAACATCATTTGAAATTTCTTGAAAATATTATTTTGCATTAGGTATATAATCTAATAACGAGCGACATTCGCATTCATTTACTGGTCGTTTCCTCCAAAAATCTGTTACATCGAGGAGCTGACCGCGTACTTTCATTCAAAAGCAACCGTTTTCCAGCCTCCTTCTTTTCAATCTACCTGACCCTCGAATTTACGGGGCCCATTACCAAACGCCATAACTACTTCATTGTATCGTTGATTCGTTTATAGACGTCGGCATGGGACGACTGGTCAAACAGCCCGCTCCCAGTGCTTACACGATGCCATTTCAACCAAAATTTGCTTCAAGAGTCGTTCACTTTTCTGAGACCGCCAGTGTACCTCGACCGGCCGTTCCCGCAGCTGCATTATCTCCTATATGGGTTCCCGATCCACCCACGATCAAAACATTTAATTTTACCGGACAAATGGGGTAACTTTCTGATCCAGCAGGTATACTATTAGGCTTTGGGTAGCTCTTTAGAAAGCGTAACAATGTGCTATAAAAATGAAATACATACAATGGCGCAGATGTATCAGAAGCGGTGACACGTGAATTAACGTAATTTCTTTTCTTTACAGGAAATACACCAATGGACTTCTTTCGGCTTATGGTTGATGACAATTTTTTTAATTTAATTTGCGAAGAAACCAATCGATACGCCATAGAAATCTTTCTTTCTACAAACACAACTCCGTCGCCGCGCATTACACGCTGGAGAGATGTTACCCCGGAAGAATTGCGCGTGTTCTTCAGCGTTTTCCTGCATATGGGAACGATAACAACTAATAGACTGCAGGACTATTGGAAAACGTCTAGATTTTTCAATATGCCTTTTTTCACTGCAGCCATGAGTAGGGACAGATTTCTACTGATCATGAGATGCCTGCACTTTGCCCGTAATGCTGCGGAAGGGGAACCGATCCCGGAAGATCGCTTATTCAAGTTTCGACCGCTGATTGACTACTTCAACAGGAAAGTAGCTGATTCGTATAGTCCGGGCCAGAATCTCTCGTTGGATGAATCGATGGTGCTATGGAGAGGGAGACTGTCTTTTAGACAGTACATCAAAAATAAAAGGCATAAGTATGGTATAAAGCTTTACATTCTAACTGAGCCCGATGGTGTTATGTTAAAGTTTGCCGTATATACGGGTCAGTTAGATGTTATTGGCGGTAAAGGTCACGCTGCAAATGTCGTGCTTCACTTGATGGAGGATCGTTTAGATATGGGCCATTCTCTCTTTATGGACAACTATTATAACAGCTACGACCTGGCCATCAAGGTGTTGAATCGGCAAACTTTTTCCACGGGTACACTGAGAGTCGACAGAAAGAACACCCCGGCAGATATAAAGATCGCTAAACTGAAAACAGGAGAAACCATTGCGCGGTATAGCAACAGTGGGGTCCTGGTGGGAAAATGGAGAGACAAGCGAGAAGTAGCTTACATTTCAACAGTATTTACAAATGAGATGATGGCATACCGCGATAAATTGGACAGAGAAAAACAAAAGCCCAAACCAATCTTCATATACAATAAGTTCATGGGAGGAGTTGATAGGAAAGACCAATTGATGTCTTATTATCCGTGTGAACGGAAGACCCTTCGTTGGTATAAGAAATTGGGAGCTCACATTTTTCAGATGCTGCTACTAAATTCATTTTTGTTGTTCAAAAAGTTCACGCATTCTAAGATGCCTTTGTACGAATTTAGAATGCAAATAATAGGTGGTTTAGTCCCAGAGACACGGGCACCAATGTTAACTCTCAGAGAAAAAGAACATTTGCCTACAAAAAACCCTTTGGGTTCTAAGGGAAAGGTCCTCGCCAAAAGGTGCACTTGGTGTCACAACCATCATAAAAGAAGGAGGGAAACAAGCTATCACTGTGCCGCTTGTAACGCCAACCCAAGTTTGTGCCTCGATGAATGCTTTGAGGCCGAGGGGTTGACCGCTGAGAAATCTGGTGTACACTTGCAGTGAAATATCCTTGAAGTACCTGAAATACTCTTGAAATACCTGAAATACCCTTGAAGTACCTGAAATACTCTTGAAATACCTGAAGTACCTGAAATGCTCTTGAAATACCTGAAATACTTTTGAAATACCTGAAATCCTCTTGAAGTACCTGAAATACTTCTCTTGAAATACTTGAAATATTTGAAATATTTTGTTAAAATTCCGGAAAATCGAGTAAAATATATGTAAACAAAAAAATACCTAATTGTTAAATGAAAAAAAACTCTGAAATAAATAATTATAACGAATATCAGCGCATTTATTTATACATTTGCAATCATGACACAGTCCTAAGGAAATAATCACTAGTTTGGTTTTTCAATGAAGATCGAAAAAGAATTAGTTCGGATAGACTGCTAAGGGTAAGGGACAGCAAAACTAACAAAAATGAAAGCTCAATAGCTATTGCAAATGAACCAGACATGAAATTTGAGAAAGAAAAGTGTTATTCTGTTTATTACGACGATCAGTGGTACTTGGGCCGAATTACTGAAATTCGAAGTAATGGTATGTTTAAGACAAAGTTTTTGAAAGAGGAGTTACAATTGTTTTTTTGGCCCAAATCTCTAGATATACAGTACATAGCAAAAGATTTTATTTTACACGGACCGGTCAAGTTGTCAGGTCACGGACCATTTACAATTTCTGCCAGCGACAGAACTACTACTGACAAAAAATATAAACTTTTGAAGAAAAAATTTTCGTCAAAATAATGTTTAGAATTAGCTAAAATTTGTTTTTTTTATTTGTATTATAGTTTTTTGCGGTTGTTAGTACTTATGTGCTTCTCGGGTTGCCTCCCGCGTGATGTTGTTGGTGGCATTATCTTGACGTTTCGGTCGAGATATCTCGACCTTCTTCAGACAAAAAGAAAACTGAAGACTGTCAGTTTCAGAAATTCTTCTTCTAAAGAAGGTCGCGTTTGTCGACCGAAACGTCAGATAATTCACACACCACTCCACGCGGGAGACATCCCGAAAATATTATAAATTGTTTATACAAGGTGTCTTGAAAAACGTGTCACAAATATGCGTTGCCTCTAAACCTGCATGTCAGGAAATGTATAATTTAGTTGGATTTTTTGCGTTAATTTGACGACAGTCATTTCTAAAACGGTTTCTGATTCAGCTAGGTATTTTCTCAAGTAATGTAATACCGGGTGTTTCAACGGAAACCGCCGGTGCCAAAATGCGTATTTCTTATGGAGTTAAAAATTTGAAATTTGACAGAAATAAACTATAATTCGTGCACTACAAGATGACATTATCGTTTTTTCTTTTTTTAAACGGTGGAGTTTTTACTTTCGATCGCTATTTTATATCGAAATATTCACTTCATCTCTTTGATTTTCTTCAAGCTCATGATCACGACCTCCAAGATTGATAACGAGCAATTGAAATATTTTTATATCAAACCGTTATTGAATTACATGGATTCTTAAATTTCAACCCTCAGGAGATTATTTGATTGACAGATGACAATTTTGTGGCGCCAGTTTTGCGGATAACCGCATTAGGTTTTATGATCGTCTCTGCACTGCAGAGATCTTTGAGTAGGTACCGCTTTTAAGTCATAAATAACCGAACTATTTAGGCGGTCTTTCTCACCAAAATTGACTGCTTCAATAAAGTAGTCGTGTCATAAATTCGTCAAAATCCCGTAAACTTCTTAAGAACACAATTAGGGATACTTTAACTACAAATTTCAAATTTTTAACAACAGGAACGTATACCTGGTGGTATTACGAACATAATAATAATAAAAAAAATATATTGAAAATTTATGAAAAAGCACATTATAGCGTCCCGACGGCGCATGGAATTAATTATGGACCAACCAACGACGCCACATTGTAGCGCATTCATTAAAGTTTATTTCTGCCAAATTTCAAATTTTTAACTCCATTAGATATACGCAATTTGGCACCGGCGGTTCTCGTTGAAACACCCGGTATATCCGCCTACTCGTTCTAATATAATGTAAAATTTCATCATAATATAAAGTATAAAGTACACCCAAAAGATTATTTTTATTGAAATACCTGAAATACTACTGAAGTACTTCAAATATTCTTGAAGTACTTGAAATACTCTTGAAATGTCTGAAATACCCTTGAAGTACCTGAAATACTTTTGAAATACCATTGAAATACCTGAAATAGTACTGAAATACCTGAATTACTTTTGAAATACCTGAAATACTTTTGAAATACCTGAAATATGAAATACGGTGTACAAGATTTTGTTCAGCGGTTAACCCCTCGTTTGAGGCGTACCATAAAAATTTATGAGTTTAATATTTTGTATTTTGTATATTGTACAATTTTAATTTTGTATTTGTATTTTGTTAGTCGTTTTGCATGTCATTTATTATTGAAATCTTTTATTTTCTATTGTTTTTTAATAAGTGAAAAAAAAGTTGGAATAAAGTTGCTGTTATTGCTGTTGTGCCTAAAGGAGATATTGGTATCAGAATTAAGCTCCTTGTTACTTTAGCAAGTGACGGCTATGGCCGACAGCAGTACTGAAGATCGGTCCCTAACGCCCAGTGCGCTTGACGGCTTTGGCCGACATGGCCCTTTTGACCCTAATCTCTATACCAACTAAATTGTTAAATATATTGGAAGTTAACTGCGAAGGAATTTTGCAATTATATCAAAAAAAGGGTGTCAGCACTAAGGTATGTAGTCGAATTAGAAGTAGCAGTCAACGTGTTAAAACGATTCATGTCTACCTCGAATTATGCGAAATATTTTTGAAACAAAATTTTATCTATTTTGGCTCGGGTAATCCGGAACTCGGTTAATCGCGACGCGGAGAATCTGGACTCTATTGTATTACACTGGCAATTTCAAAGACGCATGAAGATGTGTGTCAATCAAAATGGGCAACATGTTGAGCCTGGATTATAATTTTATCAGTTAAGTTATTTAAAAAATGATCTAATTTTTTAAGATTATTTTTGAATTTTGTAATTATTGGTCAATAAATCGAAAATGGTTACAAATGGCCATAGAAGTGTACATACAAAAAATGTTCGTTTTTAGATTCTACATCATATCGTTAAAAAATATACAGGGTATTTTATTTGAAAAAGTTGAGAAAATTAAATTCAAAAAGTTCTAAATTGAAAAATTAAGTTTAGCCACCCTGTATAATTTTTCAAAAAGACATCCCACAGATGTTTCCTAACTAGTACTTGAATGTTTTTTTTTAAAACTCGTAATTGTGACTGCAGTGATTTTTTTAACATGCAAATGCCATTATTTGAACAAAAAAAATCACTACATCCAAGTAGTTTGGAAATATGCAGTCAGTAATAATATTGGAGTAAAAAGAATCTAGGAAAAAACTCCAAAAAAATTTCTTTTACAAACAACATTCAATTTAAAAAAATGTCACTTGCCCCTGTAAAATCGTCTTGGCTCACCATGTATGTTCAAAAATTATTTCCGGTTGTAAGTTTTTTTTCTAGTTTATTTGTGCTCTTAAATCAAATTTCTCGCCATCATTAAACTCGAGCTATCGAAGTCGGACGCACTATTGCCCCACCCCGTATATTATTTTATTACGATATGCATGCCTGCTAAAATTTAAAAAAAAAACTGATTTCAGTTATTCTGATACCTACTGTGCCAATCTTAACTTTTAGTTTAATCCATTTGACTTTGACACCCAGAAAACTTTCGTCTGCAGAGCATTTTTCTGCAGCTTACCCTCTCCAATTGACCACGATCCGCCACAGAGCCTAGACACTGTTTTTAAAATTATACTCAAAACCATTACTCGCCATTAATCGTGTTTCATTTTAAGAATTACTCACACAACAAACACAAAATATCTAAAACAACAAACTATTTCACATAGCTTTCATAATGATTTACATTCAATCAAGTCTGTAGAATTCATCGAGGGGCAAACTAATGAGAGATCACAGTGCCGAAGTAAGACAGCGCTAGACTACTATATAAACCAAAAAACTAAATAATTTTTATTACATGTTATATTTTTAGACTTTAGTTGTATTAGTATTTATAGATTCTAGAATTGGCTCAAAGGCATCTTCCTTTCAGCTTTCAGCTGATTCTTGAAGAAGGCATTTTGTGATTAATGATGATGACATCCAACCAATTTATTGTTTGTATTTCTTCACATTATTTACTCATATGTTAGATTTAATCATGTTTATAGTAGATTAGCCCAAATATTATTAATTTATAACAGACAGAGTGCATGTAGTATTCAGAGGACCAACAAAAACTTATCAATAAGTTTAGTCAACATTGAGTGATTTAAATAATTTAATAATTTAAATAACGAGCCAGTGATAGTCAAATCTCTGTCCAATACTTTTGAGTTGCGAGTAAACACGTTTTGAATTAAAACACTGTACAATCTTTGAGTTTCTTCATACCCAAAGACAACAGATTATCAAATTCATTTTAGTCAGAAATATTTCAGGGGGTTTATGAACGTTAATAAACTTGCTCAGTAGCAAAGTGCCGTTCCTGAAAAAACACTCAGCAGCAGATCTCCGAGTATTCATATAATGCATAGACCATTTCCTATAAAATGGGTCAGTATTCTTTCTAACATCGGTAATTCTTTACTTTAGTGACCTCTGCAATTTTAACACAAATTTTGGTGCAATGACGTTGAAATGACCTCCTTAGTCGATTATAGCAAAGGAAAGTTTGTGCAAATGCCCCATTAATTGTCTATCCAACGGGATGGTGGAGTGAATAGGGGTGCTGGGTGGGTAAGAAGGTTAAAATAATCGGATGATATGAAAAGAGCTGAAATTAGTAAAATTGATGTAAGTTAGGGCAAGGAAAAATAATTGGCAATGAATGAATGGATGATTTTTTGGTAAGTTTAGACAGTAGATGAAGTGTTAGTGCGAGAAACATTGAAATTTCCGTGTACAAGGTCACGCACTGCAACGTGTGGCCCAGCGTAAGAATAACTCTTTTAATTAATTGGGGGGTAAATAGGCATTTGCACAACAAAATTCGTGTGGTAGTGGATTCAGTAAAGCTTGTAGAATCATGTAAATGCAAAATGGTGGTGGTCGGCGAGAGGTCACTAAACTAAAGATTGACCCTAACATCTGGCGGATTTCAAACTTATAACATTGGACTCACCCCCGAACCGTGCTCATAGTTTTATCCAAATCTTCCTGTAACAAAAAAAAGTTAGCATTTAGCACTGTATCAGAAAGAAAATACTTGCAGAAGAACTGCCTGGAATGTGCCTTTTGTGAACGTTGTGGGGTCCTTATCCATTGCACTCTCTTGCACTTCCTTTTCGGCTGCACTCACTGCCAGTATCTAAAGAAATGAGAACGTTCAGTTTCACAAAACAATTCTTTACAAACATCGCACAGAAAATTATAAAATAAAGTTAAAAACCTTAACGCAGACTTAATGAATGTGGAACGATCGGATCCAAACCGCAAACCAAGAATAAAAAACGAACCTACAAACCTACCTTGTATTGGAAGGGTTAGAAACTGTACTGCAGGCCTGGATCACTTCGTTGGATCGCAGAGCCGGCCCCGATATCTCTTTTTTCGAAAATCCACTTTCGAACGACCTAAAACCCAAACACTACCACACAAAGAGCGGAAGACCGCGGTAAAAAACACCGGAAATAAATTAAAAATAAATGACAGTGGCGACACTGGCGTCACTGGTCACTGGCGACTTGATGATGAACATCGTGGTGATGAACGCGGGAACGCCAACCGCCAACTGCGTTAAGTTTCATCGAAATATTCGATAGTCAGAAAAGTATTCGAATAGGAACTATCGAATGAATTATTTGGAGTCTAATTAACAAGTAGGTAGAGCAGGACCGGCTTCCATATATTTTGTTGAAATAATGTAAAGTAAATCGAAAAATACTACAATCGCATCGCAAAAATTCTTTTTTATTGTGTGTATTAGTGTAAAGTACTAGAAAATTGCTAAAAAAATTATTTTTTCTTAATTTAGAAACTATAAGCAATTTAAAGTTCGGGAAAGGACAGCACTGTTATCTTAAATTTCATAATCGGTAATTGTTTACAACTTCCACTTTTTGTTTTTTGTGCTGTTTTTTTTTTTTTGGAAACCATCGTAAAACATCATTAGAATGCCATTTTGAGCAATGAAATGTTGTGCAAATGATAAATAATTTTATGCAAAAAGAAAAAAAAAAGAGATGTGCTAGGGCAAGGAAAATGAGTAAATATAAAAGTAGTTTGCACAAAAAAAAAATATTGATTTTCGTAATGTATACATGGTGGCGAATGCGTTGGTGTAATTAGTTTTTTGAAAATCAAAGAGTGGGTAAAGTAAACAATGACCTCATAATCTTGATTTGTAGAAGCTTGCCGTTTATTTGTTAGTAGGTATTGGAAACAGCGTTTGTAAATTAAAGATAACAAATTACATTAATTATTTATCTAAACTGGATTTTTGTTTTGTCTATGTGCAAATCCCACCAACCACGCTCTGCCACATCCAACAATTCAAACTGATAATGATTACATGATAATTACTAAATTTTGTTACGCTTAATCATGGTTAAGTATAGTATGTTTTTTCAACTAACTTAATAGTTTTAAAAGCGCTGAAACTTCTGAACAAAAACAGATAGAAGCTGTGTAGGTATATATGAACACTTTTTCATGAGTTTAAATCTACTTTTTCGGAACAAAAACAGATAGAAGCTGTGTATACCTATATGAACACTTCTTCATAAGTTTAAATCTACTTTTCAGTGCCAAAGTTTGTACAGATGCTAATAAATCACCTTGTAGATTGCAGATTTCTAAAGGGTTGTTTGGCTTTTTAGCCCTTTCGAACTGCGACCAATAAGATGTTTTGTTCTTACCCTGCCTCTAATTGTCTTTAATTATTGTCCCAAAATCGCAAACCTTTTGTAAAGTGTGCAATGACCTTGAGAATCTTTTCGGTGACGAATGCGTTGGCGTAAATTAGTTTTTTGAAAATCGAAGAGTGGGTAAAGTAAAGAATGACCACAGATATCAAGATCTAACCTAAAACAGCTAGATAAAATGTACCTCCTTACTGAGATACAGGTTGTTTTGTTTCAACATTTAAAAACTATTTTAGCCCATTTAATTTTCTTTATTAAACAGGGTGGGGCATTAGTGCGCCCGACTTCGAAATCTTGAGTTCTATGATACCTAGCTAGAAACTTGATTTAAAAACAGAAATAAACTAGAGAAAAAATCTATAACTGGAAATTATTTCTGAACATACAGGGTGAGAGAAGACGATTATACAGGGGCAAGTGACACTTTTTTCAATAGAATGTTGTGTGTAAAAGAAGATTTTTTGGAGCATTCTCCTAGACTCTTTTTACTCCAATATTATTGCTGATTATTTCCAAACCACTTGGATGTATAACGATTTTTTTTTTAATAATGGCATCTGATTGTTAAAAAATTACTACAGTCACAATTACAAGTTTTAAGAAAAAATTATGTAAGTACTAGTTTGGAAACATCTGTGGGTTGTCTTTGAATCGTTTTTACTTTTGAAAAATTATAATAGGGGGCTAAACTTAATTTTTCAATTTAGAACTTTTTGAATTTAATTTTCTCCATTTTTTCAAATAGAACAGCCTGTATTTTTTAACGATATGATGTAGAAACTATAAAAACGAACATTTTTTGTATGCCCACCCCTATGGCTATTTGTAACCATTTTCGATTTATTGACCAATAATTACAAAATTCAAGAATAATCTAAAAAATTAGATTAGGGTTTTCTCGGCTTTTCCGTAAAAATTAGAAAAATTTCCCAAAAACATGAACGACGCTTGGTGCAAAACGAAGAAGGGTGGAGGTTGGAGGGTGGAAGATGGGCTTTTCGTCACGTCGCATTTTTTGTGGTTTACAGGAAAATAACTACCCATTAACGGAGACGAGTCTAAACACAAACCGAACATTTGAGGCAATTATTTTGCTGGAATGCTACTGTTTGGTGTTTGATAGAATATCGATTAGAAGTAGTTACTGCAACGGTTCTTCTCACATCGTCAAAAATTCCAAGAAAGTTTTCATCTGTCCCCAATAATGAAGATCAAGATCACGCTATGTGGGAGACTGAGGAGTGTCTTGTATTAATTCAAAGCGTAAACAGGCTAAGAACTGAAGTCAATTGAAGTCACTAAATTGTCCACAACTATATAGACGGAGAGCTGGCTACGGAGGGGTAGGGGTGACTCGGTATAGTCGAAATTATATTTTGATTATATCCTTTACAGGTTCAGTTGTTACCAACATAGTGAGAGGCGAGCCGCCAGAAGGCACCCTGGAAGAATGATGCGAAGGTAGGGGGTCAAATATATAATTTTTTTATATCAACAAATTGATAAGGTGCAGTAATGAAAATTTATAGAATGATCGAAAACAGCATAAGTAAGTAGGGAAAAAATCGCCAGAAGAGTAAACGGAAGATAAAGGACCGCCAGAGAGCGCCAATTTTTCAAAAATCATTGCAATGATTACTTTACTAAGTGCACTTCTGGCAATTTGTATACTTATTCTATAATTCAAAACAAGATTAGGTACATGCAAAACGCCAGAAGGCTAGAAAGAAGAATAAAAGAGATAATCCAAAACCAAGATCGTCGGTGCTCCACTCGGCCGATCACTTTTCTTTGTATTTTTGTATTCTACATCACTATCTTTTGATTTGTCAACATAATTTAGAGTTGTTTAGTAAACTATTACTCAACTGCCAGAAAAAGAATCAATTGAAGCAATATACAGGGTGGAGCAATGGTGCGTCTGACTTCGATCGCTCGAGTTTTATGATAGGTAGAAATTTGATTTAAAAACACAGATAAACTATAGGAAGAAGTCTATAACCGGAAATTATTTTTGAACATACAGAGTGAGCCAAGACAATTATACAGGGGCAAGTGACATTTTTTTAAATGGAATGTGGTTTGTGAAAGATGATTTTTCATAGCCTTTTTCTAGACTCTTTTCAATCCAATATTATTGCTGACTATTTCCAAACCACTTGGATGTAGCGATTTTTTTTGTTCAAATAATGGCATCTGCAGATGCATGTTAAAAAAATCACTATAGTCACAATTATGAGTTCTAAGAAAAAAATATGTAAAGACAAGTTAGGAAACATCTGTGGAATGTCTTTGAATCGTTTTAACTTTTGAAATATTATACAGGGTGGCTAAATTTAATTTTTCGATTTAAAACTTTTTGAATTTAATTTTCTTCAATTTTTTTAAATGGAACTTTGTAACCATTTTTGAAATATCGCCAAATAATTACAAAATTGAAGAATAATCCTAATAAATTAGATCGTTTTCCAAATAACTCGACAAAAAACTTCAAATGTTTCAAAACTGACAAAAAAATGACAACTGACGACAGGTAACTGCGATAAATGTGAATTTCTTGTCGGATAATATAAAATGCAAAAAGTGATCAAGATACAAACATAAAGTGAACTGACTAAAAAACTTATGCTGTTTTTATAAACAAAACATGTGGAGCACTTATTTCAATTTTATCTGTCGAGTAATTTGAAAAACAACCTAATTTTTTAGGATTATTCTTGAATTTTGTAATTATTGGGCGATAAATCGAAAATGGTTACAAATAGCCACAGGGATGTACAGACAAAAAATGTTTGTTTTTAGTTTTTACATCATGTCGTTAAAAAATATACAGGGTGTTTTATTTGAAAAAATGGAGAAAATTAAATTCAAATAGTTCTAAATTGAAAAATTAAATTTAGCCACTCTGTATAATTTTTCAAAAGTTAAAACGATTCAAAGACATTCCACAGATGTTTCCTAACTAGTCTTTACATAATCTTTTCTTAGAACTCTTAATTGTGACTGTAGTGATTTTTTTAGCATGCGTCTGCAGATGTCATTATTTGAACAAAAAAAAAAATGCTACAACGAAGTGGTTTGGAAATAATCAGCAATAATATTGGATTGAAAAGAGTCTATTAAAAAGCTGCGAAAAACCTTCTTATACACACAGCATTCCATTTAAAAAAATGTGACTTGCTCCTGTATAATTGTCTTGGCCGAGTGGAGCACCGACGATCTTAGTATTGGATTATCTTATTATTATTATTCTTCTTTCTAGCCTTCTGGCGTTTTGCATGTAATCTTGTTTTGAATTATAGAATAAGTATACAAATTGCCAGAAGTGCACTTAGTAAAGTAATTATTGCAATTTTTGTTGCAACATTGGCGCCTTCTGGCGGTCCTTTATCTTCCGTTTACTCTTCTGGCGATTTTTTCCCTACTTACTTATCCTGTTTTTGATCATTCTATAAATTTTCATTACTGCACCTTATCAATTTGTTGATATGAAAAAATTACATATTTGACCCCCTACCCTCGCATTATTCTTCCAGGGTGCCTTCTGGCGGCTCGTCTCTCACTATGTTGGTAACAACTGAACCTGTAAAGGATATAATTTCAACTACACCAAGTCACCCCTACCTCTCCGTAGCCAGCTCTAGACGAAAACAACCCCGCTTGATGTGTCTTTTTCTTAGTTTGCACGTTAATCGCTAGGTGGCGTATCTAATTTTGAAATTTATAAATATTATTGTGAGGTTATGTGCGTTATTAAAGTTTTCCTTCAACGAGATACCTAAAAGGACAAAAATGACTATTTAAGTTAAAGTAGCTATAAACAAATTTTAAAGACGCTTTTAACAATAAACTTTAAATTTAAAGGATAATTGAAAGTTGATCATGAAACCGGCCCGAAATTCGTTTTCTAATCCATTGCTGGGCATTCGATATTCGCTCATAATGAAATTTCGTGCCACGGTTAGTTTTAAATTTTAAGTTTCAATTACCACCGGTACAACGTCTTCTATATAGAGCGCCTTTGTTACCGAGAGCCGTAACCTAACCAAATTCATTTCTAATTCTTTCATCAAATTTCTTGGAAGCCGGCCCTGTTTATGTTCCGCTGTCCGCTGTTTTACTTCAAGGTTGTCTTACTTACTTGACTTGTGCTTTTTACATCTGCGCAGTAGCTCGAATCAAATACGCAGTTTTTTTGTGCGGTTAGTTTCTATGGTTACAGCCTGACTTCCATTTTGTTAAATGTTATATTGTTTAACAATTAGCTGTGAATTGGGTTCGTAAAGTGCAAAAGGTCAACACAGGAGGATGTCAACGACACGAAGTATACATACATGGGATTTCAAAAAATTTATCTTAAGGTATGTTTTTTGTAATTAGTAGAAGTTATATGCTAATTTCTCTTCCATTTTAGGTAAATTTGGAGAAAACGATGAACCAGCTTCTGGGTGCTTTACGGGACTTTTGCAAATGTTCTGGATTTTTGAACAATAACTTCAGATCCTGTTACATAAAGTTGTAGTATCAGTCCTCTCCGGGGGTACCAGCTTCAAATGGAGTTTGTAAATCGTATATTTTTACATATTCCGCAACGATCTTTTTAACATCATCTTTATTACAGGTACATCCCATTGTTGCCTCAGCCTTAATGCAATTTTCCAGTTAAACTTTGACGTTGACAGGGAGAGTCCCCGGTCTTCCAGTACCCATCTTAGGGATGTCGAGTTTGCGTCTCTTAATTCTGTGAATTACCGCCTTGGGTATGTTGTAAAACTTTTCAGCTTGTCTGAATGTCTTGTTTTGGTTCTCGGCATTCGATATTGCTCTCGCCAGGTCTTCTAACTTGTAGTAGGGTCGGATCTTTTCATTTTATAATTTCTGGGCATTTTAAGTCAAAAAACTAACTATATGAATTCAAATAGCAGTATCTAGTTCTTTTATCACTGGTAATTGTAAACATGCAAACAACAATCTAAACTTTGAGAAATACACAGATATTCAATGAATGAAATTTAGAACACTTACTTAACATAATGAAAATTTAACAGGACGATCTTCTTCGTTCAATAAACCATCAAATTTCATAATTTGATTTCAAAAAGTGCGAAAACAAAACATACAAAAAAGTTAGGGATAAAATTATTCCACACCCTTCAGTTTAATCTACCCGCTGAATTATAGTGAAATTAAAATTTCGTCTTTTTAGGCTTAAAATCATTTGAAAACCCACAAGTTTTTGTCTCTATCTTGAAAGGTTCGAGAGGAATCAAACAAAAACCGTTTGCCAGCAGCCAGCACCCACAGTCCAGAAGCTGCATCTTTTTTAGAGACCACTTACCGAAGAAATGTTACTAAGATCATGTTGTTTAAAGCTAGTTGGATTTTATCTACTTGGGATGGTAATTCATTTAGAATTGCAGACGAAGTAGTAGCAAGGACTATTGATGATAGTTCGGCAGTAGTGGTCAATTTGGTCATTCTCACGTGGCATATCAACTGTATTTATAAATTGTCTTATACGCAAAAATCTTTAAATTGTTTAGCTGTGAAAGATGTTGCTGCGTCACAAATCAAGCGGGATGGTACACCAAAAATTGAAACCTTCAACAATAACCACTAAGTTCTTTTTTAACATTTCAAATTTTTTTTAAAAACCTTTAAACTGCAAGTTTGCAAAATTATGACCATCAACTAAATTTATGCGAAAATTTTGCTTCAGCTAATTATTATTTTTACAGTAATTAGATTTCAAAATAGTCAAACTTTTATAATCCGAACTTTGATAACACGAATTTTTGATCTGTCGACAACAGTGTCAAGAGTAATTTATGTAATTTTTTCTTGATAATTATAGAGTAATTGGCACAAGCTTCTATTAAATCGAATTATTTTGGGAACCGTTTAGTTACATATCATAATGTCACCCTTGTTTATTTCAAAATCGCAATTTTCTAAATTTTTGTTGGCTCATTGGTGATATTTTAGGATACATTTTGTTAAATGTTCTGCTAATTATTTTCTCATATCGTTCATAAATGTTGAATGAATTAAAAATATTTAAATTTGAGTAATTATTATTCACTTTCTCAACAATTACACGCCAACTACGTAGATAATTAACGGATTGCATCTATTTTTTATCAGATTTGTTGAAAACTTTGTTTTGTCATAATCTTATAGAATTTACTGCTATTCAACTTTCTTCCACAAAACAAGAAAGCCGCAACTATTTAAAGAATAATACGTTTTCAGTATAGAAAGATCATACATCATTATTAGAAGCGCATCACTTTTCTCTATGTTATTAGTTATCATGTCATTAAGAAAATCCTTTTTGTTGTTCTTGTGAGGTCGACGTATGTCGTTAATTATAAACTTTTCCGTATACTTTATTTTGGTAATTTCTTCATACGATCATTAACTTCAACGCTGTCTCACTCTCATGAAATATTCAACTTGTTTAGATGTTTTAATTTTTTAGTCTCATTTTTTGTCAAATTGTTCGGAAGAATTTTGTATATTTTGAAAAATACCGGTTTTAGGTATGGGGCTTTTTTAACAAAATGACGTTTGAATTTTTTACCAAATCCAGAAAAAATTTAAAAATTGGGGTATTCAATTTCAAATAAAAAAGTTTATATCAACTTTTGGTATATACGGAAGTGCCACCACTTTGAAAGTATTTCTACTAATTAGATCCTACCTTGCTACGGCTGTGGCGGAATTTTCAGGTCATTAGTTTTTTCTTTTTTCGAGATATTTCTAATAGAAAGTCAAAATGGATCATCCTGTAGTTTATCAAAACTATACTTGTCTCTAACGACGTAATAGAAAAATGATTAATTTTAAGAAAAGCTAGAGTAAATAAGTTTTAACGGTTAGTTGTTGATTACTAATGACTTACGGTATTTTTCATTTATTCAAAAAATTAACAGGAAGCCGGTCTTGGTTTATGTCAGCGCGCATTTACTTGACATTTGGCTTGACGCGTTTTGTCTTTTCTCATTGCATTGCTTATTGCTTGTCTTTAGTTGTCTTATTGGTTGTTGGTTGCTGTAATTTTAATTGAAGTTTGTGAAAATAAATAATAATTGTTGCTAAATGATTTTATTTTCTAATCGTTTGTGAATTTATTACTAAACTAGTAAAATGTTTACAGCCAAACGTCAAGTGCAAGGGAAGCCAGTGCCAGTGGATGACGACGTCTACAGATGGACCTGACCTGAGGAAGACAATGCTCCAGTTTTTCTGAAGGTAATCTTTTTGTCACTAACATTAGTTAAGTGCTAATAACTTTCTTTTGGTTTATAGATCGCTTTGAAAAAGTACATGAGGCTGCTTGCGGGGTAAGTCGAATATTTTTCTGTTCCAACCAATGTTTAATGGAAGCCAAGTGCGAAAGCTTTGGAAGGTTAACGCGTCAAACAACTTTATAACAAGTTGCCCTCGCGGTCTATTTCTATGAATCTATGTACCTATGTACATTACTCCGTAGTTTGTGTTGGAGTGCTTTATTTGCGATATCCATATTATAGGCGATTTAGAGTTTATTATAGAAAAGGAATAACAAGTATAATTATGATGACACAGAATAAGGTGTGCTGCTGCTCGTCGTCGATTCTCTGGAGTGAATCACTGTAAACACACCGAATCACTGCCGTTTCTAGGGTTTTGAAAAGCTTAGTTACCTGACGGGTTAACAGTTTGATTTCCATTGACATTCGTCCTTTAGGTCCCCGCCTGAGCGCCCTCCGGGTTGTACAATATGTATGTACAGGGGCTTGCCAGCGAGGTCGATCAGTATCTTCCGCAGTTTCGCGATTTCTGCAATCATTGGGGAAGAGGGTGGTAGATACACGCTGGCCAGGTATATGTCCAGGTCGTGGGTTTTAATTTGCACGACACACTGAGCTCGAGGACAGGTGGTGAAGAAACAGTACGTCCAGGTTTGGGATGGCTTATCAGACTTGCAATACTTCGATACATGTCCGAATCTTTGACATTGGAAGCAGCGGGGAACGCGGATGAAGTCTTTAATTCTGCACGAGGTCCAGGCCACGTAGATGCTGCTGGTGCTGAGCAGCGTCTTCCTCGTCAAAGGGTGAATTTGCAGGGCCCAGTTGTTGCAGCCGTCACTGCTCTTGCCGAAATTGAAACACTTTTTGACGAAGTGGTAGTAGCCCCTACCATTTTTCCAATTTTCTGGAAATGACAACTTTTTTGTCCTAGCCATCAAAATAGAAATGGCAATAAAGCAATAAATATCCCGAATTGTTACGTGCCGCCATATTATAAGCCGAGAATTTTTGGCTTTATTTGCGGTACACATAAGGGCTTCATATTTATTAGTTTCACTGGCAATTGTGTCGACCAATTCTTCGGAAAAAACTTTTTGAAAATAGTCTAAAATGGGAGATTCCTTCTGTAAGTTTTCATCAGTGGGACCACAGTTTTCGTTAAAATTATGAACTTCTGGTTGAAACTGGGAGTCGGTCCTCCAGGAAAGTAGATTCATCTTCTTTTTCTTATCCGGTTTCTCAGATTGTTTAGTAATGCTCAATTGCTTACGTTTTCCTACACATACACAATAATGTAATGTTGTACGGTGGACTCAATAGGCGCGCGAGTTAATTTCCGAGCAAATAAAAATCGCTTTTTAGAAAATTTTAATTTTACTACGGAACAACAAAATTACAACTCAAGAGAGCACGATCTAATACAAACTCAATCTAAACTAATTCTAAGTACAACACATCTATTTATGAATTATGACATGACCAAGCGCCGGCAGCGACGACGGGATGTTCCCATAAAGTCAGCATCAGTGTTGCCAAATACTTCTTGTTCAGTCTCTCCCACTGTAGACCAAAAATTTCCACTTTCAGTTTAAATTTCCCACCAAACGTATAAATATATTTTATGTAGTCATATTAATATGCACATACATATTATAATAATAAAAACAAGGAAGAACAGAGTAGTTATTATAAAATAATAGTTATAATATGAATATAAGGTGGATCGCCCAGTGAGTGAACATAAAGTACGAAATTATTTGTACATATCTGAATTAGTTAGTTTTAAATGTTTGTCAGTAATAACAAAATTGGTACAATTTGTACCTGTATTACTGAATGATGAGCGAATCACGCATACTGCATTAACCGATTCTTTTCCTATTTTATTCCGTTTTTTTTTTTTGTTTTAATATCATTCACAACAGAAAAGATGCGCTCCGCTTCAGCATTTGAATGTGGCAGACTTAAAACGATTGTTGCTAAAGTACCGATATTAAAAAAACTACGTGCATTATTGAAATTTTGTGAGTCTCTCACCACATTTCAGAAAGTGGCATTTCCTTCATTTGAATTATTTCTCCATCATCAAATGCAAATGGTAAATTACGCCACTCTTCTAGTAATACTTTGGTGTTAATAAAATCTTTGAAATGTTCACTTAATAGAGGCAGTTTATCCACAAGAATTCGCCGGGTATTAAATGCCACACCGGGGTCTACAAATTCCATTTCACCCAAAGATTAAAAATTCCCTATTTATTCTAAAAAATTTTCTTTATCTTTTTGACCTGAAAATTCTCACGAAAGAGAGAATTTTCCTACCATCTCGCAACACTGGTCAGCATCTAGCGGTCACGTAACTCCTCCGCCGTTAGTAAGAACTGTGGGATTGTCACAGAGTTCGACGGTTGGCCTTGTAGGTTTTCCGGGGTTTCGACCGAGTTTCTCGCTAATCTTCAAAACTTCGATGATTGGATGAAACGATGGTACAGCATGTAGGTGATCCCTATAACTAATAAAACATAATAAAATTGTGTATCTACAAGCTGATTTTTTGGAAATGTATTGGTGAATCATCGATCAAGTCTAATTTCAGTTTTTGGTTGTTAAGGGCACCGTAAACATTTTTAAAATTGTCCAAGTCAATGTCTAAAGGTTCACGTTCGGGGTCCAGTTTAGTAGAAATGTCTTTGGTCATTTGAATACGAGGTATTGTCATTAGTTTGAAATTTGGTTGGGAGTCTTGAAGAGTTTTAATGACACTGTCCTGGATTTGCACTTGGCATGAATAATAAAGTTCGATCAGGTAACTTCCATTTAATGGAACGTCTTCTTTAGTCGATCCGCACTTTTGTTGCACTACGATGGTGTTCGGGGTGGCGACGATCCACTTGTTATCTTCGATTTTATAACAATAATAATAATGTTTATTTTCCTCACAGGTTGTACAGTGTACTTAATATCTAGTTACAAGGAAAACACATATCTCAAGCTAATGTGAAAGCGTCACCTACTATCACAAAATTATACAACAGAAATTATAAACCGGAACCAATTACACAATTTACAATTCCCGCGAGGTGATCACAAAATATATCGCAGTTGTCTGATATCCGATTATATAAACGAAACATTATGTACATTGGCGAATTTTGAAGCAAACATGTCCTGGGAGTCTCATAGGAAAACACCTCCCTCGCCCTAGAGCTATATAACGTTTGTGATACGCAAACTCACTATGACAAAAATAACAAAAAGTTATAACATATTTTTCAGATCTGACAGATAATAATTGTCAACTTTGGGGCACTATTTTTGGAGCGCAGCCTCACGCTCCTAGCAAAGGTGGCTTTGAATTAAAATAGTGCGAAAGTTGATAAAAACGAGTTGACTAATCTGATCATTTATTAACGATCGTAACAAAATACATCATAGTAACTAACTAAAATACAACATGTATCCCAATTTATAATAAGTAAACATGCTGACAGTTGGCGCTTCCTTCCTTCCATGGGCAGTTCGGTGGCCTGCGATCGAACGATATTGGTTTGGTCGATTCAGCGTCTGCCAAATGTCGGCGGAAATGCAAAGACGGGAATATAGAAGAATTTGTCGGAGGAAGTGCGAGTTATTGACCGACTTGGTGACGACTAATTTTTTGGTGCTGTTCATGATTGAACAATAATCGTAATTTGTGTGTCTGTGTGTCTGTGTGGCGAATAATTACTCAAATTTGGATAAACCAAACACAGGTCCCCGTCTAACTCGTTGAAAACCATATCAACAATATTCCTCAAATCAAAGCCTTCTAGAAATCGGTGCTATATTCAATTTTCTCTGACAAATAAGAAAATTGCAAATATCTAAAGAACCATACATTTTCATACAGCATTACTTTTCTCTATCAAGTGGTGTATTGTCTCACCCGCATAAAAAATTCAACGTGCTATTATCAACTGTTGCTGACATATGTAATTGTGTCGTCACATCATTTATCTGTCCAAATTTTCAGATAAATGTAAAATCTCGAAAAATAGTGATTTTAAGTAAAGGGATTTTTTAACCAAATGATGTTCATTAAACAGAAATAAGTTAAAAATTGAGCTATTCTATTTAAAATAACAAAGTTGTTGTCAAGTTTCATTATACGTATGCGAAAGTGGCAATATACAGGGTGTAACCAAAATAAGTACATTAAGTTTAACCAGTGGTAGAACTCATCAAAACGAAATTTTTCGAAATCGAATTTTTTAAAATCATTTTTCCCCCCTACAAATTGATGAGTCTCTTATGAAATGCTCCAACAAAGAACAATAATAATACAATTAATTCATAAGGTAATCTTGTTGACTTAGGTAACGTTGCTTCCAGTGGCGTGTAAGAAAATTGTGTAAGATTTCAAAATAATTTTAACACAAAAACTAAAACGTTTTTTAAAAAAAATTATTAAAAAAAGTTTTTCGTCTTGAAGAGGTCTATTACCAGTTGAAATTAATGTACTTATTTCTGTTACACCCTGTATTATGAAAATATTTTCATTGATTACATCCTCACTCGCTAAGACTATAGCTAAATTTTTGGCTTGTATAATTTTACTCCCTATTTTTGTGATGTTGAATTTTATTTTACTCCCGAGTTTTTATGACATACGAATTATTCTGATGTACAGTGGCGAGCAAAAAATAAGGCACGACTTGTAAAGCAAAATTGACGATTTTTAAGTTGTGTTAACCTCGCTGTATGAGTGGCTGTCTCAGCGTTCCCTAATATCATCACGACCTAATAAATAATAATGATAAATTGTATATCTATGTGAATTTATCTAAAATAAAAATATATAATGGGTATAACAAAAAAGATAAAACATTAATAATTAAATATGACAAAATATGAACAAGAAAAAGTACCCATTTCTTAATATTTTGTTGATGCCTCATTCAGCTCTATGACCTTTGCCACGCGCCTAGACATTCATCCAATGATATTTTGAAAATCACCTATGGCAAGGTATCGCAGGCGTCCTCAATAGCGGTCCAAAGTTACTCTTTATTTTCCGATCGAAATAAGTTTCTATTAATTTTTTCCCACAATAGCGCCCACACATTCTTAATGGGATTGAGATATGGACTTTTCGACGATCATGGCAGGACAGTAACTCTACTGTCGTTGAACAATTCTGGCGTTATGAATTGGGCAATTGTCCTATAATAGATAATAATTACTTGTTTATTGCTTATTTGTTCCAAATTTTAATTTCACCTGCTGAACAATATAAATAAATCAATACTAGAAGCCGGAAAGGATAATAACGTTAAAAATCAATTTGTTAATAAATAAGCAAATACGTCGGTTACAAACGTTGTATTTGGTTTTTACCTAAAATGTTTATAGTTATAAACCATAAACACCTACTTAAATTTGGATTAAAATAATAAATGATTAAAAACTCATCATACACCAGCTTCATGTTAGTGTATACCTACAATGAATAATTATTATCAGCTTAAAACGGTCCAGTTACGTTTGATATGTAAATGTCACGTTTTTTGATTTCAAAGCGCCTGTAGGAAATATGTAAACATTTTACCTACAGTGTCGCCAGTTTGCCGTATTGGACCTCCAGAAATTTTTATCGCCCAATTGTGCTACGGATAATAAATATTTAGTCCGCTGGGAGGGTATATCTACCCCAAAATTCACCCACTTCCCTCGCCCAGCAGCGAATCACCTGGAAATGGGTGGGTCGCAATGCCCTGCCCGTCCTATTGCTACAAAACCTTTCGGTTTTGCTCTTTCCACGATTGCAGGCGTGGTTGGCCCAAGAACAACAGCAACCGGCTTAACGGGGACATTGTCAGGTACCTTGATGTCCCCTCTTTGCACGGCATACCCAACAACTTAGGTTTGGATTAACGGATCTCTCGCACCATCTATCTAGGGCTTCCAGTCACCACTCTATATCTTAACCACAGGGAACCCCTGACGTTGGGCTTGGAAAAATTATTACTAAGCAGGCCCCCTTTTTTATGGGGAGGCGGAGATTTAGCTGGGGCCTCGGCCGATGACAAACGGCGGCAATGAGCCGAATACCATCGGCGGAGGTTCCCACCCGCGAGGAGCCACGTGGAGGCACTCGCCCAATCGCTAAGATTGACCTGCCGCCGCAAAAGAGTATCGCGCCACACTTTACCCTTCATTGCGATTCGCGCAGCCGACGCCGTGGCCCTCCCCAGACTGGGAGGACCCGGGCACACTTTGGCAGAGCTCTCGTCAACGTCCGAGCAATAGGATAGCTTGCTCGGACACACTTTAAAAAGAGGACGACACGAAAACAAAAAACTATACAACACAATGTATAAATGACTAGAAAGTGACTATGAGATGATCAGGTCATCGAATAAAAGCTCCACGTACTGTAAAGCGGTACGTGGAGTGTGGACGGCACGGACATGTTAAAATTGAGAGCTTCGCTTATTGCATTTACTGCGTCAGCCCGCTGTTGGACTGGAAGTCTTACCCGGTCATCTGTTTGGAGATGCCGGACGAGGGCGGGCATCGTAGTCCATGAAAGTGTGGTAAATCACAATGGAACTCCGTAACGCTATTAGCGAGATCGTCGTTAGCGTTTTTCGGTTCGAGATTTTTAATTTTGCGAGAGCTTGGACCGTCTCCCTGGGCATAGCCCCCCTCGTTCCTACCACAATTGGTAGGACTTCCCCAGATGCAGCTCCCATCTGCTCCTGGAGGACGGGTAGCAACATATTATATTTCCCTAATTTGTCTGTTCGTCCCCGTGCGAGATAATCATTGTCCTCGTGGCGGACTGTTACATCGACCACGAAGACCCTTCCCTGGCTCTGCAACACCAGGTCAAGTTTCAGATTTTCGCCCGATGGAAGCCTGATGGTGGGCTCCACGGTCACTGCTACCCGTTTGTCTCTCTTTTGTGCTTCGGTCATAACGAGCTCTACTATCTCGTTATGACGGCGGACCCGCAAGGCCTTTGTGTGCACACAAAGGCCTAAAATGTGACCGAGCGTCTCCAACTCAGATCGACATTTCCGGCACTTTAGATCCCTGCTTGATCGCTCTATTCAATGCTACTTTGTCAGCAGTGACATTGGCGCGCATTTTGAGGGCCGTTATTTGGTTTCCTGGCTTCAGGAGTTTTTTATTGTAAAGCCAGGAATTGGCAATTTTGTCGCCGGAGAGAGTCTTAACCGACTTGCCTTGCGCGACTAGAGACGACCAACGTTCGAGCTCCTGCTTTTTCGCGCGTGCCTTAAGACGATCCACGTCTTTCTCGCTGTTCAGTGGTCAGCACGGGCTCTTAGACGGTTTTCGAGTCCCGTGGCTACCGCTAGAGCTCGAACTACCGGGTCCTCCGATTTGAGGAATCGAAGCCCGGCCTTCAAACTGGAAGAAACTGTTACGATTTCCAGTTTGGGAATACCTAGTCCCCCGTCTATCTTGCCGCAGAACAACAAGCCATCGGCCGTTGACTGCGGTAGGTGGAAAATTTCCTTTATCACTCCCTTTAGCTCCCGGTCTAATCGCCTGATCAGTGTGGTTGGTGGAACTGCCAGGACCAACCTGTAAAGGAAGTGTGGGACTAGGTAAGTGGAGATAAGCTCGGGCCAAGCGGCTGCGTTTGAAACCGCACCAGAAAACGGATTTTCTGGTGCGGTTTCAAACGCAGCCGCTTGGCCCGAAACAGCGTAGCGCGAAACTCCTCCTCTAGGCCCTCAATACTAATTCCCGTCCAGGGAGATATTTTTGCACCCAAATACGTAAGCTTCGAGTCGGCATCCGCAAATGGCACTTGTTCCCCACTGTCGAGAACCAGGTTAGGATCTGCTAGGTACCAGGAGTCTTTAGTCGGAATTATGCGGAAGGAGGCGCATTTGGGACCCGAGATACTCATACCTAACCCCTTTAGGTACCCTTCCGCATTACCTAGCAGTGCCTCTGCCTTAGGTACCTTATTCGCCAGCAAGAAAAGGTCATCGGCGAAGGCAAGAGTTGAGACACTCGCAGTGTCGCTTATCCTGTAACCTGGTTCGTTCTCCAGCATTTGCAGAAGGGGTTCTAAAACTGCATTGAAGATGAGGGGTGACAGTGGATCGCCCTGTTTCACCCCTCGCTGGAGCTGCACTGGAATCACCTCGGATCCGTGCTTTATGACCGTGTGCACATCCTTGTATGAATCTTCCACGAGTTGCACCACAAACTCGGGAAGACCCTTGCGACGCAGTGCAGGACCGATGGCTTGGTGTGGAACGGTGTCGAAGGCCTTTGACACGTCCAACTGCACTGCGACCAGGGAGGCTATCCTACACTTTCGTCTTTTCCGTGCGCATTCGGATTCGTTTTGAAAACGATTCGTATTCGAAAGCGAAGATTCTCTTTGGGACGTATCCTACACTTGCGCTTTGGCTCGGTCGGTTTCGAAACCGATTCGTATTTGTCATTCGAAACATACATTTGGCAACGTCGAGTTAATTTCTCTTGCGCATGCTCAAATGTTTACCACGTGGGGCGGCATTTAAATTTCAGATTTGACCGTGTGCTTAAACGGCATCGTTATTTCTGAAGTGTGCAAGTGTAGTAGTTGTTAGAAGCTTTTCTGCCAGTTTGCAGTAATGGACACACCGACCAAACACAACATGAGCGCTGAACAACGGAGATTGTTATTGGAATTAGTAAAAAATGATTCTGATTTAGTCTCCGGGAAGTTCAGCTCTACATGTTAGGCCAGTGAGTAGGTAAAAAATTTAACGTTAATTTTAAATTTTTTTAACTTTGCTGTGTAATGTGTAACGAATCGAAACGGTACTATAAAATTTTGCAACTCGATGAAAGGTCGGCATCATTGTAAAAATCGGGAAAATTTAAATTAAGCGATATCTCGACGAGAAAAATTGTTGCAATTGTTGCAAACTCGATAGAGTATTCATTACAATATTCAAAATACACAGCAAAATTTGCAGGAACTTATGAATTGGGCATAATAATTAATTATCATTAATAAACATTTCTTCATCTAACTTTCCAGCAAAAATATTAACGTGCTTGTAAAACTAGAATCAACTTGCTAAAATCACCTTACAAGACTCTGTAAATTTGCAACTCTATTCGGTGACGGCATGGTCCATTTTTTATAATTTACAACAAAATCAAGAATTATTAACATGTACACATTGTTACTTTTGTTTCGAATCGTTTTTACGTAAATAACTCTTGACTTTGCTGTAAATTATAAAAAATGGACCATGCCGTCACCGAATAGAGTTGCAAATTTACAGAGTCTTGTAGGGCGATTTTAGCAAGTTGATTCTAGTTATGCAAGCATGTTAATATTTTTGCTGGAAAATTAGATAAAAAAATGTTTATTAATGATAATTAATTATTATGCCTAATTCATAAGTTCTTGCAAATTTTGATGTTTATTTTGAATATTGTAATAAAAACTCTATTGAGTTTGCAACGATGTTACATTTTTTCTCGTCGAGATATCGCTTAATTTAAATTTTTCCGATTTTTACAATGATGCCGACCTTTAATCGAGTTGCAAAATTTTATAATTTTGTTTCGATTCGTTACACATTACACAGCAAAGTTTAAAAAATGTTAAAATTTTTGTTAAATTTTTTAGTTATCATGTCTCTATTCACTGGCCCATGTGGGAAGAGAGATTTGGTCGGTAAGTGGCAAAATATTGCCGAGCAACTCAATTCCGTGCCCAGTGGGGCCCAAAAACCGAAATGCGAAGTGGAAGCGAGCGCACCCAAACTGTCGGTTTCGAGCTTCGCATTCAATACGAATTCGTATCTTCGAAAGCGTAAGAAAAAGTCAATGCGAAAGTGTAGGATACCAAATTTCGGAACTTTCGTAAAGCGTTTGAAATGCGTTGCAATACGCACGCGCGTGATTCGCTTTTGCCGAATGCGAAAGTGTAGGATAGGGCCCCAGACCAAACTTGCCTTGTTCAGCGTGCCGCAGCACTTCATTAAGGATGTGCACGTTATTAAAACACCCCGCTTCCGACACGAACCCCTTTTGGCGTGGGTGGAACTGCACCATCTTCCGTATCTTTTGATCCAGCAGACCCCAGAAGAGCCTGCTTAATACGGAAGATGTCGTTATTGGCCTGTAGTTCTCTACTCTCTCAGGGTCTTTGCTCTCTTTGAGCAGTAGAGAGGTGCGGTTCGTTCTCCATTGTGTGTGCGGCTGCCTGCCGCAACACATGATGTTAAATAACTTTTGGAGAACATAGGCGGTAGTCGAGTGGGTCAGCTGCCCTTTCCGAAGCCTATCTGGACCGGCAGCCGAGTCGGCCTTTGTTCGAAAGATTCTGGCCTTAACCTCCTTGGCCGTAATGACGTCACATACGTCGACCAGATCCACGGTTCTTTCTGAATCTCCCATGTGGGGGAGCTGTACTTCCGGCATCGTCCCCCATAGCTTACTGTACACGCAGATTCAATATAAATGAGACACTTGAATAACTGGTTGTCTACCTTTATTTTGTAACCCAAGAAATTTGACAACACTGTAAAGTGGATAGTAAGGTCGTAGGCACGGAGTGACAGAGCTGACGGAGGCCGTTATTCAAAATTCTGAAACTGAAACGCACGTGGACGCGATTGTTTGGTTTGAAGGCTCCCTCGAACCAACGAAAATTACACAAGTCGTCGACACGTTTTTTGGATTTAAGTTTAACGAAAGTTTGCTTTTAATTTATTATAAATTATTATTTAATTTGTATGAAAATTGCACGACACTGAAAAGTAGCCAATAGAAAAATAGAATTTGCTGTCATTTGTATGACAATGTAAAAATTTCCTGGAAATTATTGCACCATGCATAAAATTAATAAGTGGAAATTATTTCAGCCAATCAAAATTATTTATTTATTAATAATGATATCATAATGACATAATGGGCAAATGTCTGTGTCGTTGCGATTTTCTTACGCCCTCGTGCATTGATTAATATCAGGAAATTTTATTCTCATGCATTTCCAAAACGTAATTAGCCCTCGTGTTCCACTCGGGCTAATTAATATGTTTTGGAAATGCATTCGAAAAAATTTCCGGAAATAATCAATGCACTAGGGATATTATAAGTGACAATAATTCAACTAACATAATCATAACTATATCAAAACTAATAAAATTTAGCAGTTTCGACCAATCAGAAAACAATTTAATGGAAATCTCAATGCACTTGGAAAACTACGGTCCCTTCGGGCTATTTCGGAAAAATCTTTTTTATATTACTTATTTATTCCTTGCAATTGAAACACAAATTTTGAAATAAAAATAGCGTGCTTAGAAAACTAGATTCATAATTGTGAGTTTTTTTAAATTGCAGTTTTAGTTTAAGTTGTCATGTCAAATTCAGCTCGAGACTTTGCAGATTCCGGAAATTTCCGGCTTTCAAAGATTCGTGCTTGTCGGATTTTTAAATGACTACTCGCGCGCGCGTTGCGCTCGTGGTCATTTCACAAGCCAAAAAGCACTATTGTAAATTACTATTAAGTAAACAAATTTTTTTTTTATACATCCTGAGTCATTTTAGCCTGTTAAAACGAGGAACCGTTTTTCTGTTTCTTCGGAGTGTTGCATCTATTTTTGATGTTAAACTTCATCTTATTATTAAATTCTTTATGTTTTCTATATGGTTTTTGAAATGCTTATGATTCCTCATTCTATATAAATTCTTCCAATGGCTAAAGCCGATAACCAAAAGCAAATGACTGATAAAATAATACAGAATAGAGAACTCGACATAGTAAAGGAACCATTTTTGTTCAAAACATTTACTATTTTAAATTTGTAAGAAAAGGATAATTAACAGACAATAATTATTTACGGCCCGAGTTTTGAGAATTTATTTCTTAAATGCAGCACAGTAGTTACCCAAAGTGCATTCACCCGAATACGCAGGTAAACCTTTCTGAAAGCACAAGTAACTATTTGTTAATGAGCTGGACCATAAAGTTTATTGAGGGTCGCATAGACAGCGAAGGGTTCTGTCTGATGCTGCCAGCTGGTGAAATGTGTAGTTTACCCTATGAATTTAGATTTTGCAAATAACAGGAGAGTTATCGCTTTGCTCACAATTTTTCTGGTTTACTGTACCGCCCGCCGCCGGGTCTTCTGGCACTATGAAAGCCGCTTCACCAAACGCTCAAAATTGTCGAGAAACAAGGCAGTTATGAATAATAGGATGACTTTAGCCACGTGCTAGGGACGTTTAAAGAACGCCAATTATGCTGGTAAAACTACGAAAAACATTATAAATCGGTGAAAAGTGTTAATATGAAGAGTAACGTTAGTTTATTTACAACGCTGGTAAATTTTATGAATTTTTATAATTAATGTCAAAAGTCCAAAAAAGAAGAATACGAAACGAAGAAAAGAAGAATAAGAAACTCACGATATTGTTTAAAATTTTTGCAAATTGGAATTTTTTGCAATTTTTGGAAATTTGAATTATTATTCCTAGGTTACATTAATAAACATTAATAAACAATATATAACTTCTATTTTAATTGCGATTTATTATGCTGACACGCATGCGGCAATGTCAGTGGTGCAAATTTTTTACTTAATTTTTTGGTCTTAATAAAATATAATCAAATCCTATACAAAATAAATAAGTGAAGATAGAATTGTCGGGGTGAATAACGGCCTCCGTCAGCTCTGTCACTCCGTGCCTACGACCTTACTATCCACTTTACAGTGTTGTCAAATTTCTTGGGTTACAAAATAAAGGTAGACAACCAGTTATTCAAGTGTCTCATTTATATTGAATCTGCGTGTACAGCTCTTCGATGTCGTTCTTAGATAGTCCTTTCGTGGTTGCCTCAACCCACGCGACATCATCCCGCACATACTTGGCAAGTTGGCCTGGGTTTTTCCTCCAGAGATTCTGAGTACAGGCATAGACGTACTGCCGGTAAGCACGTCTTGTCTTTCCCCTTGGACGCTTTTCGGTACGTTGACCAGGATCCTCGTTTCGGAGGAAATTCTCGAGGCAGGCCCCATATATGTAATCTATATGTGCCTGGGGAACAGCGCCCCTCAGATCCTGGGCGTACCGAAGAGCATCTTCTAGCATTTGGAAAGAGAAGTTTTCAAGTATCATTGTATTATCCATCAAGAAGCTCTTTGCGCGAAAGATTTGGATTTATCTTCTGTTGTTGATCCGGTAGTGCGCTGCATCAACAAAATTCGAGGTCGTGCACTAAATAGGCGACAATTTCGTAACCTTTTTGCGGATGAGACGGAAGAAGAAGGCAAACTGATTCTTCATTGTAGTGTGCGTTGGCTTTCTAAAGGAAGTGCCCTCGAAAGATTTTGGAATCTGCAGCACAGTGTCTTGAAATATTTGGAAGAAGCTGGTGAACTCCCCAATGAGTGCTCACTTTTGAAGAATGAAGAGTGGCTGTGGGATTTGGCTTTTCTTACAGATATAATGGGACATTTGAACAACTTGAATGTAAAATTGCAAGGCAAAAATTGTATCTTTCCAACCTTATTTGGTCTTCTATCTTCCTTTATAACCAAACTTGTGCTTTTTTCTAACGATTTCACTCAAAAAAGGCTGACTCACTTCACACGAATGCAAGAGCTAGGAAGTAAATTTGATAAAAGACCGAATTATGATAAGTTCAAAAATTTAATTACTCTGTTGCATGCTTCATTCACCACTAGATTTGCTGACTTTCAGGGAGATAAGAAAAATATTGAACTTTTTACAAATCCCTTTTCAATTTCTGCTGAGGATATTACCAACTTCTCTTCTGAAACTCAAATCGAAATTATCGACCTACAACACCATACTGCGCTTAAAATCAAATATAAAGAGATAATATCATCCGCAACAACTAATAAAGATTATATTGAATTTTGGAAATTTGTGCCAATAAGTGACTTTCCAAATTTACACGACTTGGCACTTAGATATTGTTGCAGGTTTGGTTCAACTTACGTTTGTGAACAGACATTTTCGGTTATGAAAATAATAAAAACAAAGTATCGTTCAAAACTAACAGACATTCATTTGAAAAATTTAATTTTACTATCTTCGTCCAAATTTAATCCAAACATAGATGAACTAGTAAAGAACATATAAATTCAAAAACCACATTAATTTTAGTTATTAATTACACTTTCCCAAAAAATTATCTACATATGTGCCACGCCTTTCCAGGCAATTAGTGCCACCGAAGCGGCAATCAGTGGGACCAGCTTAAAGGTGGGATAGGCAGCAGAAAGAAATATGGAGATTTCTCCTGCTAATAAGGATTTAATAATAATATTAAAAAAAAACAACAAGATACAATACAAAAAAAAGAATACACAAAAAAAAAGAACCGCGTGCCGGCAAGAGGTTTGTCGTTGATAACAATAATAATGTAAAAGCTTTAGGAGCAAATTAAATATAAGAAAAATTTAAGATTAATTAAGGATAATAGTAATGTCTTGTAATTTGGTTCTAATTTCCGGTGAAGCCGGGTTGTTGATGCTGGTAGAAGTCTTGCGCAATAATAAATCTGGCGAGATGGCAGATTGATAACTAATCTCTGACCTTATAGTGGTAGTCGGGTGCATACAAAAAAAAGCGATGTGGAGTTCCAGGGGGGGTCCTGGGGAATCCAGAGGAATCCGAAAGGGGTTTCCTGTTTCAGGCGATGGCGTCCAAGCCTACGTCACAGGGGACCAGAATAAACCCACGGGGAGCGGCGGAAAAGTAGAACGTCTTTTCCCCAGCGATCTTTGATGTTTTCGAGATGATGAGAAAGTAGCGACAGATGACTAAGAAGGAAAAAGGAAAATTCGAGTTTTTGATTTACGGTTTTAAGATAGCTACATACCAAATCTTCACCTGCGAATGCCTAAATCGGCCAAATTCCGGCCCACAAGCGTTCCCAAATTCCAGAACGCTTGTTCTGTTGGCACACCAACACTCTGGAAAAATCCTCGAGACGAGTTCGGTAATTCTCTACCTTATACCAGGGGTTGGTTTTCACGGTGATGAAGATATTGTCACTGCTTGACCGCAATATTCAAAAAGAAGACAAACTTTTCGGGCAGGCACTGATAAGGCCTTATCAGTCCGGACTTTTTGTATTCCGCGCCTGAAGTCATAGGCGGGTGCCCGAAATATGCTACGATGCGACCAAGGTGAACTCGAAGAAAGGGTAAGGATGAAAGGAAATTAGAAAGAAAGATTAGCAAAAGCAACAGTCAAAAGAGAGAAGTGATTTTAGAGAGATAAAGCCAGGTGAAAGCAGCTCGGTGGCCGAAACTAGTTTAGGTGCTAAACCCTACGCCACTGGGTGCACTCAAAAGCGAAGAAATGCAACCCATTAATCAGGGTTGCACTAACTGCTGCCTATTATGCCGCAACCGGAAAATTGAGTGTTACATATGTTTAATATTCATGTTAATTTACTGTAATTAGTTGACTGTACAACAGTAATAAAATAATGTATCCACATTTCTATTTTTATTTAAACCCCTTATGATAATTAAAAAGACGAAGAGTGGCACGCATAAAATTTGTAGCCTTAATATTGGCACGGGTTAGAAAAACGTTGGCCATCCCTGCTATAAGTGATGCGAGCTCCGGCGAGGGTGCCTTTTTGTCTTGGGGTAACTTTTCCGCTAGAGCAGCGTCTATAATTCCCTCTCTCCAATGAATTACTTCATCGGAGTCGGAGCTCGTAGCGTTCATTATTCGAACCACCGGGATCTCAGGCAGCCACACTGGCCCCTCGGTGTCCGAAATCGGCGAGGAGTGATGCTGCGCCCCGATTCCCTCAAGCGATTCAGGCGAACCGGGGACACTCCCACCCTCCGGTGCGTCATCGACAGGACCGCTAGTCCCTGCCTCAACATCTTCAGGTGCAGGATCAGGAGGAGCGCTTGCCAGGACCTCCTCCTTTCTCCTCTTGTACGCCACCATATTTCTCTTGTCCCGGATTTGTTTTACATCAAACCCGGGCAAGTATGGTGCCATACATTTGGCGATGCACCGCTCGTCCCGGAAACGTAGCTCAAGCCGTAGCATGAGCTCTACGTCTTCCGCCGAAAAGACTTCGTTGCCGGCGTTTCCGGCTGCTCTAGCTCTAGGTGCACTACGTGCTTCATTGCGGACGAGCGGGTGCGCGTGGCGCTGGTGCTGAGACAGCCCACGCTTCGACTTATAAGACGCACTACACAGATCGCACCTATGCACATCGTCCTCTGGTAGTGGTCTTGCCCCAGTGCACTTGGGGACATGGCACAAAGCAGCATGTTTCGATACATATTGTTTTTGGCAGTTCGTGCACTTGTATCTTATTGGCGTGAGGCGATGCCTCTTTGAAACATGCTGTATTTCGTCGCTCAAGCTAAGTGCCATGAAGTTCTCTTTTGCGGCCTGGAGACAAAGACCGCATGTTCGTGGTTCAAAGGGAACTGTTATCTCGTGGACCGGGTCTATAGCGGTATTTGATCCACCGCCCGCAGCGGTTTCGTCACCCCGGTCGACTCCCTGAAGTGGCCGAGGCCTTTGAGGAAGAGCGGAGCCATGCTCCTCCAAGTCTGAGACATCACTATCGGAGCTCGTAGCCACTAATGACTCCCGCAAGGTGGCTGGCCTTTGCCGGAGGTTCCCTCGTGCCAGCTCTTAGCTTTGACGTACCATCAGCACGCCGTCCCCGACTCTCGCTTGGTGAGTAGAACACCGGAACCGACTGGCTCACACTTGCTTGTGTCCGGGGCCAAGGTGGTCCCCGGAAGAGAGTTGGTTTACACTAGAAAGGAACATCGTGCCTTATTTTTTGCTCGCCACTGTACGTACATAATTGCATTTATTATCTTTCAGATCCGTTGAAAACCTAGTTTTGTCAATTAGGCTGTTAAAGGCAAAGCCTCCTAGAAGTCGGTACTTTTTTAATTTTCTTCCATAAAATATAAAAACCGTAGATATTTATAGAGCCATACATTTCGGTATTGGAACATCATGACATAATTAGAAGCGCATTACTTTTCTCTACCTATTGGTTGTAACCACAGCACAGCCACAGATTGTTTGCTGTTTTTGTGAATTCGACGTATGTCGTTAGTTATAAACTTTACTGTTCCAATATTTTGGATAATTTTTTATAACATTATAATATTATTATTATAACATTTACAACGTTATATCTTTCCCGCATCAAAAAAAAATGTTGCTGTAATTTTACTTTTCTACCGACATCAAATTTTTCAGAAAAAATTAATCATGTCCAAAGTACATGCGGATTTTAGGTATAAAAAGTTTTTAGCAAATGACTTTCCAATTCTCTACAGAATCCAGAAAAAAAAATTAGAATTCGGGTACATATTCCATTTATAGTAACAAAATTAATTTCAAGTTCCCGTAAGCGGAGATGGCGCCATTTTGAAAGTGTTTTCACTGATTACGTTCTATCTCGCTAAAACTATGAGGAAATTTTCAGGTCAGATCATTCTTTCTTTCTCGAGATACTTCTAATAAACGGTCAGAATAAATCACTTTGTAGTAGAAATAGTCACTTACCTAGAAAGTTCGTTTTTTCCCTTCAATTTATGCCAATTTTTAGCGGCTTTCGCTCGCCGATTTCTCTTGTTATGCGTAGCACAATACTTTGGCATTTTCCTAAATTTATGAGTTTACTTTTCACTGAAATTACACAAGTACACACTAAGAACACTAACAGTTTGTGGGGATGATCGCAAAAACAGTCAATGAAAACAAAGAATTGTGAAAGCAGCAATTACATTCCACTACTCAACAACTCAAGAATTTCAATTCGACGATTGTGGCGCCTCGGTGGTATAATAACATTTAGTCGACGTTTGACCTTCCAACAAAGTTTCAAATTCCAAAACAAACAACCCGAACCCGAACAGCCCGAATTGACCCGAATGGCTTCTAAACATTGCTAGAGCGTACCGCAAAAGCGCCTTCTCTGTGCTAGAAACCGTAATCATCGATTTCGACGTAAAATGTAGTATACTTCAATTAATTGGAAAAATTAGCGACATCTATGAGGAACTACCTATATGAAAAAAGAGAATTATTGAATTGGAAACTACTAGCGCTCTCTTTATGCAGGAGCCTCTACAATTTTGTAATGGCTCCTTTTAACATGTTTAATTGAATTTTTTGACACTTTGAATTTTCGTTTACCTTCTACTAAATACTTAACCAGCAATCGTTTGGTGACACCTAAATAAAGCATATGCATTGGATCTAGTACAAATTGAGTTACTAACCCCATATTTAAAGATAATAGCGGTGATGGCCCCTTAATGTGATCTGACGAGTTATCATTTCTGTAAAATTCTTCATCTTGTCTTTTCTCCAAATTTACACCACCAACAGGATAAGAACGTCTCTTATCGGAATAAATTGATATTATTTTGCACCTCTCACACTCCGCTTTACTCGTATGGCTCTTGATATCTTTTAAATAAGACCGAGCAGGAACATCACAAGAAAAACACATAATTTTAAACTGATAGGAGGTTTTGTTAATTGTAACTCCGGTTTTCATCATTACTTTTGCTTCTGTTATGAAATTGTCAAGATACGATGTTAACGACGTTGGCTTACCCTTTCCGCAGAAAATAGCGATAATAAATCTTAGACCATTCAACGGCGCGCTTCGCACTTATGGACAGGCAGTCCCAATGTATTCCCGTGTGTTGAAAGTACGCTAACATTGAAGCGAGACATCACTATCGGTTGTCACAGATATGCCGGAGTTTGCTATTGCGCTTGCGTGAACTTTAAAATTTAAACCTTTGCGGCAAGCTAAATTTAATAAATGTAATTCAAGAATCTTTGCGGTTTACCGAATCACGTGATTATAATTCACAAATGATAGGAAGACGATAAATAAAAATCATGAGTTAATTTAATTAATTTATATACAGGGTGTTGAGCTTGAACTGGATTCTTCGATAACTCCGAAAATACTAACGTGGGTAAAAATTGTTGAATACAAAAGTTACTCGTGGCAATGTTCTCTACGACCTAAAAATATTTTTGCATATACAGGGCGTCCGATGCTCGAGATTTTTGGGATCACTCCGTATTTTTAAATGGGATGATATGGTTTTTCTTGCAGTTTTGGATTCCTTGTGAAAAACTAAGATAATTTTATTTACCATGTCCTATGGGTACAATGTACAGTTTTCGAGTTATTCATAATTTTTCGAAAATTTTGACATGTGTGAAGGTTTACTAAAATCAACGTTACTCTGGTATGGTAGCAGATTTTTTAAACTTCTTTTTTTAGTGTTAAAGGCGATGAAATGGAGCTGTTATTTCGTTATTTGGAAGTTGAAAAAAATTATTGGAAGAGTCTCACCGGGATTCCTAAACATACAAAATTTTAAACGTCAAAATCTCGCGTTTTTCAAATGGAACACTCCTATTATTTTTATGGTGTCATTATCCAAATGCAATTCTCTTTCATCTTTATTAACATGTTCCTATGCCTAAATGCCGTGGTTTTTGAGTTATTTTACATTTTTCGGTTCTATTTGAGAATCTGACACAAACTAATCAATTTTGTTATCAAAGAAGGCCGGAAAAGTGACATTTCATTCTCCCTTGAGTCGCAGGATGTTCTGATTGAAAAAAAATATTTCTTTAGGGCTAGCACTTAAGTCATGGTTTGACTAAATTTGTGTTAGGTACGTTTGTTTTCATTATTACCTAATTTAAACTTTAAACCACGACTGAAGAGTTGGACCTAAGAGTCAAATACTAAAATAAATAAGAGAACACGTCAACAGAAAACAATGATTTATGGTAAAAGATGTTCGAAGATATTTCCATTTCGTTCCATACAAAGTTGTAAACGTCTGAGAAACGATATGCGGACATGGGACAACATGACTCCGTCAACTTTCAAAAACGCTTCTCGAATTCGAGTTTTCATGTTGTCTGTTGTTGTAGGTGCAGTTGTATAAACGATGTTTTTGATAAATCCCCACAAAAAAAAAAAAAAACAAACAAGTTAGGTCCGGGGACCTAGGAGGCCAAGCAACTGGACCACCACGTCCAATCCAACGATTCGGAAACGCAGTGTCAATGTAGTTACGCGCTTGAAGGCTGTAGTGGGGTGGAGCTCCATCCTGTTGAAACCACGTTTCTCTGATAACATTCAGAGGAACATTTTCAAGCAAGCTCCATAAGTCATTTCTTAGGAAGTTCTCGTAAATTGGCCCAGTCAAATTGCCTTCAAAAAAGTAGGGTCCTATTAAATAGTCCCCCAATATTCCAGCCCAGACATTAAGGCTCCACTGGTGTTGGTGGTCAAGTTGTCTTACGAATTCATTAGGTTTTTCCGTGGCGTAGCAGTGAAAATTGTGTCTGTTCATAATTCCACTTTGATTAAAATTAGCTTCGTCGGAAAAGAGCAATTTGCTGATAAAACGTGGCTCATTCCGAACTTTATTCAAAGCCCATTGACAAAAAGTGGCTCTAGCCTCATAGTCGTTAGGGCTAAGCGCTTGATGGACATTAAGTTTATAGGGATGAAACTTTTTTCTTTTGGATCACACAATTAACCGAACCAATCGAAATATTCAGTTCCCTACTAATGTTCCTTATGGACGTGTGCCCATCTTCTACGACAGATGCAATAATTTCAAATTGGGCGTCTTCATTGAGAACAGTATTCTCCCTGGACGGCGCTTTAGGAGCCACGCTTCCCGTTGCCTCAAATCTTTTCTGTAGTTTTTGAAACGCTACAGTCCGGGGATGTCTTCGGTGAGGATAATTAGCCGCATACACCCGAGATGCTAACATGCAATTTCTGTTGCATTCACCAAGGACATAAATCATGTCGATGCACTCTGCTTGAGACCGATTCATTTCAAATAATAAGGCTCGATAAGAATACTCTTGAAAGTTTAACTCAAAGAAAAATGAAATTGTCACTTTTCCGGCCTTCTTTGATAACAAAATTGATTAGTTTGTGTCAGATTCTCAAATAGAACCGAAAAATGTAAAATAACTCAAAAACCACGGCATTTATAGGCATAGGAACATGTTAATAAAGATGAAAGAGAATTGCATTTGGATAATGACACCATAAAAATAATAGGAGTGTTCCATTTGAAAAACGCGAGATTTTGACGTTTGAAATTTTGTATGTTTAGGAATCCCGGTGAGACTCTTCCAATAATTTTTTTCAACTTCCAAATAACGAAATAACAGCTCCATTCTATCGCCTTTAACACTAAAAAAAGAAATTTAAAAAATTTGCTACCATATCGGAGTAACGTTGATTTTAGTAAGCCTTCACATATGTCAAAATTTTTGAAAAATTATGAATAACTCAAAAACAGTACATTGTAGCCATCGGATATGGTAAATAAAATTATCTTAATTTTTTACAAGGAATCCAAAACTGCAAGAAAAACCATATCATCCCATTTAAAAATTCGGAGTAATCCCAAGAATCTCGAGCATCGGACGTCCTGTATATGCAAAAATATTTTTAGGTCGTGGAGAACATTGCCACAAGTAACTTTTGTTGACACAGTTTTTACCCACGTTAGTATTTTCGGAGTTATCGAAGAATCCAGTTCAAGCTTATTACCCTGTATAAGCAATGTAACAATTTTAGAGAATTATTAACGAATCAATCAATTCTAACCGTGTATTACAAAAACAGTAAAACGTAATTATAAAAATCGTAGCCAACACATAGCCATTATTGATTTTTAAAATTTATGAGCCGATTAAATTTAGATCGAATATTTTCGTCTCTTTCTGAAATTTTCTTGCCCTCATAAAACAATCTTATATCTAAATACAAGCTTATTATATTTTTAATTAATTTGCGTTTATGGTTGTCAAACTGACCCTGGCAGCTTATATGATGGTCCATTTCAGCAGTATTAAATAAATTATGCACAGAATGGTAAGTTTTTAACAGCAGGTAGTCCTTTATATTATAGATCTTATAGAATTGGTTGTCAATAATGCTCGCCAAATGTGGGCCATTGACCCGCAGATTTTGTACGCTGAATCAGTGATGGAAGCATCAACTTAATTGTTATTTTCTTAAGAAAGTTCTGCTGTGGCAATAATCTAGCTTAATAATAATAAAGTATTTATACTTACGGTTATCCTGAATTTTCCACTAAATAATTGCACTAGAACAAAAACGGCGTTTGTTTTTGCTTCAAGCGGCTCTTGTGGACAATTATACGTCACAGATTAGAATTTTTTTCGAAGATCGAAATCGATGTTGTTCTTACGAAGGTTCGTTGAAAAAGAAAGTCTTACGAAAATCATAAACGCAGATGCAGACAACTTGCGCCGATTTTTGGGCCAGTTACCGTTAGACCTGGTTGGGACCATTTGGGTAGTCAAATCGTTTTATTAATTTTATTACTATTTTACTGGAGCCGTTTGACGCGTACAGAGAGAATTACCCCGCAAATTACCATGAGCAGCCTTGCAAATATTTTTCGAATAAAAATTGTTACGTGTAGAGCCGAAAACTTATTCCGAATTATTATTATATTTTTACTCGCAGATTTTGGGTGAAAATTCTCGTACGTGTAAAAGAATAGTAATAGTAATAGAATAGAATAGTAACGTATTAGGTATAACGCACATATGTATGTTATAGAACTAAAGTAGATTTTATAATGCAGATTATGGGTTCTACCATCATCTAATAAACTTTTATAGAAGCATTTTTTAGTGTAGAAATCAACATTTTGTATCAATTCCAGGTATATATGTATATTTCGAGGTATATTTTTACTGCATACGCTACAAGGCGTTTGTATGGAACAAAAAGTATACGTTTATTTTACATATTTTAATATTCAAACATTCGTATTTATTATTAGGTCAACCATAAAAAATGTATTTTAAACTTATCAATAGTCAATAAAGTGTTTATCATTAACGTCAAATCATTAGAACTAAATATACAAACAATACCCGTTTATAGGAAGCTACATATAGAACTATTTTACAGTATTAAATACCATCAATCGTATATATGTTATGCATAGGAGGTATATTTAACGTATAGTCTATAAAGCGTTTGTCATAAACGTCGAATTATTAAAACTAAATAGACCATAAATATACGTTTATGAAAAACTATATATAGACGTATTTTATGGTCTTAAAAATCTATCAATCGTATATATGCCACGTATAAAAGACGTATAATAAACGTATAATCTATAAAGCGTCTATCATAGACGTCGAATTATTATACCAAAACGAAATATATACCAATTATCCTAAAAATATACGTCGATTATACGGTTGTGTGTTGCTTGGGTAGTTGTCGTTGTAGAATGTTGAAATTAAATGAACTGACAACCATAGACAACTGACAACGTGCTGTCTGACACGACAACACGTGCTGACGACTTTCAGTGCGCATGTCCGTTGGCTCTGTTGTACCATTTGTTGAAAACTTTTTATATTTTTATATTATATTTTAACTTCGTGAGAAATTTCTTTTTGGGCATGAGAGGTCAACACCCTTTTTCATAATGGTGAATAGTTAGACTCAAAGTCTCTTTCCACGTTTTTATGACAGAAGCAGAAGATGATGATGCGTCAGATATTATAGATCGTGTGTCTGATAAATTTTCCAAAGTGTAATTTGTATTAGTTGATGCTGATGCAAATGATAGGAATGGATAGGAACAATACAGAATTGGAATAGTAAACTCATATTGTCGTTAAGGTCACCTTCAAAAAGGCTGCAAAGTGTGCAGCAATCTATTGGCTGCTACAAAACGCGAAAATAACGCCGAAAAAGTTCGCGGTGTTCAAGTTTTTTTGTTCTTTTTCTTTTTGCTCCCTTAAAGATTCTACCAACTTGTCAATTAATTAACCAACTCCTCAGCCAAACACCCAACAAAACAAGCAAACCCCACATCTGATACCAAAATAGGTTTGTTCGTAGAACGATTGGAAACCGTCATGGACATTGGGAAACATGCGCAGTGTCTAAAATGGGTTCGTAGAAGAAATCACGAAAAGTGATTCGAAATTGGGTGTTCGTAGAATACAGTTCACTGATTTCCAACTGATTGGAGATGGTCAGAATAATTTCCAACCGTTCGGGAAATTATCTATCAGACACATGCGCAGACAGAGAACGCTAAACTCACTACAGATGAATTTAGGAAATTTAGCATCACAGACCGCAGTCATGGTTATCTCTGGCAGTCATCTGAGTCACCATTCACCTAGTAAGAGTGACAGTTTCTAAATTGTGAGATTACGTAGTGAGATTTTGTTTACTACTTTTGTTTTGCTGCAATTAATCAGTTCTAGTACAATACAATAAATGTATGTGTGGTTATGAGCTAATAGCAGAATACATACTTTTAGATGCTATATGAAGAAACTAGCTCTAGTAGTTCTTCAAATAGCTCGGAGGACAACTTTGACTTTACTGGTTCAAGTAGTGATGAGGACTTGAATCAGCATGAAGCTTTGCGAAGAAGGCCGAAAAATGAAGATTATTTCGAAATAACTATTCCACAGTACAATGACAAGGAGTCTGTGGAACATTTTCGAGTAAGCCGTGAAGGTTCGGAAGACGTAGCAGAAAGGTTTTCGCATTCGCGTTATTTTCATTATCAAGCTGGTGAATTTGGAAAAATATCGGCTCTGCAGTTTGTTTTGTGTTTCCTGTGGTATGCTGGTCATGAATCTGTGGGTTTTCGAGATGTTGCCGACAGATTTAATATAGCGATAAGCAGCCTACATAAAATTGTTTGGGAGAATGACATACTTTTTGAGTAATTTGTCAGGAGACATAATAAAATGGCCTTCAGCAGAAGAAATGGAAGAAATCCAAGAACATTTTCACCAAAATGGGTTTCCTGGCGTTGTTGGGGTCATTGATGGAACACACATCAGAATTGATAAACCGGCCAATGATCCTGATTCTTATTATAATAGAAAACACCACTTTTCACTCCAGGTTAGTATTCCAATAAGGTGGTGCTTTAATTTTGACTTAAATCTGTTCACTTTTCAGGCACAGGTTGTTTGCGATCATCGACGCTATATTAGGAATGTGTTCGTTGGGTTCCCAGGGTCCGTCCACGACAGTCGGGTATTTAGAGCATCACCAATTTGTGATAGTTTGGCTGAAAATGCCAGGAGGGGTACAGTAGATACTGCTGTATGCTGCATCTATTGACATCTTTTCGTGACAGAGGACAATTAACACGGATTCAGACTAACCATAATGTAACTCTTGCCCGAAACCGATACCCCGCGATGATTGCATGACATGTGGAAGGAGGTAAAGATGTAGATGACAGGGATGCGAAATGCGAAATAATGTTGTAAATATTATTTAGAACAACGGAATATAATTTTATTATTCAACGTTTATTAAATTAATTTATAACAGATATGTCACAGTTTGTTATTCTTTTAACGAGCTTTTAATTATTTTATTTCTTTCCTTAAGCAACTCGTTCCTCTTTATTCTTTGCTCTAACTTCTTGTTTTCTATGTCTATTTTCTTCTCAAAATGTTCTTTAAGCAACCTCGGTTTTGTTTCATGGTACTGCTTTCTTTCCGAGCTGATTTGTTGCGTCACATCAGCCTTTCTTATTTTTCTGCTTCCAACAAACTTCTTTGGAGTCGGCTGTTCTGTGAAGAGAATCTCAGGCAGAACCATCCACTACCAAAAAAAGCAGTTTAATTTTACTGCAAAACCATTACGTTGCCAATAACCAATTAGTAAGGAAGTAACGAAACAGGAATAAAGGAAATGAACTTGTAATAAACAACATTTGTTTATCGTGAAATGGAACCAAACTTTTTTAGGCTGTTCTTACCTATTTCTTCATTAAATGCGGTTTCTTCGGTATTTTTTTCATTACCAGTAGACAATTCTGCAGGGTTCTCCAAGACTTCGGGAAGGTGGGCAACTGTTTCGGAGGACAACAACACTTCTGGATGGATATATATTTTTTTTCCTAATATTTCCCCCATCTCTTTGGCAAATGGAAAATCGTATCTTCCTCGTCCTGTCTTGTTATTGTTATCAATATATTTTTTATAATTGCGTTCTAACACCCGCCATCGATTTTCACAATTGGACGGTGTGACTATAATGTTGTGTTTAGTTTTCATTTCTGTTGAAATCACTTCCCACATTTTTTTAGATTTCGGAGTTTCATAGCTTCAACTTGTTCTCTGTATTTCTTGTACATATCCAACAACGTTAAAGAGTAATTATATGTCTAAGAAAAAGAGCCGTCTTTTTCGTCAATTGCTCCTTCAGCATGTTCCTGGGCTTCTTCACCAGTCATCAACATTTTGTTGTCGAGAATTATGTATTGCAGTGCTGAAACAAAACGAATTTTACTTTAGATTGTTGCAGCTGAGTTTGAAAATTCTCTTGTATTTTGTGGTTATTTTCTGTTTTTTTTTCCTTAATGTTCTGTCAACATTTTAGGTAAATATGTTACAATATGGATGATCTTTTAAAGCCTTACTGTTTGTCTCCATTTTGCACTGCCAACACGTGGAAAACACTGAGGATGTTGTTCTACTCACAAACCTAATATGCCCTGGTCCCCTCTCAGCTTGGCCGTTTACGACCACAACACATTGGGGCTAAACTTGAGCATGGGCGGGTGTTGGGCAATAAACTCACACCTTACATCTCAAAGAGTTTTTGATTATACTATTGTTGACCTCCACATTCTTAGAAAAAACTCAGCATCCAAAGAATTTGGATCTGAGTTAAAATTGACAAATGGGGATCGAGGAAAGATTTAGTTATGAAAAAAAAAATAGATTTAGATATATTTGAGTTCCATGACTTATTGGTACATTGTCCTGCAAAAGTTGTGTTATGTGATCAAAAGAGATACGGTTAACAGCTTCAAAATTTATCTTATCTGTGCCATCTAAATCAGAATAAAAAATGTTGTATTTTGTATTTGTAACGGCATTTTTCCTTGTGTCTTCTGCTGTGCCGTTGGTGTTCCCGCCCAGTAGAGGCCACTGGGGCCTCTGCGATAGTGGTCCAACGCGGCGCAGTGTTGACATAAGCATGGATTTTGCATTGTATTTTTTGAGTGCCATTCTTGTTTGAGTTTCTTTTGTTCTTTTGGGTTGTCCCTGCAGGATAGATAGAGCTGTCCTTTTGTGGCCGTTCTTCGAAGGGACGGCTTAATTAATTGGTGTTTGCTGCCTTTCCGTTTGGGAGCCGTGTGAATACTTTGCACGGTTAGAGGAAGCAATTTACCGTATTTTGTGTTTGTAAAAGCATTTTTCCTTGTGTCTTCTGCCGTGCCGTTGGTGTTCCCGCCCAGCAGAGGCCACTGGGGCCTCTGCGATAGTGGTCCAACGCGGCGCAGTGTTGACATAAGCGTGGATTTTGGATCGTGTTCTTTGGATGCCATTCTTGTTTGGGTCGTTCCTGCAGGATAGATGGAGCTGTCCTGTTGTGACCGTGTCGCAATTGTTATGTAATTTTTGATCTGCGAATAAGAAGTTTAATTCATAAACTTGGTAAACCAAAACAAACTGTATGACGAGAAGGAGAGAACGAAAGAACCCAATGTGCAACAAAATCCACATTAACTTAAATTTATTCAGCGCACTACTACATATGTACTTAATGTGCACGATCATGGAGTACCTACAGCATTCCATTGATTCAACTAAATGTTTTATTTCATTTCATGCTTCTTTTTAACTCTTTTTTACTCCAACAAACGGTTTTTCTGATGGTATCTTACTGCAAAGCGGTCAACTTTTTAAATAGTCAATGCGGGACATTGGTGGGGGTTATCTGCACAAAATCCAACCAATTTTTCTTTAAGGTTGTGCTTTTCAAGAATGCCCATTAAGGAATCGTATATTATAATAACTGCGGTTTCCCCAGGCAAATTTGTGAGATCTAATATTTTGACGTTAATGCCGGTTGTAGGGTGAAAGTACTTCACTAGCGTTGGGAATAGTTTGATGTCTTTATGGTTTGAAGCATCTGTAAAAATAGAGATAAATGGGACATCGTTAAGTTCAGTGTTCAGAATATTTGAAGAATACGACGCAATCACATTCTTTGCAATAGCTTCACACTTAGTTTTTCCGCAGGAAAACTTCTCATCAAAAACTTTTTGAATTAATTTGGAAGTACATTCCATCGATCGAAAACTTTGATTGTGACACACCATATGGAAACCCCACAAACCTTTGACCTTTGCAAGCTTTGCTTCCTTATCGCCGAATTTTTCGTGACGAAAGTAAGTTGTTAGTGATGACGACGTACTTGCGGCGGTTAGTGCTTTTTTGGTGCTTGTCTGTTGTTAAATGGATTTGTATATCATTTCTACCGCCGCGAGCAACAGAAAATGTTCCATTGCATTTACTGCAACGCCTACTTCCGAAGGTGTTAAACATTTTTGCAAGAAAGAGAATACTTTTTGCAAGTCATCACCGAATTTGTAAATTTGCTTTTTCGCGGTCGGTGGCATTATTTGGTAAAATAATCATAAACTTTAAATTTCGACTTTTTAAACTCGAAGTTTTGACTTTGAAACTTAAAATTTCGACTTATTGAACTCGAAATTTTGACATTCCCAAGTTTAACTAGGCCTTTAACCTTGAAACATTTGTAGAACGTTGGCATTTGTTGTAGTGTTTTACGTAGTTGCCGCAGTGCGTTGTGTAGTGTTATTGTGGATACCTACCTACTCCAGTGTATTGTATCATATTATTGCATCGAAATTCTTCTTGCAATGGATCCACATCGAAATCGTCTGATTTAACGTTATTTTAAATTGGGGTTGACTCAAGCGGAAATTGTATCCATTCTTGCCTTTCGACATATCATTATTCTAAGTGAAAGGCATTTTAAAAGGATATTAAATTATCTCGGTTTATGGAGAAGAAAGAATTATTCTGACATACTAATTGTATCACGATTTATTGAAGAACAGATACAATTTGCAGGAGGCTTGCATGGATATACGTGGATGCACTTGAAATGCTTACAGCAAGGATTTATCATTAAGCAAGAAACAGTGAAGGTAGAAACACACTACTATCACGTCACGTGAGCTCACGTGCTATCACGTCAGGCGTGTCATGCATGATATTACGTTCTGGAAACACACTGGTGTCACGGCGGCTACTCACATACCTACATTGTTTAGTCTTTCATCAGTTCCCGAGTCAGTTCCAATTCGTGAGATTCTATTACAGTAGTATGGATTCTTCGTTCTTAAGTTCTTCAGACTGGGAAGAGGACATGGAAAATATAGCAAGTGTTTTTACAGTACTTACGGAGAAACCTCGAACAGAATGGATTCATCCGATAAATCAACGTAGAGAGGAAGTGGGGGAATTCCATCAATTAGTTCACGAGCTAAACCAACATCCAAGCCGATTTCAGATGTATTTCAGAATGAACAAAGAGGAATTTTATTTTCTGCATGGACTTATTAAAGATGACATTCAGAAGGAAAATACTCAGCTGCGAAAAGCGATTGACATTGAGGAAAGATTAGCTGTGTGTTTAAGGTAAGTAATAACTCGTGGAAATTTATGAACACGTTTTAATTTTTGAAAAGCATAGTAAAAATAGTTAATGCATACATATTAAAAATGAAAAGAAAATTAATAAAGTGGTGGGCCAGTACTAGGGATCGACGTCATTTCCAACAGGGTTGGCTTAGACTTTTTGCATATAGTCTCTCGTGTTTAGGGTAATCGAGAGAAAGGCTCTGCGGAGCTTCATAACACCCCTGAGGGAATTGCATAGGGGGTGAAAATGTAGATGAAGATGAGTTGTCTTGCGGCGAAAATGCTTCTTGCCAATTATTAGCTGAAGATGTTGATGCTGTAGGTGTAGGAACAAATCGATCATAATTATGTTGTTCTCTTTGGCTGCTTCTCAATTCAGCTTCAAAAACTACGTTGCTAATTCAACAGACGCTTGTTCATATTTAGGTAGATGTTTTGTCACTCTGGCCATACTTAGAAAGAACATGTCAATATCGTCCTTATCTTGAATAGATGATGGACGTTTGTTTTCTGCTCCTTTTTTTCTTCATATTTTCTTTTTCTTATAACCGAATTTTCTTCCATTATAGCTACCATTTTGTCAGCTGCGGTTGTTGTTTGTTTAAGTACTTTTTAGTTCTCTTGATATTTTCCAAAGTTTTAATATTTTTCTCACATGTAATATTTTTTTGATGATGTTCTTCTTGATTACCATCCAGGTCTTCTGTGTCTTCAACCTCTACATTATGCTCTTGTTCTTCTTGATCGTGTGCATAATCTCCATCTTCGGAATGTACATCAGCTTCACTTTCATTTTGGGAGTTTTCCAAACTGCCACGCGTTCTAAGAAATAAATTAAGAAATTTTGGTTATAGGTATTCTACAGATCGATTGGGGAACATGGGGCAATGTGGGGATGTTAAGACAAAATGGTAAAAAAAATTTAAAAAATGCATATTTTGCGTTGAATCTTAAATATATATTTGGTTGATACATTAACAACAATATAAAACTGAAAGAATAATAATATTTAGGTATTAATTTGTATGAAAAAAATATTTAAAAATCCGGAATTTTATATTGAAATTGATATTGGGGCAATATGAGGACCTCTAATCATTAGGCTCAAAAAACTTACAACTGTAAAACAACTCATCGTCATCATCGTCTATATGTGCACAAGAGTTATGCGCCCACTTATGACATAAGGAACATCTAATCCATTCTTCATTGGACTTGGAATAGAGGCAATGGCAGTACAGACATTCCGCATCGGAGTCATCTTCTGCTTCTGTTGAAGAAGTATCATGTATTAGCTTACGCTACTGAGATTTAGCAGATTTATTTAAAAAGAGTGTTCGTTTTCCTTTATCTTTTTTCCCATTTTTGCCTTCTTGTTGTGCCATTAATTCATTTTTGTAAGGACTTGACGTAAGGATAGCTGTTTTCTCTCTACGACGATTCATTCTAGGTTTCTTACTTTGACATTTGGTGTTGGCATTATTTCCTCAATTAAAATATTAAAACTGCTTTGTTGAGTGCCTTCTGCCATTTCTTCATCATATGCTTTGGATGTTGATGGACGAGGGTTTAGTAACGTTGAGCAGCTAGAGCCGGTACTAGTGGATAACACGATAACACTTATTTTATTAAAAGTATTCGCTTGTGATAGGTATTTTTCTTATGGTTTATGAGTGACTGATTTGCGATCGTCGCAACTGCATCGCCATCATATTCACATGGCCAGCAATTTGGGATTGTGAGTTTGCTTGATACATACAGGGGTGATTTTTCTTTAAAGTGGCCACCCTGAATATCTCAGAAAATAAGGCGACAACGAAAATTTCCTGAAACTCGTCGATTTCTATTGCGATGGGGACATCTTTTGACGTATAGCTGACATTCATATCACGCAACAGACTTTTTTATGGAGAATTTTATACACTTATGCCTCAGTTGCGACAAGATGAATTTTTTTATAAATATTTCCGAATGAACAGCATATGCGTTGACGAAATTGTGGAGTTAATCGCAGAGAGAATTTGTAAGCAAGACACTAATTATTGTGAGGCCATTTGTCCAGAGGAACGTCTGGCGATTGTCTTGAGTTAAGACCGCTCCACAGTGTAGACCTTAGCAAACGATCAAATTACTTCGTTATTTGAAAAGGTATTTACATGAAATTTTGGACATGCATAGAAAAAGGATCAATCTTTGCCGGGATTTTTTCGAAATATTAAAAATTTTATTGGCAAAAAAAGTAGAAAATATAATTTTAATAAAATCAGCAAAACGCTATGTCCCTTCAAAGTAAGACGTTCTATATGTGCTTCAGTGCAATCAGAATGCAATTTCAATTCCCAGATATTATTTAAATTTTTTTTTGTAATTGGAATGTTTTCGGCTGATAAGCGCGACCTCTACCGAGGCTTGAAAGAAACAACTCATGGGGAGTGGTAAATGAGCGCAGCTATTTTGCAGATCGATGCGGAGACAATTTTGGGTCGAACACTTGCCTGCCATGCGATGCACAGGGCTGGGACTCGCTGGCTGTGGAACGCTCTTAAGATAATTTTAAAAATTTATTTGTCATAACATGCTTAAGTAAATATGTCTGGTTTTCAATACATGATTTATTTTAGCTACTGTAGAAACAAGTTAATAATCTATAATTAACTTTACAGTTTAGTAGGATTAAAGGCCGTAAAGAAAGTTTTTGTTGATGAATTCAATTGTTGGGGAAGTGTGCATGTTTGGCTGGATAATGTCGATGCGTAATTTGGTTGTTCAGGTAGTATACCGGGTGTTCATTTTGAGAGGAAACGGGCATTTTCTGCTAAACTTTATGTAAATAGTTTTTGATTAAAGCTATTGAACAAAATACAGTCTTCTCAAATATGCTTTTCAATATTTTTATTCACTTTTTATTTAATCAGCAATGATATCAACTTTGTTATTTCAAATGGCAACACATAATTTTTTTGCCAATTTCTGGTAGATAATTTAATTCTGAATCCAACAATGTATTACAAAGGGGTTGTTGTATAAGAAAAATTTGGAGAAAAAGGACTGAATGTGGAATTACAATTTGCGGCACAGCCTTACTTGATAATGTGAAAAATTCTCACGCCGACACACAGGTAAAAAATAAGATAGAGCGATTATGGAATTATTGTTGAATGACATTGACATTGACAGTTACCAAAAAAATTATGTTTCTGCTTGATTTTGATAACAATAAGATCTCTGCTACACCGAATTTGAAGATATCGAGTTACATATTTAATATTGGTTTATGTATCTACAAATTCTTCAGAGTTTCTGCAATAAGTGAATTTTAATATGTTTTTTAACGTAAACGAAGTGAACGATATCTTAGAAATGTTTTACGAGTGTGGAAAAAATACTAGTGACGCTGTAAAGATCTATCGAGAAAGATACCCATTGCCACGAGCGTAATCCACTTCCTACAACCGTGTTTTTGAATTGCAGGTTAATTAAGCTAAAGACATTATAGAAATCTGTGATCCAGGAGAGGTTTTAAAATATCTTCGACAATTTCTAGAAACTGAAATGTTTTTATTCGGTATGTATAATGTATACGCTTAATAACAAAGTAATTATATCGAATAAAATATTGATCAAACAAATAACAATAACAAGTCTTATGAGGCACTTTTTGAAGGTCTTCTTGAAGGTTATCTATGAGCGTGTATATCCAAAACTCGAAGAAAACATCAGCAAAACGTAATTTTTTTCCGCGATCTGGTGCTATCGACGCATGCTAAGGGTTTCGTGGACCTACCATATAACCGAGAACCAAGGGCTCAATAATAAGAAAAAACTAAACTAACACTAGAACTATAAAAATAAATGGAAATGGCTTTAAAATAAATGTTCGGGGATCAATTTCTGCGCAGGCCACTTCGATTCTTTGGCGAAAGTCTTCTACATTTTGCGGCGAGTTGATACCAAATACCCTATTTTTTATGTTACTCCACAAGAAAAAGTTCAACGGGGTTAAATCAGGCGATCTAGCAGGCCATCTAACTGGCCCTGCGGTTCCAATCCAATTATCCAAGGTTAATTGGCAACTCATCCAAATAATCTACCAACTGATTTCAAAGTAACTGATTGTACTTTGGGCTTGTGAGATGCCCATCAATAAAAATTGGCCCACAAAGCTGATTGCCAATAATTCCGCACCATTCATTAACGCTAAATCGTACTTGATTTCGTCCTTCTCTTATAATCCTGGGGTTATCAGTGGCCCAGTGGTAACTATTGTTCCTATTGAACATTCCGTTATTAGTAAACGTACTCTCATCAGACCACAAAATTTGACTCGGAAAATTCGGATTGTTTTCGCATAAATTTAAAAACCATTGGCAAAATGTTACTCTTCTTTGAGCGTCATTTGGACGCAGATGTTGAATAACATTAACCTGCAATTCAAAAACACAGTTGTAGAAAGTGGATTGAAATAGTTTTAGGCCCAATTTCAAATCACGACTGATGATACTCGTTTGTATTCCAAAATTTGAGTTTTGATTTACGTTTAATTTGCGCCGGCTATTAGTTGTGACTTGGTATCGGAACCCTGAGATCAATTAACATATTTCATACACACCTTGTATGCTCTCACTTTTGCTTTTTTGAGCACTTTGTGGATCGTCCCTGTTGAAAGTTCATGCTCGAGCGCGAGTTGACGAACAGATGTTCTGGGGGTTTCTTCAACTGATAGCAACACATTTAAATTTATATCCTGCTGGACCTCATTGACAGGATGTTTCCTGAGTACCGTCAAGGACCTCGTTCGTCTAACACGTTTATGTATTTTCCAAATGCCGGACCGGTCGGAGCTTGTCGCAATTGGTACCTTTCTCGATAGATCCTTACAGCGTCACTAGTATTTTTTCCACACTCGTAAAAAATCTGTAACATGTCGTTTACTTCATTTACCTTAAGAAACATATTAAAATTCACTTATTGCAGGAATGCTGAAGAATTTGAAGACAAACCAACATTAAATAACTCGATATCTTCAAATTCGGTGAAACATCATTTTTTGTTGTCACTGTCAATGTCAATTGCATTCAACAATAATTCCATAATCGCTCTATCTTATTCTTTACCTGTGTGTCGGCGTGAGAACTTTTCTCAATATCAAGTAAGGCTGTGCCGCAAATTGTAATTCCACATTCAGTCATTTTTCTCCAAATTTTTCTTATACAACAACCCCTTTGTAATACATTGTTGGATGCAGAATTAAATTGTCCACCAGAAATTGGTAAAAAAATTATGTTTTGCTATTTGAAATAACAAAGTTGATATCATTTCTGATTAAATAAAAAGTGAATAAAAATATTAAAAAGCATATTTGAGACGACTGTATTTTGTTCAATAGCTTTTATCAAAAACTTTTTACAAAAAGTTTATAGTTTAGCAGAAAATGCCCGTTTCCTCTCAAAATGAACACACGGTATATGATTGACCCAATGGTGTACTATTGAATTGTCCGGATGTTATGTAATTTGTCTGATTACATGAATTATAATTTGATGCATCAGATGTGTGATCGATGTTTGGTGGTGTAGGCAAATGATACGCTGGCAGTGGGATAACTGATGGTCTTCAAAATTCTGTACTTCTTGCTCTGCAATAATTTCAGCAATTTGCATTCTTGTAATAACTTGTCTTTTGGCGGAAAATGAATTTACAGTTTTTGTTAATCCCGCAAATATAAAATCATTTGCAGTACTATTATCTCGGCTTCTTTTAGTTTCTAAATAGTCTACTACAGTATCCACAGATGAATAGTTTCTTTTCTCCCCAGTATTTGTGTGTCGCCTTTTCAGGTTTTGTTGAGCCTTTGCCCTAGAACAGGGTTTCTCAAACTTATAACCTGACGTACCCCTATCAAAGTTCCTAGACGATTGCGAACCCCTTTAAAAAAAAAGATAAGCAAATCTAGCTGTACAAGAAGATAAGGTTTTTTTATTTTAATAAAGGGTAATACAGTAAAGAAATGGGTAGTAATTGATATGACGGGTGGGCTTGTTTTTTGTCGTTTTTTGTTGTTGAGTAGATTTTAGGAGTAATTTTGGTGAATTTCAAACTTAATTCTGACTCAGCATCAAGCCGATTTCTGTATTTCGTTTTTATCATGACCAGGTCGTGTGGAAACCCGTTCTCGCATAAGTAAGTTGTGGCGAAGACTAGAAGGAAATTCTCCGCTTTACGTGAGAGTTTGAGATATTCTTCTTGTCTTGCTGCCCAAAAATCAATCAAGGTCGTACTTTTAAAATCAGCTTGAAGAGTGGCATCTGCGGACATTTCTAGCAATGACTCCTGTTGCTTAACACTCAAACCGGCATTTATGCTTTTGGTTGTGACCATAAATAGGTTTCGAATCCAGCCTTCGGCATTACCAATATCTGGAAAATACCTTTTCAGTTCGTCGGAGAGGTGAGAAAGATGAAGAATAATTTCATCCTTTATTTTGGCATCCTCGGATAAGGTGTTGGTGGTAACAAATTCATGAAGAAGAGGAAAACCTTCAACAATGTTTGATCTCAAGCAAGTTTTCCAAAACTGTATTTTTTATGAGTGCGTTTATTTTCTTCTGCACAGTAAATATGCTGCATGCGGAACCTTGCATCGAAGCATTCGTTTTGTTGAGACAAGAGAAAATATCAATAGGTTAATCTTTTAAGCCAGTTTCATCTTCAAATCGGAACTTGAGGTTGAGGTCACTGTCCTTTAAAAATGAATAGATTTTATGGCAAAGTTCTACAAGCCGAGCTAATATCCTGCCTCTTGACAACCAGCGTACTTCACAATGTAGCAGTAATGAAACATGTTCACTACTTTTATGTACTTTTATGTACTTTTATGTAATTTACTATAGGCATACTTTTATTATTATAGGCATTTATAGGCATTTTAGTAATTAGTCATGGCCTTGACACCATCAGTAGATATACCAACACATTGTCCCATCTATGCCATGTTCTTCAAAAAAAGCTTTGATGGGGTTGAAAATTTCTTCTTTTGTCGTTGACTCCAGGTTTTTGCCTGAGCAGAGTGTCCACCGCGCGCGCAAGCCTGCCAGCCGTCATAACGTAAATCTTGTCGCGAACCCCCTACGATCAACTGGCGAACCTCTAGGGGTTCGCGTACCCCACTTTGAGAAACCCTGCCCTAGAATAACGTGATTTTTCACTTGACTGTGGTGGTGTACTTATTATGGACTGTGTATCAGATGTTTGTTCAAATGGAAATGGAGATGACTCCACAAACTCTTCTCGTTGTTCTTTTGCATCGGAATTTTCTCTTCCTTGCTCTGTGGCAGGTATATCATGTTTGGAAGTGATTACTTCTTCATTTAAGTCACGAATATTAGAATCTGTTTGACCGAAAGCTAAGAATGGGCGAAGAAATTCCATGTGCTTTGCCCACTGCCAATGTTTGTAATTTTTCTTTGCAGCTTGCCCAGTTGTGGTTTCAATACTTCTTAAGAAAAACGTTTCCGTCCATCACATGTGTTTTTTTCTTACTGTATGCATGTTGACGTGCCGAGATGGAATGGAATGAATCAAGTGCAAGTAAATAACTCAGTTAATTTAATGGAGTGACGTCGCGGGCATGCATTGAGTACGCAGCTGGTCTACAGTGATACGCTCCGCCTTAATCCAGGGTTGGCTTGACACCAGGTTGCTATTTTACACGTCGTTACTTCATACTGAATAAACGTATTAATACAGGCCTGGTTTTCGCGCGCCAGTATGATGACTCAAGACAATATTCATAATGTTTGACGCGAGATCATTTTCAATATTCTGCAGAGTAATTGCACTACATTATTTCGCTCAGCCGTAAAGTGAGGCAGATGGGTATAACCATTTTATGAGTGTCGAACAGAGAACGACAATAAGCACCAAATTCGTATTTTCAAATTTGCAAAAGCAACACGCATATTTTGAGTAATATAATTAGCTTTCAGTTTAGAATATTCAATAACGAATGGGGGATGATGAGGTTTACAGCAAACTAAAGTCAAATTGGTCTATTTATTTAATGTTAAAGTAAACATTTGTATTTTGTTCATATTAACGTGCATGTTAAGTTGCTTCAAAGCATCATCCCCCGGAGTCTCTATCGTGACGTATCAGGTCTTAAAAACAAAAGTTAAATATTTTTTACCTGTACGGAGCGATTTTGGAAATACGAAATGCATTTTCTCTCTTTTCAATACGTGCCCCTGCTAATACAAAATCTCACGTCAATGCATTTTGCTGACGTTCTACAATCACAGATGATAAAGCGGAGACGTTCCTCTTAAGTACTTAGCATATGTATCTCTTAGGTTTGGCAATTTTTTTTTGATATCCTCACCTAAAAAAATGTTTTTACATTTCTTGCCATTGGAGATTCCTGTTCTACAATTGGTCACAGCTATCGCGTAGGATTTACGACTGTAGGTGCAATTGTTAGAGAAGTTTATGGCGTAATCTGTGAGACAATTTATGGCAATTTTCTAATTGTATTGGGAGCATGGATTGCAAACACATAACAATAAAATGCCCAAGTAATTCTGGTCCACAATTTTTCTGTTATCTCAAAAAGTTCTCCATTGTACTAATGGCGATTGTTGGACCTGACTATAGATTTTTGTGTGTCGATATTGAAGGATTTGGCAAAAACAGCGATGGAGGCATTTTTGAGGAGTCAAATATGGGGAAAAGATTTGCGGCAGGTTCAATGAACGTCCCTGTAGATAAAAACTTACCCGGGACAGATGACCCTGCGCCCTATGTATTAATTGGTGACGAAGCTTTTGCTCTAAAACCTACATTGATGCGACCCTATTCCAACCGGGAGTCACGACAAGATATTAGAAAGGAAAAATATAATACAAGACTTTGTAGAGCAAAACGGGTTGTCGAAAAACCCTTTGGAATTTTGCTCAAAAATGGAGGACTCTGGAGACTTTATGATGATGCTTATCCAAAATGCATAATTGGGTACGTCGACCATCGACGGGGTTTTTACTAACATTTTTTTGACATCACTGCCAAGCCATTTTTTAAGTTTTGGCTCAGATGTCTATTTGTTAGGTCAGCAAAGTGGGCGTGAATCTTTGGACATAATCAATATTGGCTCCTAATAATTTTTTATTATTAGTAGGTAGGTACAGTAGACTTCAACGCTCTGGATCTCTGATTATATGATGAAAAAAAAATTGAGTTTCAGTAACATCTTTTTCTCCCAAAAAGTCTTATCTCGGTGTATCTGAAAAAGAATTGATTTATTGATTTTATGCATGACAAACATCATATCAAATTCATACTTCTTGCACACAAGCATTTCATGTTTGCTCCAAATAATGAAATAACAACGCTCACATTTGGTAATAGCGAATTGTTCTTGCACTTGATAATAATATTTATGAATTTTCTTCAATTGAAGTGCTCCACTTTCAAGTATTGTAGCAAATGGGAGTTTTTTTTATCTTTAATAGTTTCTGCTGGATGTCGGTCTGCACATGAATATGGGCATTTTACCTCTAATAAACTGCTATCTTTTGTGATTCAATCCGGACTTGCAGTTAAGTAACAACACTCTTCAGATACAAATAACCCACAGCTTCGTACTTTCACATTGTAACGTTTTTCAAAATCTGCTACAGCTTTACTCTCACACTCTTTTCCATAACAAGTTGCTGCACATACTCGAAATGAAAGATATAAGATTTCTTTCACCGTACTTATGCATTTGGTCTTGCTCCCTATTCTACAAATTTGACCGAAATTAGAAGCTGTGAGTCTTTGTGAGCGTTCATCTCTCCACTTTTGGCAATCGGCTTGCAGTCTTGTGTCCTCTTCAAGTTGCAAAATCTCTGGCACAGATTTAGAAAGTTTTTCAAACAATTTTTTCCGATGTTGCTCAAATTGTACTAGATCTATATATCAGCAGGAACTGGCACCGGATTATTTGTAGTGACGTCTGAAATCGCGTCATTGTCTGATTCATTAGCCAGTCCGTAGGACTTATTAGCGAGAGCACAATTTGGAAAAAGACGCCGCCGCTTTACTTGACTTCTTTGATACTGTAATTTACGCATGTACTGCTGAGTGTATTTCTCCGGTGTCTTATTTGTAAACACGTGATGCAGAGCACTGAAAAATTTGTGCTTTTTATGTAGGATATAATTGCGGCCTCACATCTCATTGTATAAGATCCTTTTTGCGAAAAATTGACTCCTTTTCCTGCAACAAATTTAGCTACCACACTATTATAATGCTCAGCCATATTGTTGTCAAGATTAAAAATCAAACTTTCTGCGTGAGTCACAAGTCGATTTAGGGCATTTAAAATGTCTTGAAGCAGGCCGCAAATAGTCATTTTGGGAATAATATTTGTTTCAGCTGCATCTTTTGTACATCGAATGTATTTTAATTCGGCGCATTTTGCATATTCGCCAAAAACATGAGATGGAAAATTTAGCAGATCATGTCTCAAAGCTTGAGTTTTTTGCGCAAATGGAATTTCTTCCCTTCTTCTATGTTTCATAGCCATGACTATATCCATTCGAATTCGCTTTATGTTCTTAGTGAGTACATCTCTGGGTTTTTAAACCTCCCATTTGACGCAGTTTGGAACAGAGATTTGTCAACAAATGGTTTCTGCACTCTATTTTTTGAATTAATTGGTTCCTATATAGCTTGATTGTGCATAGTTTTTTGTAAACCGAACTGTCTCCATCTCCCACCAATTTTAAATATTTAACGCCGTGCATTTCAAGGCTTCTTTTGAACCCCTCGACGATTATATCAGTCTCCATCCCTGTGGAGGGACTATTCCAATTTTTAAAACATGTGTGCTTAGGTGGATTTTTTTTTAGTGTTATTAGACCTGGCACAAATACAAGAATACTTGTTTCTGATGCCAATGAATGAATACTGCATTCACACTTATCGCTACGTGCCCCGACGCACACTATTTTATCCTTTACAAAAAAAAAAATAAGGGGCAACGCCTGCTATCACACACGTGGCCTTATTTATTCTGCACTATTCATACATATTCTTAGCCGTCTATGCCGTTATGCACATGTGTTTAATTCTACACATCTAATTAATTTTATATTGATTAACTTGCGCACTCGAATTTATGGCTCCACAAGATTTTGTGTTTAAATTTGTTTAATATTTTATAATTAAATACAAAAAACACAAAAATATACCAATTAGAATGTCATGGGGACAAATTAAATTGTACATACTAAAAAAGATATCCAAGGGATATCTTAGTTTGAACGGTCCCATTGCGAACATCCCGGGGACATTCCATTTGGGAATGTACTGTTTTGGATATCTCTGGGATATATCAAATGAGCTGATTTGGTTCTTCCGGAAGGACGCTGTACGTACTATCATTAAGGTCTACATTTTCCTCTGTTGGCTCGACTATCATCTTGAAGTTCCTATTAGGGCGAATATTTTTTGAGTCTGGGATTTTGACTCTTTCGATTTGCTTGGTTTTATCAGCATAGGTTTGAGTGAAGGGTTGATTGAGCTTCTCAGAGATCAGTTTTAGTGACTCCTCGATCCCTTCCATTTTTTGCGTTATTTCAAAATTAGTTATCGCCTTCTTGAATACTAACGTCAGGTTTTTGATGGCATTCTCGATATTTTTAGTAAAGGTTTCTATCTTTTTCCGGTTTTTCTGGGTCATGTCTTTTGCATTTTCTACTGTGTCGCAGATGTTTTCGTTGTTTGGTGAGGTTCCCAAACAACCGTTTGAGTTCCTCTCTCTCCTTTTGGGTAGAACCCCCCATCTCTGGGGGGTTGCTTTTATTGGTTGACACCTAACTTATTCGCCTATTAACCTGTTTTGGCGTGGGGTACACTACCGAAGTGGTACCGCGACTAATCGCCAAAACTAGTTTCCACCCCTAACCGCGTGGTTAGGCTGGGCTACCTTTCTTCGGATAGCTTTATGATTTGCTAGATAGAGTTCGTTCGGATTGCTTTGAATTGCTGGGACGCACTCTAACGCAGGACCGGGTCTGAAATCACTGCGTGCCCTAGGGGCACTTTATCCTTTACAGTAGAGACCCCTCTTATTACTAACTCTAGCTTATATTTATTCGGGGAGGTGCTTACCTAAACATCTACCTACATTTAAGTAGACCGCTGAATCAGTTACTCATTACCTATTGCACTCGATTTGCAATCAATGCTTACAAACCAATTTGGTAACTGGTTCATCGGAAGAATTTCGCTGACACGCCGTTCGCTTGCTTAGATGTTTCATTACCCATATTATTACATCGCAAATTTTAAGAAAGAAAACTTGTGTAATACCGTACCAGGTGCTTATAATAACAAAAATAAAAAATCTTAGAACAATAATAAAAACATTTTTAATACACTCATTTTTTTTAACATATTGGGCCAAAAAATTAGACAAAAGAACTATACTAAAATCAAAAATTATAATACCTACTCCGTTAATCTTATAAAACTTAAATTATTTCTGAGGATCTTCGATATCAGTTTCATCTGGAAGTCTGGAATATTGGCACTATGTTTAAGAGTTAGGTACTCCGTGATGATATCTAGGGAGTATGGTGTTGTTCTCGCACATTGTTTTTAAATTATTAAATTTTTGTTTACTTACAGGCGAACTAAACTTATATGCATTTTTTATGTCCAATTCTTCACTCCTGAATAAAATCGTACATTCCTTATCTTCCTCTTCATATTTGTATCTATAAAAGAATACTGGACTGTCTGTTTCAAATGGATAAATGTTTTAAAATAATTGATTAACCGATTGTCTGACTAATCAATAATCGATTAATTGCAGAAATCGCTAAATTTTGATAATCAATAATCGATTTTCAAGTCTAACAATCGCCTAACGCCAAAAAACAAATGACCTGATTTTGGATCTGATTAATTGATAATGTGATCGATTAATAATAGTTAATCAATTGTCTGATTAATTAGTTAACCGCAAATTTCGGGTATTTTCGACAATCAATAATAACCGACGAATTAATTGATCCCATAATCGATGAATCAATTGATCGAATAATCGATTAATCAGTTGATTAATAATCAGTTAATAAATTAATCGAATAGTTGATGGTTTGATTAATCAATAATTATTTATTGTTTAATAGTAAAACTCGATTACTTTTGACAATCGTTTGTAAAATCTAATTATCCATCCCTAGTCGATATGTCGGCTATAAATCATTTTGTAAAAACACCGATTCCATTTCGATAAAATTCAGTTCTACTATAGTGTCATCATGAAGTTCTGAGAGCGCATCAAAACAACTGTAGGCATTGGCGTTGTTCACATAAACAAAGCAGAGACTGAGTTCAGAAGAGCCAATTTTTGTGCAAACAATAAATTTTGAAAATTACTAAACTAAAATTATTAGTTAAAAGTTCTACATCTATCTCGCACCTACTTTTGATTAGAAATAATAAAATAAATTTATTATCACAGATTTTAACCTGAAACAAAAAATTGAAGCGCGCACGCAACGATTGCGTAGTCACCACGTGCTTGGTTTGTTTTGGTAAATGTACTATTATAGTCACTATAGTAGCATTTTTCTAACAACTCCACTATGGCATAAAACTGTCAGAATACCGCTTAAAATCAGCTGCAACACGCGTAATAGTATCAACTATTTCTCTAACTCACAGAGAACGACAAGTTTATTCGAGCTATTCTCAACGCGGCGTGCTTGGTGTATTTAAACGCGCGGTCGACTTATGCGCCAGCGTTGGTGTCTCATTCTTATTCACTGAATTGAGCGAGAGAATATTATAAGCAACATCTTGGTGAACATCTGCTGTCTCGTTCATAGTATCTAATTTACAAATCCTTAAGGAAAGGGAGGAAGGGAATGCAAATTATTAATATGGTCAATCAAGCTAAAAAATGTTTGCGTTACACAATTAATTTTGACGACCTACCCTTGAATTGGCATCGCCTCGTTCAAATTTGGCCCCGACATCAGTTCAATTTGTTTGGCATAAATTTCTTTGTACATTGCAATCTGTCCCGACAGTTCCCTTAATTGCTCTTGCCAAATATCTACAAATACAAAATCAGCAATTATTCTCAGCAAACCTCTTCAGCCGTAATCACTAATTACCTTCATTTCTTTCTCTAACTATATGAGAGAGTTCAGCCGTAAATATTTTGACAAATGGGGTTGTCCTCACATCTCTAGCATGCTTCAACATATCGTCGGCAAACCTATACAAATAATTGCCCATGTCAACAATGTGACATTTCCTCAAATATCCTTGGAAATGAAGAAAAATTTTCGCAACATTTAAATTCCAGACTTCAATCTTGGATAACTGTTCGATTAATTCTTTACCCAACAAAGCAACAACGTTATGTCTTGATAAATCGAAAATTGGGTCATCTTTTCCAGTTCGTTTTGCTGCAAACACGTTTGCAAAGTTTTGATGTATTCGTAACCTTGCAAAAGCGCTGAATAGTACTGACAGTACTTCAGCATTAAGTTAAGTATTCTGGAAGCGCAATCTTCATTTGTTACTTTTTTGGCGCCATCGACCAGATCGACCACACAAGGTGTCATAACGGCCCGTTTCCAATACTCTTCTGATGGAGTTCCGTTGATGCCATTCCGGTATTGCTTGTGCACAACATTGAGACGGGACAAATAGGACTCAGACTCTTCTGTTGATTCGTTCCCTTCTTCCTCGACCACGAGGTTGCGAAGGGTGTCGTGGTCGTGGTCGTGGTCTGCTAGGATTCATAACAGTAATTTTAATGTCAAGTTTAGAAAGAAAAAGTAACTAACATTAGACTAAACTTATATGCATTCTTTATGTCCAATTCTTCACTCCTGAATAAAATCGTACACTCCTTATGTTTGGGGCCTTGACTTGGGACTTTGGATAACCAAAAGAAACACCAACAACTTATTGTAAAAATTGATGTTTATTGTTGTACTTTACTTGATATTAAAAAAGGGAATCTTGTTGACGAAGTGGCGGCTCTTCAAATATCACGGGGCTTCGTGGTCAGCTGCTTGGCGTTTTGTAAAATCTGCTCTTGAGCGATTATTTCACAAACAACAACACAACAGCAACAATTCGACAGCAACAGCAACAACTCAGGATCAATTCAGGAGAGAATTCAAAAAGCGTGGCTTCTTTATTGTCGACTTTTTTTTCACTTTTTTTTTACTTGTTACGTTGCTATGACAATTAAAACTTTACGCACAGCTTGCGCGGGAAAAACACGGGGACGCAACACCTTATCTTCCTCTTCAAATTTGTATCTATAAAAGAATCCTGGACTGTCTTTTACAAATCTTATTATTTTTAAGTCCTTAATTCTTAAAGGATTGTTTTTAGTCTTAAGTTTCATAAATTTGTTTTTATATTTAAAATCAAAAAAATCGTTGTAGCTCAAAGTTTTTACGATATAAGGTTTTGGTTTTGTTCTCGCATTAGTCAAAATAGTGGTCCATTTCGATGGTGCCATTATAGATTTTCCTTTAATTGATTTCTCAATAACAGCGTGAATTGAATCTAGAGGCATGTATGTGGGATAGCGGGCAAAAAGCAAATTCACAAATTAATAAAGTTTAATAAACTAACATATGAAACTAACAAACTAAGCAAATAAACAAATTAAATATGTGAACCACAGCAGGGCACGAAAAGGGCGGCGGCTCGTCTTCCCGACTCGTTAGTGACTGAGTTCCCCGCGCAGCTCTTGCTGAACTCGCCCTCTTGTCCGAGACGCGATCCCGCCTGGATCGTCGCCTTCAGATCCTACATGTATGTGTGTCTTGTGAGTAAATAAGTAATCATAACTTCACTTATTTCTTTTGTTGTTTTCAGAAAATACAAAATTATCAGAAGTACAGACTTGTTTTTATTCTGGCCACCACAATTATCGCAGAAAAATTCAACGTCTTTGATATTGCCAATTTGATCAACATCTTTTAGGTAGCTCAATAAATTGCTACAAATTTTATTGGAACCTGTCTTTCTATCCTTCTCTTGCCAAAGGTAGCAGATCCCATTTCTTGTAAACGTTTCGTATATTGTGAAATTGTAAACGGGATATTTTCTGTAAAAGCTTGTTAACATGCCATCTGAATGAGGAGTTGCCAAAACTTTTTGCATGTCAAAACTATCTACAATTGTTTCGGAATTTGTTTCAGCCTCCTTTTGTTTTTTTAGAAATATAGCTTTTATCTTTTAATTAAGGTTGACAAATACTCGGTGTACAAATCTTCCGGAGTCTCATAACGCCTAGCTTTGGCACCGTTTTGAAGTGTTCGATCACTCAAGCCATCAATTAGACACGATACTGCATCTTTTTCAGTGATGTTGCAAGCCTGGATCAAATTTATCTTCCCAAAATAATACTGAGTCATAGTCTCATGGTCTTTCTTTCCGTAATTGACGAGTTGTCGTAAAGTTGTCGCAAAGTCATGATGGTCAGGAAATGTCTTGATTAACAATGCTTTCCCTTCCACCCTAGAATAGGTATAGGTGGTCAAATTATCGTACCAGGTGCGAGCTAAACCTGTCAAGCGATTTTGCATGAGTTGGATATTGGCGTTCTCATCCCATCAGTTTACTTTCGCCAACTGGTCAATCTTGTCTACCCATTTTGCTGAAGATTGGTTGGGTTTCCCAGAAGGGAATTCCGGTATACAGTCGCTTTTTACTACCAATCGAACAATCGTTCGACTATTTTTAGTACTGCAAGATTCTCGCTTCAGCAAACTTTCTACCAGCGCTTCTAAGGTCCTTAGTCGGCTTCTATCGTCCTCTTTGTACCCTTCCCTACGAGAATAGTAGCTAGAACGCGAATGTTTTGGAGAGCGTGATCAGCAGCGCGATCGCGAACGTGATCGTCTATGTTGATGCTTTGATTTATTTCGTCTCCGATTCGTGTGAGCCTCGTCATGTTGCCGATTCGCGCAGCCCTTGTCCTTTTGTTGCGCCTTGGACTTATCAGAGTCAGCAACTTTTTGCCGTTTTGCACGGTCGCACAGTGGGACAGAATTGCGAAAAGCTGGCCAAAATTCCAAATTACAAAGTTTCCAGAAACTACCTGAAAATGGTACTTACCTGGGGCATAATAGTCCCTCTTTGTGGGACAAAGAGTATTTTTCAGAATCGTTTTCAATTTAGTCGCTCACAGATAGCCAAACGTAGCAGATCTAAAGCGAAAATTCTTAGTGTTGAAAACGTGGTTTACACGTGCTGTTTTGAAGAAAGTTTTATACGTTTTAATTGGAAATTTTTGGAAAGTTAAACATTGATCAAATAGTTCAAGCTCAGTGCTTCATTCTAGTATATGCTTTTGGTAAAAATAAAAAATTACCAATAAAAGAATATTTTTTAGAAATTGGCTGTAAGTTGATGTAGTTATAAACAAAATGCAATATTACAAGTGAGTTACAAAAAAAGTTCCGTTATATTCCGCTTTGAATTTAGTGTCAAAACGTAACTTGACGTATTACCTATTCATCCAAATAAAATGTAGTTGCCCCATGCTGCCCCATATTTTTTTGAATGATTTTCTTCCTTCGCCTGCAACGAATCACCAGCGTTCATAAGTCGCGATGGCGTGGCGCAAACGTGTTGAGCAACGATGTATTAAATTTTATTCTCCAATTTTGACACTGATTATGACTTTTAGAGAGACAATGGTAGTGGACCATTGTCATTTCTAAATTTTTTGTAGACTTTTAAATTTTGATCGAGTTTTTGAAATTTCCACCCCCGCATTGAAGCCCTATTTTAAAGTTAGATTTTTTTTAGTATTTTTTCCAAAAGTAACTACTATTTGTTTAATTATATCGATAGTTTTTAAAATTTTGATGTATATTTTGAAAATGCCACCCCGTTATACAAGCCCTATTTTAAAGTTAAATTTTTTTTACTATTTTTGCCAAAATGCCTATTAATTGTCAATTTATTTCGATAGTATCAAAATACTGATAGGGGTTTTAAAAATTTCACCCCCTGAAACCACTCCTATTTTAAAGCTGAATTATTTTAGATATTTTTTGCAAACATATCTATGTGTTGGTTACTCATTCTGAGAGTTTCAGAATTTTGGCCAAGTTTTCGTAATTCTGTCCCACTGTGGGTCGTGGTCTTCATGCTTATCCTTGCCCATGTTTGGGTTAAGGAGGGCGTTCGAAAGGCTTGAAACGAGCGCATTTTTCGCCGTTTTTGGTAGTGGTTACCAAGGGTACTAATTAACCTAGAGAAAATCCAAAGGTATCTATGAAAAGAGAAAAGAAGAACGCAGGTGCTGATCTATTTTATTTTATGATTACTGCCGTAGTAACTCTCCAAAAAAATCGCAAAAATGTGTGAATTTGAAAATCACTTAATGGCTTCTGATTTCGTTTCGTAACCGTTTTTTGAAATAAAAAATAGATGAGCACCTGAGGAATAATATGTAAAAACATATGTATGCAAAAAAATTGAACTCGATTATCTATTTTTTGAGAAGACCACTACCAAGTGATTAACGTGGGGCAAGTACTTTTCGCCGGGTTTTAGGCAACTTTCATTACGAAACCGTCTGTTTTTGATCTAAATAGGAGCTAATTAGTTTAACCATTCCTCACTAGCTCACCATAGGCGCTATATGCAACAGAATACGTAGCCAAAAAATATGAAACGAAGCAGAAGAATTCTATGGATATCGCATCGAATGTTACATTTTATACGGAAAATACAAATATGGATTTATTCAATACCATAGGTACTCGTAATGTTATGCATTTTACTTACTATAAAAACATTACGTTCCCCGGGATGCTCATGAAATCCCGTAGGTATTGAACATGGTCTTATAATCTCCATACCATACTCTGTAATACTAAATGTTACTGTTCTGAAATTATTTAATTATTAACCGGTATTAACAAGGATTTCTTTTAAATTACTGCTTGCGGCTTGATGCCTGGACAATTGCTATTGCTTCTGGTATCTGATTTTGATAAATGTACTGAGTGTGCAAATCAATGCTTGATAAAAATGCACTTTGAGAAGGATGTGTCTAAAATTGTAAAATATAGTAAGTATGAAGTGTTATAGATGTGCATTATATCAAATTAAACTTACATGAATCCATCCAATAGTTGTCAAATTCCGATTGACACAAAAATTTAGCAGCTCTTCTTCATTACTTGTAGTACATGTATTGGGTGTTCCAGTTTGGTATAATTAAATGAGTTATCAAAAACTCATTGTTGTCCTTAAAATAATTTGACATAACTTTGCCTTACAAAAGGGTCAGCTCTCGACTTACCCATTTTCCTGCTAAAACGCCGCAAGTCTCTATATTTTTCACGGTGTTGTTGTGAGCTACAATTTCAAATTGTGAAATTACTTGTGGAGACATACACACTTTTCTCAATTTCGTGCCAGATTGGTGAACTGCCGCCATGGATTTACATTCTACCCCCCTAGAATTGAACATTATGATTTTTGTAATTTTCTCCGAATACTTCTATCATGCAATATAATACTAACCCCTTGTCGACTGTATCAAATACTTGACGTTTTATGTTACATTTTTTTTGTAACTTTTGTTTTGGCTGTTTGGGAATAAAGCTAGGAGGATCGTAACACAACTTCTGTTGGGGTATTCTTCTACGTACAATTTCCTGTACGAGACATTCCCGATAAAATTTTCTTAATTGTGGATAAATTGTGTCTGTCCACTGTTGCTCGTCCTTTGCAATAATTTCCACAAAAATGTTGGTAGCTTTGTTGATGAATACTACAAAGTAACAGAAGTTCCTGTCTGCAATGTTCAGCTGTCCCTGAATTTGAAACCAGTAATTATGTTTTCGCTTCAAACGTAATTGACCGTTCCACATTTCCAAGCAAAAATTTGTCAATTTTTTGCTGGTGACAGCTTCTTCCAAGGAAATGCCTTTCTTATGCAAGGAATGCAGACATTTCACTTCAACTAAGTAGTTGTCATCAACTAGTCCTGAATTTTTTTTATTTATTGTGGTAAGCCAATATTTATTGCAATTTCCTACCATCAGGGGATGCACCTAAGCAACCATCTTGCAGATAAATAAAGAAGCCTGCCGGTTGTACAGAAATGTTGAATTTTGTTTCAAGCATTTCTATCGCCACCTTTTCCATAGATTTTCCGTAATCTGTACTTGGTGTGGTGAAGGGCTTTTGATACAGAATCCTTTTCACTAAGTTGTGGCATGGCGTAGTGGACTTACGATGAACAACATTGCCAAAGGTTGATGCAGTTAGTCGATTTAATCGTTCTGTAATAAACAGATCTGACTCAAACTGGCCCTTCGAATGCCGTTCCACAAAATCTCGTTCTTCTTTTGTCACCTACAACAGCAGCATGATTAATGGGTTCTCTGTACTTGAGATATTTAAATAATAGTAAGTACCTGAAGCTTTTCAATTATCCTTGAGCAATTTAGAGCTATTTCTTCTTCATCTTCCGGTTGGAGTGCCTTAGGACCATAATCAGTATTTGCTTGTGGAGGGATGTTTTGATCGATGGTTTGCGTTTTCTTTGATCCTGTTTCATAGCTCAAACTTCGTTTGCTCTTCATTTCTTTGAGGCGAATTTGTCTGGACATGTACCGTTTTAAAGTTTGGCCTGGGCTCTTCTCCATTAACTTCTTCTAGGGCTTACGATGCCAATTAAAACTTTCGTTGTACCGCAACCCCGCTAAATTACACCTCATTTCAAATGACCCCCTAGATATCAAATTGAGGCGCTTTCCAGCGTTGAAACGAGCCGCAATGTTCATAAATGTTTCCACACAGTTGGTAGTTTCATTCCCAACCAATTGTGGACTTTTCCTCAAAAGCAGTTCCAGCGCTCCTAAAATGAGTGTTGTTCATGCTTATGCATTTATTATGTATATTTTTTTTATCTTACCATATATATGATTGTATAAGCCACTTTCCTTATCTCTAAAATTTGTTCTTCATTGGCTTTCCCAACTTCTTTGCAGTAATGGACTTTGCAATCCTTATGCTGCCCAAATACATGCAATGGACCATTTCGGAGATCTTCACGTAAAGCTGTATCATCATTACTTTTTGCCCGGTGGTAAATGGCGGTTTGGGCAACAGACTGCAAATTGTCTATTTCTTTCCGTCCAAGCTGCTTTCTAGCCAATGCACTTATTTTTGTATCATCTTTAATTTTATACAGCCCTTTCCCATAATTTTTCACGCAGTGGTTAACGCATTCAATTTTTTTCACTTGCCTACCATAGGGAACCCTTTCCACAATTTTAGCATAGACACTGCTGTCTCCGTCCGCAATAAAAGTTTTATAACGCAAATTATAATCTGCTTCAGCCGCACAAAAACCCTTCAACGATTATGTCAGCTTCCATTGCAGGTGAACTTCCTGACCAATTGCGGAAACATCGGTGTTGGCGTGGAATTTCTTGTCGGTTCGAGGCTCTTGCGCAAATACAGCAATATTTATTCCTTACACCAAGGAATAGAATTTTTCTGATCCACTTACCAACAATTATAGCCTAAAATAGTGGTATGATATTAGTAATTTGCAATTATTATTAAGTATATTATTACATACCACACCAGACGCTGCATTGTAACTGTGTCCCCACGAACGTTTGCTCCATCCACAATCCAGATATACGGTAGTAAAAGGTGTTCCATCTGGATCTACATCTCCATTTTTTTTGGCGGCCGCAGCTTCTTCTTTAGCTGATTCCTCCATTTCAGTGGATAGCTCATCATGCCAAACCTAAACGTTTTTTTTATAATAATAACCTGCAGGAAAGGCATTAGGCATTGGAACTGCATAACATAATTTGCGGTTATGCAATGCGGTCATACCTATTACCGTTTCAGGTATAACTATTGTTAAAAATCAATAAATACCTCTCCCAGCTCCCGTTCTATGGAAAGAAATGTAACTTTGTTCATTGGTGGAATATCTGCACACGACATCAACTCTTCCATTTGTCCAAAAGTGCTACCAACAGATAAAGTACCCCACACAACGCCCATATTGATTGAAGAATACTTATTATCACAGTTTTCGGTACTGTATAATTGTCTCAGCGCAAACATTGCAATGGAATTCTATATTCCACGAGAATGCTCTTTATGTGGAAACAAAAATCCAGCACATTTTTTACTATGGTTGTATTGCAAATATACAGCCCATTTCAAAACAAATCCTAAATTGACAATTCGATTGCCAGGAATAGTCGTTGTAAAAATATCTTCTGTTTCCAGTGGCATCTCCATAATCCTACAAGAGGTTTTAAATAGTAGGTTACACATGCATGAGACACAATTAAATTATAGTATACACGGTGGGGCAATAGTGCGTCCGACTTTGATACCTTGAGTTCTCTGATACGTAGAAATTTGATTTAAAAACACAAATGAACTAGAGGAAGAAGTCTATAACTGGAAATTATTTTTGAACATACATGGTGAGCCAGGAAGATTATACAGGGGCAAGTAACATTTTTTTAAATGGAATGTGGTGTGTAAAAGAAGATTTTTCAGAGCCTTTTCCTAGACTCCTTTTAATCCAATATTATTGCTGATTATTTCCAAACCACTTGGATGTAGCGATTTTTTTTGTTCAAATAATGGCATCTGCAGATGCATGTGAAAAAAATCACTACAGTCACCATTACAAGTTCTAAGAAAAAGGAAACATCTGTGGGATGTCATTAAATCGTTTTAACTTTTTAAAAAATATAAAGGCTAGCTGAATTTCATTTTTTAATTTAGAATTTTTTGAATTTAATTTTCTCCATTTTTTCAAATGAAACTAAAAATGAGCATTTTTTGTATATACATATGGCTATTTGTAACCATTTTCGATTTATTGCCCAATAATTAATTACAAAATTCAAGAATAATCCTAAAAAATTAGATCGTTTTCCAAATAACTCCAAAAAGTTCTAAATTGAAAAATTCAATCTAGCCATCCGGTATAATTCTTCAAAAGTTAAAAACGATTCAAAGACATTCCACAGATGTTTCCTAACTAGTCTTTACACAAATTTTTCTTAGAACTTATAATTGTGAATGTAGTGATTTTTTTAACATACATTTGCAGATGCCATTATTTGAACAAAAAAAAATCACTACGGTCAAGTCGTTGGGAAATAATCACCAAAAATATTGGAATGAAAAGAGTCTACGAAAAGGCTCCGAAAAATCTTGTTTTACATACAACATTTCATTTAAAAAAATGTCACTTGTGTGCGGAGCAGTTTGGGTAAATGAAATGGTTCCCAAACTTTGGGTTAACAACTGTATTTGCGGACTTGAGTCCCAACTTCACGTGGTCGTTGTAGATGGTCAAGTGCCCACCATGAGGCCATAGCAGGCAACAGGTAAACCTGGATTTCCCACCCTCACATTGACCATCATTGGTCCAGGGTGGGATAGCCCTTGGTTGGCAAAGCTCACATGAGCGCGTACAGTCGCCGTCATTGAAGAAGCCCAGGGTAAAGCGAATTTTATTCTAACTTGAGTTACATTTGCAACCAGGCTAAACCACGGGGGTACAGTTTGTTTGAGAACCGCACAGGTGAACTAAGATTAGTTGAAATAGAGTTGCACATTTCAGTTTTAAATTATAAAAAGCTTCAAGCACACCGTAAGTTGGAATGAATTTTACTTCACCCTGGGCTTCTTCAATGACGGCGACTGTACATACTCCCCCCCTTGACACATCGTCAATAAGAAAAAAGAAATACATACAATAACAAAAAAAAAACAACCTATACACTTAAAAACAAGAAACCCAAAAAAAAATATTTTTATGAAACCTAACTAAAAACACTAACTAAGAATACCTAACTAATAATAAAAATGATTAAAATCATGACGATTAATAACTAATAGAACGCATTAAGATACAGGGCAAATCGTCCTGAAAGAGATTAATAAATCAAGTAAAACCATTAAAATTACAATAACCTTAACTAATTATTAATATTAATTAATAAATGTCCGGTTTTGCGCACTAATATAGCGTTTATGAATGAAACTTTGCACTGTCACGCACCCCGCATAAATACGACGATTTTGCGGTTACCCCACGCACTTTCACTATGTTCCGCACTAGATGATGGGGCACGGGTCACCTGACTCGATGACGAACAAAGATCATAAAAATGAATCATCAGGCATCTGCAGGATTTGCTGCGTTCGTCGAAGCAGGTTCTATGGGGAGCACGCATAACTTCCTAGAGCTACGCTTAATAACTCCTCCGGCAGTCTTAACGGTGACTACCCGCACTTCCTTGTCAGGTCCAGGGTGAACCTCTAACACGCGGCCGATTTTCCACATTAGAGGTGGAAGATTGTCAGAAATGAGAACCATAGAGCCTGGTACCAATTGTGACGTTAACGACTTTCGCCATTTAGCTCTCCGCTGCATCTCAACCAGCACCTCCTGGTGCCATCGCTTTCACAACTGCTGCCGGATCTGTTCAATCCGCTGCCAACGACCAAGACGGTTTTCCGGCACCTGGAGTAAGTTTGGCTCAACGGGAGCCACAAGCGGTTCTCCAATTAGGAAATGACCAGGAGTTAGGATTTCTAAATCATTAGGATCTTCACTAAGGGGGGATAATGGACGAGAATTTATTATGGCTTCAATTCTGGCCAACAGGGTTGCCATTTCTTCAAAATTTAAGGATGTATTACCTAACACACGCTTCAAATGCTGCTTAACAGAACGAACTAAGCGTTCCCACGTACCTCCAAAATAAGGCGAGCGAGGCGGAATAAATTTACACACGATTTCTTTAAAATGATTTGCAAAGTTGATCTTAAATTTTGAGTTACTCACAACATCAAAAACCTCCCGTAATTCCCTCTGTGCTCCAACAAAATTTCCACCATTATCCCAACAAATAATGGAAACGTTTTCCCTACGCGCTATGGACTGGAAAGCATTGATAAAAGCCAAAGAAGTCAAATCATCAACCAGCTCTAGGTGAATCGCCTTTGTTACCATACAAACAAAAAGCGCACCATAAGATTTTACCACCTTCGCGTTACGTCGAACACCTTGCTTGATATAAAGCGGACCAAAAAAATCAATTCCAACATTTACAAAAGGACGAGCCGGTTGAACACGAATTTGCGGTAAATCGCCCATTTTTGGCACACAGACACGTGGCCCCACCTTAAAGCATTGTAAACAGGTGCGACAAACTTTTCTTACTAGGCTTTCACGTACCTAGTCTATAAATAGTCGGCGCCCAACATGTGCACTGGACTCGTCACTCGTCAGCGCGACCACGCACAGTGGGACAGAATTGCGAAAAGCTGGCCAAAATTCCAAATTAGAAAGTTTCCAGAAACTACCTGAAAAAGATACCTACTTGGGGTATAATAGTCCCTCTTTATGGGGCAAAGAATATTTTTCAGATTCGGTTTCTATTTAGTCGCTCACAGATAGCCAAACGTAGCAGATCTAAAGCGAAAATTCTGAGTGTTGAAAACGTGGTTTACATGTGCTGTTTTGAAGAAAGTTTTATACGTTTTAATTGGAAGTTTTTGGAAAGTTAAACATGGATCAAATAGTTCAAAGTAAGTGCTTCATTCTAGTATTCTAGTGATCTAAAATGAGAGAACTAATCTCTGCACGTCAAAATGCATACAGTGAGAAAAAACCATATATGATGGCGAAGTCTTTGCCCTTAAAAAACGAACATTAGTGATTAATTTATTCAAAAGCTATTACTTACCTAACTGAGTACATAAAATGCAATGGAAAACGGCGGTTATGCCAAATCAGATTTTATTGTTATGTTTTAGCACAAGCGACACATATTTAGATCGCTATTTAAAGAGTTAATTAACAATTTTTCAGCAAGAGCGTCCATTGAAGATTGAGAGTCAAATTTTAGTTCCACAATCAAGCCCACATCATTTAATATGATGAGCAGATCAAGACGTGGCGATCTTCCTGTATATTTTATTTGGTAGATGCCCAGTTCAGTGCGAACTACAAGCATTTTCAAATTATACGAAAAAGCATAAAGTGTACCACTCAGCTCAGCTTCCGATTCGGGTATTACGGCTCCATCAAACAACTTGGATACAGCCTTTGCATATTTAGTAAATGTTTTTTTATCATCTGTTGTTAGTACTGATTTTAATACTGCCCAGTAATTATGTAGATTCTCCGGTAAAATTTGAAAATTTTCAATGTAGAACTTTACATTATAACACTTATCTTCGAATATCTTCTTAATTTCTTTATTTGAAATTCGAACGGTGATTGTTCGATCCCCAGAGCCTATAACATTCAAATATCCATTTTCCGTCAAAAATTGGAGGAACAGATGCGCTTTTTCGATTTTTTTCCTGGGGGGGCGGCTGAACGCTGAGCCGCACACTGAGGCCAGATAGGCCCATTGTGTGCACCCCTGTGTGGTTTCTAGAGAGCTCTTTAGAGCATGGCTGTGCTTCTGATGAAGCCCAGTAGCCTGTTCATAGGAGCCCTCCTGATTTCACTTTCCTCTAAGAAGGGAAAGTCTAGATACCTGGATCTCTGTGCAGCAAGAGCCGGACAATGACACAGTACATGAAGAGGCGTTTCTTCCTTCTCTTCACACCTTCTGCACATAGGGTCCTCAAGAGAGCTCACAATGTAGAGGTGTCTTCTGACGGGGCAGTGTCCCGTGAGCAGTCCAACCGCCTTCCTCAGATCCTCCCTGCTGAGTCTCAACAACTCAGCGGTTCTTTGCTGATCGGGACCTAAAATGAAGATCCTCGACTGTCGAGGTGCGTTTGCCTCCCATTTCCTAGAATGCCTTGCAGACACCCGGTTCCTAAAGGCACGTTTTAACTGGCTTGGAGGAATGCCCAGTGCCGGCTCCGGGCCAATCAGGCTCATACCTGAACCCTTTTTGGCCAGGGGCGTCAGCCCTTTCATTTCCCCCATGCCCCTGATCACTAGGGATCCAGCAGATAACAACCTTGTTGTGCTCCGCCAGTTTCCGGAGTTTCACGTGACAGTCCCAGACAGGCCTTGATGAGGCCCTGAAAGAGCCTAATGCCCGTAGGGCAGTCTGACTGTCCGAGAAGATGCAGATACGCCTATTCGCATAAGCCCTCTCCAAATTCTCCGCCGCACATGCTGTAATCGCGAAAATTTCGGTTTAAAAAACTGTAGCCGGCCTGCCAAGTGCGAAGCTACGCTCCACCTTTGGAGACCCGCCAACGATTCCTGCTCCGGACCCCTTGTCGGACACCGACCCGTCCGTGTACCAGACGAGGCCACCCCGACGCAGTTGATCCCGATATTGGTTGCCCCATTCTTCCCTGGAGGGGAGTAGAATGGTGTAGTTCTTTTCTATCATGAGGCGCGGGACCATAGCATCGCCGCCCATCTGAAAGATGGGGGACTCGGCCAGCAGCCTGCTGGCCGCGACCACATGTCCTATTGTGCGCCCCCGATCTTGCCACTGTCCAGCGGCCCGCAGCCTTAGGAAAGCCGCCCCGGCCCCTTCCGTCACCGTAAGGTGAAGGGGTGGGAGCCCGACCAGCATCTCAAGAGCCGCGGTGGGAGTTGTTGTAAACGCCCCTGTAACCGCTAAACAGGCCAGCTTCTGCAAGTGGTTTAGCTGTGACCGACCCCACTGTCGTTCAGTGCAGGTCCACCACACCACTGCACAGTATAAGAGCATTGGCCTTATCACGCATGTGTAAAGACAACGCATAATGTTGGGTGTCAAGCCGCACGTAGTTCCGAAGGCCCTTCTGCAAGCCCAGAGGACGGCAGAGGCCTTCTTAACTTTTTCCTCTACATGTTTCCTCCACGTCAATCTGGCATCCAAGAAGACGCCCAGATATTTGACATTGGCGGAAACCTGCAGAGTATGTCCGAAAAGTCTGGGCCCACTGTAGTCGGCCCCAACTCTTCTTTTTGTAAAGACAACATACCCCGTCTTCCTAGGGTTGACAGTAAGCATATTGTCCTCACACCATTCCATGACGAGCCCCAGAGCCCATTGGTTGTGCTCATGAGCCACGCCTAGTGTTGTCCGAGTCCAACAAGTATTTTTTAAAGAATGCTTTGTTCCTTTTTTTACTTTCGGTCAAATACTTTAAAATCGAGTGGCAGTTATAAATAACATAGTCATCTGAATCAATAAGTTGGTAACCTTTGTACCATTGTTTTACTTCGTCATTATGGAAAGCAATAAATTCTTTTTTTTTAGGCGACTGTTTACTTCTGCATCTGTAAAGCTAAAATAGGGACAAAAGGCAGGCTCACTAAGAAACTCGTAAAACTGGATATTGATAACTTTGATGGCTGAGTTCAGAACTTCTTTCTTTGAAGTTGTTTGTTTGATGATGTCCATGATCGGAAAATCGAATTCATTGATTAATTAATATATAATCGGGTTTCTTATAGTACATATTTAAACACTCAGATAAGTTATACAATTCCTGGATCACATCAAATCGCTCTAAATCTCCAGATTGTTTTCAATACTTCTTTCTCATTTTCTTTAATAAGCTCCACATCTTCCAATTTCATAATAAGATGCTTATGTTCTTTAAATACCCGGATAATGAGCACCTTTACTTTACTTTTATTGAAAGAGTTCATCTACAGGTATACCAGAGACATGTTTAAAATCGACGTATATAACGGGATTTGTTTAGGTCGAGATTAGTGGACTGTATGATATGTGTTGGGTTTGAAAATAGAAGTGTCACCAATGTGTAGATCTTTATTGTTGTTACGATGACGTCGTCTCCATCAGAGAGCTACTTCTATAATGATTCAGAAAAGCATACGACCAGGGCGGGGGAGGTTTGTTACAGGTAGATTTCCCACCCCTACCCTTGCCTCGTGGTCCAAGTTGGGTGCAGCGTCAACATGTCGAGCCGGATTCTGCACATTGATAGATTGGGTGCTCACCTTTGCATAGGTAGCACCTCACATTGCCCTTCGTTGAATGGTAAGCATTTAACGTCGGCTTGCTTGAGGAAAATTTATTTACAGGTAACTGTTTTAGATTAGGTTTATACATATTACTTACGGAAGCTAAAAACTGGCATCTTTTCTCCAAAAAGTCTTTAAATTCCGCTAACGTGGGCATGTTTGAATTATCCAATTTAGCTTCCCACTCCTTTTTGGCGCCATAATCTAACTTACTATTGATTATGGCTATCACGATGTAATCCCAAGAATCTACCGGAACCTTTAAGACCTTGAGAGCTTCCAAGTTAATTGTTATTGTGTCAAGCAATTGACGCAATGATGACTCCGAGTTTTTAACAATATTCGGTGCCGAAAGAATCGCGTTAATATGATCCTGAATAATCAAGCGCTCTTTTTTAAATCGTTTTTCTAAAATTGACAGCGCCGTTGTGTAATTAGCGCTCGAAACAGATAAGGCCTCGATGGCCCGAAGCGCTTCGCCTGTAAGGCACGAACGCAAGAAATTTAGCTTTTAGCAGTCGTTCAGAGTTTGATTCTTGTTGACTAAATTATCGAAATTATCGAAAAACGACAAGTATTCTGAATATGCCCCATCGAATGTAGGCAACTTAATTTTTGGTAAGATATTTTGGACAACTTGATGAACTTGATCTTGAGGATTATCAGATTCAGTCCCAGTCGGACTGGACACGCGTCTCGGAGTTACTGCAGGTAAACGCCCTTTAACTATATTTTTAATTTTTACCAATACATCATAATATATGGTTTCAAATGCTACAGATTCGGTGTCTACACTTGTGTCCTCCGGAGGACTGACTTCCCTGATTTCAAATTGAATATCATCAAACTCAATAAAAACCTTTTCTAGCGCCAATTTACGTACTTGCAATTGTTCCAAATCATCTTTCTTGTCAAAGGTGTCTAGAAATGTTTTTATCTTCGTAAGCTTGCCTTTGATGTAACCGCGCTTACTAACTAATTTCTTGAGGGCTTCCGTTTCCGCCATCTCAAAAAATGCTAAGTATCCGCTTTCCAACACTTATGGAAATAGGGATATACGATAAAGAAAAGGAATCGAGACACTGACCTTTTATTTCCTCGGGTTCCTTGGTTGGGAGATGTATGTCGCTTGACCCTACCTTGATGCTCCGCTGATGGGCTGGCTGGTGGACTCTCCGCTAGTTCACTGTGGCACTTAATTATGCGCTCGCGATTGTATTTCGACGTGATTTGATAAATTTTTAGTAAATCCGGTTCGAAGATAGACCAATGTTTAGGTCGAGATTAGTGGACTGTGTGATATGTGTTGGGTTTGAAAATAGAAGTGTCACCAATGTGTAGATCTTTATTGTTGTTACGATGACGTCGTCTCTATCAGAGAGCTACTTCTATAATGATTCAGAAAAGCATACGACCAGGGCGGGGGAGGTTTGTTACAGGTAGATTTCCCACCCCTAACCTTGCCTCGTGGTCCAAGTTGGGTGCAGCGTCAACAGGATTCTCTTGGCAGTACTTATCAAAAAAAAATCTTTTTTCTTTCCAGATCTTTAATTTGTTTTCTTGAAAGAGTTTCTTGTTTCCTGTTAGGAACTCCTTCACCATATCCAGGTATGTCGATTTTCCAAATCGTCGAGGCGCCAATGCTACTATCACATCATCGCCTGCTTTGAGAAAGGCTTTAACAAATAGAGACTTATCCACAAATGTAGCATGGTCTACGATTTTGCTAAACGATTGTGTAGATAAATTAGCTATTATCTTTGGTGGTGTGCTCTGCAAAGATAAAAACATATATCACATAACCATACAAGAACAGGAATGCTACATAAACACGTATGAGACTACATTTATTAATCTTGTCTTTACATTTGAAAAATAAAATATTTTTAAAATTAACAGGCTGATTTTTGCAAATCTAAAAGTATTTCCAGTAATTCCCTTAATATGGGGCTAAATTCAGTTGGAATTAAGATTGCACGTAAAATGAGAACAAATGAGAACAAACTGGAAAAATCTTAACTTCGTCTTTCTCGGACACAACTTTGGTCTTGTAGGACGTCAGCCTCGATGCAAATCCTTCAGTAATACTTCTTACCGAAATTACACTAGAAGTTTCGGGTTCTTCTATTGAAGTAGAGGGAGTTGAATCAGTAATTGTGATTTCGGCTGGTTGAGTTTCCGGGAGATAATAATTGTTATTAACTTCTAATGAGGAATTATTTGAACCTTGATTATTGGGGTGGAGAAGTTTTGCTTTATAATCACGTAAATCTACTGGATCAAAAAAATCCTCAGGAAATTTAGACTCGTCGACCGGTCGAATGCCACAGGTGTAAAACCCATATTTGAAACTGATATCGCTTCTCACCATACTGTTTTCAGTATCTCTGCAAATTTGGCTTTGGGACAACGTCCCGTAGATTTGCCCATTTGAGTTTTACCATATTCAACAAGCTTTTTATCCCATTTTTTCTTGACCGGTCCAAAAACACACTTATCAAGAGGTTGCAATCTATCAGTGAGATGGCTTGGAAAGCGAAACAATTGAATGTTATTTTTTATAGCTTGTTGAACTATTCTGGAACTTATGTGACTTGTATGGCCATCGTAAAGAAGCAGTGCTGCTTGGTCTGGTAAATTGTGTTTCAGTCTCAGTTCCTTAACAAACGGTATAAAGTCATCACTGAACTAACAAAGGAACTGTGGCTCTTCCATCCACCCATTGATTGAAGCAGCATGCAAAGTTCCTGGAAAAGATTCCGTTGAAGTCCATCTTGCTTGCACTGCTGCTTCTTTAAAGACTATTAAAGGTGGAAGAACAGCATCACTGGCAGAGACACATGCTAGAACTAATAATAGATTAATAGATAATAGAGTAATAGATTCTCGCCCTAAACCCCCGGAAATTCGAACTAGTGCTTTCCCTTTTTCTCCAATCGCTCTTATTCTGCTTGGATCAGTGTTAAATCCGCTCTCATCTGCGTTGAATAAAAACATATCACGGTTTGGTACCTTTTATTTTGCAACTTACTACATAAATAGCTATTATTGCACAGTATGAATGACAGCTGCAAAAGGAACAAGAATACCGCAGAACGTCTTCTCACTTAGACCTAGGTATATTACAAACAACAAAAAAGTATGTATTATATATAAGTACACTACGATAATACAGACGGTATTATCTATGTACATACATAGATTGTTCAGAATTATAAAGTATTTGGCTTTTGTTTTAAAGATTATATATGGCAGGCTTTTATCGACCGGTATAATATTTTAATAGTGAGCTGCCATATATACAAAGCTATGTATTTAAAAAAAATTCAGTTCTATGTTTACTTATTGATAGTGCGTTCGAATTTCTTAAATCTACATCACAGAGATCAATTCGTCTTATAATTAATTTCTTAAGATAAAGTGGAGTGTTCGTTCTTAGTATCTTGTAAAGAAGACAAATAAAGTGTAATACTCGTCTCTGACTCAAGGGCATCCACTCAAGCTCCCGCACATCCCGACTGACGTGCTCTCTTCTACTCATGTTGAAAATAAATCTAATGCAAGAATTTTGAATCTTTTGAACTCTATACTAGTTATATGCTGACAAGTATGGTTCATAAACACTGTCCATGTAATTTGCAAGTGACAGAACCAAGGAGTCTGACAAGGTTTTCTTTGTGGAAACGGGTAGAAACTGTTGATATTCCCAAATGGTTCTTAGCCTAAAAAACGAATTTTTGCACAGCCTGCTTATATGCCCATCAAAACTCAGTCTCTGATCAACAACAAGCCCCAAGTCGTCCACTTCCATCGCCCATTTCACCCTCACATCATTAAGTTTTAAAACCAAGTCATCCGTACCTATTTGTGACCGACACAACAAGATTGCCTGTGTTTTTGTGGCATTTATCATAAGCGCGTCGAAAATTTTTTTGAAAAAGGGGGCGTGGTCAACTGTTTTTAAGCTTTTTTCTTAGATAATTGAAATACCAACCCTCGGAACGAACCAAAGCCAGTTTATGTTAAAGAATAGATTTCCACGTCACCCAAGAGGTACTATTCCTCAATAACGCGTTGAGCTTTTTCTGCTGGAAAGTTCTCAAACCTAAAAAATTTATTGGGCCAAATATTTATTTATTAAAAACCGCGTGTCAAATTATGTTTTATAAATCAAATTAATCCTTCTGTCTGTCATACTGGAAAACTTCATCATCTTTATTATATAATTGAATTTGGTAACCGGAATAGTTGAAATTAAAACAAACAGCTTATAGGCTTCGGGGAAAATTTCGGATAGATCACATTTGATAAGACTTTCTAATAACTGATCAAGTTTTGTGTTACTTTTATATTGTTGGTCGTTATAAATTACGCTTAATTCACTGACGAGTTTTTGTTTCTCAAAAATATTACTAAACTGTTCAAGTAAAAGATTCAAAGCTGGCGGAAATCATTCGGATGACATCGATATTCGATTGAAGGCGCCCGATACTGTCGTCTACCCTACCAGCTAAAATCGCGTTTCTTTTCTACACGTGCATGCGCACGTAGATCCGGGTGGAAAGAAGATAGACCTATAGTGGGTGTAACGGAATTATACGAAATTTAGGCGATTTCGTGCAGTGCCTGATGTCTGTTTATGTTTTCCGCCGATGCAACCCTCGAACTTTCAACGTTTTACGTGTAGCTCGCTTGCAGGGACTACTTTGGAGCTACATTGCGCTCAACAAAATTATTTAAAAAAAGTACAAATATTTGAAAATATCATTTTTTTATGTCATGCAAAAGCCAGGGTAGGCGGTGCCTACCTTGCCTACCTCGGCGAGCCGCCACTGCCAGCACTAGAGGAGTGCATTTACCTTCATCAAAACCTTGCGTGACATCGCTCGTGATCTTCAACAGAGCTGAAGCGCAACGAAACCCCTTCCTAAAACCGGACTGATGCTCTGGCAGTATCTTACATTTGTCAATATTTCCCGTCAGTTGCTTGTTAATTACCTTTTCAAGAATTTTTGATGGCACCGGCAGTACACTGATAGGACGCAAGTCGTTCATTGTAGGGTTCGGTTTTTTTGGGAGCGGAGTGATAATGGCCGTTTTCCATAGGTCCGGAAAACAGCCCCGCTCAATACAGACATTTAACATAATGTATAAGTGGGTCAAGACAGCTAGGTAAGCAATATTTTAACATTTTGACCGATATTCCATCCGCTCCCACCGCTACACTCTTTATAGTGTGAAGAGCTTCAAGAGTGTCAGATTCGTCGATCAGTTTTAATTCAAATTCAACCTCCTCCCTAAGAGCTGCTCCTCCGGAGGTAAATTTACTTAACATGTCCGGGTCCGGTATCAATTTAGGTATGCTGTTTAAAAAGTGGCTATTAATCAACATTGGATCATTAATATCCGTGGGGATTTGATTCATAGATTTATTAATAATTTTCCAATCTTTAATTTGTTTCCACATTTGTTTACTGTTTCGACCCATCTGATTTAGCTTATGCGTATAATACGCGGTCTTTTCCCTTTTAATAGCTGTCGATAGTGTTTTTTAAATCAATAAAATACTGTTTATGACCCGGTAACCCAGTTTCTTTGTACCTACGAAATGCTTTATTTTTTATTTTAATCATACATTTTAAGTTATATGTCAGCCACGGTGTAGTAGGTTTCGACAGCTTCTCTAGCCTACATGGACCGTGCACATCAAAGATGGTCAGCAAAGTGTCATTAAATATTTTTACCTTTTCGTTGATGTCGGTACCAGTATATAGGCTATGCCAGCCAGCAAGCTCCAGGTCACTCTTTAGATGCATGACGTCTAAATTCCTAAAGTCCTTTATTTCTACAATTTTAGGGGGGCGCTTAATAGTAGAACACATAAAATTACAAAATATTGCCTCATGGTCAGTTCCGATGGGGTCGCAGTTCACAACACCAGCCGATATGACCACCTCCCTCTTGTCGACCACCATCAGATCAAGAAGACTGTTCTTTTCGTTCCTTCCAATTCGAATGGAATGAAGGAATGACGTCATTATCATTCTTCTTTAGCGAGCAAAATTTCCCTTATTCCGGGCAACGGCCATACCACATTGAAAACGTCCGTTCTCGTCCGATCACGGAAACTAAGCAATGTCGGGCGCGGTCAGTACTTGGATGGGTGACCGCTTGGGAACACCGCGTGTCGTTGGCTACTTTTTGCAATAATTTATATTAGATCGAATTTAACGGCAAAATGTAACTTACCCCAGAAGAGTGCTGTTGACGGAGAGAAATTACTAACGAGAGGCAGTACCGTACAGTTGGGCAAACGGGCGTATTATTATTGTTCTTTTTAAAAAGTTTTTGAATAAATTAAAGAATGAATAAATGAATGCTTGAATGGATAAAGGAATGAAGAAATTAAAAAATGAAGAAATGATGGAGTAAAGAAATAAAGGAATGAGGGAATAATGGAATGAATGAACGGAGGAATGAATTGAATGAAGGAATGAAAGAATAAAGGAATGAAGGAATCAACGAATGAAGGAATGAAAGAATAAAGAAATGATGAAATGAAGCAATGAAGGAATGATTGAATGAAGGTATGAAGGAATAAAGGAATGAAAAATAATAATAACGTTTATTCACCCGACAGGCTTAGAAGCCTAATTATGGGCAAGTAATACAATAACACTAAATGTGAGATGGTAATCAAGGCATCGAAATAGCTACATGCTAGTTCCCAACCATATAGACAATGTAACTAAATTAAACTAATCTAAACATGTCGGAATCATATCCTAAATACACAATAAGTAAACCGGAGACAATACAAATCAACATAAATGTAACTCAATACAAATAAAGTAAAATCGCAGAATAAATCCGTGTATACAGGACCATCTCGAACAACTTCGAGAAGTTGCAAAGAATAGAAATGGACCGATAATTCTCAATGTCGACGGGACTACCACACTTCAAAATGGACCAAATGCGGGCTGATTTCCAAGCTTCCGGAAATATCCTAGTTTTGAGAGCTGCCGGGCGGAAGATGCGGGTTGAGAAGCCGATATCGTGCTCCATGTTTTTGTCCTCGTGGTGGTTACTGATTCTGTGATGCCGCGGGAGTGATGGGTCGCAGGCACGGAGTATAATATAAGTTAGGAGGATGCACTCCCTATGTTCCGTCCGACCAGAATGGGTCGTGATTGTGTAGCAGGTGTGCGAGAGAGTCGACCGCGAGAGAGAAACGTGCTTGGGTGCGAGTCGACCGTACTCCATTACGATGTAGATGCCATATTTTACGTAATAAAAGCGGGCTAAATGTTTTTTACTATTTATTGACAGCAAATAAAATTAATAACATAAAGTATAATATAGTACAGAAGCGTAGTTACTTGGATTGTAACTTAGACATTTTATTTTTTTCTTTGAAACCTGACTTTGTTTTGGAATCTTCAATTTTAAAATACTGTCTCATTCTTATTAATACAAAATGATGTAGAACCTGTGAGAATATATTTAATTTGTGTACGTCGCAAGGAAATTTAAAATCAATTGTATTAATACAATCGTTAATTGTTTCTTCATACATAAACTTGGACTTTATATTACCTACTTAGAAAAATTTGTTCAGCGTTTTTAAATAAATAAAACATTTCGATTGTCGGATGAGTTAAAAATTCTTGAGTTTTTAAATTTGTCAGATTGGCAATCGAAATGTTTTCAATGCTTTGATCGGTTGCTAGACCTTTCCTGCAAATTGAGCAGGTAGTGGTTTTCCTTAATTTTCTAATCAAAAACCCTCCTATGTAATATAATACAGCGTCGCTAACATCATTGCTGCAAATTGCTGGACTGCAGATTAATTGATCTAATAATTCTTCATGATCTTCTTCATTGCATAATGATGATGTTTGCTCTAATTTAGCTTCAATATCATGAATGTGATTGGTAGTCTTTGATTTGAAAATAAGGTTAAATTTTTCGAAGTTCAGAGTGTCTATTTCAGAGTTTTCAAATGTGCAATTTCCAAAACGAGGAGGTTTAATCAGCTTATAAACACTTAGCATCCGATATAGCTGAATAAATGAAGAAAAGGAACGATGGTCAAAGAATTGCTAAAAAAGAAAATATTATTTTATTTAATTTTATAAGAAAACTACATTTACCTCTAGAGGGTCTTGATTAAATTTATTTGTCAACACGTAGCTAAACCCTTCTTTAGATATTAGCCATTCAATAATTTCTACCGTGGACAATAATGTAACCCTGAGACCTTCTGCAGTAGACTTCGATAAAAATTCGTTGGCATCAATTACTTTATCGTTCAAACATTTTTCCCATTCATTGAGCCATAAAAACCGCCATAAAAAAATAAAATCTTTAAAATGAGAAACATAAAAACTTGCACATTATTGTGACATTATTATTTATTACTCCAACCCTGCACGAGCGACATAATATTGGGATATAAAAGTCCCGTTTCCTGTAGTGCTGTTTAACAATTTTTACTTCTTTTTGTTCCGTTTGTAAAATGTATTCTTCTTTTTCTCTTTTTGTCGAAAAGTTTTATATTTTATGATTAATAATTGATCGTGAAAAATAAATTAAGGAGAGATACTGCTGAAATAACAGGTGAATCAGTGCCCACGGTGCATGCTCTGCTAAGGAAAGTAGACCTCTAGTCAGCTTCTCTCTCATAGCGTCTCACTCGCACAAGTTGCTACACAATCGGACCCTGTTCAGGCAGCGGAGTGCATCCTCCTAACTTATATTATACTCCGTGGTCGCAGGTAAGAGAATGACCTCGTGTTGAAAGAGGGTGCTGTCTTAGGCGTGAGCAGATTTATTTTCTTTCCTCAGGTTATCCAAAAATTGAACCTTTTTCAGGTATACCCGACAATTCGGACTGTTGGCGGGATGGGGCCCATCGCAGTTAAAACATTTACATGGCTATCTGTCAGGTTTTTTGCAATCCGAAGTAATATGGCTTTCAGCGCATTTCAGGCAGTTGGGGGCTAGAGTGGCAGTAAGTCGTGGCATGAACCCAGGTTTGGCATCGGTGGCACTGGGTAAACTTTTTGTTCGAGTTTTGTCTTTCCCAGCTCACTTTGGTGTGGCCAATATAAAGCACCTTTGACTGTAGATGCCGAATAGTAACTTGGGGAGTCGTAATCACCAGATACAGGTGTCTTATAGTGTTCTTCATGATGAAAACTTTGGTTACGGGCACTTTGTACAATTCACTCAGTTCGGTTTTAATTTCCTCTGGCGAGGGAAAATGTTCTAGACCGCGCACCACAAAAGCGTGTGTTTTTCTCCCTTAACGGCATGCGTGTGGAAATCAAGATTATCTTTTTGAAGGACACTCATCAACAATACACGTTCTTCAGCTTTTGGCGCAAAAATTGAGATGGATTTAACTCCGTACTTTATGCTAAACCCCAATAGGAGGGTTTGTTAAATTTTTTGTCTAAATATATGATGCTTTTCCTGGTCGTTAAATATCCCATGGATAACAATTGGCGGAAGTTTTGGGTCTCTAGTTTTGCTATCGCTTGGATTTTCCGTCGCGGTGTTAGTAGCGGGCTCGGACTCTATTTCGGACACATGGTTGTTGGGCTCTGCGTTAAGATTGGCAGCACGAAGCGCGTTTTCGTCACTTAAAATGGCAAAAGAGTTTTAAAGGGGCACAATGGGTAGCACTGGGTCCATCGTTCGTCTGGTTTTTTTGCGAATTATCTCCGGTGAGATCGCTTTCCGTTTGGAGGGATAAACTTTTACGATTCTAGAGTTGTTGGAATCGGGAATTTCGCTAGAACCCTCCGCCGCGGCTGGGCGGATATTTCTGGATTATTTCCAACTTCGTACGTGATAGATATGAGATCACTTAAGGGTGAGATCCCGTTTACTCTGCTACGAAATTTCAGAACCGAAGGAATCGTTGGTTGCCTATGCAACCAAGGATTCCTTCGGTTCTGACAGGCCCATAAAAGAGAGATTATATCGGAAGGGTAGGTTTTAACAAAACGGCTAATGGCCATTGTAGTAACGTTTCTTCCAAGAAAGTACCTGAGGCCCTGGGGACCGATTTTTGTGTACAAATTTTAGGAAAAGGTTTGTATGTGTACCTACTCGGCGCAAATTTGTTGGAGAAAAACGGGTAAATTTTTCAATCATATGAGGGTAGATGCTACGCAGTGGCAATTAATGTCAATACTAAAGGTAAAAAAAGTGCAAAAAAAATTAATAATGGACTAATAAGGCAGTATACTTTAAACATTTCACAAAATCTTTTAAAAAAAAGTTGCATAGAAAAAAATACATAAAAACCAATAGGGATACGCATGCGGGTCCAGATTTAGATTACGGAGTCGAGGAAGAAGATATAAGCCCAGCAGAATTTGAAACTATAAAAAACAACTTTTTAGAAAATATGCGCCAAACGGATGTAGATAAAATCCAATTAGAAACAGTCGGTCAGCGAACCAATTCTCAATGGCGCACGGAAAGACAAAAGAGACTAACGGCAAGTGGGTTTGGCAAAATTTGTAAAATGCGACCTTCAATGGATACTTGCAACATGGTCAAAAATATATTGTACGGTAGTATGCAACTAGACAGGGTAAAGGCTATACAGTACGGTATAAATAATGAACAGAGTGCAATGGATCAGTTTTGTCAAGAATTAGGTATTACGGTCACATCTTGCGGTTTGTTTATTGACGAGAAGAAAAAGTTTTTAGGCGCGTCTCCGGATGGCGTTGTGGATGTAAACTTCATCATGTTGGTCAGTGGACGCCTCAGTCTGTGGATTTTAAATAAAGTATTCTATGCATTCTGTTTGACGATTTTTTTATTAGCGTGTGAAATCTTCTTCTATTTGTGGAGTTTATTTCTTTTTTGTAAAATCTCTGTCTGTGGATTTATTGTTTTGTTTTTAAATAAAATATTCTGCGATGCAAACGTAAAGTCCGTTTGACAATTTTTTACTAGCGTATGAACTCTGCCTCTACTTGTGGAGTATTTTTTTTTTCGGACATTGAGTGTGAACCCTCTGTGGATTTATTGTTTTTTTTTTAAATAAAATATCCTGCGATTCAAACGTAAAGTCCGTTTGACAATTTTTTACTAGCGTATGAACTCTGCCTCTACTTGTGGAGTATTTTCCTTTTTTGGACATTGAGTGTGAACCCTCTGTGGAATTGATTGTTTTTTTTTTAAATAAAATAACCTGCGATCCAAACGTAAAGTCCGTTTGACGATTTTTTATTAGCGTGTGACCTTTCTCTCATGTATTTGTGGAGTTTTTTCCTTTTTTGGACATCGATTGTAAACCATCTGTCTGTGGATTTATTGTTTTTTTTTTAAATAAAATATCCTGCGATGCAAACGTAAAGTCCGTTTGACGATTTTTTTATTAGCGTGTAAACGCTCCCTCTATTTGTGAAGTTTTTTTTTGGACATTGGGTGTGAACCCTTTTTTGAATAAAAAAAATCCTCTGATAAAACGTAATAATTTTGACAATGACAATATTGGTGGAATTAATATTAATTTTTCTTATTTGTATGAGAACCACTTACCTGTGAACGGAAAGACGTAATTTTTGACTGTGGCCGGCATACCCCCTCGAGGTGTCGCCGCCTGATCGTGGCGAGGGGGTCCAGTAGTACGCGAAGCTAAGAGCGACACACCATACCGTAAACCCTGCTGGCAACCGTCCGGAGAACGGAACCAGTTAGGGCCGGGGGTCCTTCGGGACCACGAGTAGGGCCTCTATAACCCCTCCCAATACGCGGGGTGGGCTTTTGGGTCGCCTACCAAAAGCCAGCGGTTGACGGTCACACTCATACCGTAACCCTGTCAGAAACCGTCATGCGGGCGGTGGCGGGGCCGGGTGGCGCTGCTTGATCTGAGTAGTCACCGTGAGGAGGGCCCTCTATAAAAACCCTCCAACCGCGGGGTGGGCCCGCCTGGGAGCTACTCACTGCCCAGGACGCTGGCGGTTGACGGTCCCACGCATACCGTAACCCTGCTGGCAACCGTTCCAAGGAACGGAACCAGTGAGGCCGGGGGACCCTACGTCGTAAAGGCGTAGGGACTGCGAGGTGGGCCCTCTATAAAAATCCTCCAATCGCTAGCTAGCTAGCGGTTGACGGACAAGAAGGATGGGCATTGGACAGGCTGGTAAAAACAGGGTGAGGGAAAGATCAGGGTGGGATGCTAGACATGGATGATTTGGACAGGGCGGGATGCAAGATGGGAGAGCGCGACATCAGGAGTGGGGTTGGGATTCCCTGGAAGCAGGGTTTTCCCCCCGCTAGTTTTTACGGAGTGCGGAGTTGGGATAGGGTTCCCTTCTTAGGTGTTGAGCGTGAAAAGAGGGAAGGCGTGGAGAAGCTTAATGTCGAGAGACGGGTGGGCTGGGGGGTACCATTTATGGAGCCCTCCAAAATTCTTTAATGTGGCCGGCATACAACTTCAGCCGCTAGTCTAGATAGGAACCTTTCGCGAGAGAGGCTTAAACGTACTTATGGTTACGGCTATTATTTGACAATGGGTCACTCAAAACCCTTTGTTACCCCATCATAAATCATGGAACACCAGCTGAGTTTTGTGGATTAGGTGCCTCTTTGGTTGCCTAAGTTTGAAATAGTTAATTACTTATAACAAACAAACAAATGATATTAAAGAAAATCCAGATACTAATGGTCCATCTCCTCGATAAACTCTATAAAATAGTGTAATTTGTTTCTTTTTTTTCCTGAAAATAGAGCTAAAATCCGAATTCCGTATTTCGGTCTTTTTTGGCTGTAATTAAAAATATTAACAGTTGTAAGAAAATTCACGCTATTAAACTCGATGAGACAAATACACTAAGCTATCGACTTCCGCTTCAAATACATAATTGTGGAAAAAATCTTGGCGACCGTTTAGCATTGCGTTGCCCTATACCGGCCACAAGCGTACTCTCACCCTTAAGACATTAAACACAGTTAAAGAGAAACTGCTAGACAGGCACATGGTCAACTCTACTAGTCAAAACTCAGAGCACAGCATGTACACAGAGCACGTACTCTCGGCTCGGCTGCTTGGTTGAGAATGGATGCTCTAACCACTGAGCTACGGGACCAATCGTCTAACCCACGATTATAACACGAGGTCAAGTTTATTTCCATAGGAACACAGTTAATCTTGCCTGATTGTATTGGTGACGCTTGAAAGCAATCGTGATAAGTTTGGGTTAAGTTGTCAATAGTATTTATTTTCAAGGGTAGTGTCGATTGCTTCGGAGATATCTATCCCTGTTCTTAAAAATCCAGTCAGGGACACCGACCTGCCTAACTAGAACACACTCCGAAAAAGGTTAAGCTCCCGTAAAACGCTTACCTCAATTATAGAGGAGTCGCTCCCGAAATCTATAAAGGCCGTTGAGACGCTTTGTTTTTTAATTTGAATGGACTTAAAAAATTTATTTCGCGGTGAACTATCGATTTTATTTACTTGGTGTTTTAAACCACAGCTCATGTTCCTCTTGTTCATGTACAGGATAAGTGGAGCTAGAGCTCCCAGGAAAATCTGAAATTTTTACATTTGTAAAGATTATTAGATCTCCATCATGCAGCTTCTATACCTACTTTAATAGTTCTACTTATTAATTACTCGCGGCGAGTTTGAACTCTTTTTTTTATCAGTCCAATCTTCCGGTATAATCTTCTCTTGCTGACATACTTGTCTCAGAAAATCCCCCTAGCACTAGCAATTGTTTTGCAATAGGGTACGTAATATGTTTCGCCAAATTCGCCGGGAAATGTTAAAGTAATATCAAAGGCAAGCTCTTTAACCCTAGATTACTAATATGATTTTAATTTACACAGTTACCATAGTGTCGTAAATTTAACGAGTATTATAAAAATTATTGGTTAAAAATTTAAACTTTATTGGAAAAAAATTACAAAAATTATTACTATACTCTGTTACATAATTACGTTAAAATGATATAAAAAAACTAAACATTTTCTTTTAATTTGTTGCTAAAAAAAGCTAAAAATCCAACAAAATGGGACACGTGTATCTGCACTAATGGCAAGATACTAACCAAACTAGAAGGTACTGAGGACCTCAAGTTGCTGTTTCGACCGAAAACGCTCGAAAATATGCGAAATGATACGAGCGTCGTAAATTTTACGACCCATTAGTAATCTAGGGTTAAATCTCTTAGTGGAAATTCTGAAAATTATATTAATAACCCCTAATTAAGACTTTCTTTTTTAATCTAAGGGTTTTTTACCTAGTAAAGATCTATTTAATTTTTTTAAGTTTGTAAATTATTCAATCACTTCTACACCTCTAACTTGAGTTTTTAAGTAGCTGTAAGTAGTGGTGCCTTGATTTATTGGAAAACCAACATTTTCCAATGCTGGATAGTGCTGATAGTAGCCACTCTCTACAAATTGATAAATATTTGACTATGCACTTTTCTTCACAAAGAAACTAGAGAGACTTACTCAAATTGTGTACAAGTTGGTACGTGGAAATATCAGATTCTGCATCACTAGTGATACTTCCTGAAGATGATGTATCTGCCTCTAGAGGCACAATTTGTACGTTGCTCACGGCGTGATAATTTAAAATATTTGCATTCTCTTCAATAGGACTACTGGTTATTGGAAACTAAAATACACAAATGGAAAATTAAGAACATTAGGAACAGTCAATGGTTTTATCTTAAATTTAATGATTTCTCTTAACAATACCAAATATATTCATAAACTCACGTAGGTATACTTACACCGAAACAGGCAAAAAATATTGAAACGGAAAGAAATTGACAGGTGATGTATATAATTTAGAAGTAGAGAAGATGATAAAATGACAATTTTTATTTTTTACAAAGCTTAATCATCCTTTCTGAACAATTTTTATTTAATGCCTTTTGCCGTATATTTATATAACTGCACCATGTGGAGAGTGAAAAGCATATACTTATATTAGAAACTGGTAATGAAAAGTGGACAATTTGATCATAAGGTAAATTACCCTGATATTTTTCATACTTGAGTCTAATTCTAATTTAGTCTAATGATTAAGAATGACCTTGTTACCCTCGAGGTGCGAGATTTAGTCTCGGTCTTGGGGATGTTATAATTACCCCGAGAGCAAACAAAATAGCCCTACCGGGACCTAGGGCAGGAGACTCAGGTGGGCGTGATGGTTGGGTCAGAATGGAAAAAAAAGAACTTGTAGTTATCCTAAATAACCCAAGCTTCTCTTTATTTCAACGGGGGTGAAGTTCTCCTCTAATAATAATTATTATTCCAATGGTTACTAAGTAGCGAATAAATATATATATATATATATAAAAAGAAAAGCTTAACAGAAGTAAAAAAAAAAACGGATGATTCGGACTCTCTGGCAACTATCCGTCAACCAAGCTCTCCTACCCCAAAGTGCACTTTTCGAAGGGAAGAATATTGGCGGGTGTTGAGGTTCCTCCGGATGATATTGGGGTGCCTGAAGGGCCTAGAGCTACGCTGGCCTGGAGGGACTTACGGTGATTTAATACAACAAATTGCCTGATGGGACTTATGTACGGAAAATGTGCCTGAGGGGCCTTAAAACTAACGATGAACTAGACAGTTATTGGTACTCAGCCGAGCGGTTGTTTCTGGTGTGATTCCCCCCAGGAGCGTCACGGTCCGTCGACGTCTGTACTGCCAATCGCCTGGACGACGCCAGGGTTCCGAGGGGTGGTCTTGGGGCGCTGATGGCCGTAGCCGGTATTTCGCCCTCCGGTTAGTCGGGGTTCGCCCCTCGACTAGACGCCCTAATCAGAGAGATTGACGGTGGTACCACAAGAACTTAGGGAAAAGATGCAAGGTTTACTTATGCAAAAGTGTGGCGGCGGCGTGATTATTCAGATGACGGTATTGTGGTGGTGGTTCAGTCTCGTCCACGGGGAAGAAGCACTTTTTAAGTCCGTGATATGCACGTGTCTTCTTTCTCCACGGAACACACCAACCAAAATTTGACCAGTCCTTACTTCCTTTTTTCCTTCCCATTGATACCACAATCAATCGCCTGTTTTGTTGTCCGCGCGCGCCGATGCCAGATGGTTTCGAGAACCCACCGGAAGACAACAGCCAATTAAAAAAAATTAAAAATATTTGTAACGCTCTGGCCTTTAGGAGCGTTACAACCTATACAGAAATGCAACCGAGTGGATGAATTTATTTTATGATAATTGTGTCTACATCAATAACAAAACGAGAAATGGGTTGAAATTACCTCATCCCGACTAATTTCCTTCAAGGCCAGAAGTTTTAAAAAAAATTGTATCTTAGACGCACTGGGGGAATTACCTTCTTTAACATGTTTTCCTCCATATTTCGAAATACGTCTTCGTCGACATGGTTTTCTAAGAAATACAAGAAATAATCAGCCATAACATCATTTCAATTCGAAGGCGAGATTATAACGACGTTTAAGAATTCAAATAAAATAACGATGACATAATGGATTAACTTGAAGACTCATTGCATATTATATTTACATATTTACATGTTTACCTTCAAAAATGTTGATGTAGTCTTCAAATCCCCAGAGTGATAGGGTTTCTCGAACAAACTCACACATTTTACTAACTAAACTTACTAACCCAGCTACTAAGCTACTAGGTATGTGCAGAAAGTATCAACGTTACTTTGTATCCGTTACTTGCAAAGACTCGAACAGCTACTTACACGCTGCAACAAGAAAATGTGGAAAATGGTAGATATAACGAAACTAGCGTCAGCGTCTGCAGATTCCCGCTTTGTTCAGAATTAATGACAAAATAGCCAATAAACAAGTGCATTTCGAGATCACGTGTCAATTGTCCTACGTAACAAAAATACGTTCAATAAATATGGGTAGACACACTGTAATAGCTGGGGCTTAACTAAAGATGCTGCTGTCTTTAATAGTTTATTCAAACTTACAAACCATCATCAATATCTCTTAAGTTCTAATCAAGACGCCATTACATGTTATTACATTACATGCCATTCTCTACAAGTCATCTGTCAATGTGTCAGTGGCGTCAACCTGACTGTTGCCGACTTAACTACTATCATTACACCTCCACCTTTTAGAACACAGCTAATATCTTAATACTAATACAACACATAATCGTTAAAATCTCTTTGGGATTTTCACTGACGTCTTCTCCGCCCTTTCAGGTCAATTTTGTTGATTTATCCCATGGGATGTTCTTTGTGCAGGACGCAAGGAGAGCTCAGCTTCATTCCTATCACTTACATCTAGCGAAACAATTTGTAGTGTAATAGTGTAATAACAAAAGAATAAGTAAAGTTACACAAAACAATTCGGTTAGTTAAGTTAAGCTTGGCGTGTGGTGCTGCCATGAAGGGTGGAGAGCAACTGAGGCCGCACGGCCTCGATGCGCCTGGCCGACTCACCCCCTCTCCTCCCTACTTCGGCTGACGGGGTGGAACGCCGTGTTACAACACTCAATTTTCTCCACAATTTTCTTTTGGACAAACCCACTTATATAGACCACGACGTTTTCCACATACGAAGATAACATGTGGAAATTAAAATAATTGTGGTCAACTTGACAGAGAATTTCAAGCTCAGTACTTTCTTTATTGTTATCTTCGAGTTTTTTTAAACCACCGCCGACAAATAATATCTCGGTGTTGTCCACAACTGTGCAATTTCCATATATCGATGAAGCAATTCGGTGCCTTACCAATAATCTTTTATAGGCTGAATTAAATTGTAGAGCCGATGGGTTGTTATTGAACGCTCCGCGACTTCTGACTGCGCCAAAAAACATTTCCAAATGATCCTGGCTCAATTTATATGACAAAATATACTTCATGGTGCCGGTCACAATAAATTCGTCATATAAATTTAGCGGGTTTGTAAGGCACACAATAAACCCCAGAAAACCTGTTTTTCGATTTGTGTATAATGGTTCTTCCACAATTATCATTCAGCGTTTTTAAATATTGTATCAAATTCTCTATGTTAATTTTAAAAAATTCGAAGCTTTTTATATCAAGCGCACGGCTGTATTTATATTTTGAAACGACATACCTTGAATTAAGAAAAAAGAATAAAATTCAGTAGTTCCCTCAACATCAGAAAAATTAGGAAGTCCCAAATCTTTGCAAAATCGCAAGGCACTGCTGACAGTTGTGCTTAAAGTCTGAGCTGCCAGCCGTACCTTCATTTTTTCATTTTGATAATTGATGTGGCGAGATAAAATTTTTGTTGCGGCATGCAAACCTTCATTCTTCTGCACATCATTAAGGTCTTCAATCAATTTCCATTGTATCACTTTTTTTGTTCAGCAAAAATGACTTTTTTATCTCCCAAGGTGTTGCGGTATTGTTTGAGCATATGGCAAGAATCCCAAAAGTTATAAACTTTCCCTCTAGTAATCGGGTGTTGGAACCAAGGCCTAAAATTGTCCAGTTCATAGTTAGCGCCCATCGTAGTGCTGATTGAGGTATTTGAGGCAGCGCCATCAAATGTTATACTTTTGCATTCGGCATTTGAGTCATGCAAGATCTCTAAGCAAATATGAACTAAATTTGCTTTCTCTGAGGCGGTCAAACTCTAAATTAAAAAATATTCTAATGGCACTTTCCAAGAATTGTTAAGTGCCACAGCCATAAGCACAAGTGCATTGGTTGCGTCTATGATTATTGCGATGAATTTAACATCCATCTTCCGACGATACGAGAATTTTATTATTCACTAACAAAGGCGATAAAGAAATGAAACATGTATGCTCTAAATATAGGTCAATAAGGTCCAGTGTCTCTACAGATGCAAAATCTGCATGTGAAGTAACTGAGCCGAAATTTTCAATTAAGTAAATATGAAGCAAATACATTGTTACAAAAATTGGAAAATCTTTTCAATTAAGCAAAGAATTAAAAACCTATTTTGGGAGTCGATATGGCGTCGAACTACAATAGGAAACATTAAAACGTTTTTAAAAACAGTTTGAAGTTTTCGATTTTTCAAATGCCAGGGTTGATAATGAAAACCATTTTAGTGTCAGCAGTTGACAATTTCGATACGAGTTATAAAAATTGTTCTTTTATATTATCTAAGCACGTTATGATATTTTCAACTATCAAATCGTTCGAAATTTTTTGAACAATAAATTACTTAACTCATCCAGAATGGAATAGCTCCATGAGGAAGTTTCTACAAATTATTATTTATTGTTCCGCTTCTCGCGTTCTAACTATTTTTGATTATACCGGTTTTCACAATGCAATTATACTACCAGTAAGGCCTCCTCAGTACACATCATTTTTTTATGGAATATACCCCGTTTTTCAAAGAACCTTTAAAAATGTTAAAATTTTAAGAAAATTGCCTGGTTTTTTGTTGGGTCACTTCAGCGAAATGTTTGTTATTGTGATTCCTCTATGTTTCGTCCCGGCATCTAAAAACATTTATGAAAAAATCAAATTGTCGTTCTGTTGTTACAAGAAAAAGTTTGTTGATTTTGCATCCTGTTGATTGAATCGACTTTAGTGTTGATATCGTCGATTTTCGTGTTTCTTGTGTTGAACGAACAAATCGTCTTGAAAACCCTTCAACTAGTTGGAGAAGTTTGGCAGCCTATCGTCGAAACTCCATCGCCCATTGCTCCATCGCCTCCTGCTCCACATCTGAAGTGGAATTTGATTATTGTCACTAAAGTGGAAGTTGATTATTGTCGTTGAAATCGATAACCTCGCCTTCGCTCCTTCGAGCTTTGGAATCGATTTTTCAATTTATTAGGTGGCGTTTCATTGCATAGTGCCTCCCCCATTACCCACTAAGAGTTATTTACGTAAAAACGATTCGAAACAAAAGTAACAATGTGTACATGTTAATAACTCTTGTTTTTGAAATGATTTACTGTTCGGTATGCTTATCTTCCCAAACCCATTTTGCGTCGTTTTTCAGCAGCTGCGCAGTCAACGCGCTTTATCTGCAAATTTGTATATGAATTTCTTTAAGTAACTGATCAAGCCAAGAAATTGAGGCAACTGATGAACCGTGCGTGGTACGGGAAAGTCCCTGACAGCCTGTAGTTTGTGAACTCCCAGGCGAATTCCATTTTTGTCTATTTTGTAGCCCAGAGAGGTTATTTTCGTTTGCAGAAATTTACATTTAGATAATTTTAAAGTTGCGTTATTTTGTTTAAGAATTTTGAACATGTTCGTTAAGATTTGTAGTCCCTCCTCTTCAGTTGTCAATAGGGGATGATACCAAATTGTCGCTCCAAAGCGACAATTCTGCGTTGCTAAGCAACGTGACGCCATCAAAACAAAATTATCGCTAGAACTTCTCTAAAATGACGGCAAAATTTCCTAAAAATCACCTATAATTTTGGAATGGATAGTTACCTTCCGAAGTCGTCCGAGGATCGAAACGACAAATTCTGTGACGTCAGCAAAATAAAATTCTATCTATCGTAATCCCAGCACAGCGGCGAAGGTGTTCATGTGCCGCCAGTCAGAGCCACGATGCTTGAGAGCGTAATGTTCGTTGGGCAGAAGGGCAGTAATAGTTCATATTAGTTTCAATTTCAGGCAAAACCTGTAGCGGAATCCGTGACAACGCGTTTCAATCGCTTAACCTGTAGCGGGATCCCGGACAAAACGTTTCGATCGCTTCGCTTTCTTTTCGATGTCGGTCGCTTTCGTGGGAAGGGGTTTAGGGGAGCGTTTTTTGAAAAATGCTGAACCAATCACGTCAGTGACCACGTGACTATTTAGAGAGAGCGCTACGGTAAGAGAGAACAAAAATTGTCAGTTTCGTGCGATGTTAAGCCCTTTCGAGTCTGGTCGGTAGCAGTCGGCAACACAAAAAAACTTACTCTTGGCAAAAAGATTGCTAATTACTGGTACATACATTGGGGTTACTCGAGAAGTGGTTATTTCTGAAGTAAATTGTAACTTTTTGAACACTCGTTTGAAGTAAAATAAGTAAGTATTTAAAAAAATTACAACACACAATAATTATTATTACTTACTTTAAAGAGTAGACAGAGTTAAAATATAGCTACTGTATATTATGAATGTAACAAGGTTTTGTGGAGGATATTATTTTGGTACAGAAACATACTTTATTGTACGATTGTACCTAGGACTTTGGTTTACAGTTTACAGATATTTTCTCTGAATGCAATTAGAAATGTCTGACAAGTTGACTGGGATATAACGTTCTTTCAAGGAAATAATTAAAATGTTTGTCGAGATTAAGTCTTTTGTAAAATTTGCAAGCACGCTTTGAAGGAAAAATTCAAATAACCGAGAGATCGTTTAAAAGTAATTTCGGAAATTAAAATTGTTATTTTTTACCTACAGAAGTAATAATATTGGTACATATTATGAACAATGAGATAAAGATTATTTAGAATCCCCTTGTTAATCTCCAAATAACGATAAATATGCAATATCTTTAAAAAAAATCGTGTTTAAAGCAGTACTTTTCGAGTTGTGGAAACGATTTCTACCAAAATCAGGTAAACTTGGGTTCCGGAGGCTATAACCCTTCCACTTGTACGTGAAAATATCTGAAATTCCGGCTCCTAAGATGTCATCTACCAATGCCATTCATAGGGATGCACCTTCGAAACACCAAAAAAACGATAACCTTTCGGAACTCTATGTTTAACCTATAGAAATGCAAGTTGACTCGGTCGACATTGAAGCTTTTCGATCGCGCTTTGGAAGCGGCGCGGTCGAAATGAAAGCGATGCGATCGAAACGCTTTGTCAGGGATCCCAGTACTGCATAGGGATTCCAATTGACTCGACCCGACACTCGACTCGACTCGGGTCACTCGACATAGCGACTCGACCCTATACTCGACTGTAGACTCGACCTAGCGTAAGAGCGATTCCAATTGGTATCGAGACGTAGTAGTTGTTTCCGATCGTAGCGAGAATACTTTCGGCTCGTAGCCGCTAGAGGTCTGCTTAGTAACCAATCGCATTTCAGCGCGCGAAGGGTAAACGTTGAACGAAACGACACATTAGAATGAGACACAAAATGTCGAGAACGGTCTTCACGATACCTCCTCATGTATCGTGTTCAACTACCTGCTTTACCCGATATCGGATCCGACCCGACAGCAATTGGAATCGCATTTCCGACTCGATTTGGCTACCCAAGTCGGGTCGAGTCAATTGGAATCCCGCTGCAGGACCCAGGTTTATTCAGTTTAATAAGTTAAGGCCAAACTCTTCGCTATCACATGTGGTTTTTTCTCACTGTGAGCATTTTGACGTGCAGAGATTAGTTCTCTCATTTTAGATCACTGCATAAAAGGAAATGGAATTAGTCAAGTGCAAGTAAATAACCCAGTTAATTTAGTGGAATGACGTCGCACGCATGCATTGAATACGCTACGCTACGCTCCGCCTTAATCCAGTAACGGATTCAGGATCTTACTGCTTCACTCAAGTGATGTAATTTTCATTATGGAAATAATAAAATGTCTGATTGGAGATACCGAACGGCCCCGTAGTTTACGAATATTTTTTTGATCATGGATTACCTCGATTTATCTAAAATGTTTTAAGATAATTAGAAATTAATAGACTTGCGCAAGCTCGCAATACATACTTTTTCATGTAGAAAACCTCTAGGAGTCCACATAATGAAATAACAGTGATGCCTTTTTGTTATATGCAGCTGTGCTTGGACCTGATAATAATAACTGTGATTCCGTATCAGTTTGAAATGCTTCGATTCAATTTTACCCGTTTTAAATTTATTTCCACTATCTCATTTTTATCGTTAATGAGATAATCAGGGCTTGCTCTCAGGTAAAATTCGTTCACGTCGATAAAAAATCCACATGGCGTGATTCTCTTTTAATATTTATTAGAATATTCTTCAATAGCTATGGCTTCTTTTTCATTTCCGTATTTTGTAGCAGTATTTTCTACAAAAACTGACCAAATCAGTTGGTGGGTCACTTTGTCTTTGTTAGTGGTTTTGCTTCAATTGCATTTTTTTCCAAAATTGGAAGCAGTGATACGCTTTCTTTCTTTTCTTCTACGTCCTCTACTGACAAAAGTGCCAAGTTTGCCTCAGGCCCCTAATCTTTTTCTGGACCTACATTTGTAGCTTTTTTTACTTTGGTTTTGTGCTTTATTTCTTCCTTATTTAAAAGTTTTCGTCAAGAAGTGGATGCTACGTATTCTCCACTTTTAGATTTTGGCCAACTCTTTTATTTTTTGCTTTTATGTCACTATGTTTGGGTTCCTCTGACTTGTCTGCATTTGGATTTGCTTGGTCACAAGTGGCATACATATTAAGTTTGTTGGAATCTGAAGCATTTTTCCGGTGGCGCTTGATTTTAGTTTCCGCTTCAATAGGATCTTTTTTTTTTGTTTTTTACTCCTGTTTTCATTTTTACGTTTCCGGTTAGCAGTTTTCATCACTTTATTTGTTTCTCTTTAAATTTTTTCTGTTGTTTCTCCAATTTCCTTGCCTCAATGCTGTGCTGTTTTTCATTTTTTTTTTTTAGTTTTTGTTCCTGCTGAAATTTCAATCAGCATCATATGGCATATGCATTCCTTCGAGAACTTTACGCTTGCGTTTTCCACCATCCTCTTCTTTGGCCCAATGTAAACGTTTCTTCCAAACAGATTCCAGTTCAATTTGCTCTTCTCTCTTTTCTACGATAACTACATTTGATACAATATTTACTTTATTATCAATTAAGGAAGGTAATTTGTTCCCGACAGTATTGAAAACATTATCAAGATTTTCAGCTAAAATTCATTACATACAAGGTAATTGTTTCGGACGCTTATAGCAAAATATAACAATGTTGCACTTTCCAGTTTTGTCTCTACCAATATTTGCAAACGCATTCTTCTTTCTTCCATCAAAGAAGCTTTTAAATGTAAATAATAATTTGTTTGAGAAAAAGCATTATGTAGGTATTACCTTCCATGATATCGTGCTTTTTTCAAAATGAGTGGTGAAGCAAGAACCATTAATTTGGTTTCGCACAGGGCATTTTGGAGATCCTCTAAATTGGAACAATTTTGAACTCTCTCAATGTCTCTTTTTACGCTATTATCCATTATCTCTTCAAGTATTGGTTCTGCGTGTTCTGGCCCATTTACCAAAGATGAAAACAAAGTAGTGCATAGAAAATTTGGGCTTGGCCCGCCATGTATCATTGATAACGTAATAAGTCGTCCAGCTTTAAAATACTTCTGATTTTGTAAGCAGTCATTAAATAGATTTAGATTTCTAGCATTGTCAGGTCCTTCAAACAATCTAGAATTTTTCAGGGCTATTAAGGCCAACCGAGACATCTCTCTGGTAGGGCCACCTTCAGATTTATCATCAATATCTGTAAATGTTACAGAAATTCGACTAAACATTAAAAACTTTTTTCTTCTCATAGTTCTCAAACAACAGCTAATAATGATTTCTCAGTGCACATTAAAGTAGCTGACATTTTCATCTTTAATTTGAACTTTGAAACTGCTCAATATCTCTGAAAGTCAAGTTGGTTCTTTTACTCCCACTTCGGTATCAGTCAACACTGCTTCATTGTCAATGTGGTCAATAGAAGTTTCCTTCTTACTCGTCAAAATGGCAGTCATCAAGTCTGTTTCATATTGTTCCTCATCGTTATTATCAACGTTCAGAGGACTTACATATGATGTTGAGGTCTCTGCTTCTCTTTCAGAAGAATCTATATCAAGGTCATTTTCAAAAGATTTTTCTAAAGGCGCCAAAGGGGTTACATAGATTGTTTTTTGATGAAAAAGTGTATGTACATTAATGTACAGTATTACCATCTAAGTACGTACCAATTGGTAAATTTGGCTTAAAAAGAGTGCCATGCATGGGTAACAAGAGTTCAAATTCAGTCCCATTCAATTTTTCCGAGAATAACTGTGTGGTATGGTCCATAACTTCTATATCTGACCAATTTTTTGGAACGGCACAAAAAATACACCATAACCTGCAACAGAGCAACTATGTGAATAAGGCAAGTATATGAACTATTAGCAGTCCATTAGAGCGAACGGCGGCATTCTATGGTTTAAGGGTAGGCTTACCATAATTTTAAAATTACAAACCGGGACAAGGGTGTACCCAAGATCTGAACAAGATCTGAACTAGTCAAAAAGTGAGGCAGTCGGTATAGTAAATGGCGATAAGCGAGCGAAGCGAGCAAAATAGCGCCGCAGTCAAAAAATTTTTGGAAAAGGGGGCGTGGCCACCGGCTGTCGACTGCTTATTGGCCCGCTATAAATACCAAAAAATATAAACAGGATCAAAATCAAGAAAAACAACAAACAGATGCAATCATAATATTTTGTACAGAAAACTACAAAACAAGTAGGTAAGTACCTAGCTACAAAAACCAAAAAAAAGTACAAAATTTAAAGTTTAAAATAAGTAATAAACGCTACTCTAATATTAATATAAACTTTAAACAAACATTAACAAAATTATTTATTCTTTATTTTTATTTTTGTGCCACTCATATTTCTCGCTAGAGAGAACTTTTTTCAAAATGGTTTTATCTTCTTTAATTTTATTATGAAACTGCAGGCATGTAATATTATCAAAGTTTACTTTGCAGAAAAGTAGCGCTCTGACAGTGTTTTCTTCCATACGCCCCCTCGCGTCCGACCAAATATTCTTCATGATAGAAAATATTCGTTGAACTGGCGTAGAAGTTCCAGGCAAACACAATATAAATTCAGCAATTTTAATTAGATTTGGTGCTTGGATTTGTTGTTCGTGCAAGTGGTTGAAGAATTGAACCCATTTTTCTGTATAAGAAATGCTATTATTTTTATTTCTCTATTCTTTTAATCAAAAATTAACATTTTACCGGGACGTCTTGAAAACCGGCCGGGACGTCGGGACACCCTGCTCAAACCGGTATAGTCCCGGCCAAACCGGGACGTATGGTAAGCCTATTTAAGGGCAACTGTGACCTTCACTTTTGCACATAAACCCCCCTCGTCCCTGCACGATTAACATCATAATATTCGGTATTTTATAATAAAATAGTTGATAAAAATGTATTTACTGAGGTGTAAAGAAAAAAAAAACTATTTTCTTTGTAACTATATCTTAAAATGGCTGTCATTACGATGATTTTCTGAGACGCCCTTACATCAAATTTTAATCCCAATGTTGCCAAGTTATGTCAAATTTTACGGTTGCATGACTTGCACGTGATTTTAGCAAAAAGTGAAATTAATCCACTCAATAATTTTTATAACAAGTCAATGAATAAAGGTACTGCTAAATTGATAGCCACGTGCTAATCGTTGGATGCAGTTAAAAAACAGATTTGTTCAACATTAAACACGTGAGCACATTCAGATGCAAATTATATTTTAAAATACATACCATCTTTATATGCGCTTGACTTTCTGACGCCTGTTAATGTCTTCGTTTCTTGAGGGTGACGCAGAAGTAATATATTTTTCTTATACTGTACAAACTTTTTCTTATGTGGTCTCTTGCGTTTATTAAAGTTTGAATTTGAGCAAAAGAAATCAAGGTAATTGTTTACAATTTCCACTCTTCGCTTTTTGTGCTGTTTTTTTTGGAAACCATCGTAAAACATCATTAGAATGCCATTTTGAGCAATGAAATGTTGTGCAAATGATAAATAATTTTATACAAAATTTATAGGGAAAAAAAAGATGTGCTAGGGCAAGGAAAATGAGTAAAAATAAAAGTAGTTTGCACAAGAAAATATATTGATTTTCGTAATGTATACATGGTGACGAATGCGTTGGTGTAATTAGTTTTTTGAAAATCGAAGAGTGGTTAAAGTAAACAATGACCGAAATGGTTTACTGACCGAAATCAATATACTGTCTTGTAATGTTACCCGGCGTTGAAAACGTACTTTGAGCTCCAGAAACTTTCCTGTTTATGCTGGAAAAAGTCTGCGAACTTCTTGTTCGGTGGACATTATTTTTACAGAAGTCGATGCCCTATGTAATAAAGATGGTGAAACTGCATCTGTTGCCCCATGTAATAAAGGTGAAGTAGCAATTGTTACCCGATGTAATGGTAACGTAGCTGGTGAAGTTGTCCCATATGATAAAAGAGATGATGAACTTGCAGCTGTTCCCTCGCGTAATGAAGGCGGTGACATTTGGTTCTGCGTGGGCTTGCGGGATCGAAGGACCTGTGGATGTGGGGGTAATAACACCCTGATGCGGATATTATAATATATTGCACGAAATTAGCCTAACGAGATGAGAGTCGTGGTCCCCTGCTCTCGCTGTGGGACCCTCTCTGCTTGAAAACACATACTCGACTCAACTAAACTAAAAACATTGCGCCGGTCTCGCCCAAGCTAAAAACACGACATTGCACTGGGTGCCCGGGCATGCGCTCCGGGAGTACCGTCTACCATCCTGGTGCCGTGTTGTCCAGCGGTACTGGACATGTCGCCCCCGTTGGAGCCTTGTGGCGAGAAATAAACAGTAAATGAAAACCAACTTAATCTAAATACAAATTGTTAATTTGCGTGCATGAAACACTAAGAAACCTGCAAAAATATTAATAAAGATAACCCCTAACAACTAGAGTAAATATTCCTATAAATACAATTAACGTGGAATTAAAGTTCAAGTAAAGAACGACCGTTAGGGTACGTTTCTCAGTTCATCAAGGCACCTTGATCACTTCACAGTGTTCACCTTAAAGGCCCTTTATCACTCACACACTCAAACTGTGGTGTTGGTTGCCAACTCAATCGGTAGCTGGCATATCTTCTGGATTGATCGTTTCAGTTCACCATTTCCGCTTCGAACGGTGACGACTCGAACCTGCCCATCCCTTCCCGGGTGGACGGCGGTAATGACCCCAAGCCGCCACGTTAAAGGTGGCAAGTTGTCCTCACGAAGGACGACGATGACCCCAGGGGCTAGTCTGTTCACCCCTTTGCATTGCCATTTGGTCCGCTGTTGCAAGTTGTGGAGGTATTCGCGGGACCATCGACCCCAAAAATGTTGTGTTAATTGTTGCACTCGCTGCCAATGCGACAGTCGGTTGACGGGCAAGTGTTCTAAATTGTTTTCTGGCAAAGCCGTTAGTGGACCTCCAACGAGGAAATGACCAGGAGTCAGTGGGGTAGGGTCGTTAGAGTCGGGTGATAATGGAGATAACGGTCTAGAATTGAGACACGCCTCGATTTGACACAGCAAGGTGTGCATTTCCTCAAAGGACAACAGCGCATGTGCAGTGACCCTTTTTAAATGGTGTTTAACCGCCTTCACCCCTGCTTCCCATAAACCCCCAAAATGCGGTGATCGTGGTGGTATGAAGTGCCATGTCGTTTTGTGTTTAGACAAGAATTGGTCAACGTCTCCGAAGGAGACACTCTTTAATAAAGTCTGAATTTCGCGGTCCGCGCCTACAAAGTTTTTAGCATTGTCCGAGTACATGTTCGCGACATTTCCTCTTCTAGCAATCATTCGTCGTAGCGCGGCCAAAAATGCTTCGGTTGTACCATCCGAGACTAGTTCCAAGTGAATAGCCTTGGTGGCGAGACAAACAAATAGGGCTACATAGGCCTTTGAAACGCGCCTTCCACGTCCACGCTCTTTTACCTGAATAGGGCCCGCGTAATCTACTCCGCAATTTGTAAATGGGCGGGAAGGCTCGGTACGCACCTTTGGTAATTGACCCATTAATTCACGCAAATTTGCTGGTTTTGTGCGAAAGCATCGTATACACTTTTGAATTAATTTCCTAACGAGGCTGCGGCCCGAAACTATCCAGAATCTTTGTCTGATCGCTGCTAAGGTGGCCTGTTGGCCGGCGTGTAAGTTTCGAAGATGCTCTCGAATTACGATAAGATTGGTTACATGATGAGTGTGAGGAAGAATTATCTGATGTTTTTGATCGTAACCGCACGTCGCGTTTTCCAGTCTACCACCTACGCGTAGTATACCGTGTTTGTCCGCGAATGGGTTTAGCGACCTCAATCTACTATCTCGGGGTAGTTCGCGAAGTTTTGAGAGATTCGCGGTTTCCTTTTGAAAAGCTTCGGCTTGGGTAAGTTTAAATATAATGATTTCGGAGGCGCGAATTTCATCGACGCTTAAGCTGCCGCTCCGCCGATGGTTCGGATCTTTGGTATTGTGAGAAAATCTTAATATCCAACTTACAACTCGTACAAGCCTTAAAAATGACGAAAACCGTGTGAGCAAGTCTAACGTCGGCTCTGCTATCGTATTCGGACACGTGATTGTTTTCATTTCCGCCATTAATTCCGGATCATCTTCGTTTGGTTCCATTATCTGTGATTCATTTTCGTGATTTGACTGCAACTCGGTGAAACCGTTCCACCAAAGTTCGTGTTCCCTCAAACGCGAAGGAGTGCAACCGCGCGATAGTACGTCCGCGGGGTTGTCTTTTGTCGAGACATGTCGCCACTGGGTTGCTTCGGAAAATTCTTGTATTGCTGCCACGCGATTTGCTACAAAGGTTTTCCACTTATGAGGAGAGGCCGCAAGCCATGCTAGAACTATCTTAGAGTCCGTCCAATAAGTAATTTTGTCGATTTTTAAATTCATTGATTGTGATACCACGTTACCTAAACGTACCGAAAGCAAAGCTGCTGCTAATTCTAATCGCGGAAGCGTGGGAGTAGTTTTGAGTGGCGCTACTCTTGATTTTGCGCAAATCAAATGCACACTACTCTTTGATTCTTGATCGATTGATTTGAGATATATGCACGCGCCGTATGCGCTCATGGAGGCGTCGGCGAAACAATGCAATTCGTATTTGATTGGGTTGTCAATTGAACATATTCTGCGGGGAATCCTTATGTGCGATATTTCCGGTAAATTTTCGATAAATTCTGACCATGGCGTCAATAAATCTAACGGTAGCGGTTCGTCCCATTCTAGCTGAGCTGCCCATATTTTTTGAAGCACGATTTTTGCCGCAACCACGACTGGTCCGATTAATCCTAAAGGATCAAACAGTTGCGCGATGACTGATAGAGCCGTTCGTTTGGTGAAGGTTGTTTGTTGACGCATTTTAATCGAATAACTAAAGGAATCGTTTTGACAATTCCACCACAACCCGAGGGTTTTTGATAAGCCGTCCTTGTCGAGTTTAATGACCGCCGATCCGAGATTATCTGAATTGGGTAACAATTGCGCTGTATTGGAAGCCCACTTCCTGAGTTCGAAGCCGCCGCGATGTAAAATATCTGTGATTTGTTGTTTCAATATTTTCGCTTCTTGTATCGATGAAGCTCCGCTCAATAAATCGTTCATGTAAAAATCGTTCATGATTATCGCGGACGCTTCCGGAAATTGTGTTGATTCGTCTTTTGCCGCTTGCTGTAGACATTTAACCGCGAGGTACGGTGCCGATGCCGTGCCAAATGTTACAGATTTCATCCTGAGTATTTCGATAGGTTGCTCCTCACCGAAACGCCAAAAAAACCGTAAGAAATCTCTGTGTGACGGGTGTACTTCGATTTGCCGGAACATCTTGTTGATGTCGCTTGTGAACGCTACCTTATGAGTCCGGAAACGAACGAGTATTGCAAATAAATCTTGCTGTAATCTAGGGCCAACTAATAAATTGTCATTTAAACTGAGCTTGTTAGATGATTTCATCGACGCGTCAAAAACTACCCGCAATTTGGTGGTGGTACTCTCTTCCTTTACAACCCCATGATGAGGGAGATAGTATGCGTTTCCCGAATTATCAACTTCGCCCGGTGGTACTTTCTCTGCGTGATCAAGCGCTATGTATTCTTCAATGACGTCAGCGTATTCTTGTTTGTATACCGGGTTTTTGTGAAATTTCCTTTCTAGTGATTTGAACCGATGCATCGCGTATTCCTTTGATTCGCCTAATTCTGCACGCTCCGTTTTAAACGGTAATTGAACTGTAAAGCGACCGCCGGAAGACCTACAGTACGTGTTATTAAAATGCATTTCCGCGGCCTTTTCGTCGGCTGTTTTTACGACCGTGTTTTCGAAGCTCTCAAGCTCCTAAAATCTCGCGACTTGTTTTTCTAATGTCGATAAGTGACACGCAGTATTTTTTGTTACTGCACGTGTTGAAAACGCGCCCGCTAGAATCCATCCTAAACGGGTTTCACGCAAGGAGGGAAGTCCAGGCCCTAACTCGCGAACTCCCTTGTTTAATAATTCCCAGAATATTTCGCCGCCAACCAAAATGTCAATTGGCGCCGGTTTGTCGTATTCAACGTCTGCTAATCTTACGTCACTCGGTATTAGGCACGGTAATTTAATACGCGTATGCGGTACTTGTCCGGTTATGTTCGGAATTATCAAATATGAAATGGTTCTTTCGAATTTACCATGCGTTGCCTTTATTGTTAGTTTGCTAGTGGTCTTGATTAGGTTTTGCGATTGTCCGATTCCGACCGCGGCTATTCGAGTCTGCTGAGAACCGATATTTAATCCTTTAAACGCGGTCTCTGTTATGAAATTTGATTGCGAACCCGAGTCGAGTAGTGCTCTCATTTTTTGTGGCTTTCCTTTACTATCGATGACGTAAACTATTGCTGTGGACAAAAGAACCTGTTTTTGGTAATTTTCGTCTGCTTGAAAACAATGCGTGTTTATTGTGACCTCGCTGGCGGCTGCGACCGTTTTTTCAGACGTTTCCGGTGTTGCCGGTTTGTTTACGTGAAGTAAGCTGTTGTGAGTTTTGCTGCAATGTCTGCACGAGCCCGACCTGCATTCGTTTGCCCTGTGACCGGACCGGAGACAGTTTAGACATAAATTTAAGCGTTTAATTTCTTCGCGGCGCCTGTTGGCGTCCATTCCCAAAAAGACTGCGCACTTGTAAATGGGATGAGATTCCTTGCACGAGGGACACTCGAACGTTGTATCAACCGCAACGTTTGACGAGGTCCGAAAAGGTGGTTTTGTTTTAAAACTTGCCATTGGTGATTTATTCGATGAAGTTACTGTTTTGTTGAATGCCAGAGCTTCGAGTAATTGATGCCGTTCGTTGAGGAAGGTCCACATGTCTTCTATTGTTGGCATTTCCGCTACTGATAGCGTCTCTTCCCAATCCTTTTTTGTAAAAAAGTCGAATTTGGATGTCATTAAATGAATGATTAACGCGTCCCATTGGTCTGTCGGCAATCCTAATGAACGTAACGCATTTAAATTTGCTTGAACCGCGTCATGCAACTGGCGTAATGACGCGGCTGAATCTTTCTGCACTGCTGGCAGATTGTAAAGAGCGTGAATATGGTTTTGCGCGATAAGGCGTTTGTTATCGAAACGGTCAACTAAGATTTTCCAGGCTGTCTCGTAATTATCTGCTGCCATATTAATGGAATCTAAAATATGTTTTGCCTCGCCATCAAGGCACGCCTTTAGGTAATGAAGTTTACCCACTTCATCCAATTTTGGATTTTGATCAACAAGCGAACTAAATGAGTCGTGGAAGGCCAACCAATCCGTATATTTGCCCGAAAATTACGGTAGTTTGATTTCTGGTAATTTGATATGCCGAAATGAGTCATTGCTGCTTTGATCAGCCGTTTTTGCTTTAGCACCCGATTTTTGTTGCTTGTCGAGATACTGTTGTATCTCGGCCCTGACTTGAAAATACTTGGTTTCAAATTGCTCGCGAATTGCCGTTTGCACCGGAGTCGGGTCTTTGAGTTCTATCTGCGATTGTACGTGGTCAAAATCTTGAAATGATGTGTCCATCGACACTCTTAACGTTAACTGCGTGTGGAAATCTTTGGGCGGTTTTTTCCTGTTGGTCGTGAAATATGCTAGTAATCGATCAATGCGCGATTGAATTTGCTTTCTTTGCGACTCTAACTCGGCTGTTGCCATGTTGCGGAACTGTTACCTGCGATTCTACGAAAATTGCGTCTTCTTGTGAGACGCGACCAATTATGTCGTATGTATGAATGTGTGTAGGTATGTGTGCGTGTCTGTTTACGTATGTGTGTGTGCGTGATTGCGTGTGTGTGTTGAATGCGTGAGTGTGCGTGTATGCGCTGCTTTCCTTCGAGGATGCTGCTCACCGCGTATGAACAGTACCGCTTCGGAGGATCGAAAATGTGATGAGGAAATGCGGTCCACTAACCTGTTGGTTGGTGTTGCGCTGCGCTGGTGGGTGGTCCGTCTCGAAGTGACCAAAAATGGTACTGCGTGGGCTTGCGGGATCGAAGGACCTGTGGATGTGGGGGTAATAACACCCTGATGCGGATATTATAATATATTGCACGAAATTAGCCTAACGAGATGAGAGTCGTGGTCCCCTGCTCTCGCTGTGGGACCCTCTCTGCTTGAAAACACATACTCGACTCAACTAAACTAAAAACATTGCGCCGGTCTCGCCCAAGCTAAAAACACGACATTGCACTGGGTGCCCGGGCATGCGCTCCGGGAGTACCGTCTACCATCCTGGTGCCGTGTTGTCCAGCGGTACTGGACAACATTGTAGTTGTGGCTCTCTGTATACTTTGCTTTAGTTGATTGCAAAATTGCTCTACAATGTTTTTAATTTCGGCCATATTGTAACTAGAAAAAGTTAAAATAAAGATAAAACAGACTTATTTTAGAGCAATATGGGATAAAAGATGACTTTTGGGACAAAAAGTCGAAAATCTACTAAACTCTTAGGTATGGAATTTCATAATTTAAGGGGGTAGCTAGCAATAAACAATTTTGTACGACAGTAATTGTTCGCAAACTGCACTTGCTGTAGTAAATAACAAACTATAAAATCTCTCCGTAGTCAAATTTCTAACCAAAGTTAGTTTCATGGTGGGTAAGAATTTCGCCTTTTATTATAAGTCTGCCAGCTGTACTATCTATTGTACACATGCGGTATACCTAAATGAATTTGAGTGCTTCTTTCTACCCTCGCTGTTTTGTTAACTAGATTGTATTCAGCGTGATTTTGTATCTATACCGAAATTGTTACAACTATCAATGTTGCTAACTTCTTATTTTACGCACATCTATGTAAAAACTGTTTGCGTGCAGTAGTAGGTAAATTGCATAACGACCATGTAAAGTAACTCTTAACACACGAGTGTGAAGATAGTTTGCAGTGCAGTCCCATATCCCATATACACAATTCAAAATTTAACTGTTGCCTCCTCTTCCCCTTCTAATAGATTCCTGTCGCCGCCCATGGCCATCTAAAAACGTGGCTTCCGGGGAACGAAACAAAAGCCGGTAAATGTTTACTTTCCGGTACTTCTTCCATCAGAAATATGGTGAAAAGTGAAAAAAATATGCACCACAAAATGCATGAATGGGAAGTAAACAATAGCCCAAAAGCCACTACCTGGCATATTACCATTGGAAAATGCAGCAATAAACCCTCTTATTGTTATAGAACACTTACCACACATAATCATCGACCTTTACTTCTTCGACATAGCTAACACCACCAGCCAGCACGACTAGTTAAAATGGTAGAATAACCCGGCAAACCGCCACGTTGTTGCCTGTTGCTGGTCAGATCGGTGGCGGCGGTTGATTATGTAGGCGGTTGTCACTTGTCACTGATTACACCTGTTATAATTTATATCAAAAAATAATATATCCCAAATAAATCAATATACAGTAGACACTCGATACCGTGAACAAAATTAAACCGACACTTTTCACGTTAGCGAATTGTTCACGTTAACGAAAGGCATTTTTTAATGTTTCAAAACCATTTATTTAATCAATAATTTTTTCATGAAATATCAAACAGTTTATTTATAGGTACCTACTTAAATGAAAAAATACATTATTGTAGTTTCTGAAAAAGGTCAACAATTTTTTTCTGCTTCTTCTGTTCAACTGTCTGCTTAACTGCTTGTTCCCGCAACTGTTTGAGAACCATAACATCTGTAATACCTATCCCGCTACATTCTGTCCATTGAATTGTTGTATTTAAAGCATTTATTGCTCTCTCTGGTGAAATTTTTGTAGTTAAAGTTGGTTGATCTTCTTCAGTTTCAATTTCATTGTCTTCATCGTCACTTTGATTCGAACACTGATCGTCGACGCTATTCCATTCCAACACATCCACCTGTTTAAATGTATTGGCTGGTAACACTGTATTAATATTTGTAACCATCCTTCACTGGCCCTAAATGTCTTCGGATTTTCTTTTAATTCAGAATGTAATAATTTGGCTTTTTCCTTTATCATTTCACCAGACACTACAAGATTTTTCTGTCGTTGAGTCGTGAACCACTGGTATAGCCTTTCTTCCATCTTTGGCAATTCAGATCTTTTTAACGTTCTGCTTTTCCCCGGTCCAATATAGGTATCGGCCACAGCATTTAAAATTATTTGCTTGTTCTTTTTAATTTTACAGATTGTAGACTTTGCCACATCGTATTTTTCAGATAAATCTGTCACTGTTGAACCTTTATTCAGCTCGTCAATAACAAGCGCTTTTTTGCGAAGTGTCAGGCACTTTGGAAATTTTGGAGACATTGAAAAGAAAATAATTGCACTGCCAATACTGAACAAGCGGTGGTATGTGGTCTATTGGAGTCAACTAAAGCAACACGAAATGAATTGGTCCCCTCGTGGTGCATGTTATGTCTGGAGTTGCAGTTCTGAGAACCATGAAAGTTCAGAATTAACGTAAATAAAAAGTTCACGTTAGCGAATACGTTCATGTTCACGTTATACGGTGGCTAATGCAATGAACAACGCTGTTCACGTTAGCCAGAGGTTTCCGTTACCCGGTGTTTACGGTATCGAGTGTCTACTGTACTACATTTTCCAAAAGTATATATTACAAAAGAAATATATATATATGTGTTTCAAATAAATAACTACTGTAGGAGGCACGGGAGGCGTCTCCTGGGGGTTTATTTTTGTAGGTTTTTCCAACAAAACGCGAAATATCTAACGGCTTTTATTCCTACGATACAAGTCTTGTTATGTCGATAATACAGGTCACCATAATAACAGAATGAATATGTATGAATGGTTGGCTATATTAAAGTATGTTTGTTACATCCTCCCCCTCTGGATCGAGCGAATGTGGAAGGATAAGCGAAGGACCAGTAGCCGGATCCTGGAAAAAGCGATTGCGACCGAGTCGCTTCTAAGCAACCGAAAACGGTTGCTTTGGATAGATATCAACCGAGTCGCAATCGGTTAAACAGAGAGTTCCGAGAGGCTATCGCATTTTTTGGTGTGCCGAAGGTGCATCCCTATGAATGGCATTGGTAGATGACGGCTTAGGGGCTGGATTTTCAAATATTTTCAGGTACAAGTGGAAGGGTTATAGCCTCCGGAACCCAAGTTTACCTGTTCTTAGTGGAAATCGTTTCTACAACTCCAAAGGTGCTGCTTTAAAAGCGATTCTCCGGATATTGCATATTTATCGTTATTTGGAGATTAACAAGGGGTTTTTAAATAATCTTTATCTTGTTGTTCATAATATGTACCAATATTATAACGTTTGTAGGTAAAAAATAACAATTTTTATTTCCGAAACCACTTTTAAATGATCTCTAGATTATTTGAATTTTTTCTTCAAAACGTGCTTGCAAATTTTACAAAATTATAATGTCGACAAACATTTTAATTATTTCCTTGAATAAACGTTATATCCCAGTCAACTTGGACATTTGTAATTACATTCAGAAAAAATATCTGTAAACAAAAGTCCTAGGTACAATCGTACCATAAAGTATGTTTCTATACCAAAATAATATCCTCCACAAATTTTGTTACATTTATAATAATTTGTTGGATTCATAATATACAGTAGCTTATATTCTAACTCTGTCAGATTGAAACGCAAGTTTGAATTCATACGCATATCTCAATTTTTGTATACTCCCGGAATAACTGTTACAAACTTAAGAGGCGGATATAAAATCAAAAAATTAAACGGCTTTTCTTAATAAACATGTTCTCGAAAACGGTTGATAACGGAGGAAGAGTTCTTGAAAATTGTCGTAACTCTTGACTCTTATGATCAATTTTTCCGAATGTTTGCACATGTACTACTTATCATGTATCGTTGGTATCCATTTTGATGAAAATCGCAAGACACCGAAAAGTAGCCAATAGAAAAATAGAATTCGTTGTCGTTTCTATGACAATGTAAAAATTTCCTGGAAATTTTTGCACCTTGCATGAAATTAATAAGTGGAAATTATTTCAGCCAATCAAAATTATTTATTTATTAATAATGACATCATAATGATATAATAGACCAATGTCTCTGTCGTTGCGATTTTCACTTATAATATCCCTAGTGCGTTGATTATTTCCGGAAATTTTATTCTCATGCATGTTCCACTCGAGCTAATTAATACGTTTTAAAAATGCATTCGAAAAAATAAGACTTGTGGTCCACGAGGTTTACGTTCACGATACTTAGGTTAGGTAGTTTGAAAATTCAGTCTTTTCACCTTAACAAATTGCTGAAAAGTGATTGGTTTCGCATTTTTGAAAAGATCCTCCCCTAAACCCCTTCCCTCCAAAGCGACCGAAATCGTAAAGATATCGACTCGATCGCAATCGCTTTTTCCAGGATCCCTACACAGGACTACGTGGTATAATCTACGAATCTTTGGGGACAGCGTCGAGCTCGGGTTTCCCGCCTTGGAGATGACGGGGCTTCTTCAGTCATAGTTTGTGGAGGGATCTTTTCAGTCTTTCCAGTTTTGTTATGTGCACTAGTCGTTGATTTCGGAGGACGACCTCGTTTCCTTATTGGACAGATCGGTGTAGTGGGTTCACTGAGTTCAATGAAGCGACGAATAGCTGATACATGATATGTACCCAGTGGCGTGTCTGAATCATTGACAGAAGCTATTTGATATGAAGTGGGTGACACTTTCTTGATTATGCGATATGGTCCGTCTCTCTTGGGAGCAAATTTCGAGGTGAATTGATTCGTGGTTTTGCTCAATACATGGACGCCGATGAGAACTTTGTCATCTATTTCGAATTCTTCATTTTCTTGGCGTCGTTTGTCGGCTGATCTCTTAACTCGATCTTGCTGTATTTCGTTAGTTTCACGAGCCTCTTCGAGAACATGAGCAATACGTTTCAAGTACGGAGTGATTTCAGATATGATATTTTCATTATCAACAATTTGGCGAAAATCTCGTTGAACTTCACCAGGTGTTCGCAACTCACGTCCATACATTAAATATGCCAAGTTGTTGGCGCTGTTCCTGGCAAATCTGACTGTTGGCAAAACGTTTTTTCACTCAGTATGGTAAGACCCAACAAGTATAGACAACTGCGTCTTTAGGTCTCTGTTTCGTCTTTCTTCTGGGTTTGCGGCAGGGTGATAAACAGGAATTAGTGTTTGTTTAAAGCTAAGGCAATCTGCAACCTGCTGCATTACGTCACTTGTAAATTGTGTGCCATTATCACTCACGACTCTGCGTAGGGTGCCATATCTTAAGATTACTTCATCAATTAAGGCTTTTGCACACGCTTCTGTATTTCTGGCACTCAGGGCACTTTCTCACGTGCTAAGTGACGTCACGTCGCATAGTAGTCCAATAATACGACCTTGAGACTCGTTGTAGTGTTTTGTCAACACCACAATGACCCGCCAAGACGCCATTATGACACTCGTGGAGTATTTCATCGACGTGGGAGCGTGGTATTACTAATTGCGGTTCTTCGGTTTCAGAAGAAGCAGTGTATCTGTATAAAATGCCATTTAAAAGAACATAGCTCTGAAAAATCTTCTTTTACACACTAATTCCATTTAAAAAAATGTCAACTGTCCCTGTATAATTGTCTTGGCTCATCCTGTATGTTCAAAAATAATTTCCAAATATAGACTTCTTTCTCTAGTTTATCTGTGTTTTTTAAATAAAATGTTTACTTATCATAAAACTCGAGCTATCGAAGTCGGACGCACTATTGTCCCACCCTGTATATTACAAAAGATAACATTTATCTTTCTGTACAATTCATATAATGGAACAAACGGCGCCTCATACGTGTGTAGGTTGTAACGTTAAACCTACTGGGTTTTAATAACGCTACTCTTGCGAACGGCAGTCTTTATAGTGGGAGCGGGTCGTGGGTCTTATTCAACAAAAAAGAGGGAAAAATGGGCACCACCAACTTTTGGAGTTTTGTCCACGCAAAATTGGAAACGTGGATTTTTTAAAAAAAGGGCGAAATAGTAAAAAAAAAAGAATTTAAAGCGTTGAAATTGAGAAACAATTGTCGCTGAAGGCAAAATGAATAAATTAATGATTAAATAAACGAATTTACAGCAAAGATTTTGCCGTCGTCATATCGATATTTCGAGGCTGCACATGAGATAACAAAATATAACGTAAAAGTAATGGAAAACTCAAAAGGTGGCTAGGACTTAGCTTGCGCTGGTCTTGCTAGTCTTGTAGACCTGGCTGAGGGGCCTGGAGGTCGGTATCGCCGTACCGGGTGCGATGGTCTGGACGGATCGTGGAGATAAGTATGTCCCGCTCAGAAAAAGCGGCGAAAAGCGATGTTAAAAAAAAACCGAAGATGGACCCAATGAGGTTGACAAGATAGTGGACCCAGTGGGGTCGGTAAGAAAATCGACTCAGTGGTGTCGGTAAGAAATCGACCTAGTGGGATCGGCAAGAAACCCTGTCGGAGGGTTTCTACGATAATTAAAACGATGGTCGATAATTCGAGTTTCAGCAATGGTAAAGCAATATTTGTTTCGGGGCGTTTGTCAAAATCGGTACAAACCAAAATCTCGAGAACGGAACCACCCTCGAAACGCGACAACGAAAACTCGACTGATCTTTTGTAGTTTTTTGCTTTCTCTAATCAGTGCCTCGCCAATCTGAGGATATTAAAGTCCCCAAACTGTACGAGTTTTAACCGAGATTATGGCGTAACTAGCGTTACATAATCAGCGTTTGCTGTGCACCATATTGCACGTTAATCTTGGTTATTTCAGAGAATTGCACACAAGATTTGGTTCTAATACCTTGGATGGAACTGACAATTCTATTTGTGGGGTCGTTGATTTTGAAAAAAATAATTATTTAGACGAGATACAATAGATAAACTTTTCTAATATATTGGTGTTTTAGGAAAGAAGAAACATTTAACAAAAATTCACGAGACAACAAGAAGAAAGTTTGTGTCTGCGGCAGCAGGAATTAGCTCTTAGCTTTACTTTTTATGGAGGGTTATCAAAATGAACCAGTAACAGTTTTCAAAACGTTACAAGGTAAAGGTTAAAATTGAAATTAATGCCGTCTGTCGCGCATATATTTATGAAAACAATACAATAAAAGATCTAAAGTTAAAGTGCAAAACTTCCTCTCTTAGAACAATTGTTAAGAACGCTTCATGATTATTAACTAGAATTGCATTCCAATTAATGAATAATTAATTAATCAAACCAAGAGTGGCGGTCAAAAATGTTTCAATAACAATCAGCATTGATGGCATAATTTATTTAAAAACAATGTCGGATTAATTGACTTATGGTAAAGCATAGTTTTGCTTAAAAGCAAAATTAACGGCTTAATTGTTTCATTGTAAATTGACAGAACTGTTGAAGTAGCGATTCTTCATTACGACCAGGTATCTACTGGTTCAGGGTAGTTTGCGAAATGCCACTTCAAGAAAAGATCAAAGACAAACTTATCAATAAGGGACTGACCTATGGTCAAAAGTTAGCTAATCCGCCTCCAGGAGATGAAGTGGTGATAAGTGGTAAAAACGTCATTTATTTTCAGCAATTTCCAATAAAATAATTGCTGGTAAATTTGCAGGTTTAGCAGGAAATTTTCCAAATTCCAAAAACGTGCAGGAGTTTCAGTCCAACCTATACAATGGAGTTGATATGGTTTCAGATGATGACCGCCGTTGGTCTCTAAACCATCCAGAAATTCCCAAACGTTCCGGAATGCTTTACGATATCAAAAAATTTGATCCAGGTTACTTTGGAATCCATCATAGACAGGCGCACTCAACAGACCCTATGCTTCGAATGTTCTTGGAGAAAGCAGTGGAAGCTATAATGGATGCCGGCATCAATCCTTCAGAACTCGAAGGCACCAACACTGGAGTTTTTGTTGGTTCATGCTATTCTGAATCTCAGATCTATTGGTTTTTAGAATCTTGTGATCGTCCGCAATATTTCCCTATGACAGGGTAAAAGAATGTTGTGTATTTTACGGAAACTATTCAATTTGGTTTTCAGAAACCAGAAGTCAATGATACCCAATCGAATTAGTTATTATTTGAAACTCAAAGGACCATCATATGCTACTGATACAGCTTGCAGTAGTTCTTTATTTGCTTTGGAACACGCTTATAGGGCTATTAGAGATGGAACTTGTGATAGAGCAATTGTTGGTGGCACCAACCTCTGTATGCATCCGTTTGTTTCTCTGCAATTTGCGCGACTTGGTGTTTTAAGTCTGGATGGTTCCTGTAAAGTTTTTGATGTTGACGGCAATGGTTACGCTAGGGCTGAGAGTATTGGTGCTATTTTTCTGCAAAAAAGTAAAGAAGCTAAAAGAATGTACGGCCGAATAATTCACGCCAAAACAAATTGCGATGGCTACAAAGAACAAGGTATCACTTTCCCGTCGAGTTCTGCACAAAAACAACTTTTTGAAGACTTCTATCAAGAGTGTAACATTGATCCCAGTACATTAAGTTATATGGAAGCTCATGGAACTGGTGAGTACGTTAATTATTACAAAAGTAAGATATTAATTTGTGCTCGTAGGTACCAAAGTTGGTGATCCTGAAGAAATTGAGGCCATAGACTCAATTTTTTGCAAAGAGAGAACCACACCCTTGTTAATAGGTTCAGTTAAATCTAATATTGGACATGCTGAGCCAGCATCAGGCCTTTGTTCTATCGCTAAGGTATTGTTAGTTCAGCTGACATCCCTTATATTAAATTTAAGACATAGGTCATTATCGGTGTTGAGAATAATTTGATACCGCCTAACATCTACTTTACCAGACCTCGGGAAGGTCTAAAGGGTTTTGAGGAAGGACGCTTGAAGGTCGTTTCAAAAACGACACCTTTTGAAGATAATCGAGGATTGATTGGTAAGAAATTTTGAAATAAATTATCAACTGAATTAAGTTAATTGATTAATGCAGGGATTAACAGTTTTGGCTTTGGAGGGGGTAATTGTCATGTGTTATTCGAATGGAATCATAAACATAATAACAACAAAAATCAAACACCTTCAGATGAGTTACCGAGACTGGTGTGCGTTAGTGGTCGAGTAGATAATTCAATTACCTCCATTTTGGACGATATCAAGCAGAGACCTTTAAATGTTGAGTATATATCGCTATTTCACAACTTATTTCGGTATTACTGTAGACTTTCAAATTCTTGCAAATAATTAGAATTTTTCAGACAACACATCAAGAATCATCTCTATAGAGGTTACTCAATAATTTCAAAATCAGGCGAGTTAAGTAGGAATCAGAACTGTTTCACAGGATGCAAAAGATCCTTGTACATAATCTTCAGCGATTTTGGCGATTCTTGGCCAACAATAGCAAAGCATTTGTCAGTTGTTCCTCTTTTTGCAACTACATTGGAAAATATCTTCAAACTGTTAACTTCTAATGGCATCAGTTTAGAATCACTATTCTCTAAAAAGAAAGAGCTATCCCTCGTTAACAAAATCCTTGGTAATATGGCAGTGCAGATAGGAATCGCTGAACTTTTAAAAATTTTGAAACTTGAAATTGATGGTTTCTGCGGTAGTGGCATTAGCGAGCTGGTCTGTGGATATTTCGAAGACACCCTCACACTTGAAGAAACTGTTTTCTCCACGTACCAGATAGCGAAGGTTCTAGAAGGTGTTGACGCATACTTGCAAGGTGACAACTTTGTCAGTCAAATCAGTAAGTGAATTTTTTTTAATAATATCCGATAATTAGTGAAAAAAATTTAGAGCCTCAACTCCAGAAACTTCTTCATGAAATCATTCTGGAACCAAAACCAAGAGGCTGTAAATGGTTGTCTTCAACAACGACATCATTAGCGTCAGCTGAACATTTCGTTAATTCCCTCAACATCCAATTACCTTTTAGAAACTTTTGTGATAACTTAAAAAGGAACAGTACAATTTTTGAACTAGGAAATGGTGGAACGAAATTTGAAAGCAAAAATATCAAATATGTGCGCTTAGAGAACAATGAAAACAAGAACAGTTTTCTTAGCTTTCTTGAACTTTTGGGGAGGTACTACTTGCATAAAGTACACTAAAGAATTGTTAACTTTATAGCAAAATTTCAGTTTATACAATTGTGGACATAACCCCCAAATTTCAGAACTATATCCAAAAGTTCAATACCCAGTAACTCGGGGAACCCCAATGATTGCACCATTAATCAAATGGGACCATCGCAAGGACTGGTACATTGTTAACTATACCAACGAACAGACTCTCAAAGATGGTGAAAATGTTATCAGGTTTAGTGTCAAAGAAGACATGTGGAGGTGGCTCAGTGGTCACATGATTGATGGTAAAATTAATAAGAATCTTAACAAAAACAAATTAATAATAATAACATTTTACAACAGGTCGTAACTTGCTCCCAGCTACTGGCTATTTGTATTTTGTTTGGGAAGTGATGAGTTTGGTTGTTGGTATAATGACTAGTGACATGGATGTAGTTTTTGAAAATTGTAAGTTCCTCAGAGCAACCCAGTTAACAACCACTCATGATCTAACCGAACTAAATGTATCGATACAAAGAGGTAGCGGAAATTTCGAAGTTTCCGAAGGCGGAATTGCAGTTTGCACAGGTCGAATTTACATTTCGAACAAACTTTCTTCAGAACGTGTTTCACTGCCAGTAATAGATGACGACGAATCAATAATAATGAACACCAAAGATATTTATAAAGAATTGCGGCTTCGAGGCTACCATTACAAGTTTGTAGGAAAATTTAATTGAAATCTTTCAGCAAATTCTATTTTTTTTAGAGGAATGTTTAAAAGAATAAAAGAATGTAATGTTGCTGCAACAAAAGCTTTAATTCAATGGGATGCAAACTGGGTGTCTTTTATGGATAACATGCTTCAAATGAAGATACTTCAAAGTGATACTAGATCTCTATACGTTCCCACCGGTATCGAACGATTGTCAGTAGAGGCGAAGAAGCACATAGCTTATGCTCAACAATTTGGGGAATATCCAAAATTACCAGTCTACAACTTTATAGACACCAACTTAATTAAGTACGATGATTCCAAATCATAGTCAAACACAAAAATATTTTTTTTCTAGATGTGGAGCTATAGAAATTTGTGGTCTTACGGCTGCTTCTATTCAACGACGTAAGCAAAAGAGGGAGCCAGTCTTGGAAAAATACGAATTTGTGCCAAATTGCGGCAAACTCGATCTAAAAGAAGCCATCAGAGTGAATGTTCAGTTAATATTGGAAAATCTTCCAAGTATTGAAGTGAGAGTAGTGGAGGTAATTGATCAGGTTATCAAAGAAGACTCGGAACTTCTCGGGCCACTCATCTATGAAGCTTTAGGAGATTTACCTCTCGTAACACCTCAAATCATGATTCTCTCCAAACAACCATTGGAAATTGCTAATATTACCGTCGAAAACCAGACATTGCAGACGCAAAGTGATTGTACGTTAGTTATAGGCACTAATCTATTACATAGACCCACTGTAAGTTACACGATACACCTTCCACTTGTTCTAATTAGACTGATTTTAGATGATGAATCAAGCTTTAGGGGCAGTCAAAAGCAACGGCTTTGTTTTATCACGTGAAAGTCTTACTTATGAACCTAAGGAAACTCCAGGTCTTGAAATTGTAACAATCTACACTACAGAAACTGAGAAATTAGTTTTATGTACAAAACACGTGCAACTTGAACCACCAGTTGTTATCGACGTGACCAACACTACCGCGGAGTTTGAGTGGTTGCCAACTTTACAGAAATTCTATAAGAATAGCAAAAACATTATAATTGTTGCTCAAAATGAACCTTTAAGCGGCATCTTGGGTTTAGTTAATTGCATTAGAAGAGAACCGGGAGGTGGTAGGGTCAAGTGTTTCTTCATACTTGGAAGTGTATCTGCTTTCGACCCTTGCAATTCTTTCTACACTGATCAATTGAAGAAAAACTTGGCTATAAACGTTTACAAAAACTCTCAATGGGGAACTTACAGACATTTACTTCTAGAAGCTCAAATAGAGGTGAAAAGTGAACATTCCTATGTTAATGTTGTGCAAAGAGGAGATCTTTCAAGTTTAAGATGGCTCCAAGGTCCTCTAACAAGCAAAGCTTTGTTGAACCAAGAACAAGAGTTGATCCATGTAGGTATAGTAGATGATGTTATTTTGGATTTTACTAAGAATATCTTACAGGTTTACTATGCTGCACTCAACTTTCGAGACATTATGACATCGACTGGCCGAATCAATCCTGATGCGGTTACTGACGACAGGATACTGCAAGAATGCGTGCAGGGCTTGGAATTTTCTGGAAGAACTTCCCAGTAAATAACTGGAACCATTTCTTCCAATACTTCAAGTATTTTGATTTTAGAGGAAATAGAGTTTTTGGAATGATTACAGCAGGAGCTTGTTCTACTATGGTTGCAGGAGATAAACAACTGATTTGGAATTTGCCCGACCATTTTACTTTAGAGGAAGGAGCCACAATTCCTGTCGTATACGGCACTGTCATCCAAGCTTTCTTTTGCGTAAGTTTTTAGAGAATCTTTTGTTTACAACAGCATTCTACATTTTTCTTAACATTCTCTTGGTAATATGTCAAATTTATCTAATTTAACAAGAGCTTATAATTGTGTTCAGAATTTTACTACTCTTTACTTGTTAGCTGACTAAAACGTGCTGCTAAAGAATTCAAATTGTAATTCGTCGATAAAGTAGGGATGTAAATAAAGTGAGATCCTTGAAAAGAACATTGCTACAGATGAAATAAGAAGAAAAATTAAAAGGAAATGCAATAAGAAACCAAAGTTTTCAAGACGTGTCAAATAATAGAGGCAAGTTAGCAAAATACAAATAAAAGAAATATACACACCGCTTTAATTGGTGTGATCAAACTGTCTATTTTTGTCATCTTGGGCTCATAATTTCAGGCCGATTTTGAATTGTGGAGTTCTTGACGAGTACCTACAGCTGGTCAAAGTATGTGGATTGAGTGATAATTTTAAAAGTGAACTGATAACTAATATATCTTTAAAAGAGACTTGGATCCTAGGCACTTTTGGTGCATCTGCACCTTAGCACTCCACTTTATGTTCAAGAAATAAATAGCACCTGTTAAGCAAGGTTGTTTGATTGTTAGTTAGCAAATTTTTTAAACGCCCTCGTAAAGTATTCGCGAGAATAATCAAAAATACTTTTGACCAAATAATACTTTTTTAATTTAGGTTACCACCATTAAAAAGGGAGACACTGTTCTGATTCACGCAGGTTCCGGAGGAATAGGTCAAGCCGCTATTACCGTAGCTGTATACTGCGGATTAACAGTATACACCACTGTAGGCACCAAGGAAAAAAGGGATTTTCTCCAAAAGCGTTTTCCTCAATTGAAAGGTACCTTTCAAAACTTTCAACTTATTAATGAACAATTGTTAACTTGACAGATTGTCAAATTGGTAACTCGAGAGATACGTCGTTCGAAACTATGATCTTCCAGCAAACCAAAGGAAGAGGGGTCGATATCGTGCTAAATTCTCTCGCCGAAGAAAATCTAGAAGCTTCCGTACGTTGTTTGGCTCGGGGTGGAAAATTTTTGGAAATTGGGAAATTCGATTTAGTCAACAATCGAAATTTACAATTGTTATTCATTGAGAAGGAAGCGAGTTTTCATGGGGTCATGTTAGATCATCTGTTTCCAAATGTTGAAGGGAAGAATAAATTGCAAAAACTCGTGCAAGAAGCTATTGAATGTGGCATGATTCAGCCTTTAGCTCGAACAGTTTATAGAGATGATGAAATAGAAAGAGCGTTCAGGTTTATGGCTGGAGGAAAACATATGGGAAAAGTCCTGATTGAAATCAGAAAGGAGGAAGGCGAAAAAATAATACCACCGGCTTTTAGACTCGTTAAGGGACTTCCTAGGTATTAGTAAATTGGTAAACTTAAGAATAATAGTTATCAAATAATTACAGGTACAATTGTAATCCTGATGACGTCTATGTCATAACTGGGGGCTTGGGAGGTTTCGGGTTGGAACTTGCCGATTGGCTGGTTTTAAGAGGAGCGAGGAAAATTATTTTGTCATCGAGAAAAGGTCTAACAACTGGTTATCAGTACTACAGAATAAGGTAATTATTGTAATTAAAATTACAAAAAATCAGTTATCAACGTTCTAGAATTTGGAGAAGTTATGGCGCCATCGTTACCATTTCCACCGACGACATCACCTTAAAGGAAGGTTGCGAAAAGCTCCTAGAAGCCGCAAAGAGTCTTGGAAACGTCCAGGCAATCTTCAACTTGGCTGTAGTCTTAAAAGATAGCATTTTCGAAAATCAAACAGCATCAAATTTTAATGAATCACTGAAACCAAAAGCTTTTGCCACGAAGAATCTTGATGAAATATCCAGAAGACTGTGCCCGAATTTGAGGTAATAACTTAAGATAGTTGCTAGGATTAAAAAATAATTGAGATTTCAGAGATTTTGTCATCTTTTCTTCCGTGTCTTGTGGCCGTGGCAATGCTGGTCAAACCAATTACGGTATGGCTAACTCTATTATGGAAAGAATATGTGAAAAAAGAAAAGAAGACGGATTTCCGGCTCTCGCCATTCAGTGGGGCGCCGTTGGTGATGTAGGTTTAGTAGCTGACATGCAAGAACTCGATACTGAAATAGAAATAGGCGGAACGTTATCACAATCAATTACCAGTTGTCTACAAGTTATGGACAAATTTCTCAATCAAAAGAACGTCATTGTGTCTAGTATTGTAGTGGCGGAGAAGAGACGAGGTGGGGTAGGGGCCGAAAATATTATCGATACAGTTGCTTGTATAATCGGTATAGAACCACATTAAGATTACAACTGATCGTAACAGAAAATTTGCAGGTATTCGAGATATAAGAACCATAAGTCTGCATTCTACATTAGCTGAACTCGGTATGGATTCCATGAGTGCAGTGGAAATAAAGCAAACTCTAGAAAGAGAATTTGAAGTTTTCCTAACTGCTAAAGATATGCGCAGTATGACCTTTGCCAAGTGAGTGGGTCTAGGTTTTCCTATCCTGCTAGTTCACTTAATTATTTTGGGGTTTTGATACTTTTACCCAATTATTTCTTTTACAAATTTTCTTTTATGATTAGTTCCTTTCATGGGTCAGTATGAAACCAAAATTTTAACAATCTAAAGATTTAGATATTTCATATTTTGGAGAATTCTTATAGAACTGAAAACTTCAATTATATGAGCCAGTTTATTTCTGGATGATTATTGTTAAAACAAGTAACTTGTTAGCCAACTGTTTTCTGTAGAAATTGAAGAAAGTGAAGAAAAGTGAAGAAAGTGAAGTGAAGAGATATAAGCAAGCTTGTGTGTTTGCAGATTGCAAGAAATCCAGGAAGAGAAACTCTCAAAACAAGAGTCAGAAAATGGAAATGTCAAGAAAGAGCGCTCAATTGGTGGTTTCGAAATGGTTTTAAGATTGATGAACGATGAAATTGCGGCACAGTTGCCAATAATTCAAATGAAATCCAGAAGTGAAGATTTAAAAACATTACCACAAGTAATTTTCTTTCCTGGTTTAGAAGGAGCGTCTAAAGTATTCGATCCATTAGTTGCTAATTTGTTCGTTGACGCTAAATGCATTCAATATCCTTACGATCGTCAAGACGAAACAATAAAGGATATGGCAAAATATCTCTTAACGGTAAACAGTTTATTTGTGGCTTTCAACTTTCTTAAGAAGTTTATGTTGGTAGATTGTGGAGCCTCTGCTAATAAAATTTCAACCGTTCAACATAGTTGCCTATTCGTTTGGAAGTATAGTAGCATTAGAGATTGTCAGTCTTTTAAACGCAAAAGGTTATACAGGCAATTTAATATGTATTGATGGCGCCCCCCAGATGTTAAAAACTCTTTTAAGCGGCTACCTGAACGTCGGTTCCATTGCTCAGTTTGAAACCGGCTTCATCTGTCAACTATTATCAGTAATATCATCAAGTGAAATAAATTCGAAATTTACAGTAAGTTCTGCAAAAATTTATGAAAATTATTTATTTATTTTTTTCAGAAAAGAATCCTTGACTGTGAAACTTTACAAGAAAGACTTGCTGTTTGTGAAGAAATCCTTCCCAAAAACCAATCTTATTCAGTACAGTTTTTCCGAAAATGGTCCACTTCGACCTTGAACCGCCTCAAAGCTCTTAATCGATATTATCCCAACTATAAAATAAAGTCGAAAGTGACCCTTTTTAAACCGCAACAAGTTAGTGTTACTAATTTACCTGAAGACTACAGTTTGTCAAAATATTGTGAAAATTTTGGGAAAGTAAGAGTGTTTGAAGGAAATCACGTGACGATTCTCGAAAATGTCGCACTAGCTGAAGCCATCAACAAAGTTATTTTGACTGGATCAGTTACAGAAACGTAATGGTACCCGTTATACAAACTTTCACAATAAATGGTTGACGGATAATTTAATTTGAAATATGTATTTTTAACTTTGTACGTTAATATTACAATTATAAAAATTAATTCGTAAAAATGTCTTAGAGGCTTCTAACATCGATGATAACATTATACTTAGTAATTGTTTACAATGTCCACTTTTCGCTTTTTGTGCTGTTTTTTTTTGGAAACTATCGTAACACATCATTATAATACCATTTTGAGCAATGAAATGTTGTACAAATGATAAATATTTTTATGCAAAATTTATAGAAAAAGAAAGATGTGCTAGGGCAAGGTAAATGAGTAAAAATAAAAGTAGTTTGCACAAGAAAATATATTGATTTTCGTAATGTATACATGGTGACGAATACGTTGGTATAATTAATTTTTTGAAAATCGAAGAGTGGGTAAAGTAAACAATGACCTTATACTTTACTTCTTTGGCTTCCTTTGTTATGTACGAACGGAGTGCGTGGGTGGGGAGAGGAACGCTAAATTCACTTTAAATTGGTGATCTACAGGCTGGGGCAATAGTGCGTCCAACTTCGATAGCTCGAGTTTTATAATAGGTAGAAATTTGATTTAACCCTTGCACCGCTCTAGACGTATATACGGGGTGGGGCAATAGTGCGTCCGACTTCGATAGCTTGAGTTTTATGATCGGTAGAAATTAGATTTAAAAATATAAATAAACTGGAGAAAGAAGTCTATAACCGGAAATTATTTTTGAACATACAGGGTGAGCCAAGACAATTATACAGGGGCAAGTGACATTTTTTTAAATAGAATGTTGTGTGTAAAAGAAGATTTTTCGAAATCTTTTCCTAGGCTCTTTTCACTCCAATATTATTGCTGACTACATATTTCTAAACCACTTGGATGTAGCGATTATTTTTGTACAAATAATGGCATCTGCAGATGCATGTTAAAAAAATCACTAGTCACAAGTTCTAAAAAAAAGTTATGTAAAGACTAGTTAGGAAACATCTGTAGAATGTTTTGAATCATTTTAGCTTTTAAAATATTATACAGGATGGCTAGATTTAATTTTTCAATTTCGAACTTTTTGAATTTAATTTTCTCCATTTTTTTCAAATATACTTTTTAACGATATGATGTAGAAACTAAAAACGAACATTTTTTGATGGCTATTTGTAGCCATTTTCAATTTATCGCTCAATAATTACAAAATTCAAGAAAAATCTTAAAAAATTAGATTGTTTTTCAAATAACTCGACAAATAAGTGCTATAGATGTTTTGTTTATAAAAACAGCGTAAGTTTTTTTAGCACGTTTACTTTATGTTTGTATCTTGATGATTTTTTGCTTTTTATATTATCCGACAAGGAATACACATTTATCGCAGTTACCTGTTGTCAGTTATCATTTAAAATAATCCTATTCTTAGGTTAGGTGTTTAATGGACATTCACATTGCAACCTTTCATATTTCTAAAAACCCGCGGATAACCCTACAAAAAAATTTCAACGGCTTCTTAACGAACGATTAAACAAACATTACGTTAATGTTCGTTTGTGAAACCTGGCATAAAGGGGTCGTTTTTAAGTTAGAACTTGCAATTTAATATTATAATAAATACATAAATATAAAATCGACTGACGTAAATATAATCAATCATTCAAGCACTTCATTTCATTCAAAAACTTTATGATATCAACAATAATAATACGCCCGATTGCTTAACTGTACGGTACTGCTTGTCGTTAGTTTTTTTGCTCTGTCAACTGCACTCTTCTAGGGTAAGTTGCAGCTTGTCGTTAAATTCGATATTACATAAATTATTGCAAAAAGTAGCCAACGACACGCGGTGTTCCCAAGCGGTCACCCATCCAAGTACTGACCGCGCCCGACATTGCTTAGTTTCCGTGATCGGACGAGAACGAACGTTTTCAATGTGGTATGGCCGTTGCCCGAAATATTAGAGCTTTTGCGGGCTAAAGAAGAATGAAAATGACATCATAAGTATTACGAAAAATAGCGAATTTATTCATCCATTTATTCATGTATTCATCCATCCACCAATTCACTCATCCATCCATTCATTCATTTATTCGTCACTCACTCAAGTAAAGACCGAATTTATCTCCGATCCTATCCGTTTCACGTGAACGGAAAAAAATCTTTATTGAGGAAGGTGTTCATGAGATAATTATCAAAAATATTTTAGCTTCAAATTCCTTTTAGGGGAGACGTAATCGAGAAACGATAACATATTTGTGTCAATTTTAAAACATTTGAAGTTTTTTGTTGAGTTATTTGGAAAACGATCTAATTTTTTAGGATTATTCTTTAATTTTGTAATTATTGGGCAATAAATCGAAAATGGTTACAAATAGCCATAGGAGTGTACATACAAAAAATGTTTGTTTTTAGTTTCTACATCATATCGTTAAAAAATATACAGGTGTTCCATTTAAAAAAATAGAGAAAAATAAATTCAAAAAGTTCTAAATTGAAAAATGTAATCAAGCCACCCTGTATAATTTTTCAAAAATTAAAGCGATTCAATGACATCTCACAGATGTTTCCTAACTAGTCTTTACATAATTTTTTTTTAGAACCCGTAATGGTGACTGTAGTGATTTTTTTCACATGAATCTGCAACTGCCATTATTTGAACAAAAAAAATCGCTACATCAAAGTGGTTTAGAAATAGTCAGCAATAATATTGGAGTGAAAAGAGTCTAGGAAAAGGCTCCGAAAAATCTTCTTTTAAACACAACATTCCATTTAAAAAAATGTCACTTGCCAATGTATGGCTTGGCTTGGCTTACCCTGTATGTCCAAAAAAAAATTCTGGTTATATACACTTTTTTCTCTAGTTTATTCGTGTTTTTAAATCAAATTTTTACCTATCATAGAACTCGAGCTATCGAAGTCGGACGCACTATTGCTCCACCCTATATACGAAAAGCGCTTCGCTGATCCAGCCGCATATGTATAAATGCACTCATTTTTTAAATTGTTTATGAGCACAAATTGCTGGTTTTCAGAACGTAAATTTGATATTTGACACAGTAAGAGTACAATAATCCGTTTTTTTCACTTTTAGCTGCTCTAAGCGTATATACAGGGTGTAAGCGAAATAAGTACATTAATTTTAACCAGTGGTAGAACTCATCAAAACAATTATATTACCATTTTTATTATATAGTTATTTATATTTATTATATTTACTATTTTTTCGAAATCGATTTTTTTTAAATCATTTTTTTTCCCTACAAATTGACAAGCCTTTTATGAAATGCTTTAACAAAGAACAATAATAATACAATTAATTCTATTTTTATGAAATTAATTGAAACGAGCGCTTTGAAATTTTTATATTTATTGGTTTGTTGTTTAAAATCGACAATAATAGTCGCAACCAATGGTAACCGTTTCATATGGTAATCTTGTTGACTAGGTAACTTTGCTTCCAGTGGCGTGTAAGAAAATTGTGTAAGATATTAAAATAATGTTAACACCAAAACTAAAACGTTTTAAAAAAATATATATCAGGAAAAGTTTTTGGTCTTAAAGAGTTCTATTACCAGTTAAAATTAATGCACTTATTTCGCTTACACCCTGTATACGTATAATTACTCACTCTGCTGAGGCTGAGATACTGAAAAATCTGTAGTCCGGACTGATTTATTTCTGCGATGAACTGTTGCGCTGCAACAGCTTGTCAGGTCTCGGAAATTTTTCCTAGATCTAGGGAGCTCTGATATCGTGTACGGAAAAACCGGGTTTTTCTTGATGTTCTTTCATAATCTAGGAAAATTTGATCAAAAAATTTAAATTATACAAATCATACTTTTAGAAGGGCCCCTTTAGAACAATTTGTTTTGTTAAAGATTTTGACATGTTTTTAAAGCATATTAAAAAAGTCTCTGGTTTATGGACCCCTTCAGAACACTTTGTTTCTTTCAGCAATTTGTCTTGTTTTTAAAATATATTTAAAAAGCATATATTTCAAGGATTCTGTCCTGTTGTTATAAGGTAGAAGACATGCTATACAATCTTATGTAGATAACGATTTTAAAAGAAATCTGATAGATTTTCCCGACGGGGTAAAAGACCTTGTATGTGAAATTAAACTTTTAGTAAATACTAGTTCTAGCTATTTCAAAAATTTTGAACGATTTTTGAGATAGGTAGATATATTGAAAAGTTAAAATTTTCAGGGTCTGCCTGCTCAGGACAAAATTTTAAATGTCGGCATTAATAAAATATATAAATTGAAAACAAACTTTAATTAACATGAGGTACCTACTTACAAATAAAAATTCTAAACGTTTTTGAAAAAAAAATACCGTGACCGTGATCGGTATAGGGATACCGACTACTAAATTCGGACATAACACCGAAATAACACCATGTCACGGTATTCTTTTCATTCGCGCGCCACTAAATTAAATCAAGGGTGAAAGCTAGTAATCTTTTCTGAAACTATAAATGTTGGTATTAACGGGCTCTACAAATAACAGTGGAACACGTCATGTTCAACTTCTTCGTTTGCGAGGTAAGCTGTTTTTGATAAAAAATTATTTATTAGACATTCAAAATAAGAACTTTACCAAACAGCTGACTTAGATAAATTGCACAAAATTATGTAGTCAACCAATTATGACCAAACTTTCAAAACAGGTAGTTTAAAACATCCTCTCAAACATAATCTCTCCACTTTTCTTATTTTGTTTAACACCAAGTTACGGTACAATAAAGAATTACATTTACTTATAATTAGAATTAATTAGTAAAAGACTTTGTCTTGTCCTCTGCTGTTTTGTGTGGGAAGTAAGCCCTTTATAAGAGTCATAGAGTTTTCTTTAGTCTGCATGGCAGGGGGACAGATTAACAGTGTGGTCGCGTTTTTGGCTTTTCCTGGATTCTTGGCTGTACTGTTGCTTCTGCTTAACCAAATTTCCCGAATTTTGTGTCAATCGATAAAGAATTGAATTCTTGACAGTTTGGCGTTGGTAGTGCACTGTGATTGTGTGAATTTCGCAAGTTATTGACATTGTTTTGAATTTGTTTGCTAGCGGTGCCTTATCGCTTTGCGATAATTTTTTGTGTGCGGCACGAGCTTCTCTCCCGGCGCCTCCGCCAAATTTGCCTCTGTGTTCGCCGTTAAATCCCGGGCTGACTACTGATGGCGCCGACTTGCGACCTATGTAAGGTTGCTTCTACTTCTGCATCTCCTGTTCATCTTTGTGCCGGGATTTGTAAAAGATCATATCATTTCAAGTGTGTGGGTTTATCGCTGGACCAGGCGGGACCAGGTGAAGGGTCTGAAGGAGGTCATAGGGATGTCATGGAAATGTACTGAATGCCAGCGGACGTGCGTTACCATTGACGGTAGTGGCCTTCAGGTCATGTTGCAGGCCAAAGTTGATGAGATATTGTTAATATGTAAGAAAAACCTGGATACGTTTAAGAATGAGCTTTTGGGTGCTGTGGTTGATCGGCTTGCTGATGCTTCTGAAGCGTCATCCGCCAGGATTTACGCAGAATTTCACAATGTTGGCAATCGAAAATATATAACGCAGAACTGCCTAGTTTTACGACAAAAGACTACTGTTTGCAAAATGGTTTCAACCAAAGAGTTCCACGCTTACAACATGCAAATTTTATAAAATAAGAAGAAAATTTCCTACCTATTGAACAGAGAGCTTTTACCACTGGGGCGAGAGCTGCAGCCACCTTCTTCCTTCTTCTTTTTTTTTCTTCCAACGCATGCTCCTACTTACACTGCTCTCACCTCATTGGCTAACAAAATTGCCCTAAATTTAAATTCAAATAGGGCCATTACACTTGAGGGATTGGAATTACTAAACTAGTTGCTTCGGTAAAATTAAACCTTGCAAACTGAAGTATCGGCTTCAACCAGAAAGACTCAACTTCTTCATCTGCTTCAGTTGGTCCAGAGTCAAAGTTTTCTTGATCAACATCCATATCTTCCACATCAGAATCACCAGAACCATTATTATAATTATCGTCACTGCTGTCATCGCCCGCATTGCTGTTATCAGCTTCTCTTTCGCTTTCATCACTATCTTCGTAGTTTGGATCAACTAAATTATCATCAATGTCATAATCAAAATCTGATAAATTTAATGCTTCTTCTTCCAATACGGCTTCAGTTAGAAAACGTCGGTTACTCATATCGATGGAGGTTTCTTTCCAAGTTTGAACACGATTAACTGTCTGAGATGTATGCAATGCGCGCGCCCATATGTGGATCACAGGACTCTGCACTCAATCAGAATATAGCTCTGAGGCTCATGACCCACATATAGGACATGCGTATAGGTCTTACGGCGGACTACGGGTGGTTGGTACATAAATACCATCAGGACAGTGAACGTGTTTTAAACATAAGTCAAATCTATTAATAAGTTACCTTCTCTAATTAATAACAATTTTGAGATGCAGTTTTGACGATTCTCTTTCATCACTTAAAATTTATCGGGGGACTGATACGGGTAAAATTTTCAATAAATGAACTCTTCTAAATTGTGTTAGAAGTTTAATTGTTCATCCATAATCTCCATCTCGTAATACATAGTAGCATTTTGCCCCTCATATATGTAGGGAAAAAAGAACGGTACTATAAAAGCAAGAGTATAATTATTTAATGTAGGAGAAATACAACAAAACAAAAGTAAATCAATAGCATAATCAATGTCCAATCTATCGCGCCCGACGCAATCGATCTGCCCGTTGTCTCGCACTTGACTCGGCTGGTGCCCGAAGACGGAGTCGGGCACCAGCGGGCGGTGGAGGGGAGGGAAGTGCTTGCAAACATCGCAAACACCCTACAACTCGGCTATCCTCTCTTGCATTCGCCTCGAGTGCGTCTTCTTCTTCTTCAGCGTCTGCATCCTCTTCGGTATTCCAGGGCTTCATCAAATCGGCGCTGGACTGGGTCTTGGGGGGACCAATTTGATTTCCGACTTTTCTGACTTCATATCGGTCATTTCCCATTACACTCGTGACTTTGTAAGGGCCCAGACCCTTCGGTAAAATTTTTGAACAAGCGGCAAACTGCGTTTTCTGGATAGCTACCAGATCGTCCAGCCCGTATTTTTTTTATGCTCTTCTGTTCTTGTTGAATGTCTTGACATTTTCATTTTGGATTTTAGCTATCTGTTCTCGTGAGTCTTTTCGAAGGTCTTCTTGGATTTCCATAAAACATTTCAACAGCTCTTCTTCGACGACTTCTTTCAACTTGATGTCTTCTGTTCTTCTCATCTTCACTCCAAAAAATATTTCGAAAGGAGTAGTAGCGATGCTTCGTTGGTGAGTACTGTTGAGGGCCTCTTGTAGTCTTCTTACGTGATTATACCAATGTTCGGGATTTTCTGAAGACAGCTTGGTAAGAACAGGAATGATTATTCGATTTATTCTTTCGACTTGGCCGTTCCCTCTTGGTACACCTGTTGTAATCTTGATAAAAAAACTGGAAATAACAAGCGGTGTGTGTGCTACTCTTGTGTCGTGGCTTTTCCGTGGTTTTTTCACGACTGATCTGCGAGTTTTTGGTTCTGACTCGTACCATATTTCTCTGTGTGAGGTGCTCTAAGCGTTTCTGTGATTGGCTCCTTTGGGTGATTTGAGTCTGCGACGATCTTTGCATTTTATTGCTGTGTTTACGAGCGGCTTCTGATCGCATTGCTGATAAGTCGTCCTAGTTTCTAGTCGTACCGCGTCGATAATATACGACATAAATTATAATTAATATTGTTCCCTCTAAGGGCAGCCTATTTATGCGGCCTCCCCAGATGGGGGTGGCGTGGTCTCGAGCGTTGTCTCTTTTGCGCCTTTAAGCCGCACGATAGTTGCTGTTTTGAGGGTCAGCGTTTTTGCTGCGGCCCGGCCGGCATAGTTCGACAGTGTCGATAAACATTATAAAATTGTAAATTGTTAAATTGATGCACCCCCTAGGTACGCCATTGTGAGAGTGTTGCTTTCCCTGAAGTTGATACCTCTCCTTTTGAATTTTCAACTGTTTGCCCTCTGTTTTTCTAGATGGCGGAGTGCGCTAAGTGTAAGATGAGGAAAAGGGAGAGTTTGGTGGGCTGTGAGCTGTGAGGGTCCCAGTGATCTTTGGTTCCATCACTCTTGTGTGGGCATTAGCGATGCGGAGTTTAAGTTTCTGCAGGGATGTAAGAATGCCATTTATTTGTGTGACAACTGTAAGCTGAAATGCAGTTTTGTTTATGCTACCGTCCGTTGAGTCGGTGTTGCAGACGTTTAAGGAGGATATGTTTAAGCGGTTGACTGAAAAGTTTGATGAGTTTGTCGGGGGGCGGTTGGCGGAGAAATTTGATGAGTTTGTTAAGAGGTTTGGGTCTGTGGCTGGTGACAGGGATAGTGCTGGCCCCTCTTATGCTTCTGTGGCTCAGAGTGGGGCTTCACTGGTGGTGCAGCCGAGGGACCCTAACCAGTCGGTGTCGCAGACTAAGGCTGAGGTTTTCGGGGGGGTCGATCCTGTGAAGTCGGGCTTGTGTCTCTCTGGGACTCGTGGCACTCGGTGTGGTGGTTTGGTTATTAGTTGTGATAGTGTTGAAGAGTCCCATAAATTTGTTGAATTGGCTGCGGCGTTGCAGGACGGTTATGAGGTTAAACAACTGACTTCCCTTAATCCAAGGATTAAGGTGGTTGGCATGTCGCAGTGACTTGACGATGATTCCTTGTGTGAGTATATTAAGACTCAGAATAAATCCATATTTTTGGAGAGCTCCAGCTATCAGATGGTTGCGACTGGTCCTCTACGGAAAAATGATAAGGTTTTTCAAGCTACGTTACAGGTTGATATTGGCACGTATAACAGATTGATTGATGCTGGTCACTTGATTATCGGTTACGAATTTTGTTCGGTGTATGACGCTATTGATCCCAGACGCTGCTATAAATGCTGTGGATTTCATCATCTAGTAAAGAAATGCGTTAGGGGTGGGCATGTTTGCACGAGATGCTCTGAAAATCATAAGCTGAACGACTGCAAGTCTAAAACGTTAAAGTGTTCGAACTGTAGTGCCTTGAATGAGTCTAAGAGTTTGAGCGATTCCGTGACTCATGCTGCGTGGGATCGCGAGGCGTGTCAAGTTTACCGCGTTACATTGGGTTGGCTCAGGTCCGATATTTTGGGTTCCAGATAGCGGTCGGATCGAGGGGGAGCTTTTGTGCGTTCTGTTTCCTCTGTTGATGCCTTGAGTTAGTGTGTCGCAGAGAGCCCGGATGGGCCTCTTGGATCATTTCCGGTACTACCAAAATGTGAGGGGCTTAGGCTCAACAATTTCTGAGTTGTTTACGGTGCCTTTTATGGCTGAACATCCTGTAATAGCGCTTACGGAGACATGACTTCACTCCGGTATCGGGGATGATGAACTTTTTGACCCGCATATTTATCATGTATTTAGATCTGACCGAGATTTTGCGGCTGTGGGTTTGAGTAGAAGTGGTGGTGTACTTCTTGCGGTGGGTGCGCTGTTTCGGGCTTCAATTGTGGATGTCGGTGTTGTCTTTGATGTTCCTTGTATTGATGTTGTTTGTGTGAGGTTGCACCTTGACTCCCACACATGTTTCTATATTTTTGTGGTTTACGTGACGCCCTCCTGTCATTTGGATGATTATGCTAAGTTTGCTGAGGGACTCATGTAGGTTATTTATGGGCGCAATATACTCATTTTGGGGGACTTCAATGTGCCTGAGATGGGGAACTATTTCAGGAATGGTCACTCCTCTGCTCGTGTTCAGGTACTTGTTAATGTAATGTCCTTTTTCGATTTGAGTCAATTTAATCTTGTTGCTAACCGCAACAATAGGTTGTTGGACTTGGTGTTCTGTACTGTCCCTTGTGCTGTTTCCCGTTCTTCTATGGTTTTGTTGGCTGAGGATGCGCACCACCCTGCGCTGTGCGTGGTGGTGGCGGCTGGGTGTCGCCCCCGGCAGTCGTTTCCTGCTGTCAATCGGGAGGAGCTGAATTTTAGGAAGGCTAATTTTATTGAGCTCTACGCGAGTTTGGCTGCCGCCGGTTGAGGTTTTCTTGCGTCTCCAGACTTTGGGGTGGATGAGGCGGTTGGCACCTTTTATGACCGCCTCGGTGAGTTGTTTAAAGCACATGTCCCCAATAAACGTCCCTCTGCTGGTCATTTTCCTTGTTGGTTTGATGGGGAAATAATCAATGTTTTGAAAGTAAAGGGGAGGTTGTGGGTTAAGTATAGAAGAACGGGTTGTGTGAAGGTTTATGCTCGTTTTAGTGCTGTGAGGTCCAAGCTGAAGTTGCTGGTGCGACAGGCTCTGCGGGGGTATCTTTCTAGGGTGGAATCCGGAATTGCCTGCTAATCTGAGGGCTTTGTGGTCTTATGTAAAGTCTAAGTGTGGTAGGAGAGGAATGGATAGTTTTCCGCTGTCTATGTCTTGCGGCCGTCTTGATCACGTAATCAGGCAATTTAAAACAGTAAAAAAAGTGAAACTAGTATAAGTATCGAACTTACGTATTTCAGTGTGACTTATAATTTGCAAGTTTTAAAAATAATTTTTTTAAACGGAGTTTGGGAGCGGAAAAAAACTACAGAATAGTGACATACTAAGTGGGAACAACAAACATGGAGGATCAACCAAGGGCAAGCCTGTCGCGGACCCCTCCACTGGAGCTCCAAGGAGACTCCAAAAGAAGACGACGGATATCCAGTCCGGACATCAGCATAACTGATGAAGAGTTTGAAGGAGCAAGGGAAACGAAACAAGATAAGTGGGAAAGAGTTCTTAAAGAACAAAAGGAAAACTTGGAAATTGTCGTCGAAAAAATTATTACTGCGATGAAGACAATTGAGGAGGCAACGACAAGGGAGTCTGGGGGGAAACTATTATTTCTAAGGGGGGGGCAGGGTAAAGTAAGGGAAGCGAAGGAGGAAATATACGGGCATGTGATGAGACTGATGACCAGGGTGGGAGTAGTAGAAAAAGAATGTGCAAAAGAAAGAGAAGAAAATGCAAAACTTCGCAGCAAATTAAAGGACAACATACAGCACATGAAGGGAATAAAGAAAGAAGGACAACAGAAGGACCAGACGAGACAAAAGACGTACGCGGACATGACTAGAAGAGGGACGACAGTCAATCAAGAAGAAAATGAAGGAGTGACACAAGTAAGGAAAGGATGGAAAACACCACCGATCAAAAGGCGCTACGAGACGATAATAAGGAAAAAAGACGAAGTGGATCCCAAGAACACTATAGAGAAAATTAAGAAAAATATGAAACCGGAAGACAAACTAGGGGCTCTAAAGGGGGTGAGGAAACTAAAGAGTGGGGCAATAATAATGGAGAGTAGCGACGAAACACAAAGGGAGCGGCTAAAGGAAGTACTACAGGAAAGAACGGGGCTAGAAATAAGGGATATGGGGAACACAGACCCAATGATATTGATGACTGGGGTGGAAGCGGGTTTCACACCAGAGTTAATAAAAAAGGGGATAATTAGGGAAAATGGGAAATTGATAGATAAATTTGACGAGGTGAGGTTAACAAGGGACATTAAAATAATTGCAAAAAAAAACATGCCGAAATCCGCAGCGGAAAAATTGGGTCGTTCAAACGCCCCCCGACATTTTTAAGGACATAGTAAAAGGGGGCAACTCTCATTTTCGATTTGATGACTACACAAGTACAGGAGTATAGTAATGTCGCGATTTGCTTTAAATGCAGCGGATTTGGGCATGTCGCTAAATATTGTAAACAGGGGCCATGCTGCCACAAATGCGGGGGAGAACATGAGGGGAAAAACTGCGAGGCGCAGGAGCTAGACTGCCCGAATTGCAAAAAAATGGGGTTAAGAGAATGTAGGCACGCGGCACGGGACTCACGATGCCCGACCCTTCGGAGGAAGGTCGAGCAGAGTAAGAACTATGTAAATTACGATGGGTAGTAAAGTTTTTGGTAAGTTAAAGGTACTGCAGGTGAATCTAGGAAGGGGTAAAGAAGCGTCGGACATCTTCAACAAAAAACTAACAGATGAGGACATCGACATCGGACTTATCCAGGAATCTTACCACAGATACGCAGCACCGCGTGGGTACAACCTTTACAGGATAGGAGAGGGCTCCAAAGCAATCACGGTAATTAAGAACGGCGGGTTGAGGGTACTGCAACTAAACGACTTAACGACAAAGAACGTGACTACAACGCAAATAACAGACGAACGGCTAGACATCACTGTGGTAAATGTGTACAACGAACCGGGGGGGAAGGTAAACAGAAGACTAGACAAAATAGCAGGCAGGATAGGAGGGAAAGAGAGAGTAATTTTAGCGGGAGATTTTAATGCAAAGAACACAGCATGGGGAAGAGAGTTCACAAATAGCAGAGGGGAAGAACTATTAGAATGGGCTACCGCGGGGGGATTCTGTATTATTAACAATACGAACGACAGAGCGACCTTTTCCAGTGCAAACGGAGAGAGCTGCGTAGACTTGATGTGGACAAAAGGGGTGACGGTAACTAACTGGGGAGTACTGGACGACGAGACTCTGAGCGATCATGGTGTGGGTTCCGGTCCGGGTTTCGGACGTGGCAACATCGCATCAGGTGATCAACCGGCCCGCCTGGAGACGGAAGGAAACTGATATTCAGTTTAACGGGTACCGCGGGCAAGACGTGCGCGGCCGCCTGGACTTTCCATTTGACAATCACATTATTTCTGTTAATTCTGTTAACCTGTAACCCATAATAATCTTTTTAATATATTCGTTTAACTAGAATTCCACAATTTTTGGGGGCTCGCCCGGGATAATTCGTTAAAACAAAAAGTGTTAAGAAGACGTGCGAGTGCGATTGTAATCGAAACGACGCGAAAACAGTAAAGTAGTGAGTTAAGTTAGTGCACCTGTGAAGGTCGATTGCTTGCAAGGGCCGACGCACAAAAAAAAAACTTTACGACTCTAGAAAAGACAATTACGCAATCAAAACAATGGAAACGTTAGGCTCAAATCCGTTGATTCTCAATAAAATTAAAGTTGCTACAGTCACTGCGATTAACGCTCTACACCAATGTCTATTCGAGAAAGACGGCGATCGAAAAAATCGACAGCGAATAAGGCAGTTCCAAGGATTTCTATTTAAAGACGGTTCCCAAGAATTTAGCGATAAAGACGACTATATGAAAAACAACTTGTCGTTGGGCGATTTAACGGCAATTTGTGGCATATTAGGTATCAACTATTCGGAGACAGAAGAGGAATTAAGACGACGAATAATACAAAGTTTGATTGAGTTAACTTTCGAACAAGACGCAGAAGACGAAACTAACGACGAAAACGACGAGGAAAATAAAATTGAAGAAGATAAAATTCCCGCACAATCAGACGGCAGCGTACCAGGACGACGACGGTCTACGACAAACAGAAACCGGTTTGCAATCACCTTCAAAGATGTTGAGGATTCTCTGCGACCATTCAGCGGCGATGACGATTACCCGATTGAAAAGTGGATTGAAGATTTCGAAGAATGTTGGAATGGGACGAACTACAACAGCTGATTTTTGCCAAGAAATCATTACGAGGACTTGCGAAATTATTTGTCCAAGGAGAAAAGAATATTACGACGTGGACGAAACTGAGAAAGGCGTTAAATGGTGAGTTTTCCACAAAGTTAAACAGCGCGCAGTTGCATAAAATGTTAGTTGATCGAAAATTGAAGAAGGATGAAAGCGTACAGGAATATTATTTGCACATGCGATAAATAGCGAGTCGTGGCAATATATAAGAGGATGCCGTTATTCAATACGTTATTGATGGGATAGCTGACAAAACAAATAACAAAATAATTTTGTACGGGGCTAACAATTTCACGCAGTTTAAGGAGAAAATCAAGACGTACACAAACGCTATAACAACGACTCTCACGCCGAAAAATAGTATTCAAAACCAAGATAAAGTTAAAAGCGCGAATACGACAAAATTCGAAACCAAGGCTAAACAAACGAACATAAGATGTTTTAATTGCGGAAAACTAGGTCACAAATCGGCAGAATGTCGACAAAAGAGCAAAGGGGCTAAATGTTTTAAATGTAACCTATTTGGTCACCGTGCAGCGGAATGTAAAGAAGAAAAACAGAAGACATCAGCGGACGTTAACAGCTTTGAGGTTAACGCCATAAATACCATGTATAAGACGATTAAAATTGAAGATAATAAATTTCGCGCGTTAATAGATACAGGCAGCCAGGTAAACATAATTCGAGAGGACATATATAAAAGCCTAGGTTCTCCTGCCTTGCGCCAGACAACCCTAATCCTAACTGGGTTTGGAATTAACCAAGTAAAGCCTCTAGGATATTTTCAATGCGAAATTAAAATTGCGATTTAGTTTGCTGGCCAACCTACCAAACGATCTTAAAGCTTCATGTGGACACTATTCCAAATTATGACGGTAATCCCCATACTCTAGGTATATTTATCGATAACTCTGAAAATTTAATAAGTACATTCGCAACAAAAAACGACCAAGTTCTCAATAATTACATTTTACGTGCTATTATTGGTAAACTTACAGGCCAAGCTCTTTTATTAATTGGATCCCGAACCGAACTTAAAACTTGGAGCGGAATTAAAAGTGCATTAAACCTTAGTTTTGGAGATCAACGTAATATTGATTGTTTAGTGCTAGATTTAATCGCATTGCGTCCCCAAAGAAATGAAACGCCGTATAATTTTGGCATGAGATGTCAAGATGCTAGGAGTCTAGTTATTTCTAAATTAAATACGCTGAATATAGTTGCAGCAGAAAAAACAATTCGTCAAAACAGTTATGAAGATTTAGATTTAAAAACTTTCATTAGAGGTCTAGCCAAATTCAAAATAATGTACGTTTACGTAGCCCCGACAGTTTAGAGAAAGCAATGAGCTTAGTTTCTTGTATTCTCAACAACGAGCTAATACCTTGAACACCCAGTCATTTAAACCATTAGATCGCTTAACCCCTTCTCGACCAAATTTTAACTATCGTCAACCCCAAACGTCATTTCAACCAAATTTTACTCGCAGTTTTAATCAGCATCAATTTCCAACACATCAGCAACCACCGCATTTTAATCGCAGTTTTAGCAGCCAACCAAGATTTAACCCCCAACCAAATTTTAATCAAAATAATGCTTTCCAAAAACACCCATACTTTCTGCAAAGACAAAGCGAAATTGCAAGAAATGAACAAGCTCATAAATTTAATCAAGTTTCAAAAATCCAATACAAAATATATTTCGCAAAACTGGTCCTGAACCCATGGATACTATTTCTTCTGGCAACTCTCGCAAAACTCCACCTCAAAAGAATTTTACTTCGACCGAACTCTTTACACAAGAAATTGAAAATAATTTTCCTGAAACTTTAAACCAAATTTCCGAACAGCAATATGACGCCCCTTATAAAAATTCAGAACCTTTGTCATCAGTCGTCGATCAGTATGATCAGAATGAATATCAATACCAATATCTTGAAACAGAACAATTAAACACAGAACTACAAAATTTTCAGAAAACTGCTTAGAAAAAACCAAACGTAATTGAATTAAATTGTTTAAAAGGTAACCTACATTTTTATTCCTCATCAAATCGCAAATTTTCTAATCGACACCGGCAGTACAAAAAGTTTGATAAACCCTGAATTGGCATATAAATTTTACAGAACTTTCATTTCTAAAGAGAATTTTAAAATTCAAACAGCCCACGATATTAGTTATCATGACGAAATAATAGTAATACCAATTTTTAAAATTTTTAATGTTAACGAAAAACAAATTTTACCTTTTTAAATTTAATGAAAAGTACGATGGATTAATAGGCGTCGATTTGCTCAAACAACTTAATGCAAACATAAATGTAAAGACCATAAAATTATCAACACCAAATGCTAGTCCCCATAATCTATAAACACCAAAACGACAATCATTATAACACACCAGTCTCTGTCAATCACACCGACTTTATAAATACACCCCACTCTTGCAGTAATGACACTATTAACGATGCCATTCCAATTTTAGACAAAGTTATCAATAATAAACAAAATCAAATTTTAATAAAGCCAAATGTACATAATCAACTTGAAGTTTTTAAGAAAGATTTTCAAAATTTAAAAATTCTCGAAGTAAAAATTCCTAAATTTAACGATCAACTGGTTTCAGAATTTTTAACACATTATACCACTGCAGAGAAACCCTTTTATCTGTATTTTTACGATGAAAACCACTACTCCATCTTTAACAGAATCTACATTCAAAAATTTAATGCAAATGGACTGAAATTAATTAAATGTAACAAATTAGTAAACACCGTTCGAGAAATTGACGAACACGTTTGATGCTCATTAAACATCAACATGAGGGTAAATGTAACCATGAAACATTAGAAAAACTGAAACGAAACAATTTTTGGCCCAATATGAAATCCGATGTAAGCAACTACATCAACAACTGTACCATTTGCCAAACCGCAAAACATCCACGAAATCCACCATATGTACCACTAGTTCAGACAGAAACACCCACCAAACCATTCGAAATTCTTCAAGTAGATACCTTCAGATTTGATAATCAAATTTACGTCACAGTTTTAGATAAATTTTCCAAATTAGGACAAGCTATCCAAATTAAAAGCACGTCAGCCATTGAAACCTGCAATGCATTAACGGAATTCTTTAGTTACTATGGACTACCAACAAAAATTGTTATGGATAACGGAAGCGAATTTAACAATGAACCCATCAAAGAACTTCTCAAACTACATAAAATCGAAATTTATTTCACTACGCCTTTACACCATGAGTCTAATTCCCCCGTTGAACGTTTCCACTCCACCCTTTTAGAACATTTGAGACTTTTAAAAAATCGATTCAAAAACGACCCATACCTAATGAAGTACGCCATCATTGCTTATAATAGTTCAATCCATTCTACAACCACCTTCACCCTACAAGAATTAGTCTTAGGACACACAAATTCTAGAGATCCGTCGGAATTAGTAAACAAAACCTTATATACCGACTACATACAAAACCACAACGACAAATTAAAATCTCTGTACGAAAGTGTAGCCGAAAAATCTGAAAAATCTAAAGAGAAAGTGTTAGAAAAACGAAACACCAAAGGACCCCTACAATGCCAGTTTAAACTAAATCAAGTAGAGTATAAAGCCAACAATAGAAGAAATAAGAAAGAAAACAAATTTGAAGGTCCTTATAAATTAATTGAAATTTTAGAAAATAACAAAGTGAAAATACAAAATTCTCAAAGCAATAAAACAGAAATATTACATATTAAGGAACTAAAGAGACCCCTTTCTGTTCCAGAACCATTAGGTAACGCCCAAAACAAAATTGATAATTGGTCTTTCATACAAATCTATGACATTACTAACATTATAGAAACATTCTCTTCACTTCAAAATTCACATATTCACATATAGAAAATGTGTTTAAAAACGCAACACACAACCCTAATTATCATCAAGAATATTATAACTCTCATCACCTTATTGACACACTCAAAGACAAAATATCAAACCAAATTAATCAACTGAACCCATTGCTTTCAAATAGACCAAAAAGAGGTTTAGTAAATGGACTCGGTTCAATTCTAAAAACAATCACAGGAAATCTCGATCAAGAAGACGCAATGCGATACGATCAGGCGTTAACCACACTGTCAAATAACGAAATTCAAATGAAATCATTAATCAAAGATCAAATTACGTTACTTCAAACTTCTCTTTTAAAATTTAAAGAAAATACCGAAACTCTTGCTCACAATCAATTAACGCTACAATCTCAGAAATCGAACATTTAGTCAAAACCACTAAATTGGAAGACATTAAAACTCACCATTACCTTTTGCTCCAAATATTAATATCTCAATTTATAACAACCCTGCAAATAATATACGACGTACTTGAGAAACTAGAAGTTGCCATCACTTTTAAAAAATTAAATACGTTTCACAATTCAATAATTCAATCAACGGATTTATTGTCTGAAATTCTATTTGTTAGCAAAAACATAAATAATGATATCAAGCTACCCTTTGAACCCACTCTGGAAAATATTTTATTATTAGAGAAAACCATAGAAATCAATAGTTACAGTAAGGGAAACAAAATTGTATTTATATTGGAAATTCCTCTTGTTGAGACCGAAAATTATAATTATTATCACTTGTACTCGTTACCAATTCCAGGACATAATTCCTTCAGAACAATAATACCTCAATCAAGATACCTTCTCCTCAATGAGTAAACTTACGCATTCACAAATACGCCATGCCAAGAAATTCGTTCCGAAGACTTCCTTTGCCAATTAACCAACATTATCAAAATTCAAGACACAACACCATGTGAAGTTCAACTGCTCAAGTATTCCAAAAACGCGACCAATTGCCATTACGTACCAGTGACATTAACCGACCCCAAAATTCAAAAGATGGAAGAAAACAAATGGATCATCGCCACATCCAGAGACATCGTGGCCCAACAACGATGTGAAAACAATAAGGACAATATACCACTCAACGGTAGTTACGTCATCGAAATTAACAGTCAATGTGAAGTGCGAATACAAGACGTTATTTTTAAAACTTTTCAAAAATTGCAACCCAACTTTAAACCAATAAAATTACCCACCATTCATCTCAATAAGGACTTGACAGACTCGAAAGACATTAATTTCAGACCATTGGAAATTAAATCAATCAATTTAGACGAAATAAGAAACGTGTATAGTGCTCTAAACGAACAAAAGTTAAAAACGGACATGATCGATAACAACCCAATATATTTTCATAAAACCAGCTTCTACACATTAATATTATATTCAGTAGTGATCATTGCACTAATTTATGTATTTTACAGTCGGTACTTGCAAAAAACCAAGTGTTACAGATCCACAGAAAACCAGACATCGGAGAACCGAGTTCAAGGATTCGACATCGAGCTGACGAACTCTGTGTTAACCCCATAGTTCTCACTAAGGACGGAGGAGTTACGTTATCTGCTTAGCTGACGCCATGGACAACGCTGACATCTTCAGCTTGGTGGCGCCGAACCGAGCGCCGACCTGCAAGAACTGCAATGCTGCAGTTTCTAGTCTAAAGTAAAGGTGTAATTGTTTACTAGTTTTAGATTTGTGTTAGCTCGCGTTTTGCTTCTTTTTCATGTCATAAAGGTTGAATAAAATTTTTAAAACAAATTCCATTTGTTCAACATTTAACTCGCGCGCAGATTCAGTACTGAAATCAGTACTAAAATAAGTATCGTGTCATACGGCTCTAATTCGGGATTTTAAAACAAAAAGTACATTTGTTAACAAAATGAATTTTATACCATTAACTATTCGAATATTATACGGATTTACATTTTAGAACACAGTATTTAAACTGTTATAAGACTTTATGGCTTTATGGTTCTATTAATAATATGACGTATAATACATCTTATTAGAACAAATATTACTACATATGAGAAAGAAATGCACGTCCATTTTCTCATTTCATTTAGCATTCAGTCATCGGTCGTAGGAGCAACAACATCGCATCAATGAGTGTTAATAAGTGCATAAACATAAGTGCAATATTAGTTAGTACTTGGTTGGTACTTTTCTAGTGGGGGTCTGTAACTATTTAGAGAAAGCGATAGAGAAAGAGACAATTTGTCAACGGAACAGAAACTGACGTCAACACACAAACTTACACAAAATGACAGAAGGTATGTACGCATACTCAAATTATAAAAAAATTAAAAAACAACTGTTTTTTAAATTTTCAGATAAGATAAACGTTCTTTTACAAGATTGGATTGAAACACAACAGTCTCGCCTCGCCAATATGGCGAAATATAACGTCAGAGTGTGTTTTCTGAACAAAGACAATCTGAAGGACAACTTCTACGCCATTTTAAAAATCACGAACTCATATATTAATAGAGCCATCGGACGTGAGCAAAGACGTTTTATACCTTGACGAATCAAGACTAAAAAATTAGATGAGTTTGGGGCAAAAGGGATAATTCTTTATCGAAAGTACAGCAAACTAAAATGGAAATAAGGCATTTGATTTCGTAAATTTTGATTTGTTGGTGGCTAAGCTAAGGTTTATTGAACTGGATCAGACTGCCTGTGCGTGGTTTCGCAGTTATTTGACAGATAGATATCAAATGGTTCAGTATGGCGGTAATTACTCCGGAAGATTAAGGCTGTATGCTCGGGCCCGTAAACGATTTTGAGATTTACTGAGTTTATTTCTCAATTTATTTTTAAGCAAGTGGTACCAAAAATTGTCAAAAAATAATCCTCAGAGATCTGTTAATTGCTTTTTTCGAAATTAGCTTTAGGGCCTTAATTAAAATTGAAAATTTCAAAAATTAAAACTTTTTTTCTTACAGACTAAATTTGATTCCTGTTAGAAATCTATAGGCAAAAATTAGTATATAAAAAAATTAAGAATAAGCTCAAAAAATGTCAAATAAGTTCCAAAAAATTTCGCAGTTTTCACAGTAATCTCAAGTTGGTATGGTATAACAGCAGTGCAATGAGCCCGCCTGCTACGGGTGGACCCGCCCAGAATCGCCGGCGGCACGGTGGATGAAATTTGATACATCGACACTGGTATTGTTGGGGTTTATGGCAGTCGATGTTTTGTAAACAATAAATCGTTGATCTTGGTGTAGGCTCGGATCGACGGAATTGGGATTTCAACTATTGATGACAATATAGAGCAATTTTACGAATCGGAAAGAAAGTACTTGTATATTCTCGAATGTTTTCAATAATGGAATAATCATTCGAAATGTGAGATGTTTGCAGTTTATGAAATGTCAGCAAGCAAAAGATAAGTACCTATAAGTCTCGAAATTTCTACTTTCGAATATCATTACTTCTGGTTGGTTCCCGAATGCCGCTTGTTTGTTTTGGTCCCGAATGGGAGATTAAAATTTATTCGAATACTCCAGACGGGACATGCATAATCGAGATATTTCCAGATGTTTTGATAATCCTTTATATTGGATGACTTCAGCCGAATTTGCTCATTACTAACAAAGTTCCCACTTTGGCTTTTTTTTTATTTGTGTAGATCGACTGAAGTGTGTTCATTGTTAATAATTATTTGATATCGTTTTCTTCTCGAGACGCTAAGGTGTGGTTTACTGATATTTTTTCGGACAATAAGTAATTGTGAAAATGTGTGACAAGTCTGGAAGCCCTTATTGGACATCAAGCATAAGACAAAGAATGAAAAGAAAAAGGTAAATAACAAAATGTATATTATGTGTCTCTATTTAGAGTTGCCGAATTTTTAAGCAAATGTCTTACGTTTTGCCACAAATTAAATTTGAATAAATTTTTAAACATAATATTATTTAATAATAATTGCAATAATTAAGTTAACAAATATTTTTATTTACTTAGAGCTCTAAGAGACGCAAAAGTTCATGATGTTCCACCAGTTGAAGATTCTTCATTGCAACAAAATACTAGGTATATACCTACTTACGCAGGGAATAAGCTTATTTATTTATCGATCTATAATAGATATATTATACTTATATTCTTCAATTTTAGATCAAAATCACCTTTCTCCGAACACAGTTCTTGCTCAAGTTTACCATCAAATGAAGAAATTTTGATTAGACAGAAAAAGTAATTTATTTAAATCGAAAATAATGTATACCTTGCCTACTTATCGTATTCGCATTTTTTAGTATTTCGGAAAATTTTGATAAGTTTGATATGTCAAAAATTTCAACAAAGGGGCCAAGTCAAGAGGAGTCTTCTTTAAATAAAATAGACCTGCAAGTAGCCACTTCATCTAGAATGCAGCTAGAAAGGTAACTACCTATTTACAACAAAGTTTATATTAAGTTTATTTCGAAGGGCGTTACGTTTTAGTTCATCAGAAAAGATCATAAGCTTTGAGAATGAACCTACGTCATTACATGATGATAATGAGATGGTATTGAATATGTCCGGCAGAAGATTTTTTAATGCAGTGTACTTTTTCCAAAGTTTGCAAAAAGTTAACGACCATTCTCCATTCTCTTGCAATATATCGAACATGGACATGGTTTCTGAAAAGCGTGATGGCTTGAGAAGTTATTTTACTCTAAAATGCAAAATGTGTGGCATTTCAAAAAAAGTGGCTACCGAAGATCCAAACTATAACTCTGAAGAGTTAAATATCAACACTGCAGCTGTATTGGCTACTATTTCGACAGGAGCAGGATATTCTCAAATGACTCAACAATATGGCATTTTGAATGTTCCCCAAATGTCACGGAGGCAATATGAGAAGCATTATGACACAGTTTCAGTCTCCGTGTTAAACTCATCATGGAAATCCATAGAAAAGGCAGGTATCGAAGAAGCTGCATTAGCTCGAGAAGTTGGAGATGTTGACAAAGATGGATTCCCTTTAATCACCGTTATAACCGATGGAGCTTGGTCTAAAGTCTAAACGATCTTACAAAACAAACTACGATGCTTCATCGGGAGTTGTTAGTACTTACTTATTATCTAAGAATAAAGTTGTAGACTAATATAATGCTTTATTTTTACAGGCGTGCATTGTAGGTGAAAAAACTGGGAAGCTTTTGTTTGTGGCTGTTAGAAACAAGTACTGCCCTATATGTGAACGTTCGAAAGCCAACAACCAACCACCAGTCGAACACAAGTGCTATAAGAATTGGTCCAGTTCTTCGACCGGCATGGAATCAGATATAATTCTTGAAGGCTTTAATCGCAGTGTGGAAATGCATGGACTGAAATATGTAAGACTTGTAGGTGATGGAGATAGTAGTGTATTCAAAAAAATTTGCAAGGAAAAACCGTATGGAAATCAAACTCTAGTTCGAAAAGTAGAATGTAAGAACCACCTGTTGAGAAATTTTTGTTTAAAGTTGAGAGATTTAACCACAAAACGTATTAGTTCATCACAAAGAAAAGTTGTGAATCCACAATTGAGACAGGTACTCAAGAGTAACTTACTGCGATTAAGAATGGGAGTTCAAAAAGCTGTAAATTACCGTAAAAAGGAAGAAAGAACCGTGACTGATCAAATGATGTTATTGACCAAGGACATTAAGAATTGTCCAAAACACATTTTTGGAGATCATTCGGAATGTGATGTTTACTTTTGTAATGGTGCAAAAGAAAACGAAATTAATTATGTTTCCCAAATGCAAAACTGTGAATTACTAGAAGATATTATTATCCTTGCATGTTGCAACAGATTGGTACAACACGTATATAGTCTTCTTCTTAATATGAATAATAATGCTGCAGAGACCTATAATTCGGTTATTTCTAAATTTATGGGTGGAAAAAGAATTTATTTTGCTCTACGTGGAGAGTATGAAATGAGATGTAAGGCGGCATGCATCTCTTACAACAAACATGAAGAATATTATCGTGTAATTCACAACAATATAACAAAAAAAGTCCAGGCAAACACACGAAAGATTTTATTGAGAAATAACTGCTTCCAGAAATCTTCAGACAACCTTGGACAATATTCAAAACTGGCTTAAGAGATGGCGCATGCGGGCAAATGAAGCCAAATCTACACATATCACCTTTACACTACGTCGTGAAACATGCCCACCGGTCAAAATGAACAACTGCGAACTTCCTCAAACCAACACTACGAAATATCTGGGTATCCATCTGGATCGGCGACTTACTTGGCAGGCACATATCTTTGCAAAACGAAAACAGCTGGGTATCAAGCTGCACCAAACATACTGGCTAATCGGGCGAAAATCAAAAATATCCATTGAAAATAAATTACCATTATATAAAGCTGTACTTAGGCCAATATGGTCACATGGTATCCAGCTTTGGGGAACTGCCAGCAACTCGAACATCGAAATCGTGCAAAGATACCAAAACAAGGTATTGCGTGCCATAGTCGACGCTCCACAATATGTTCCAAACCACGTCATTCATCGTGACATGTGCATCGCCTCTGTTAAAGACGTCATAGCTCAGTGTTGCAACAAATACCATGACCGACTGTTGCAGCATCCCAATGTGCTAGCTAAAAGACTCTTTACACCAACATCAAAAGTGAAGAGGCTGAAGAGAACTACGCCATCAGATCTTGTGTAAACCTAATTAGTGTAAGTCGTGTGTTGTAGTCGACTCTGACAAGTTTCTGTTAAATGTAACTTGGTATTTATTATGTGGGTGGATTCAATGGAATCCATCTACTCATGTTATTGCATATCTTCAAAGTAACAGCTTATTACCCTAGGGTAGATTGCTGAAATAAAGGAGTTACAAAAAAAAAGCTTTGTGTTATTGACTGAAAATAATCACTATCTTCTCGTACCTTTTTTTATAATATATACGTGTAAATATGTAAATCTAAATAAGAATATTATTAATTTTTACAATTGTAGATTGAAAGTGACGTCGAGTTTTGGACTGCCAAAATGTTACCAAAGTTGAGAAAAATGTATTTAGACGTAATGCTTCCAATTATTGCCAAAAATGAAACAAACTAGTTATAGGTTTTGAGTTCCGTTTAATCTGTGAGCATCATAAGTAAGTAAAATTTCTCATTTAATTCCTGTTATATCTACATATACCTCTTTTTACTCAGGTATCACATGATCACTTTTAGTTGGGAAAGATTGTCTCTACAGCTAACATTACTTGAGTGAGTTTAAATACCTCCACTCGTTTTGATAATTGTTGAAGATGACTTATGAATTTTGTAAAAAAATGACATGGGTACATCCAATATATCTGGTTGTTTGTTGAAAACTTAGATAGGTATGCGAAAAAGTTTTATTGAAAGGTTTCAAAACTAAAATACGTTGTTTTGTGTTGTTTTAGGCTTTTAGGCACAAATGAAACGGGAAAGTAGCTGGAGACTTCATCCGTTTTCATAGCAATACCAACAATCTACGTTGAAACCATATGGCATTCCACAAAATTCACAAGAATGACGTAACAGTCTTTGCTTTGAACATTGAATATTTTAAATTTTGACCATTTTGCCAACCTAAATAAAACAAAACTATGTACGTACATAGGTACTACGGGCACAATTTATAGATTTATAGCTCCTAATTCATAAATAACTATTCCATGTATTTAGATATTTATATTTTCTTGTCAGGTGCCTTATGTAAAGAATTTGCCAATATATTTTTAAACTATTTTCTTTGTATTTTTTCAATCACATTAATATCCCTTTTTTGTAAAAATAAAGTAATATTGAAAAAAGTATCTTTTATCAGCCACTTTTCGTTGATGAACTTCCTACTCATATTTTTGTCAACAGTTACTGTCGCAGATGGATTCTTGTTTTTCCCAATGCAACATGGTGTTTCTTCGCTGTAGTCGCTATCGTGCACTAACCGCTGACGTAATACAAATTTTATGTGCTTGTCGGCTCCCTTTATATCCCGATTTCAAAACAATAACAATCGTCCTTTAGTCCACGTTGACTTGATTGACAGGTGTCACCACCTAAACAGAACTAATAAATTTCACGGCCAGCCAATAATAATCTTCTATGCATTCGTTTACAGATGTGGCGACCGCCGCAAATGCGTCTAGCTTTATCACCCTTTATGTAGAGCCACAGCAGGTTGTCCTTGCGTATGTGCGGTATTATTTCTTACACCAAAAGTAGTGATACGCCTATCTGAAATCGAAGCCTCTCTTTCTGCGAGCATAAGGCCTTAAGGATAACCAGTAGTGTTCCGCAGGAAAGCATTCTTGGTCCGCTTTTGTTCTCCATATATACGGCTGATTTACCCGGTGTAATAGTAAACTGTAACTACCATCTTTATGCAGATGATCTGCAGCTTTATATCTCTTGCAAGTTAAATAATCTGATTGATACTGTAGAAGCTGTGAATGAGGATTTGGCGCGAGTTGTCGATTGGTGTGGCAGAAGCGGACTGAGAATCAATTCAGGTAAATCCAGAGTTATGTGCATAGGAAGCCAGAGGGTGAAGGCCAGGTTCCATGCGGACCAAATTCGAATTGAATTGGATGGTGTTGTTCTTGGTTTGGTTGGAGCCGCCAAGAACCTTGGTGTCCATTTTGATAAATGTTTAAATTTTGAAGGTTTTTTGGTGCAAACAGTATTGAATATTTATAATGAGCAAACTTAAAATATTACAGGCAAATTTACAAAAATGTCAAGCAGCCACCCATGAAACTATGGAATTCATCAGGGACCGTAATATCCAGCTGGCACTGCTACAAGAACCGTACTGCTGCAGACGAGGAAGTGGCTACAGAGTCCCGGGTATCACCCATCTACGATGCATAGCTGATCCCTCTGATAAAATTCTTTCTTGCATAATAGTCAACAACCCTAGTGTCGACGTCCTTTACCTCAGCCATCTTCCTTCTACCTCTATAACCGTCATTCAAATATCCTCTCCAAATTCTCAATTATACTTAATTAGCGTCTACTTGCCCCCTTCCCCACCCATTGCGCAGGAAATTCCCAAACTTCAACGTGCTCTCGTCCAACTTGCTGGCCACTTCATCTATATGTGCGGAGACTTCAACTGCCGCTCCACCATCTGGTTCGACAGGCTCTGCGATTCTAAATCAGAATTTCTTGAGGAACTAATTATCTCCCACGATCTATGCATCTTCAACGAACCCAATTTTCCGCCCACTTTTGAAACGGCCTATGGGTCCAGCAACATTGACCTCACACTTGGCACTCCGGACCTGCAATCATGCACTACAAACTGGATGGTCCTATCAGATGTTAACTGGGCGGACCACAGGGCCATATGTTTTGACTTCACACAACAACCCAACAATCACCCTACCCTAGAAACTACCCTTACTATTGATCCCAACTCAATCCAACTAGAAACTATCTTCTGCACGCCTTACAGACGCACAAAGTTGACCTTAACACGCTGAGGAGCGCAGATGGACTCTTGAGACGATGCGTGAAAAAGATCTTGCAGGTGTGCAGGTGGAGGTCACCTGCACACGAATGATGCCCTCATTCATGGGCCACGAATGATGCCCTCATTCATGGGCGTATTGGGGATGGAGCAATCGGCGTTATGTCGCTAGCCGCTGAGATCCCCCGAATCTTTCTGGGCCGCCTTAGGCGCCTCACAGAGCGAGGCGATGACGTGGCGTTAAGCTGTGTCATGACTTGTAATCGCACGACCTCCCTGATGAAAAAGCTGGTTGTACTGATCGGCGAGGTACCGGCTGCCTAGATGTGGCGTCAGAAGCTGGCAACGATGACTACATCTAGGGGGGTCGAAAATGCGTCGGACGACGCCACCAGCAGGGCCCAGAGGTTGAACTGGAAGGGACTTCGTCAGCGCAGTCCATCTGCGAACGGCCAACCTGCCAACCGCAGCATTACCATCAAATTCCGCGAGGCAAAGAGCATGCAGAGGGGACTGCGGAGTGGCTGAAACACTCCCGAGGAACCGCACGCGCGGCAGCAAGATGGAACACTCTTTAAGCCTGACCAGGCAGTCCACCAGGCGTCCGTTATAACAGTGGAGCAAATACAGGTGTGCTGGGAATGCTACTGTCCCCTCCCTGTGGCGCGGGACGAAAAGCGCCTGGTCTACAACAACCGCAAATTCTGAGAGGCTACGATGGCGCGTTGGCCTGGAAAGACACTGATATTCACGCCGATCATAGTGGGAGCCCGCGGAATCTGGCCAAGATGCAACGCCCCGGCCGTGGACGCACTTAAGCTGTGACCTCAGGTCAGGGCCACACAGCACTGAAGTGGAGACCGTCCATCCATGGGGCTTTCATGAAAGCAGTGTGGCAAAGTAGAAGGCTATACAGACAACCAAGGGCACAAGGGGGCCCAGGACCTTAACTCCGACTCGGTAACATGGAAACGTGGAAAAGACCCATCGCTAGGGTAATAGGGCTCGGGGGTATTGAGATCTGTCCTCGAGGACCCGTTCATTTTAATATGCTTAGTTAAGTATTAAAAGTCATTTACTCTTTAATTTCCACTACAAGGCATATAGCGAGTAGGCCTTCAGTCTGCTTGCGCAGGTCTCTACATTGAAAGGAGTTATTAATTAAAACAAAGCATTGCGATGGCCCTTGCGGGTGTTGATGCAATGTGATTTTTGACCAGCGCTCTGAATATCAACGTGAATTCAAGCAAGCGCGGTTATACGGTGGAAGTAACTATGACATTATTCAGGGTGACCCAATAAGTCCATTACTATTCAATATAGTAATGGACAAGCTTCTGACTGGTCTTGATAACCACTACTATACTGGTACGCTACCCGGCGGGGCGCACTGCGCTGCTATGGCACTCGCTGACGATATCATACTCCTAACTGATGAAGAGCGGTCAGTGCCTCTAATGTTGTCAGAGTCTTTTAGTTTCTTACGGCAGAGGGGGATGAAGATCAATCCAGCAAAATGTCGGGCGTTAGTGGCCGGCTCCGTCGGTGGGAGAACAGTGCCCAAAACTCGAGCTTTGTATAAGATCAGCAATAGCCCAATACCGATAGTGCCTGTACTTAACTAGTTTCGGTAGGTCACAAATTCGGGCACAGTGAGATTAATAAGCCGATTCTGAACAACTTGCCACTGTGGCTAGACAATGTCCGCAAAGCCCCTCTAAAGCCAGACCAAAAACTGACCATCCCAAAGCTGTGTCATCCCGAGACTCCTCTATGGATTGCAAAATCTTAAGACCAACGGGCAAACTCTGAGGGAGGCCGATAGACTGATCCGGAAATTCGTTAAGACATCAGTCCATCTGAATGTTCATACCCCAGACGCTCTGATCCACTCTCGAGTGGCTGACGGAGGTCTGGATGTATTAGAATTGCGCAAAGCAATTCCGAGAATCTTCCTGGGGAGGTTGACCGGCCTCCTAGAGAAGACCAACAGCGAAGTGTTGTTGTCGGTGGTGGAATCAGAGCCCATAAACCACCTAATGGACCGCTTGAGCAAATTGGCGGGCGAAGTCCACGATGCGGCTTTCTGGAGAGAGAGATTGTCAACCCAAGTTCTCTCCGGAGGCCTACAACAGGCGGCCGAAGACCAGGCAAGTCGCACGTGGATAAATAACACGCCCTCCGGTTGATCTGGGAGGAACTACGTGCGAGCTATCCGGCTCCGCACGGCGAATCTCCCAACCAGAGCAATACCGTCGGCTCCGGCAGGAGAGCGTGCGGGGGGGTGCCCATTAGACGAGAACCTCTCACATGTGCTGCAGACCTGTCCTGTGACACATTGGAAGAGGATCGGAAGGCATAACGAAGTTGTTAAAAAGATAGTTCGCCATTGCAAGAGTAAATGCTGGGATGTGGAGGACAAGCCGCACGTGCGCTGCGCGAGCGGCCGACTCTATAAGCCTGATCTCGCAGTCCACCAGCGAGAAACTAACACCACGGTGATCTCAGACATACAGGTAACCTGGGATGCGACCGAACTTTCGGTACCGTATGTCAACAAACGCGCAAAATACAACGTCCTCGACTTTCGAGAAGCTGCGCGAAAGAGGTAACATGGAAAGAATCTGATTTGTCTTTGCCCCAATAGTGCTAGGGGCCCGCGGCATTTGGCCGCGGATTAATAACACCGACTCAGATATCCTCCAGGTCCCGCCTCACGTACAACGAAGTTGCATACAAACGGTGCTGAAATGGGGCGGCTCGATCCACATGGCCTTTTCGAAGGCTGTATGGTCGAGGCAGGGCGCCCGTGCAATGAGGCCTAACCGTTGACCCGGTTAGCGCATCAAGTTGGTGTCTGCCGCTTGTCGAGGGAGCAGACGCTTTCCACTTTCTGTTGACAAGTATTCTGACTTATAACATCGAAGTCGTCGACCACCTGACAACCAGTCTCTTCAGAGACTCATGCTCCTCGTAGTAGGGAGCTCACCCTTAGCCAAACTCCGACTCTCTTCCGTGAGTTCAAAGCGTGCGGACGTGTTGTTGTCGAGGTCCCGAAAAGAAATTCGTGCGTGCCGGGCATTGACGTCTGTCCGGTACGAGATTGGTATCATCGTGTGTGCTATTTTGTGGCGGTCAGTTTGGTGCTACCCACGAGTGTTTTGGGTGAAGGGTTGTTGAGCGAGCCTACATGGAAGTGTTCGGTGTTTAAGGGACACCGTCGGACTGCTGGATACCACGCGCTTTTGGAGTGCGTCCGCGGTACGAGAGCTAAGGCTGGTCCGCCTGTTCCGGTTGCCGATGTGGACCCGCCGCCTTCGCCTTCTGTCGCGCTTTATCTACATGGTGGAAGGTGCTACTCGGCCGAAAGTATTCAGGAAACTGATTAACGATGTTACTTCTAATTTAGAAGCTTTAAAAATACAAGACGTTCAGGTCGAGAGTTGGGACGCTTTTTTAGTGCCCTTAATCATGGGACGGATCGATTATCAGTCTAGAAAAGAATTCGAAAATTGTTTAAGCACGGAAATTCCGAAATTGACTCAACTCATGGATTATTTGGAGAAAAAATGTCTCACACTCGAATCAATGCAACAAGTCACCAAACAATCAAAATCTGAATCTGAAGGTAATGCAAGAAAATTTAATCCGATTATTAGACGTTCAGCTAATCTGGTTACATCGAAGTTTTCTTGTCGATACTGCGATAAAAAACATTTTGTCAATCAATGTGAAGACTTTGTTCGTTTAAGCGTAACGGAAAGAATAAACGAAATCAAGAAGAAAAATCTCTGCCATAATTGTTTAAGGGGAAATCATCGAACAAACGAATGTAAAGCAACAGGTTGCAATTTTTGTCACTCGAGGAAACATCACTCATTATTACATTACTCCCACGCGATAGAAAAGGAGTCAAAACCATCAACTTCTGAAGATGCGGAAGTCAATGCTAGCGCGAATTATTGTATCCCTCAAAAGGAAACTCGAGTAATTTTATCTACAGCGATTGTTTTAGTTAGAGATGGTTTGGGTAATTATCAAAAATGTCGAGCAATGTTGGACGCTGGTTCCCAACTTAATTTCTTGAGCGAGGCAGCTTGTAAACGACTAAAATTAAAGCAAAATGATACGAAAATTATTATTTCGGGCATTGATCAAAATTATGTTCAAAGCACAAAATCGGTAAAAATTACTATGAAATCGTTAAAGTCTACTTTCCAAAAGCAACTTAACTGTTCTATTTTAAAACAAATCACTTCAGATCTCCCCATGAATTCATACGACAAATCTCAAATAAAGATTCCGGCCCATATCGAATTAGCTGATCCCCATTTTAACACGTGCGCCCCAATAGAGCTATTAATAGGTGCCGACACTTTTTGGAACTTGTTAGGGGTAGGGCGCATTAAAATTTCTAATCCAAATTTACTAGCAATAGAGACGTCATTAGGCTGGGTAGTTGGGGAAGAATTTAATAACTTTAATAATACGAAAAAAAAGAAACTCGGCTTCCTGTCATCTTGTACTTCAACATGCGATAATGAAAAATTAAGAGAAACGGTGGAAAGGTTTTGGAGTCAGGAAGAATTATCCACGGTCCAAACCAAATGGACGAAGGAGGAAATCGAATGCGAAGAACATTTTATTAACACGTACCGCAGGGAAAGAGAGACTGGGCGTTTCGTCGTAAAATTGCCCTTTAAAAACGACCAGGTGGCATTAGGGGACTCCAGTCAAATGGCTCTAAAGAGATTTTTATCTCTGGAGAAAAAATTTCGGAAGGACGAAGATTTTAAAAATAATTATTCAAAAGCGATGCAAGAATCGATGCTATTACATTTTATGGAAAAGGTGCCAGAAAACGAAGCTGACACGGAAACAATTTATTATTTGCCGCACTCTGGTGTTCAAAAGTCTACAAGAAAAACGACAAAAATTCGCATAGTATTCGATGGATCTGCTAAATCGAGCATTAATTTAAGTTTAAACGACAACCTGTTAACAGGCCCAAACTTACAAAAAGATGTGTTTGGATTACTAATTAAATTTCGAATGAATCCGATAGCTTTTGTATGCGATATGGAAAAGATGTTTTTACAAATTAAGATCGATGAAGAACATATAAACTACCAGCGTTTGTTTTGGAGAGAGTTTTGGAGGAAGAAGATCCAATTGAAAAATATCGTCTCCTAAGATTAGTTTTTGGTTTAAAAAACTCTCCTTACACAGCGATGCGTTGCATACGGCAATTAGCATTAGAAGCAAAAGACGAATTTCCTGAGGCAAGTAACGTTTTACAAAATAATATTTACATGGATGATATTTTGGGAGGTTCAGACAATATTACAAATGCGATTGAATTAAGAAATCAACTAATCACAATATTAAAACGAGGAGAATTCACGTTATCCAAATGGACGAGCAACGATTTCAGGGTTCTTCCTGAAACGAATTTACAGAGTGAATCATTAATAGAACTTCAAAAAGATGAAACGTCGAAAGTATTAGGACTTTGGTGGAATTCACAAGAAGATGCCCTCTGTTTTAAAGTAAACACACCACAAATCACCGTCAAATTAACAAAAAGGCAAATTCTCAGCTCCATTGCCAGACTTTTTGATCCTTTAGGAATTATTTCGCCAGTTATTGTCAAAGCTAAAATAATTATGCAACAATTATGGACGCTGCAGATAGATTGGGATGATGACGTTCCCGCTAACTTGAAAACGCAATGGGAAAAATATTTAATCGAACTTCAAAATTTGAATCAAATACAGGTTTCACGAAAAATTGTATTAGAAACAAGCGATAGTGCGGACTTACTTGTATTTTGCGACGCGTCTCTTCAAGCATATGGAGCGATTGTATATCTTCGCATTAAAGATAAACATAATAATTATTCTATGCATCTAGTATGTAGTAAATCGAAAGTAAGTCCTTTGAAAGTAGTTAGGTTACCTAGGTTAGAACTCTGTGCAGCAGTATTAGGCGCTCAGTTATTAGATAAGATATTTAAGATATTAGGGTTAAACATACGGAAAAAATATTATTTCACAGATTCGATGATTGTATTGCATTATATTTCGGCAAATGCTAAATTATGGCAAGTATACGTTGCCAATCGCGTTTCCCTTATTCAAACCATAACTAATATTAACGACTGGCGTCACATCGATTCGAAACAGAACCCGGCGGATTTCGTTTCTCGGGGTGCATATCCAAAACAAATAGTTGGAAACGATTTGTATTGGTATGGTCCGAAATTTATTACTAAAGAAGAAGTAGAATGGCCAGAATCGCGATTTAAATTAAACATAGATTTGTCAAATCTACCTGAAAGACGGAAAGTGGTATTGACCACTGTAATATCAAACGATTTATCCTTCCTGACTAAATTCTCTTCTTTTTCAAAATTACAACGCGTGACAGCATATTGTTTAAGATTTTGTTATAACTCGAAAAACAAAAATGATAAAAGACAGGGATTCCTATCAAATCAAGAGTTATTTGAAGCCAGGAATGTTATACTTAAAGTAGTGCAGCGCAACGAATTTGCCATAGAATATGCAACCCTTTCAGACAAGCAACGTGTTGAGAAAAACAGTAAATTATATAATTTAGATCCGTTCATTGATGATCTCGGCCTGATTCGTTTAGGAGGCAGATTACATAACGCCTCTATCAATTTTGATCGAAAACATCCAATTGTCCTGCCAAGTAACAATCATATAACTAATTTGCTCATTACATTGGAACATATTACCTTAATGCATGCTGGACTAACGCAGACTCTTGCTTCCATTAGACGAAAATATTGGCCTTTAAGGGCGAGAGACCAAGTCAGAAAAGTTACACGTTCATGTATTCCGTGTTTTCGTACTAATCCAAAATTCGTAGAACAAAAAATGGGTAATCTACCAAAAGACCGGCTTGTACCATGTCGACCGTTCTTAAAAGTGGGGCTAGATTATTTTGGTCCAATTTATCTCAAACAAGGTAAACGTAGTCGAACTAAAGTAAAAGCATGGGTGGCTGTTTTTGTTTGCATGGTAACGAAGGCTGTCCATCTCGAGGTGGTAGGAGATTTAACAACTGAAAGTTTTATTAACGCGCTTAAAAGATTTGTAGCTAGGCGAGGTAAAATATCACATATTTATTGTGACAATGCTACGACATTTGTGGGGGCAAAATCTAAATTAGAGGAGATTTTAAAATTTCTTAATGACAACGTAACCCAATCAGAACTTCATTCGTATTTAATGTCAGAAAACATAAATTGGAAATTTATTCCCCCCAGATCACCAAATTTTGGAGGGCTTTGGGAAAGACTTGTTAGATCGGCAAAACAACACTTGAAAAGAAATGTTTTGAATGCGTGCTTAACTTTTGAGGAAGCTGTTACTCTCATGACACAGATAGAAGCCGTAATCAATTCGCGTCCTTTGACTCCAATGTCCCACGAACCCTCAGATTTCCAAGTTATAACACCCGCACATTTTCTGATTGGTGAATCTTTAATGGATATTCCGGAGCAAGACATTTCTAATGTAGCAGAAAATCGCTTAAGACGATGGGAAAGAATCCAGCAGCTTAAACAACACTTCTGGAAACGATGGAATAAAGAAGTATTATCACAACTTCAAATACGTCAAAGATGGTGTCACCCATCTTCAACACTACAACAGGGTACCATGGTACTCGTTTCTGATGACAACGCGCCCCCTCTTCTGTGGAAGATGGGAAGAATCGAAGAAGTATTTCCAGGAGCTGATGGACTCATCCGAGTTGCATCTGTCCGCACTGCCCAGGGGTTGTATAAAAGGTCCGTCAGAAAACTCGCTGTTCTTCCCGTGGATGTGTCAGTGACAGTGAGTGACAAAAATGCCTAACCGTGCGCGAAAGTGCTACGCCCGGCTATTATGACAATTAATTTTTTAGTTTCGTCAATTTTTTTTATTTAGCATTTGTGCGTACCTATATATTCATTGTTCATTGTTGTTATATTGTTCCTATTATGTATTATTGTATTTCTTATGTTATTGACAATTCGTCAAGGCGGGGGAGCAAATGTAGGGAACTCGAGTCATGTCAGCTGACGAGGGAGGTTTTTTGTATTTGTTCGAATGTGGTTTTATGTCTTTTAAGTTTTATAGCTCACGTCCAGGTGTTAAGACCGAACCAAGTTAGTGAGAGTCCAGGTCTTTGTCGGTCGCGACGGGTTAACGCAGACTCTCCAGCCAAGACAATATTTTGTATTATTGTATTTGGAATTAAACGTTTAAAGTCATTGGCAGCATTTGTTAAGTAATTTAACATCTCAGCACGCTACATAGATAAAGATTTGCCAATTCAGTACGTGATCAACGGACTGCCAGATGATGGAAACAAGTCAATTTTGTACGGAGCAAAATCCATGAAAGACTTCAAAGACAAACTAGAAGTTCATGGTAAAATCAAAAAGAATACCCGCAGAACTAGACCAGATTTAACTGAAACAAAGAACAAGGCAAAGGAACTAAACATGAAGAAAAACACTGCCAGCTCTAGCACATCTTAAACTTATAGTAGGGTAAGGTTGCTCAAGTCGTACCACGGCCATAGTCGTACCCCACCAATATCTCGTCTGATACCTTTGAATTGGGGTATCTAGTGTCGTTACGTGAACTATTTAGTCGTGCGAGCAAACATAAACAAGTGGTTAGGCGGCCGGCTTCGTGAAGCGAAAATAATTTTAAAATTAAGTTTTTTATCACTTTTCATGTAAGCTTTTTATGTAAGTTTTTTATGGCAGGAATGTGATCCTTACCTTTTTTCGTTGTTTGCATCGATTTATAATACTTATCTGTCAATCGTTTAGACATACTCAAACAGTAGAACATTTTTAGGTTATGTCAGTAATTTTTTTTCCAACTTGAAAGACCCTGCTGCTTAAGTCGTACCTGTTCAAAATAATATACCAAAACCTACACTGAGACGACATTTAAAAAATTTGAATACAAGAACAAAGTTTGGAAGACCTAACGATATGCCACCAGACATGGAAGAGATACTGGCACAGCATTTGATGAATTTAGAGTCTTGTTTCTTCGGAATAACTACCACTGAATTTAGGAAGCTTGCATTCGAGCTCAAAGATTTGACTGACCAAAATAATTACCAAAAAAAAAATGTTAATCTCAAACTGAGTTGTTTGTAATTTTAACTCCGTTGAATTGATCTCTTGTTATTAAGCATTTTTCTATATAGTTTATTAAATCTTCACTAAAGTATATTTTCTAAGTACGACTAAGGATATATGTGGTACGAATTAGGCAACTAGGCGCCTTAATCGTACCGAAGGTATGTTTTTGAGAAACGTTAAAATACATATTTTAACAACAATATTTTAAGTTTCTGTGATTTTTGATTAATACTCAACTAAATAAAGATTCAGTAAATGTAGAATATTTTGTATTATTTCAATTGCCGTGAATATTATAGCATAATTTCCTTAGGGGGTACGACTTGAGCAACCTTACCCTAAGTCCGGAAAATTTTGCTTCAACTACGAAAGTAAAAATCATTTGAAGGTCTGTCCAGATGCCGCAAATGGCTTCAGTTCGGACACAAAAGTCCACAATGTTCTAGAGCGACTATAGAAAAAGATGAAATTACCAAGAAAGTGGGAATTGGGAAGATAATACACTCCGAGAAAAGAATGTTAACCCAACAAGCAAAACGGTAAAGATTAATGGACAAGAAGTAGAAGGACGCAGAACCAGTTTTGAAGTTATTCAGCTACGATAGAGAAACTGAGTTGCACACGGACGCAAGTATCGAAAGTTATGATGCTGTGTTGATACAAAAAGACGATGTAGATCAAGAATTTCATCCTATGAGTCCAAACACGCTTGATGCTGAAAGACGTTACACCTATTACGAACTAGAAGTAGTCATCGAGGCTTTGAAGAAATTTCGTGTCTATAGCGCTACCATAAGTAAAAAGGATTTGAGAACTAGGGCCAGATGGGCGCTCCTACTAAACGAATTTAATTACGAAATCGAACACAAACCCGGTATTGGAATGAAGCATTGCGATGCACTCAGTAGCAATCCAATCTCGCTAATTATTAAAAACAAATTTTTGGAAATCAGACTAAATCAATGACAAGACGAAAATTTAAAGACTATTTTTGAGGTATTGCAACATCAAGAGTACGGAAACTACCTGGTTGAAAATAAAATTTTGTAAAATCGACGGAAGGAAACAGCTAGTTATTCCAAAAAACATGCACCTGGAAATTATTAAGACATCTAACGAAAATGGTCATATTGCTGTCGTGAAAACTCAAGACTTAATGCATGAATTCACAGATTCCATAATTGATCCATCACCAATAGAGCAAAAGCTTCCTGTTAACCTTAATAATTAATAATTTGCTAGTAGGTCAACGAACGCAACCTCTTTTTTTCGACAATGCGAACCAGAGAGTAAGAAATAATTAAAGGCTTTAAAGTTCCAGAATATATCTACCACGCAGATGATTGTGAATGTACTCTGTGCACATCTGCAGCGAGTTATTTTTTTTTTAAACCAACTATTTGCATGGTTTTCTTAATTTACATAAGGGAGATATGAGTTATGCAAAAGACCACTACCTGACTGAAATAAATCTCTATACACTTTATAAAATTGAAGGGGACGTTATCGAAAAAAAACTCTGTAGAAACGCGAATTTCATTTTTTACTGATGTAAAAAGAGAAGGCATTGTGCGTCTATGTATTTTCCTATACTGTGAAATGACACTCAACGATGTGCAGATTACTGCTCTGTGCAGTACCGTTTTTTTGTATATAAACAAATCTGAGTCCCTAGGACCCACGCATATTACAAGTGTAACAAATATAGTCTGGTGAATTTCCTAATTTCAGCCAAATTTATGGAAAATTTGATCATTATCGATGATTTTCAGTCTAAAATGGGTTCCAAACGTTATTTTTAATGATGAAGAGATTGAGGCTCTCTTCAATGATGCGGATTTTTGGAATCATGGTGTTAAAACTCAAAATATAGAACCTCCATTACCAGCGTTTGATAACCTTACAACTCAAGCAGATAAAAGTGACCAGGGAGAATCAGATAACAAAAATGTAAGCAGTCATGATGGCCAAAGTGGCTTTTCATGTGGTGCAGAAGTAATAGAATTTTACAATGCCACTAAGGCCGACATAGATGCTCTGGACCAAAAATGTGCAACATATTCTACCTCACGAAGGATCTGTCGTTGGCTAATGGCAATTATTCATTGAATTTTAGACGGGCTGGTTTTAATAGAAAAATTTTAAACCAATTCTTACCAAATGGCAGAAAGATAACACGGTTTGAGTAAGAAGATTAGTGCCCAAAAAGTTGAGATCGGTCGGAAAGAAAGTAATTCGTAAAAATGAAAAGCGCGCAGTTAAAGAAAGAGGTTATCATTGCCCAAGCCGGCAATAGTGATGAAAACACGGTAGGAACCATGAAGTTTGTCGTCAGGGAAATTTTGGGGATAATATCCTTCACGGTCTTCGTTGTGGTACTTGTAGCATTTTTGGTATATAAATGGAAGAAAAGGTTGGAAACTAATATCAGGAAGAAGATAAGGAAGAGTCAACGCAGTGTAGTGATGAGTCAAGAAGAAGTATAGTGTTGTGTTGTGGGTGTAAAGCAAAAGTAAGTGCAGTTTTAAGAAAATCAAGAACCAGACCATGCTGCAGAACATGAGTTAGATAAGTACTATGGGCGACAGATAAATCGGGCGGCCATGTCTTGAATCTGATTTTGCCCATTTTCTAGTGGCGTGAACCGGGTCGCTGCCTCTAGAGTATGAACCCACGTAATGCGCTTGTGATTTACGACTTTACCTGAATCTGCACGTTAATACCAGAAATGAAACGAGGCAACTAGCTTTAAGATACAACACAAATAGTATTTGTTAAGTGGCTGTCCTTTCCACACCGTTCCAACAGCTTGAGTTTACCTATGGATGCCGGGACATTATCAAGGCGCGAAGGAACGGGATTATCCAACAGAAAAACAACTGCTCAATAAGATGCCGCCCTTATTAACCACATACAGATGAATCCTTTAAAAAATGCTGTGCGAGGAAAAGAAAGCCGTAAACTTTCCAGCTTCCCGTCGGACCGCTCTGTGAGGAATTAGAAATTCAGAACTCAAAAATTATTCTGCCGCTAAAAAGATTGTATTGAATCAACTGCAAAAAGACGCTCGCTTAGAATATGCCCAACAATATTTACGACGTCAAGATCAGTTTTGGCAAAATGTAATTTTTACTGAACAAACAACCACATTTTGGTGAAAAACAAGGATAATTTACGTATAAATCAGTTATTCTTTTTTTCTGACGACGAATATGAAATCAGTGTGATGGAGAAGGAGACAAGAGCAGATGGCAATGGCCAAGTAATGCGGATCAAATTTGGTACAAGAAAAATCAAGTTTTAAAGAAAATCCCACAACCAAAACATGTAACAAATAGTCTTTTTTCTGTTCAAATGTGACTCTTTTCTTTCTTTGCTAAGTTTTTGTCAGAATGTATTTTGTAATTAACCTATATTAACCTATATGTTTGTATTTTTCAAATAAAAAGTATTGTGTTCATTTATTAGCTTTTTTCTGTTCATTGATTGGGACAGTCTATTCATTCACTGGAATTTTATGATATTTTTCACGGATAAGCCTAAATAACACAAAACGATTAGTTGTTTGAAAATTGTTTTGACATACCCGTATTGTTCAATAATCAGACTAACCAACCTTGAAAATCAAAAAATATTTAGAGAGATTTTTGTTATTTGCGTCTCTTTCAAAGTAAGAACTTCTCTTATTTGTTCATTCACTGGTCAGTTGACCCTAATAGTAATTTCAATACATTTTTGATTTTTCATAAAAATGTAATAAATCGATAATATTAATGTTAAGTCAGTTACTTTCAGATCCATAAGTGATTATCTAGTAATGATAAAGTAGTAAACGAAAAACAGAAACTTTTATTCCTGATCATGGCTAAACCATAGTGCTAAACCCCCGACCCTCAGTTTGAGTACTTTACCTGCCGCTTCATGTTTCGGAACTTAAGGTCGTTTTACACAAGCCAAATTCTAGTGTCCCGATGTTAACGCACAAAAGTACACCCTAATTCACTCTACTCACCCTGAATCTAAATACTCTTTGCCATTTCCTTTAAAAATTCACAAAAATACGAATAATTTCAATCTTAAATTCTAAAATACCCAAAACGTGGTTACGTTAAAACCTCGATCGGAAACTCTCATTGAAGTTAACATAATAAGTAAAGATATAATTCAAGAAATTACACTTGAAATTAAAATTCATGACGGAGTATTCTTAGCAAAAGCAATATTGAAAGTCAACAATGGTAAAGTTATCACTAGTATAACTAATTAATACAACCAATAAAACTGTGCAAATTAATTACATTAATTTACCTTTGGAGACATTTTCGGAAGATAAGTCTTTTGTGTTTGCTAACTCTGTCGAATCATCCAGTAAAAATCAAGATAGATTAACATTATTACGCGATGAGCTCAGACTCGATCACTTAACTTAAACATCGAGAAAAAGCAATCAGTATTAAATATTTGCGAACGATTTTAATAATGTGTTCCATTTGCACAATGACAAACTGACAACCAGTGTAATGAAAATAAAACAAATAGACATCCCATTAAAGCGCAAATGCAAATAACCTCTACAGCCTGCCAGCCGTTTGAGAAATTATTTCTAGATATTGTAGGTCCCTTGACAGTACCGAAAATGAAAATAAATTTATCCTCAATCTTCAAGATGACCTTTCTAAATTTTCTTATGCTTATCCAATTGTTAATCACGAAGCAACCACTGTCGCTGAAAAGTCCTGTAAATTCAGACTACTCTTCGGTATCCCCAGAACAATAGTCACGAACAATGGTACAGAATTTACTAAAAGAAGTAAACAAGCTCTTCATAATTAAGCACATCACCTCTTGTCCATATCATCCTCAAACTAACGGATGTCTTGAAAGAAGTCATTCTACTTTGAAGGATTACTTAAAACACTTTATTAACAAGAACCAAGACAACTGGGATGGTTATATTCAACCAGCCATGTTCGCATATAATACTCAATTTCATTCTACCACACACTTCACTCCTTATAAATTGGTTTTCGGAAATAAAGTAATCTTGCCTTCAAATATAACACAGTCGCCTCAATTCCTCTATACTTATAACGATTACCATTAGCAACTACAACTCAAATTAAATCGGTCATTTGAGCTTGCGAAACAAAATATACAGAAATCTAAACTAAGATCAAAGATCCAATACAATAAAAAATTGCATGACTTTAATTTTAATGTTGGAGACCTTGCGTATTTAAGTAATAAACAAGTAAAAAGGTATTTCAAAGAAGCGCTCACCTAGATATTCAAGTCCATACAGAATTGTCAAAATTAATCCTAACAATACCGGTCAATTAAAAATCAAAAACAAAATCTGCAGTTATCATAAAGACCTTTTAAAACCACATATTGTTCCAGATGCAGATAATAAATCAGATCCTGAAGGTCCTAACCCTGACATTGGTGGTTCATCAAACAACATCTGAAGACCCAATTAAATACGAAATCTCAGAAATAAACCAAGCAGGCATATATTTTATGAAAATCAAGGTGTTGCAAGAGTAGTCGAAGATTCTTTCACACTTGTCTCATTTATTAATTTAACTTTCTATGAATAAAAGTACGTGTTAGCTGCCACTATCTACAACAAATCATTAAGATTATGTGAAGATATTCAACGTTTTAAAATACATTCATTTTTTATTTTTTTTTTTATTGCAAAAACTCTATAAACTATAAAATTTGCAAGCACGTTTTGAAGGAGAAATTCAAATAACCGAGAGATCGTTTAAAAGTAATTTCGGAAATTAAAATTGTTATTTTTTACCTACAAAAGTAATAATATTGGTACAGCTTGGAGAATGTTTTGTCGTGTCGGGCGGCATTGGGGGCCGCACAACTAGATTGAGCGACTGCAAACTACCTGCCGAAAAATCATTTGTCGCAACGAGACCGCTTATTTTCAAGAATTGAAAATGCTGCAGTCATTACACTTACCCATAATCTTAATACACGGCCCGCAATGCCGCCCGATACGACAAAACATATTCTCCAAGCTGTACATATTATAAACAACAAGATAAAGATTATTTAAAAACCCCTTGTTAATCTCCAAATAACAATAAATATGCAATATCCTGAAAAATTGCTTTTAAAACAGCACCTTTCGAGTTGTAGAAACCATTTCCGCCAAAATCAGGTAAACTTGAGTGCCGGAGGCTACAACCCTTCCACTTGTAACGTGAAAATATCTGAAAATCCAGCCCCTAAGCCGCCATCTACCAATACTATTCATAGGGATGCACCTTCAAAACGCCAAAAAAAGCGATAGCCTCTCGGAACTCTCTGTTTAACCGATAAAAATGCAAGCGACTCGGTCGAAACGCTTTGTCGGGGATCCCAGTGCAGGCCCGCAACAAACAGACTTTACCAGTGGCGCCCAAAATCACAACCAACAAAATGATCAGGTGAACGTATTGACACAATTTAAATCGGTCTTGTCAAGAGTTTTCTCGCAATTTTCTCAACCTCAAGTTCCGATCAGTAATGTCCAAGCGACGCCGCCTTTTGTATTACCAACTTTCGCCGGCCATCCGCACCAGGACGTAGCCGTTTTTATTAACGAGTGCACACAGCGCTTACGCCAATACAATTATACCTCAGACATGTGGGTACAATTAATTGTTCCCAACTTGCAGGGTGAAGCGGCTCAATGGTATAAACCCTACGAGACGCTTGGCCTCACTTTCGAAAAATTTGTCGACTCCATCATTAGTCGTTTCAATGATCCGCGTCGCTTAGCCAAATTACAGGCGGAATTTTTTGCGAAGGACCAGGGGTCCAACGAAACTGTCGACACCTTCCTCAGGAGGAAAAAAATGTTGGTAAAACATGCAATGACCAAAATTTCGGAACGCGATTTGGTTGCTATACTGAGCGCTTTGATTAAGCCAGAAATTAACGGTGTTCTAGCGGTCGCCAGCATTAATTCAGTACAGGAATTAATTTCGCTTGCCCGTAAAATAGAGCAAAACTATGACAGAAGGGCGCCAACGGCGTCAGCTGACCTGGGAGAAATAAAATTGTTTTTATGGATAAAAATAGAAAGAACAAAAAATTCCATAACACTCAATCAAAGTTCGTATCTTAAAGGGTTCTAAAGAAATTTAATATGAACGAATGTAAAGCCATAAGTACACCTTTACCAAATAAACTAGATTATCAAGCATTAAACTCTGACGAATATTATGAGGCACCAATTAAAACTCTTATTGGCTGTCTAATGTACGCAATGCCATGTACACGAAAAACGTTCTCAGGTATGTTAAAGGTTCACAAGATCTTAAATTAAGCTATGTCAAGGTTGATAATTATGTTGAAATATTAATTGGATATGTAGATTCGGGCAAGGGTACTGATGAAAATGATCTTAAAAGCACAACAGGTTTCCAGTTTAAAAGGTTTGAAAGCAGTATAATAGCCTGGAATACTAAAAGGCAAAATTCTGTAGCAGCACTATCTACTGAAGCAGAATATATGGCTCTTTTTGAGGGTGTAAGAGAGGCCATGTGACTTAAATCTCTTTTTAACAGCATAAAGCTGACAATAACCCAGCCGATTCTTATTTACGAAGACAACAATAGTTGTCGTAACATTGTCAATAATCCAATTACTTGTAAAAGATGTAAACTTTAGATATTAAACATCATTTTAAAAAAGAACAAGTTGAAAATAAGAATATAATACTAAAATATATTCCAACAGGTGAGCAAATCTTTCACGAAGACTCTCACACCGACAAAGTTCTTAGAAATAAGATTAAATATTGGGTTAAAATAAGTTCCGTTTGTAATTTTTTATTTTATTTTAACATAGATGATACAAGTGGATAAATTGTTATGATATGTAATCATTTTTTTTATTATATTTTTATACATTATTTGTGTAATATCTAAATCTATGTATCTATGTTATTTAAGTTTGAATTTGTGTTGATCTATTATAAATGTTGACTAATTTTGAGTGGGGAGCATTGGAATTAATGGAATTATAGTAACAAAATTAAGACAATGTGCTCAGACACTCGGCAGCACCCTTTTATGGTGTACGGCTGTGGGTCTATTTTAATTTTAATGTGTTTTTAGTCTAGTCGGCCCCATATATGCCATTTATGTTAACAAGTAAAACCCTAACAAGTGAATATTTAGCCATCCGGTAGCAATCAGTGGTTCGGCACACTTCTATATTTTTTTACAATAATAATTACCTTTGTCCCAACGACGCTCACCAAAGACACCAAAAATAAGTCTCCAACATTACTAAGCTCTGTTCAAAGACAAGGATTAATATAACTTTTTAAGGAAAGGTAGCTTGGATCACGCCTGAGAGACATGCACTTAGAAAAGTCTTTTCAAATCATATCAAAAAAGGAAAACTACCAAGTCTAAATATTTGTCGAAAACCACAAGGAAGAGTTCAACATCCTTAAGCTAAGAACTTGCAATAATTAAGGCCCAGGCCAATAATGAAATGAAGAAAAGAAACATACACCAGTAGTACTTACCCTAACTTTATTCGATTTAAGCATAGCTCTTGTTGCATAGATTATTTTAAGTTTAACTCGGATATTTTAAGGTATTTCCGGTAATTTGTATTTATTTATGTAAATAGTTGAGATAAATCAGGTTGGTAATCAGTATCTACTGTATCTGTACCTTTGTGGCATTCACAATAAATCTATTATTATTACGTAGACCTCAAATGAAACACCTTTTGATTATCGCCGCTTAGGGCGTTACGATGTGTTAACTCTTGGCACAAAAAGTAAATTAATCTTTTCGGTGAAAAGTGATACTGAAAATATCAAATATTTTGTGTGCGTAGAAGAAGTGTTTGATGTGATTCACAACGCTCCCGTAAATATTGGACATGGAGGCCGAAACAGAATGCTTAAAGAATTGAATGCAAAATACAAGAACATTACTACCGAAGCAGCTATGCTTTATTTGGGCTTGTGTGAAGCATGTGAGCAAAAAACGAAAGGAAAGAAGAAGGGAAACATTTGTTAGATAAGATAAGATGAAAGAGACGCCAGAATTGCAACTTTTATGACTGAGTCCGATCTTACTGAAAAGAAGGACATCGTATGGATGGAGAATGCCATCTATGAGACTGAAAAAATCAAATGGCATCAGGAACCACGTGACGAAATTGTTGAGGAATTGTCTATTCCAATTTAGAATTACATTTTTCGAGAAATATTTCAGTAGCAACTTATTTGAGTACATGGTAGAAAATACCAACTTTTTTCTTCGCAAAGAAAGCAAATTCAATCGCGCATTGACCGATTACAAGCATATTTCACGACTTACAAGAAAAAACCGCCCAAAGATTTCCACACGCAGTTAACGTTTAGAGTGTCGATGGACACATCATTTCAAGATTTTAAGCACGTGCAATCACAGATCGAACTCAAAGACCCGAACCCGGTGCAAACGGCAACTCGGGATCAATTTGAAGACAAGTATTTTCAAGTCAGGGCCGAAATACAACAGTATCTCGACAAGCAGCAAAAATCGGGTGCTAAAGCAAAAACGGCTGATCAAAGCAGCAATGACTCATTTCGGCATATCAAATTACCAGAAATCAAACTACCGTCATTTTCGGGCAAATATACGGATTGGTTGGCCTTCCACGACTCATTTAGTTCGCTTGTTGATCAAAATCCAAAATTGGATGAAGTGGGTAAACTTCATTACCTACAGGCGTGCCTTGATGGCGAGGCAAAACATATTTTAGATTCCATTAATATGGCGGCAGATAATTCTGGTCTTTTTTAACACCTTAAATGACAACGGCGCACCCATTCATTCAGTTCAGTAATGAACAAAAAATTCTACAAGGTAATTTTTGTGCTATTCAGCCCACCATTGACCTCACTGAAGATGACATCCCGATTGAAGATATTGATCGCATCATAGCTTCCCTAAAAAACAATAAAGCTCCTGGTCCTGACTCCCTTAAAGGTCTTTTCTTAAAAATGATTACCCCACCGTTCGAACCCTTTTTGTTAAAATTTTTTCTGTTTGTTTTCAACTCCACTATTTTTCTAACATTTTTAAACACGGAAACCTAATTATTCTTTTGGAAGATTCTCAAGGTAGTGTGTCAGACATTAAAAATTACAGGCCTATCACGCTGTTTCCAGAGTACGGGAAGGTGCTTGAAAAGTTGATCTGAAACAGACTGCTGCTGGTTGCTGATCCGTTTCACGCTCCAGGGCAATATGGTTTTGTCCAGGGCAGGTCCACGACAGACGCTTTGTCCAGGTACAGTCGGGCCGTGGATTTCATCGAGAGCGGACGTTTGATTCTCGAGCTCCGCTCGCCGAGGTGTGTTGTGCCGGTAAAAGTGACCGTACCGGGGTGTGGGTGGTGTCAAAATGTGCGGAAGAAGACGAGGAGTTGAACGAGACCATCCCCGACGACATCAGACCGGGGTGAGTGGAGAAATTCGCGAAAAATCGGCGTAAACAACAATTTTTTCGGGGAAAAAAGCCCCTTATCTGCTGATAGCCGTTATCGTGCGCCGATTAGAGCTAAAGGGGGCTTTGTGTTTTTCGCCGAAAAATAAAGCGCGCTTCACCCGGTCTCGGCGGTCGCAAACCGCTGCCACCATTTCCTTTTCTGCGAACACCCGGCAAACCAACCGCCCCACATCAGACACCGCCGCCGCACCATCAGCGCACCACCCGGCCCGGCTCAGCCAGGGGAGAAGCCAAACTCCTACTGGGCGTGTCCCCCGCGTGGCGGATAGGGGAATGCCCTCACCGGCTTGCCGGCGGGTAGTGGTGAAGTAATATAGCCACCGCGGACCAAATAGAGCAAGGAGGAGACAACCTCCATTAATAAAAAACATTACGACAACTGCAATGGAAAGGACAGAGATGGAAAGAATGGGCTGGACTACAGAAAGCTGAAGACAAAACGCAATGGAAATGGACAACAACCAAAAAAATGAAATGTCGACCATGGAAAACAATTTACCCCAGGAGGGTAGGGACGAGGTCCCGGAATCCCTCCCCGGCATTGAGCCGGGCTGCCCCTCGGATTCTGGGGGGGGCACAGAATCGATAACCACTGTTTTAGAACAGGCAACGGGGAGAGAAGCGGAGGAATCTATCTTCAAAAGAAGAGACTCTCTACGAAGATCTCCACCGAGATTGAGAGGAGAATCAACATCCTCATGGATAGATGGTAGCGAGGAGGACAGCGCTCCAGAAACCGGGCAGTACAAAAAGAAAAGAAAAATGGTACACTCGCCAAGACAACTAGAAACCACACCGGACAGAACAAAGAAGAGAAAAAATCAAGAAGGAATTAAACAAGGACAAACCTCTAAAGAGAATTCCCCTAAAGCAAACCCCAAAACAGGAGGATTTACTCTGCAAAACATTATCGAAGACACTTGCAGAGCAGTGACAGAATTAGAAAAAATAATAAAAGAAACCTACAATCCAAAAAAAGAACTAAAAAAAGTAACAGACAGACTAGGACGAAGAGCAACAGAATTAAGAAGTAAAGCAACAAAGAACTGGTTAGAGGAAGCAATATATAAGCCAGAAAAAAACAGAGAAGAAGAAGAAAGTAGAGCCAAGGAAATACAAAATCTACGAAAACAGATAGAATTTTTGGAAGAAAGAAGCAAAAGATTGGAAGAACAATTAAAAGGAGAACGAGTCCTAAGAGAACAACAAAGAAGAGAGGGGGATAGTATTGAAGCCTTTAACTCTATTTCTGAAGAGGAGTGGGAAAAAGAAACTGAAAAAAGAATAAGAAACGAACAAGGAAATATATGGGAGGCGCCAAAGGAGTACGAGTTGGTACTGCCGTGCAATAAAAAAATCGAGACGAGACAGAAAGAAGTGGAAAGGGCTATAGCTAAATTTGGAGGAAAACACGGCCTATCCAGACAAAAGAAGGAAATAGGAGAGGTGGCAAAAATGGTTCATATACTCGCTTTTCCGGACAACGACGAAAACCTTATCCAGGAAGAAAGGATAATACATTACCCCATAATTGCCGACGAAGAGAAAGAGGAAGAAGTGGAAGCAGAAGATGCGATAGAAGCAATAAAAAAAATAAGAGAGAACATGGAAAAAAGGAAAAAACAAAAACTGGCATTCCCAGGAGGAAGAGGACCTACCGCCACAATGATAAAAAGAGCAATCGCTTTTGTTTTTAATAAAACAGACGTGGAAGTAATAGAATACAAAACGAAAGAGGGACCAACATACGCAGAAGCGGCAGAAACAAATAGCAAAAAAACCAGAACAAGGAGTGCAGTAGACGACAGGAATGATATGGAAAGGAAAGAAAGACGAAACAAATCCCAAGGAGCTATAATTATTAGAGCTAACGGAAAACCATACACCGAACTTCTAAGAGAATTGAAAAAAACAGTTAATCCCACCGACACTGGAACGGACATCAAAGAGGTAAGAAAAACCGAAAAAGGAGACCTGTTAATCACAATAAACAATGGCGCTACAAAAGCAAAGGCACTGAGCAGAGACATTGAGAATAAAATAAAAGGGGCGAAGACTACGGTATTAGCAAACACTAGAGTGCTACACGTAAGAGGGCTCGATGAAATAACGACAGAAGAAGAAATAAAAACAACAATAGAAAACATTCTTCCAGAAATTAAGGGAAACCTCGAAATCAAAGCACTTAGGCCAGCCTACGGGGGAAAACAGAAAGTAACAATAATCACCACGGATGAAGAAGCCCAAAAACTTATGAAAATGGCCAAAGTAAAAATTGGATGGAACACTTGCAGCATTACAGAACGGGAACAAGAAATTAAATGCTTTAGGTGCTGGCAAAGTGGACATACCAAGACACAGTGCACGGGAGCAAATAGGGAACACCTATGCTTGAAATGTGCACAAGAAGGACACAAGGCTGCTGAATGTGTAAATGAGGCTTTCTGTGTATTCTGCTGCCAAAAGGGCCACCAGACTGGAAACTACCTATGTAAAAAAGAACAGACACCGCAAAACAAAGCAAACGCCCAAATAGAAGCAACCCCAAAGAAGAAAGCCGAAGACACAGAAGACAACAAAACCGCTAGAACTCCCGAACATAAGGATAGCAGCAAGATTGAGATGAAAAATGACAATAAGAAAAACCAAAAAGAGCAAGATTATGATACAATAGAAACTGACAAGATAAACTTGGATACCGGAGAGTATGATAAAGAAGCATAAACTGTGATAGCCCCTGTGATATTATACTACAACTCTTTATGTATCATTTGTCTATTTATGTAACTTATAAAAGTATGCGTATATCTTCTTGGGAGATTGTCCCTGTAATTGTGAGAGTGTCGACATATAGGTTTTACATATCCGACGAGCCAGATACATGCCCGAAACGGGCACAATCTGTGATAACCCTAACTGTGATAGAAATAAGCAAATGTGATAGCCCTGGGATAGTAAACCCTGTGATCAGTTTGTATACATATCTATTAGAGTTTTATATATTTATACACCTAAATTATTGTTTTATCTATTTATGTGTCAAGAAATTGGTCTGTCTACAGGTGTGTGTTCCCGAATTTATATACTCCGTCTATATATGTACATATATATTCTATTTACATGTTAACTTATTAACCAATCTAGATGATAGAGTAATGGTCTACAATTTTGCGACTAACCAGCTTACATAGACGTCCCGATTAACTACACGCTATGCCCACAGTAAAAATATTGCAACTAAATATGAACAGGAGAGCCCCTGCACACGACATACTACGACAAACAATATTTGAAAAAAAAATAGACATTATTATTGGTCAAGAACAAAACTTAAAGAGAACCGAAAACTTACTCTGCGACACAAATTGCGATAGTTTTATTCAGGCAAGCAAAGGTATAAAAATAACGAGCTGCTACAGGGGGGAAGGTTTCGTTGGAGTCCATCTACCAGATATGAAAGCGGATATATATTCGGGATATTTCTCACCAAATAAGCCCAGAAAGGAATTCGAAAAATACCTATACAATTTAGGAAAAAAAATAAGGGAAAAGAACAACGAAACAATAGTGGCGGGGGACCTAAACGCCAAATCCCAAATTTTCGGATCCAACACCACCTGTCCAAAAGGAAAAATCTTGGAGGACTGGGTGGCTCAGCTGGGCCTAGTGGTTATAAATAGGGGAAATAGGCCGACGCTACGGAGAGCTAATGGAGAGTCAATAATCGACGTCACCCTGGCTACGGAGAGGATTGCAAACAAAATTCACAACTGGAAAGTAGAAGAAAACGAAGAAAACCTAAGCGACCATAACACCATCACCTTTGAAATAAAAAAAGAAACGGCACAAGAAACATGGGAAGAAAACCAAATAGCAAAAAAATGGAAAACTAAGGCTAAGGATGGGCGCAACTTTGCAGAAGAAACTAGGGATATGTTCACGAGAGAAGAGAAGGAAAAAGGATTGACAGCCGAAGAGATGACAAAGAAAATAACAGCAGCATGCAACAGATGCTTTGAAAGATGCAGACCTGGAAGGCGAGGACATCCACCAACCTATTGGTGGACCGAAAAAATTGCGAAAGCAAGAAGAGAGGCAATAAAGAGCAGAAGAGCGGCTATAAGGTGCAAGCAGATAGACTCCAATCAGCAAACTAGAGAAAGACTATGGGCAAAATACAAAAGTAACAAAAAAACATTACAAATAGAAATAAAAAGGGAAAAGGAAAAAAGATGGAAAGAGGTGTGCGAGGAACTGGAGGAAGATGTCTGGGGCAGAGGCTACCAAATAGTAAGAGGGAAGCTCAAGAAAGAACAAAAGATCACACTGACAAAAGAAGAAATTTTAGAGCAGATACAAAAACTATTCCCCCAACACCCGGAAGAAATCTGGCACAACATAGTAGTGGAAGTCAATATGATCCCGACAATAGGACGAGAAGAATTGGCAAAAGCGATAGACCAAGTTAAGGGAAAAAAAGCTGCGGGGGTAGATGGCCTCCGACCGGAAATCATAAAAATGGTAGTTGGGGAAAATCTGGACACTATGGCCCGGAGTTTCAACAACTATTTGATAAAAGGAGAATTCCCTAAAGTATGGAAGCGAGCACGGCTTGTCCTAATAGAAAAGCCTAGCAAGAACCCGGAGGCGACAAGAGCATACAGGCCTATATGCCTTCTAAATGTCCTAGGAAAGCTCTTCGAGATAATAATTAAAAACAGAATCAACCTGGAACTAGAAGAAAAAAATATATTAAACGACAACCAATTTGGATTTAGAGCGGGGCGCTCAACGGTGGACGCTCTAAATGCAGTCTTAAAAATAGCGGACCAAATTAGGGAAAAAGCCCATAAAAATAGGGGGTGGTGCATGCTCATCGCATTAGATATCGAAAACGCTTTCAACTCAGCCCCGTGGAATAAAGTAATACAAGCCGTGGAGCAAGCCGGCATTAGCCAGTACCTGTGTAGAATGATACATTCTTACCTGACGGATAGAAGCATAACAACACCAACGGGAGAACACAGGAGCATGACATGCGGCGTCCCGCAGGGATCGGTCCTGGGCCCAGTGCTGTGGAATATCTTCTACAATAAGGTGCTGGAAACAAAAATGGAAAAGGGAACTCGACTCATAGCATACGCGGACGATCTGGCGGTGGTGGTGGAGGCACGAAATAAGGAACTCCTGGAACAAAAATCAGGAAATGCAATAAAAAAGATAAATAATGTTTTAAAAGACCTAGGAATAAAATTGGCTGCAAAAAAAACGGAAATGGTCCTGATAAATGCACCACGGAAGGATGAGGAGGTCGAGGTGAGAATAGAAGGGGAGAAAATAAAAAACAAAAAAATAATTAAATACTTGGGCGTTTATTTAAACAAAAACACTACAATGACAGAACATATTAGAGAAACAGCAAGGAGAGCAAACACCATCATAGGGCAGCTGTCCCGGATCTTACCAAATGTGGGGGGACCACGGGCGCTGAGGAGAAGAATGCTGGCCGGAGTGGTGACGTCGATGGCGCTCTACGGGGCGCCGGTATGGCAAAGGGCCCTGAAATATAAACACTACAGAGACATACTAAACGGGCCTATGAGAAAAATAGCAATAAGAGTAGCGGCAGCTTACAGGACCGTACCCACCGTGGCGGTACTGGCGCTGGCGAGAGTGCCGCCGATTGAACTGCAGGCTGAAGAGAGAAGCTATATATACAGGGAAGGGAAGGAAAGCCGAAGAACAGCGAGAGAAAGACTACTGGAAAGATGGCAGGAGACATGGGCAGGCTACGAGGGATGGACGAAAAACTTTGTCAGAGATGTGAAGGAGTGGTACGGAACAGGATGGGCACAGGCAGACTACTACCTGACGCAGGTCTTTACGGGCCACGGGGTGTTTGGGACATACCTGAAGAGAATAGGTAAACAGGAGGATAGCAGGTGCTGGTTTTGCAGCGAGGTGGAGGACGACGCGGGGCACACAATGTTCCATTGCAGGGAATGGGAAGATCCGAGGGCGGAAATGCACAGGAAGGTAGGACGGACGGTGACAGTAGAAAATATAGCAGAACTATTAATGAGAAATGAAGAGACGTGGGATACAATTACAAAGACAATGGAGAAGATCATGAAGGAAAAGGAACAGACCGAAAGGGAAAGAGAGGAAAACAGAGAGAGAGACGACAACTAAAAAACCCGGATAAGACAAGAGGCACCAACCACCCCCCCGAAGTAATGCTCGCGCGGTCCCGGGGGGGGCGGGCTGACACCAGGTGCCGGGAGGGGTTTTAGTGGGTGCAAGCCCCACACTACTCCGGGTTGGCAGAACTTTACCCGGAGTGCTCGTTAGGAGTTTCCCCTCCCACCGGAAGAGGTGCGGTGTGCTTCTTCCGGTAAAAAAAAAAAAAAAAAAAAAAAAAAGGTACAGTCGCCGTCATTGAAGAAGCCCAGGGTATATTTCAGTTTTAAATTATAAACAGCTTCAAGCACACCGTAAGTTGGAATAAATTTCACTTCACCCTGGGCTTCTTCAATAACGGCGACTGTACATGGAGCTAATTAACCCTTTCACTGCTCAAGACGGTAATAGTCGCATTGAAACTGACTGCTCAAAGCGAGTTTATTCGCATGCGATGTTTTAACCGATTTTTGCTCGAACCGTAGAAAGTCGCTTGCGGTACGACTTTGTATAGCTGCAGACGGGTTGAAACAGGTATCAGACCCTCACTACTACAATACGCAGTTTTTTTTGCATCAACTGCTCCAAGCGATTAAACTCGCCATTAGTCGATGGTGCTGTTTGTGATGTAATCATCACAAACAGCACATTACACACATTACTAGTGGTGTCAAAATGGCACGTAGATATTTATCAAATGCCGAACTGTTACTTTTGGAGAATAGTGATGAAGATTTTGGTGACTTTAATAACTAAAGTGATTTTGATGAGGATGAAAGTCAGGAAGAAAATGTTGAAGCTGTTTTAATTTAATGCTTGATACATTTTTTTTATTATTATTAAAAAAATCTGTCTTTATTTTAATCTGACTTTATTACATTATGTCCTAATTACAAAAATAAAATCTATTTCCAATAAAGTGCTCCAGACAAATTTATTTGATGCCAGACCACTGCTCAAAGCGTGTATGTTCGCCAGCGACCATATCGTCGCGCACACGGCTAGTAGCGTTTGAAACAGTATCGCGCAGTGAAAGGGTTAACCGACAAGAAAACAAATATGCTTTGTCAATCTTCGTAGACATAGCAGAAGCTTTCGACAATCTGTTGGTAGCCTGGTTTTGGCCATTCCCTGAGAATGAAGAGAATCTCTCAGTTACCTGCAAAATCGTTCCATAAAGCTCAGTTCGAGAGCTCACACCGTTCACAAAGTTCCCAGAAAAGACTGTCCTCGAGGATCTGTGTTGGGGCCCACACTGTGGAACTGCATGCTGGATCTCTTTCTGGATATTCCACTACCTGAAAACTGGCTTAAGCGACATCCACACTATGCGTGGTGCGCGATGCGCGATGCGTGATGCGTCGATTCGTGGCAGTTCGTCAAACTGACGCACCAGGGTGTCCACACCATGCGTGATTCGCGGTTCGTTGAATTGAATTGAATCGTTAAATTGAAAGCTGGTAAATACGATATAATTAAAATAAGTAGAAAGTAATTTAATAATAATATTTTACTTTGATCTTTATTTCCGCATTAATAAAAAAAGTTAAAATTTAGAAATACTTTCTGAAATTTTTTGACTACAGCGCATTTCTTCACGACCAGTTCGGGCCTCTCTCAAATATGAATGGACGAACCTTCTGGGAGTCACGCATCAAACTGTAGACGAAGCAACAAAGGCATCCACACTATGCGCGATGATTCGTGCATCGATGAGTGTCCTTTGAGTGCGTCTATTTTACCGACATGAGCGGGAACCGCCGCGCACTGACGCGTACGCATCAACTTTGGACGCATCAAGCCATCCACACTATGCGCGAATCAGACGCATCACGCATCGCGCACCACGCATAGTGTGAATGGCGCTTTAGGCCACGGCAGGGTGTCGACCGGGGTGACAAAACCGCTGCGGGCGGTGGAGCAAAAAATACCGTTATGGAACCGGTCTACGATGTAACAGTTTCCTTTCAATCACGACCATGCGGTCTCTGTCTCCAGGTCGCGAAAGAAAACTTCATGGCACTTAGCTTGACGAAATTCAGCATGTTTCAAAGAGGCACTGCCTCACGCCAATAAGATACCGATGTACGAACTGCCAAAAACAATACGCATCGAAACATGCTACTTTGTGCCATGTCCCCAAGTGCAATGGGGCAACCCCACTACCAGACGGCGATGTGTATAGGTGCGATCTGTGTAGTGCGTCTTACAAGCCAAAACGTGGGTTGTCTCAGCACCAGCGCCACGCGCACCAGCTCGTCTAAAATGAAGCACGAAGTGCACCAAGGGCTACAGCAGCCGGAAACGCCGGCAACGAAGTCTTTTCGGCGGAAGACGTGGAGCTCATGCTACGTTTCCAGGACGAGCGGTGCATCGCCAAATGTATGGCACCATACTTGCCCGAGTTTGATGTAAAACAAATTCGGGACAAGAGAAATATGGTGGCATACAAAAGAAGAAAAGAGGAGGTCTTGGCAAGCGCTCCTCCCAATCCGGTGATTCGAATAATGAACGCAACGAGCTCCGACTCCGTTAAAGTAATAAATTGGAGAGAGGGAATGATTGGCGCTGCTCTAGCTCAAACGTTACCCCAAGATAAAAAGGCACCCTCACCGGAGCTCACATCACTTATAGTGATGCTAGACGATGCTCTTGGTACGCCCAGGATCTGGGGTACGGCATCCCCAGGCACATATAGACCACATATATGGAGCCTGCCTTGAGAAATTCCTCCAAAATGAAAATCCTGGTCATCACACCGGAAAGCGTCCATACGTACCGGCAGGACGTCTATGCCCGTACTCAGAATCTCTGGAAAAAAATCCAGGCCAACTTGCCAAGTATGTGCGGGATGATATCACGTGGATTGAGACAACCAAGGAAGGACTACCTAAAAACGATATCGAAGAGATGTACAATAAGCTATGGGGGACTATGCCGGAAGTATAGCTCCCCCACATAGGAGATTCAGAACGAGCCGTGGATCTGGTCGATGTATGTAACGTCTTTACGGCCAGGAAGGTTAAGGCCAGAATCTCCAGAACCAAGGCCGACTCGGCTGCCGGTCCACATGGGCTTCGGAAAGGACACCTGACCCGCTGGACTAGCGCCTATGTTCTCCAAAAGTTGTTCAACTTCATCATGTGTTGTGGCAGGCAGCCAATGGAGAACAAACCGCACCTCTCTACTGCTCAAAGAGGGCAAAGACCCTAAGAGAGTAGAGAACTACAGGCCCATAACAATATCTTCCGTATTAAGCAGGCTCTCCTGAGGTCTGTTGGATCAAAAGATACGGAAGATGGTGCAGTTCCACCCACGCCAAAAGGGGTTCGTGTCGGAAGCGGGGTGTTTCAATAACGTGCACATCCTTAACGAGGTGCTGAGACATGCTAAACAAGGCAAGTTTGGCCTGGTCGCAGTGCAAAGAGTTTCCGCATGAATTAATCGAATCAAGCAGTCTGCCAGCTCAAAACACTCCACCAAGTCAACAGGAGCTCTCCCAGAAAGAGAAAACTTCCATTATTTGCCCCAGTTTCCAAAATCGTTCTGTACATTCCTAAGAACGTATACTTTGTGGGTAGCGATTATGACAATTTTTTTTAAAGATTGATTGAACTACGTTGTCAACTCCCGTCGAAAGTTACTTCAATTATTTGAAAAACAGATCTTTCAACAATGATAAACTGCCCATGAGAGCAGATAAATTTGTTTGCAAACATTTAAAGGACATCGAAGGAATGTTAACGTTAATCAATTATGATGTCAGCGAAAACCAAAGTTCAGATCATAAAAGGAAAAAGTTGGCTAATGACGATGTAAACATTAAAGAGAACAAGTCAGAGAGTTTAAAGCTCGAGAAGATAGATAATCCAGTCAGAACCATCGAAAATTGGACAGTAGGTATTGGGAAATGCAGGACAAACCGGAAGGCAGAGAGCTCGTTCATCTTTTTATGCCGGTCCAAATCCGGAGATTTTATACTTGGAAGAAAAAAGAAAAATTTAAATAGCGTTGGTCAAAAATGGCAATATCGTTAATAAGACAAAGCCTATACTAAAGTAGATGAGGAGCTTGTCATGTTGACCAAAACATGTGAATTCGACTGTATTTTGCAAGGCTTGGCTTGTGCTTTCTGAGATGGTACCAAGCTTAGCAAGATTTGGGAAGTTGACTCTGAAAATATAACATTCAATTGCGTCAAAAAACTAATCTCAATGGAAGCATCTAATGATTTTATGGAAGCAAGGGCACGTTTACTAAAAGATATTTGCCCTGCCAAGAAAATGGTCAACAATATTAGAACTATAATAAAGTGCGATAAAATATCTCCACAAAGGAGAAATTGAAGACCTTATCAAAGAAAATGTTCGGTGTTGAAAATACAGCAGACGTGCAAGAGTCGAGCTGACTATTGGCAGCACACTTTTTGTGGACTGCGAAACATTAAAACTGTACAACGCAGTGAGTGAAATACCGTCAGTTATTAAGATTAAAAGAAAAACAAATTTCTTGCGTTCAACTGTTTGTTACATTGGACCACAAAATCCGTCTCTGACACAAATTGGTCACTTTTATTGATTGTGTAGGCGTATCGATGGAGTATGGGAAAGCTACAATAATTTAGCAAAAAAAGTAGAAATCCTCATAACATCCATGCAAAATGAAGTACCCGTTTTTATGCGGTTTCCATTATTAAGTTACTCAAATTACTAATTTCATTTGTTTTCATTTAATTTTCGAAAACTTGTTCACTAAATTTCTGATTACATTATTGTTATTTGTTATTGTACTGTAGTGATCAACATGAAAATATATTTCAAAAATTTTGTTGTGTATAATAGTAGAAATTAGGATTATATTTTTGTAGTGTGTCGAGTGTGGGCTGCTACATTTTGTTTTTAAGTACAAAAAGAATAATTGTACTTAATATTGAAAAGTTTGAAAGTATCTGGGAAGTTAGCCTCCAAAGTTAAAAAAATTAATTTACCCTACAAGGGTTAGGACACAGATTAAAATTTCGTGGGCACAAATAGATACAAATAGGATACTAAATGGTGGTACAAAAATATGATACAAATTAAAATTTTGTAGGCATAAATAGATACAAAAAATAGGATACTAAATGTTGGTACAAAAAAAATTGTAATATTGAAAAGTTTGAGGGCTGTCGGAAAGTTGGCCCCCAAAATTAAAAAATTAATTTACCCTATACACCAAAATAGGATACAAATTGAAATTTCGTGGGAACAAATAGATACTAATAGGATATTAAATGATGGGGTAAAAAGAATTGCAAAATTGAAAAGTTTGGGGGCTAACTTCCTGGAGCTCCCAAGTGCGCCTCCTTCCGCATAATTTCGACTAAAGACTCCTGATACCTAGCAGATCCTAACCTGGTTCTCAACAGTGCGGAACGACTGTCATTTGCGAATGCCGACTGGGAGCTAACGTATCTGGATGCTAAAATATCTCCCTGAGCGGGAATGAGAATTGAGGGCCTAAAGGAGGAGTTTCGCGATACGCTATTTCGGGCTAAGCGGCTGCGTCTGAAACCGCACCAGAAAACGGAGCTTTTCTCCACATACCTAGTCCCACACTTCCTTTACAGGTTGATCCTGGCAGTTCCACCAGCCACACTGATCAGGCGATTAGACCGGAGCTAAAGAGAGTGATAAAGAAAATTTTCCACCTTCCGCAGTCAACGGCCGATGGCTTGTTGTTCTGCGGCAAGATAGACGGGGGCCTAGGTTTTCCCAAACTGGAAATTGTTTCATTCAGTTTGAAGGCCGCCGCTTCGATTTCTCAAATCGGAGGACCCAGTAGTTCGAGCGCTAGCGGTAGCCACGGGACTTAAAAACCGTTAAGAGCCCGTGCTGCCGCCGTTCGGTAGGAATGGCCACTGAACAGCGAAAAAAACGTGGATCGTCTGAAGGCACGCTCTAAAAAGCAGGAGCTCGAACGGTGGTCGTCTTGCGCGAGCAAGGCAAGTCGGTTAAGTCTCTTACCGGCGACAAAATTGCCAATTCCTGGCTTTACAATAAAAAACTCCTGAAGCCAGGAAACTAATGCCCGTACTCATAGTCAATGCTTCGTCTGTACTCGTACTGAGTTCTTAGGTGAACGCTGGCGAGGTAAGACGTGGTTTTTTGTCCGGTGCGAGAATCTATTCGAGCAACGAGTGCGAGGGAGTACGTTGAGTCAGTGTGCGAGTGAGAGACTACCTGTGTGAGCGAGAGGTGTTGTAATCGTGGCGAAAGCTACAGGAGCAGCCTCGGAGCGAGCGAGATAGTGGACCCACTGTGCGACAAGGAGACGACCTGTGTGAGAGAGAGAGGTAGACGGAAGGCAGCGTGGTGAGTGGGGAATTCCCATTAATTTCTAGAATTTTCTAGAACTTTTGGGTTTTTTCGCGATTTGCGAGGGTGTTGTAATCGTGATTGTTTAATTACAATCACAGGAGCAGCCCTTGCACGATCCCCGTGCTTTTAGTCCGCTTTGGAGGTTTTTTGGCCGAAATAACGCGGGTTTTGAGATTTGGCATTGGATTGCGGGATTTTTGGTGTGGGCGAGATTTTAATTGCTCAATTGCATTTAATTTGTCGGCTTCTCCGATTTTCTCGGTTTTCCGGCGAATTTCAGAGCTCAAGAAGAATTTTCGAGTGGGATTCGCGTTTTCGCTGATTTTCGCGGATTTCGGTGGGAGATTCGCGGTTTTCGAGGGAGGCGGCGACTGCGGTAGTTTAATAGCTTTCGCGGGGACCGCTTTTTGAAAAGATCGGATTATTTTTCGCCGAGTTTTACCGATTTTAGCGAAAACCACGTGGCGACTTTCTAGATTTTTCTAGAAATCGCCGCCGGGTGTAAACGGTTTTCGAGAGAAAGCGGGCGCACGAGGTGGTGGAGTCGCTGTGCGACAAGGAGACCACCTGTGCGAGTGAGAGGGGAGCGAGTCGGTGCGTGAGGGAGTCGATCGATCGGTGTGCGAGAGAGTCGGTCGAGTCAGTGTGCGACAGAGACGACACTCGGGTCCCGGCGTCTCGAGTTTTCGAGAATGTCGGCCGTCGCGGAAGACGGTCCTGAGACAATGGAGGTGTCTCAAAACCCTTTTGTCCTGGTGGGCAAGAGGGTGCGGTGAGATCCGCAGAGAGCTCGCCGACTTCCACAAGGAAACGCAGAGTTTCCAGCGTGGAAGAAAAGCGTGCAACGGGCGCGACACCGGCCGCGGACGCGGAGAAAGCCGCTAAGGAAGTCGCGGAGGACGAGGAAGAAGCGGGGAAGAACGGCGCGGAAACCGTCGCGGACTCGAAAGTCAGCGTGACTGAAGAGACCGTGTCGACGGTCGGTAGGTTGGTGCGGGAAATTAAGAAGGCGCAAGAGACAATAGAAAAAGCGATTTCGAAAACGGCGAAATCCAAGATTAGCTTCTGTTTGAAGGAGCAGGCGTCCGTGCGATCCGCAAACACGGACATCGCGAGGGCGGTGATGGACCTCCTGGTGAAAATCACGGAGGCCCAAAACACGAGCCTGGGGCTCCAGCGGGAGAATTTTTCGCTCAAGGCGGAAATTTCCTCGCTGAAGCAAGCGAGATCGGCGGCGGCGCCGACACCGGCTGGTCGGCCAGTCGGTGCGTCGTGGGCGGCGGTAACGGCGCGGAGAACTTCGGCGGGATCGGCGGCGGCGACGCCGCGGGGAGCTTCGGTGGGGTCGGCGGCGGCGCCGGCAACGGCGGCGACACCTCGGGCGGTCCCTCGGGCGAAGCCGGTGCGGACAACCGCGCAAATCGCGGCGGCGGCAAAGAAGATTGATCTTCACGAGACTCTCGTGGAGATCAGAGGGAAATCGGCGGAGGAGACAAGGGCGGTGGTTCGGAGAATTGTTTCCGTCCGGGAGATCGGGGGCCCGCTTCAGGGCGTCGTGTGTCTCAAGGACGGGCGGGTGGTTCTTCGTTCTGCCACGGCGGAACAACGGGCGAGGTTGGAGGCGCAACTTCGCACTAAGGGCGCGGACGTCGAGCTGGAGGTGAAGGCGGCTAAGAAATTAGAGCCTACCGTGACCATCTCGGGGGTCGAATCCGCTGCTACAGCGGAGGAGGTCATTCGAGAGGTTTACGAAAGTAACCTTTCTCTAGTGGAGGGGTTGACTTTGGCTGATTTCACGGCCAAATTCAAGTTTCTGGCGAGGCGAAAGTGCTTTAATGCGGCGAGGACCAACTTTGTTTTTGCGGTGGAGCCGGTTCTCCAGCAAAAAGTTTTGGCGGCGAAGAAAATCGGGGTTGGCCTCGTGATGTGTCACGTGGAAGAGAAGTACCGCGTTACGCGGTGCTTCAACTGCAGCGGCTTCGGTCACACTTCCTCGAAGTGCAAGGACCGTAGGTGCTGTTCAGGGTGCGGAGGGGATCACGACCTCAAGCAGTGCACTGCGGCCACGCCGGAGTGTCCGAACTGCAAGAAGTTGGGTTTGGGCGAAACGGCGCATAAAGCGACGGACGGGAGATGCCCGGTGCTTCTCAAAAGGCTGACGCAGAAAGCGGCGAGAACGTTAGGCGCGTAGATGTTTTTCTTACAGGTAAATTTAGGTAAGGGCAGAGAAGCAACGGACGTGGCGCACCTGCAAGCCGACAGCGACGAGGCGAACGTCGCTGTCCTGCAGGAACCGTATCCGCGCATGTCGGCCTGGACAGGTTGGCAGCGGTACGGTAAGGGCAAAGCGGCAACGATGGTCAAGTCCTCTTTGAGGTCGATCCAATTGGGGGGTTTCTTCTCCAACAGGAACGTCGTGGCGGTGAAGATTCAGAGGCCAGGAGCAGGAGACATCATTGTCGTCAACGCTTACGTCGAACCGACGGCGGCTTTGACGACAACTCTCGCGGAAATGGAGGAGCTACTCAGAGTGAGTAGGTGTCCGGTCATTTTGGCGGGGGATCTGAACGCGAAACATGAGGCATGGGGAGGCGACATCACCGAAGCCAGGGGGGCGGAGGTGATGGACCTGATTGGCGCAGCTGACCTCGAGGTGGTCAACGATTGCCGGTCGATACCGACTTTCGAGACCGCCAACGGGAAAAGCTGGATCGATATTTGTTTCAGCAGAGGCGTGCGAGTGACCGACTGGAGGGTCAGCGAAGAGGAATCTCTAAGCGATCACAGGTTGATTTCTTACAGAATTCCAGGAGAGCGACCACAGGACGAGTCGGAGAAGGCGTTTGTCGTCAGTCGGGCCGACTGGGGACGATTTTCGACCGCCGTCGAAGAGGCCTTAGCCGAGGGGCTCGAAGGCCTGACGGCGGAAGAATCGGCAAATTTTTTACAGGAGGCGGCGATGGAGGCCTGCAGGAAAAGCATCCCCATGGGGAGGCGGAGGGTAACCAAAGCCAACCCGTGGTGGAACGCCGACCTGCGGCGCCACCGAGCTCTGGTACGATCGGCCAGAGTTCGTTTCCAGCAGAAGCGAGATCCAGAGAGGCGAGAAGAATTCAAGTCCGAGTTTCGGAACTCGCGACTGGAATACAAGCGAAAAATCAAGGAAGCAAAAGTTGCTTCCTTGAGGGAGACACTGGACGCGGGAAGCCCAGACGATCCATGGGGTCTCGCGTACAGGATTATTTGCAGGGGGGGCAGCAGGAGAAGCACGGCATGGGAAACCGTGCAGGACGAGAACGGCGACTGGACGGTGGACCGTGATAGCACGGCGGCGGCGTTGATTGGAAAGTATTTTCCGAAAGACGACGCGGCAAGCGACACGGCCGAGAATGGCCAGGTTCGAGGGTTAGCTCTCGAATTTAGCCAGGACCGGGATCTCGAAATTCCTTTGCAGGAACTAGAGGACGCCGTTCGGGGGCGGTCGAAGCGGAAGGCTCCGGGGATAGACGGGTTTCCATCGGCTGGAATCGACGTTTTGATTCGGTCGGCAGGTGATAGCGTCGTTAGGGTTTTCAACAGTTGCCTCAGGGAGGGACTGTTCCCTAAAGCGTGGAAAAAGGCGAGAGTCGCGTGGCTGCCAAAGCCAAGTGGAAGCGGGGTCAGACCTGTGTGTCTGCTCCCCACGATTGGCAAGGTCTACGACAGGATTCTGGCTTCGAGATTTTCCCAACATCTTGAGGCACGGGGACTGTTGTCAGATCGCCAGTTCGGCTTCAGGAGAGGGCGCGGAACAAATGAAGCTTTAAAGCGAGCGGTTGGCGGAATTAGGGAAGCTAGGAGCGAGGGGAAGCATGCGGTCTTGGTGGCTTTAGACATCAAGAACGCTTTCAACTCGACCTGGTACCCTAAGCTTCGACAGCTAATCGCCAGAAGCGGATGTCCGGGAGACTTGGGCAGGGCGATTGTCGACTTCCTGAGCGATCGCACGGTCACCTCAGAGGGGGTGACGGTGGCGACCGAGAGGGGTTGTCCGCAGGGGTCATGTCTTGGTCCGGTTTTGTGGCTGCTGATCATGGAGGACTGGTTCACAGAGATTGACCGGGTAGAAATACACGAGTCGGTCAAAGTGGACATACAGGCCTTCGCCGATGATCAGCTGATCACGATCACCGGGCCGTCGGTGAAACGGCTGGAGGCGGCGTGGGAAGCTTGCGGCCGGTGGGCTTCGGCCAACAGGCTGCAATACGCCCCGGAAAAGACCACGGCAATTTTCTCCAGTGCGTCAGCGCTGGAGAGGAGGCCGCGGTTAAAAATGGGGGAGGGAGTCGTGGTTGAAACCGGGTACTCCATGAGGTATCTTGGAGTCATGGTGGATGCCAAGCTGCAGTGGCTGGAACACGCAAAGTACGTACGGGGAAAGATCGCCGCCGCGGCTCACAGGGTGAGAGCGGTGGCGGGAAAGACCTGGGGTACGGATCCAAAAGTGCTCCGGGAGATCTATCTCCGCGCGGTCAGACCGGCTCTGCTTTACGGAGCGGAGATCTGGGGGTGAGGCGCGGGGGATCTAAGAATGAAGAAGTTGCTAGCTGCAGCTCAGCGACCCTTTCTTCTAGGTGTCACCAAAGCCTATAGGACAACCTCAAACGCGGCAATCCAGGTTCTGAGTGGGTGTCTTCCACTTCACTTAGAAGCCCTTGCCTTACATGGCAAGGGGATCCAGATGGAGAGTCGCGATTTTGAGGGACCCTTTAGAGCGGCGGAAGCACCGCACCCGGCAGCAGAACGGAGAGTGTGGAAGAACCTCCACGACCAGGTGGGAGACGGTGAGGAAAGGCTGCGGCAGGGGTCCTGGATGTTTTCGGACGCTTCCGGGTCGGAGGGAAAAGTCGGCGTGGGCGTGTTGATGTATGAGGGGGGCATGAAAGTGAATGAATGGTCCTTCCGATTGCAGGACAGTTACCCCGTTCACATGGGGGAACTGTGGGGCGTAGTATTGGCGGTGAGGCAATATCTCAATTCAGGTTCGGTGGGGCCACTGAATTTGGTCACGGATTCCAGAGTCGCTCTGGATATCCTGTGCGCCGGAAGAAGTGGCTTGGCACAGGATCTGGAGAGAATGATCCAGGAGGCGGAGCAACGAGGTGGGAGAGTTCGGCTGTGGTGGGCACAGGATCTTCTCTCACAGGTTGCGATGGCGGACGAGCTGGCGAAACGGGCGAGAGAAGATCCGGACCTGGTCCTGCAGGAACGGGCGAAGGAGACGGCAAAAATGGCGAGCAAGGCGGCTCGGCAGGCGGCGATGGAACGTTGGCAAAGGGAATGGGATGAGGGAGATAAGGGTCGACTGACCCACTCTTTTATTCCCATTGTCTTAGACCGACGGGCGGGGTGGAGCGCGAAAGCGGTCCAACTCTTGACTGGCCACGGTCAGTTCAGAGGATATTTCAGGCGGTTCCACCTCAAAGAGGGCACTGGGGAGTGCATCTGCGAGGTGTCTCAGGAGACGGCGGAACATGCAGTCAACGACTGCACCATCGACGAGAGGCAGGCGGCGAGACAACGGTTTCAGGATCGACAACGTGAGGTTGGTGGACTCTATCCTTTCAGGCTAGGTCCAGACACCAAAACCGAGGACATCCTAAACTTCAACGAGATGGCGGAGGAGATGATCCTGGAAGAGGAAGACGAAAACAGGTGAGCGGTACGGTAAGTTAGGGAAATCGCCGGTCGATTTCCCCGCTAATTTTTGGAGTGCGGAGTTGGGATGGGTTTCCTTGTCAGTGGCGGTAGAGTGTAGGAAAGGGTAGCGGTCAAAAAGCCTAATGTCGAAAGATGGGAAGGCAGGGGGGCGTCATTTTGATGCCTTCCAAATTCTTTAAATGTACTCGTACTTGAAAACGCTTCATCCCATGCAATTTTGAATACCTGAGACGTTCTCAAGTCGGAATTTAGGCGAAGCATCGACTGTGAGTACGGGCACAAATAACGGCCCTCAAAATGGGTGCCCATGTCATTGCTGACAAAGTGGCATTGAACAGAGCGATCAAGCGGGCGGATCTAAAGTGCCATAAATGTCGATCTGAGTTGGAGACGCTCGGTCACATTTAAGGTCTTTGTGTGCACACAAAGGCCTTGCGGGTCCGCCGTCATAACGAGTTAGTAGAGCTCGTTATGACCGAAGCACAAAAAAGAGACAAACGGGTAGCAGTGACCGTGGAGCCCACCATTAGTCTACAATCCGGCGAAAATCTGAAACCTGGCCTGATGTTGAAGAGCCAGGGAAGGGAGCCAGGGAAGGGTCTTCGTGGTCGATGTAACAGTCCGCCACGAGGACAATGATTATCTCGCACGGGGACGAATACACAAATTAGAGAAATATAATAGGTTGCTACGCGTCCTCCAGGAGCAGATGGGAGCTGCTTCTGGAGAAGTTCTACCGATTGTAGTAGGAACGAGGGGGGCTATGCTCAGGGAGACGGTCCAAGCTCTCGCTAAATTAAAAATCTCGGCCCGCAAAACGCTAACGACGATCTCGTTAATAGCGTTACGTAGTTCCATTGTAATTTACCACACTTTCATGGACTACGATGCCCGCCCTCGTCCGGTATCACCAAACAGGTGACCGGGAAAGTCTTCCAGTCAATTAGCGAGCTGACGCTAAAGTAAATACATATGCAGAGCTCTCAATTTTAACATGTCCGTGCCGTCCATACTTCACGTACCGCTTTACAGTACGTGGAGCTTTTATTCCGTTGGCTTGTTTGCATCTTAGTCATTTATTCTAGTCATTTATACATAGTTAAGTATAGTTGTGTTGTTTCGTGGTGTGTTTTTAATAGGGCTGGGAATAATATTCGAATTATTCGAATATTCGAATTGACGAACATGTAATATTCGAATACGAGCAAATTCAATTATTCAAATATTCGAATTATTCGAATAACTATTCGAATATTCGAATTATTCGAATGACTATTCGAATATTATTATTCGAATAACTATTCAAATCAGAATATTCAAATGACTATTCGAATTATAGAATTATATATACGTATTACTAATAAATTAATGAACAATTGCACGTCGAACTGTAAGTAATTTAAACTTTTAAACTTTGCTTTATATTTATTGCGTTGTCACTTAATACGTATAAAAGAAATGATGCGGGAGAAGAATAATAACAATAATCCTCAAGAGAAAAAGTTTAAAAATCTCTGTTTTCGCAAAGGCTTGCGAAACAAGTAATATAAGGAAGGTAGCCAATAGCAGCATTTTATTTATCCCGCGCACACGTAACTAAACAAAACACAATGAACATAATGAGTAATTACTACATTATTTTTCATTGTGTTTTTTTTTTAGTTACCTGTCAAAAAAAGACTTTACTACATAATACTTTTGTATTCATTCATTTTGTAGTCATTCGAATATTCGAATAATTCGAATAGTCATTCAAATATTCGAATAATTCGAATAGTCATTCGAATATTCGAATAATTCGAATATTCGAATAAATATTCAAATGACTATTCGAATACCAAAATTCAAAAAAGTCCCAGCCCTAGTTTTTAAAGTGTGTCCGAGCAAGCTGTTCTATTGCTCGGACGTTGACGAGAGCTCTAGGGAGGGCCCCGACGTCGGCTGCGCGAGTCGCAATGAAGGGTAAAGTGTGGCGCAATATCCTTTTGCGGCGGCAGGTCAAGGACGACATACCATAATTGCTACGCTAGACATACAGAACGCCTTCAATTCAGCATGGACACCAAACATCACAAAGGCAATGAAGGAAATGGGAGTGCCTGCCAACATGACTAACATAACGGCGGACTTTTTACAAGACAGGATAACAAAAACAAACGGCGTGACTTACAAGACAGAAAGGGGGTGCCAACAAGGATCGAGCCTAGGCCCAATACTGTGGTCGCTTATCATGGAAGGATGATTTGGGACCATGCAGACTATTAGGGAAGCACAATCCACCGACGACGCCGAGGACATAGTTAGGACAATGGACGTATCGACAAAACTTTTCATTACAGCATTAAGGACAAAGAAACACTAAAGACGAAATACAAAGAGTCAATTAAACCATTAATACTTTACGCGGACAAAATATGGAGAGAAAGAGGACATGACTCAAGAATACAACGACACCTACAAGCGACAGAAAGACCTTTCCTGCAGAGTATAACGAAGGGAAGGTAGCCTTTGGACTAACGAGACAAGAGTGCAAAAGAACATAGAACAGCAGGGGAGGACGGATGACAGACAAGACTACGACTGCCGAGTGCTACCGACCAGACTCAAAAGGGCTTAACATGGCACGAAACTGACAAATTTTCTTTCTCTGTTACTGTAGCGCTCGCTCTCCCATTTTCCCACCCACATTCAAAACGATGAATGGCTCCAGCAACGTAGACATCTCACTAAGCACCCCAAACCTCTCCGGCACGGTTCGAATAATTCGAATAAACATTCAAATGACTATTCGAATACCAAAATTCAAAAAAGTTTCATCCCTAGTCGCTTGTCGTTGGTTTTTCCGCCCTACCAACTGCACTATTCTACTATTCTGGGGTAGGGGAAACAGCTTGTCGCTAAAGTCGAGCACATAAATAGCAAAAAGTAGCCAACGACACGCGGTGTTCCCAAGCGGTCACCCATCCAAGTACTGACCGCGCCCGACATTGCTTAGCTTCAGTGATCGGACGAGAACTGGCGTTTTCAATGTGGTATGGTCGTTGACCGATATAAAGAAACTTTTCCTCACTAAAGAACAATGAAAACGACATCATAAGTATTACGAAAAATTGGCAACTAAACGTAATCATTACAACCAACTAAGCAATAAAATAAACAAAAAAAAAACTGGGTAATTGTTTACACTGCCCACTTTTCACTTTTTGCGGTGTTTTTTTTTTTTTTTTTTTGGAAACCATCGTGAAACATTATAATGCCATTTTAAGCAATAAAATGTTGTGCAACCGATAAATAATTGTATACAAAATTTATAGATGTAGATGTGCTAGGGCAAGGAAAATAAGAGTAAAAATAGAAGTGGTTTGTACAAAAAAAGATATTGATTTTCGTAATGTATACATGGTGAGGAATGCTTTGATGCGTTCTCTCAATTCATTTTTCATTAATTCTTTATTTACTGGTGTTCAATAGACCTTTTCGTTGATCTAACCCCAGTAAAAAAAATCTAATGGATTTAAATCTGGAGAGCGTGGAGGCCACATAATGGGACTACGATGGCCGATCCATCTCTTTGGATAAGTTTTGTCGAAATAATTGCACACCAGTAAATAATAAAAATGAATTGAGAGAACGCATCGCGGAAGCTGCACAATAAATAAATGCCGCTGGAAGTGCAAGACTGATAAAAAGATATTTTTTAAGAAGATGCCGCGCTTGCATTCGACTTGGTGGCAGGCAGTTTGAACACATGCGTTGAGTTTTATTTGTTTAATTTTTATTTCTTAATACATATCTGTCACTGCAATTTAACACGTGTTTTAATTCAATTTTCTAATTATTAAAATAATTTTATAATTCGCTCCTTTCGCAGTCAAATAGAAATATCTGTTTCGCTTGAGGACTATTGTTATATTCTTACGCGACAGGTCAAATTACTTTCTTATAAGACATGATTAATCTTTATTAAAACTTCACAAAAGAAAACCAGCTCGATTCATCCTGTTCAACAGAATCAGAAGTGGAATAGTAAAGGGTCGTGTGAATAAAACGTGATTTAGAATCGCGAAAAAAAAGGTGTTCGAGTGTTTTTAGAAAAGCTGCGAACCAGAAATGAGGGACGGACCAGAAGAAACGGATGAAAGTCCATCCGAAAGAGAAGAACGATACCTCGCCAGAAAAAGAGCGAAAACAGCAGCTGAAACGGCTGAAGCCAGAGGCCAAGAAGATCGACGGAATTACGAAAGCAACATGACCAGCTTGATGGAAGACGTGACAATTATGTTTGCTTTAATCCAGCGGAAAGATAAAGAAATTAGAAGGTTACAAGAAGACAACAAGATTTTGAAGAAAGATAACAAGTTTTTAAAATTGGGATTTGCCCATCAAACAGAAAGCCTAAAAATTAAATTGCGAAAGAAGAACTATCAGCTACTTAAAACACATGAAAATATATATCTAAGGAAGTTCCTCAAGTTATTCAGTGCCAAATTTATAATTCCCAACCAGGTGACTCATGGGACGAAAAGACTGCGTCATATTTTCAAAATAAAGAAGATTTCAACGTATAACCTTTAATTAAGACTCGACAAATGCAGTTTCATGATGACTCAAATCGAATATTTGGGTTATCGAATCAGCAAGAACACACCCTGAAAAAGGATTTAGAGAAAACCAAAGTCATTCGTAGTTTCCCTGTGTCTACTCGTGAAGTTTGAAGATTTTTGGGACTGGCCGAATATTTTCGGCGGTTCATTCCGGCATACTCTGATAGTAAAGGCATTATCAGACCTACTAAGAAAAGACAACATTATTGCCATTCGAAGCGAACAACTCAACGCGTTTGAAGAATTGAAAAGACTTTTAACCCAAGAACCCGTGCTAGCGATCTTCGACCCGAACCCCGAGAAAGAAGTTGAACTTCAAACTGGTGTAAGCGTCTCAGGTTGTGCTGCAGTATTGTTACAACCAAAAAAAAAAAACGGATTTTACCCCAGTTTCCACGCAAGCTGGAAGAACACCGACGAAGAGGCAAAACTACACAGCTTCTAACTCGAAGCTTTAGCAGTTTTTAAGGCCTTTCAAAAATTTAAGATCTACCACTTTTCCAAAATATTTTCAAAATAGTGACCGATTGCAACGCCCTAAAGCAAACATTGAGCAAAAAAGAAAAGCATCCCAAAATAAACCGATGGAGTTTAGCCATGAGCGAGTTAACGCGAATAACGGCGAATAAATTATACAGAAAATAATTGCAAAAACACAAATCGTACACGTCACTTCATAAACCGAAGAGGTAACTGCCCACCAGTTGACTAATAAGCATCTAAAGTACCCAGTGCGATGAGGCCAAGTATCTCGGCTTGTAATTGAACAAAAGACTGACATGGAAAAAAACATACAAAGTAATCATTAAACAAGTTTGGACGTATAGGATTCAACTGTGGGGCTCTGCTTCTAGCTCAAACATTGATATTGTTAAGAGATTTCAAGCTAAAATGCTGCGCATAATTGTAGAAGCACCATGGTTTGTATGCAACAAAATTATAGCTCACGACCTAAAAATGCTATCGGTAAGAAGAGAAGCAAATGTGAATTACATCAAGAGAATAAGGTTTCTTCCAAACTAGTTTGCAAGAAGGCTTTTCAAACCAATATAGAGACGCCGACTTAAACGCCATCATCCTACTGATACATCAGCTAGGTTTTAAGTAAATTATGCCCTTATGCCCCTAGACACATAAAATTATATTTAGATATAATGCGAACTAAATAGCAAAAAGCCGATAAGCTACTTCCTACACGTCATTGTATTTTGTTTTATTTTTTATATTATTTTCTTTTAATTAAAACATTTACTTATTGTTAACTAATTAAACAGATTGTAAATTAATGGGAAATAAAAAAAGAATTTCCCTGGTAAGTTGAAACTTAAACAATCACTATTTTTTATAGTCACGGCAACAAACACGGCCTTGGCCATATAGAAAAGTGAGGTGCAGTTTAAACTCCGGTTAAACGATCAACCTCAAGCAATTAGGTAACTGTCAGGTTAAGTCATCGGTTACCGTTTAAACATAAACTGAACAACATGAAATGGCAATCAGCCGTATTGCGTATCCAAGATGTTAGACATAACGCGGGGCGTGTCCTCAAGTTGACGTTATGTTAGAGAAATCGGTATTGGGTATCGCCGCTAGCCTGCTAGCCGTTCATGTTATGTCTGAAATTTGGACGGGACCTCTAGACATGCCGTTGGGGCTTCGACGTTGACGTTAGCAGTTTCGCGCATGCTCCGCAACGACTGACGGCTGTCACTAGTCGGCGCTCAACCTAACTTTTCTGAACGTGTTTCGATATTTTTGTGTATTTGGTCGGTTTCATCGCAATTATGGCAGCGTTAGATAATTTGCGAGATGCAGCACTGGGTGAATTACTAGAAGAGGAACTAGAAAATGCACTTGAAAGGTAAGAAGACATTACGGTAAAAGTACCTAAACATGTATTTTAATTATTATATAACGTATTTTAGGCAGAGAGCAACCCTGGAACGGCGTAATCTAAGAGATATCAGTAACCCGTTCCAATTGGAAGATGGAGCTTTATCAAGAATTTTTGAGTGTCGAAGGCAATATCCCAAAATTTTATAGAAGCTCTGCGATCACACCTTCCACCACGGCAAAAAAGAACCGGTGTACCGATAGAATTAAAAGTACGTATTTTACATAGTACTTCAGTAAACATAAATTTTCTTGTTTTAGTGGGTGATAGAGGTTGGTTAGCAGAGGGAAGAAGAACACGGAATTGTCTGTCCCGGGAAAATTTTGCATAACCTCCTGCATCCAGCTGCAAATAGGGGGACCAAGTCTCAGACTAAATTGTAACTAGACTAGAAAGTTTGTATTATTTGTATAGGAACATTTTTATTTTTGTATGAAATAAAAATTCTTTTAGAATGAACAGATTTATTTTTATTTATTTATTATTAAACTTGTTCCACAGCTCCTTATTGCATTAGCTTCTGATAACTTTGTTTTTCTCATCAACAAATATTTTATTTTGTTTGAGGAAATTGATCATTTCCTCAAACTGCCTCGATGTAGTTTTTTGTAGGCGATTTATTTTTCAACAAGCACACTGCAAAAATGGACACAGGTTATTAGGGGTTGTAATAATTCCAACGGGTTAGCAGAATAGCAGATGTGGGTATTCCCAGTTTCCAAGAATTTCAAATCTCTCCGTTGTAGCCCGCCAATTTCAAACGCCATTTCATTCGTCGCAGCCGTTTGTTATTCGGATGCGTTTTCTCTTTTTAACCACTGCCATTTGGCACAGTCTATCTCACTTGCTCCGTCCGCCTTCATGCCCGCTTGGTGCCCGCCGTTCGTCGCATCATTCCTAACAGGGCCCGTAACGGAGCGCGATACGCAATACCAAGTTTTACGTCAAGCGTTCAGAAGCATGTTCATCTCAACACGATAACATGACCGTTGAGTCTGAACATGGTTGATACGCAATACGGCTGAATGATTTTCGGTTTCGTAATCTCGTGGTTAAACTAGCACTGAAATACAGATCAAAAGCCCCACTAAGGCCCGGTTTTATCATTTGCAGTTAAATCTCAACTACTAATTAACTATTTGTTAAACATAAAAACGGGTTTCACAAGTGATAGTTAGCTCGGAAAGTTAGTTAAGTTGTAGTTTGGCCAACTAGTACCTAAAGTGTGAGTTAAGTAGTAACCAGAGGTTCTCTGTGATCGCAACTAGCAAAACATAACATATATTAGACCCAGAGATAACCTTGGTTTAATTTCTCTGTAAATTTCACGACACGCAAATCTGTGAATTCACATTTAGTAAGATATCAATCAACAATGTTAAACAGGGATTTTGATGCCCATAATGACGATGATGAATACGGTTCGAGAACGTACAAATCATTTTGAACGGTGCCACCACATCTCAACCAGGTGTGGCATCCGCCCATCTAAATTTGCCTATATTCTGGCCAAACCGTACAGAAATATGGTTTGCAATGGTTGAAGCTATGGCGTTGTAGAGTTATACAAACGCGATGGGTTTAAATAAACGAGATATATTAAGAAATACAAAAGATAAAAAGACTACGTAAGTTGCTGTGATATGCTTAGAGTCCTTAGAGAAAGCGACGGGATAAATGCAATCTCTTAGCAGGCATCTCTTTTTATATCATTCGGAGGAACATAGCGCCATCTCTGTCAAAATTTATTTTCTAGGGGACCCGAACAAGTCGTAGCAACACTTCACCACTTCGTTGGGGTGATATTCCCCTTCTACGGTCTTTGCTTGGGAATTCCCAATTTTCACGCATTTCAAAAATTCAATTGTTTGCAAAGAATTTTTATTTCTATAGTTAGTTGTGTCTGCCACTTCGACTACTAACTTTGCCAAGTTTTCAAGTTTTGATAGTGAGTGTCGTGAGTCTTTTTTTTGTAAGTATATACAATGGTATTATTAAATTATTTGACAATTTCTTCTTCTCATTCAGTGCTATAATGGATAAGAGATTACGTACAAACCCCAGTCAGTGGACCGTGCTACTTAATAAGTGTGAAGCCAATTCCGAAATGGTCACAAAGAAATTCGAGGGTCCACGTGGACGTGAAAATTATAAAAGGTGGTGGGAGGAGGTCACAACTGAATTAAATGCCATGGGTTTTGGGTTTAGATCCACCACGAAATGGCAAGAGGTAAATTATCACACTAACTAATAACATTAATAATCATGTTTTAAATTTTGTTATACTCTGTAGGCTTTGACTAAGTGGAAAAGTAAGGTAAAAGCAGCCGAATTAAGAAGCAGCCAGCAAAAAACTGGGGGAGGAGAAGCCTCAACACCGGTGCTGAATGAAAATGAGGAGCGGCTGATGGCAATATTAGGCTGGAAGGGTGTAGTCGGCGATGGAAACATTGAGTTGGGGGTACCGGTAATTGTAACTATCTGAAATTTAAACAATGATCAAATATTTCCACGTCACTTGCGGCTATGACGTAAGTACCTATAAATCTGGTCTTGGGGCCGATAAATACAGTAAAAATTTAAATAAACGTTCTAATACAATGTTTTATTTCCTATAGGCGGTTGCAACTCCAATTGCAGTGTCCCCTCCGCCGTTACGCCGTTTTACACCGTCGCCTGCAGGGGCACTTTAATTACCGCCCGAAGGTTCATCAACGACTCCGCACCTCCATCAACGACGCCCGTAGTCGCATCTACGAAGTCCGGACCTCCATCAAAGACGCCTGTAGCCGCATTAAAAACGCCGGTAGCTGCGACAGGTTTTGGCTCAAGAAGAGGCCAAAAAAGAAAGACTGATGACTCGCATTTAAGGGAGATGCATAAAGAGCATATAGAGATGCTAAAAACCTTAAATGTCAGCATGCAACTTATGCGACAATCGCAAGAAGAAAGGCATGTGCAGGAGATGGCGCTCTTGAGCACATAAACCAAAATTTGGGAAGTCTTGCTAGGTGGTAGGAGCGCATGGTGGAAATCCATGAACAAATGTTAATATTTTTTCAAAACCAAACAATAAATTATAATAGTTAACACAATAAATTTATTAATTAAAATACATATTTAGTATATTTTGGCGAATAATTTGGCCATCTTGAACAATAATTACATTATTTTCCTGCTGTACCTGTTCGGGTGGTGCAGCAACTTCTTCTTCTAAAAGAATACCTGCCCTTATAAACATGTTGTGCAATATACAGCAGGCATTTACTATAATGCCCACTTTTAATGGACCATAGCAAAGTTTCCGCTCTCCCATGAGACATCGGAATCTCATTTTTAACAGCCCATTGCACGTTTTCGGGATCTTACATGGGCACGGTTGTAATGGTCTTCCGGCGTATTTGACTGTGCTCCTTGCACATGAGTTATAAGCCAAGGCTGTTGAGCATAGCCGGAGTCACCCAACAGCCAAGTGTTTCTTTCCCCTAAATTATAATCCTCCTCCAGCAATCTCTTTATGTGGGATTGCCTCCAAATGAAAGAATCATAAGTGGCACCACCAAAATTAGCATTTACACTCACGATCTCTAAATTGTGAGTGCAAATTAATTGCACATTTTTTGAATGGTAACCCTTCCAATTTAAGTAATGATGCTCTTCATTTGGAGGTTTTAATATGGCTATATGAGTGCAATCGATCGCACCTATAACTCCCGAAAAATTGTATCGCCACATGAACTCTCCTTTTACAGCATTTTTTTCCAATTCATCCCGGGGAAATCTAATGGCTGTTGGTGCTAATTGCTGAATAGCAGTCAGCAATACATTTGCTCACTGTCTCCTGGCTAAGAGAGAGACAGAGCAAAATCTCTTCAACCACGCTTCTCTGGTAGCTCCCTACCGCAAAAACCTTAATGTGGCTAAAATCCGTAATTGAGGCGGTATTCTGGTCGTTCGAGTTCCTTCGACAAGATCTGGCTCTAACTCAATAAACAAGTACTGAACTAGATCCTTGTTTAATCTGAAGAAGTCAACGAATTTTTTGTCGGGAAGACCGAAAGGATCACTCCCGTCTCTTACTACCCTCCTTTCAACTCTAAGGACTCTATCCCGCTCCCGATTTTCCTCCAAATCCATTAAGTGTCTTTGCACTGGATTCATCTAAAATGTTAACAGTACAGTATAGGTATAAATCGATAAAATAATCTATTTATCTTTCGAGCAGTTCAGTGGTTCTAGTAATTAATAAGTACCAAAGTCGACAAGCGAAGCGACGAGAACGGTGAAGAGCAAAATATGACAGCAAACAAACAAGTGAAAGTAGATGAACACGTAAACAAATCACGTCACTACGTCACCGTCACGAGTCTAATTTGTCAATTGCTCGAAAAAATGACAAAATTTTCGATAAAATGGCATAATTTTCGTTGAAATAAAATGATAAAAAATCTATACCATTTTGCTTCCTATTCGAAGAGAAAACCGAAAATGACCGAACAACAATCAAAGGTACTAAACAAATTCTCTAGTGTCCTTACGTGGTACCGAGTAGCAAAGGGCAAGAGAACTTCTCTTTCTCGATCTCTATCGCTATCGCTCTAAATAGTTACAGACTCCCACTTCTGAAAACCATCTGCCCCCGGTCCGGACGGCGTAGCTGTGGCGACCGTGCGGGCGTGGAATTTTCAACTCAACCAAAGCAACACGGGCGCGTTAAAGATTTGTGTTCCAGTGTGTGCGATCAACTGTGTTTTTTACTGGTTAGTATGGTTTACAACTGTTTTATTTGTTATTATTATTAATGCAGCATTGGCCGCTATACAGAGTCATTTTTTGAAAAGTGGCCACCCTAAATATCTCACAAAATAAAACGACAATAAATAATTTCTAAAACACCTCGATTTCTATTGCAATTCCAGTTCTCTCACTTGTAGGCAAACAACAATGGATAATTCGTCTACAAACAAAAAGCGAATAACCAATTTTACTGCGGCAGAAGAAGATTTGCTAGTATCCTTGGCAAAAAAATATAGCTCTATAATAGAGTTCAAAAAGAGCAATGTGGTGATGAACTCGGAGAAAAACGCAACATGGGCTAAAATAACTGACAAGTTCAATAGTGTGCTTACTACATCGCGATATGAAAACCTTACGTACGAAGTACAAAAACATGAAAAAAGTAATGAAACGTAAATATGCAGATATAAATTGTCACGTAAAAGGAACTGGAGGAGAACCCCCAACATCGGTTTCCCTGACCGGTTCCGAACTTGAGCTCCAAGGGCTGTTGAGGCATCAGGTAACTGGGGGGGGGGGGTTCGGAGTTTGATAAGGATAGTCCTGAAGAAACCGACACTCATCAACCAGAACCAGACATCCTTTTTGTAAGCGACCCCGACGATAATATGGATGTCCCTGAGATAAAGCTGAGTTCTGCTGTCGACAGTCCTTCAACTGGACTCCCTACGCCTCCTGCAGCTATCACGCCGATTAATAAGAAGTTCACACTAAATATGCTGAGTCAAGAACTGAAAACGAGAAGAAACAGTCGTAGCCAGAATAATGACACAACAGCAGCCGGCATATCTGCATGGGCTGCAGGTAGAAGTGAACTGGCTCAACTGCAGAAAAGTGGATGTGGCAATAAAAACACAAAAAGATTATCGCATTTAAGGCGGATACACCAATTAGAAAAATTATTTTGGTTTATTATTTAAAATAACTACTACATATGTATGCAAGTTATTATCAAATAAAATAATTACCAATATTGATTTCCTGTGCGCTGGTTTCACTTTTCTCCTGATTTTGCCACCAGAATGGCTAAAGCATATTATATTTATCCGTAAATACCTACCTAATAATTGTAAATAGGCATAACTACCTTCTACTTTTGCCTCTTCCACGACTGCAATTTCTGTTTCCTGTGAAAAAAAAATCATCTAAAATAAATAAATAAAATCATCTTCATCAAAGACAGCGAGGAAACACTCAACTTGAGCCCTAATCAAGTTTTTGATTTAATGGTCTACATCTGTGATGTCCACCTGCATTGGAGAGCCCCGCCTGTTTGCGGCATGCTTCGCTTGTTCTCCGAAAAAATTTTCTTGCAATCTTTCTTCATGTTTCGAAATTTAGTTTTTAATCTTTGAAGCAATTTTCAGCTGGCTGTTGATTCTTCTTCTATTTTCTGTCAAGAAGTATTTTTCATTTGTCACGTTGTGCCACTTTTTATTTTCAATGACACCTTTGTACTTGTCCAGTAGGGACATCAACAATTGTTCTTAATTAAAATTAACACTTTTTTTCTTATTCTTTTGTTCCATCACTAGTCATGTCACTGGTTGTAAACTTACCATCACTGTGATCAACCCGACAAATTTAAAACACTAACTCAAAGTGGCCTAACCACAAGTACAAATACTTTGAAAAAACGCTACCGGAATGCAACTAGTAGTCAACAAGTGTAACCATAAGTTACGTAACTAAGAGTTAACTACAGAATTAAAAAAACGGGCCTAAGGGTCCGATTTATAAAGGTGTCGGTTGTAGACAACGTCACAAAAAGTTGAATACATTGAAACATATTGAATACATATTGAATACATTAAGAAGGACAAATTTCAACACCTGCAACAAATAAAGTATCTCCAGCCAAAAAATTGCTGAGCAATCTATGAGAATCATCCTTGACTTCTTAAAAGTCAAGTGTCAGTCTGGCAAAAATACCTGCAGTATCCCATCTGACACGTCACATCTTGACAACGACCAGATCTTCTGCTATTATGAAAAAGATTCAGAACATTATAGACAAGGGCTTGTCCTGCAGCAGCATCAAACCGTAAACCAAAATGCTCGTACTGTTCAATAAAAAAAAAAACACACTTTACAAACAACAGCAACTTAGATGATGCTCTCTTTCCACAAGTCTCAGAAAAATTTTAGGTAATATCAAAGTTGCTTGACCTATAGAATGTTAACCTTTATGTCATTCTAATGTTTCACTGTTATTTCGGAGAACAATGTATAACAATTTCAGAGAATTATCACATTTTCAAGATGATGAAATGCTCTTCAGTACCTCATTCCAACCAGGCGCCATACAACTCAAAAAGATCGCAGATACAACCTGTCACACAAAAACGTGTTGGGTCTTATCCTGAGGTTTACACTACCAACTGGTGGTATAAGCCGAAATCAGCGACGTAAATATCAAGTAAAGTGGACAGTCACAATGTCAGTAAAACTAACAATTCCCAGACATGAAATACAGACAACTGATATAATTATAAATATATGTAAAAAATAGGTAAATAAAAGCACGATTTTTGGTGTTAAGTGCGGATTCCACACTATTTCCATAACGGAAACCACATCGGCTCAAAGTCGCTCATAGCGACGTTAGAAAAATTCAGCACAAAGTCAAAATAAGACAGGTAACGCTCAAAAACAAGCATAAAAGCCATACGATGTGGCAAATTATACAAACGCTGGCAAAATCCTTACAATGTTTCACATGTGAGTAAATGCAAATTTATGTCATAGTAAGTACGTCAAACCGAGGCTTGTGGCGCAGTGCGACAGCACGTACCCTTGCCATTCGGTAGGTCCCGGGTTCGATCCCCGGGTACCGACTGACCAGACCATGAGATTTTTCAGGGGGTTACTCATGGTATATCAAGGCATAAGCCGGGTCAGTATATAACCCAACGGACGAGTGGTCAGCGAATTTCTCACAATCGTGGCGTGCATTCCGGGGCCCGGGCATGCACCCACTCGTCCACCCGTGGTTCGGAAGTCACGTTAAGCCGTTGGTCCCACTGGGACACACAATGGGCCTATCTGGCCTCAGTGTTTGCGGCTCGGCGTTCAGCCGGGCCCCCCAGAAAGAGAAAAAAAAAAAAAAGTACGTCAACCCTATTATTAGAATAAAATGACAAAGCCTTGCCACTAAAGATGCATTACTACTATTTAGAGACAAAATAAATAATAATGGTACATATATTTACGGTCTAGCCATTTTCAACAAATACACAAATGTATCATACAAAACACAATCCATAAATACATCTACCAAACCAACAACGATATAACAAAGAAAGTAAAACAAAGTAAAACAGCCTCAACCAATCTACCAGACGACTAAAAATCAGAATTTGAGTGCTCGCCTCAACTCTTTTCTAAAAGGTCCAGGTGGGTATCGGAAAAAATCCAATTCACGCGATAGAGAGTTTGCCGAACGGCACAGTCTGCAAATGGATAAATAGTTTGTCTTTAGGTGGATGACAAAGGAGCCGATTTAGCCAACTTGCATACAAGAAAATAGAACAGGTTCAAATTTCTTGAATGTAATAGAGCGCGCTCATTTTCAGTACTGAAATTAGTACTAAAGTAAGTATCGTGTCATACGGCTCTTATAAAAGTGTCGGTTGACTCTCGATTGGCCAACCGAGGATTGAAATCTCAACCTCCGGTTGACCGTGTTCCGGAGTATTATAAAGCGCTTCTAGGTAACAGTTGAAAAAGTCAAATTTCTCTGGATTGGCAAAACTGACGTTTAAAATTATACGCGCAGTAGCCAATCAGAATCAATCATAAGATATGATTATTTTTTCAATTTGGATGGAAAATATTATGTCTGTAAAATACAGATCACCCTATCACTATCCCATGATTCAAGCCAGATTACGATATCTAATCGTTTTTTTAGAAATGAGAAAAAGACAACCTAAAAATATTGTAGATTTTGATATTTTTGATCCGCACTACGAAGACGATGTAATTTTTTTTATTAACAAGTGGCCGTGTATCTGAGAACAAGAATTATGTTTCACTGTGTGACAATATTTATGAAAAAAAATTCCAAAATCCGACAAACTTTCTCCATCACAAGAGCAGAATTTCGGCGCAATTAGGCAAAACATACGATGCAGATTTTGCTTCAAATCTTTAGGCAAAAAAATGAATATTCATCATTTACACAGTAATTAATATGAACATTTTGCGAAAAGTTTACCACTTTAAGAGTTGCTTGAAACTAACATAATTATTCTTTTCGATTATTGCTGATATCAAACTTTCTCTAAAAGCACGAAATCTTGTAAAATCGGAAAGAGAAATAAACAAAGAAGCTCGGGGGGACAAATTATGCACTACGCTAAAAGATCGATATAAACATTGAGAGCCTTCGAGCGTAGTTTCTAGGCGAGAGGCGATGGTGTAAATCAGCCACGATTTGAAAACTCTGAATTTGTTTAATTAATCTCTACCTATTAACGCAAATTTGAATGAAATTAAAAACACGGGTCTTCTCTTTTTCAATTCCATGTCTATAAAAAAAAAATTAAAAAAGTATACCAGTCTATTACTCCATTAATAAACCGGATTATTATTTGTAGATGAAGCTGATGTCATAGTTCCAAATAGAACATACAAATATGAGTGTGGTCAATGTAAGAAGCATTTCAACCGCCTGGGAGATTTTAATGAGCACAAAAATAAACATCACAGCACCACAGACAGCACATGCCAAACTTCTTCAGGAAAAGCAGTTAAAAAACGTCAATGTCCCATGTGTAATTTGGAAGCTTCAAAAAAAAATTTGGTGAAACATTTTAAAATTGATCATGATGTTAAGATTGAGACCAACAACTTTGAATTTTCTTCATGTTAAAGAAGGGTTTTAAACCAGAGAAAAAGTGTCGAACCGGCCGGGAATCGAACTCACGATATCCCAGTCCAGACCTGAAGCGTCAACCCATTGCGCCACGGAACAAACTCTTTCTCTAATTTAAAACCTTCCTCTTCTCTTACACAAGTGACGTCATCCCTATGACTCACGATTATAACATTCATTTGAAGAGTTTATCGCTTAGAAAGCCCAAATTGAAAAAAACACGAAGTAACCATTTGTCAAAGAGATAGGAAAGGCTTGTAGCAAAAATCAGAAATTATTAAATATTTTTGTCACCGGACATTTACCTCAAAAGGTAAAGGTTTACGGCACCTAAAAACACAGGGCTCAAACAAGATTAATGGTTACTGTCCAGCATTCATAAAAGCTAAACTTGAAAAAGATCATAAATGGAAAGTGTCTTTTGTTGACAACCATGTTGGTCATGAAAATGATTTAAGGCATTTAACATTAACTTTAGAAGAGCGAAAAGCATTGACCAGCAAAATGGCTTTAAAAAGTTTCTTTGTGGAAGTACTGAATCAGGTTCGGGATCCAGTAGAAGGTTCACAGCTGGAACGAATTCATCTTTTCACAAAACGGGACTTACATAACATTGAAAAGTTTCAAGTTGCAATCCACAGTAGTTCGTCATCCAAATGACGCGATCAGTGTGGATGCTTGGGTAAAAGAAGTACAAAGCTTTAGATGTGTTTTGTATTACAAGCCTCAAGATATCGAATCAGTAGAGCATACGGATTTGCAAAAAGAAGACTTTGTATTAATAATTATGAATCCAGGCCAACAAAAAGTGTTCAAAAAATATTGTTCGGACTGTATCTGTCTCGACGGCACGCATGGTTTAAAACAGTATGATTTTGAGTTACACACGTTACTAAATGTTAACGATACAAGAGAAGGTTTTCCGTGTGCTTTAATGATATCTAACAGATCAGATAAAGGTGTTATAACAAAAAATTTTTATTATGTGAGAAACAGAATTGGATTTCCAGTAATCTCAAAAGTATTTATGTCAGATATGGCTGAAACTTATTATAATGCTTGGCAAGCAATAATGGGGCCCTCACAATTTAAATTGGTACAATAAATTCATTGAAAAATTGTTATTAGTTATGTAGGAAAGGACTGAAATATTTATGCATTTTTAGGCTCTTTTGTACTTGGCACGTTGATCGCAGTTGGCGCAAAAATTTATCAAAAATAAGTAGCCGAGAAAAACAAGTAAGACAAAATCAGAATAATAGCGTTCATTATAAGTAAAACCTTAAATGCTTTGTAACAGGTAATGGTATATAAATATCTGCGTACAATATTGCGTTCAAATATTTCTTTGTTACTACATATTACCATAAGTGCTCAATGGTAACATATGTTACCATTAGTTTTTTGAAAATCCTTAGGCCTTTAAAAAATGGCAAAAATTGATTTGCCTGTGAAAAATATAAAAAAATGTTTTTTAACTTTGTCAAAAAAAGTCAGGTCCGAAAGGGCTAGAAATATTTGGTTTAAGTGTCTTTTAAGTAGAGCTGTTCATTTTAGAAAACTGTCAAGAGATGATGCACATTTGTTTCGGACCTTGTCAATCTCGATGTTAATGTTTGTTAACAAAGTTCTTCCATAAATATTAATTTAGAACCAGCAAATGAGTGGTGAAATAATATTTGCCGATTCAGAGTCTATAAAAGTTTAACAGCTATAGTAGACACGTTCGTATTAATGATATTTTACCTTAGTTTGTATTTGGCATTGGTCTGAAACAAATATGTGACATAATGAAATCCTCTATTGTTTCACAGCCATTACTAATGGCTGTGAAACAACAGATTTCTCACCAATACATAGAATTCGTCCCAAAAAAAATCAACACAATTTCACTATGAACACAGTGATGGAGTTTTAGTAGACCCCAAAATGAAATATAGAGTAGAGTTTTATTTTAGAATCCTAGATCAGACAATAACTTCTTTAAAGGATAGATACGACGAATTAAAAACATTTATCGACGTATTTGGCTTTTTAGCAATACCTTATTTAATCATTCCAATGATGAGTTATTGAAACATTGTAAAGATTTAAATCTGAAACTTAAAGATGATTCAAGTAGTGAATCAGACATTGACGGTATTGATTTATTTAATGAAATCATTGCATTAAAGTTGCATTTTGCAGATAACCAGTCTAATGATCCATCCACAAACCTTATTACAATATCTTTTTACCAATGACTTAATTTCAACATTTCCGAACACAGCAATAGCGCTAAGAATATTACTTACACTGCCGGTTTCAGTTGCATCTGGTGAAAGATCCTTTTCAAAATTAAAAATTATCAAAAACTATTTAAGATCAACAATGTTTCAGCAAAGACTAAATTATTTAGCTATCGTTTAAATTAAACATGAAATTTTAGACAGTTTGGATACAAGAAAGTTGATAGAAGATTTCGCAAATGTAAAGGCAAGAAGAGTTACATTTTTGTAAACAAAAATAATAAGTACTTAATTATTTAAAATAAATGTTTTATCTTCGTTAAGTTGTTTTTTTCCCCACCATAATGAGAAAACATTAATTATCCTTTTTTTGACAAAACTCAGAGTAAGTAGTCGTAGAGCGGCATAATCGGTATTGGACGCGGGCGACGAAACAGCTAGCGGCGGGAATGGCCATTAGATTAATACATTTGACTCAAATTGTCTCAAGTAGGTATGTAGACGTTAATAACCTTGCTCAATGGCCAAAAGTTGTTCCCGAAAAAACACCCAGCAACAGTTGTGCAGGTATTCGTAGAGTGCATAGGTCATCTCGGATTCTAATCTTTCTAACAATTGGCAAATTTCAATTTATAAATTTGGACTCACCCCTGAAGTAGGTTCATAGTTTTCTCCGATTCTTCCTGTAAAAAATAGAAAATTAGCATTTAGAACTATCAGAATGAAAATAAAATAGGTACTTGCAGAAAAACTGCCTCCTCCATTTTGTAAACTTGGTGGCGTCCTCATCTGTTGGCTTCACTTTACCGCACTTTCTTTTCAGCTGCACTCACTGCCAGTAACTAAGAAAATGAAAACTTATAGTTTAGCGACAATTCTTTTCAACATTTTCAAGCATCACGTGGAAAACTAGCAAATAACCTCGAACTAAAACACCATTCACCATTGACGTTGTAAGATGTAACGACTGAAGCACATGTGAAGTGAACTGCACTACGCATGCGCACAGTTAAAAATCTCGAACAGTCAAACAGGACAGGACCGGCTTCCCAAGATTTTGTAAATCGAATAGAACCTACTACAATCTTAAATATCTTTTTTGTTGTGTGTTTTTCTTATAATCGGCTGCACGTACGATTTAATACATTTGATTTCGATTGAATAAGTTAGTGATAATATTTTCATAATGTTGACATTTTTGCACATACCTACCTACCGGAAGTTAACTTCAACTTTGTTATTTTAAATATAATACATCATTTTTTTTTTCTTTTCTGGATTCTGTAGAAAATTTAAACATTATTTTATTAACAGTTTTCCATACTTATCTAAAATCAGTATTTTTCAAGACATTCAAATTTTTCTGAAAACAACAAGAAAGTAAATTGGCTAAGAGCTGCTATACACGATACTTATTTGATATCTAACCTTAGTTCTAAATTTTAAATTCAGTCCTAACCATTCATACCTAAATTCAAAGTACCTACATATCATGTAGTTTCTGCGACGATAGGCAATGTTGTCAAAATTATTTAGAAAACTATTGCGACATTACTTGTATCACGGAATTACCTTACCTTACCCTAACTAATAATTGAAGAGGTATTGAAAATTTTTATACCAACTTTTATTGAGTGATGACTGAATAGGTTCTATTGAAATGGGTCGTATTTAATCGAACATCAAATTATTGTTGTTTTGGTAAGCTATCAAACTAGTGTAGCAACAAAAATACTGAAAGCATCAAAATCTGTGCATCAAAAAAAAATCAAAGTTGCCAATCGTTTTATGACATTCTGAGCAACTGTTTAACTAATATAGCTATTTATGAAGTAAGTTGCAAAATAAAAGTGCTTTTTGCACCGCTCCCACTCCCACTACAAAAATTAAAAAATTAATTCTGGGCGTAATATTGACCCTAGAACCAAATAAAAAATACGGGTTCAATGAAATCTCCTACATTTTCTAAGTATTATATTTTCCAAACATAAGAAAAGTATCCCATTGTTAAGCCCTGATAGGATGAATGTTATAAAATTATATAATTTTATAGGATTTAAAAGAAAAAGCCAAAATTGAAAGAACCTGGTATCAAAAGAAATCAGCACAAACCGTTTTAATTAGAGTACTATATTATTACTGTTAATGTCATTGCAATTCACTGTGTTAAAAAGGGTGGGGCAATAATGCGTTCGACTTTGATAGCTCAAGTTCTATGTAACTTGAGTAAACTAAAGAAAAAAGTTTATAACCGCAAATTATTGTTGAACATACAGGATGAGCCAAGACGATTATACAGGGGCAAGTGACATTTTTTTAAACGGAATGTTGTGTGTGTCTTTTTCTAGACTCTTTTTATTCCAATATTATTGCTGACTATGCATTTCTAAACCACTTGGATGTAGCGGTTTTTTTTGTTCAATTAATGGCATCTGCAGATGCATGTTAGAAAAATCACTACCATCACAATTATGAGTTCTAAGAAAAAATTATGTAAAGACTAGTTAGGAAACATCTGTGGAATGTCTTTGAATCGTTTTAACTTTTGAAAAATTATACAGGGTGGCTAAATTTAATTTTTCAATTTTTGGAACTTTTTGAATTTAATTCTCTCCATTTTTTTCAAATAGAACAGCCTGTATATTTTTTAACGATATGATGTAGAAACTAAAAACGAACGTTTTTTGCATGCACACCTCTATGGGTATTTGTTAACATTTTCGAAGTATTGCCAAATAATTACAAAATTCAAGAATAATCCTAAAAAATTATATAGTTTTCCAAATAACTCGATAAAAAACTTCAAATATTTTAAAATTGATTGATTGAAATGAATGGCAAATGACAACAGGTAGCTGCGATAAATGTGTATTTCTTGTCGGATAATAAAAAATGCAAAAAATTATCAAGATACAAACATAAAGTAAACTTACTAAAAAAACTTATGCTGTTTTTATAAACAAAACATCTGAAGCAATTATCACAATTTTATCTGTTGAGTAGTTTGAAAAACAATCTAATTATTTAGAATTATTTTTGATGGCATCTTCGAATGCATGTTAAAAAAATTACTACAGTCACAATTACGAAATGTGAAATGTCTTAAAATCGTTTTTACTTTTAAAAATTTATACAACGTGGCTAAACTTAATTTTTTAAGGGTGGTATTAAACAGTCTATCAAATTTACCCAATATTGTCATACAAAAAAATACTTTCATTTCCCAAAAATACTAAATGCTCGCCAAAATTAAGAAAATACATAATCATAAACCAAATATTGACATAATGCTGGCCTCTTATACCTATATTTTGTTCGCCAAAATAACTTTTGTTGACCATAAATACTAAATGTTCACCAAATTTTAATCTGCATTTAATTCTAACATAATACCATTGTATAAGGGTTTATATACAATGATAATACCCAGAAATTCAGATGTCGGTAAAGTAAACAATGACCGCATTATGTAAAACGTAAAACTTTTTTTAGTGGTACTTTCTAATCGTGCTTTAAAAAAAATTACAGGGCCCTGAACTGATCTTGTACAAAACTTCTTTCGCATGCCTCTTGTCTGGAAGCGCAAGCGGCAAGGAGAGATGCGCGAGCATATTTTATTTTTGGAGTAATAGAATAATTATTTGACGCACAAGTAGTTTTTTTGAGAGACACTAAATATAAATGGATAGCGCGAATATTTATTATCTACAGCACGGACGCGTAACTTGAGCGTTCTAAATTTGGTGAACATTTAGTATATTTGGGTTCCATTAAGATTTTTTGATGTTCATTAAATTTTTTGGTAGATAGTGCCAGGGATGTGTGGTTTAATTTGGTGTGCATTATATTTGCTCCCATTTTTTAATTTAGAACTTTTTGAATTTAATTTTTTCCATTTTTTCAAATGAAACACATATATTTTAACGATATGATATAGAAACTAAAAACGAACATTTTTTCTATGTACACTCCTATGATTATTTTTAATTTATCAACCAATAATTATAAAACTCAAGAATAATTGTAAAAAATTAATAACTCGACAGATAAAATTGTAATAACTGCTCCAGATGTTTTACGTATAAATACAATTCTTTTAGTAAGTTCACTTTATGTTTGTATCTTTATAATTTTTTGCTTTTTATATGATCCGGCAAGCAATACACATTTATCGCAGTTACCTGTCGTCAGTTGTCATTTGTGTCAATATTGAAGCATTTGAAGTTTTTTGTCGAGTTATTTGGAACACGATCTAATTTTGTAGGATTATTCTTGAATAATTATTCGTCAATAAATTATTATTGGTAAAAAATAGTTACAAATAGCGATAGGGGTACATACAAAAAATGTTTTTAGTCTGTACATCATATCGTTAAAAAATATACAGGCCATTCTAGTTGAAAATATGGAAAAAATTAAATTCAAAAAGTTCTAAATTAAAAAATTAAATTTAGCCACCATGTATAATTTTGTAAGAGCGATTTATTCAGTAAAGTAGTAAAACAATACATCAGGCGGTTACAAGAGAAACTACTGTATTAGTCGGGGCACACGGGCCGCACCATAATTGTAGGTTGGTTGTTCCGCCAAGGAAATCGTCTTAGTAGTCGTCCGAATGGATGGTGACTGTAGACTGAGTGAGTTGAGACTGCCTTGGGGATCGAGGCCCTGTCCATATATAGGATTATACCGAGGACAGGGTAGCGGGCGATTGTATGCTGCGCCATCTACGGAGGGGCGCAGTAACGAGCGAGGCGACGATGCAGTCCCCGGACGCTTGGCGGCGCTGCATCGTTCAGCGGAGTCGCGCGAAAATGGCGGTTCAAGCGGTGGGCGAGGTCGGTCGGGGAATTAAGTAGAGGCTCGTGTTACAAACTCCCCCTCAGGATTAAGGAAACGCCCTCGTCCTTAAGCCTGAATCTTAAAAACACGAGCTGCACCTAGGGTTGGTGCTTCCGCAGTCGTCCTCGACGGCGGGTGGGGCTACTGGCGAGGGAGTAGAGACGCCGGTACCAAGTTGATAGGGGCGTAAGGCGAAGACATGGTCGTCTTGCAGATCGGGCTGCGCGATCTCGTATCGCGTATCGTAGGGTAGGCTCTCGGTGAGGCGTTATCACGTAGGGGCCATCCTGGTGAGGTGCGAACTTCGAAGAATATTCTTCTCGACAGCGATTAACAACAAGCGGCTGGCCTACTCCATAGGGTGCTCGCTGTCTGTCTCCCCCTGCTGGAAAACTGCTCCGAGCGCATATCCGCTGGCGTCGGTTCGCATGGTGTTCCTTGAAGAAGGTTGTGCTTCTTATGAAGGCCCCCACCAGGTGAGGGTCTCGGGTTCCGTCGAACCGGGCTGGACACTGTGTCATGTGACACGTGCGGGGGTTGGGCGTCACTCGCCGCAAGATTTGTTCCAGAGCTTCTGGTGTAAGAGCCATGGTAAACCGGGGGCTACGCCGCACTGGTGTTTAAAACGTTATTGTGTCTTCAAATGACCTGGGGCGCACTGAACTGGCCGCTCTTGGGGCACACACGAACTGGCTGCACTTGGAGCACTGTCGGGTTCGTCTAAGGACAGGGACGCTTCGTCACCTTCCTGCGCGGGGTTAGTGGAGCACTACTGGCTGCGGCACTGGTCGTCGTCTCTTTGGAGGGGTTAGTGGAGCACTCGGGCTGCGCACTGGTCGTCGTCTCCTTGGAGGGGTTAGTGGAGCACTCGGGCTGCGCACTGGTCGTCGTCTCCTTGGAGGGGTTCGTGGAGCACTCGGGCTGCGCACTGGTCGTCGTCTCCTTGGAGGGGTTGGTGGAGCACTCGGGCTGCGCACTGGTCGTCGTCTCCTTGGAGGGGTTAGTGGAGCACTCGGGCTGCGCACCGGTCGTCGTCTCCTTGGAGGGGTTAGTGGAGCACTCGGGCTGTGCACTGGTCGTCGTCTCCTTGGAGGGGTTAGTGGAGCACTCGGGCTGCGCACTGGTCGTCGTCTCCTTGGAGGGGTTGGTGGAGCACTCGGGCTGCGCACTGGTCGTCGTCTCCTTGGAGGGGTTGGTGGAGCACTCGGGCTGCGCACTGGTCGTCGTCTCCTTGGAGGGGTTAGTGGAGCACTCGGGCTGCGCACTGGTCGTCGTCTCCTTGGAGGGGTTAGTGGAGCACTCGGGCTGCGCACTGGTCGTCGTCTCCTTGGAGGGGTTAGTGGAGCACTCGGGCTGCGCACTGGTCGTCGTCTCCTTGGAGGGGTTAGTGGAGCACTCGGGCTGCGGCACTACTCCGTGGGTTTCGGGCTCCACGTTTGGGCGTCAGTTGTAAGAGCGATTTATTCAGTAAAGTAGTAAAACAATACATCAGGCGGTTACAAGAGAAACTACTGTATTAGTCGGGGCACACGGGCCGCACCATAATTGTAGGTTGGTTGTTCCGCCAAGGAAATCGTCTTAGTAGTCGTCCGAATGGATGGTGACTGTAGACTGAGTGAGTTGAGACTGCCTTGGGGATCGAGGCCCTGTCCATATATAGGATTATACCGAGGACAGGGTAGCGGGCGATTGTATGCTGCGCCATCTACGGAGGGGCGCAGTAACGAGCGAGGCGACGATGCAGTCCCCGGACGCTTGGCGGCGCTGCATCGTTCAGCGGAGTCGCGCGAAAATGGCGGTTCAAGCGGTGGGCGAGGTCGGTCGGGGAATTAAGTAGAGGCTCGTGTTACAATTTTTAAAAAGTGAAAATGATTCAAAGACATTCCAAAGATGTTTCCTAACTAGTACTTACATAATTTTTTCTTAAAGCTCGTAATTGTGACTCTAGTAATTTTTTTTTAACATGCATCTGCAGATGCCATTATTTGAACAAAAAAAATTGCTACATCCAAATGGTTTGGAAATAGTCAGTAATAATATTGGAGTAAAAAGAATTAAAAAAAGGCTCCAAAAAATCTATTTTTACACACAACATTCTATTTAAAAAAATGTTTCTTGCCCATGTAACCCTCACCCTGTATGTTCGAAAATAATTTCCGGTTATAGACTTCTTTCTCCAGTTTATTTGTGTATTTAATTCAAATTTCTAGCTATCATAAACTCGAGCTATCGAAGTCGGACGCACTATTGCCCCACCCTGTATAATAGAGTTAAAAATCTGAAATTTGGCAGGAATAAACTTTCATTGATGTACGTACTACAATATGTCATTGCTTGGCTTGTAATTAATTTCATACGTCGTTATGACGCTATAAAGGGTTTTGATAAAAAAAAATTATTTTTTTTTCTTATTATGACCAATGTTATGACGTGATAATATAAATTTAAAATTTTTGGTTTAAGTATTTTTAATTGTGATTTTAAGGAGTTTCTAGAAATCTTGACAGATTTATGGCAAGAGTAGTCAAATTTCCTGACAATGGCGCTTGGGTTATTTACGGCTTACCGCTTAATGTAGGTAATATACCTAGGTCAAGTAAATAAATCCTGACTGAACGCAAAAAAACCTAAACGGCGAGTAGCCACAAAAGCACTCAGTAAACGACCCATAAGATTGCCCCTCGAAAATTAAAATTTAAAAATTTGTGTGATTCAATAGTTCAAATTTTTGTGAATTTATTTGTAAATGCCTCCAGAAACAATATTTTATGGAATTCAGTTTTAAAGAATTGCTGAAATCCCTTGAAACATTCTTGTCGAAGTGAACTTCTACCAAAATGTGCCCCTATATGACGCAGCAAATCTTCAACACTCCGTGGTAACTTCAAACAAGCTTTTGATGCTGTTAAGTCAGCGTTTCTCAACCTGTGGGGCGCGCGGTATATATTTAGTGGGGCACAAAGGATTGAGAAAGCAAAGGATTTAGAAAATGTATAGGAAAAAATTAATTTTTTTTATTGAGAGATGTAAAATTATATTGCTAATTACGGCTGTTTAAGCAGAGTTTTGATCAAACGACTGGAAGGGGGGCGCGAAAAAAATTGATACGGTAAAGGGGGGGCCGAATGCAAAAAGGTTGAGAAGCGCTGTCAGTTAAGTGAATCATATGACATGAACACTTGATGAAGACCACATGTGGACAATAGGACTAATTGAGAATACAGATAATTATGTTTACCAATTATGACATTGGTGGTGACAGAAGAAAATCCCACTAAATTAGAAAAGGGGATGTTTTTGTCCAAAATTACTCTTTTAATACAATTGTAAAGATCCTTAGCATTACCGCCAGAATTCATTTCGACCATATCAAAAAATTGCGTGACCACTTTCTCTTTTTCATCACAATAGAAAATAATTGTAAATGCACATTGTTTAATAGTAGATGTGTCTGTAGTTTTATCCATGATGACCAAAAAAATTCCGGGTGTAGCTAAGACTTCAATCAATTGTTTTTTGAAAACATCTCCCAAACTGGACTGTAATACATAGATAGCTTTAGTTTTTTTTATTGCCATTTTAGCGGCAATTTTAGAGTCAATGAAGATGTCTGCACATAATAGCGTTAAAGTATCCATAAGTAAAAATGGCAAATTATTTGAGACAGGTTTGAATGCTTGTGTGGCTCTTGTTTTGAATATGTGATTGTTTTTTTTTTGTTTTCCTATGTGGACACTAATAGTCCGCTGAAATAAAATAGGTACATTATCGGTATTATTATTAACATTATCATCTCATGTTAATTCTGGTCAATACGCTGAATGCGCGTGAAATTGACATTTCATACAAAAGTTATTGTTTTTAAGATATTGCAAAAGAATCAGTACCTACATTTATAAAAATCAGTTAAAATTAAATTTTCGGTCAGTAAGTAAAATAACTTATTTGCCCAGTATTTTTGTGTTCCGTATTTTTATAAGGGGAATATATAATTGCACTTTCCAAAAAATTTTCTAACTTTGTGTCAATAAACTTTTTAAATAGCAAAATCACACTTTGCGTTAGGTAAAGTGTAACTTGAAGCTTACCTACTATAAAATGATACAATCGCACTTTGAATTGGGTACACTTAAGCTTTAATTCTACCATTTCTACCCCCTATAAAATGAGAGAATGGCACTTTGCACTGAGCACATATAAACTTTAAGCCTAACCACTATAAAATGACAGGATTGAAATTTGATTGGAAACATTTTATTAGAAAAGTACAAAAGGGGGAATATATTATTGCACTTTGGAAAATTATTTTAACTTTGTGCCAATAAACTATAAAATAGAGCTTACCCACTATAAAATGATACAAACGCACTTTGAAATTGGGTACACTTACCTACGCTTTAACTCTACCCTCTATAAAATGAGAGAATGGCTCTTTGCACTACTAGCGGCTAGATCCCGCCGGTGGGCGGCCATTCCCGCTGATGAAATATAGCGTCACTGTGGTTAAAGTGCCGTTGAACGGTTTTCCATTAAAGTGCCGTTAATGCGCGCGCAACACGCAAGTGATGTCATCACGGGAGACGAGACTGTACAAAGATCGAACACGCGAGGAACTAGCGAGGTCGATAGAGCTCGTTAATACTGATTCAGGCAATTAAATGTACATTAATAATTAAATTTCCAATAAACATTGATGAGGGTTATACAATTCTAATTAAGAAAATCCTAGATTAAGAATAGTTGTAATGTAAGTAAATAGTAGCGTAGGAATTATTTAAAACAGGTTTTCATAATTTTTTCTGTAAATATCTTAAATAATTAGAGTAAGAAAACTGTAAAATAAAATCAAGAATTAACTATTGTAAATTAACATGTATTTGTAAATAATAGATGAATGGAGGGGTAAATGTAAGAAATTAGATAGGAACCATGATGCAGAAAATTTTCTGAATAAATCTTATTGTTATTGTTTAGGTTGCGCATCAATGGACAGCCTTCGGGTTCAAATACTCGTTCAAACAATACTTTTTTTTGGGAAAAAGAAGTTCTACGCAAGGTCAGTTCTGGGCCCTGAAATTTTTTTCTTAAAGCTCGATTAAAAATTACTACTTGAAAAGAACTTTTCTAATCTTTTTCCTTGCCCTAACACACTGAAGTGCCGTCATATGGATTAACGGCACTTTAACAGGCGCCGTTTGACGGTACTTTAACGCCAGCGATATAGCGTTGGTAGAATATAGCCAACAATTTTCAAACATTTTTCCTTGCCCTTAGACTTATAACATATAAAAATAAACATAAACATGAGACGTGTTTATGTTTATTTTACTATGTCATAAGTCTTAGGACAATTGTTTGAAAATCGTTTGCTATATCTAACCAACGCTATATTCCGTCAGCGGGAATGACCGTAGACCGGCGGGATCTAGTCGCTAGTATTGCAAAGTGCCATTCTCTCATTTTATAGGGGGTAGAGTTAAAGCTTAAGTGTACCTAATTCCAAAGCGCGATTCTATCATTTTATAGTGTGTAAGCTTCAAGTTACACTTTACTTAATGCAGAGTGTGATTTTGCCATTTTATAATGTTGGCACAAAGTTAGAAGAATTTTCCAAAGTGCAATAATATATTTTTAACGTTATTTTGGTTTATTTTGAAGTGTATAAAATTCCAACCCGTTTATATTTACGTTTCAAAGTGATATGTATCGGTTTTTCGAGCAAACCGTATTTAAAGAGCGTGTTAAAACACTTTAAAGTGGATTCTCTTTCTTCAAAGTGGAAGACTATTACTCTACTAAGTCATTGGTATTATTTTTATGTTGTAACAGATTTTATGCTGGGCTAACGCTATTTTCTCAAAGTGCGTTTTCTCTGTCAAAAGTGACATATATTATTTTTCTGTGTTTTACCTTTTATAAAAGTTTGAAATAGTTTTTTAATGTTTATTTATTTCTTTCTAACGTCATTTTGATTTGTTTTAAAGTGTATAAAATTCCAACCCTTTTTATAATAATGAGCAGTAAAAATTGATGAAATGTCAGTATGCAATAGCCGGCAATAAATTTGTAAAGGGAGTGTCTACACAACCGCCTCACTTGTTTTGCTTGTTTTTGTTAAATGTTGAGCCACTCTGTACTGCTCAACATTTGGGTTAATACTTTTACTGATTGTTAAATTCTTACCCACCATTTATTAATGTTATTGGCTAATTATTAATTTTATTGATTATGGCTTAGCCGACAAATTATTAATTTTATTAACTTTAATGACCGATTATTAATTGGATTGACCGTAGTTTATTTTACCAACCGATTATGAATTTTACTGATCGTTTATTAATTTTATTTACCTATTATTATTTTTACCGGCCGTTTACTAATTTACCGACTATTCTTTATTTATACTTATACCATATTTTATAATATTGACCGTTTGAAATACCGTACTGAAAAAACGTACTGGCTATGACATTTAAATACTGATCATTTAATTTATTGCGTTTTAACAAATTTCTTGGAAGCCGGCCCTGTCTTGCGTGTTGACGCTTCACATCTGCACAGTTGCGCAGTAGCTCATGCAAATAAAATACATCGTCGTACCGCCGGCCGGTTCCACCATTTTGGAAGTAATTTTTTGCACGTGTCAGTGTCGGAACGTTTTAAATTGTTGTTAAATGGTTATTGATAATATCAGTGAATATATGTAGTTTGAATTAAACTAACTAACATTGAAGTGATTCATAGCAGAACATGAAGTGCGAAGTGCAGGACACGAGGTCTACTACATTCATGGGATTTTAAAGAATTATCCTGCAAGTATATTTTTTTTTAAATCATTATAAGTTTTATGCTAATTTCTTTTTGATTTTAGGTAGATTTGGAGACAACAATACCGAACCAGCTTTCCGGGTGAGTCAAATTTATTTCAGTTTTCGACCAATATTTGAGGGTGCAGACTGACATGAGCAAATAGGGCTGCACCTAGAAACCTTTCCCAGTAACTTTTTGTAAAATAATTATATGTCTTATGGAAAATTTGTTAATGTTTAGTTGTTTTTGTTGCCAAACAGACACTGGTAACCCAGACTCCTTTTATAGGAAATTGTTCATGCGGCCTGTATTTGTAGAAACCTCTGTTTGCATACTTCCAAAAGTTTTATCCTAATTTATGAATATATTGTGTTCAGTACCGGTCATAGTTTAGTTTAATTTTAATAGTTTATTTGTGGTAATTGCATAGTTTTCAGATGGACAAAGGTTCGTTTGTGTGCCAAAAACAAGGACCATAATTAAAAAGATTTACTCTTGGAAGGACCTAACTTTACAAACTGAACAATGACAATAATAAGGGGGACTTCCACAATTAGTTCTCATGAGGTCTCATCTAGGTGATCATCGAGTGCACTGCTTTGTTCTACTTATTATTGTTTGTAACACCGGAGAAACAAATGCATGTCGCACAATAATAAATTTCTCGGCGCGATTTCTGGTTTGCAAGTAAAGATTTTGGATCTTTTCTCCGATGAGATAGTATTCAAGCTTTTGGGGTAACGCCACAAGTGTTACACTCTCACTGGGATCAACTGACCATTATATATATTGTGGAAGTTATAAGGGGGGAAATTATAACAACCACGCGTATCTAAAAGACTATGCAATTACCACTATTAAACAATTAAAATTAAACTAAACTGTGACCGGTACCCAGCATATTGTATAGTTGCTGAGTATTTAATTTATTTAATTGTCAGAAAAGTATTACAATAGAAACTATCGGACGGTCAGTGAGAGAAGAAACGAATAACGAATGAGTCAGTGAAAGAAGAAACGAATAACGAATGAATATCTATAGTTACCGGTTAGGTTCAATCACGAATACGCATAAATCACAGTTGTTAGACTGCAAGTAACTAGTAGATAATAATACTATTGCCGAGTCTCCGATCTGTTAGAAATTTATTAATTTACTAATATACTGCAATCCGATTGACTTATGCGGTCGTATTATTTGTTTGTTTAATATTAATTATTAAATATATTGAATTTATTAAACTATTTAGGTTGGGATTTAACTATCTTTAATTTACTGAATTTAGTTAAATTTAAAGAAAAGTTTATTAACAATATAAAACAAAAAGCGCTGATTAATAGAAATATCTTATTTACTTATGTAGGGGGGGGATTGGATATCGGGGCTTTGTTCAGTCATTTAGTTAAACAATATGAATGTATTTCACGAACTAGCCAAAGTACAGAATTTTACCAAGTAAAGCTTAAAGTAAACAAATAGGTCGTGACGCGCTACTGGGAGGGGCAACAGGGTCTACTTAGTTTAAGTTTTCGTTACACTTATACTAAATGGCCTAATATTACTGTTTAAAAATATAATGCAGTCGAAATTTTTGCCTGATAATCTATTTCTACGATTGTTAATAACTTGCCATGATTTCGAAAAAACACGTTCCGAAAGTATCGAAGTTTCAGGAACACCAGAATATTAGATGCAGCACGTATAATTTTGGTAGCAGAATCTTGTGGCGCTTCCAGAATTTCAGAAAATTTTGGGAGCGTTCTAGGAGTTTTTAGACATCTTTTCATTGAAGTGCGCCAAAATGTCAATAACATCAACATCAACGTTGCTTGTATCTTCTTCAGAATCGCTTGGTGCAACTTTTTTGTTTTTTTGTGTTTAAAATACAAGAAATTTTGTTTGCAATAAATTTTTGAATTGGTTCAGCATTAGTTGCAATACCTGAACCTGCTTTCTTAACCCTTAAGGGCGTTCCACAGCTAGCGAGTCCCAGCCCTGTGCATCGCATGGCAGGCAAGTGTTCGACCCAAAATTGTCTCCGCATCGATCTGCAAAATAACTGCGCTCATTTACCACTCCCCATGAGTTGTTTCTTTCAAGCCTCGGTAGAGGTCGCGCTTATTAGCCGAAAAAATTCCAATTACAAAAAATTTTTTTTTATAATATCTGGGAATTGAAATTGCATTCTGATTGCACTGAAGCACATATAAAACGTCTTACTTTGACGGGACATAGCGTTTTGCTGATTTTATTAAAATTATATTTTCTACTTTTTTTGCCAATAAAATTTTTAATATTTCGAAAAAATCCCAGCAAAGATTGATCCTTTTTCTATGCATGTCCAAAATTTTATGTAAATACCTTTTCAAATAACGAAGTAATTTGAGCGTTTGCTAAGTTCTACACTGTGGAGCGCTCTTAACTGGCGTCGTAAAGAATTTGCGCATAAACGCCTTCGTGCGGTCCCAGGGACCGTGTTTTGAAAATGTTATAAATAACATATGCATTCATGAAAAATCAAGTTGCATGTGTTTATTGGTAAGTTCAATAAAAAAGGCATCTCATTCATATCAACACATTCAATAAACAAGAATAGCTGAAAGGCAAAAAAAAATATTTCAAATTGTCCATATTTTACGGATAAAATTACTTCACTCAATCAAAATAAATATAATTCAAAAATTAAACAAAACAAAGACAATTCCAAACAAGAATAAGTTCTTTAGGTACAAACAACTATAAAAATATATCCGAACATAAAAAATTAAGTCACAAAAAAAACGTGCATGGGGTTATGAACGTATGTATCAGATTCTTGATCAGATTATTCAGATCAGTTGAGTGCGCATTCTAGGAACATTTTTTTGCTGCATTTGAAGCAAATAATCTTTTTACAAAAATAACACAAGTATGCAATTTTTTTTTTCTTTTGCCTTCATCTGAGAGCTCACCATCGGGATCAAGAAAGTTCAGCATATGCATCACTTTGTTTTCAAAATTTGGGTAATCGTACCCTACTGCATCAAGAGCAGGTCTTTGTGCCATTTTGAAAACTCTAAGATGTAAAAATCATTTTATTTGCAAGTCTCGATTTATAACATACCTACCGTCCTGAGGTCCGCTGGACCGCAAAACCTAATTTTTTGGAGTTATAAGTAACCTAAGCAGGGCGAAGCTTGACTGCCGTTTGCAATGCACTGAATGCGGAAGGTACTGGGAGGAATAGCGCGAAATGAGAAAAAGTGACAGGGATATAGATAACAATATAATCAGAGCGGTCCCTGGGACACCACAACGCCGGTTAAGGGTTAAATATTAGATCAATGAAAGTTGATTTACCGCAAAGACTATTAATTTCATTCCAACATTCCAACAGTCTTCTGCTCATTACTTCAAGTAGACTTCGTTGCAAATTATTTCCAGTTATTGTGACAGGATTTTGACTTTTGACGGAATGCTGTAGATAGTCTTTTTACAAATGGAATAATTGGCGACATACATTGAGGACGTGACTATAATAAATGCATTTGTTGAATCAATAATTCTTCTTCCCAACCGGGAATAAAGTGCCACTTTATTCCCTCATTATTGACTTATAATGTGGTACTTTATTCCCGCGGAATAAAGTAAAAAAGTGCCGATTTTTTATACACATTTTTCGATTTCTCCGGGAGTAAATTGGCAGTAATATTTTTAGCTCTTGCAGTAATGGCCAAAGGTATGTCCAAGTTGGTTTCGTTGTAGTTATTTTCACCCATTTCTATTGATATTTACTTGCTTCAATTGTGTTAATTGAGGTTTTTTTGCCACATAAATAAACTCGTTTTCATAATAACTGTCAGCCAACTTTATATAGGTAAATGTCAATTATAACAATTTTTTCTCTAATTTATTATTATTAGTAACTTCAACGGTTGGGAAGAAAGTTTTGTATGCATCTCTGGAATAAACATCGTTAATCCCTCGAATGAAAATGCCCTCGGCTTCGCCTCGTGCATTACTTACATTCTCGGGATTAAAATCGGTGTTTATTCCCTTGATACATAAATAACTATTTTCACCGAAATTTCTCCAAAGAACACGTTTATTAGCACAACGTATCCGATTTCATCAAGCGGTGATAAAATTTATTAAACGATGTCTTATTCATTGTATTAATGACGCTTAGTTGAAATTAATCGTATTAACGAATAATTATTTTTATTGTAACTAAGATTGATTTCATCAATAATTATTTCTTGTTTATAGAATCAATGTAATACATAATGATAAAATAAAAATTGATTTTATTAAATTTATCCACATCAATCTACAGGGTGTTCTTTAACAAACGCTTGAGGTGTTTTTATAGAGAACATTCTGTATACTCACAGGATATATATTTTTTTTTAAATTTGGTTATACATATATAGCGAACTTACATGATAAAAAAGACTTTTTATAAGTCTCTCTGGGACAAAATTTAGAAAGCTAGGTGCCTTCAATAAGAGATCCCAATTATCATAATTTTTTTTATTCTATCACTTTGGCATAAAACAATGCAGATTTTATTTGAAAAAACTCTGTGGCAATGAAATTTCAAAACATTACAGATTCCGGAGAAAAATTTAAATTAAAAAGAAAAAATATTTTTAAACAAATGTCGACGGCTCTCAGAACATCTAAGAAACTATACTTTACTTACATCATCAAAATAAACATAAATTTCGGTAATTTGAGAAACTTCTTGCCCGACTCCTAGGGTCGTATTTATAGACTGATCTTAAGTCTGCCTTAGTTTGAAGCTCGACTTAAGTCGGCCTTAGAGCGAACCTACGTTTTATAAACCATCCTTGAGCACGGCAACCGATCTTGAACTGATCTCAGCTTAAGTTCAGTCGACAGTTGACTTAAGTCCGCCTTATCTATATCAGTCCGTGCGTTCGCCAGTCAACGTGGTGTAACCTTAAAGTACAGTGGTTGTAGTATTTTTTCTCGTCAATAATGAATAATTTTGATGAATTTTTGGAACATCATCAACACGTTGATGACGAAATCCAACGGAACGATGACGTACAAATACGTGAGCGTGCGCGTCTACCAAAACGATATATTCGGGACGCACAAGATCCGTTCGAATATTATTTTGAACATGAGTTTCAAAAGCGTTATCGCTTTAGCAAACGTGTGGTGAGAGAGGTGATTTTAGGATTAATTTTGGAAAACCTACTAAAGGAAGACAATAGAGGTTTACCAATTCCACCTGTTCTTCAGATTTTATTATCTCTTCGATTTTATGCTACTGGAAATTTTCAGGTATGATTTATGAACGTATTAATACCTATACTGTATAATCTAAACTCAAATGGTTTTAGTTGGTCAATGGTGATTTGAGGGGTATTAGCCAGGCAACCACCTCGCTAATAATAAAACGAGTGTCAACTCATTTGGCCCAGCATTTGCCAGAATTTGTAAAATTTCCCACCACTGAGGAAGGCATGCGAAGGAACATCATGGCATTTCACCAGCTTCATGGTTTCCCTTCAGTCAGTGGCTGCGTTGATGGCACCCATATTTTTATAAGAAGTCCTGGAGGTGACAACGCAGAGGTGTTCAGGAACCGAAAAGGAACGTTTTCCTTAAATGTTCAAGTAGTGGCTGGTCCAAGCCTCGAAATTTTGGACATTGTTGTTCGGCATCCAGGGTCTGCCCATGACAGCCTGATTTTTAATCGAAGTGGTGCAAGACTTCGATTTGAAACTAGGCAAGTTATTGGATTATTATTGGGAGATAGCGCATATGCTTGTCGGACGTACTTGCTAACCCCAGTAATACACCCTGCCAACCAAGTCGAACGAAATTATAATGTCGCCCAAAAAACAACAAGAAATGTTGTTGAAAGAGCGTTTGGCAAATGGAAACGACGATTTCCATGTCTGAGTCGCGTTTTACGTACAAAACTTCAAACAAGCCAGGCCATTATATGTGCATGTGCAGTTTTGTACAACATTGGCATACAGCAGAACGATCGTATTGAATTCGCCGAACAAGTGGCAGAAGAATTACCAAATGTACCACAAATACATAAAAATAATGCACTTGGTTTAGAGTTTTGCCGGCAGTTTATACAACAGCACTTTTAAATATTTTGTAATTTTTATATAATAAAACTAATTATTTTTAAAATCTTTATTTTTTTAAATTACCTAGTTGAGCTTCCGCGATTTTAATTTTTAACAAGTTTAATTGCTTTATTTCCTCCAATTCTGCAACAGCAGCTTGCATCCTTAGCTGGTGGAGTTCTCTTTGTTGTTGGATGGCTTCCTCTAATTTCAGAACCCGGAGGGCAGTTTCCTCGTCCACCAACTTCTTCAGTTTTTTTCGAGGTTGCTCCTCAGTACCTAGATTAAAATACAATTTATAATATAGACAAACACGTTTAACATAAAATCACATAAATAATTTGAAAACTTACACTCAATAGTTGAAGCAGTAGAAGGTTGAGTAAGTGCTAAAATAAAGAAAATTCAACATTACTATAGATAATAATCTACATTCTGTTATATAAGTAAGTATTTTAACACAGAATCAAAAGGGTGCGCCATAAGAACATGTTTAGATTTTTAAAACTTACGAGATTCCACCAATACAGGTGTGTGGATAGTGGAGGGTTGAGCAAGTGCTAAAATAAAGAAAATCCAACATTAATAAAGTATAATAATCTACATTCTGTTATATAAGTAAGTATTTTAAACAGAATCAAAAGTGTGCGTCATAAGAACATGTTTAGATTTTAAAAACTTACCAGATTGCGAGCTAGAGTCGAAACTACAGTCTAGCTGTACATCTACATATGGAGCTGCAACATCTATCAGCTCCATAACTGGATCGGGTTCTGTTTCTGTTGAAACCTCTCCGCCTCCAGTTTGTAGTCGCTGAAACTGCAGCTCCGTATTTAATTTGCGTTTGCTAAAATAAGACATATTATAATATGAAATGATCCATATACCTAAGGTAAACTTACAGCTGTTTTAAATTAGACCACAACTTCTTGAGTTGCTTGGCCGTTCTTTTTGTTACAACCTCTGGCTGAGCATTGTAGGACACTGAAATATTCTCCCAAGCTTTGTTCTTGCTCTCAAGAGTGGCTGCGTCAGTTTTTTTTGACTCTACAATGCTGCCTAGTTCAGCCATGAGAGACGCAAGCACTGCCTTTTCCCTTGCCGAGTAAGTAATTTTCTCTGATGCCATTCTGTTGATTATAAATGACACAAGCAAGTTTATGTAAATGTTTTGAAGTTTTATTTTATTTGGTACTTACTTGATTCTATGATGCGCTAGATAAACACTGACGATGTGAGATGTCTCGAAGGAGTGAGAATTTAAAATAAACATTGAACTGTGCTGTGCTGGTTTATATACCAGCACGGAAACGTGTGGGGATAATCCTACATGTGACTGTTGTCTCTGACATGTGCGTATATGCAGAAAACTCCGAAAAGTTCTACAACTTTAGTTTGAGGTTATAAATTCCATAGACAAACTGCTCCGTAAACACAAGTCTTTGCATGATTTTGACAGATAGGATTGCCAACTCCTTTCTGTGAAAAATTAAATCACTAAATTGATGACTTGCACGAGGTCTATATGAGCTTAAGCACCGCCTTTGCCGAGTTTAACCGAAGTCTCGTTTATAAAACACATCGCGGTCTTACCTCGTACTTAGACTTAAGGCGGTCTTATGTAAGACAAGCTTAAGTTCCCGACTATAAATACGACCCCTAAAATGAAAGGTTTCGAGTTTTTGAAAATGATATCAATCTGCAAAGTTTCAATAGCTGATTAATTTGTAATGAATAGTTGGTCGTGCGCGGGTAAAGGGGTATAAGTGACAAATTACTGATTCTGGGAAACTATTAACTGATGTTAATTAATAGTGATTAAATATATCCGTAAAATGACATATATTTTATTGACAAGTTAATATTTTATAAGCAAATCTTTTTTAACTCAAATATACAGGGTGGGGCCATAGTGCGTCTGACTTCGATAGCTCGAGTAGGTAGAAATTTGATTTAAACACACAAATGAACTAAAGAAAGAAGTCTATAACCGGAAATTATTTCTGAACATACAGGGTGACCCAAGACGATTATTCAGGGGCAAGTGATATTTTTTTAAATGAAATGTTGTGTGTAAAAGAAGATTTTTCGGAGCCACTTCTAGGTTCTTTTCACCCCAATATTATTGCTGACTATTTCCAAACCACTTGGATGTAGCAATTTTTTTTGTTCAAATAATGGCATCTGCAGATGCATGTTTAAAAAATCACTAGTCACAATTACGAGTTCTAAGAAAAAAATATGTAAAGATTAGTTAGGAAACATCTGTGGAATGTCATTGATTCTTTTTTACTTTTAAAAAATTAAACAGGGTGGCTAGATTTAATTTTAATGTTACAATCTACTCTCCTATTTAATAGAGCAATAAGTAAATAAGTGACGATCCTGTGCAACAGATGTATTTGTGTTGTTATTTTATTCGTCGTTTTCTGATGTGGGTTGTTTGAGATCTGCGGGCTTCTGTCGTCTTAGTCTTTTTCGGACGTTTGAAGGATAGCTTATTTCAGCCACGTATGGATTTTCATGTCTCGGCAACCGCTTGTGATATGTTGCCGAGTATCTTTTTACTTCTTTGGTCACAAACGGAATTTTCAGATCATTGTGCAACTAAAGCGAATCAGCTATGGAGCGAAGCATCTTTGATTGGAATCTTTGTATTATCTTACAGTTTGATGGTTTGGTACACCCCCACAATTGTATGCCATACGTCCAAATTGGCTTTATTATACACTTATATAGTAATAGTGTGAAATTTTTAACTTACGAGGAATTAATTTGAATTCATCGATATATAGGTGTGATCTGTCATTTCTTTAATGTGTAGCATATTTTTTTCATGGCGGTATTCGACAGTACTGTGGTTTATTCTGTCCACAGCGGTTATGTAAAGAATATCTCCGATAACAATAACACTCCCTAACTCTTATGTGAGTTAGCAGCTATAAATAACTCACATGTTGAATTGTTGGTATGTACAAACAAAATGATTTCGAATGATGCCGAAAAATAATTCTAGATGGTCTTGACTGACCTTTTATGTAGAAATGTATAATAATACTTTCTCCTGTTGGCAGAGCTCAATATACTTACTTTTCAGGCTTTGGATGCAAATAACAAAACCAATGAACCTCCAACTATTTAATCGATTGGTCAACGTGTTTTACAAACTGCGGACTCATTCCTGAACACTTTGAAATTAATTGGTCGCTGCCGTCAATCTGTTTCATACAGAATTTTTTGAAGGTTTTGCAACAATCTCTTTCAACGATGTTACTGCTTTATGAAGTAGCTCTCGGCATTTAACATAAATTATGGTTCTTGTGTCATGTTGTCATACCGTGAAGCTGAACTGTGAACAGAATGATTAAAACGAAGATGCATCTGTAGAAATGTCTGCAATTTTAATAATGAACTGTGGGCTTCTTTCGTTACTAGTACAAGTTGGCCAACTTTTTCTTCTTTTAAGAAGCGAATCTTATAACATTGTTTGGAATTTTTGGCACCTGGTTTTGAGCAGTGCACGTAGCCCGATTGGGCTAAGTGTAGAACAGCGGCACTGAAAATTGTACAAATGTACACTGCTTGAAAACGGTCAAAATAGTCGGTGCCATTTTGTAAAAAAGTACGCTCTAATATGGCCTCAAATCAGATGGTTGACAAACAGTTATAATTTTTTCTCCAAGTTAAATAGTTAGTGGAGTACATGCTGTCGGTTTGCACAATCCCAGAGCACAATTTTTCGTGTCGATGGTAACTTTTAGGGGCCAATAGGTTTGTGCAAGATGGATACGCTACGTATCGGTCAATGTTGTTCTTATTTGTTGGACATCTTGCTGGCAGTCGATTTATTGGCTCACACTTTCTGTTGCGTACTGCGGTTGATGGTTTTCTTAATACCACCAAAGCTACCTTACGTTCGATACTGTATTTTTCTGAAGCAAAAATTTTCTTCACGTCTTCTTCATCAACGTGTTTATGCACGAAATGGGATTCAGTTGTATTTTCTTGGTGTTGCAATACATGCAGTAATGAGTTTTGGGTTTGATAATCTATGAATTCGTAGGCGTGAATACAGGAGAATTTGTATCTGGCTGAACCGATCTACTTGGTTTAATTAAGACTATGGGTGTCACCATTAAACGGGTAGTTACAACTTGACTTTCCATCTCTTGTAATGTTGTTTGATTAGGTTTGTGTTATTGTTTGGCAGATTAAATTCAGAATGATGACAATTCTTCGTTATCAAATTACATATACAATTGTGATAACTAACTGCAAATCGGATCCCCATATAATAATATTAAAAAAATACATAACTTATGGCCGATTTCTTCACTGCCAGATATCCTACAGATAAATATATCCGAAAGATATCTGTTGGATAAATGGGAATTAGCTTTTCGTCACCTCCAGTTAGGACATATCTGCCGGTTAAAGTTATCTGGGGGTCGAAGCTCGAGTTATCTGACGGATGAACTTGACGCATGCATATATTTAGCTGCCGCGGCGCAAGTATTAGGTTAGGAGTGATGCGATGTGATTCAATAGTTACGCCTATTGTGAAGTGAGATATTAAAATGGAATTGTTGATGCAAGACTTAAATGTCTTCTCGTTTGACGACGAGAAAGATATTGAATAAATACGAAGACCTTACACTTTGCGCCCTCGTATTAATCACGTTGAGTTTTGGGACGACTTGGACTTCTTTGCGCGCTTTCGATTACAAAAACAACCCGTCATGATATTGTTTCATAGGATCGAACATCAGCTGCTGAAATTCTGGAATCAGTGAGTATAAATTAAATAATTATACATTTTAAGCACTTTGACTCTCCAGACAGATTGCATTATATTTGTTTTTGCAGGACAAGAGCTGTATCACCCACAAATCAACTGTTATTGACTTTGAGATTCTATGCAACTAGAAGCTTCATTCGTGTAAGTGCAGACTCTTTTAGAGTGAGCGTAAGCACAGCGTGTCGAGTGGTTAAAAAAGTTTCCATGATTATTGCTGCCTTTCGCCCAGAGTCAATCAAAATGCCAAGAAGCGAGGATGAAATTCGAGTATACAGCAAGGATTTTATGCTACATATAGATTTCCAAGGGTTCAGGGTTGTATTGATTATACACACGTGAAAACACAATTGTCAGGTGGGGAAAATACAGAACTCTTCCGTAATCGAAAAGGATACTTTTCACCAAATGTACAAGTTGTGTGTGACCACAATATGAAAGCTGTAGATATTGTAGCAAGATGGTCAGGATCCTCGCATGATGCAACAATATTTACTCACAGTTCTTTGAAGACTAGGTTAGAACAGAATGAATTTGGGAATGATCTGTTGCCGGGAGATGGTGGATATCCAGTTAAAAATTATTTTCTTACCCCATTACTGAATCCATTACTCCAGCTGAAAATCGGTACAATGCAATCCATATCCGAACAAGAAATATAATTGAACGGTTCTTTGGAGTTTTGAAATCTTATTTTCCCGTTTTGATTATGGGGATGAGGGTGAGGTTAGAAACAGTTCATATGTGCATATGTTGAAAATGCACATTATAAGCCACCTAATGTTCATCCGCATATACATAGGGATGATACTGTGAGACGTGCACTTATTGATGATTATTTTTCTCGATTGTAAGGCTCGACATTTTTACATCTTTATAACAGACATATTAAGGTTTCATACTGAAACTAAAAGGAACTTTACATTTAAATTCAACAATTACTATGGTTACGCATTGTTACAACAATCTGAAATTTAAACTTTAAATTTAAAGCTCTTTTAAATTTGATTATGAAACCGGGTCTTAGTTTTTATTTATTGTCAATGAAAAATACTGTTTTTTTTTTTAAATTTACTTATTAATATGCCTATTAAATTTTATCTGGTTTTTTAATATCTAACTTTAGGCTGGTTAGCCTGGTTAGGATGGTTAGCCGCCAAATCTCCTCTTTTCTTTGCCCGCTCTCTTTCCAGTAGTGTTTTCTGTAGCTGCAGAACTTCCCGCTTAAATTCCATATTTTCGGAATGTTTTGTCTTTTTTTAGCAATTTCTGGTAGGGCACGTTGAACACGTGATCTCCATCTGGGGTTGACAAAAAATTAAGGAAAGTTCTAGCAAATTTTGGGAAAACTTACGGCGTTCACGTAGTTTCTGTTTAAGTGGTAAGAATACTTCTGGATCCGGGACGTTATCTCATGCTGGCAAACTGGTTGTTTGCGGCCATCTAAACCAGAATTTCTGTAAAATTATTAATAATTTAAGCAAAATTTACCTCTCTTCGTCACGTAATTCATAGCAGTAGAAGCAATGGCCTGCATGGTGAGCTAAAGTCAGCTAAAGTTAACAATAAACGACGACAATAAACTGCACTGAACTGAGCAAAAGAGTGAAAATTAAAAAAGAGATGCAGAAACTTTGAACAACGATAACGGTATCAGGCTAAGTTGGTAAAAAAGCTGAAATTCGAGTTTTTCCGCCAAAACAAACCCCGAATAGGAGTTGTCCATTTTCCTACACGAGATGGCGACACCGGTAATAATATTGAAATTTGCCTTGAGGATATACCCTTTGAATTGTGTTTCTGGTTTCATAGATGGCGCTGTTAGCGCCACGAGATGCGACGGATATGTCTGTCCTTTACAAAAGTTAGGCCCGGTTGCACCAGCGCCAGTTAAATTTCACCTAAATGCCATTTAAAGTTAAATCTACAGTAAGGGTAGTTTTCGTTGCACCAACTTAAATGGCATTTAAAAATTTTCTGTTACTTTAATGTTGGTGGAAAGAAAAGTCCCTAAAAAATATTTCAACACGCACGCGCAAAGAAGAAGATTTTGTGGAAAAAAGCCAAAATTTAAAGCTTCAACTTTTAGAAATGGAAATTGAACAGAAGAAGAAAGAATTCGAAGAAAAGCTCATTATTCTAAATATTGAAAAGCAATTAAAACAAAATGAGCTAGAATTGTTGGAGCAGAAAATTGAGAGGGAAAAGAATTGTAAATATTAATAAAGATAATTTATTACAATACCCAACAGGCTTACGCCCAATTAATGATTTGTAATATTGTAAAAAATTGTTTATAAAGCGAGCTAAGTTGAAAGCATCTCGTAGCATAAAGTCGTAATGCTATACAGAGTTGGTTTAATTCTGAAACTGGCATGTTTTTTGCTAGCCCTGCTAGCCCTGGGCCAATTACTTCTAAAATCGCCATAACTGTATTCTTGCTGAAGCCTGAAGCGAAACCGCATCTTGAAATCGACAACATCATACATTTCCATTAGATTATTTCGATTTCTTATGATGCGAGGTCTTGGCTTGAAAGGAAACTTTTCATACGGAGCTGTAAAATACATAAATTCAAATAAAGCATAAATCCTAACCGAAATAATCTAGCGCATTTTGAATGTAATGATAAGTATACTTTCTTATTCTAATAGTTTGTACCTTTTCTTGTCAGCGGAGTTTCCCGACATGGGGTGGCTTCGACGGCAGCAATCTCGTCGTTGTCCTCATCTTTAAATAATTATATTTTACTTACTGTATACAGGGTGAGATCATGGTGCGTCCGACTTCGATAGCTTGAGTTCTATGATGGGTAGAAATTTGATTTAAAAACACAAATATACAATTAGCCTTCTGCTCATGTGTACTTTTAACGCTACATTCTTGCGGTTCTGTTGTAGACACTTCCGATGTTTCATCCATTCCCAAAAGTTCATCCCCATCAATTTCGCGATTCTAAATTGCCTTACAGTAGGTTGTGGATTATAATCTCTATTTCGAATCACTGAGAATTAATTCTTAATGGGATCTTAGTTTAGTCTAGATGTTATTAATTAAAAAACGCATTCTCTCATCTTTAAGATTATTGCATAACATTAAAGCCAGCTTGTATTGTCCAAATAAACCTCTCCACACAATAAATGTTATGCCACTCTTTTTTGTTTTCGAAAAACTTTATGGTTTGAGAGTAGGGTTTGAGTTTTAGGGTCTTCAAGGACAGTATTTTACATGGAAAGAACACTCCTATAGGGAACCACCCGCAATTCGGGAAAATTACCCATTTGAGGATACCTGATCTTGGCATTTGCTTGCGAGCAGGTCATATACTCATAATTAGTTTGTCTAGCTAATTCCATGGCTAATGTACATCAACTTAAAAATGCATCGAAATGGTAAACATATTGTTGGGGTTGAATGCAAGAGCTGTGCTTACAAAAAGCACAAGAAGGGGTTGTCGTGGTTCCCTCTCAGGTTGGCCGTTATCACCACATATTGGGGTTAAATTTGAGCATGAGCGGTTGTTGAAAGATAAATTCACACGTTACATCTTAAAGAGTTACTTACTTATTTTCGGTCGGTAATAATACCTACGACTTTTTGAATCTTTTTTTTACAAAATCTTTTTACTACATCCAAGGGTTGTGTGCAAACAGTTTCGGAAAAATTGCATAGTAATTGCGGTAAAACGGCTTCTCTATTTACCTCGATGGTAATTAATTCAAGTGCATCTTCATTCAAGTGAGGAAAGTCAATAGAAACAATTGCACAGTTATTATTTTCTTCATAGCAGCGGCGACATGACCCCCCCCCCCCGTCCCCGTCCCACAGTAGAGTCGTTTCCATTTTGGTTGAATGTAGTTTTTTAGACGACGATTGTTTTTCACAATCACAATAACATTTTACCTGATTAAATATGTTTTCAGCTTACTTTAATTTGATTGTCTGTTTTTAGCCCTCTCTCTGCCTCAATTATTTCCTTGTTTGTCCCTCTCCCTTTGTTTCTTTGTCTATTTGTTTTTTCCTCCCTGTAATGTAAAGAAAACAATGTGTAGGTTCTCCCCATTTGTTGACAATAATTTGCACTGGAAAATAATAATATAAATAATTATGTAAAGTTGAAATGAACTTGACTTGTGAATCTTGAAAGGTTAACAGGCGCAACGCAATAGTAAATACTTTACAGTAGACTCTAATAGCACCGCGCCATCTATCTAGTCTTTCAACGTCGACGTGAAAATTGATCGAAGCGATCGTGCGAAGGGTTCATAAATCCTGGTAAATATCTGTAAATCATACTAATTATCTGTAAATCCTTCTAAATCACTGTAAATCCTGCTAAATCACTATAAATCCCGATAAATCACCATAGATCCTTCTAAATCACCATAAATCTCCGCAATTAATTAACAACACTACTGTTTCTTTCTTGCCCTATAACTAATATTATTTGACAATTATACAGGGGCAAGTGACATTTTTTTTAAAGGAATGTGGTGTGCAAAAGAAGATTTTTCGGAGCCTTTTTCTAGACTCTTTTCAATCCAATATTATTGCTGACTATTTTCAAACCACTTGAATGTAGCGGTTTTTTTTTGTTCAAATAATGGCATCTGCAGATGCATATTAAAAAAATCACTAGTCACAATTAGGAGTTCTAAGAAAAAATTATGTAAAGACTAGTTATGAAACATCTGTGGAATGTCTTTGAATCGTTTTAACTTTTAAAAAATTATACAGGGTGGCTAAATTTAATTTTTCAATTTAGAACTTTTTGAATTTAATTTTCTCTATTTTTTCAAATGGAACACCCTGTATATTTTTTATCGGTATGATGTAGAAACTAAATACAAACATTTTTTGTATGTACACCCCTATGGCTATTTGTAACCATTTTCGATTTATCGCCCAATAATTACAAAAATCAAGAATAATCCTAAGTAATTAGATTGTTTTTCAAATTACTAGACAGATAAAATTGTAATAAGTGCTCTAGATGTTTTGTTTATAAAAACAGCATAAGTTTTTTTATTAAGTTCACTTTATGTTATGTCATATTATCCGACAAGAAATACACATTTATCGCAGCTACCTGTTGTCAGTTGTCATTGTTGTGTCAATTTTGAAATATTTGAAGTTTTTTATCGAGTTATTTGGAAAACGATCTAATATTTTAGGGTTATTCTTGAATTTTGTAATTATTTGGCAATATTTCGAAAATGGTTACAAATAGACATAGGGGTGTGCATACAAAAAACGTTTGTTTTTAGTTTCTACATCATATCGTTAAAAAATATACAGGGTGTTCTATTTGAAAAAATGAAGAAAATGAAATTCAAAAAGTTTTAAATTGAAAAATTAAATTTAGCCATCCTGTATAATTTTTTAAAAGTTAAAACGATTCAAAGACATTCCACAGATGTTTCATAACTTGTCTTTACATAATTTTTTCTTAGAACTTATAATTGTGACTAGTGATTTTTTTAACGTGCATCTGCAGATGCCATTATTTGAACAAAAAAAATCGCTACATCCAAGTGGTTTGGAAATAGTCAGCAATAATATTGGATTGAAAAGAGTCTAGGAAAAGGTTTCGAAAAATCTTCTTTTACACACCACATTCCATTTAAAAAACTCTCACTTGCCCCTGTATAATTGTCTTGGTTCACCCTGTATGTGCAAAAATAATTTCCGGTTATAGCCTTCTTTCTCTAGTTTATCTGTGTTTTTAAATCAAATTTCTACCTAACATAGAACTCAAGCTATCGAACTCGGGCGCACTATTGCCCCACCCTGTATATATACTTAGTTATTGACCTTTAAATATATGTACAGTCGCCGTCATTGAAGAAGCCCAGGGTGAAGTGAAATTCATTCCAACTTACGGTGTGCTTGAAGCTGTTTATAATTTCAAACTGAAATGTGCCGCTCTATTTCGACTAATCTTAGTTCACCTGTGCGGTTCTCAAACAAACTCTACCCTGTGGTTTAGCCTGGTTGCAAATGTAACGTAAGTTAGAATTAATTTCACTTCACCCTGGGCTTCTTCAATGACGGCGACTGTACCTACTTCAGAATGTCCGCGCCGTATACCATTTTTAAAGATTACAATATACGTTAAATATTCTATTTTAGGTTAACGAATAATATTGGTAGACGCTGATACTTTTAATATCCGTTAAAATATACTTTTAATATCTACGTTAACATGACCGTATAATATTGGTATACCTCTTCAGATATAATATTCGTTAAAATATTGTGACGCGGCCCTCCTAGAGTATCCGGTCGGGATGCTCGGGCGCCAGATTTGAAAAGTTTACTCCTTGTTCGGGTAGCTAGGTAGTCGGAGACAGGATTCCACCAACCAAACTAAACTTATTTCCGTAATAAAATAAAATAAATAAATAAACAGTACACTCTTGACGAATTCGGCGGTCCTTTCGGCAGCTCCCTTAGGTGTGGATGTCGGTTGAACAGCTGGGGCAGCTGGGGTCAGGACTATGAGGCCGGCTCGGTGTTCCGGACTTCGGGCATGCGGTGTCGGACAAGTCGGCTCGGTGTTTCCAGACCTGGGGCAAGCGGTGTCGGACAGGTCGGCTCGGTGTTTCCAGACCTGGGGCAGGCGGTGTCGGAAAGGTGGGGCTTGAGGGTCAGAGCTATGAGACCGGCTCGGTGTTCCGGACCTCGGGAAGGTGGTATCGGAAGAGTTGGCAAGTTGGCTCAACTCTTTGGGGATCGGTCTCACCTTGTTTACACTGCCTCCGGTTCACTTGCACTTGAACTACCCACTGGTCACTCACTGGATAACTCGTTCACTCACTCCCTGATCAGCGCGTTCGGAGCTCCTTTTATAGCGGTCCTCAGCTGATAAGACCCCTCCACCTACGGCGACGCATCAGTAGCGCCGTATTACCAGCTTCCTGCTCTTCGCCCACTGGCCCTGTAATTAAGACGACACGTTTGTCTTAACGCTTCGTTACAATATACTTTTAGTATCTCCATTAAAATGAAAGTATAATATTGGTATATCCGTATAGTTTAGATGTGTACTAGAATATACGTTTGATATTGACTTTGATATGAATGTATAAGATTAGTATACTCGTATATGTTTAAAAAACGTCTGAATATACATGCAATATTTGTTTCAACGTTTACGTTTCATATAAGTGTAGGATTTTATTGAAGGAAACTTAAGTTTAAATACATTAAAAATGAAAATTAATTGATGGCTCGCACGTTCGTCCTGTCGTTGCCTGACTCTGACTCTCACTGTCGCTCCCCTGTCGGTCGCTCGACCCACCACCCGACCCAGTGGCGTAGCGGACAAGCGGTCGGCCAAATTATCCCACACTCGGCCATTCTGCAGGGTCGTCCGCCTCGGATGACTCATCAGATGACTCGTCAACTACCCACGGCTTGAGATACTCTGCACAGGTAGAGGTCTTCAGTGGTCCTTCGTGTACTCCATCTTTTTCTACATCGTAGGTGTCATTTGGTTTAGTCTTAGTGATCTTGTACGGTCCGAGGAATTTGCGTTTTAGCTTTAGTCCAGGTCCTAACTGGGTTCTTTTAACTGCAACCAGTTGACCTACTTGGTATGTTCGAGGTTTTCTTCTTCGTAAGTTGTAGGCTCGCTTATTTTTCTCTTGTACCTTTAAAAGTTGTTTCTTGGCTTCGTTTCTTAAATCTTCTCGCCCTTCTTCAAATCTTTTAACCAGTTCTTCTTCTACGGCTGCTTTGATATGGAGATTTTCTTTGTTTCTCATTTTCGTTCCAGTTAACAGCTCAAAAGGGGTTGTATTGATGCTTCGCTGATACGTTGAATTCAAAGTTTGTTGAAGTTTATCGATGTACTTATACCATTTGTCTGGTTCTTCAATGGCTAACTTGGTTAGGACTGGGATCACCGTTTTGTTAATCCTTTCTACCTGACCATTTGCTCTTGCTACTCCGGTGGTAATCTTCTTGTGTATGATGTTCTCTTGAACGCAGTAATCTTCAAATTCTTTAGAGGTAAATGCAGTACCACGGTCTGATATTATCTGGAAAGGGTTTCCAAAATTTTTCTTCTGCACGTCTAACTTGTTCAAAACTTCTTTTGTCGTGGTGGACTTCGTCGGGTAAATCCACACGAATTTTGTAAATAAATCGATAATTACTAAAATGTGCTTGTAATTCTTCGATGTTGACTCAAGTGGTCCTTGGTGATCAATGTGATAGGTTTGAAAAGGCATGTCTCCCTTAGTTAACGGATGAAGAAATCCTTCTTTTCTTCCACACTTGTTGTTGGCCAAAATGCATCGTACGCAGTTTCCCATGCATTTTTCAATCTTCGCTTTCAATCCTGGTATGTAGTATTGTTGTTTGATTATTTCTTCAGTCCTCTTTACTGAAAAGTGCCCTTTCTCATGTGCGCTTCTTATGACTTCATTCTGCATCTTCTTCGGGATTCCTAGTAAGTGTCTTCCTTCTGAAAATTTATAGAGCAGTTTGCCCTGAACGACGTAGTCTTGGTAGGGTTTATCTTTCAATATTTGCACAATTGCTTGCAACTCGGAATCTTCGCTTTGAGCTTTCTTTATTCTCGAGGTTACACTGTCATCTTCGACTGTCATTATCGGAAATCGACTTAAGGCATCCACGTGTTTCATTTTGTTGGCAGATCGGTGTTCGATTGCGTAGTCAAACTCCTCTAGAAGTAATGCCCATCTGGCAACTCTTACGGCTAAGTCCTTTTTCCCCATCGTCTTTTGGAAAGCTTCACAATCAGTTATTATTTTAAAATGATGTCCCAATAGGTAGATTCTAAACTTCTTTAATGCTTCAATGATGGCTAAAACTTCCAGTTCATAACTCGTATACTTTTCTTCGGCTGGCGTAGTCTTCTTACTCATGTAGTAAATTGGATGCAATTTGTTGTCTTCGTTGGATACTTGAAGAAGCACGGCTCCGTAACCATCTTTGCTTGCGTCTGTATGTACTTCCATTGGACTTCCTTGCTTGTAAATGTTTAAGACCGGTTCTTCTGACAAAAATCTCTTAAGTTTCTCAAATGCTTCCCGTTCCGTCTCTTCAAATTTAAACTTGTTGTTTGCTTTTAACAAGTCGCTCAGGGGCTTCGCTATTGTTGAGTAGTTCGGTATGAATTTTCTGAAATACCCCGTTAAGCCTAGAAAACTCTGCAGCTGTCTTGCTGACTGTGGTTCTGGAAAATGAGTCACCGCTTTAACTTTGCTCGGCGACGGGTAGATTTTCCCTTCCTCTATCACGTATCCTAAGAACACGATCCGTCTCTGCAGAAATTGACATTTTCGTTTGTTAATTTCTAATCCGTATTCTTTAGCTGTCTGCAACACTAATTCTAGTCTTCTGATTCCTTCTTCTTCATTAACGGCTGGGATTATTAAATCGTCTACATAAGGTAAGGCGATTCCTTCGACTGACAACTGGTGAAAAATGTGGTTGATGAATCTTTGAAATACTGCAGGAGAATTGCATAATCCAAAGGGAACTTTTCGAAATTGGTACTGTCCACTATGCGTCACAAATGCGGTGTATTTTCGGCTTGCTTCGTTAACTTCCACATGGAAAAATCCATTCTTCAAATCGAGTGTGCTAAATACCCTGGCATCTTGCAATCTGTCTAGTATGTCTTCTATTAGAGGTAATGGAAAACGGTCCTTCACAATGTTCTTGTTTATTCGTCGATAGTCAATGTAGATTCTTGATGATCCATTGCTCTTTTGTGTTACTACTACTTGGCTTGCATACTCTGAAGAACACGGTTCTACGATGCCGTCATTGGTCCACTCTTCTACTTGTCGGTCGACAATTTCTCTTTCCACGAAAGGTAAGCGTCTTGGTCTTGCAAAAATCTGTTGCTCTTCTTTTACTACAATGTCCATTTCGATGTTGGTAGTCTTCGTTTTCTCTGGTTTGTAACTCGTCACAAGTTCCTCTATTTTTTCTCTTTGTTCGTTACAGGCGATGTGTTCCACATTCAGTTTGTCTTCTTCTTCTATCACTGAAATATTCATCAGTCGTGATGCATCGTCCTTGATCTTTCTGATCGATACTCCATTTTGATTTATTAGTACTTCAGCTTGGTTAAACAATTTGTTACCGATGATGGCTTCCATTGTCATGATGTCATTTGACACTACATAAAAGATTGTTTTGTATTCGTCTTCTTCTATTTTAATTTCTCCCTGGAAATATCCCATAGTTGTCACTTTGTTTCTGCCAAATCCTGTCATCAGTAATGTTGAAATACTCAGCGTCGGAGCGCCAATTTTTTTGTGGGTGTCTTCTCGTAAAATGTTAAACTCGCTTCCTGTATCAATTAAGGCTTCTATTTTGGTGTCATTTATAATGACTTCCTTGTACATTTTCTGGGCTCTGCAGCTATGTACACTGTTGATTTGCTCTGATTTATTTTCTTTAGCTCCTTTCTTTACTTCTTTCCTCACTTCCTTCTTTGGCTCTTTGCATTCGAACGAACGATGTCCAAACTTGTTACAATTAAAATATTTAAACCCTAAACTCTTCGACTTACAGGCTGATGCCTTGTGTCCAGCCTCGCCACAGTTGAAGCAGCTTAATTCCTTGGTCTCGGCAGATGACTGTTTCGAATTGTTTTCTGATTTGAACTTGTTGAAGTTTGTTCGACCACGCGTCTTTGATTTGATCTTGTCGTAGATCTCTAGTTTCGCTTTAAATTCTTTAACATTTTTAGCGCCAAATAGTATTGCTTTGTTGGTGACTTCATCTTGAATGCCGTCAATAACGTATTGAAATAAGGCTTCAGCTTCTATCTGTCCACGGTTTGCAATTTCTTTCATGGCCAGAAAATATTCTTTGACATTTTCTTGTTTTTCCATTCGCCGCTTGGTCATCATCTGATGTAACTCCGCGCTGCTGATTTTCTTTGAAAATTCATCATTTAACGCCGTCTTAAGCTTCCTCCATGAGTTAATACCGCTTTCGCCTTGAATGAATAGCCTTGCTAATCCCTTCAATGCTTTTTTTGCAAATATGAATTTTTGTAATTCATTCCATCCGAGTAGTTTAGCAAAATCTTCAAAATCTGCTAACCATCTTTCCACTGGATAGCTGTCATTCCCTTCAAAGGTTCTGATTGACTCCTCTACATCTCGAAAGCTCATCGTAAATTTTGGCCTTGAAGCTGTTGCTTGGATTGCCTCGTCTTCTTGATTTTCTTCGTCATTTTCTTCTCGATTTTCTTCGTCATTTTCTTCGTCTTCTTGGTTTTCTTCATCTTCTTCGTCATCTTCATTTTGCTGAACCAGCATGTCTAAATTCATTAAATGGGTGCAAATCCTGTTGACCAGTTCGTTTTTGGTACCTGTATAGTCAATGGATAAAACATTACAAATTGATGTCAAATCGCCCGCGCACAAATTCTGTTCTGCAAAAGTCTTTTTATCGACGTGTTCTTGAGACCCGTCCGCGAACGCGAATCCGGTAAAGTTCCTGAGTCTATTTCGGTTGCCACGATCACCTTCTACTTCGAACACGAATTTATGAAACGCTTTAATTGCTTTTACTGACGCCGATTTAATATTGTTCACTACAGTCGGTATTTGCGACAACTTCTCCATTACGGAACGCCACTGTTAAAACGGTACGCCTATGTCAGTTCGTCTTTCACTCGGATAGTCCCTTGATTCCGCGAATTCCGACTAAAACCTGTTCGATTACGTCACCGTCAACCACCTGCGTTCGATTACGTCACCGTATCCACTCGACTCCCGTCTCAGTACGCAATATGCGAAACTGCAAATTCAACTTATTTACTCTCGCCGACCGTCACACTTCGCGACTGTTTAAATGCTCGATTAGTTTTTCGTCTTTCGTCCTAATGTTGAGGAAAGTCCGATAGTTACCCAAACGCAAAATCAGTACCTGCTTTAGCCCGTCTTTCGTCCTCGTCGTGCTCGTCGTATGTACTACCTTTTGCAGTCGGTTCACCCGTTCCTTCACGTCGTTTCGTCGTTATTTCAGCGTCGTTTTTTCGGTGAAAACGTATTCACTTCACATCACTTCGTTTCGTCGTCACTTTTCACTGGTGGCTCCTTGCCAAGCTCATTCCGGTCGAGTCCCCACTTTGTAGGATTTTATTGAAGGAAACTTAAGTTTAAATACATTAAAAATGAAAATTAATTGATGGCTCGCACGTTCGTCCTGTCGTTGCCTGACTCTGACTCTCACTGTCGCTCCCCTGTCGGTCGCTCGACCCACCACCCAGTGTTGCCAGATGTCTAAAACGAAATTACCAGAATTCCAACGAAAAATTATCAGATTTATTGAGAAATTATGGCATAATTTATGGTTACACACACATTCAAAGCATATTCTATGGAGATTCAAAGAGTCCAATTTTATTATAACTTATTACAATATAATAATAATAACAATACATATTGCAATTTTTTAGGCCACGAATACAGAATTATTCAAAAATAAAGTAGTATAATTGGTATAATATACTAATTTTCAATGTCATGGTCAGACAAGTTTAAATCAGTGGGTGGTGTATCTTTATTTTTGTATAAGTCTGCGGAATTGGTGGCGTACTTTAACATTTTTTCAGTTGGTCTAAAACTAATACAATTTCCAGATGTTCTAACACACTGAGAGGATAATAATAAGCCATCAACTGTCTTGGTTTTCAACTTATTTCGAAGTTTAGTTTTTATTAAATTTGTTTTTGAAAAAATTCGTTCACACGTTGCATTTGAGTGTGGAAGAGATAAAAGTTTCAAAACATAAGAAGATAAATTCCTAAATAAGAATACACTGTTTCCATCTGTAATATTTTTTAAGGTATACCAAAATTTATCGACTTCTTCAATATCCGCATATTTTAACAAATCTCTTTGATGGATTACAATGTTTTTCCATTCACTATCTATAGCGTCAATTAGTTCAACATCATTATTTGGGTTGATTAACCTTGGTGTTAGACTAATTAAATCGTACAAACTGTTAGTACGATTATTGATGTCAAACACGTTTACTGGATTCAAACCTTGCACCAGATATAACAGTTTGTCTGAAAAATCATATCTTTGTTTTATTTGCATACAAGTACAAATTAAAAAGTTTCTACACCGTGTGTAAAAATCATCAATTAATTCGAAGTTTTTTATTTTTTGGACTGTATTAAAAACTTTGAAACCAAAGTGCATATTTCTAATATACAGAAAATGGTCTGAGTTTTCAGGATCAATATCCTCAGTATTAGTGGAACAAACGTATCTAGGGTCCATATAAGCTAGTAATAACTCTTTATACAAAGTGACCATTTTAGAATAAGTTACTGTTATGAGGACCTTCTCGGATTGAAAGTAGGCATTTGCTGAAACAATTTTTAATAAAACCCATTCTAAAAATTGATAAAATAATTTAGTCTGTTCATCTTGTAATTCATGAAGAATTGTTTCAGAAATAACTAACCGTGCATCATGAGCCCTATCAGTAAAATACAGTAGCAGTGCAGGCCACTGTTCATTCATTCTACTGACCACATCTAACAATGACAGCCAACGTGTTTGGGATGGTCTTAACAAACGATGAGGTTCTATCTTGCAGAAAACTTGAAAGTCCTCTAATTCAATTCTCCTTTTATCACTGGTTTTAAAAAAATTATATACGTTTCGTGCCAAGTCCTCACATCTTCTGGGTAGTAATGTACAAGCTTCACTTGCTATTAAATGTAATGAGTGACAAATACATTTTTGGATGTGCACGCCAGGAAACTCAGCTTTCAGTCTGGCAGACACAGAATTATGCTTGCCCATCATGGTGTTGCATCTGTAAGAGTCTGGTCAAAAACAAAGATGCACGTTAACTAAACTTACCCATCCGATCCAAAACCAATAATATTTTTAAGGGGCACATTAAATTCTTGAAATGATTCCAGAACACTTTGGTACAAGCGTTCTGCAGTTGCACCTTGCAGTTTATCTCCTGGCATAGTAGCTAACTCTCAAAGACTCCAAAATTTAGAGACAATTTTTTCCTCATTGTGATCAGCATACCGAACTGCGATACACAAATTCTTGACTGTTGATATGTCCGTTGATTCGTCAATTAATATGCTGAAGCTTTTCGTCTGTAATGTTTCAGCAAGGCCTTCCTTGTGAGCACGTCCAATAACGTTGGTAGATATACATGTTGATTTAGTTCTTTTCAAACTAAATCCTTGGGCAATCTTGGAATCGGAAAACATATCCTTCAATAAATCAACCAAATGGTCATTGGCCAAAAAAGCAACATCATGCTCTGCTAGAAATCCAACTAATTTAATCTCTGCAGAAAGTATTTTTTTTTCAAGCTGAACTGTTTCAGATCCTTTGTGGAATAGATTAATTTTTGGCTGATCCTTTAAACTTCCTAATTTTTCTTGATGTTTCTTGCCTTTTGCATGGTTTTTTATCACAGTTAAATCAGCAGAAATTTCACAATTGCAAACTGAACATTTTGCTCGGGTTTGGGATGCTGGACTTGTTTGAAGCCAGTTAAAGTTAATTTCCCATTCCTTTCTATATTTCTGCTGTTGCTGCTGGTACATTTGTTTACGAGGGCGACGTTTTCTGACCGTGCCCTGTGATGAATTATTATTGTGTCCATCAGAATCGATAGTATCAGAGTCTGTGCTTGTGTTGCTATTATGTTTAATGTCGTCACACATTGTCACACATTCACACAAAAAACGCAAAACCACAATAAAATCTGAAGGCGCGACTCTCTTTTTAGCGTTCAACCTAACCTCTCAATTCAAACATGCTCAGTTAGATTCTCAATCATAGTTCTCACAACAGTCACTTCAAAATAAGTAAATGTTCCCAACAATCCCAACCAGTGGCTGCAACCTAAAAGCACCTCGCGAAAGATTAATAGCGCGTTGCAATGTTGCAAATCGTCGAAATCAATTTTTCTTGCGTTTTTTTAATTATTAACATACGAATATCTAATCTTTTGCGTAAGGTATAAAATTATGGCATAATCTGTGTTCTTTACCAATTATTATCAAATTATCTATTTATTGTCACAGATTTTTAAAATTATGGCATAATCTGATAATTATCGGGTATCTGGCAACACTGCCACCACCCGACCCAGTGGCGTAGCGGACAAGCGGTCGGCCAAATTATCCCACATAAGTATAAAGGTGCCTATTCACGGTGAAACTAAAATCTCATGAGATTTAAGCGAGATTTTTGACTCATGAGATTTTTATGTCACGACGTGTTTCCACTGCACGAGATTTTTGTCTCAAGTGAGACAAAAATCTCACGAGTTTCACATGAGACTAAAATTTCATGAGACAAAAATCTCACGTTATGTTTCCACAGCACGACAAAGTAACGTCATCACTCGTAAACTTTAGTTTCATCTAGGAATTTGCTCCGCATACAAGAGGTTTACATTCGATTGTATGGTTATTAGGGGTTGGGTGCCGTCCATGGGTTCAAGCGGTTAACACATTTGCAAGTAAAAAATAATGTCAAATACGTTTCGATTATTGATTTTAATGTTGTGTCTGTATTTTAATTTTAAGCTGTTTTGATTGTTTATTGTAATAGATTTTTATTGAATTGTCTTTGAACAATATCGCGCCTTGGGGGGGACTCAGGAGCAAGAGATATTCAATGGTGGTGGATCACGGGAAGATCACGTCGTTGCAAGTTGAGCCAGACGGCACCGGATTGTCGTGCTCGCTCGCCAACGCTATCAAGCTGTAAATTTAGAACTTAGATCGAGTTGTATAAAAATTTATTCCTGTTTTAAACTCGAAAATGGGGTAAACTACCATGGAAATGATTGTTGCTGACAATTGTTTCTATGGTATTTTATCCTGGAATATTTCAATTCACGTTTATACAATCAGGCCTTACTGTCAAGCTGTAACAATAAGAAACTGAGATAACCTCGGATGCGCGCTTTGTTGTTATATTTGGTAATTAGCAATTATTGCTAGAAGCCGTTAGTTAGGTTTTAATTTTGTACATTTAGGCAATACAATTGTTGCTTCAATGATTCTAGACGTTTTTGTAAATGCTTTTATTTAAATTATGCAATTTTATAATATGTAATAAGTAGAAAAAAATAGATAATAAAAAATTTATATTCTTAATCAAGCGTCGCAGTTTTCGGTAACCTACTTTGCCAATTCCTAATTGTTATATTTGCACTTGCAAAGTATAAATGAAACACTTGGAAATTAACAATATATTTACCAGCTAAAAACGAACAGCGTCTAATCTCGTTGACGGTTGGGACAGAAGAGGACGACCTGGCTTCCGCTTCCCTACAACCGTTGAACAGGGTGGTTGAACAAGGCTGGTACCACGGCACAAGATAGCCGTTGGTACTACTTAATTACTGACGCTAACTATTTAACTTAACTACCTAACTTAACATACACTACACTAATTATCGTGAACGGTGTTTTAAATGGGATTTGCGCAGGGTTGTCACCTCTCCGGGTTCGACCCGGAGTCTCCGGGTTTTGAAACAATTCTCCGGTCTCCGGGTGAAAGCGAAAAAGCTCCGGGTTAAATTAAATTTATGGAGTTGTCTAAAATTGTCTCAAATATTTTGGCCATTCCAGTTTTGTCGAGGGGATTTTCTCCTTAATGGGGAATGTTTGGACTGACGAAAGAAATAGAATGCGAGTTGAACTGGTAAAGACAGAAATTTGTACAAAAGTCAATTTCAATATGCCTTGTGCAGAATTTTTTAAGTATATGTATATTGTTGTATGACTATAATAGGATTTACATAATATTAAAAGAAAATCAATAGGTCACTTAAATGTTGCATTTTTTTTTCGGTTACGTTTCTTTTTAGCAAAGGCATTCTTTGTCGACGTACGATTCCGAGTTTTTCTTGCTTTTCTTCACATGGGCAAGTTCCAGGGTGTTGTAATTTCGTGTTCTACAAGATCTTGAATGACGCGAATGCTTTTGTGTTTCAACAACGAATGTTCTATAATTGTACGTACTTATTTGTCACTTGTAGGGTTCTTGCCTTCTTTTATATTGGTACAGAAAATCTCTTTAATCTTACGTTTCTCCGGTGAAAGCATGATTTGATCTGCAACAGAAATAATTTGTGCAAAATTTGAGAAGATAGATACAATTACCGTCAACTACCTTTTGAAAACAGTTTTTGAAGAGAATATACCCCATAACCTGGTTCCGATTTCATCTTATTTATTTGATTATTCACGTAATCGTACAATTGTTTCGCGGTTCGGTTCTTCAAGTTTACAATCGAGGAATCTTGGCAGCCGCCCTTTATTTATATCCTTTGGAAAAAGATTCTTCACCACATATTTTTCAGGCGAAGGCCAAGATCTCTCCGTAATTTTTCCATTTGCTAAAAGTATAATAGATAATTACAGATGTATGACCGCAAGAAAATGTTTTACAACTAACCTTGTTGACCGGAAGAAGCTTTTTTATGTAATGTAGAATGTTTTTGAGCAGGCACTAACACGTCGGAATTATCGGATTCGGATTCTGATGAACATGATTTTCTATTTGATGTTGTCACATTGGATTCTTGAAATAATTTGCGTGGCTGATACCTATTTAATTTGATAGAGGGAAATGCTAGATTGATACTTGAATGGCTCAGGCTGGGAATAGTGGCAACCCTTGTAGCTTTTATTGTATCACTGTGACCTGCCAAAAATTCGCCTCACCCCTAATCGGGATGAAGAATAAACAAGAGGAGCCAGGTCACAATTGCTAACCCCCTTCGAGGGTTGTATGGTTGGTGCCGGCCAACTAAACACTGGAGACGGGTCGGGTTCTTAAGGATCTTAAATTAAGGGCGCCAGGTATCTTACACCTACCTGTAATCACACGATAACCCGTTCTAGACGTACCTCTAGGAACGGAAATAATACGCCTTCCTCTAATTTCGGTCGGAATGGTTATATTTAGTAAACAGCACAAAAGGAATCAACAATAGATAAGATAGCGAATCAATCGCTGAAGGCGATGTAATAAGTAACGATATCCGTAATCGGAATATTAAATATGTAGTTACAAGAAACTAAAACGTAAATACGCGAATTGCGATTTCGACAAATTACAATTCAAGAAATTTAAAGAGTGAAACTCGTAATCATTATTGAAAATTTTGAGTGAAGCTCTTAATAAATTATTAAAGAAAATGTAATAAAGTGAGTGGAGCTCGTAACAAGAATAATCAAAGACTTATCGATTGACGGCTTCTTCCGGGACGTGGACCACTTGGGCTGTCGCCAAAGAGGAGTTCCGTCGAAGAGATCATTCGGTAGTAGAGCGTCAACCGTGTGTGGTGGAACCTGAAGGATCTCCGAATCGCTGTTATTAATCCGCGGCCAAATGCCGCGGGCTCTTGGCACTATTGGGGCAAAGATCAGATTCTTCCCAGGCTACCTTTTTTGCGCCGCCTCTCGAAAATCGAGGACGTCGTACTTTCTCCGCTTGTTCACAAACGGTACCGAAAGTTCGGTCGCATTCCAGGCCACCTGAACGTTTGAGATCACCGTGTTGTTCGAATCTGTCTGGTGGACTGCCAGATCAGGCTTGTAGAGTCGGCCGTTCGCGCAACGCACGTGTGGCTCGTCTTCTACTCTCCATCCTTTGCTCTTGCAATGGCGGGCTATCTTCTTTACTACTTCATCGTGCTTTCCGATCCTCTCCCAATGCGTCACAGGACAGGTCTGCAGCACATGTGAGAGATTCTCGTCTACTAGGCAACCCCCGCGACAGGCCCTTTTTCCTGCCGGCACTGACGGTATTGCTGTGGTTGGGAGATTCGCCGTACATAGCTGTATTGCTCGCACGTGGTCCCTCCCAGACCAACCGCGGGCTTGTTATCTATCCACGAACGACTTGCCTGGTCTTCGGCAGCCTGCTGTAGACATCTGGAGAGGACTTGGGTGGATAATCTCTCCCTCCAGAAAGCCGCGTCGTGGACTTCGCCCGCAAATTTGCTCAAGTGCTTCATCAAGTGTTTTACGGGCTCTGATCCCAGCACCGACAACAGTACTGCGCTGTTGGTCTTCTCTCGTAGACTGATCAACCTCCCCAGGAAGATTCGTGGAATTGCCTTGCGCAATTCTAGCACTCCCAAACCCCCGTCAGCCACCCGAGAATGGATCAGGGCGTCTGGGGTATGGACGTTCAGATGTACCGAAGCCTTTACTAATCTCGGGATCAGCCGATCAGTCTTTCTCAGCGTCTGCCCATTGGTTTTAGGGTTTTGCAATCCGTAGAGGAGTCTTGGGATGATATAAAGCTTTAAGATCGTAATTTTCTGGTTTGGTTTCAAAGGGGCTTTGCGGACATTGTCCAGCCACAGCGGTAAGTTGTTCAGACTCGGCCTGTTTATCCCAGTGTGGCCAAATTTGTAACCCAAGTACCGAAACGTGTTCAGCACGGGCACTAATGGTATTGGGCTATTATTGATTTTAAATGCAACTCGAGTCCTAATATTAATAAATAATTAATGTCATGGATATACATTACAAATGTATAATTTGTGTAACGATGAAGAATAAACAAAAATGAAATAAAAAATATATTGCTTTTTATATTGCAGGATTAAAATATCAAAAATCAAATACAATGTCAAAGTAAAATACAAATTATGTAGGTACTTATGTACTTTAACAATTTTATAATGTAAAATAAAACTTATCAAATAATGTGCATTACACAAGTGTATGAACATAATGTCTAATTAATTTCGGATCTAAAATCTGGGTAATCGTCATATGCGTTGGACAGTTCTAAGATATTTCCGCACGTATGAGCAGTTGGGACTCTGACAAAACCTTCTAGTTTATTAAACTTAATATTAATGTTGTGTCCTAAAATTACATCCGCTCCAGTACAAAACCTCAAAAACAATTTTAATCTTGATTTGTCGCTTTCTCTCAAAAATCTTTTTAAGAACCCCATGACATTTTCTTTGGATGTTGATAAGTTAACATCTGCCGATAAGAGTTTAATTAAATTTTTTGAAGTCACAATTTTTTACATACAGATCATTAAACATGCTTTGAGTCATCATGTTCTTCAAAATTGGTGACCAACTGTTTTTGAATGATACCTCTATGAGCTATATCAGTAATAATCGTTTTTATGTTGCTTGATGTTGGTTTCCATTGGCATTTTAACGTACTCAAGACTTCTTCTAACTCGTACATATCAACTTGATTAAAATCGGAACTAGCCAAACTTAGAATTTCTGATTCACTTGAACATACGTGTTGAAGAAAGAAATCTTCTAATGACGTTGTAGTATATCCAAATATGCACTGTTCCAAAAATGGGCGACATCATTTTGTTGGAAAGTAATTCTTCATCTCATATTCTTTAAATAAGATTTTTGCCACAGCAGACCACTTTTCACTGTTATAATCATGTTTTAAAATTGGAACTTTAGCCTTAGTACCTTCTGTCCAATGATCATAGAACGACTGCTAAAATTCGCTCAGCGCATCTCTTAACACTCCACCTGTATCATAACATGCTTCCTTCTTTTTGTTTGGTATTACCATTTTAATGTGTAACGAAGAGATAAAAATGTTGTTATCAATTCATTCAATACTTGACCGCGATGCAGAGTCAAAATTATAGATGTTGTAGGGGTATCTGATAAAGTAATTTTCCCTAATGACGGTGGACGATAGACTGTCCCAATATTGTTCAAATTAACAATGGCTGCTAAAGGTTTATGCGAAATAATACTAGCAACTTCGTTAAGGCTCAATTTTATAATCACGGTATTGAAGACCTTAAGTTTAAAGTATCAATTTTCCTTGTTGTAACAATGGGTAACCATGGTTATTGTCGACTTTAAATTTATTTCTTCGTCAAAGTTTATTGTAATTGGACTTACTTCAAACAAAATGTCATCATTGAAAAGACTCAGCGATTCGTGATGTTCTAGTGTTGTTAACAGTAGAAACTCTCTCCCTAGTTGCAAGGTAAAATCTTGCTTTAGTTAAGGACGTTATTTTAAATATTTCTTCTACAGTCATACCATTTCCAATTGTTTTATTTTTAAAGTCCAATAAGCTGCATGGAAATTAAGAAATATGTCCTTAGGAAGACATAGGTTCAATAGATCTACAAATCTGGCTGTTTTCGCAATTTCGACTTTTCTAGTTCCCCTTCCTTGTTAGGCGCGGCTAAACAGAGGACTGGTGATTTAGTCTCACGTGAAGTTGACTGCGCTGAAGTCTGCTCAGTACTCTACAAACGAAGCCCGCCAAATTCAAAATTCAAGGCTAAATATGTTTAATTGAAATGCATATCATTGCAATATCTTCACATTAACTTGACACTCTTCAGATCGAAATTTGTTCTCGGGGCGATAAAAATACTGCTCCCTTTCCAAAGTAAATGCAATAACTTGTTGCAGTAATAATAATTGTTACAACAATATCAGTTCTGTGATAAATTTACTTTAAAAGTTAAGTAACCCATGACTGAAAGACCGGGCTTAATTTTTATAAATTAGCTGTTTGTACCATTGACAAAAAAAGAAACAAATACAAATTCACAATAATTTTTATTTGAAAATAAAACTAGTTTTGATGCAGTTTGAGCCTAGAAATATTAGATAAAAATATTGTTGTGGTGGTCTTTACAAAAAACCTTTTTGTATTACATTTCTATTATTCCTTTCTGCTATAATTATGATGAATACAGGCATTTGCAGAACTTTCAGGTTACTTTTTAGAAAGGAATAATTCTAAGGTAGACTTTTCAGCATTAGTCGGTACTGTTAAATCTTGATTGCTTTTGGGCCTTTTCTTCTTTGTAGAAAAGAACGAAACTTGTTTAGTAATCTTCTTATTGCTGGGTTCTAATTTAGCTGTTTCTGTCATCTCAAACTGCTGTACATCTGACACATCAGCTATTTCAAGTAGTGAATTTGTGGCGTTTACTTGTCTGATAGCAGAAGCTAGTACCTCGTTAGTTGCAGGATTTTTTGCCAAGGATATTAATCGTAAAGCAGTATCAACTAGCTGATCTCGCAAAATGCTATTTTCTTTGGAAACTTTATTAAGTCCCTGTAAACAAGAATCAATTTCTTCTTGTAAACATACTTCATTTGCTTCAGTCATCCTATCTCTTGAATTGACAGTGCGACTATTTTCAACTTTATGAATGCAATAAAAATGAATGTGTTTACAAATGTTAGATTTAATAAAGTAGTCTGTGCATGTCCAGCTATATGAATGATAGCATATATTGCAACTCTGGCATATTAGTGCACAACATTTGCCGCTTGTTCTTCCTGCAATAATATAGGTAGGGTAAGGTGGTCGACAGTGGATCACCAATTTTTCAAACCCGTAAATCTCGGAAAATAATACATGAAATTTATGAAAATTTTGGGTAGAGTAACATGAATTATAATTTTATCGAAATATAGGAATTTAAACTCGGTTCTATTACAAACAAACTATAAAAAAATATTTAATTTTTAATGCATAATGATTCAGTGTTGACCAGGGGTGGTACACAGTGGAACGGACTACAGTTAACAGTGGATCAGTGTAGGGATCCTGGAAAAAGCGATTGCGATCGAGTCGATATCTTTACGATTTCGGTCGCTTTGGAGGGAAGGGGTTTAGGGGAGGATCTTTTCAAAAATGCGAAACCAATCACTTTTCAGCAATTTGTTAAGGTGAAAAGACTGAATTTTCAAACTACCTAACCTAAGTATCGTGAACGTAAACCTCGTGGACCACAAGTCTTATGTGTGTGGTGTTTATAGCGATTACTAGGTAAGCTTTACGTAAATCTTAACTTTTATGGTGTGTTCGTTTAGATAGTTTCATTTATAACAAAACGTTTTATGATTGTAATTGAGCATTTTAATTCCAGAAAAATATACAAAATGATGCGTTTTGTCTTAGAACATGCTTTGGACGAAGAAGAACGGGAAGATGGTATTAGAATAGCTAATGCGCAACGGCGTTTATTGCGTGATTCTAATAACGCATTTCATCTGCATGACACTCGTTTCGGAGAGTTATTCAGATTGAATAAAGAATTGATGCTGTCGCTGATAGACCAACTACGCCCTCATCTACCCCAAATGCGAAGAGCCAGTGAAATTCATCCGGAAGTGAAAATTTTCAGCGCTGTTCGATTTTTTGCAACGGGGGAGTATCAGAGAAGTGTAGGAACCAGCAGACATCACGCAATCAGCCAACAGAGTGCGGGTAGAGCTATTCGACAAGTTGCACAAGCAATTTATGAAAATTTAGGCGTTCAATGGATTAGGTTCCCCCGCACTCCACAGCAAAAAAATGCGTTAAAGGAAACGTTTATGAATGCCGTTCAATTTCCTGGTAATATAATAATTTAATATAGGTATACCTGCAAATTAATCATGCTTATTGCAGCTAAACTATTAAAAATATAAACTCGTTTACTTATCAAAAATTATAACTTGTGTGCCATTTGGAAATTTCAACCAATTTCAGATATAATTTTTATGTGCAGGTGTCATTGGATGTATTGACTGCACCCACGTGTCGCTTCTTGCCCCGCCAGGAGAAGAAAATAATTATTTAAATCGAAAGGGGTACCATTCGAAAAATGTACAAATTGTAAGTATTTTTCGTAGTGTATTAAACTGAAAGTAACAAGCAGTAGAGAAAATTATTGTAAGCAAAAAACATCATGTGCTTAATTCTTCATTTAATTGCAAAAATTTTTATTTTGCAGATCTGCGACTACAACTTAAAAATTTTGTCCATCAACGCCCGGTTTGCGGGGGCCACTCATGATGCATATATTTGGAGACTATCTGAAATAAGAAATGAGTTGGAGAGGTGCTACTTAGATGGAGATGAAGCCAGTTGGCTGCTTGGTGACTCCGGTTACCCCCAACAGCCATGGCTAATGACCCCCTTCGTGAACCCTGCTGCTAATTCACCTGAAGAACAGTATAATGTGCGACACATACAAGCAAGAAATTGTATCGAACGCTGTAATGGTGTTTTGAAATCGCGTTTTAGATGTTTGTCAGATGACAGACAGCTTCGATATAATCCAGTGCTTGTTGGCATGATTGTAAGTGCTTGTGCTGTTCTTCATAATATGTGCATTGCAGCAGGGGAAGAAGTTATTAATATAGAAGTAGCACTTGAACCCCCCGCAGAGCCACATCTCCAAAGGGCGGAGGTAGCAAACAACGCTGGTCGTCTGGCAAGAGAACAAGTGGTGCAGCAATATTTTAATAATTAATTGATGATTAATTGATACATAAATAACTTAGTACTTAATATATTTCTTGTTTTTTACATATTTATTATTTTTGGAAAGTTTTTTGGAAGTTTTTATATACATAATACAATATTTATTTTTTATTTATTATTTTTGGAAATTGCATCGGCAACGGCTTGGAGGGCACCTATCAACTTCCCCATTTGGGCTTCTTGCCTAATGCCTCGTTGGCGGATTTCCAATTTTATCTCCTTTACTTCCTCCTTCATCCCCCCAATTTCATCGCGGATTCCTACCAGCAGCTTGTCCATGGACTGCTGGTAGTCATCCAACGCCTGCCTCTTGGTAATACGAGGCTGCCTGTCGGAGCCGGAGACAGTAGGGAGGCTACATTGCTTTGTTGCTTCCTGCCTCTGCTGCAGGGTGGGGGTGATATTAGGAGACGACGGCGGCAGCGGCGGCGGGTCCTAGTAAAATATTTGAAAGTTATAAATTAATATAACTCGGAGATTAACTAAGTACATTATAGATAAATCATGTGTAAATTTAAATTGGTACTCACGTGTACAGTTGAAGTACTGGCAGAGTTTATTGGAGAATCAGGCAAAGACACCTGTAAAATATTAATTATTAGTGAAATACGAAAAAACATGTGCAATTTAACGTACCGACGTCAACCCCAAAGTCGCGGTGCACTCATCACCATCGTAACTGGACCTGCCAATTAACCCCAAAAGCCTCTCTTCATTTGGGGTTAATGGTTTTGCAAAGGCAGGTCCACCACCAGTGCCTTTACGATAGGATTGTAGGTCGGCGTATCGAGTCTTCACCTTACTCTTCCAATCAATAAACGACTACAAAAATAAGTGTAAATATTATATTGTCGGTTATCAAGGATCAAACTGCTAATAAATAATTTCCTTACTCTTTGCCATTTTTCTGGCGATTTTTGAACTGTTCCCAAAGAGTTCATAGTGGCAGCGAGTTCTGACCACAGATCATTTAATTTCCTTTTTCCCATTGGCCCCGAAAATTGATTTTTAATCATTTCGGGGTGATTGGTGAGGAAGTCGAGCATATGACTCCACATATCTGATGGCATTATCCCTCTTTTGGCCATTTCTAGTAACAAATATAATTAATTAGATTTCTGCCAAGAATCTGCAGCCATGAGAAAAAAATAAGTAGTTATATATTTACACTTACCGGTTTATTTACGCAGTAGTAATTTTCAACAAATTAATAACACAAATACTAAATCGGGCCGGAGACAACTTCACAACACGAAAGCACAGAAATATGAGAAAACATACTTACATGCGTCCCTTATATTTGCTTTTAACAAAAAAGAGGTTTCTGGGGAAAACCCAGAATTTGGGCCTTATCAGTAGTAAATTTACAACATGCTTCACACTTTAAAATGCTAAAGTACCGGCTCTCTTTCAATCGTTACTTATTATTATCTATATTCTAAGATACAAAATTTGCCGACTACAAACACCGAAAGGATGAAGGAAAGAAAGATTAACGATGTCCTAATCGGCAAGAAAATTGAGCTGACTACGGTCCCGAAAAGATTGCTAACGAGGCTACCTGACAAGTTGTTATTTCTGAAGTACCTAAATTTAACTTTAACACACTAAACAATTGTCACTTATGATATTCCTAGTGCATTGATTATTTCCGGAAATTTTTTCAAATGCATTTCTAAAACGTATTAATTAGCTCGAGTGGAACATGCATGAGAATAAAATTTCCGGAAATAATCAATGCACTAGGGATATTATAAGTGAAAATCGCAACGACAGAGACATTGGTCCATTACATCATTATGATGTCATTATTAATAAATAAATGATTTTGATTGGCTGAAATAATTTCCACTTATTAATTTCATGCAAGGTGCAAACATTTTCAGGAAATTTTTACATTGTCATAGAAACGACATCGATTGATCAAAAGAGTCAAGAGTTACGACAATTTTCAAGAACTCTTCCTCCGTTATCAACCGTTTTCGAGAACATGTTTATTAAGAAAACCCGTTTAATTTTTTGATTTTATATCCGCCTCTCAAGTTTGTAACAGTTATTCCGGGACACTATGTATACAAAAATTGAGATATGCGTATGAATTCAAACTTGCGTTTCAATCTGACAGAGTTAGAATATAAGCTACTGTATATTATGAATCCAACAAATTATTATAAATGTAACAAAATTTGTGGAGGATATTATTTTGGTATAGAAACATACTTTATGGTACGATTGTACCTAGGACTTTTGTTTACAGATATTTTTTCTGAATGTAATTACAAATGTCCAAGTTGACTGGGATATAACGTTTATTCAAGGAAATAATTAAAATGTTTGTCGACATTATGATTTTGTAAAATTTGCAAGCACGTTTTGAAGAAAAAATTCAAATAATCTAGAGATCATTTAAAAGTGGTTTCGGAAATAAAAATTGTTATTTTTTACCTACAAACGTTATAATATTGGTACATATTATGAACAACAAGATAAAGATTAGTTAAAAACCCCTTGTTAATCTCCAAATAACGATAAATATGCAATATCCGAAGAATCGCTTTTAAAGCAGCACCTTTGGAGTTGTAGAAACGATTTCCACTAAGAACAGGTAAAGTTGGGTGCCGGAGGCTATAACCCTTCCACTTGTACCTGAAAATATTTGAAAATCCATCCCCTAAGCCGTCATCTACCAATGCCATTCATAGGGATGCACCTTCGGCACACCAAAAAATGCGATAGCCTCTCGGAACTCTCTGTTTAACCGATTGCGACTCGGTTGATATCTATCCAAAGCAACCGTTTTTGGTTGCTTAGAAGCGACTCGATCGCAATCGCTTTTTCCAGGATCCGGCTACAGGACTCACAATTATTGCACATATTATAAAATGGAAAAATTAACCCATTCTCAAAAAATACATATAGAAAAACAATATAATATTTTCAAAATAAATTTATATAAACAGAAAAAATAATACATTTTTGAGATTAAAATATAAGAAAAAAAATCAGCAAATTTTCAATCGAGAAAGATCGGCTGAAAATTTATAATAAGACTGTCGCCTAGCGGTACCGCTAATTGTAGGATTCGGAAGGATGAATTTCACATCCTGTTCCTTGACAAATGCCAGGTCAGGCACATCTGGCATACAAAATTGTTGCTGCGATTTAAATTTCAACCTAATGGTAGCCACTCACCTACAGGCCGCCTGCAGGTCTAGGACTGACAGGCTCAGGCTGCAGGCCAAATCTTTACAGGCCATACACTATTCAGGCCTGAACGTGGTCCTGACCTTCAGACCGCGGTCTTACAGGCCGCAGCCTTCCGGCGGCCTGAAGCTTCGACATCCACTAGACAGTTCAGATCAGACAGTTTTGTGCGATGGCTACGAAAAAGAAAATTGCTGCGATTTTGATCATTTTACTATTATCAGAGTCCCATAGAGTGCCTAAACGATTTTGGGTTAAGGATTGGCTTCTAAAACGGAATGAATTCTCGCACATGAAACTTGTTAAGAAACTCAGAAGATGTAGTGCTGATGACTTGAAAAATTATCTTCGCATGAACGACGAATGTTTTCAAAAATTATTAAGTCTTGTTAAACCCTTCATATCAAAAAGGAACACAAGAATGAGACAAGCAATAAGTCCTGAAGAAAGACTGATAGCAACATTAAGATTTTTGGCAACAGGACGAAATTTGGAAGATCTTAAATTCTCAACAATAGTTTCTCCACAAGCATTGGGACGCATTATTCCAGAAACTTGCCGATGCATTTACAAAGTTTTGAAGGAAGATTATTTAAAAGTAAGGACCCCATATAGGTATATGAATAAATACTAACGTAGTTTTAAGAAAACTTAGGTATATTTTTTATTGAAAATGAAATAACTACAAAGAAAAAAATAAAACAATATTTTATGGTTGTGGTGACCGTATGAATGAAAGATATTCACTGAATGGCTGTGTCTCAGATTCGGATTGACTATTATTATTATATACATATTGTGAGTCATCTCGAGATTGTTGTGGGAAGCTACCGGAATGTTCATCGTTATAAGAGCTTCTGCTAAAATTACGCATGGAATTACAAGTTACAGCAGCATCTTCCGTCAATTTCTCCATTCTTCCGTAGTTTATAATATCCGATATCAACTTTTCTGCGATTACTCTTTGTTTTTCTGTCATACTTTTGAGTTGAAAGCCAATTCTTTGCCCTGCTATGCGATATTCATCAATGTCTTCTGGTTGTAAAAGAGTTTTTTCTGCTAATTGTAACAGTTTCAACTTCTTTTCTTCACAAGAGGATTTCTTATTCATTTGCTGAATCATGGAGGGATTTTTTCTCTTCCTGGAGGCAGTTGAAGCTGACTCTCCATTAGTGGAGGCTTCTGAATGACCACTTTTGGGTGTATCTGGTTGAAGATAAGATGGCGATTGAGAAACATTCTCTACGTTTTCATCAATCTGAAATTAGTTTTTATTATTAGTGACAATTTCAGCACGGTAACTACTAGATATTACATATGTATAATTTTGTTTACAGTTTCCCCAAACTTCTGAAGAATGGCAAGAAATAGCTAACAATTTTGAAAATAGATGGAATTTCCCAAATTGTGGCGGGGCAATTGACGGAAAACATATAAGGATCGTTAAACCTCCAAATACTGGATCTTATTTTTACAATTACAAAGACTACCATAGCATAGTGCTCATGGCCATAGTGAATGCTGATTACGAGTTTATTTATGTGGACGTTGGCTGTAATGGCCAAGTTTCAGATGGAGGAGTTATGGAAGCAACTGATTTTTTTGATAAATTGAAACGGAAGCAACTTAATTTACCATCTTCTGAAACCACAAAAGATAACATGAACTATGTGTTTGTAGCGGATGATGCTTTTTCATTACACGAGAATCTCTTGAAGCCGTTTCCACAAAAAAATTTAACTCGAGAACAGCGTATTTTTAATTATAGATTGAGTAGAGCACGACGGACTGTTGAAAATGCCTTCGGGATATTAGCTAACAGATTTAGAGTTTTTCATACGGCAATAAACATGAATCCGAAAAAGATTGACTATATTGTTCTTGCCTGCTGTGCATTGCATAATTTTCTTCGTAGGCATGCAAAAAATTCTTACATATCTCATAACTACGTCGATACGGAAATTCTTGACACCGGTGATACTATAATTGGAGATTGGAGAAGAGAAAACAATCTTGACGGCTTACAACTTGACCACGGTCGCAATCCTTCGCAACAAGCAAAGGAATGTCGCGAAATTTACAAAAACTACTTTATGCACCGAGGAAGAGTGTCATGGCAAGATAATTTTGTATAACAGAATTTCTAAGAATAATTATTTAGTACCTATATTGTGTATGATATTAAATAAACAAATTGGTAAACTTTTAAAAAGGTAACTTACCTCATTATCTGATTTATCAGAATCATCTTCAGACTCTTGCGAAATGACTGATGATGTTGTTTCTCTTCTTTCTTCCTGATCTGCTGTAAATAACAGCAAATCGTAGTACCATAAAGTGGAGATATAGATGTCTTCCGATGAACATCCTGATTTTTTTGAAGCTTTGACTTTTTTCAATTCTTTGCGGAAGGAGGATCGTAGATTATTTATTTTCTTTTTGACCGTGTCTATATTTGCACTTTGGTTTACGGATTTGTAATGTTCTAATAATTTATCGAACGCTTTTTCCCGTAAGTTCCGGTCTGAGTACGATTTAGATTTCACTTTCCACAAAGCTGGATGTTGTCGATAAATTTGGATAAACTGTTCAATGAACGCATTGCTTTTATCACTCATTTTTCTCACTGCCGCAAATCCACACAAATTTTCTGTCTAGTCAAAAGATCTCGCCCTCGGTCAGGACTGACGATAATTCACCACTCACTTACCGTTTTTTATTGTTTATGCCAGCCTGCAGGTTCAGACCTGCAGGCGGCCTGTTAATGTATGGTAAAAATTGGCCGGCGGTCAAGCCGCCTTCAGGCCGGGGCCTGCAGGCGGCCTGTAGGTGAGTGGCTACCTTAAGAAAGCTGACATAATATTCCATATTATCGTTCACAGTTTCCAAAACCTTGGCAGTGTAGAAAACCCTTTGCTTTTTAGTACAAAATAGGACTAGCACAAATTCTTCTTGTTCTGCTTGACGAAATAAGGGTTGTTCTAAACGCTCTTCAGTCAAAACATTTTCATCGATTTCCACTTCGTCTTCTTCAAACCAATCATTGTCATTGTCAGAATCTTGACACAATGCTTTTTCATCGTAGTCTTCTTCTTCGAAATCACTTTGCAACACTCGACGCTTCACCTTTTTTTCTTTGGTTTCCTTTCTTCTTTTAGTTGCTTCTCTAGCTGTTGCTATTTAATTTTTTTCTGGAGTATCGGTGGCTATGATGCTTTTTCCTAGCTTCCTTGGTTTTCTTTTATTGCTTCTAGGCTTGGCTTTCAGTGGCGTCCTAAATTGTTCTGGAGATACAAAATTACTGTTGCAATTGGATGGTCCAGCAACAGCATCATCGTGTGAAACCTGCGCCATATTAAGAACTGGTTGTGTAGTGGCTGAATTTTTATTCAATTCAGGTGTTGGCGAAGTTAACTCAATATCGTCAACGGTAACAGTAGCTAGTGACACGTCAGCTAGAGGAACTGACCTTTGGTCAACATTTTCAGACTGCATTGCCAACTGGACTGGAATCGGCCGATCTGTCACTGTGCTGGGTAAGAAATCATCACTGGAGAATATATCCCTGTCAAATGGGCATATTCCAGTTTTCTTGAAAGCTTTAGTTATGTTGGAAATGGTCATTGACTTCGTAAACGCTATTTCAATCAATTCTCCAACATGGTATATGGTAACTGGGCAACCTGGATGACGCATCAACCAAGAATCCATAGCATTGTGATAATAACTTTTAAACGGGCCGAAAATTCCCACATCCAAGGGCTGCATTCTTGCTGATGTATGAGGATGAAGTGTAAGGACAGTTACTCCGGATTTTTTTGCCAAGTCAAGCGCCTCAATACTCAAATGTGATTCGTGGTTGTCCATTATTAAAATACTGGGATTGTCCGGCGTGCTGTGGCTGTGCTTGATAAAATGTTCCATTACTCCGACAAACAACTCACTGGTCATCCATCCCGATGGTGTTGCTAGAATCAGCGTTCCAGGTGGTGTCCCAGAAGTCATTCTGGGATTAACTTTTTTTCGGGGGAAAATAATTGCAGGTGACAATGCTTGACCACTAGCACTAATAATGCAGCAAGTTGTGCATAGTGTTCCCTTTTCACCGCTGGTGACTTTGCACAAGTTTTTGTGCCCTTTTGGTCCAATAACTTTCTGAGGTTTCTGCACTGTGGTCGTCCCTGTCTCGTTTAAGTTGTATATCCGAGTTCCATCGGCAAAAGCTGGAGTACGCTGGATTACTTTTTCCAGATTATCGAAAAATGTTTTGACGGTCTCTTCATTAAATGCTGTTGCCCTGGCCAGGCTGCAAGCCTCCGGTTTTCTAAGGCTTAAATCCGGATGCCGTTGACGAAAACATCGGAACCAGTCAACCCCCGCCAACTTCTCCGTCTCCCAATTGGGTGGTATTTTGATATTATTAATCGTTGCCATTTGATAGGCTACTTGGCGACAATCTTTCGATGACAGACCGTAAAATAATAAAGCACATTTTTTGTAATAGGCTTTCAAAATTTCTTCGTGCTGGTCAGAAAACACCTTGTGTACAGCATAATTAGGAACTAAACGGAGCTGCACATTAGGTTCAGCAGTCCTTTGTTTCTGCTTATAACGTTGTAATGTCGTGAAAGCAACACCAACTTCCTTCGCAGCTTGGCGGATACTCGAACCGCTTTGAATTAATTGCAGCCCAGTTTCTATCTGGGCCTGGGTGTGCTTGCCAATCTTTCTCTCCAAACTATTTCTTCGAGGCATTGTCTGCAACAAAATTGACAAAATTTGGCACTAAAAAATTTAAATGTAAGGTGTTAGGTTCACAGTGGATCGTGATCCACTGTTAACCATGTGACACTGATCCACTGTTGACCAATTCGGCATTTTATGTTCAAGCTGTGATTTTGACAGAACAAATTGAATAAGACCTGTTATTCAAGTGCTCTCATGTAAGTTAATTCTTTCTTGAAACATCGGAAACACTCTAAACTCTATCATAGAAGATGTGATTAAACTACACAAAAAGTTCGACTTACCTGATAATAAAAAACGGAGATGTTATAACACAAACACAACTGTTGAATATCCAACCGCCAACGGAACCGCTTAGCTGTGAGATCAGTCAAAGAGAGATCACTTTAGCTACCACGTGCATCTCGCACAAGCGCATACATACAATGGTTTAACCAATGAAGGACTGATTCACTGTGTACCACTGATCCACTGTTGACCATCCTACCCTACTTTTCGTTATGCTATTAAATATAGACCATGTTTTGTAATCATCATCACCATTACTTTTCAAATCAAAGTTAGACTTCCAAGCAGTTTGATGGCTTTCATTGATTGTCTTCAATCGATTTGTACATTTACCTAAAAAATATAAATAAATAAAAATATAAATTAACTAAAGAAACGCTTACCTTTGGTGAGCTTAATGATTCGTTCAACCTGTTTATCCCGGATGAAGCGCATCAAATTGTGAAGACTTTTGTCCATCCGTTTAATTTTCTTTCCTTCCAGATATTCGTATTTAATAACACGGTGCATGCTTTCAAGATACATGTTTGTGTTAATCAGCAATTCCTTTCGGTAACAATATGCCCATGATGAATAATTGCTGCCATAATTTTTGACAAAATATTCATAAAATGACACTGTCTCTGGATCACATTGCAGCTGCAATAAAAACTCATTATAAAATTTTACAAAAGCTGCCTCATCCAATGTTGTTTGTATTACTTTAAGTGTCTTGTAAACATTTTTTCTTTTTTCTAACGTAGTGTCCTGGTTACAAGAAACAATTTTCATTAAATTTGACCTCCAGGTTCGATCTATATGCCAAGAGCAAAAAAGCCGATTTGGAACAATACCCATAACATCTTTCCAGGCATTGTAATATGTTTCTGTGATGTCACTCATAAAAGTCTTAGTGTTTACAATGCCCACCGAATTTTTTATTTCATTAAAAAATACCTCACAAATTTTACTATCTTTTCTATTTGAAACCATATAAGCCACGGACATCCCTTCGCCAAATTCATCGCTGACCATGACAGTATTTAGTTCAAAAACATAGGGGTTTGTACCATGGGTACCATCAACACAAATAAATTTGTGTGCAAATTTTTTTATGGACTCTATTTGAATCTTATTCATTATGATGAGGCAAAAATCAGATGGTTTCAAATAGTATTTTTGATCATCAACACCCTGGGGCTTGTAAAACTGCACTGGATTATTGTTTTCACCTGCACATTCCTTCACCCAAAGTGCCACACTTGTTGCATCATCTGAATGCCTTACACCCTCAACAACATCAATTTTAAATGACCGTTTAATGTTATAAATATCCTTCCTAGTGGTTAAATCGACACGATGTAAGATATTATTTTCTCCCATACTGTCTCTTATCGAATCGATAATCTTAGACACACCTATCAAAAGTTTCCCAGCAATATTTTTTCTAGCATTCTCAGGAATTCGAATATGTTGGAGTTGCTGCATATCATGCCCATAATGGGTTTTTAAATATTTAATTCGAACAGCATTTGTAATGTTATTTAACCTAACGACTATGTGACTAGTACACATCAAGTCAATTTTTTTGGAGCCCTGAGATTTTTGCAAACGTTTGTGGTTAATAATGTTTGTCATCTTTCCTAAAATGTAAATACCTTGATTAAAAGTTCCTTTTTCCAGAATTACACCTACCTGAACGACTGCATTCATAATAAGACCTTGTATACATTTTGGACACTTTCTGGCCTGTTTTATAAATATATATTCGATTTGATTCTTTTCTTCAATACTCTTAAGCCACATATGGAATTCTGAAAATGGAAATAAATTACTAAAATACATCATACTTGTTTAATTTTTTTCATACCGCCTAATTTTGCAAATCTTCTTCCACAATTTTATTTTCAAAGCTATGAATAGTGACCAGATGTTTAAGTAGAGAACTTCTACATTGAAAGGGTAAACTGCATTCGAGACACTTATTGATAAGTGTGTTATTATTCTCACGATCAACTGCTTTACTTATGTTTATGAACATTTTTCTGGTGAGCATTCAATCCACTTTTATCAAAGAAAGTTTTGTTGGATATGACACAGGGGACCCTTTATGTTTTCCGGAATTTTTCTTCGATTTCTTCACCCCGTGCACTAACTTTAAATGCCTATTTGCATTACTTTTATTATTAAACAGTTTGTCACATACACAACACCTGTTGGTCAAGTCCATTATTGCGAACGGAGTAATTGAAATCGAGCGAAAATATCTCTAGAAAATTGAGTCAACGACTCAACACTTGAAAAGTAGGAAATAACACCGGCAAAAGCAGGTCAAAAGTGAGGTTATGGATAAACTTCTACGCTTGACGTTTTACAAGGTCACAAGAGGACTAAATCACTCAGCCTCTGTTTAGCTGCGTCTTCCTTGTTTAGCTCTTACTTGGATAAGTTTATCACTATTAGCACTCCAGAGTCAGCCTAATTTAACAAATCGTGTATTTTTTGTGATCTTCTTAAGCGCTTATTTTCTTGTTGGTCCTCTTCATCACTACTTAGCGTCAATTTGTCTGATTTTTTCTGCCTCTTGTTTAATTTTTTTTAGTCGCTTCAAAAGGCCTAATTTTTTTGTATTATTTTGCTCACAAAAGTTTAAAAGTGCAATTTTGCCACCATATTTTGGAATGTATGTCTGTAATTGAGACTCATTCATACACTGAATAACGGAACCCTCAATCTATAAAAAAAAATTATTAGATAACAAATATACGATGTTAAAGGAAATTATATACAAGTGACAACCCACTAGATATTAATTAGTATTTAATATGTATACATACTGTTTCTTTCTTCAGGTGCACTATGACCTCTTTTTCAATTCTTTGTTGGCGTAAAAATGCGTTTTAATCCAGATCCATTTTAGTATAATTACCTCGAAACATATGATGCATTATTGTTCTGAAACTATAAAATTACAACTATTTACATTGTGCCCACATCTGATATAGGTGGTTATAATTGGCAGCAACAATTATTGGAATTACTTTGTTAAGCCAACAAAAGATCCTTTCGATGTCGTTATCTAAAGAATCATTTAATCAACAGATTATACAGATTATTTCACGGTAAACATCCATTAAGTATCTTAAGAAAGAAAAAAGCTACGAAGCTGAAAATTTAGCCAGTCATCAACTGTTCCTGAGATATTAATTTCTTCGCCACATTATTTTTTTGTTAAAGTTTTCAGAAAAATTTGAATATATCAAAAAATACTGATTTTAGGTAGGTAGGTAGGTATAGGGAATTTTTAACAAAATGACCTTTAAATTTTCCGCAACATCCAAAAATAAATAAAAAATTGAGGTATTTCATTTGAAATATCAAAGTTGATGTCAAGTTTCGGTATACGCGGAAGCGCCACCATAATAACAGTATTTTCAGTGATTATACTGTATTCAAGTTAACTAAAAAGCCAGTCAAAACCAATGCACGTGAACAACGGCTTGCCGAGTTCACACGAGTGAGATTTTACGGAAAGTCAACATTTTCAGAAATACACATATATGCATATACATTTACATTTACATTTATTTTATTAGACTAGGGCTTCGCCCTAGTGAGTGAAGACCTCTACAGTAGAGACGTTTCCATTTTAGTTGAATGTAGTTTTTTAGACGACGATTGTTTTTCTTTTTCCAAAATGACAATAAAAATTTCAAGTTTTCAGCTTACTTTAATTTGATTGTCTGCCTTTAGCCCTCTCTCTCCCTCAATTATTTCCTTGTTCGTCCCTCTTTCTTTGTTTCTTTGTCTATTTGTTTTTTTTCCCTGTAATGTAAAGAAAACAAAGTGTAGGTTACGTCTTCCCATTTGTTGACAATAATTTGCAGTGGAAAATAATAATATAAATAATTATTTATACTTTACAGCAGACTCTAATAGCACCACCGCGCCATCTATCATCGTTGGCGCACGTGAAATATAGGCCGCTACTCATTTGCAATTAACGTTTTCTTTAGTTGTAGTTGGGGATTTAGTGTTTGTAGAGTTGTATAAATTGAATCGTATGGAATCACGGAGGATATAAGAAGTAGGGAGGGGGAGTGCCGGCTCGGACGTGAAGCCGGAAGCCGCCATTTTAGTACGCTGCATGTTGTACGCCTAAGACATTCTATCACGTGCAAGTGCGATAAAGAAATTATATTGCTTTCCTTTTCTTTCTTTAATAAACGCCTTGAAATCCCCTGCCGTCTCGCGGCTTCACTTTTTCTCGCCCATAAGCTTGGTTACTCTCTCTCCCCATTATTATATGCTCCGTGTATGGAATGCAAAATTTACTTGGACGTATTTTATCTTTTTTTAAAGGAGCATGCTAGAAAGGAAACGTTTGGTTAGAGAGTAATGCAAGGCCATGATTTTGAATTTTAATTATTTTATTTGATTTGAATAACAAAAATAAAAATATATGTTAACGACACTGGGGTGGCTACCCCAAAAACAACAACAACACGTTAAATAATGTTTTATTTACACTTTGATCCACCCAACCACCACACCGAGCTCAAAGTTCACATTTTACCAACGCTGTGAAGCAGCCGTACTGACTAACTTAACTTATATCCGAGGCGCGCGCGGATAGCGAGCGTCCTGTCGTGTGTATTCGTGCAACTCCGTTGGGTGCGCGGTTCAGCCAACCGTACACTAATAGGGGATGGTATGCAATAATGTGTTATTGCTAACACGGCCATTCTGACATTGGTGCGGCCTCGCACCTTAAAGACATGAATACACAAAGTCTTAACTATCAATTATCAACAAGAAGCTCACCCTCGATTTTGGGAGGTGGTCATTAACAAAAAGCAAAACATAAACAAATCAACGCACAGACGTGTGGAGCCGTGAAATGTGATAGCAACTTAGCAACACAAGGCAAGTCAAAGCATTTGAATGCGTATGGTAGGTCAGGACCTGATCGTGGCTACGTCGCCTCGAATTTCAAGATAGCAAAAGCAAAATAAATACACCGGCGGTGGCACCATATCAATCGGCTGCGTTTCTGTTACATTACCTTTCGGCTACAAGGGATACAGTGCTCCCGTTTTAGCGGGACTACCGCAAAGAGTTGGCGGGACTACCGCAAAATGCCAGCGGGACTACCGCAAAAACGTTGGCGGGACTACCGCAAAATGCCAGCGGGACTAGGGGTAAGCTCCCTACTGCGGGGAGCATGAGTCTCCGAAGAGACTTGTTGTCAGATGGTCGACGACTTTGCTGTTATAAGTCGGATTGCTTGTCAGTGTGAGTGGAAAGCGTCCGCTCCCTCGACAAGCGGCAGACACCAACTTGATGCCGTAACCGGGTCAACGGTTAGGCCCCATTACGCGGGCGCCCCTGCCTCGACCACACAGCCTTCGAGAAAGCCATGTGGATCGAGCCGCCCCATTTCAGCGCCGTTTGCACGCAGCTGCGTCGTACGTGAGGGGGGACCTGGAGGATCTCTGAGTCGGTGTTGTTTATCCGCGGCCAAATGCCTCGGGCCCCTAGGACTATCGGGGCAAAGACCAGATTCTTTCCCGGCCACCTCCTTCGTGCAGCCTCTCGAAAGTCGAGAACGTCGTATTTATTGCGCTTGTTCACATACGGCACCGAAAGTTCGGTCGCATCCCAGGCTACCTGTATGTCAGTGATCACCGTGGTGTTTGACTCTCGCTGATGGACTGCGAGGTCGGGCTTATAGAGTCGGCCGCTCGTGCACCGCACGTACGGCTCGTCCTCGACATCCCACCCTTTACTTTTGCAATGGCGGGCGATCTTCTTAACAACTTCGTTGTGCCTTCCGATCCTCTCCCAATGTGTCACAGGACAGGTCTGCAGCACATGTGAGAGATTCTCGTCTACAGGGCACCCCCCGCGGCAGGCACGTTCACCTACCGGAGCCGATGGTATCGCTCTGGTTGGGAGATTCGCCGTACGGAGCTGGACAGCTCGCACGTAGTCCCTCCCAGACCAACCGGGGGGCTTGTTATCGATCCATGAGCGACTTGCCTGGTCTCCGGCCGCCTGTTGTAGGCCCCTGGAGAGAACTTGGGTGGACAATCTCTCTCTCCAGAAAGCCGCATCATGGACTTCGCCCGCCAACATGCTCAAGCGGCTCATCAAATGTGTGACGGGCTCTGATCCCAGCACCGACAACAACACTTCGCTGTTGGTCTTATCTAGGAGACCGGTCAACCTCCCCAGGAAGATTCTCGGAATTGCCTTGCGCAATTCTAATACACCCAGACCCCCGTCAGCCACTCGAGAGTGGATCAGAGCGTCTGGGGTATGGACATTCAGATGGACCGATGTCTTTACGAATCTCCGGATTAGCCGATCGGCCTCCCGCAGCGTTTGCCCATTGGTTTTAGGATTTTGCAATCCATAGAGGAGTCTCGGGATAACATACAGCTTCAAGATGTTAAGTTTCTGGTCTGGCTTTAGCGGGGCTTTACGGACATTGTCCAGCCACAGCGGCAAGTTGTTAAGAATCGGCTTGTTAATCCCACTGTGTCCGAATTCGTGACCTAAATACCGAAACGAGTTCAGTACCGGCACGATCGGTATTGGGCTATTACTGATCTTATACAAAACTCGAGTTCTGGCCACTGTTCTGCCCCCGACGGAACCGGCCACTAACGCCCGACATTTCGCTGGATTAATTTCCATCCCCCTCCGCCGCAAGAAACTAGAAGTCTCCGACAACATCAGGGGTACTGACCGCTCTTCATCAGTTAAAAGTATAATATCGTCAGCGAATGCCATAGCAGCGCAGTGCGCCCCGCCGGGTAGCGTGCCCCCAAAATAGTGTGAGTCCAAACCAGTTAGAAGCTCGTCCATTACTATGTTGAATAATAATGGACTAATTGGGTCACCCTGCCTGACTCCCCTACGAATGCCCAAGGGCCTCGTCGAGTCGGTACCGGAACGGATGGTCGTCGTAGCCTCAAAGGTGCTCATTATGTATTTTGACAGGTCCTGGGAGAAACCGAAGCGCTCAAGAGCCCTCCGAATCGACCCGTGCGACACCGTGTCGAAAGCCTTCCTGACATCCAAAGAGATGACATGGTATGGCTTGCCTAGGTCCGTACGAGATTTTATGTACGTGTCCAGTATGAGGGCGTTTCCCAGAGTGCCGTCCGTGTCGACAAACCCTCTCTGGTGTTCTGAGAGGTTTATTTTCCCTTTAATGTGTTGGATCAGCACTCTGTGAAGCAGCCGCTGGACAGCCGACCCGATGGTAATCGGCCGCCAATTGGAAGGTTCACCGAGGTCGCCGTCTTTGGGGATCAGGGTGGTTCTTAATTTTCTCCATTGTGTCGGCTGGACGTTCCTGCTCAATATAATATTGAACAACACCGCCAGCTCTAAGTTCGGTGTGGACTTGACCGTCGGCACGGACACTCGGTCCGTACCGGGAGCGGACTCCGACCATTTGGCTTTCGCCTTGGCCACGTCAAGCTCTGTTACAGCCGGGAGATTGACCCCTTCTTCCCCTCCGACACGATCGTAAGGAGCATCATCGATCGGCGACTCGGACTCAAAAATCCCACCATAAAAAGCCTCAATCGCGGCCGTAGAAGGACCCTCCGACCGGTCCCCTATGGGCTTGCCAGCAATTACCCCTTGTGCCAATCCTCTCCTGTTTTTGTTGTATAGATCCTGCGTCTTTTTGAAAAGCGAGGCTCGCGCCCCACTGCCAGTATTTTGCTGGCCATAGTGATGCGCAGGACCTTGTCTGTTCGCGTTGTTATTACCGCCCCTTCGGTGTTTCTGCTTTGACACCTTTTGACTCGCTAGAGTTGTTTCGAGCCAGCGATCTACCACATATAAGACTCGATCGCTTGGCTCTTTTAGCGCTACTTTGACCAGCTCAGTCATGCTTGGGGGTATAGAGTTGGAAGCGTCCAACTGCCTCAGAAAGGCAGCCGGGCCACCTCCAGCCCCAACCTCCGTTTGCTCTGCCTGCGTAAAGAGGGGCAGATTTGTGCTGTCACTTGCCCTATCGGGACTTGACAGCACCGGAGACAGATGGTCTTCCTGAGCTGGGTGTGTCATAGCTGGGCTGGCTATTAAGACTACAGGAGAGAGGGGTCTGGGTCTTCCCCGAATGGCAATTGGCCCGTCGGTTTCCGGTGTTGGAGGAGTCCGCGGGCCGCGAGAGAGAACTCCCACAGCAGGACAACGAGCCGCGAGGCGCGTAGCTCTGACGCTCCTCAACGGTCTAACGTCCTCGATGATTTCCTCCACAATTTCAGATGCAGGAGGCTCTGGTGTGCTTTCGGGCCCGATGGTCAGCCCGGCCAGCTCTGCGTTCGCATTGCCGACGAGCTTGGCGGCGTTTGCTCGTGTTGTGCGAGTCGCAGGTGCCGTTACCGTACTTGCGGTTCTAGCCTGCCGAGAGGAACTTGTTACCGTTGCGGTCTTAACGGCTTTTGCACGTTTTGTGACTTGCGGAGCAGGTGTGTTAAGGTCAACCTGCGCTTCCGCTCGCGCTATCTCCAAGTATCTGCGATACTCGGGCTTCTCTCTCTTCGTACGGACCTGTTGTTTAGTCAGGCCCGTCGCGGCCATCATATCTTTGTAAAAGTACCCAGTGGTACTTGTGGCCTCTATCCTGGCTATGGTAGCTAGAAGCTCGCTTTCGGGCGCCGGCATCTGCGCCTCTAAATCCTGCTGGTATTCTGCAGGATGGGCCCGCCTTTCATGTTGGCGGACCCCGGCATATGTAGCGTACTTTGCGCCACAGAACTGGCAGGAACCCTGGTCTCGGGTCCCGCACTCTTTTTGGTGCCTTGCCAGCGAAGTCTTAAGAGCATAAGACTTTCCACGGTGACAAGCAAAGACCGACCCCGCAGTAGGGGCCGGGATGGACGGCCGTTGGCTACCGGTATTTAACTCGGCGCCATTTGCTTTAGTGTTTACACCCTTAGCCGTCGTTACTGACACGGGCGTATTAGGCTTCCGTGTAGGTGGTGGCATATTGGTCTTAAGCCTCCACTTGATTCAACCAGAAACGCAAGACTAGCCTTGGTACACACACAAGGAAAGCGCCTTAACGTTACCAATCGAATCGCACAGCTGTACTTGGTCACCGGTCGTTACAACACGGCTTACCAGCGGGCCCACGAGGAGGGGACAGCCACTATGACTTAGTGCAATGTTCGAGAGTCATAGTTACTCCCGCAAAAACGTTGGCGGGACTACCGCAAAATGCCAGCGGGACTACCTCAAAAAGGTTGGCGGGACTACCGCAAAATGCCAGCGGGACTACCGCAAAAACGTTGGCGGGACTACCGCAAAATGCCAGCGGGACTACCGCAAAAACGTCGGCGGGACTACCGCAAAGAGTTGGTCGGTACACAGATTTGAACTGGTTGAATTAAACTCACGCAATAGCATTCACATCAGCACATTTAAGAACACTACGATGTGATGTCGGTGGATGAGACTACAGCTGGCCAAGGTCGCAGCTGTTCGTGGGGGGCTGCTGTTGTGCGTTTTCCCTTCTTCTTCAGCACGTATCGTTCATTTGGTGAAATCCGTTTCTCATGTCAAGTGTCGAAAAATATCTCGCGTGGCAGAGAGCGTCGATTTGGTCTAAGATCCGGGGTAACGGGTACCTATCTTTTACAACTTTTTTGTTGACATCACGATAGTCTACACATAGCCGCAGCTCACCATTCTTTTTCTTAACGAGAACAATCGGACTTGCATAAGCCGAATGACTTTCGCGAACTATGTTGTCACTCATCAATTCACGAACGATCTTTTGCACTTGCACTTTTTCGGAGTACGCCAGTCGGCGTGGTCTATAGGCAATCGGAACACTGTCTTTTAACGTAATCGCTAACTGCCCGGTTGTTACATGATCTGGTGTTTTCGCGCGGCACTCGCGGATCAATTTCTGTAGCCGGAAAGTTTCTGCTTCGTCCAGTCCTGACAATTTTAGATCGTCGAGCCCGCTATTATCTCGCTTTAGAGTCAAGATTTTCGGAATATCGAGAACTTCGTGGGTCAGTACAAGACCGTTTCCGTCCTTTTCTATTCGCAAATTTGGTCGGCTCATAACGTCCCATCCGATGATGACCTGTAGATGATGTGGTAGCACGTTTCTCGGAACTACGGTAAAACAAACATCCAGCGTTATGGTCGGCATTACGACAATAACATCACACGTGCCGATACTGTAAACAGTTTTACACCCGAGCCCGGCAAATGATCGGGTCTCATGTTTTATCGGGGCGCCGAGCTGTCTTGCAGCAGTCTCGCAGAGAATTGATTGATCAGCACCGCTATCGACCAAGTAGTTGAAGGAGAAGGCCGCACTCTCGTTCTTGCAGAGCAAAGTAGCGATAGCCGTTGCCGCTAAGCTGCGGCCTCGCCGTATTAACACAACTTTGCTTGGTTTGCCGTGCTTCTTCCAGCATGCATCCTCGGTGTGCCCAGACCTACCGCAATTGGAGCATTTTGGGTTTCTCGGTTGTGTTGCTGACGAAGCATCAAGCCTGCTCTTGTCTGACGGTTGTTGTTTTTTAGAAGAACAATTGTCCTGACGATGCCCTTGTTGGCCGCAATTGAAGCAGTAACCATGAAACGTTGGTTTTTGCGCGGAAACTGGTTGGCGTCGCTCAGCTGGTCGTCTTTCAACGGCATGTGAATAATGTGAGGGACCCTGGCCCTCCGTAACTTTTGGGTTCGCGACTTGGCGGCGAAACTTGCGGCGTGCATCGAATTCGCCAAGAAGGCGTAGAAGTTCCTGCTCTGAAGCCGGCTGCTGAATCCTGATAGATGTTTGCGCCTCGGAGTGGTCGAGTCCGTATTCTACCATGCTTAGAATGGTAGACCAGGGTAGAGTGGTGTGGAATCTTCGAATGCTACGAATTTTTTTTATGCCGTAATCGCTCAATGACTCACAGTCCTTGCTCCTCATGGTCGCGGCCAAATAGGCACGTGCGCCCGGTGTTTCGCGATCCGGAAAAGCGATTTCGAGATCGGTACAAAAATTTTCCCATGAACGGCGTACGGGACGCCAATCGCAATAATATCGGTGACCACGACGTCGTAGTGCGTCCCCAGCCTTTGCGATCATAAGATTGTCGGTGATGTGTAGTTCTTGCTTCAGCTTAGCGGCGTCCTCTAGCCATTCACGGATGGAGTAAGCGCTGGTGTCAGGATCGAAATCTGCCAATCGAAATGACGTGTTGGCGGATGAAGACGATGGCGTCTGCGCAATTGAGCTTGACGCTATTCCAGTTTCGATGGGTGTTGGCTGCGCTGCCATCTTACTTTGGCACGTCATTTCGGCTAATTGTTGCTGTTGCATTCCTATTAGCGTGACCAGCGTTTCTTGCCAGTCCATCTTCGCACGTTTCGGTGGTGGACCGCGGCCGCCTATGATTGGACTCCGCGATGCTTCAGTATCGTCCAAATCACGATTGTCCGCCATGTTGACACTCACGGCCGCGACGCGAAAATTGCACAATAAAACGTTTTTAGGGCACTTTGGGTCTTAGAATCCCGCTTCTGATGTTAACGACACTGGGGTGGCTACCCCAAAAACAACAACAACACGTTAAATAATGTTTTATTTACACTTTGATCCACCCAACCACCACACCGAGCTCAAAGTTAACATTTTACCAACGCTGTGAAGCAGCCGTACTCACTAACTTAACTTATATCCGAGGCGCGCGCGGATAGCGAGCGTCCTGTCGTGTGTATTCGTGCAACTCCGTTGGGTGCGCGGTTCAGCCAACCGTACACTAATAGGGGATGGTATGCAATAATGTGTTATTGCTAACATATATATATATAATATAAAGAAAACAATATTATGATCATAATATTTGATAAATTATTTTTGGGGAGGAGGCAAAACTACTTTCCAAAGAGGTTTTGCCCCCCCCTAATGACGACGGTGCGTACATAACACCCGCCGCCGAGACCCCCTCGGTGGCCACGGCCACGGCCCCCTCGCCGTTGCTCCTGCCGCCGTCTTTTTTCCACCCTTCGTTGCCTGCAAATAATGCTGAATTAGACGGTTACAAATGTTGGTGAAGGTAATAAACCGTTCATTTCTAGTACGGCGTTTAGCAGGGGCTTGTCGGGGAGCCTCTGCCGCTTGGGGGGCCTCTGGCGCTTGGGGAGCCTCTGCCGCTTGGGGAGCCTCTGCCGCTTGGGGAGCCTCTGCCGCTTGGGGAGCCTCTGCCGCTTGGGGAGCCTCTGGCGCTTGGTCGTCCTGGTGGACGTCGTCCACCAAAATTTCCATGTATTGTCTGAAAAAACCGAATTGAATATAGATGACATAATGTAAAATGCAAGTGAAATTTAAAATAGTTTGGCAAGGCACATGTTGTAAAAGGGAAATTCACCGGCAGTAAAATTTTAGAAGTAACGTAAAGAACTGATTGAAAAGAGCAGTCTGACAAAGTATTATAAAAGGGATGTCCACCATGAATGAAAGTTAAAGAAGATTTATATGAAATATGTAATGGACGCCTGTAAAACTTGAAAGTGGACGATTATGTTAATTCCTGCAAGAAATTTGTGTTTTCTGTAAGTCATGGTTTGTGCAAGTTCTATTTGGTTAATTAGTAAAGTGAAAAGAAGTAAAATTAAAATATACATACTGTTCTTCCTCTTCTATGGTGATCAGCGAGGGCTCGAAGTTCTCCATGTTGGTGGTATGGTGGTTGTATAACAATGATGGTTGACCGCGGTGGCGGTAAGAAGGATAAAATGGCAATGCGACCAACATTAAATTAATGAAAAAATGTGAAATAATAAAATTTGGTCACAATTCTGGTAGCATTGAAAAATATGAAGAATTTGTATCGTAAATAACACGAATTATTTTTTGAAATAATGATAAAATTTTTAGTTTTCTTAACGTTGCCACCCTCTAAGTTAAAATATAAGAACAATGCGCGAAATTTGAATACGTTATTCATGAAAAAAAAACTTCTCATCGAACAGGCATCCAGCTATTAATGTCATTAATGGATGATAAGTGTTAAAATCAATGGGTGGTTTTAAATGTAGAAGAGTGTTGAACGACTGTGGAGAAAACCGAGAAATATCGTAATTAACATTGTATATCAATTACTGACCGTCATTCCAGTATTATTGTTCGTTTTAAATGCAAAGAAGAGTAAATGTTGCAAAGAACTTTGTTTATTAACAATTCGATTAATTTGAAAGTTGATAATGGCACATAATCGGTAAGAAATGCATGTAGATTTTACAGAAAATGTACGTACAGTAAAAAGAGTAATCAGATGTGTCAATATTAGAAAGAGGTAAAAATTATGGTATGTAATAAAAAATTGAAAATGTTAATTGATTATTGCTGAGGTCGTTTTTCTGCACTGAAAGTTTTCTCAAGTGGTAACGTAAAATTTCGAAAAGCTTCTATCTGGGCCGATTGTTCGGTAAAACAGGAAAGGCAGCGTCCACCGCGAGTAATTTTATACAGTCTTTTTCGTCTTGGTGGCCGAACCATCCTGAAGCAGTATCACAATGTGAAAGGTGAAAACTACTTGCTGCAGAACCGTCAACTTCGGATCGAGGGTGGCGGTAAATTGCGCAAAATTCACCTCGTCCGCCACTTTGAGGAAGCACGAAGAACTGTAATCCAGGTCCGCCGAAAGTGAGACGGTGGGTGCTATTCGGTCGGATGTGACTTTCCTTGGGAATGTGACATTTTAATTTACCTGTAAAAGAACATCGTAAATACCCTACATTAATGAAGACGTCAAATTATACTGCTCGTACATCGATGTTAACGGCGGGAAGGTACAGTTTCATTTCGTTTCAAGTTTCTCCGAAGAGTTCATTTGACTTCAGTCTGCTTAACCCACAGACTTCTCGAATTCGTTTTGCTTGGCCATTTCATCGACGACGTACATATTGTACTGTGACTTATTTTTATTGACCAATTTAAGTAATTCCATCTTCAACAAGTCGTCGCCAAAGGGAATATTTTTTGAAGTCAGCCACTCCTTAATGTCTCCTTTTCTCCATACTGTAGAAGGACTTTTTTCTGCTCTGCGTGAGTGATAGGAAGCGTTGTCCATAACAATAACAGAATTATCTTCAAGGCGGGGAAGAACTTTGGAAAACCAATTTTCGAAAACTTCCGCATTTATTTCTTCATGGTAATAAGTGGTTTTTTTGGACTCAAATACGAGTAGACCATCTTCAACAAAACCCGTATCGCTTCCTATGTGAGTAATTATTAAACGTTTTCCCTTACCGGATGGATTTTTGAGACCAGTAGACAATCCCGACAAAAATGCCTCACGGGAAGATTTAACTGTTTCATCTTTCCATACCTTTAGTATGTCCTGCATTTAACCATATCTCATCTAAATAATATATTTTTCGTTGTTGTTGCCTAAATCCCCTTATATCTCGAAGATATTTTCTTCTCCAAAGAACAATTTCTGGCTTGTCTATTAGAGCACTATCCCGACCGCGCTTTACATGCACAAAATTCAAATCTTTCAAAAGTTTATAAAAAGTGGTTCTCTTAAATAGCGGTAAATCTTCGTCCTCGTTCACAACTTTTAGTATTTTGTCTATAGTAGGCAGTTCGTTTTGAAAGAAAAATTGGTGCACCTTTCTTCTTATCGCACATCGGTCAAAATCATCAATACTTTGTAAAGTACTCTTGCGATTTCTTGTTTTTTTGGGAGATGATAGAATATGGTGCACTTTATATTCTCGCACAACTTTGTAAACTGAAGAATCGCATACTCCTGTACAAGGAGACGTCCTTTTAACTACTTCTGATATCAAATTTGAGGGGTTTGCGATTGCTTCTGCCTTATATGCATTTAAAATGAGGCATTTTTCATTTTTTCCTAATGGAGTTCGCTTCAGTCGCTTTTTGGGGGGTGTTATTTCCACAACTGGAGTAATATCAGAACACTCACTAGCCGAATCCGTGGAACTAGACATTATTGCACTAATTCTTCTGTGCGGTTACTTTCAATTCACTAATAATTAGAAACGGCCCGTAATACGCATACGTGTAAACGTAGAGCTAGCCTGGGCGAGTGTCAACCAATCACAGCGCTCAGCAGAGCGATGCACGTGAACAGCACGCAGGTTTGTTTATTTACATTGACTCCGTCGCTAAATTGAATAGACTATAGATGCTACTCCTACATACCTATGTAGTTTGTCGGTATCTTTTATTATTGTATTTTATAAAATTTAAACCAAATTTTGTAGCAAATACAATGATTGTGATTTGAAAGTCACTTTCTGTCGGTTCCAAAGTTTTCCAATGTATCGCTATGATCTTTATTAGTAGATTATTGACTGGGGACTGCCCACTGAGATATCAGCTCAGGATTCTGGATTTTTGGTTGAGGGTGTGGGGTTCAAAAGACCCCACCGGCACTTTGGCACACAAATGGCCCCATTGTACCTCCCATCGATTTTCCCGCTTCTCTTCCCCGGTTCAGCCCTCGGTCCAGCCAATTTTCTCGACGAACCTGAGGACCAGACTCGGTGGGGTATTGGCAATTGAATATACTCGGCCAGAAGTCCTCCAGTATGGATCATCTAATTGGTGTGAGCAATGGGCATTTCTTTTTTTAAAGAATTTAGAAGACATCAAAATGACGCTCCCCTGCCTTCCCATCATTCGACATTAGGCTTTTTGACCGCTACCCTTTCCTACACTCTACCGCCACTGACAAGGAAACCCATCCCAACTCCGCACTCCAAAAATTAGCGGGGAAATCGACCGGCGATTTCCCTAACTTACCGTATCGCTCACCTGTTTTCGTCTTCCTCTTCCAGGATCATCTTCTCCGCCATCTCGTTAAAGTTTAGGATCTCCTCGGTTTTGGTGTCTGGACCTAGCCTGAAAGGATAGAGTCCACCCACCTCACGTTGTCGATCCTGAAACCGTTGTCTCGCCGCCTGCCTCTCGTCGATGGTGCAGTCATTGACTGCATGTTCCGCCGTCTCCTGTGACACCTCGCAGATGCACTCCCCAGTGCCCTCTTGGAGGTAGAACCGCCTGAAATATCCTCTGAACTGACCGTGGCCAGTCAAGAGTTGGACCGCTTTCGCGCTCCATCCGGCCCGTCGGTCCAAGACAATGGGAATAAAAGAGTGGGTCAGTCGACCCTTATCTCCCTCATCTCATTCCTTTTGCCAACGTTCCATCGCCGCCTGCCGAGCCGCCTTGCTCGCCATTTTTGCCGTCTCCTTCGCCCGTTCCTGCAGGACCAGGTCCGGGTCTTCTCTCGCCCGTTTTGCCAGCTCGTCCGCCATCGCAACCTGTGGGAGAAGATCCTGTGCCCACCACAGCCGAACTCTCCCACCTCGTTGCTCCGCCTCCTGGATCATTCTTTCCAGATCCTGTGCCAAGCCACTTCTTCCGGCGCACAGGATATCCAGAGCGACTCTGGAATCCGTGACCAAATTAAGTGGCCCCACAGAACCTGAATTGAGAAATTGCCTCACCGCCAATACTACACCCCACAGTTCCCCTATGTGAATGGGGTAACTGTCCTGCAGCCGAAAGGACCATTCATTCACTTTCACGCTCCCCTCATACATCAACACACCCACTCCGACTTTTCCCTCCGACCCCGAGGCGTCAGAAAACATCCAGGACCCCTGCGGTAGCCTTTCCTCTCCGTCTCCCACTTGGTCGTGGAGGTTCTTCCACACTCTCCGCCCTGCTGCCGGGTGCGGTGCTTCCGCCGCTCTAAAGGATCCCTCAAAATCGCGACTCTCCATCTGGCAGGGGGTGCCATGTAAGGCAAGGGCTTCTAAGTGAAGTGGAAGACACCCACTCAGAACCTGGATCGCCGCGTTTGAGGTTGTCCTATAGGCTTTGGTGACACCTAGAAGAAAGAGTCGCTGAGCCGCAGCTAGCAACTTCTTTATTCTTGGATCCCCCGCGCGTCCCCCCCAGATCTCCGCTCCGTAGAGCAGAGCCGGTCTGACCGCGCGGAGATAGATCTCCCGGAGCACTTTCGGATCCGTACCCCAGGTCTTTCCCGCCACCGCTCTCACTCTGTGAGCAGCGGCGGCGATCTTTCCCCGTACGTACTTTGCGTGTTCCAGCCACTGCAGCTTGGCATCCACCATGACTCCAAGATACCGCATGGAGTACCCGGTTTCAACCACAATTCCCTCCCCCATTTTTAACCGCGGCCTCCTCTCCAGCGCTGTCGCACTGGAGAAAATTGCCGTGGTCTTTTCTGGGGCATATTGCAGCTTGTTGGCCGAAGCCCACCGGCCGCAAGCCGCCCACACCGCTTCCCACGCCGCCTCCAGCCGTTTCACTGACGGCCCGGTGATTGTGATCAGCTGATCATCGGCGAAGGCCTGTATGTCCACTCTGACCGACTCGTGTATTTCTACACGGTCAATCTCTGTGAACCAGTCCTCCATGATAAGGCGCGTGTATTGAACTTTGAAGCGCCAAATTGGACGCACATGAGGTGCACAAAACAAGAATATTAATAGAATTATGCATGCGTGTTATTACAATACATAGAAGACAGCATAAAAAGGATAAAACTTAAGTAATGATGTCCTTAATTAGGTAAGCCAGAAAATTATAAGTAAAAACTGTACATGCAAATGATTAAAATGGTGGGCAGAAATTTCTATACAGATCCAATAATAATATTACATAATGAGCAAGTTATATACAAAATTTTCCCAATAGAGGAGTGAGGGCAAGCATTTGGGGAAGAAATTTAGCCCGCTAGGGCTGAAAATTGAAGAAGGCTGCGCTTCGCGGTTTGTTGATTTCGTTTGAGTTCATTACTCAACCGCAAAATTGTCGAGGATTGCCGTGTCTTCAATTTCGGCAATTTCCTGGGATGTGGGTGGCCAAACGGGAAAACTGTCCATAATCTCCCTCCTCGCTTCACGAAACCTAGGACAGAAATAGATGCGGTGAAGCGGGTCGTCAACGGCTACGATGCACGTGGTGCAGTTGGGGCTGTCGGCTTTTCCGATCCTGTGGAGGTGGAGGCCAAAGTTCCCGTGCCCAGAGAAGATCTGGCAGGCCGTGAAGGACAGGTTTCGCGGATGCTCGGGTACCTGAGGAAAGAATTGGTGTGTTATGCGGCCTTTTGTCGACGAATCCCATCTCGTTTGCCAGGTGTCCAGGATTTTCAGTTGGAGGTATACTCTAACGTGGGCAAGACTAGGGAAATCCAGGGTTCTGATTAGTTCGTCGTCAAAAGGGGCTTCCGGGCTGGTTCGAAGGCTTCTCAGGCAAGTTCTTCTCTGGATTTCTAGGTCCAGAGGGGGGACGCCTGCCAGGACGCCCGCGGCATCCGTCGAAATCGAGCAGTACCCCTTCGCTATTGTCCGGCAGCAAAAACCATACAAGGAGAGAAATTTCCTTTTAACCTTGGCTTTTCTGAGCCTATGTTGCCAGACTTCGGCGGCGTAGCCAACGATAGGGATAATTGCCGCTCTGTATATTGTAAGGAAAGAATGGGCAATGTTTACATCCCAAGAGGCATGGCATTTCATCCTCCATGATCAGCAGCCACAAAACCGGACCAAGACACGACCCCTGCGGACAACCTCTCTCGGTCGCCACCGTCACCCCCTCCGAGGTGACCGTGCGATCGTTCAGGAAGTCGACAATCGCCCTGCCTAAATCTCCCGGACATCCGCTTCTGGCGATTAGCTGTCGAAGCTTAGGGTACCAGGTCGAGTTGAAAGCGTTCTTGATGTCTAAAGCCACCAAGACCGCATGCTTCCCCTCGCTCCTAGCTTCCCTAATTCCGCCAACCGCTCGCTTTAAAGCTTCATTTGTTCCGCGCCCTCTCCTGAAGCCGAACTGGCGATCTGACAACAGTCCCCGTGCCTCAAGATGTTGGGAAAATCTCGAAGCCAGAATCCTGTCATAGACCTTGCCAATCGTGGGGAGCAGACACACAGGTCTGACCCCGCTTCCACTTGGCTTTGGCAGCCACGCGACTCTCGCCTTTTTCCACGCTTTAGGGAACAGTCCCTCCCTGAGGCAACTGTTGAAGACCCTAACGACGCTATCACCTGCCGACCGAATCAAAACGTCGATTCCAGCCGATGGAAACCCATCCATCCCCGGAGCCTTCCGCTTCGACCGCCCCCGAACGGCGTCCTCTAGTTCCTGCAAAGGAATTTCGAGATCCCGGTCCTGGCTAAATTCGAGAGCTAACCCTCGAACCTGGCCATTCTCGGCCGTGTCGCTTGCCGCGTCGTCTTTCGGAAAATACTTTCCAATCAACGCCGCCGCCGTGCTATCACGGTCCACCGTCCAGTCACCGTTCTCGTCCTGCACGGTTTCCCATGCCGTGCTTCTCCTGCTGCCCCCCCCTGCAAATAATCCTGTACGCGAGACCCCATGGATCGTCTGGGCTTCCCGCGTCCAGTGTCTCCCTCAAGGAAGCAACTTTTGCTTCCTTGATTTTTCGCTTGTATTCCAGTCGCGAGTTCCGAAACTCGGACTTGAATTCTTCTCGCCTCTCTGGATCTCGCTCCTGCTGGAAACGAACTCTGGCCGATCGTACCAGAGCTCGGTGGCGCCGCAGGTCGGCGTTCCACCACGGGTTGGCTTTGGTTACCCTCCGCCTCCCCATGGGGATGCTTTTCCTGCAGGCCTCCATCGCCGCCTCCTGTAAAAAATTTGCCGATTCTTCCGCCGTCAGGCCTTCGAGCCCCTCGGCTAAGGCCTCTTCGACGGCGGTCGAAAATCGTCCCCAGTCGGCCCGACTGACGACAAACGCCTTCTCCGACTCGTCCTGTGGTCGCTCTCCTGGAATTCTGTAAGAAATCAACCTGTGATCGCTTAGAGATTCCTCTTCGCTGACCCTCCAGTCGGTCACTCGCACGCCTCTGCTGAAACAAATATCGATCCAGCTTTTCCCGTTGGCGGTCTCGAAAGTCGGTATCGACCGGCAATCGTTGACCACCTCGAGGTCAGCTGCGCCAATCAAGTCCATCACCTCCGCCCCCCTGGCTTCGGTGATGTTGCCTCCCCAAGCCTCATGTTTCGCGTTCAGATCCCCCGCCAAAATGACCGGACACCTACTCACTCTGAGTAGCTCCTCCATTTCAGCGAGAGTTGTTAAAGCCGCCGTCGGTTCGACGTAAGCGTTGACGACAATGATGTCTCCTGCTCCTGGCCTCTGAATCTTCACGGCTACGACGTTCCTGTTGGAGAAGAAACCCCCCAATTGGATCGACCTCAAAGAGGACTTGACCATCGTTGCCGCTTTGCCCTTGCCGTACCGCTGCCAACCTATCCAGGCCGACATGCGCGGATACCTTTCCTGCAGGACAGCGACGTTCGCCTCGTCACTGTCGGGTTGCAGGTGCGCCACGTCCGTTGCTTCTCTGCCCTTACCTAAATTTACCTGTAAGAAAAACATCTACATGCCTAACGTTCTCGCCGCTTTCTGCGTCAGCCTTTTGAGAAGCACCGGGCATCTCCCATCCGTCGCTTTATGCGCCGTTTCGCCCAATCCCAACTTCTTGCAGTTTGGACACTCCGGCGTGGCCGCAGTGCACTGCTTGAGGTCGTGATCCCCTCCGCACCCTGAACAGCACCTACGGTCCTTGCACTTCTTGGAAGTGTGACCGAAGCCGCTGCTGTTGAAGCACCGCGTAACGCGGTACTTCTCTTCCACGTGACACATCACGAGGCCAACCCCGATTTTCTTCGCCGCCAAAACTTTTTGCTGGAGAACCGGCTCCACCGCAAAAACAAAGTTGGTCCTCGCCGCATTAAAGCACTTTCGCCTCGCCAGAAACTTGAATTTGGCCGTGAAATCAGCCAAAGTCAACCCCTCCACTAGAGAAGGGTTACTTTCGTAAACCTCTCGAATGACCTCCTCCGCTGTAGCAGCGGATTCGACCCCCGAGATGGTCACGGTAGGCTCTAATTTCTTAGCCGCCTTCACCTCCAGCTCGACGTCCGCGCCCTTAGTGCGAAGTTGTGCCTCCAACCTCGCCCGTTGTTCCGCCGTGGCAGAACGAAGAACCACCCGCCCGTCCTTGAGACACACGACGCCCTGAAGCGGGCCCCCGATCTCCCGGACGGAAACAATTCTCCGAACCACCGCCCTTGTCTCCTCCGCCGATTTCCCTCTGATCTCCACGAGAGTCTCGTGAAGATCGATCTTCTTTGCCGCCGCCGCGATTTGCGCGGTTGTCCGCACCGGCTTCGCCCGAGGGACCGCCCGAGGCGCTGCCCGAGGCGCCGCCGCCGCCGACCCCACCGAAGTTCTCCGCGCCGTTACCGCCGCCCACGACGCACCGACCGGCCGACCAGCCGGTGTCGGCGCCGCCGCCGATCTCGCTTGCTTCAGCGAGGAAATTTCCGCCTTGAGCGAAAAATTCTCCCGCTGGAGCCCCAGGCTCGTGTTTTGGGCCTCCGTGATTTTCACCAGGAGGTCCATCACCGCCCTCGCGATGTCCGTGTTCGCGGATCGCACGGACGCCTGCTCCTTCAAGCAGAAGCTAATCTTGGATTTCGCCGTTTTCGAAATCGCTTTTTCTATGGTCTCTTGCGCAATCTTGATGTCCCGCACTAACTTTCCGACCGTCGACACGGTCTCTTCAGCCACGCTGACTTCCGAGACCGCGACGGTTTCCGCGCCGTTCTCCCCCGCTTCTTTCTCGTCTTCCGCGACTTCCTTTGCGGCTTTCTCCGCGTCCGCGGCCGGTGTCGCGCCCGTTGCACGCTTTTCTTCCACGCTGGAAACTCTGCGTTTCCTCGTGGAAGTCGGCGAGCTCTCTGCGGATCTCACCCGCACCCTCTTGCCCACCAGGACAAAAGGGTTTTGAGACACCTCCATTGTCTCAGGACCGTCTTCCGCGACGGCCGACATTCTCGAAAACTCGAGACGCCGGGACCCGAGTGTCGTCTCTGTCGCACACTGACTCGACCGACTCTCTCGCACACCGATCGATCGATCGACTCCCTCACGCACCGACTCGCTCCCTTCTCACTCGCACAGGTGGTCTCCTTGTCGCACAGCGACTCCACCACCTCGTGCGCCCGCTTTCTCTCGAAAACCGTTTACACCCGGCGGCGATTTCTAGAAAAACCCAGAAAGTCGCCACGTGGTTTTCGCTAAAATCGCTAAAACTCAGCGCAAAATATCCCGATCTTTCCAAAAAACGGTCCCCGCGAAAGCTATTAAACTACCGCAGTCGCCGCTTCCCTCGAAAACCGCGAATCTCCCACCGAAATCCGCGAAAATCAGCGAAAACGCGAATCTCACCCAAAAATTCTTCTTGAGCTCTGAAATTCACCGGAAAACCGAGAAAATCGGAGAAGCCGACAAATTAAATGCAATTAAGCAATTAAAATCTCGCCCACGCCAAAAATCCCGCAATCCAACGCCAAATCTCAAAACCCGCGTTATTTCGGCCAAAAATTGGCCAAAAAGCCTCCAAAGCGGACTAAAAGCACGGGGATTGTGCAAGGGCTGCTCCTGTGATTGTAATTAAACAATCACGATTACAACACCCCCGCAAATCGCGAAAAAAACCCAAAAGTTCTAGAAAATTCTAGAAATCAATGGGAATTCCCCACTCACCACGCTGCCTTACGTCTGCGCCTCTCTCTCACACAGGTCGTCTCCTTGTCGCACAGTGGGTCCACTATCTCGCTCGCTCCGAGGCTGCTCCTGTAGCTTTCGCCACGATTACAACACCTCGAACTCGCACAGGTAGTCTCTCACTCGCACACAGACTCGACGTACTCGCTCGCACTCGTTGCTCGAATTACTTCTCGCACCGGACAAAAAACCACGTCTTACCTCGCCTGCGTTCAGAACTGAACTGAGCAATGGACAGTGGCATAATACGTGTTCCGCCGTCTCTTCCTCTTCCTTGCAACCGCGAGACGTGGGGTCTGTAACGACTCCCATTTTGTCTAGGTGCCCATTTAGCCTGCAGTGTCCTGTCCAAATTTCCACTAGCTTTTGCAAGCCGTCCTTGGACAGGTGTTGGCAAAACTTTGCAGTCTTCAAGCAGGGTGCTTTAATAGCGGCCCTAGCTTGTCGACAACTTTCCATCGATACCCATCTGTCGGTGTGACTCTTCAGGGTATCAGTTAAGGCTTGCGACGGACAAGGGCACAACCGGTTCCGGTCTTATCGGAGAGCTATTCGACCCCCGCCGCGCCAGCTCATCCGCTTTCTCATCCCGGCCGAACTGCCAACATCTGAAACATTTCTCCGCCTCGGTTCTCCTCTCAAGTTTGCATGACACCCATCCAATGCGGACCGATCGCTTCTCCATCAATCGGGCGGCGTCTTTTTCTTTCAAAAACAGGGTTCCATTCTGGGTGCTCCCAAGGGCCGGTCTCATCGCCGACACCCTCAGGCCTTCCTTGCTTTTTAGGCCAAGCGTCTCAGCCAAGGCTTTCTGGACTTCTTCTGCCGTTGTGGTTGCGTCCATTCCCTTTACGTGCAGGACCGCTTCTTTTTTTTTCGAGGATCGTATATCAATCCCCTGTAATTTGTCTACCATCTGTTTCCTCAGTCTCTCAGCTTCTCCTTCTATCTTCTTGTTCATAACAATCAGCATTCAGCAGTTCTCCCCCTCTTGTCATTCTCAGTGATTACACATGGTTCGCCGATTCCTTTCCCACCGTTCCTTTGATCTTCTCAAGGGTCTCGGCATAGGTGGCGCTTCCTAGTTTAACGATAAGCGCTTCCCCTAGTTGCCGCCTTCTTGGGTCGCCTACAGCCGTAGCTTCTCGCTCTTTAGCGCCGGCCGTTGTCCTTACGTCTCCCTTTCTGGGCGTCGCTGCTCTTCTCTGCCGCCTGCTCTTGACCATCTCCGCAAAGGTTTCCTCCGGCTCTCCGGTTTCGGATCTCTCCTCGGGTACCGCCTTTTTTTCTCCCCTGTTTTCTTGTCTTGCTGGGTTTCTTAGCGACGCCACCTCCGCCCGGAGCTCCCCGATCTCTCGCTTTTGCTCCCGCAATTGGGCTTTCATTTCCTCCAGAATCGTTCCATACGAGCCCACTACCCTTTGGAAAACCTGCCGCTATTATATCTACCTCCCTTTTTATGGGAACATGAACGTTCTTATTTCTTTTAATAAAGGTTTAACCTCCTCCAGCTTCTCTTTCACGGTATTGACGGCCTCCTCGTACTGCCTCTCCGCCTGTCCGATTTCTTGTCCGTCCTTCTTTCCTCTTTTTAGTTCAGTCAGCGGGGAGAGAGACGCCTCCTCCCTCTTCTTCTTCTCCGACAACTGTGTTATAAAGCTGCCCACGTCCTTCAGCATTTCACCCTCCCGGAATGAAGACACTGAGAGCGTCCTTTGTCGGGGAACCCGGTCGATCTCACTCTCTATGAGGATGACGTCGTCCATCTCCTCGCCACACACCTCCACTCCCCGCCTCTCCGGCCTCGGGCTTCTTGCCAGATTTGCCCTTGGTGTAAAAGGGTTCTCCGGAGCCTGCTTATTTCCAAATCTCTCATCCTTACTCGTTCCCGTCATTTCAGTTTTAGTTTTTGTTGTATTTTCCATTCTTGTTCCCACAAAAATGGGACGAAAGGAAGTCGCTCCGAGGGTGACGCTCATCCCCCGGAGAAGGCATTTATACGACAGGGTGCGCCAGGTGCCCTGAAGCTTTTCACGACTTCGCTGTCGTTTTTTTTTTTATAGAGGCGTTCTCCTTGCGAGCCGGCCAGTTAGGGCAAGCCCCCCGACCTCAAGTCCCTGCACAACGGACCCCCGGCACGCTTTCCGGAGGTTTCTGGAGTGCGGGATTCGGTTACGGTTTTCATCGGGCTGGGCCGCGTTTGCCCACCCGTAGCTAGGGCACCTCGGGTTCTTCAATACCCGTACCCAGTGGCGGCCCGTGAGTAGAAAGTGTGGGGGTTCACTGTGTACACGGTCACCACGCAGGGAATATGAGAGAGGGGCAGCCCCCCATGGGGGGTCTCTGAGAGGCCCCCCGGAGAAAATTTCGAAAATATTCGCTTTAAAAATGCAATTTTAAAGCATTTTGAGGTACTTACTACTTAATGCCAAGTCCGTTATCCTCCTCTGTCTGCGCTTATGATGATGAATCATAATACTGTCTATTGTAAATATTCCAGCATTTTCCTTTACCCGACACTACATTTTATTTAAGGTCTTTTGCCGGTCACTAACGCATCACTAAACTATATGGTTCGTTCTTTTTGAAATTATGTACAAAACCTTAAAGTAAAATCCATTCTCCTATTTTTTTTTGAGGCAAATTTGTCTATGACAAAATCGTTGAAGTTTACCATATTCAGCATAAGTCTCTTCTCCATTGACAACATTGCCAAAGCTGTTAATCTCTCTTGATTCATTGAAGACCGCAAGAAAGTTTTAATGCGCTTCAACGTGGAAAAGCATCTTTCTGCCTCTGCTGTCGTCATAGGAATAGTAACAATAACTTTCAAGAGCTTTAGAGTTGCTGCAAATAAGTCTTCCAGATTGTTTTCTATTATAAATTTTAGCAAATTTACTGCTCCAGACAAGTTTCTGAAGTCTGGTCTTTTGTAAATTATTTCTAATTCAGTTTTCAGTCGTACTCCGTCCAAAAATGGATATGATTCAATTGCTGCGTTCAAATAATGAACTGGAAATTCTTTATTAAAATTTGGAAACTGTTGGGATAAGAAGAGATTAGAAGCACTAAGATGATTTGCAAATGAAAATCTCTCCTTTGTATGAGTAATAATAGTATCGCACACTTCCTTGGCTGCAACCACCTTTGTAATGTAAGGGTCTTCAACATTTCTTTTCCGGCGCTTAAACTCATGTGTTTCCTCAGATATTTCAGTCACAACATCCTGAATACTATCTCTTTCCTGTTGGATACAATTTTCAAAAGTTTGTGTATAATGCCGTATTTCAACAGGATCTGTTCCAATTTTCTGTAATTGATTGTACAGAAGATCAGCATGAGGCATTATACGATGAAACACACTTAACCAAAATACAAATGTGGAATCCTGGAGCATACGAGATATCGCGCCGGCTTGATTTATTGCTGTCGCTTGCTTTGATGTTTCTTCTATTTCGTCCATACATTCAATTAAGATTTCTCGATACTCAAATACAGTAGCAACAGTTCTGCTTTTAAAATTCCATCTTGTATTGGAAGCACGTGGAATTCTTCTGCCGACTATTCTATCTAGAACTTCTATTCTTTGTGGTGAGTTCGCAAAGAAATTTGTAATATCACTTAAATTTGAAAAAAATACTCTAACTTGTTGATTTTGGCTTGTTGCTTGAGCTAATATTAAATTTAATTGATGAGCGTAACAATGAACATAGAAGGCGTAAATATAGTCTCTTTGTAGAATTCTTTGTACTCCCGCAGATCTCCCAGACATCACACTAGCTCCATCGTAACTTTGAGAAATGAGTTTCTCGGGTTTGTCTATTCCTACCTCTTTTAAAACATCACGAATACTATCTGCTAGACTTTCAGCATCATGGCCAGCAGGATTGACAAATTTCCAAAAACGCTCGACTGGATCACCATTGGGTAGTACATATCGAAACACTATCGCCATTTGAAAAATGGATGAAACATCACTGGTTTCATCAGCAATGACAGAAACAAACTCGGCACTTGAAATTTCTATTTTAATAGTATCTTGTATTGCTTCTAGCATGCAGTCTAACAAATCGTTCTGTATCGTTTTGGATGTTCCTTTGAATATGGTGGCTTTTTCTATGTGATCTTTAAGAGCTATATCTAACTCGGCACTAAAATTTATGAGCCCTCGAAAAATTCCCGGATTCAAAGAATCCATCGTTTCATCATGACCACGCAGGGCCAACTCAAAAACTCCACAAAGCTTAATGCAGTTGATAATTTTGGAAAGAACGTATCGGTTCTTTGCTATCACTTCATTATGTTGTTGAATATTGCGCCTATATGCGTTGTCCAACTGCTGTCTAATGTCCTGTTTTCCAAGTAACTTTAAATCCAATTGGGCGTTAATGTGTGATTGGGCGTTTTCGTGTTTTTTTATTTTCTGCGCTAAATGTCCTAAATCGTTGACACCTGTTTTGGTCCAATTAGTTTCGATGTTACCACGAGCAAATAGCAAACACGGAAAACAATATAAACGATTTGTTTCAGCGCATCCACATATCCAATCGGTTTTTTCATAAATGTCACGTTTAAATTCTCTTTTATATTGTCTTGACTTAGAGTTAGTAATATGCACTATATTAATATCGGGTGTTGGTTTCCCCAAGTTCTTGAAAGCAATTTTTTCTTGCAACGGTAAAGCAGCAAATTGTTTTTTTATATTCACTACACTATTGTTTATATTTACACCTACATTACTTGTACTAGCCATTGTTATTAATACTGGACACTGGACGGTAAAATTGTAAAATACACCAAAATGTCGTAAATACCGAGTTCCGAACAGCCCGAACTGCTAAGGAGCACAGTGAAACTGTGCACCAAATTGTGCATATTCTCGGCATATTTCCCTTTGCCTCCGTCCCCCCGGTGATACCTAAAGTCTTTACGGAATGGAGCACGTGCGCTTGTTTTAAAAATAGTCACGGTGCACGGAAACACGGACGTTGGGAGTCGAAGCGCGGCCTAACTTTTTTCTTAACGAATTATTACCTATAACCTACTAGACAAAAAAATAATATTATTTCAAAAAATTTAATTTTTTTCTTTTCTTCTTGGGGCCGTGGGGGTGCACGTGCTCCTGTGATCCTATGGACAAGCCGCCACTGCCCGTACCTCTCAGCATAAGAGACCCCTGCGGAAGAAAAGAAGAAAAGGAGAAGGCGACCCCTAGCCCTCGAGTTGCTCTAATAGCGTCGGGGCCTGAACGGGCAAGAGTTGGTCGAGAAGGACCGACAGTTCAAACACAAAGAGAAGAGGGGTATGACTAGGCTTACCATAATTTTAAAATTACAAACCGGGACAAGGGCGTACCCAAGATCTGAACTAGATGGTATTAGTCAAAAAGTGAGGCAGTCGGCATAGTAAATGACGATAAGCGAGCAAAATAGCGCCGCGGGCAAAAAATTTTTGGAAAAGGGGGCGTGGCCACCGGCTGTCGGCTGCTTATTGGCCCGTTATAAATACCAAAAAATAAAAACAGGATCAAAATCAAGAAAAACAACAAACAGATGCAATCATAATATTTTGTACCTAGCTACAAAAACCAAAAGAAAGTACAAAATTTAAAGTTCAAAATAAGTAATAAACGCTACTCTAATATTAATATAAACTTAAAACAAACATTAACAAAATTATTTATTCTTATTTTTGTGCCACTCATATTTCTTGCTAGAGAGAACTCTCTTCAAAATGGTTTTATCGGTCATTGTTTACTTTACCCACTCTTCGATTTTCAAAAAACTAATTACACCAACGCATTCATCACCATGTATACATTACGAAAATCAATATCTTTTTTTGTGCAAACCACTTCTATTTTTACTCTTATTTTCCTTGCCCTAGCACATCTTTTTTTTTCTATAGATTTTGCATCAAATTATTTTTCATTTGCACAACATTTCATTGCTCAAAATGGCATTATAATGATATTTCACGATGGTTTCCAAAAAAACCGCCGCAAAAAGCGAAAAGTGGACATTGTAAACAATTACCGCGCTTTGACAGTGTTTTCTTCCATACGCCCCCTCTCGTCCGATCAAATATTCTTCATGATAGAAAATATTCGTTCAACTGGCGTAGAAGTTCCAGGCAAACCCATTATAAATTCAACAATTTTAGTTAGATTTGGTGCTTGGATTTGTTGTTCGTGCAAGTGGTTGAAGAATTGAACCCATGTCTATGAAGTTCATCCATTGACATAGGGGCGATGACATTTAATATTATCGCTTCTGTTTTTGTCCTAGCAGCTCGAAATTTCTTCTCAAAAAATTGCAAAATTAGATTGGATGTACAATCTCATGTTTTAAAACTGATGTCGTGAGCTGCCGTATGAAACGCAAAAACGGCTTCTTTCGCAGCAACTTCAAAATCGGAATCCGATTTTGCATTTTTGTAGAAAGAAGTAATTGTAGAACTGCTGGCTGCCGCTTTTATGCTGGCTTAATGTCGTCCGGTCTTTAAATGATCTTTAATGTCTGATCACCCGCCGTGACTGACTGAAAATTCTGACGAACATTGTGCACATTTAACTTTATCAACTTGGCCACACAGTTTCTTTAAAAAAGGATAATCATTTTGTAATGCGTCCGTAAATTTACAATTTCTTTTAGGAGGCATCCCGTTTAGTGTTCTTAACACACTTGATTGCTTGATTCACTGAAAACTGAAACGAGACGAGAGTGGACGGTGAGTGAACGACAGTTACCGCGACAAAAACAAACAGCATTACTTATGCAGCGCAGTGAGCAGTGTGCTGATGACCAAAAGTCAGCAGTAGTGTCATCTATGTCTGCTGTTTAGAAGTTTCAACGTGACAACACAAACTTTTTGTATGCCGTAAAATCATTGCGCTAATTTTAATCAAAAATTAACATTTTACCGGGACGTCTTGAAAACCGGCCGGGACGCCGGGACACCCTGCTCAAACCGGTATAGTCCCGGCCAAACCGGGACGTATGGTAAGCCTAGGTCCTAGGTATGACCCAAGACTAGTTGAAAACGGGCGCATATCCAGCTAGGGTACCTCGGGTGTGCCAGACCCGTACTCACAAGTAGAATCAACGGTAAAACTTATGACGTCAGTAACATTCTCCTTTAGCGAGGAAAAGTTCCTTTATTTTGGGCAACGGCCATACCACATACCAGGAATAAAGGAATGATGAAATGAAGCAATAAAGGAATGATGGAATAAAGAAATGAAGGAATGAAACAATGAAGAATGGATGGATAGATGAATTCCACATTTTGTGTAATACTTATGACGTTAGTATCATTCTTCTTTAGCCAGCAAAAGTTGCCTTATTTCGGGCAACGGCCATACCACATTGAAAACGTCCGTTCTCGTCCGATCACGGAAACTAAGCAATGTCGGGCGCGGTCAGTACTTGGATGGGTGACCGCTTGGGAACACCGCGTCTTTGGCTACTTTTTGCAATAATTTATGGGTGATCGAATTTAACGGCAAGCTGTCACTTACCCCAGAAGAGTCCTGTTGGCGGAGAGAAATTAAGGTAGGTTTTGAAGAGATCTCACATCTCCAAAATAACTGTCGAGTCAGTTGATTTTAAGGGGTTTATTAATAACATAACAGGAAACGGTAATTGTTCGGGAGCGACACCCGACAGCACAACATCTCATACTCGACTCTCCACTCCAACTACCCTTCGCTGTCGTGACCATGGGCCGCTAACAGTTCCTGCTGACCTTCAAATTGTACAATCTGCGTCAACTTGCATACTACAGTTTACATCTGACATTTCTATCCGGACATACCGGATGTTCATTTTGAGAGGAAACGGGCATTTTCTGCTAAACTATACATTTTATGAAAAAATTTTTTAATCGAAGCTATTGTACAAAATACAGTTTTCTCAAATATGCTTTTTAACATTTTTATTCACTTGTCATTTAATCAGAAATGATATCAACTTTGTTATTTCAAATGGCAACACATTATTTTTTTACCAATTTCTGGTAGATAATTTAATTCTGAATCCAACAATGTATTACAAAGGGGGGATTGTATAAGAAAAATTCTGAGAAAAATGACTGAATGTGAAATTACAATTTGCGGCACAGCCTTACTTGATAATGTGAAAAATTCACATGCCGACACACAGGTAAGAAATAAGCAGTGGCGGCTCGTGTTAATTTAGTACGGGGAGTCAACGGAGAGACAAATGTTTTTCAATGTTTAAACTATTGTTCCTCTTTAGTTCTTTGATATTTGGCACTACCGGCACAGACATAATGCATAAAAACAAACGCAGCAATAAACATGAAACTTGACAACCCCCGCACGCGACCCAAAAATCGGAAATAAAAAAAATGTTTAACCAGCAAACAATAATATTCGTCGACTAAAGAAAGCAGTCCGATAAAATTTTCACACTGCAGGCCTTAATTAAGAAATACGATACGTTTATTTTTAGTTATTTGTTGATTTTTCGTGCGTTGGCAGGTTGCAGGTTTATATTCTGAAATCTTGGGCTTATGACCGCAAAGGATTGAATACGACGTAAATCTCCTTTTCTAACTTGCACAAAACCTGGTATCAGTCTGTTTCATTCGCACCTACATGCAGTATTGGATTCATTCGGCTACATATAAGCACATGAGGGCATTTGCTCGGCTTGACTCTCGGATAAGTTCGGCATCATCATTGGAATTGAGACTCGCGACTCGCAGTTTCCGACTTCGACGCGCTCTTTCAAATAACTTTTAAGGGTGTTTAAATAATTGCAATTAATATGGAAAAAAATATTTTCCCCATTTTTCAGGTGGGGGGTCATTGACCAAATGACCTAATGGGCCAGCCGCCACTGGAAATAAGATAGTGCGATTATGGAATTATTGTTGAATGCAAATGGTATGGCTTTAAAATAAATGTTCGAACTGCATTCCATTTTATTCCATGCACATAGCACATCTCCTCCAAACAGCGTTAACGGAGTCTTATTGTTCAAAATCTAGCAGAAACGTCATTTTTTTATAACTGTCAATGTCAATGTCATTTGCATTCAAAAAATAATTCCATAAACGCTCTATCTTATTTCTTACCTGTGTCTCGGCGTGAGAACTTTTTACATTATCAAGTAAGGCTGTGCCGCAAATTATAACTTTATAAATTTTATAAATTCCTTGGTTTTGTTGATTCTTGTTGATTCTTGTTGATTCTATAGTGCTGGCCGTGTGCAATTTACATAATTGGTTATTATCTAACAAATCTTCCCAAAATGTTTACGCTCCAGAAGGCACATTTGAGTGAGAAAATCTAGAAACGGGTGAAATAATTCTTGGAGGTTGGCGAACTGAGGAAATGCCTGTAGAAAGTTTGCTACCACTGACGCAACAGGGCAGTAATAACTACTCAAATAACGCAAAAGAAATCCGAGAAGAGTTTCGAGAATATTTTGTTGGCCCCCAAGGGGAAGTTGTTTGGCAATACAAATCAATGTAAACAAGTAAACTTCAATAAAGTTAAAACTGACTTGTATTTAGTTTACTTACCGTTGGTAAATTCCCATTAGCTGATCTACACACTGAACCTCCATGTAGAAACAAAAGCGACTTATAGTAAGGCCAATTGCAAATATATAACTGATCGGTACCCTGCCCCGATTTTGTATATGTGGTTTTTTTAAATTTACTGTTGAATTGATTACGTAAATTATAAATTTTTCGTTGAATTTCTTCGGCACTAGTGCCAAATTTTTCGGCTAATTCCGTTAGAGCATTTTGTTTTTTCACTCGATCTTTATACGCTTTACTTTTCACGTCCCATAGTTCGGGTTTACAATGATATAAAGTAATTAGTTCGTCAACATCGACTTTTAGCCACTCTTTCTTATCACTCATTGTTTTTCCTTGCACGCTAACTATCTGACACTCACAAAAGTAGACGACTATTCAACTGCAGCAATTTCTCTCAGACGCGTTTGAACATGAAAGTAATACGTGTTTACATCTACTCGTATAGATGTGTCGCCACATATTGCCGGCGATTGAAACATATCTCTCAGACAGAAATTCTTCACTGTTTAGATTAAATATACTTTCTGTCCGACATAAATATTGTGCAATAACTGTCAGATGTAAACGCACCTTTACTAACGAGAGGCAGTACCTTACAGTTGGGCAAACGGGCGTATAGGACTAATTACGTTTTGGAAATGCATGAGAATAAAATTTCCGGATATTAATCAAAGCACGAGGGCATATTCGGTAAGAAAATCGCAACGACACGGACATTAGGCCATTATGTCATTTTTAATAAATAAATGATTTTCATTGGCTAAAATAATTTCCACTTATTAATTTCATGTCGGGTTAGCTAGTTGCAAACCATTTCCAGGAAATCTTTATATTGTGATAGAAACGAGACCAAATTCTGTTTTTCTAGTAGCTACTTTTCAGTGTCGTGCGATTTTCACTTATAATATCCCTAGTGCATTGATTATTTCCGGAAATTTTTTCGAATTTATTTCCAAAACGTATTAATTAGCCCGAGTGGAAAACGAGTGCTAATTACGTTTTGGAAATGCATGAAAATAAAATTTTCGGATATTAATTAATGCACGAGGGCATATTCGGTAAGAAAATCGCAACGACACAGACATTGGTCCATTATATCATTATGATGTCATTAAATGATTTTGATTGGCTGAAATAATTTCCACTTATTAATTTTATGCAAGGTGCAAAAATTTCCAGGAAATTTTGACATTGTCATAGAAATGACACCGAATTCTATTTTTCTATTGGCTACTTTTCAGTATCGTGCGATTTTCTGATTAATAAAGATTCATACATTCATACTTTTTTGACCAATAGGATTGCCTCATTTTCCATTTTTCAACCAATCACGTAGCCTTTTCTTGAAAAAAAAAGCTAGTAGCATTTTATTCGGAATAAATAGCTACTAGCATTTTATTCCGAATTAATAGCTACTAGCATTTTATTCCAAATAAATAGCTACTAGCTTTTTATTCCGAATAAACTCTAGTAGCTTTTTTTCAAGCAAAATCGATGATGTTGTGAATTTTTCTTTCATGTATTAATCTGTCGAATATCATTCGAGCAAGAGCTTTTTTCAGAATAAATGTTCAAGGTTAGCACTCAAACGCGTCGCCGTTGCAAAAACCACTCGCGCCACAGGACGTAGGGCCTAAAAATCCTCGAGCTTCGCTCTCGGATTTTTAAGCCGGCCCAACGTCCTGTGGCGCTCGTGATTTTTGCTGCTAGGCAACGCGTTTTCGTGCGAACCTTTCCATTTATTCAGGATAAATCCCTTGCTCTTATGATATTATGTATGAAAAAACTATAGAAAGTTATTCTTTAAACTCTACAAAGTGAATTTTTAAAATATTATTTTTAATGTTAAGCAATGTTCAACTTTTTTTCAAGTAAACTAGGATATTGATTTGATGGAATATTTATTCGCAACTCAGTCATATCAAAAATCTTTAATTTAATACGTTTAATTTAGTACCTTACATATTAATTTATTATTATGATAATTACTGCAATGCTCTTGGTGATCTTGGTGGAGAGGGGCTATAGTCTTCTGAAGAGTGCCCGCTATCATTATCATCATCTGAATAGTTACTTCCATCGCTTTCACTACAAAAACATATAACAATTGTTACACAATAAAAACATCAGGTTATAAAGTTCCCTTACTCTATTAAAATCCTCTCAATTAGTTCCAGGGCAACGTTTCTTCTTCTCTTACTGTCGAATCTGAATTTGTACGTAGGTTTGCCAAACTTAAAGTAAACTTTGAGTTCCGTTTCTCCTTCTGCACTACATCTTTCTATACGTTCTGAGTCGAAGTACAAGGCAGGTCTCATTTTATCATTCGGATTAATTACAATACCTTCAATACCTTCACTGTAGCATAAATAATTGACTTCGATCACTCCAGGAATGGCCACCCCATCGTCTAAATTTGTTATTTCGACAATAAAGACAGACATGGTTTTGATGGTTGGCTGCAAGTTGGTTCAAGTTGTTAATTATATGTTCATCTGAGGGTATTTACAATTTAAATGAACGGGTGGATCAATGATATAGGAGAGAGTGAGACAGGTTGTTACAATTTTCGAAACTAAAAATTTATCAATTAAATAAATGTAAACTAAATTTACAGAAATAGGATCGACACTTCTTTAGCTATAAAACATTAATTTAATTTTGCTTTTATCTTTTTACATAAGAAAGTTATAAGCATTTCTGCACGTCAATACTCAATGTGCATACTATAGAGTTTGGGTAGCTTGGCACGTGGTCGCGCAAGGAAGGAAAAATATTATTTCTGAATAACAGAAACAAAAATAGGATGATGTCGTCAAAAAGTATTTTAGCGAACGACGAAAATTTCAGGAAATCTTTTCAAGATGACTACTTCATTATGGGGCACATGGTTAGAGCATACCAGCATGCAACATTTTTGGTTTGTGATAAATTGAATGAGGAAACAAGTGTGGATAAATAAAAATACAAGGTATGGTGTGTACTTACCGTTAAGTGCAATGTTAAAACAATGGACGAACTAGAGGGTGGACTTGGAGTCGTGTTGGCAATAGTCAAAATGAGTCAGTACTGAAATGCTACCTGCCAAAACGCAGCTATTTATGTTTTTCCATCTCTTTCATCTCTTCCATACAAAACTGCAGCTACTGTCATCAACGCCAACTAGACAAACGGGTAGTTTGATTACAGCACATCTTACCGGATTAGCTTTCTAAGGGCAAGTATGAAGTGCCTGTTACTTATTTGTTCAGTAAAGTAGGGTCATAAATATCCTGTCAGTTCTTTGCTAAATTTCTTGAAAAACTTTTGCTATAATCTTTCTTAGAAAGGTAGAAAGATCTGTTTACCCACGTGGTCGACAGATTTCTCTTTTCAACCTCCAATGAATGGAGAGACCATGCTCAGCTCTCTGCTCTTGTTACACTCTACCTTTAATTAGTGTATGTTCGAAATAAACTATTATAAAACCAAAGTAGCATTTTAGTTAGCCTGGACCATAGGTCAGTTGTAAGGAATTTACGTTTCTGTAAAGTGTCTGTTATTTATTTGTTCAGTAGATTTATAGATGTAGAGTCATAAATGTCCTGTCAGTTCTTCGCCAAATTCCTAAAAAAGCTTTTACTATAATCATTGACTAACCACTATTTAGACGAACAATCGGTTGTTAAAATGCACCATCACCCCGCTAGATGCCGTGGAACTGATTTGTCTCGATCAATCGATTAATAGACTAGAAAATCGATAATGGTAATAGATTGCTGTAATCACGAAAAACACCGCTATCAGATAGGTCAATAAAAAAAGGTATGTTTTAAAAAGTTCAAACCTGAAGCGTAAGAATTTATTTATTCAATCATAAAAATTCTTTTCTTATTTAAATAAGGATCCAGAATTTTTTCTACGTATTTTCAAATAACTAGGCTAGAAATCCGTCTGATTATGATGCAAGAAATTTTGGTATATCTAGTGGATTTTTGCCAACAACTCCAAGAACGCATAAAACTGTCAGAATGCCCGCTGAAATCAGCTGCATCATGCGTATTGCATAGAATGCTTCTTACACAGAGACTTCGGCAAGATAATCTGACTTATTTTTGACATGATCAACCGTACATCTTTGTTGGTGTCTCATTCTTATTCACTGAGGTGAGCAAGACGACATTATAAGCATGATTAAGCATGTCCCCGTCCACAATTACCTAGTGCTAGTGTATTTTGACCGAAGTGCCAAGCTCTCAGGTAGCTCTACCAGTAAATTTGCTATTTTTTTTATTTTAGTGAAATAGAATGAGACGCCAAGAGGGATGTCAGTTCAGGGATGCGGCGGCCTCTCAATTAATTCGAATAAACTTGTCGTTCTTTGTGAGTAAGAGAGACGTTGATACAATACGAGTGTTGCAGTTTGCACATTTTGACAGTTTTATGCGATCGTGGAAGTTTTACAAAAGTAAATATGCTTAAGAGAGAGAAAGAGAGACAGAAAGAGAGAAGGAGAGTATAGAATATGCGTGATGCAGCTGCCATATTTTGACATTTACCGGATGTTCATTTTGAGAGGAAACGGGCATTTTCTGCTAAACTATACACTTCATGTAAAACAATTTTAATGGAAGCTATTGCACCATAATACAGTCTTTTCAAATATGCTATTCAACATTTTTATTCACTTGTCGTTTAATCAGAAATGATATCAACTTTAACTTTTCAACTTTTTTTGAAGATGTCAATGAACCTAAAAAAATAAATTTCCAATTAAACGAAGGAGCTTTAAAACTGAAATTATCATGTAACTGTAAATTGGCTGAGGAGGAAGTAGAGATTATACCAGAAAGATTTCCGTGCGTGGACGATTTTAAAAGTTTTGAGATTATGCATATTATTCTTGCAGCATGGTCTACTCTAGAATCTTTTATTTTAGATCCAGCAAATTTAAACTTTCCAAAATTCAAAAACCTTAGTGATGGCTTAAACGTTAACTTAACTTCACATGTTTTACAAATTCATCTTTTTCTCATGACGTCATTGCAGAACTGATAAGAAATAATCTAGAGACACCAGCAACCTATGCTGACGTCTATGGGTTTTTTGGAGACACTCTTTTTCTTCTGTGGAATTCTGTTTTAACATTAATAATAATTTAATAATTTTTATCATTTTCAAGAACTCTAACAGCTTACTGTTTTTTGCTAACCCTACTCCCATTAACGCGTTAAACACATCATAACGCTCTAATTTATTTAATTGGAACAATATTCTTTATTTTCCTAACATGGCTGACGGTGCGAATTTTGTATTCTTGGCTTCAAAAAAGGAAAGCAGTAGTAAGCAAGCAAAATGGGGAAAATCAAGAAGCGTTAAAACAAGAAGTATATTTAGAAGTCTCACGCGAAAATCTACATTCCCTTATGGAAGGTCAGATGGTAACCGCCATTTTGAAAGAGACTAATGACTAAAGTACCTAGAATTATTCTTTTCGGCAATTTTAACATTTTAACATTTATTACTTTTAAGAAAAACATGTCGGGATATATTTTAATTATTACATATTTTGAAGAAAAAGAAGAAATGTGTTATTTTATATTTTTTATGGTTGTTATTGTTTTTTCCTAAACTACGTATGTATTGTTTCATGGGGATGACATGAGCAAAGCAATCCATACCGAGCGGGGGCACGGGTCAACGAGATCCAGTTGTGGTAATAATAGTGGAGCGAATTTGCCCGTAAAAGACGCCTCCTTCTTGAAAAAAAAAAACTTACGTAGAACCAGATCAGACTTATATTTTCTTATTAAGCATGCTAATTGCTATAAGAAATGGTTAATTACGACCTTTTTGACTGGTACCGACCATTTTTATTAATGAAAAAGTCCCTAAATCACGAATTTCCAAATAATGTGTTTTTTAAGAAACATAACGCAATATCTCAGTAACTACTTAAGATATCGCTTTGATTTTTCTTTCTACATATAGCCAATTTATGAGCGCTTCTCACTGTGTAATCTTAATTTTCAAAAATTAAATCCTTCTTCCATAAACAAATTACAAAACTAACATTTTGTGTTAAATGTACTCAAATTTTCAATAAGCGGTGAACTTTTATAGTTGTAGAAATTAACATACACATGCAGCGAGCGAAATGAAGAAGAAGCTTTGAAAAAGATTTTGATTTACTAAAGAATCATATATAGGTCATGGTTGTTCTTATTTGAATTTTTTTACCGAGCGCCGCGCACTAAAGTTTCTTTCTACTTACGAGCACTCGTAGACTCGTGGTATTCACAGGCGTTAACAGCATATAATAATAATAAACGTCTGTAAACGTCTGTATTGATGTGTACTTACCTGTATATATAAAAAAATTTATAGATTACCTGTATATCTTCATTGAAAATTGAAAAATTATGTTTTATTACAATTTCTATGTACACCCAGATTCAATAGAATTGAGACACTTGAATAACTGGTTGTCTACCTTTATTTTGTAACCCAAGAAATTAGACAACACTGTAAAGATAGTAAGGCCGTAGGCACGGAGTGACAGAGCTGACGGAGGGTAAACTACACATTTCACCAGCTGGCAGCATCAGACAGAACCCTTCGCTGTCTATGCGACCCTCAATAAACTTTATGGTCCAGCTCATTAACAAATAGTTACTTGTGCTTTCAGAAAGGTTTACCTGCGTATTCGGGTGAATGCACTTTGGGTAACTACTGTGCTGCATTTAAGAAATAAATTCTCAAGACTCGGGTCGTAAATAATTATTGTCTGTTAATTATCCTTTTCTTACCAATTTAAAATAGTAAATGGTAAATGTTTTGAACAAAAATGGTTCCTTTACTATGTCGAGTTCTCTATTCTGTATTATTTTATCAGTCATTTGCTTTTGGTTATCGGCTTTAGCCATTGGAAGAATTTATATAGAATGAGGAATCATAAGCATTTCAAAAACCATATAGAAAACATAAAGAATTTAATAATAAGATGAAGTTTAACATCAAAAATAGATGCAACACTCTGAAGAAACAGAAAAACGGTTCCTCGTTTTAACAGGCTAAAATGACTCAGGATGTATAAAAAAAAAATTTGTTTACTTAATAGTAATTTACAATAGTGCTTTTTGGCTTGTGAAATGACCACGAGCGCAACGCGCGCGCGAATGGTCATTTAAAAATCCGACAAGCACGAATCTTTGAAAGCCGGAAATTTCCGGAATCTGCAAAGTCTCGAGCTGAATTTGACATGACAACTTAAACTAAAACTGCAATTTAAAAAAACTCACACAATTATGAATCTAGTTTTCTAAGCACGCTATTTTTATTTCAAAATTTGTGTTTCAATTGCAAGGAATAAATAAGTAATATAAAAAAGATTTTTCCGGAATAGCCCGAAGAGACCGTAGTTTTCCAAGTGCATTGAGATTTCCATTAAATTGTTTTCTGATTGGTCGAAACTGCTAAATTTTATTAGTTTTGATATAGTTATGATTATGTTAGTTGAATTATTGTCACTTATAATATCCCTAGTGCATTGATTATTTCCGGAAATTTTTTCGAATGCATTTCCAAAACATATTAATTAGCCCGAGTGGAACACGAGGGCTAATTACGTTTTGGAAATGCATGAGAATAAAATTTCCTGATATTAATCAATGCACGAGGGCGTAAGAAAATCGCAACGACACAGACATTTGCCCATTATGTCATTATGATATCATTATTAATAAATAAATAATTTTGATTGGCTGAAATAATTTCCACTTATTAATTTTATGCATGGCGCAAAAATTTCCAGGAAATTTTTACATTGTCATACAAATGACAGCAAATTCTATTTTTCTATTGGCTACTTTTCAGTGTCGTGCAATTTTCATACAAATTAAATAATAATTTATAATAAATTAAAAGCAAACTTTCGTTAAACTTAAATCCAAAAAACGTGTCGATGACTTGTGTAATTTTCGTTGGTTCGAGGGAGCCTTCAAACCAAACAATCCCGTCCACGTGCGTTTCAGTTTCAGAATTTTGAATAACGGCCTCCGTCAGCTCTGTCACTCCGTGCCTACGGCCTTACTATCTTTACAGTGTTGTCAAATTTCTTGGGTTACAAAATAAAGGTAGACAACCAGTTATTCAAGTGTCTCAATTCTATTGAATCTGGGTGTACATATTCAAGGTTTCTTCAGGTTACTTATGGGTGAAAATACCATTTTAGAAATAAAATATGGCAAGGGAAGAACATATAGTATGTATTAACTATTAACTGTTTACGATGTGATATGTAAAATAAAAAATATTCTTATAATTAAATATATCAAAGAAATCTTAATAATTTTCTTCTGGGTCCGATTCATCACTGTCTTCTAGTAAACGTGATAAGGTGTTATTGCAATCGGTACAATTGCATTCAGTACAACATTTAAGCCCTTCCCTTATACAGTTGCACTTATTATTGTTGCAAGTTTTGTCCGAACAATGAATAGAGAGAACTTTTCTTACGGCTTCTGGTATTGGATCTCGATTTGAATATATAGGTTCCCAGTACTTGTTTTCGAAAGACCATCCATATTTATTCGGACTTTCCAAACTTACCATTGGAAGATGACTTGAATACCAGATTTTTAACTGATATATACATCTACAATTATTTCAGATTATATTTACAGATTTCATGTTAAAGAAACAGTATGCAAACCTTTGTAAATGCTGTTGAAATGCATCATCAGTGGGAGGAAGCTCCGATGCTGGTCGATTAGTTTTCGTTGTCAGATGAAAGCGCAAATCATTCAATGTTTTAATATTTTTGTTTCTATTTTTATATAAAAGTAACATATATTGTGTAGCAACCGCCAGTGCCTCTTCTTCAGGTAACGAAGGGAGATTTGATAACTCTTTCAAATTGTCAATGTTCTTCAGTAAGACATCAAATCCCGTTCTCTTTCCTATCTTGTAGATAGCGTTGGTTGTATCACAGCCAGTTAGGCAATGAATTGCCAACAAGCTCGTACAAATGGGACTTCCTAAATTTCTTGCAATTTCATGAATAGCTACATAACGTCTGTACAACATATCTACATTATACATACCAGTTTGTATTTGTATTAAAACTTTTCGATTCTTCTTCCCACTTTTGTTGCAAATTAGACACATAGTTCGTATGTCAAATGCAGCATTACTTCCGCGCGTGGAAGGTAAAGAAGCAGAAGTACCAGCATCAACACAAGAGTGAACACCCCTCTTAATGTTTTGATAGCTCGTAAAATTTTTTCGACAGTCTTTGTGGAACTTAACTTTAATTTTCCCGGTCAAAATTGCATCTTTCTGCTGTAGAATTCGATTGCCACATGAATCAAGTCTTTTTTCAGCAGCAGATATAATTGTTAATAATCCTTGTTTTCTTGGATTTTGAACCACGAGATTGTCACTACACGTCACAGGTTTTTCACAAATAAGGCACTCCATTACTGCAGTGTTTGTTTTACAGAACTTACTACGACAGAAAATAATTGATTATATTCGTACCTACTTTGTATCTGAACATGTCTCGGCAAGTTCTGCGAATGCGCCCGTGGCCGAGTTCACGCTGCCGCAACCGTTCAGCAATAAAAAATCATAACGCAAAAACTATGACTCTTATACAATTTTTTTAGGCATTAAAATATTTTTCAAACTATTTTCTTCATTTTGTTCGCTGCATGTATATATTAATAACTAAAACTGCAAGAGTTTGTCGATTACTACAAATCTTACTTCGTCGAGTGCCAAGTTTGGTTTTCGACACTTTTTTACAAAACAAATAATTTATGTCTGAAATTTAGCATAGCATGGTTAAAAGCGCTCACAAATCTGCTTTAAAAGGAAAAAAAATATATGTTCATATCTCGAGTAGTTACTGAGATATTATATTTTATTTGGTAAGAAACGCTTTTCTTGTGAATTACAGATTTAGGTACTTTTCGACCAATAAAAAAGTTCGGTACCAGCAAAAAAGGTCGTAAATAGTCATTTCGTATGGCAAATAACATACTCAACAAGAATACATCGGTATCACCTGGTTCTACGCCGGAAAAAAAAAAATGCATATTTTCGAGGCAAATTCGCTCCACTATAAGGGTAGACAACATGGTGACAAAGTGCAGTGACAATCAGCCGTATTGCGTATCCAAGATGTTAGACATAACGCGGGGCGTGTCCTCAAGTTGACGTTATGTTAGAGAAATCGGTATTGCGTATCGCCGCTAGCCTGTTAGCCGTTCATGTTATGTCTGAAATTTGGACGGGACCTCTAGACATGCCGTTGAGGCTTCGACGGAGACGTTAGCAGTTTCGCGCATGCTCCGCAACGACTGACGGCTGTCACTAGTCGGCGCTCAACCTAACTTTTCTGAACGTGTTTCGATATTTTTGTGTATTTGGTCGGTTTCATCGCAATTATGGCAGCGTTAGATAATTTGCGAGATGCAGCACTGGGTGAATTACTAGAAGAGGAACTAGAAAATGCACTTGAAAGGTAAGAAGACATTACGGTAAAAGTACCTAAACATGGATTTTAATTATTATATAACGTATTTTAGGCAGAGAGCAACCCTGGAACGGCGTAATCTAAGAGATATCAGTAACCCGTTCCAATTGGAAGATGGAGCTTTATCAAGAATTTTTGAGTGTCGAAGGCAATAGCCCAAAATTTTATAGAAGCTCTGCGATCACACCTTCCACCACGGCAAAAAAGAACCGGTGTACCGATAGAATTAAAAGTACGTATTTTACATAGTACTTCAATAAACATAAATTTCTTGTTTTAGTGGGTGATAGAGGTTGGTTAGCAGAGGGAAGAAGAACACGGAATTGTTTGTCCCGGGAAAATTTTGCATAACCTCCTGCATCCAGCTGCATACAGGGGGACCAAGTCTCAGACTAAATTGTAACTAGACTAGAAAGTTTGTATTATTTGTATAGGAACATGTTAATTTTTGTATGAAATAAAAATTCTTTTAGAATGAACAGATTTATTTTTATTTATTTATTATTAAACTTGTACCACAGCTCCTTATTCCATTAGCTTCTGATAACTTTGTTTTTCTCGTCACCAATATTTTATTTTGTTTGAGGAAATTGATCATTTCCTCAAACTGCCTCGATGTAGTTTTTTGTAGGCGATTTATTTTTCAACAAGCACACTGCAAAAATGGACAAAGGTTATTAGGGGTTGTAATAATTCCAACGGGTTAGTAGAATAGCAGATGTGGGTATTCCCAGTTTCCAAGAATTTCAAATCTCTCCGTTGTAGCCCGCCAATTTCCAACGCCATTTCATTCGTCACAGCCGCTTGTTATTCGGATGCGTTTTCTCTTTTTAACCACTGCCATTTGGCACAGTCTATCTCACTTGCTCCGTCCGCCTTCATGCCCGCTTGGTGCCCGCCGTTCGTCGCATCATTCCTAACAGGGCCCGTAACGGAGCGCGATACGCAATACCAAGTTTTACGTCAAGCGTTCAGAAGCATGTTCATCTCAACACGATAACATGACCGTTGAGTCTGAACATGGTTGATACGCAATACGGCTGAATGACTCATGCCCGTACTCATAGTCAATGCTTCGCCTGTACTCGTACTTGAGAACGTCTCATCCCATGCAATTTTGTATACCTGAAACGTCCTCAAGTCGGAATATAGGCGAAACATCGACTGTGAGTACGGGCATCAGTGTGGTGCGTTGAAGACTAAAGAACAAAAATAAAGACTAAATCGAACCGAAACTTGCGCTTTATTTGTCAACCAAAATTTGTTTTTTTTTTTCAATTTTTTTTTTAAATTTTGTATTATTATTTTGCGTTGTTGTTATTGTTATTATCCTGTATTATTTTTTTTACAAGGTAAACAAGGTAGACATTTATCGGGAACGATCGAGGAGAGCGATGACCAAACGGCAGTGGTCAGTGAGACCCCAAGGAGAACGGTAGTGCGAAGTGACCTCAAGTGTAACTGGAAGTAAGTGTAAGCATGTAAGTACAAATTGGTCTTAATATATTAGTCTTAGCAAGTTACGTCTTATTCTTACCCATCATTCTACTACGCTACCCCCAAAACGTGACATTATTTCAAATGGCAACATATTATTTTTTACCAATTTCTGATAGATAATTTAATTCTGAATCCAACGATGTACAAAAAGGTTGTTATATAAGAAAAATGACTGAATATGAAATTACAATTTACGGCACAGTCTTACTTGATAATGTGAAAAGTTCTCACAGGTAAAAAATAAGATAAGAGGGATTATAGAATTATTGTTGAATGCAAAACGTTGACATTGACAGTGACAAAGAAATGACGTTTCTGCTCGATTTTGAACAATAAGACTCCGGTAACGCTGTTTGGAGGTGATGTGCTATGTGCATGGAACAAAATGGAATGTAGTTCGAACATTTGTTTTAAAGCCATATCATTTGCATTCAACAATAATTCCATAATCGCTCTATCTTATTTCTTACCTGTGTCTCGGCATGAGAATTTTTCACATTATCAAGTCAGGCCATGCCACGAAATGTGATTTCACATTCAGTTATTTTTCTCAGAATTTTTCTTATACAACAACCCCTTTGTAATACAATGTTGGATTCAGAATTAAATTATCTATCAGAAATTGGTAAAAAAAGAATGTGTTGCCATTTGAAATAATAAGGTTGATTAAATGTTGAAAAGCATATTTGAGAAGACTGTATTTTGAACAATTGCTTCCATTAAAAACTTTTTTCATAAATTGTATAGTTTAGCAGAAAATGCCCGTTTTCTCTCAAAATAAACATCCGGTATATAGTTTAATGTTTAAATTGATAACCGCCTGTTCTTTTAGGTCTACTTCGGAAAGTTACGAAGACAAAGCCATAAGCTATGTACAGTTAAAAAGGAAAAATCATCACTGCATCTTAAAATGCAAGATAACCCCATTATATAAAATTCGACAGAAGGCATATAACTGCACCGTTGTAATTAACGAAGATAAGAAGGCTGTTGAGGAGTGCAGGTGTCATGATTGTGCTGCAGCTGAAGGTAAATTTATGTACGACTTCAAGTATAATGTGATCAATTACCTAAGTTTCATGTTAATTAATGTGTTGTGTAACATATCATATGTTGATGTTTCAGGTGGGTGTAAGCATACTATAGCCTTTTTGTAATGGATTCATAGACGTACTGAGGAACCCTCGCCCAATGATATTACGTCTTATTGGCAGAAATCAAAATTAAGTTCTTCCGTAAAAGAATTTGTGAAGTGCAAAGACTTTAACAAAAAAACAAAGGAATTATTAATCATTTACTGTCTCTATTTATTATTTGTTTTTGCCTTAAAGGTACGCAAGAATAACTGCTTCCAGACTCTATGAAGCCAGTAGATGCAAAACGGAGGAATCTTTATTGCAATCAATAATGGGTGCTTCTACTCCGTTTGAAACACTGGCTACATTGCGTGGGAAGAAATTGGAAAAGGAAGTGTTACACTTTGTTGAGAGATGCCAAAACTTTAAAATTAATGCTGCTGGTATTCAAATTGGTTTGGAATGTCCAATATTTGGAGGGTCCCCAGATGGTGTAACGGAAGACTGTTGCTTTGAAGTAAGCCCCAGTAAGGAAGCAAATATAAAAAATTACATTTTAGATAATAAACAAATTGCAAAAAAGTTTCACATTGAGTTATTAATGCAAATGCACGTTTGTAAGAAAAAAAGTGGATTCTTTTGTGTTGCGTCTCCAAATTTTGAAATTAATAAGAAAGTTAATGGAATTGAAATAAAATATAATGAGGAAATGATACGAGAAGTTCTAGATCAAGCTAAGGAATTTTGGAAAAGCTATGTATTTCCAAAATTGCTGCAGGACATTTAAGGTGGATTACTTCAAAAATAAATGAAACACTAGTATTTTCTGTCCAGTTTTTAATTCATTAGAACGTGTATAAAAATATAGGTATATGTATTTAAACAGAATATTTTACCGGTTAGCATATGCAGGGTGTTTCATATTTGAATGTAAATTTTGAAGAGGGTTCATATGTGTATGATTTTAAAATAAAAAGTTTATATTAACAGACAAATGCGTTATTTTTGATATACAGGACAATAAATTTTTTTTATTTCTTTTTTTTTTTTAGTAACTCCGAAACTACATTAGATATTCTTATTTTGCTTGGTTAATGTAAAATAGGTGTAGAGACGAACCTTTTGTGAAAAAACAAATTTTTAGTTTTAACTACATAATAATAATGAAAAAATTATACGCCTCTGTTTTCCCAAACACAACAGTTATTTTATTAATGGTGCTTCATTTTGTAATAAATAAAAAAATCTGTTTGCTATTTTTTGTATCTTGAACTATTTTTCAGTGGAAAAATAAAGAACACTTATTTTGTATGTAAAAACAAATTTTTTTTACACTTTTAACCCTTTTTATTGAAATAATTTTTTAACAATTGTTAAAAAATTAATGACAATTTTGTGAAAAAAATCCAATTTACTTTCAGAGTTAATTAAGAAAAATAAAAAAATTATTTTCGCTTTGTATTTCAAAAATAACGCGAAAACGGGCCTGTGTTTAAAGAAACTTTTTATCTTAAAATTATACACAGACCACTCTCTTCAATATTGACATTCAATTATAAAACACCCTATATATTCCCAAGAATAGAATTTAATGTTTTATTAGTTTTTTCTGTAAGTTAACCAAGCCACAGACTACATTTACAATATCATCTAACATATGAACATTACTGATGTAGGTACATGTATGTAGTTCTAAGGATATTAAGTTCTCGAACTCGTCGAATAACTCGTTCGATGTGGACCCTGCAAGTAGCTACTTGCTTACTTTCGTTCACTTTTTGCTTCGAAAGTTGTTGGTCAGTAGCTACACTTGGAGGTCGAAGAAGCTTACACTTTTTTGTAGCTAAAAACAATGAGAGTTCTTTAAACCCTCTATCAGCCAGAACGGACGAATTTGCAGGGACTGCGCCTAAAAGGGCCAAAAAAAAAATTATCAGTGGGATACGTGTGGATCCCACGCGACTACTGGAGGGTTAAGACCACTGGAATTTACTATCAGTCAAGAAAAACAAACCATAACTTTTGGGAAATAACGCATGTGGCGCCGGCTAACCGCCGTCGTTTTCATGACCGCTGTCTAAAAAATATTCCTATCGCCATCATTAGTAGCTTTTCAGTTTGACCTTTCCGGTTCTAATTATAATAATCTGCACAATGCTACAGAGTTATTATTATGCCGGTAACCAAATAAAGTTTCCTTTGTGTTAAATTTGTTGCGTGGTTTAAAACTTTGCTAAATAGAGAATTTACATGGGAGTTCTAGAAAATGACTTTTTCTTTAATTAACAGCAAATCTCTTTAAGCTTATTACAATAGCCGGTACTGTAGTTAATGCAATTGCAGATTGTGGCGAAACCAACGAAAATTATCCAGTTTTTGAGCATCAATCACATCTCTTGTTAACCCACGTTAACCATTGCTAAGGTTGTCAGCAAATCCTAATCTCTGCAGTAGCCTAAAAAGAATAACACATGTGTTACAATCTGTACAGACGGGAATGAATTAAATTGCACTTTTTACCACACTGTCACACGAAAGCTTTTGCTTGTTTGATATATTGCCATTTAGGTTAACGTATTACTAGCTGCCTAACGCAAGTGCTTGGACTAAATTAAGTTTTTACATCTTACCGTATAGTAGCTCGAGTTCTATGATCGGTAGAAACTTTATTTAAACACACAGATAAACTAGAGAAAGAAGTCTATAACCGGAAATTATTTTTGAACATACAGGTTGAGCCAAGACAATTATACAGGGGCAAGTGTCATTTTTTTAAATGGAATGTGGTGTGTCAAAGAAGATATTTTAGATCATTTTTCTAGGCTCTTTTCAATCCAATATTATTGCTGACTATTTCCAAACCACTTGGATGTATCGATTTTTTTTTTGTTCAAATAATGGCATCAGCAGATGTATGTGAAGAAAATCACTACAGTCACAATTAAAGAAAAAATTATGTAAAGACTAGTTAAGAAAAATCTGTGGAATGTCTTTGATTTATTTTAATTTTTGAAAAATTATACAGGGTGGCTAAATCTAATTTATTTAGAACTTTTTGAATTTAATTTTCTTTATTTTTTAAAATGGAACACTGTGTATATTTTTTAATGCTATGATGTAGAAACTAGAAACAAACATTTTTTGTATGTACACCCAGATTCAATAGAATTGAGACACTTGAATAACTGGTTGTCTACCTTTATTTTGTAACCCAAGAAATTAGACAACACTGTAAAGATAGTAAGGCCGTAGGCACGGAGTGACAGAGCTGACGGAGGGTAAACTACACATTTCACCAGCTGGCAGCATCAGACAGAACCCTTCGCTGTCTATGCGACCCTCAATAAACTTTATGGTCCAGCTCATTAACAAATAGTTACTTGTGCTTTCAGAAAGGTTTACCTGCGTATTCGGGTGAATGCACTTTGGGTAACTACTGTGCTGCATTTAAGAAATAAATTCTCAAGACTCGGGTCGTAAATAATTATTGTCTGTTAATTATCCTTTTCTTACCAATTTAAAATAGTAAATGGTAAATGTTTTGAACAAAAATGGTTCCTTTACTATGTCGAGTTCTCTATTCTGTATTATTTTATCAGTCATTTGCTTTTGGTTATCGGCTTTAGCCATTGGAAGAATTTATATAGAATGAGGAATCATAAGCATTTCAAAAACCATATAGAAAACATAAAGAATTTAATAATAAGATGAAGTTTAACATCAAAAATAGATGCAACACTCTGAAGAAACAGAAAAACGGTTCCTCGTTTTAACAGGCTAAAATGACTCAGGATGTATAAAAAAAAAATTTGTTTACTTAATAGTAATTTACAATAGTGCTTTTTGGCTTGTGAAATGACCACGAGCGCAACGCGCGCGCGAATGGTCATTTAAAAATCCGACAAGCACGAATCTTTGAAAGCCGGAAATTTCCGGAATCTGCAAAGTCTCGAGCTGAATTTGACATGACAACTTAAACTAAAACTGCAATTTAAAAAAACTCACACAATTATGAATCTAGTTTTCTAAGCACGCTATTTTTATTTCAAAATTTGTGTTTCAATTGCAAGGAATAAATAAGTAATATAAAAAAGATTTTTCCGGAATAGCCCGAAGAGACCGTAGTTTTCCAAGTGCATTGAGATTTCCATTAAATTGTTTTCTGATTGGTCGAAACTGCTAAATTTTATTAGTTTTGATATAGTTATGATTATGTTAGTTGAATTATTGTCACTTATAATATCCCTAGTGCATTGATTATTTCCGGAAATTTTTTCGAATGCATTTCCAAAACATATTAATTAGCCCGAGTGGAACACGAGGGCTAATTACGTTTTGGAAATGCATGAGAATAAAATTTCCTGATATTAATCAATGCACGAGGGCGTAAGAAAATCGCAACGACACAGACATTTGCCCATTATGTCATTATGATATCATTATTAATAAATAAATAATTTTGATTGGCTGAAATAATTTCCACTTATTAATTTTATGCATGGCGCAAAAATTTCCAGGAAATTTTTACATTGTCATACAAATGACAGCAAATTCTATTTTTCTATTGGCTACTTTTCAGTGTCGTGCAATTTTCATACAAATTAAATAATAATTTATAATAAATTAAAAGCAAACTTTCGTTAAACTTAAATCCAAAAAACGTGTCGATGACTTGTGTAATTTTCGTTGGTTCGAGGGAGCCTTCAAACCAAACAATCCCGTCCACGTGCGTTTCAGTTTCAGAATTTTGAATAACGGCCTCCGTCAGCTCTGTCACTCCGTGCCTACGGCCTTACTATCTTTACAGTGTTGTCAAATTTCTTGGGTTACAAAATAAAGGTAGACAACCAGTTATTCAAGTGTCTCAATTCTACACCCCTATGGCTATTTGTAACCATTTTCGAAATATCGCCAAATAATTACAAAATTCAAGAATAATCCTAAAAAATTAGATCGTTTTCCAAATAACTTGACAAAAAACTTCAAAAGTTTCAAAATTGACAACTGACGACAGGTAACTGCGATAAATGTGTATTTTTTGTCGGATAATATAAAATGCAAAAAATGATAAAGATACAAACATAAAGTGAACTTACTAAAAAAACTTAGGCTGTTTTTATAAACAAAACATCTGGAGCACTCAGTACAATTTTATCTGTCGAGTAATTTAAAAAACAATCTAATTTTTTAGGATTATTCTTGTGTTTTGTAATTATTGGGCGATAAATCAAAAATGGTTACAAATCGCCATAGGGATGTAGGTTGTACATAAAAAAAATGTTCGTTTTTAGTTTCTACATCATATTGTTAAAAAATATACAGGTGTTCCATTTGAAAAAATGGAGAAAATTAAATTCAAAAAGTTCTAAATTAAAAAATTAAATCTAGCCACCCTGTATAATTTTTCAAAAGTTAAAGCGATTTAAAGACATTCTACAGATGTTTCCTAACTAGTCTTTACATATATTTTTTTTAGAACTCATAATTGTGACTGTAGTGATTTTTTTAACATGCATCTGCAGATGCCATTATTTGAACAAAAAAAATCGCTAAATCCAAGTGGTTTGGAAATAGTCAGCAATAATATCGGAGTGAAAAGAGCCTAGGAAAAGGCTCCAAAAAGTCTTTTTTTACACACCACATTCCATATAATTGTATAATTGTCTTGACTCATCCTGTATGTTCAAAAATAATTTCTGGTTATAGACTTCTTTCCCTAGTTTATTTGTGTTTTTAAAACAAATTTCTACCCATCATAAAACTCGAGCTATCGAAGTCGGATGCACTATTGCCTCACCCTGTATACGAGACTTGAAAAATCCACCTGAAAAGCATATTCCAATGCTAAATTACTTCAAAGGTGTAAATTTTCCAGGAACAGCATTGTGAATATCATTTTACCACGTGTATACAATGAACTTCTGGAAAGAAATAGGGAAGTGCGTATACCACCCGTAGTAAAAATTTGTGCAGCTCTGAGTTTTTTTTTGCCACAGGTTTCTATCAGATATTGTAAAAATATAATATTGTTTCTTTATCATATTCTGTTCTAGCGCGGTTGTGGTGATTTGAGAGGTATAGGGCAAGCAAACAGTTTGCTGGATAATAAAAGAGTTGTCAGTAATTTTGTCAAGATATTTAGATCAATTTGTGAACATTTTTTTCAACTAGCTGGATTTTCTGGAGCTGTAGGCTGCATCATCGAACTCACATCGAAGTAAAAAAGAGAATGCTGAGGTATTCAGGAATAGGAAAAGTTGGTTTTCCTACAATGTTCAAGTGGTTCACGGGGTAAATTTCTAGACATCGTTGTACGTTTGCCCGGATCGGCCTATGATGCAAGAATTTTCACAATAGTTTTTTAAACTACACAACAGTGAGAATTGTTGTAACAACAGCTATTTTGCACAATATTGCTATTCAAAATGGGGAACTTTTTCAGTTGGATCCCAATTTTAGAGTTAAAAATGTGGGAAATGTTGCCATTCATGAACAAGAGAGGGGGTTACTAATAAAAAATACTTTCATAAAAAGACACTTGCAACACTGAAAGTGTAAAATTGTAAATTAAATTGAAATTAAAATTTATATTTATTTGATTTGTAATTGCCAAGTTTTTATTTTTTCCTGCTTCAGGATTTCTTCTGCAATTCGCAGTCGCACAGCGGCTTCCTGCGTCTTAAACTGCTGTTCTTTTAATCGCAGGTGATGGATCTCTGCATCCTGTTGTGACAGCAGTTCTGTCCGCAAAAGCCGCCCTTCTTGCTCTCGCTCAATGGCAGTGCTTCTGGAGATGTCTGACTTGCACGGCGTTTTTTTGGTTAAATTATCTGAAAAATCTTGAATAATATTTTTGTTGAGTTACTTTCAAACTAATTTACCTTTGTCCACTGGGTTTCGGTGCTCACTCCGGGGTTCAGTGCTGGTCTCTGCAGAATTAACATTAAATTTAGCCCTTTCCATTCAGTAAGTTTAATTACCATTGTTGGTGATTCTGTACATTACCAAAGAATCATCAACTTTATAATTTTTATCTTTGCCCAGTTTCGTCAGTTTGACAGTGTCGCTGTCGATAACATCTTGCAATTGAATATCCATAGCAATAATTTCGTCTAAGGGTGAATCGTCCGTTGCAGGTTTGTAAGAACCACCCCCAGTAGCCAACCGCTCTCTCTTATCTCGAGCCAATTGCATTTTCCGCTTCATCTTTAAATTCTCCCAGCACTTTTGAAGCTGCTTAGGAGTACGCTATAAATTTTTGCAGCTTAATAAAATGTCAATTTTAAACATAACCCGAATACTTACATGTGTGTGCTCTGGCACTGCATTAAATTCTGCAGCGATTGCAGCCCATGCTTTCTTCTTGTGGCTAGCGCTGAAGCAATCTTTGCGTTTGCATTCTAGTATGCTTTGCTTTTTCATTACAAGCTTTTTCAAAAATAATTTTTCCTCGACACTGTACAACAAACGTTTTGCTTCCATTGTGACGAACAAACACAAACCAACCACGAAGAACGTAAAACGAAACGTAAATACGACCATACCGCAAACCTAACCTAACCTCAAACAACAAACACATCTGAAGGGGGGAGACTCAGACTGACAGACAGTAGTACAACGTGGGTAAATCAGAATTCCCTGGATAATTGAAGTTACTAAAGTTTCACTTAAGATTTTTATTTTTACTAGTTTTAGGCCCAACTGCACCGATCTACATGTTAAGTGAAACTTTCGTAAGTTTTACTTTACAATAAAGCATCAGTTACTTTTAAGTATGCTGTGCCGGCTAGTAAGAAATCCGACTTAGTTAAGTTGGTTATTCACAGGACGCGTCAGGGATTTCAGTTTGTTACTTACACAGGTTGGCGTAACTGACGGGCGCAAATTGTTTATTATAACCTCAATCTGTGAGTTCTGTCAATTGTAGGAGTAAAACTGTATTTAAAAATCAATAAAAGCACAGAAAAGGGGGACAGATCGCGACATACAGTAAAGAAAAAGAGTTATGAAATCAAAAAGGCTGACATTAGACGATGAGCTGCAAGTAATAAGCAACAGTTACGAGCGACTGGTGGAGGAACATTTCCTCGGAAGAAAGAGGTAAAAGCTGCCCCACCGAAAAGAAATGATTTGCTACAAAATCATTTGGATGAGGAAAACAAGGTGGATAAGGTAACGTTAAGTGTTATTATTTGTCCTGTGACATAATATATTCTTAAATAATTTGCAGACAAACTGGAAGAGTTACAAGGCCAAAGATTAAAAGACAACACCAAGCGAAAAATTAAGGTTTGCAAGTGACCACAGAAGACCAAAGGCGGTGCAACCGGAGCACACAAACTTTTTATCACAGAAATACTCAAATGTTGCTTATTTGAAGACAGATTGTTTAAAAAAAGTATTGGAGGAATATGGGGACCGTGTTTAATAAAACACTGTAATTTCTTTTAATACGCAGGTTTAATAATCGAACTTTACTTGGCGGTATTCACGAAAGAAGTAAACTTTAACACAGTTTAGTCCGTCAGCAGGTTTCTTACAAACGATCGTTAGAATTGGATATAGAAATAAAAGAATTGCAGTTGAAAAAACTGAAGGCTAGAGCTGACTAAATTTGTTGCCTGCCTCATGTTTGTTAATTGGTTTCATTGTCAAGTCTACTTTTTGTTCCTTTTGATTTTATTAGTAAATTATTGATATTGCTCATAATATGTGCATCTTCTGTTTTGATATTCTTAATTACTAAAGATTACATACAACATTCGTTTTATTCAGAGATTTATTAATATTGTTAAGTAATTATAGCTACAATTATAATTGCGAAAAGTATGCTTGAATTATTTGCCTCCTATACGGGTGTCCATTATGAATTGGATGTTCAGCTTCTACAAGTGGAATCTGACCCTGCAGAATTAGTTGCTCCATCTCTTGCAAATTGAACTCTTCTTCATCAGTGCCTGGTTCTTCTTCGTGGTTTATCCTAGCAACATTGTGCAAAACTGCTGTTACAATAATAATGGGCGGGATATTTCTACTATTTAACCGGCATCCATATGCCAACACTGGAAATCTTCTTTTTAAAATACCAAATACGCATTCAATTTTATTACGACTTCGAATGTGGGCTTCGTTATAAAGTTGTTCTGCTCGTGTTATGGGATTCAATAGAGGGGTTAGCAAATAATTATTACGTGGATATCCTTTATCTCCTGTACGGTATTAAAATGTTACATATAACTTTCATTCAGGCAGCGTGGCATTTCATTCCTTTCAAATACTCCTTTTACATTAGAGTTATTGAAAATTGTGCTGTCATGACTTGACCCAGGCCACCGAGCAACAACATCAAGAAAATTATTATTTGCATCACAAATGGCCTGTACGTTTATGCAGAAATAATCTTTTCGATTTCTGTATATTTCAGCATCATTACCACCCATAAATTGTTCGATATTAAGTAAAGAATTAATACCAAAAATATATGGTATACTAGCCTGGGAACAGTATTTTAATATGGATGCAATCTAGAGCACCTACAACATTAGAGAATCTTGCAACTCCATAAAAATGAGCCTTCACTGTGGCTCTAACTTGCTCAGTTGTGGGTAACTTAGTAAATCTTTGATACAATGAAGCTATTGCCCTGGACACTCGATGGATTATTCTGCCAGCCGTTGTGGGGTCCATTCCCATATACTCTGCAATTGCATCTAGATGAGCCCCTGTAGCCAAATACCTTAAACACGTAAGCAACTGATTGATTGGGGAGACACAGTTTAATGTTATTATGTACATATTTACTTTAAATGCATATAATATGTATAAAGTTAATAAAAAAATCTATACATACACATCTGAAGAAAACTCAAGCTGATATGCTCAAGCTATAAATGGTAACAATAACATTGCAGTCTCCTTTCTCAATCAAAACTTCTTAAAAAATTTATAAGCTGGTAAGGCATTATAATAATCTTGCCTCACGATAATATTTCTGGGGATTCCAAATTCGATCTATTCGAACTCGTCAATATCGTCAAGTACTTCTACATCAAGTGTGAAATTCATATTTTGCTTAATTACAACGAAAATATCTCAAATCTTACAACCAAAACTTCAAAAATGACGTTAAGTGAATCTTAAGTAACATTTAAACCACCAATTAATAAAAGTTATACATACTTATATAGTTGTATTTTGTTACGGCGCAGTAGAACTTAACGTTAAGTCCAACCATTGTCCAACTTAAAATGCTAAAGTGTGACCAGTGCAGTTGGGCCTTACTCAAGTTAAAACTCAACCAGATTCAAATTCTAAGAAATATTTTGTCTTAAGATTTTTTTCGACTTAGCCAAAGAAAAACTTATGGGTTGAGGCGAAAAATGCTTCAGAAAATTCAAATGTGCTCCACTTTTTTTTCCATTGATGAAAATAGTTTTAGTAGCAAGGGGTTTACTAAAGTTAAGTAAAAAAACAGTTTGTTTGATCTGTGAACATACCAAACGTGTCTGGCAGGTGAAAAAATAAAAACTATTTAAAAAATTAGTTTTTCTTATTTTGGCAGTTGTGAAAATTTGTCAGATGATAATTTCTTTTTTCATAAGTTTTATCATCTATTTTAGTAAATGTGAAAGATTTATAACTTGAAAAATAAGCCGACTAATTTTTTTTTTTTATTTATTGAACTCATCGGAAAACCTTTGCCAGACTCAAAAATTGTTGATTAGTGTGACTAATAGAACAAACTAATTATTGATGATATACCTACAACAACTGGAAAAATAAGTACCTACCAAAAAAATTCACTGCCTCCTTATACAGGGTGGGGCAATAGTGCGTCCGATCTTCGATAGCTCGATATTTTAGATCATTTTTCTAGACTCCTTTTACTCCAATGTTATTACTGACTATTTTTGAACCATTTGGACTTGCATGTAGCGATTTTTTTTGTTCAAATAATGGCATCTGCAGACGCATTAGTTAGGAAACATGTGTGGGCTGTCATTGAATAGTTTTAATTTTTGAAAATTATACAGGGTGGCTAGATTTAATTTTTTAATTTAGAATTTTTTGAATTTAATTTTCTCTATTTTTTCAAATGGAACACCCTGTATATTTTTTAACGATATGATGTAGAAACTAAAAATAAACATTTTTTGTATGTCACCCCATGGCGATTTGTAATCATTTTCGATTTATGGCACAATAATTACAAAATTCAAGAATAATCCTAAGAAATTAGATCGTTTTCCAAATAATTTGACAAAAAACTTCAAATGTTTCAAAATTGACACAAAAATGACAACTGACGACAGGTAACTGCGATATAAATGTGTATTTCTTGTCGGATAATATAAAAAGCAAGAAATGATCAAGATACAAACATAAAGTGAACTTACTAAAAAAACTTGTGCTGTTTTTATAAACAAAACATCTGGTGCACTTACTACAATTTTATCTGTCGAGTTATTTGAAAAACAATCTATTTTTTTTAGGATTATTCTTAAATTTTGTAATTATTGGGCGATAAATCAAAAATGGTTACAAATAGCCATAGGGGTGTATACAAAAAATGTTGGTTTTTTGTTTCTACATCATATTGTTAAAAAATATACAGGGTGTTCTATTTGAAAAAATGGAGAGAATTAATTTCAAAAAGTTCTAAACTGAAAAATTAAATCTAGCCAACTTGTATAATTTTTCAAAAGTTAAAACGATTCAAAGACATTCCACAGATGTTTCCTAACTAGTCTTTACATAAATTTTTCTTAAAACTCATAATTGTGACTGTAGTGATTTTTTTTCTGCAGATGCCATTATTTGAACAAAAAAAATAGCTAGAAATTTGATTTAAGAACACAAATACCTACACTAGAAAAAAAAACTATAACCGGAAATTATTTTTGAACATACAAGTTGAGCCAAGACGATTATACAAGGGCAAGTAACATTTTTTTTAAAGTAAAATGTTTTGCGTGTAAAAGAAGGTTTTTTGGAGCCTTTTCCTAGAGTCTTTTCACTTCTATGTTATTTATTGACTATTTCCAAATCACTTAGATGTAGTGATTTTTTTTGTTCAAATAATGGCATCTGCAGATGCATGTTAAAAAAATCACTAGTCACAATTGGGTGTATGCTTAAATTTTATTTTTACTTGTATTACCTTGCAATAGATGCGGTTTTATGTTTAGAATTCACATTCGAAGAAATAAATACAAAATATTTGGAATCTCCGAAATTATTTAACTTATAAGTTTGGCTTATGCCGAAACGCGCTGCTATTGGTGGAGTGCGAAATGACGTCAACTGTTCGGTCGGGATTCAGGTCCCTACCCTACTCTGTGCTTACTGAGTGTAAGATCGTAATTGCTAATCTCGTCAATATCGTAAATAAGCTGTCAGCTCCTGGAGGGTTACCTTCCAGGAAATGTCGGCTCGATCTTACAGGTAACCCATGACTAATTTCTAAGCTGGCGATATTTTCCAAAGGAACCAAATTAGTTAAAGTTTGAGATTAAGTATTGGGATTAAAACACATGTACTAAAGTTTTAATATGACTACTTTATTTTTGGTATTAAAAACATTTTGTACTATTCTACTTTATTATTGGAGATTGTAAATTAATCAGAGCACGTGCATCGCCAAATGCAACCAAGCGTAACCAACGAACAAGTGACGTCAGCGCTTCCCGTTGCTAGCTGTCAGCGTTTTCGCGCGCTCAAACTTTAAGTGAAGATTTAATATGTAAAACTTCATCAAATTTAAAAATAAAAAAACGCACGTACATTTTACAATGCTTACTTGCATTTAAGCAACAATTTGAAAAATTGGCATACACCCTACGAGTTTTAAGAAAAAGTTATGTAAGTATTAGTTAGGAAACATCTGTAGGATCCCTTTTAACCGTTTTTACTTTTGAAAAATTATACAGGGTGGCTAAACTTAATTTTTCAATTTAGAACTTTTTGAATTTAATTTCTTCAATTTTTTCAAATAGAACAAACACCCTGTATATTTTTTAACGATATGGGTCATTGTTTACTTTACCCACTCTTCGATTTTCAAAAAACTAATTACACCAACGCATTCGTCACCATGTATACATTACGAAAATCAATATCTTTTCTTGTGCAAACTACTTTTATTTTTACTCATTTTCCTTGCCCTAGCACATCTTTTTTCTTTTTTTTTCCCTATAAATTTTGCATAAAATTATTTATCATTTGCACAACATTTCATTGCTCAAAATGGCATTCTAATGATGTTTTACCATGGTTTTCAAAAAAAACAGCACAAAAAGCGAAGAGTGGAAATTGTAAACAATTACCACGATATGATGTAGTAACTAAAAATAAACATTGTATGTACAGCTTGGAGATTATGTTTTGTCGTGTCGGGCGGCATTGGGGGCCGCACAACTAGATTGGGCGACTGCAAACTACCTGCCGAAAAATTATTTGTCGCAACGAGACGGCTTATTTTCAAGAATTGAAAATGCTGCAGTCATTACACTTACCCATAATCTTAATACACGGCCCGCAATACCGCCCGATACGACAAAACATATTCACCAAGCTGTACCACCCCTATTTGTAACCATTTTCGATTTATCGACCAATAATTACAAAATTTAAAAATAGTCCCAAAAATTAATAATTTAACAGATAAAATTATAATAAATGTTCAACATGTTGCCCATTTTGATTGACACACATCAAGAAAATTACTTGAAGCCGGTCCTGCTTCATTTGTACTTGGTTGTGCCCATGCGCTGCGCTGAAGCGCAGCAAACTCAAGCATTCATGGTTGGCGTTGCGTGTTGCGTTGGCGTTGGGCGTTGGTTGGGTTTTTCGGTTTGACAGTTTGCTCGTGCGTCTTTACTGTTTATTTGTAGGTCAGTGTGTTTGCCCAGCGTTTCCCAATTTTTCCAAGTAAGTAGAAATACACCCCAAACCCTCCGTTCTTTAGGAGAGGATCAGTGAATTATTTTACTAAAATGACAATTATTGCAGCAGAAATTCCAGTGCAAGAGATGTCAGTGGATAAGGACCTTAAGGTCACCAACCCAGCAAGCCTAGGAAATGGTAAATGGACCTGATTCTATCTAAAGTGTTCTTACGTAAGTGTTCGTCTTGATATCTCGTGATTAGTATTAACTAAATTATAAATTTCTCACTGTTTGCAGGAAGGTCCCGACAAAACCATGAACCTTATACGGGGTGAGTCAAATTTGTTTTTTAGGTCATACTCACAGGGAGCTAGTCAAAAGAAACTGAAAAATAACGCAAATCACTTACCCACTAGTTTTTTACATGTGTTATCGTCAGTGTATTTTTATGGAAGTTTGCTTATGAAGCTATTGGTAGGTTACTGTACTGGTCGGTAACACGTTTGTGATCAGTTATGGCAAACTTGACATGCTAGGCGCCAGGATACCAGTTACTAATTAAATTCCAAGGAACCAAGTAACAAGTTATTAATGCAGAATTTGTAAGGGAAGTAGTAGAGGTATAATACCCCCTTTCATATATGTATAGACGTTCCTTTTCTGGAACGAATGGTCTACAGTTCACATTATTATTATTATTTAAAACCTTAAGTATTTCCTGTAATACTAAAGGAGCATGCCCCTTCTTTTCCTTCACATAACCTCACTTGAGAACAGAAGTATTTAAAATTATTAAGTATTTTAATTCATGTGATTGGGACTGCCGAGGTTCCGGAGGTCGTGCGGTAATCGCCCAGTCAGTCGCCTCGTGTACGCCCGACGCGCTTCCTAATAATTACTCAACTCGGATTTATCCCTGGTTTATCGAATGATGATTAACGTTAATTAACAATCAACATTTAGTATATAACCCTTACCAACGGATCAACCAAATCATTATGGATATTCTGGCTAGCATCAACGTAAATTAAACATTAATCTTTCATCTATGACTCATCAATTAAGATGATTGGCGTTGATGAACGATTAACGATTTATTAACGTTTGCATTAACTGCATTTTCTATTGCTATTGATTCCTTCATAGGTGTTCTATGTGAAACGTTGATAGTGAATTACTGTTAATCAGACTGATTATCGTCATTTAAGAATTTAAATGGCATTTAATTTTAACTAATTATTAAAATTGCCATTAAGCAAAAACGAGTTACGCCGACGGCATTTTAGGCCAGTGAATAGAGACATGATAACTAAAAAATTTAACATTAGTTCTAACATTTTTTAAACTTTGTCTTGTAATGTGTAACGAATCGAAACGGAACTATAAAATTTTGCAACTCGATTAACGTCGGCATCATTGTAAAAATCGGAAAAATTTAAATTAAGCGATATTTCGACGAGAAAAAATGTAACATCGTTGCAAATTCGATAGAGTCACTATTACAATATTCAAAATGCACAGCGAAATTTGCAGGAACTTATGAATTAGGCATAATAATTAATTTTCATTAATAAAAATTTTTTCATCTAATTTTCCAGCAAAAATATTAACATGCTTGCAAAACTAGAATCAACTTGCTAAAATCACTTTACAAGACTCTGTAAATTTGCAACTCTATTGGGTGACGGCATGGTCCATTTTTTATAATTTACAACAAAATCAATAGGTAAAAATACGTAAAAACGATTCGAAAAAAAGTAGCATGTGTAGATGTCGATTGCAAATGACTGCATTCGTAAATGAAACGCGCTTTCCATTTTGCAGCCACCCTCGACGTCGGCCGATTTATAAAATTTGCAATAAATAGTTTGTCTCAATATTTTTACTATCAAAATAAAATGAACATCACTGCAAATTTTACATTAAGCTCTGCAGACGCTGTTGAACGTTGATTTGAATTTACGATTCTTGATGTGGGTGGCATATTGTTATAAACTTTTTTCTATTATCTTAATGTCGCAAAATGGCCTAAAAGTTTTTATAACACATCTGGAAAATTGGAGTTATTGCAAGTATACAGTTTTTAGTGGGAGGGTAAATTTGCAATCAATAATAAGTTGAGGAACATAATGATAACGAAAAAATAAGAATTTATGAAATATTGCATAGTAACAGTCTTTTGGTAACTTTGGTGGGGGATAACTGATACTAGGAATTGAAGAAATAGATGCGTCTCGTCGAGTTTCGTTAACTTTAATATTATCAATTTTTGAAGGGAAACTACAATCATAAAATTAACGTAGGTACCTACTTGCCAAAACAGCTGATTTAATAATATTCAAAATAAAAAAAATTCCAAATTTAAAATATTACTCAAGCCGTGGTATTTTACGGCATTGTGATCTACTCAAGGATATTTCGGGGTCTGATGAAGTTCCTTCGCATGTTCCTGCAATTTCAGATTCTGCATCTTTGTTCTATTCTTCCTCTCCTTCCCCTTCGTTCTCTTCTTCATTCTGGCCCAGCTCATCCTCTTCGTCATCATTCAAATTACAATCTAGAAGTTGACCCTTTTGGTTGGTTTGAGTAAGCCAACGATCTAATTCCAGTTGTGGTTCGTCATCCCCTTCGTCATTTTCATTTAAGTCGTTTTTTTTTTTTTTGTTTTTTCACATGACTGTCCAGACTCTCCGTGACAAAAGTAGCATGCTTCAGAGCATTTTAAACCGCTTTTTCGGCAAATGCATCGTCCGGAACTGCAATCTTTTTCGCATCTGCACGTTATAAACTTGAGCAATTCAGGTGGAGTAACTTCTGTCAAGGTCATGATTGGCATTAGGCCTTGCGTTCCCAACTTCCATCCCCAGGATTCTGCAGGTATATCATTGCCTAACCCAGTGGTTTTCAACCTTTCATCTTTTATCAACGACGACACCTTCTGGAGACTTTCAATTATACGCGACACACTACCAAAAATTGTTTTTTTTTTGTTAATGGGCTTAATACTTATACAATTCGAATGAAGACGCAATATGCAAGCAAATTTAATAATTCAGAGTTTACAATTTATATTAAAGGAATTTAACGCTCAGTATTATTATCAACCAACATAAGTAGATACAGGACAGAAAAACGACAATAATTGAAAAATTAAATTAATGCGAAACTTAATTTTTGATAAAATTGCAATAAAACACCGTTGAACATACCTATTATGATTCAAATTGATTAAATTTACAAACTTATGTAGTTACTTTTACGAATTTTGGTAGGTATATTTAATATATTTTTTAATAAATTTTACTCCTCATCTTGTAAAACTAATGCAGTTATGTAGTTATTTGTACATTTAATTTTTGATAAATTAGCAACAAAACTTCGTTTAGGGCCGGTTTTACGAAAGGAGAATAAGCCACGTATAACGCTATTCCGGAATAACTCGGGATAAATGGGCTTTTACGAAAATCGAATTGGATAAATCCAAATATGAACTGTGGACCGTTGCTATGTAAACCGGCCCTTATTCCGGAATAGTTATTCCAATGCTTATCCGACTTTCGTAAAACCGGCCCTTAATGTAGGACTAAAATTTGTTAAATGTACAAACCCATGTAGTTATTTTTATTTATTTTGGTAGGTAAGTACTTTGGATAATAATATTTTCTAATAAAGTTAACATTAGAAAATATCATACATTCAGGAAAGGGACTAATAATGGGTATATGTATTAGGAACTTGTAACAAGAAATACATAAAATAGGCCCATTAGTAGTATATTATTTCAAAGAATAAAAAATTACAAAATTCATCATTATACTAGGTAGGTACCTATCTAAAAAAAAAATGGTTATACAACCTGAACTTAAGATACATTCAAGGTAACACAGATAATGCAAAAAGAAATACAGATTAATTTAAACAATTATTATATGGACGCAAATTTCAAAAACTCTACTTTTTCCTTTAATGAATCAAAATTTTGTACAGTATTGTCATTTTGGCCAACACTTTTTCGTATGCTTTAAGTCGCTTGATGTTTTATATCGATCTCTAAAGATGTTCCTTAATCGTGTAGTGAAGAAGCCCTTTTTTGAAACTGGATCAAAGAACGCTTCCTAGAAAGCAAATATACTATGAAGTAATCTAATGTGTTTAAATTAGAACAGCAACTTATATAGTCTTGTTTGCTGTTTTTATCATGGAGTTTCGGGAACAGTTTAATAATTTCTTTTGAGTATTTAGCCTTGGTTTCAGAACATGGAATTTTGTTTGGTGGTAAAAATTGTAGCATATGATCTACCAATATATTGACCAATTTTTTCCGATTTGGGTCGTCAAGGGTTTGTTCTTGTCTATAGAAATTTATAATCTCCTTACCTCCTGGATAAGAGATTAAATAATTTTTCAATTCCTAAAATGTAATGAAAAAGTAGTTTTTGAAAAATAATTAATAAGTTTACGCACCTACCTACCTATTAAGATACGTAGGTAGGTTGTACATATCATTATTTAACCTTTGTACTTACATTATCAGCCAACGTATGGTAGGAAAAACATGCTGTTTTCGCTCTCTTTGCTGCTGACAGTGAAGATAAACTTAGATTCTCATCTTTGCCAAAACTTGTCCATGAGCAGACGGACGGAGATGCGGAAGAGAATGTATAGTTTCTGTGCTACAGCTGTTAGGTCCACAACTATACAGGGTGGGGCAATAGTGCTCCCGAGTTCGATAGCTCGAGTTGTATGATCGGTAGAAATTTGATTTAAAAACACAGATAAACTAGAGAAAGAAGTCTATAACCGGAAATTATTGTTGAACATATAGGGTGAGCCAAGACAATTATACAGGGGCAAGTGAGAGTTTTTTAAATAGAATGTGGTGTGCAAAAGAAGATTTTTCGGAGCCTTCTCCTAGACTCTTTCAATCCAGTATTATTGCTGACTATTTCTAAACCACTTGGATGTAGCGATTTTTTTTGTTCAAATAATGGCATCTGCAGATGCATGTTAAAAAAATCACTACAGTCACAATTATGAGTTCTAAGAAAAAAATTATGTAGACTAGTTATGAAACATCTGTGAAACGTCTTTGAATCGTTTTAACTTTTAAAAAATTATACAGGGTGGCTAGATTTAATTTTTCAATTTAGAACTTTTGCAATTTAATTGTCTCCATTTTTTCAAATGGAACACTCTGTATATTTTTTATCGGTATGATGTTATATAATCTCTATTCAAATCTAAAAAAGTCTAAAATGAGTTTGCATCCGATTCAAGAAATCTTGCTTTCAAAAAAGTATTAGTGTGGATATCTATTAATTCTTCTTTCTCCTTATTTGTCAATTCAGTGGCGTTTTGGAGATTTTGTTCCCCGGATAGTCCAAATGGGGCTATAACCCATTGAATTTGAACCGTAGTAGTGGATGGAAAATACTTTTCTAATACTTTTTGCAATTTCTTCAAATGACCCTTAGGGCCGGTTTTACGAAAGGGGAATTTACCTGGAATAACGCTATTCCGGAATAACTCGAGATAAATGCGCTTTTACGAAAGTCGAACAGGACAAAATCCAGGTATAAACTGTGGACCGATGGTATGCAAACCGGCCCTTAGTCCGGAATAGTTATTCCAATGCTTATCCGACTTTCGTAAAACTGGCCCTTTTAATCAGTTTCTGTAATTCGCCTATTTAACCCGGGGTTCAATTAGAAATATTTTTAGAGGCAGACTCGAAAGCTGGTAAAATCTGAATTTTCAACCCTCAATCCCCAAAACTCGAGTTTCTTTGAAAGTTCTTGCATTCTGTCGGTATCCGAAATTATAGTTTCACTTCGACTCTGCATACTGGAATTTACGAAATTGAACTTCTGAAAACAGCCAAATATGCCAATTCCGCGTTCCAACATTGCACAACTTAGTTTTCCACAGAACTCAGGCTTTTCGGTTTGGAAAAATGACTTCATTTCATTACTTAAATGTCTGATTTTTGCATGTTAAAAATTTAACAGTTAGAGCTGGGTGTTGTCATCCTAGTATGACAAACTGTCTCACGCGCAGGCATAAAAAAATATCCCATATTTTCTTTAAAAATCCCGCTAACTTTAAGTTTATATTCCGTTCCAATTAGTTTTTATAAAATAGGTACTTACATTACCAAGATATGTTAAAAATCAGACTATTTGAACAAATTTTCAATAAATATGAAAAACAATAAACTTAAAACTAAAAAAATGCGGAATGCGGAGGCTTTTACCTCGGGCCTTGGTGTCCTTAGCCTGGCCTCGCGACGAGTTTACCATGATCTGATTCTGCTTAATAAAATTGTCCATGGTTCCATCGAATGCTCAGATATTATATCCCTTGTTCCCTTACATGTACCGGGTAGAGTGACTAGATCGGGGGATTCGTTTTTTGTTGAGTTTGCCAGCACGAACTATATGTATAATAGTCCCATCTGCAGGTTGTGCCGTTCGGCCAATTCTCTCTCGCGTGAGCTGGATTTTGTCCGGTTCCCACCTGGACCCTCTAAGAGGGAGCTGCAGCGAGCACTCAAACTCTGTTAGATTGACTGGTTCAGTTTGTTTCATTTTCTTGGTTATATTGTTGATTGGTTTGTTACATGTATTTCTTGATTGTGTTTGTAAGCTTGTATGTTGCATTGCTGTATTTGTTTGAAAATGGCTGCTTTAGCCATATATATATATATATATATATATATATTATTATTATTATTAAAAAGTACATGTGTAAAAAGCAATGAACACATTTAAAAAGAAAAGTATATAAAAAGAACGATAGACAGTGAAATGAAATAAATTTCATAACATACCGATACTGATATTGGATTGACAAATCAATGTTTTTTTAAAAGAATAAATATCTGCGTTATTGTGCCTTTTTATGAACTCCTCTGGTATGAGATAATCAACACATGTTTTTTTATCTTGATGTTTTATCTTGATTACGAATAAGACATAAGCATTTAATGTATTTTCACCCATTTTATTTATTTTTTTTGATTTTAATGTCCGTTACGATAAAAGAAATTTCCTCTGCCTCAGAATTTGAGTGAGCCAATGTCAAAAACAATATTGGCAAGTTTTCCTAAATTTAGGAAGAGATGATCTTCGTTAAAACTTTTTGCTTTTTTAATTTGAAACCATATTTGATCTAAACGCATTTTTTTTTAAATTTTCGATTTCCATTTTGTTCAATGAGGCAGGCAATTTCTGCCACTCCGTTGTTAAATCGGTCACGTCAATGAAATTGGAAAAATTACCATCTAATGTTATTTATTATATCTGTTTCGCAGTTTTCAATTTCTGAATATGCGACTTGCGGGTCTTAAAATTCCATTGATTTAAAAACGGAATTTTTAAGTGGAAATCTCTTTAAAAGTTTAGTAGCAGCCGTTATGTAAAATGATGAACATTTTTTTGGAAATTTTTCTTGACCGTCCACTGGAAAGATTTTAAAAAGAGTTCATCTTAGTTTTGTTTCGTGGTAGGAAATTATCAGGGTTAGGCAAATTAATGTCAAGGATTTGGTCTTTGGCGCACAACTCCGTTTTTAAATAATTTGTGCAATAAATTATGGCAGTGTTTACGTGAACTAATATTATATTTGACTGAAATAGTTCATTAAAAGATTTAGAAAATTTAGAGCATACTTCATACTTCACTTTTGTCTTAATTGCTTTTTGATATTAAGGATAATGAGCTTTTCTTCGAATTCTCTTTTCTGTTGTATTTCCATTTCTGTAATGTAAAAGTTGAAGTTTTAAATTTTGGCATTTTTGCATGAATTCTTCGTTTTTAAAGTTTTAGAAATTTTTGTAGTGTTTTCTTTAATTATGCTTGCATAATCATCGGAGGACTTGGAGTGATGAGCTACTTCTCTTTTCTTCTTCACTGTTAACTGTCCTCGTTCAGGAACACTTGACTGTGGAAGGACAACCAGATTTGCAGCGTTCGTAATTAACACGGTGTTTTTCTGTTTGACCCTAAAACAACATTATACCAAATTACATAACTTCTGTGTTTCTTCATTCTCTAATGCTATGGAGGGTTACTCAGAGAACTGAGTGTCTTCGGTGTCATCATTATGGGCCAACGAATCAGTTCCCTCTCTTAATATCGGTCCATCGTTGAAAATATATGATATTGTTTTAAAATACCACAGCGATGGCGAATACATCTTTAATAAAATACAACATGTATATTATGGTCTTTATCATAAAACAAATATTACTTCGTCGTCTTCTTCACCTTAGTTGCGTTTTGCCGCAGTGCTTGAAATTTGCTTTGAATGTTAGCAATGGTTATTTCAGGTTTGATGGCATTCAGCGAAACCTGAATTGCTTTCAGAGCAATTTGTCCCAAGTTACGATTCTTGTAATTTGAAGACTTTACTCGGAATAAATTTGGCTACCTCTGGTATTCTTCCAGCAACAACAAAGCTTGATCCCGAGACCGAGACGTCTTTCCAATTGTTAATAATTTGGCGAACACGTCCACCACATACACTAACCTACACGTGTACTGTCGCGGAAAAATTTAATGCACAAAGGGGTCTAGGTGACCCCTTAAAGAAGGCAACACTCGTTGCACGGTTGGACCGCTCAAGGTTTGGTGCCTCATCGACGACTCGGTGATCGCCAAGCTAAGAAGGGGGTCGAGCCGTAGCCCAGGTAGTGTTGTAAAAACTGTAAAAGGAATCGGCAAATGTACACACCACGGTCGCAGAAATTTTATCTCCACTGTGTTTCGACATTTGCCGGGGAAAAAAATAGAATTATTATACAAAGATTAACATATCATGAAAGTAATTAAGTTAGGTACTTATTTAAAGGTCCACACCATTTGTTTGGGGCCTTGGCTTGGGACTTTGGATAACAAAAGATACACTAACAACTTATTGTAAAATGGTGTTTATTGTTGTACTTTACTTGAAATCGAAAAAGGGGGCCTTGTTGACGAAGTGGCGGCTCTTCAAATATCACGGGGCTGCGTATCGCAGGGTTTGTCTCCAGCTACTCGGCGCTTTTGCAAAATATCTTCTCTTGAGCGATTATTTCACAAACAACAACAGCAACACTTCGACAGCAACAGCAACAACTCAGGATCAAACAGGAACAATTCAGGAGAGAATTCAAAAAGCGTGGCTTCTTAATTGTCGACTTTTTTCTCACACTTGTTACGTTGCTATGACACTTTCAAAACTTTGCGCATAGCTTGCGCGGGAAAAACACGGGGACGCAACACCATTAATTACTAATAGGAGACATTAACTAATTTCTTTAAAATTTGGGGCCTATTGTTGCTAGAATTGTTAATTTGTAACCAAACAGAAATTAAAACAGAACAGAGAATTTTATTTCTACTTCAACCTATTGTCTATAAACCTCCCAGTTTAAGACTTTAATGGATATTAAATGAAGTTGTTTGGGATTTTGACATGGGAATTTGGGGGACAAAAAGTACACGTTGTACAACTTGACGAAAATAATGGCGTTTATTTGTAATTTTGTTAATATTTTGCTTGAGTCGAAAGGGGCGCCTTGTTGGTGAAATTGTGGATCTTCCAGGATGAAGAGGTGCGTCTAGTCGAAAGTCTCTTCTCAAATCTCTGCTCTTGAGCGAGGTTGGTCTTTCACAAAAAGGGAAGCCAAAAAACAACTTTGGAGTGTGTTCAAACGTAGCTTCCAATTCTCACAAAAATGGGGGCCAAAACTCTGGATCGAACTCAAGCGTGGTTTCCAATTTTTCGACCTTTCTTCGTTGTTATTTCGTTGTTATGTATTTTGAATTTCAATTGTTTAAGTTTTACAGCTTCCGCTGGAAAAAGTTTCAATAATGTTGGGCACGGGGACGCAACAGAAGTAAATGAGAATAATGTTGATGAAAATTATAATTCTGCATTAAAAAAATAAAATAAAATGTAGTAATAAACGATTTTAGTTGCCTACCATAAGTACCTAATGTATTTAAGAAGAAACATTCTAATAATCAATGTCAAATTTGAAAAGTCACTTAAATTCTGACATTAATACACGACATGCTTTTAAAACCAAAAGTGGTAATCTTTAGTTAGTTAGTTGCCTGATTATGTTTATTTCACGTAGCGTTTGCACTCCTCACTGCTGAGATATTCCTATTTGAATACTTGTATCCATCTCACTGTGATAACATTGGACAACATTTGATCTGTTACTCCTGATTCTAAGCAGTGTTCATTGCCTGGTTGGCTTAAGTGTGAATGACACTGAAAATGACGCACTGCTTGGACAGGCATCATGCTTTGTTTATTCCACGTACGTAGCGTTTGCACTCCTCACTGCTGAGATATTCCCATTTGAATACTTGTATCCCACTGTGATAACATTGGACAACATTTGATCTGTTACTCCTGATTCTAAGCAGTGTTCATTGCCTGGTTGGCTTAAGTGTGAATGACACTGAAAATGACGCACTGCTTGGACAGGCATCATGCTTTGTTTATTCCACGTACGTAGCGTTTGCACTCCTCACTGCTGAGATATTCCCATTTGAATACTTGTATCCCACTGTGATAACATTGGACAACATTTGATCTGTTACTCCTGATTCTAAGCAGTGTTCATTGCCTGGTTGGCTTAAGTGTGAATGACACTGAAAATGACGCACTGCTTGGACAGGCATCATGCTTTGTTTATTCCACGTACGTAGCGTTTGCACTCCTCACTGCTGAGATATTCCCATTTGAATACTTGTATCCCACTGTGATAACATTGGACAACATTTGATCTGTTACTCCTGATTCTAAGCAGTGGTCATTGCCTGGTTGGCTTAAGTGTGAATGACACTGAAAATGACGCACTGCTTGGACAGGCATCATGCTTTGTTTATTCCATGTAGCGTTCGCACTCCTCAGTGTTGAGATATTCCCATTTGAATACTTGTATCCCACTGTGATAACATTGGACAACATTTGATCTGTTACTCCTGATTCTAAGCAGTGGTCATTGCCTGGTTGGCTTAAGTGTGAATGACACTGAAAATGACGCACTGCTTGGACAGGCATCATGCTTTGTTGCATCATGCTTTGTTTATTCCACGTAGCGTTCGCACTCCTCAGTGTTGAGATATTCCCATTTGAATACTTGTATCCCACTGTGATAACATTGGACAACATTTGATCTGTTACTCCTGATTATAAGCAGTTTTTATTGCCTGGTTGGCTTAAGTGTGAATGACACTGAAAATGACGCACTGCTTGGACAGGCATCATGCTTTGTTTATTCCACGTACGTAGCGTTTGCACTCCTCACTGCTGAGATATTCCCATTTGGATACTTGTATCCCACTGTGATAACATTGGACAACATTTGATCTGTTACTCCTGATTATAAGCAGTGTTTATTGCCTGGTTGGCTTAAGTGTCAATGGCACTGAAAATTGCGCACTGTTTGGACAGGCATCATGCTTTGTTTATTCCATGTAGCGTTCGCACTCCTCAGTGTTGAGATATTCCCATTTGAATACTTGTATCCCACTGTGATAACATTGGACAACATTTGATCTGTTACTTCTGATTCTAAGCAGTGTTCATTGCCTGGTTGGCTTAAGTATGAATGGCACTGAAAATAGCGCACTGCTTGGATAGGTATCATGCTCTGTTTATTCCACGTAGCGTTCGTACTCCTCACTGTTGAGATATTCTCATTTGAATACTTGTGTCCCACTGTGATAACATTGGACAATATTTGATCTGTTACTCCTGATTCTAGGCAGTGTTCATTGCCTGGTTGGCTTAAGTGTCAATGGCACTGAAAATTGCGCACTGCTTGGATAGGCATCATGCTTTGTTTATTCCATGTAGCGTTCGCACTCCTCACTGTTGAGATATTCCCGTTTGAATACTTGTGTCCCACTGTGGTAACATTGGACAACATTTGATCTACCTATGTGGAAGAAATCAACATCCGCCACTTCTGTCGCCCGCAATTCATTACTTATACTTTGATGTTAATAGTCTTTGGTCATACATATATCAATTGCAACCTGTTTATTTATGGTGTTTTCCAATTTGGTGTGCTTGTCTTTCGGTGATTATGATGAATGCCAGCCAGTCCTTTCTGATGCTCTTTTGTCCATTACCAACTCAAGTATATCATTTATAATAGGAATGTGTGTCATGGCATTCTCTGATGCAACTGTTTATTTTTTTCTATATTTCTTCTCAAGTTGACTGAAAATGTAAGTTACATGTGGAGGTATTTACGTTATTGTTATTGTTGGTTTAGTTATGCTGAGAAAAATTAAAATGCTAGTTTTACGAAAAATCGTTCGTATTCATTTTTATTATACAGCATTTTCATTATACAGAACATTTTATTGTAAAGAAGTAGATGTTAGTTTGTAAAGCAAAAGAAAGTTGTCAAAGCAGAAATAGCTGGGTAGACCAAGTAACTTTTAGCTGTCCTTAGTATATCTTTCCAGGTTATCGAAAACCGGGTAGAACAGAATGCTTCTTCTTGATGTCTGTATGCAATAGCCGGCAATACTTTTACAGATTGTTAAATTTCTACCCACCATTTATTAATGTTATCGACCAATTATTAATTAATTTTATTGATTATGGCTTATTTTGCAGACAAATTATTAATTTTATTAACTTTACTGTCGCGTCGGTGTAAATAAGAGCCACCCAACAAATTGTTAGAAGTGTATTAGGAATCTAAATATACGGTTAACAAACTCAACAACTAAATAATAACAAGTGATGTGAACAAGCGAACAGCTAACGTACTCTCTAGATCGAGCGAAAAAACTTAACTAGTATGAGAAACTACTGTTGCGCATGCGCAGACGCGGTGTCAGGATTGCTCCATTCAACACTCCCCCTCAACGCTGGCACCCTTTAAGCCCATGGAAGTCGAAAAGAGTGAATGCTTAGGGCACGGCATGGCCTTGGTTAATACATCAGCGGTCATCTTATCTGTGGGGCAGTACCGCAGAATAATTTCGTTGTTTCGGGCGGCCTCCTTCACGAAGTAAAATTTGATATCGATGTGCGCGTGAAATGCTGGGGTCTTGACAAGTTTCCATGCGTTCATATTGTCGTTGAAAATCACTGGTGACACAAGTTCCAGAAATCTGAGTTCGGATAAGAAAGCGGACGAGTATTTCGCCTCTTTGGTGGCTTCGGTAATTCCAACGAATTCGGCTTCCGTATAGGAGAGGGCCACGGTTCGTTGCTTCCTGGATTCCTATGAGAGGGCAGAGCCCTTCAACAAGAAGCAGAAACCAGTAAACGATCTTCGGTTGAATTTGTCGTTTCCCCAATCTGCCTCGACGTAGTCTATTAACGGCTCAGGCGAGCGCTGAAAGTAAATTCCTAGATCTATTGTGCCTTTCAAGTACCTCAAGACACCTTTGGCGGCAATCCAGTGTTCTTCCTGGTGGCAATCGTTCCATTGACCCAAAACACTTACGGCGTGAGCAATGTCAGGTCTGGTTGATACGGATAAACATCAGGGCCCCTACAAGCTCACGGTAGGGCCTGGCGTAAGACGAGTTGGGTGTTGCGAGCTTCGAACCGGTTACCATAAGATTTTTGACTGGATTGCAGTCTGTCTTGTTGAAGCGTTCGAGAATCTCTCGGATGTAACCAGCTTGGCTCATGAATATTCCATTTTCCCTCTTTGTAAACTCAATGCTTAGGCAATACTTCAGTTTTCCGAGGTCTTTTACTTCGAATTCAAATCCTCGATTCTGGTCAAATCTCTACAAGCCATGACAATATCATCTACATACACAGCAATTAACATAGCATTATTTCCCTGTCCCAAATAAAACATGCATGGGTCACTTTGGCTGGCGGTGGCTCCAAATTTCTTCAAACTCTGGCTCAATTTCTCGTGCCACTGCTTTCCGGCCTGACGCAGGCCGTAGAGTGCTTTTTTCAAGCGGCACACCATATCTCCACTTCTCACGGCTGACAACATGTTTTCGGCCTTAGTCCTGGTGGGGCCGGATCTGGGCTCGTTGTGGATTAGGTTCTCAAGGCCCTCCTAGGTACGGCGGAATGCTCATGTAAACTTCCTTGTCCATTTCGCCGTTGAGGTAGGCGGTGGTAATGTGGAGCTGCTCTACTTGCATGTCGAAACGACTGGCTAGAGAAAGTAATAGACGAATACTATTCATTCTTGCTACGGGGGAAAAGTACTGTCGAACTCAAGGCCGGGTCTCTGCGAAAAACCACGAGCCACGAGGCATGCCTTTCTTCTCTCAATATATTACGCATTTTATTCTCATTTGCTTCCCCAAGAAATAACTTAACCGACTTAAGCAGGCATGGTTTGATGAGCATTTCTGCAATTGTATGAGGTTTTTTTTGTTTTGCAATTTCTAGAGCAATTTCGTATGATGCCTCAACTAAGGCTGAGTTTTGCTGCTGAAAGCTTCGAGTGAAATCCAGCTTCTGATGCTTCAAGCGAATTTCATGACGTTTAAAAAAGTCCAAGTCTTTCCCAGAATGTTCTGAATGCTTTGTTTCTAGGTGGCGTTTGAGCTTTGAGGGTTTCATAGATTCAGCACTAAGAATAGAGTTGCACAAAACACACTGTGGTTTTTCTATGCCACTATTGATAACACTCGAAAAACCAAACTTAAGGTATTGTTCGGAATATTTTCTTTTTTTCTCCACGACGGCGGTTATTACCTGAAAAAAAATATAAGGTTTTATATTAAATTTTTTCGTGGAATGAGACTTCGGAAAAACATACTAGAGTTAGTTTTATTGACAAAAAGGAACAATCTGACGCAATTATTAATCAATTAATAACTGATTACGGTACTGATTAGCGACAGACGCGGCCGTGTGTTCCAGGCAGGAGACCTCGAGCTTCACTGCTCGATTTCCCGTCTCGCTGACAGGCGGCGGCGTCCAGATGATGATCTCAGCGTCCGTGCTTAATCAGTTTGGTCTCACATTCCCATAAACTTAAAAATACTAACACGTCCATCCTGACAGTAACTTCGCTCTCGAAGTTGAATTCCTGTCCCTCAACGTGCCTGCAACATACCACAAGTCGATTGCAATAGGGTACCAGCTTGAATTTATCGCAATTCGCATAGTTCTGTCTCAATTTGAACTCTAACATAGCAAGCCTTAAACACAACCCACTTGCCACCTGACAACGCAACCCTATGCCGCATTATTCATCATTTCGCTGTTCCACCAGACGATTACAACGCACTGGCGTGAGGCATATTATTTCGCTGTTCTACCAGACGATTACAACGCACTGGCGTGAGGCACATTATTTCGCTGTTCCACCAGACGATTACAACGCACTGGCGTGAGGCATATTATTTCGCTGTTCCACCAGACGATTACAACGCACTGGCGTGAGGTACCCAACAACTCTAACCAATCAAACTCACTTTTATTCATCAACTGGATCAGCTTCCAAGAACTCCAGCAAAGCCTCCATGTCGCAACCAACGGACCACTCGGCCGGCCAAAGGCGTAACTGCTCCTTTGCTGCCTTCGTGATAAGGTTTTTGCCCAGTCGTCTAATTTCATAACGACCTTCACTCGTAATACTGACGATTTCATATGGCCCCATAAACTCATATTTCAGTTTACTTTTATGCATCGTCGAATCTCGGTGCATTAACACAACATCGCCAACTTGGTATTGAACGCTGTCGCGCCTTCTGTCATTTATCTTCGCCAAATTTGGACAATTCCCGTCTAACGCTTTCCGAACCCTTTCGCGATCATCGTTCAGATTCCGCACGGGACGTAGATCATTTGCTAAATTTTGTACCACGGACTGAAGTACTGGCGTTGCGGCCTGAATCCCTATAAGGGCCTGCAGAGGAGTCATTTTTATGGTTTTTTGAAACGTGGTGTTTAATACAAGTTAAATTTTCCATAAATTGCTCGACCATTCTGACTTAGCGGTAGTTTCAATTCTTATTAAATTCATAATTGTGCGCATATACAATGATGAACATCGCGATGTTCGCGATGTTCGCGATGAACATCGGGAGTTACAAAATGGTAATTGACCTGCCAAGTGTCAAGGTATTTCGCAATCTCCAAATTCTGAAAATTTCGACCGGCATCTGTGACAATTCTTTTGGGTGCACCAAAAAGCGAGAAAAAGTGCTGCAGTTGTTCTTTTGTTTCTTTCGATTTTACAGATTTCAATGGCAATAGCAAACAATATTTGGTGAAGGAGTCAACTAATACCAAAACATGTTTATTCCCAGTGATAGTTGGCGTGAACGGCCCCAAACAGTCAGCGTGTACTGTATGAAACGGCTCATCAGGTTTCAACACTTGTTGAACATACCCCTGCAAGGGACCCGTACGAGTTTTCTTAACAGCGCACAACAAGCAATGTTTAAGGTAGTTTTTAACAAAGTCACGCATTTTTGGAAACCAAAAGTGTTGTTTGATACTTTCCAAAGTTTTGTCGATACTTACATGACATTGCTCATCATGGAAGATCCGTAACAAACCCAATCGACTCTGACGGGGAACAAACCAACGAAGTTTCTTGGTTTTGTTACGCAGAATTTTTTGGTGCAAAAGCATTCCGTCCTTTTCAACGTACTGCTTTGGATCCAACTTGCCCTCGCGCAACAGGGATAGCATTTGCTGAGTCTCAGCGTTCCCCTTTTGAGCGATGCGCAACCAGTCATCATTTTTGACTCGTCGTACATTAACCGGATTACGGCTGAGGTAATCTACGTGAGGCAGTGAGCTACCCTTTCGATATTCGAGACAGAAGTTGAAATCTTGCATATAAGACCACCAGCGAGCTACTCTGGGAACCAACGACTTTTTGTTAGAAGTAGATTTGACAGCATTGCAATCGGTGACTATGGTAAAACGAATTCCTAAAAGATACACCCTGAAGTGTTTTAAAGAATTTACAATGGCTAGCGTCTCTAATTTGTAGGAGTGATATTTCTCCTCGGCGGGACTTGTCCTCTTACTGAAATACCCGACGACACCCACTTGTCCGTCACGCTTCTGTAACAAGATACCACCATACCCAATAGAACTTGCGTCGGTGTGCAACTCGGTGGGGAGTTCGGGATCGTAGACTATCAGCAGCGGCTTTGCTGTCAAATTGTCAATTATGTAACTTCGGGCCTTCTGCTGTTCTTCGCCCCAATTGAAGGGTTGGTCTAGTTTTGTTAATTTGGTTATACAAGCGGTCTTACTGGCGAAATCTGGGATAAATTTACGAAAATATCCCGCCAAGCCCATGAACTGTCGCACCTGTTTGGTGTTCCTAGGAATTGGGGAATGCACCAAAGCTTGGACCTTACGAAAGTTAGGGCGTATCCCCTCTGCTGAAATCTCGAAGCCCACGTACTCAATGACCTGGTGCAGAAACTTACATTTCGCAATGTTTAAGGAAAATCCAGCCAATCGCAACGCATCTAGAACTTGCCGAAGATATTGAAGACCCTGTTCGACTGACTCAGACGGTATCAAGATGTCGTCGAAATAAACAAGCGCAATCGAATCTTTAAGAGGCCCTAAAGCTTTCAATAAAGCTCTTTGAAAAACAGCGGGGGCATTAGCCAACCCGAAGGGCATACGCAGATAATTGAAGTGACCATCAGGAGTGACAAAGCCCGTCTTTTCGATCGAATCAGGATTGATTGGGATCTGATAAAACCCCGAGGCTAAATCCAGGGTGGTAAAGTATTTGCCTTTACCTAACCGGTCGATTTGGTCTTGAATTAAAGGTAAGGGGTACCGGTCCTTAATGGTGTGAGCATTAAGCTCCCTGTAATCGACCACCATTCGATATGACCCGTCTTTTTTCTGAACGAGCAGGACCGGACTCGCGTAAGGCGACTCGCTTTCACAGATGATGTCATTATCCAGCAATTCTTGTATAATTCCGCGAACAGCTGCTCGTTCTGATACCGACATTCGTGTTGGCGATCGGTTAACAATGTGATGGTCGATTAACCGAATATTCAAACTGGCTGTTTTAATAGCCGGAACCTTATACCCAGTCGTGACTAAATCCCCATAATCATTTAACAACGACGCGACCTCAGCAGCATTTTCGGATGACGCAAAACAAGTCGGCGGTGACGCCACTGGACCTTCGGACACCTGACAAATGCTCGAATATCGTTTACGAAGTATCTTTGTGCCCATACGATCAGTGACTGCTACTAAATCGGGATCTTGATACAAGTCACGGCCAATAAGAACATCAAAATCGAGGGCACTGTCGGGAACAATCAGGAAAGTCAGTACTGTCGAAACGCCCGTGATTTCAACACAACCCTGGAACCGCTTGTGTACTTCTAAAACACCAGGCGAGATACCCTTCAAAACGGTGGGACACACTTCGAGCTTACTTAAGAACAAATGACGAAATCGTTCCGAAATAAGCGATACGTCCGAGCCGGTGTCAATAAGTCCTTGAAATTCGAGACCGCCCACCACCACTTTTGTGGGAACAACAGGCCTATCGGCAGCACACCAATTAACTTTACGTCTCTGTTCGATGGCGTTTTTGGTAAAACAATTGTCAACAGAATGTCCGGGTTTTGCACAAAAGGAACAGACATTACTCGAATTCGCTTTACTAGTTCCCGGTCTAGGTTTGTTAGTAATAATTAGTAAATAGGTATTGTTTCTAGAATAATCCAACGGCGGTTATCTAAATTTAGGTTTTTATGTGTAACCGGCGCTGGACCGTTGGAATGATTTCATCCAACGGACTCTTTCATGGATAATCGGGAATATTGCTAACGAAATCTGTTGTTCGTTAGGACCGTTGCATTTCTTCTGTAAATTCTATTGGTTATTCCTGAAAGTTCGTTGGGTGAATATTTGTAATTGATTGGGTATTCCTAGGGGATAAGTGGGAATACTGAGTTTACTTAAGTTAGTTTTCCAACCGTCTTTGGGCAGTTTTTAGGTAGTTCAGTAAGTTCAGTAAGTTCAGTAAGTTCAGTGAGTTCAGTAAGTTGTGTTCAGTAATGTTGTGTGTTTGTGTAATTGTACGCAATATACATCTTTAAATTTACAAAGCGTTATATTTACGACATCCTGACACGAAAGTAATATAACAGCTTTAATCAGAAGCGGGATACTCAGGTGAAATTTACCTGGGAGGATCAACGTCAAAGAGGACGGAGTTTTGTAGTTTTGTGTCTTTTGCGGAAAGTCTTGAGTCGAAATGTGTGAAGAGGGTGGTGCTTCAACTTTTCGTGGATTTTCGCAAGAAGAGGTAGCTGCTGCTGTGAGTTTAGCGAGTGGTCTAGGCTGTCCAGGTGAAGTGGATAGTTCTGAGACGTCGGTTCGTTTGGAACGTGAAGCGTCAGCAATGTCAGGTGAACAGGCTGCACCAGCGTCTGGAGAGCAGAGCACGGTGCAGGTGTTGACTGAATTGCTGAAGAGTTTGATTGACAAAGGCGTCGGTACGTCGCGAGAGGCGAGTGCGTCACCAATGTCATCGGCAGTAACCAAGGAGTACTGCGTGGCACCTGATTTGACCAGGAGCGTAAGGACATTTGATGGACAGGAGGATTGTGGAAATGCTCTGCAATGGCTCGAGGACATCAAGTCGATGGGAGGGAGACAATTTTGGGGAGAAAGTATATTACTGGAAATGGCTCGACAACACCTAGCTGGAAGTGCCTTGTTATGGTACAGGTATCATCAAAGTGATATCGTAACGTGGAATGATTTTGAATCGAAGTTTAGAGAAAATTATGCCGAGAGAAGAAGTCAAACCGAAAAGTTTGTGGAAATGTGAAGTAGGAAACAAGGACCGAAGGAGTCAGCGGAAGACTACTTTTACTCGAAGATGACAATGTGTCGAAACTTGAGAATTTCGTTTTTGGAAAGTAAGGAGTTAATACTGGCAGGTCTTAGTAACAAAAGTTTAGCGAGAACCTTGCTTCCCATAAGACACAGAAATAGTTCCGATCTTTTGCTAGATATTCAAGAAGATGAACGTTTAGAAAGACAATCGCCAACTGTTCCATCCAAACTCGCTTTAAATGCCAAAAGTAATGTGAAGTGCTTTAATTGTCAAAAATTCGGACATACCTCGCGAACGTGTAGTGCGCCGGCTAAGAACGCGTCGTCGGTTGAAAATGCGAAACCTACGTGTTTTAAGTGCAAAGCAGAAGGACATTACGCGCGATCATGCCCTTTGTCGAATCACGATCAGTTGAAGTGTTACAATTGCCAAGAAATTGGTCATATTTCTCGCAATTGTCCGAAGCCAAAGACTGATTCGCGGAGTCCCGAAGTGAATGCTATTGCTCATCGGGATCATAACACAGTGATCGACACGAATCTAAAATATTACAAGGACGTGAAAATTAACGGTCAACTCATAAAAAGCTATGTCGATTTAGGTAGCCAAGTGTGCGTTTTGAGAGACGATTATGTCCCTAAATTGAACTTAATGTGCAATTGGGTTATGGTGGTAGCGTTACTCAGACTCTGGGAGTTTCTGAAGTCTGTATGGAGGTAGATGGAGTGAGTGCTGCTGTGCAGGTGCACATAATTCCCCGTGAAATGCAGAAAGTACCCTTGCTAATTGGACATCCCTTTACCGAGCAAAAACATGTGCAAATGGTGAAGACGTCCAATGAACTCCTAATAACTGACGTGGGCGTATGTGAATCGTCTCCGGGTAAAACAGTTTTGTGGGCGAAGGACGCGCCGGTGATCTCTAATAACTTTCTAGGTCACATCATCGTAAAACCTAATGTGATAAATACAGACATATGTGTCGAAGGGGGATTACGCGATGTGGGAGGAATTGTTCTTCCGTGTGTTTTAAAAACTGATGAACCAGGTGATTCTGTAATTCCAATATTGAACATTAGCGGAGGTGATGTGAAGGTAACTGAAGGTGATACTTTGGCATGTGGAGACATTTGCGCGGAAGGTACTCATCGCCGGGAAATGAATGAGTTACCTGTCGATAAAAGTGAAATAAACACTGAATTAGTGGCGAACGAGGTAGATTTAGTTGTGGACATTGTTGATAAATGTAAAGACTTAATTGCTCGTAACGTGAAACAGATTGGTTGTACCAATGTTATGGACATTCAGTTAACATATGATAAACCTATACAGGGTGATTCATATGAGAGGGAACAGGTGAAAGACTTGGTGCAAGACTTCATCGAAGCTGACATCGTAGAGGAGAGCGACTCACCATTTGCAAGTGCAGTGCTTTTAGTGGAAAAGAAGACAGGTAATGTGCGAGTGTGTGCAGATTACTCCGCGTTAAATAAGAAGACTGTGCAACAACATCATCCACTACCCCTGATTGACGATCAGCTGGAGAGACTGCATGGACAAATGTACTATACAACATTGGATCTTAGCAGTGGGTATTACCAGGTACCAATGTCAGCGAATTCTAAGAGTGAGAGAAAACTAAAGACAGTTTATAAGTTTTCGGTTCTTAACGATATACATACGGTACGTTCATTTTTAGGTTTAGCTAGTTACTTTAGGAGGTTCCTAAAAGGATTTGCGTCTATGGCAAGACCCTTGTGTGATTTGTTAAAGAGAGGAAGCACTTTTTATTGGGGTGAAGGGTTTTATTTCTGTCAATCGTTTAGAATTAGTTGGAGAAAACTGTGAGAGTAGTAATGATTAGGCACACTATATGTCATAAAATTAATAAGCATGCGTTTAGGTCAGGTTTTTAGGGTAGGTCAGTTTAGTTATAAGTGGATATTATTAGTTTAGTGTTGATGAACTTTTGTAACATCTGTTAATATTAATGTTTTGTTTTGGTTTCATGGTAAATTATATGTTTTAGTGTGTAGAGTTGTAGTATGTGTAGAGATGTCGTGGGTTCTCGGGGGCGAGAACTTGTCAGGAAGGGCCGAATGTTAGTAATAATTAGTAAATAGGTATTTTTTTTTCTTGAATAATCCAACGGCGGTTATCTAAATTTAGGTTTTTATGTGTAACCGGCGCTGGACCGTTGGAATGATTTCATCCAACGGACTCTTTCATGGATAATCGGGAATATTGCTAACGAAATCTGTTGTTCGTTAGGACCGTTGCATTTCTTCTTTAAATTCTATTGGTTATTCCTGAAAGTTCGTTGGGTGAATATTTGTAATTGATTGGGTATTCCTAGGGGATAAGTGGGAATACTGAGTTTACTTAAGTTAGTTTTCCAACCGTCTTTGGGCAGTTTTTAGGAAGTTCAGTAAGTTCAGTAAGTTCAGTGAGTTCAGTAAGTTGTGTTCAGTAATGTTGTGTGTTTGTGTAATTGTACTCAATATACATCTTTAAATTTACAAAGCGTTATATTTACGACATCCTGACACGAAAGTAATATAACAGGTTCAAGATTTTGGCTTTCACTTTGAGGTTTTCGCGCAAATGCCCAAGTTTACCACAGTTATGGCATTTGATGTTGGAAACACCGCGTTCGTTAAATCTGGGTCTCTTGGATGATTGCGTTTCGGCTTTGCCCTCAAATGAATCGCGCTGTCTTTTTGAAAATGCCGTTAAATACGCCAATAATTCGGCAACCGTGCGACAATCTCGCGCCATGGCGGCGTCACGAACATGAGTTTCTTTGATTCCGTAAACAATTAATTCGACCAGATCTACTTCCCGCCACGTAACCCGCAAATTTCTCAACAAGGAGGCCTTTTTGTGCACGTATGCGTCATAAGTATTACACATACCGCTATCATAATTAGACGCCTCTAAAAGCAAACGGCCTAAGTTACGTCGCGGTGGGAAAGCGTCAGAAAAATCCCGTTTAAACGTAGCCCAATCTCTAATGTCTGGCGACCAATCGTCAAACCATTTTCGTGCGTTCTGGATCATGTAGCGCCCAATTCTCACCAAGACCTCGACATCGGTCCATTCCAATTCGCCTTTGATGGCCTCCACTTGCTGCAGCCACTTCGCAGCTTCGTCGGTCTCTGGGTGGAAAATGGGTAAGTCCACCTGGTCCGGCGTTGGCTTGTTGGTCTTGAGGGTCTTCACTAGCTCCTCCACCAACTTTTCCATTATCACCGAACTTTGATTGAGGGTAATGCACAAACACTCTCGGGCAAATTTGAATTTCGCTACAGGGCGGATCTAGGCACAATCCCGCTTCTGAAGTTAGTTTTATTGACAAAAAGGAACAATCTGACGCAATTATTAATCAATTAACAACTGATTACGGTACTGATTAGCGACAGACGCGGCCGTGTGTTCCAGGCAGGAGACCTCGAGCTTCACTGCTCGATTTCCCGTCTCGCTGACAGGCGGCGGCGTCCAGATGATGATCTCAGCGTCCGTGCTTAATCAGTTTGGTCTCACATTCCCATAAACTTAAAAATACTAACACTAGAAATTGCAATTGATTTGTAATCTACAAAACAATTTGAAACTTAATTAAAACAATAATTATTTAAGTATTATTTACTTACCAAAACCGAAAATTGAAAAGTAAATCAGAGATTTGGACCACGAACTGCAAAACTATCGGAATGTAAACCGTACGCACTTGTATCAACACTACGTGGAACTACGTTCCACGAGTCGCTACTTGTCTTTTAGACAGCGCAAGCGCAAGACCATTTTCCTTTCCCGGAAAATTAGACTCTGCTCAGATAGTGTTTCAAATTGAAAGCGGCTAAAATTTATTGGCTCGTTCATTATTTCTTCGAAATATTTAGGTACCTGATGTGGTGGCGACCCACTAAAAATCTCACCACGACCCCCTTGGGGGTCGCGACCCACAGGTTGGGAACCACTGTATAGTCTGTAAAGCAAGTCCCTTAGAGCTGCATTCTAAAATTACATAAAAGCGTTCTTTTATCTTGCAATCTTTATAATGGATGCTTGAAATACGGGGAATTAAAATTGAAACAATAAAATCGAGTAACTTACAGATAGTTTTGAGTGCTTAAAATTTTCATTAACGTTATAACTTTTTTTTTAGAAGCGATGAAACTTGCACTTTTGGTGCCTGCGTCAGGGTGTTTTAAAAAAATAATTCCAGTACCTCCAGGCAGAACTTTGTTTTCATTCGAAGAGTCTGGTGGTGAACGAAATGTTTTAAGCACTGATCAAAAATCTCACCGCACATCCAGCCGTTTTCTTGACAAAAGGCTTTGCTTCCAGCTGGGGCGTTATCCATGAGCTCATTTTTTATTTGTTTCCTTCAAATAAAAAGCAACCAAAATGAAAACACGCGTTTACGTTCATTAGTCAAGATGTTTCGACACACGCACGACAGAGTGGAAACGTCAGTTTACCATTTGCTCTGTACGGAAGTACAGGATGATAGAGATCTTGTGGGGGTAATACGGTACATTTGATTAAACCATCAATTATATCAATGTTTAACTTGCGACAATCTTCATCGACTATGTGAATAATCGGATGACCAATTGGATATTTTCAATACTTATTAACATAGGGATGAAGGGAACACACATCAAAATAGCAAATTTGTTCGTCATCCGTTATCTTATGATACAATTTACAGGCATTTGTACGACCCCCAAAAAATCCATCGCGAGGGTTTAGTGGTAAATGTTTGGTGATATCATTGTCCTTAATATATTCAGCAATGTTTTGGTTATCTTTTACAAACTTCTCAAACTGACATTCCCACATAATTTCCAAATTATAACCCAAACTTCCCAAATTTTTTTTTCGCTTATTCATCGCTTCTGTTCGTTCACGGCGCATAAACATTGTATCCCTATTTGAAGACAATTCTTCTGTTTGATGAGCATGCCAGTAACAACCGTGAAATTGAAAAACGGTATTAGTCACTTTGCAATATCCATCAACTAGCATTCCTTCTTTTAGTCTGAACTCTTTATCATTACCTGCATGCTGAATTTTTAAATTTTGAGAATGTTCAATCCACATCAACCATTTCAGTGCAACAACTGATTGCCTATCACCCATTCTATAACCGGCTTGTGGTATGGTACCTATAGTATTAGGCTTTAAGAATTTTTTTTCCTAAAGACAACGTTGCAAGCACCCAAAATAGTTGTGGCTTCTATTAAAGGGTCTACTTCTGTTGACTCTAAGAAACATGCCCGAAACTTAAGACAAGCTTTACGCAAAATCTCCACGTCACCTATACAATACCTAACTAATTCTTCGCTCATATTAAATATGTAACCATTTGAGAGTTTTGAGACCTGTTCATTATGCCAAGATACAAATTTATCACGTTCACCTGGCTTCATTGTATTAAAACCATAATACACTTTGTCAGGTAAAGTACCTACATAATTTTGATTTTCTAAAGTATTAAAGTATTATGGATAGTATCCTTTTACTTCTGTAAACTTGAAGGTGCTTGGTAATTTTGAAAGTGGCAATGGCATAAAATTCAAACAATCTATAAATTTTATAGAATTTTCAGGACACGTAATGGACATTATTTTACAACCTGTGCGAGTTATTTTTGGTGCCCAGCGGCTACAATTTGAAAATAGATTTTGTAAAACAAAACAGCCGTCAAATGATTTCATATTATGAGCGATTGCCGTAATTCTAGAAAAAGTTGCAGACATTTTGGATATGTAATTTAGAAACTCTTTCACGGGGTTATTTTTAACAACATGCACGCGCTTTCTACCACAAACAGTACAACCCTCATTCATATCAGTCTTCTCAATACACTCCAACCATAATTGCTGAGCAACACATAAATTTGGCTCGTGTAAGAATGAATTACTCCCCCTCATCGTCTACTGTCTTGTTTTCAGGTCATAAAATACAACAAGAGAAATATATTATTTACTTTTGCTTCGTTTTCTGTTTGTTTTAGAAATTATTTCCATATAACAATCGTGACGGATTGGTAATTTTTTCTTACATGTTATACAGTATCTGTAACCACATTTGTGACCATTCTTTTTCTTATCTATTTTTACCCATACGCTTTGTAGACTTTGCCTACATCTTTTCAATTTACTGCAAAGGTTTCTCTTGTGTTCATTAAAACATTGTTCACCTCTAAAATCTCTAAAACAGGCATAGCATTTAATTTTATCCAAGTTAATTTGACATGGAGGCCTTGTATGACAATATGGACATTTAAGATGTCTTTCTTTAATACTATATCTAACCTTGCATGGTTCGCAGAAATACGATGTACAGAATGCTGCTGTTAAACTTGTAATAACACTGTAGTGATTCTCCTCTAATAGTAAATTTAAGCACGGTTTACCTTGAGTTCTAGAACCTTCAAAACAGACCGAATTCCCTCTACGACTCGTGTATACAATGATAGTGTAGTCTTGCAAATCCCTTTGAAATGTTTCTATGTGACTATTAGAGCCTCCATTAGATAAATCTACTCCAGCGTTGCGACAAAGTTCTAAGGCTCTGTATTTTAATATAGTAAAGCCACCCCGGTCTGTTACACACGTAAACAATCCTTTATCAGGATCTAGATATGACATTGCTATGACGAGTGCATAAGCAAGACAGTAATTATCATTGTTTTCAATATAAACTAATCCATATTTCTACCAACCTCTACTAACTGGTATTTGAACTCTATCGACTCTAACAGAAAACCCATCGTTATTAAAGAATGCAATACACAACTAACTAAATTCATTACAACATGAACATTTAACTGACTAAAATTTCCTAAATGACACTGACAGCGGTTTCTCTGGATATTCTCTGTTTGCTATGACCATTCCAACTTTGTCGTCTGGTTAAAACTCACGTGTCATGTATCCTAACAGCTCTCCAAATGCATTCTGAAAAAAAGTATCATTTTTATTTTAATAAGCAAGCAGAAAAAATAAAAAAATACCTTGAACCAAGTCGTGGGGTTTTGATTGCGGTTACAATCTTAAAAGGTAAAATTTAAACTACGACCCATTAAACAAAAGTTTTTCAAATATCTTTCATGTTCTTCGCCTTTGACAATATATTTCAGATCCTTGTTAGAAATGCGGCTTGTTGACGGCCTCTCTAAAAAAAAACGTATAACAATATGAGTGAGTTATTTATTTATTTTTTTATTAAAAAAGTTGAGGATACTCAAGATTACCTTGCTTATGGTTACCAGTTCTGCCACATCCATGCTGAAGTTCACTTGATGACGGTTTCATATCACCTCGAAATATATTGCTTATGTTTAAATTAGGATCTGAAAATATTTTATTGTTTATTTTACATAGGGTAATTCGGGGAAAAACGGCTCACTTTTTTTGTTTTAATCAGAAAATTGTGAATTTAATCGATTTCCAAAAAAAAAAAAAATTATTTACAAGCGGAAATACAATATGGAACCATAATGTCATAATAATATATTAAAAAAGAAATACATTTTTTCATGAAAAAAATAAATTGCAACTCATGCATAGGGTCATCTAACCCGGGTGGTCCGGGTGAGATGGCCAAGGTAATAAATAATTATTTTGCCAATAATTTGAACGTAATTACTTCTTTCTCATGGCCACAACTCTTCCACAAGAATGGCACAGGTTAACAAATTTTGAGCAGCCGTCATGGAACCACTTTTTACAGTTTATACATTCCACTCAATCATCTTGTTTAGATGTAGAGAAGTACTGCTCCCCACACCCCACGCATTCAGTCGTTCTCAGGGCTGTCATCAGAATCCTGAGTAACGAAGTCTGAAACATCTTCATCCGAAGATGTGTGACTTTTTTAGGTTTGGGTCTGCATGAAATTTTAGCACGTATTGCGGCTCTTGCTGCTTTGGATTTTTCCAGCTCAAGTTTTCTTTCTTGGACACTTCTTCTTTTTTCAATGTTGTCAGATGATGTTAAAAGTGTTGCTACTTGTTTACCACGTTTTCTGGCTTGCTGAACTGCACTTGAAGAACTGGGAATAAGATTTATTTTGCCCAGCATCATGCCTGGTGTGTCTTTAACAGGGGTCACTTCATCAATTGCTTTTGAACTACCAGATAAGGGGTGTTCTGGTTCAGCATGTTCGTTCATGTCTTTTTCTGAAGCAGTAGCCAAATGTTGTTCAGCTTGACGTTCTTCCGGTTGATTCTTTTCAAATTTCATTACGGGTCAACTAACTCTTAAAATACAGGGCCATCTAACCCGAAAGTGCGGGAGAGATAGCCCACTTGTTTTTTCAGTAATGACAGGATGAAATATCAGCACATGAATGTCAACCTAACCTCTTAGTACTATACCAACTTATTATATCAAGAAAATTCGATTTTTTTCCGCAAAATTTATATAAATAGCAAGCTAAACAACAAGCAAAATATTTCTGTTGGTACCAACCATAACCATAACTTACCTAATTTCACTGTTAAACTTACAAAAACACCATGTGCGACGCGGTATGTTAGCAGGTACCTCAAACCAAGTTACTTACAATTTTACAGCAAATTTTACAAAATAGGTTATTTCCGTCAATGGAATATAATTTCTACTCCCTTTTTATCCATTTTACTGAGTTTATTTATTAGAAACAAGACAGTCGCCCAGCTCGTGCAATTTTCATTGGACGCGTATACTACGTGGCGGTTGCAGCGAATGGGTTAAATTATTTCCATGACACTGGAAATATTTCGCTTAGTAACCGCTTAGTAACGGGCTGATTTTTGCTTTCTAACTTTTGGTAATTACATAGGTAATGGGTAGGGTCGTTGTAAATTCAGGTAGCGCCGCAGCGAAAGGTTTTTTTTTAAATTCTGCACGCGTTAGGCGAGTGCATTTTGTAAGTTGGCAACCGCACGCTGCAACATTTTAGACCTCATATTTATATAATGTATGTACATTAAGGCGAAGTGGAAAGGGATTCATTAACAACAACAACAACAAGTAGTCAATTAAATGCAAAAATGTTATTTTATCATTATCTCTTTTACATTAATAATAATGAAAATTATTAAAGGTAGCCATATGTTTTAACTTATGTTCAACTTTACTTTTTATGTTATTGTAAAATTTACAGGCAAATTCATGTGCTAAGTCACAATCCTCGTATGTATCTTTAATAACATCATACATAACATCGTCCATATTACGTTGTGTTCCAAACTTACTATGCGCCACCCTATCGGTAAAACTATCAAAATTTATAAAATTATCTTCCCGTTTCTCTAAGGCTTCAAGTCGCGATAAAAAGTTATTTGACAGATTTGCAAATCTTGAACGTCGCAGCTGTGACTCGAACATTATCAAAGTCTTTCACTTTAGTGCATAATTGGTGAAACTTTACTACGCCACCGGATAACAAATGCACATTATAGTCACGCAATTCAGCTATAAGTTCTTTGTCAGATTCGTCGCAGTTCTTATTTTCAGCACGCTGAATCACCCTTGGTAGAACTTCTAAAAACTTCTTGAAGCCTACGACATCGAAAGTAACGGCAACAGTCCTGTGCTGATTGAGTACATATTCTCAATACAGCATCATTGTTGTTTAAAGGATCAAGGCCAATGCTGACAATTTTGCTTCCCGATCTTATTAATGGAAATACGCGTTCGTCATACAGCCTCTTTTTCTCACGTTCAATGCTCCGATTTTCTTGTTGTATGCTGTGATGTTGGAGTCGAATTCATATAACTTGTGTTGTCGTCTTTGCGTGCACGTTTTCCATACGCAGGAGCTGCACTATTAGACCTCTTACTTGAATTTGTGTTTATACAAACCAATGCATACTCAATAACTAACGACACTTTTTGATCATTACTAACGGGGTGTTCGAAGTAACAATTTTTAACATGAGCCACATCTAACTCTGACCACAATTTTCAATTTCCAGGTTCCATATCACTCACAGTTGCAACAACTGTGTAGTTGGCAGCACATAAACTTCGAATAATCCCAAATAAGTCCTCTTTGATCATTGGAGCATCAAATCGATAGTACACCGGTTGTTTCCAAGCCGAAAAGAATTCCCTGGCAATAACTACTTGATACGATTTATGAGGACCAATTAATTTTTCTTCTTTTTGGTCAATACTAATTTTGTTGGAAATGTAAATTTCATCAAAGGCCAAGACACACAACCTTTCTATTTCTTTCGTTGCCCGAGACTTTTCTTTCATTAGTTTTACAACATCCTTCAGAATCCCTTGATCCAAATTTAATTGTAGTGCCCATCTCCTCAAAGTGCTTAGTGCCGGTAAGGGATAAGAAATTTTGCGCAAATATCGGTAAGCTTTAGGGCTTACGCTTCTCAGTGATATTGCTGATGCAATGTCTTCTGGTGTCTATCGGATTTAATAGATGTCTAATTTGACCAGGTCCAAAATGCTTGTGTAGCACGGCTTTAATGAAGTTCAATTCTGTGGTTACAGATGCCAAATTCTGTTGCAAAATGACATTTTCTTCTCTCAATCCAGAGTTCTTCATCCTTAGTTGCTCAATCAATTCATTCCTAGAACATTAAAAATTTAGGACAACTTTAAATCGCACACCTACATGTTATATTTACAATTCAGAAACAGTAGGTTCCACGGAAGTTGTAGAAGTCGGAAGCGATTACATTTCCATTAATGGATCTTCTTGATTTTGTTTTATATCTTCAATTTTGTCCGTGGCCTTCTCCAAAATGTCATGAAGGAGTATTTTTCGGTTTTTAGTTCCTTCTCGCTTTTGCGCCTTTCACTTCTATTAGCGCGGGTTTTAATGTCCAAAATTTTCTTCGAATTTGTTAAAAATTCAGTGCATATAGCATCTTTCTTAAGAGGAACGTTTCCGTCTATCACATGTGGTTTTTTCTCACTATGCATGTTGACGTGCCGAGATTAGTTCTCTCATTTTAGATCACTGCACAAAAAGAAATGGAATGAATCAAGTGCAAGTAAATAACCCAGTTAATTTAATGGAGTGACGTCGCGGGCATGCATTGAGTACGCAGCTGGTCCATAGTGATACGCTTCGCCTTAATCCAGGGTTGGCTTGACACCAGGTTGCTATTTTAGACGTCGTTACTTCATACTGAATAAACGTATTAATACAGGCCTGGTTTTCGCGCGAATTATAATTCCCGAACTCAGAACTTAGTTTTTAAAAACTATTTATTTTTAAATTCACAAATATTTATGGTAATGTTAACTATACAGAATACATGTCAAGGCTGCCAGCGGACGGGAGGCGTCCGATATTTATAGGAGATGATAAGGGTCTTCTTATCATCTAGTGGCATACATAATTCCTCCATCCTTAGAAGGAAGCGTATTTTTAAGGATTAAAAAAATGCTTTGGCGTCCTTCTGAGAGGATTCCTCTGGAGATTGTTCGTCAGGTGTTGGTTGTGGAGATTCTACTCGGTTGGTTCGTGTCTTCGTGAAGTAACTGTAACCAAAATAAAGACCCGTAGAGATGATAATTAGATATATTGGCAGTGTCCAATAATGTATTGAAGATGGGTCTGCGTTGATTGAATGGATTGGTCCTAGGCGTTTCTGTTCTCTTTGAAGTTGATGGATGTCGTCAAGGGGTACGTTTTCTAGCGTGAGTTTTGGAACGTCGTTCGGTATTTCTTGGTGGGGGATCTTGACTTCAGGTAACAGCATGGGTTGGCCTTTGATGGTCTCCTTTTCGTTACGGTAGGTGTAATTGGATGTTTCGAATTGACAGCCATACGGAAGGGTGATTAGGTATGTGCCGATTAAGGTGGTGAGGTCTGTTCTTCCACATATGGTTCGGATTTTTGTGTGAGTTGAAAAAATGGCGATGTAGTGTGCTTCGTCGATTTCTTCTATTATTTCTTCATTAATTTGGACAGGTGTTAATTGGCAGTTTACTTCGGATGTCTTGAGTTGTAGTAGTTGATGTAGGCAATCTTCCTTCTTAGTGCTCTCAACTAAATTGTCTTGTGTGCAATAGTAAAGCGGATGCAGTTCTATGCAAGGTGTCGATGCATATTGGTAAAAATTTTCGTTCATGGTCAAGTAGATGTTGGGTGGTATAACAATTGATTGGTTTCTTGTAGGGACAGCATACAGGTGATAGTAGGAGTAAAGTGTTGGGTAAACTATTGGGAACTGGATGACAAACACGATTTTATTTCCGGAATAATAGGTGGCTACTTCAAGTACCTCGTAATATTTAATAATGTTCTCAATGTTATTTGGGAATAGCAGGTGCTCAGGTGGGTAGTGATTTAATACGGTATTTACGACTGATTCTAATTCTTCAATTTTTATTATGCTGTTGTGGGCAATTCTAAGTCGTGCAAATGTTATTGCGTTTTCTATGTCATTTAAAATTTGTAATATTATGTTTAAAACTATGTTTATTTGATCAAGGGCATCTTTGGTTTGTAAGTAGTGGTGGAAGTCAAAAACAAACTTGCTGAGATGATTATTGATTTGATTGATCTTGTCTGCTATTACATCCTGATTATGTTTTACCAGGCTAATTGTTTTGTTATAATTTTCTAAAATTCGAGTGGTAAGAGAGATTTCCTTATTTAACTCGGTTACGATGTTTCCTTGATTTGTTTGTAAATTCTTAATGGCTTGATCGTAACGGGCAGCATCGTTTGCGTCTAGATTTCCTGAGATGCTTTTAATAATTGAACCTAAACCATCTATAAGTCCACGTTTTGATCTTGTAATTGGAATTAATGAGTTGAATTTTTGTTTAGCTGAATTTAACTGGTATTGTAATGCTTGGTCAAAGTTTTGAAGTTCCCGAAAATAAGGATAACTAAGGCCACTTTGTATTGCTTTTGTTACATTCTGATATTGATTCTCTAAAATTTTAATTTCATTTTTCATAGGGTCTAAATCGAAGAAATGTAAGAAGGTATGGTAATGGGATTTGATTTTTGCGTCACCTAGTTTAAAGGGAAGTATGCCAGGATTCTGTTCCATGTTAGTTATTGATATTTCTTGACATGCCGTCGCACTCAGGAGGGTTAACCTGTAATGTTTCGTTGCGATTAGGTCTTTTGAAGCTTTGTTTGTGGTAGGTTTTTTGTGGTGTGGTTATAGTTATTTCATTATTTTTTATGACAGTTTCTTTTTGAAATTTGGGGTGTAGTTTGTTTCTATTATTGGATGTGATTTTACGATATGCATTAGTATTGGCGGTGTAAGGGATGGGTTCTTGTCGTGGTTTGTTGTGTTTATCTATAACATTGGCCTTTTTTGCTGTTAATTGTTCATTTAGCTTCTTATAAAGTTCTTTAGTGGTTTCGCGGTGTTGTTGCACGTAATTGTTTATAAATGTTGCGTTGATATTGATATCAAAAGGGTCTTTGGTGTCAAAATGTCCATTTATAATGTCGATTGGTTTTTGGTTTGTCACAGAGTGAATAGAATGATTGTGTCCGAGGATTGCATATGGCATTTGATTTAGGATGTCTAATTTAGCATGTGTGATTCTTATAATTCTCAGGTGTTCGATGAGGGTTGAGTGAAAACGTTCTATGGCACCGTTGGATTGGGGATTATTGGGTGTGATGTAGTGGAGGTTTATATTGTGAGTTTTCGCAAATTCTTGTACTACGCTATTTTTCAGTTCGGATCCATTATCCATTGTTATGGTGGTAGGTAACCCATGGTGGGTCATAAAAATTATTAAGGCTTTTATTACGTTTAATGCATTCAGTCCGGTAAGGGCGTAAGATTGTGCGTATTTTGAAAATGTGTCTATCATAGTTAGAAATTTCTGTCCTTGCGTAGCGAAAGTGTCAACATGAATAATTTCGAATGGTTTTATTGGGGTAGGTGTTATCATGAGTTTTTGATTTGGTGGCTTTCGGTCGTATTTAGTGGTCTGGCAAATGTCGCAGTGGTTGATATAGTTACTTACATCAGTTTTCATTCCAGGCCAATAATATGTTCTCCTTATCCGTGTTTCTGTTTCAATTACTCCGCGATGGTTGGTTTTGCCTTCGTGGTAATTCTTTATAATTTCAGTCTGTCTTTCCATCTTATTCACGTCTTCTAATATCGTGTTGCATTTAACTAATTTGTATGATAAATGCTTGAAGGTTTTTCTTATGGTTTCGCATACTTCAGCCATGTGGGAGTAATCAGAAAGGTATATGGCATACGTGTAGTTAGGTTGAATGTGATCTTTGAATAACGAGATTATGTCTTTCTCTATGTTGTTAATAGATATCTGGGCGTGTATCCTGGTTTTATTTGGAAATGCTCGTTCTGTAACTGGTGGTCTTGGTGAATGCAAGGTGAACGAAATTTTTAATTGATGATCGTATGCGTTAAGAGCTTTTTCTGATATTGGTATTATCATAAGTGGTTCTTCAGCATTGGTGTGCACCGTTTCGTCATTTGTTTCGTTAATCTGGTTAATTGGGTCATCGTCAACATCAGTTATTGCTGGGGTTTCGTCAATATTGCCGATCATTGACGTGGTGTCATCTGCTTGGATTCGTTGATTAGTTGATAGAGAGTTATTAAATTCCTCCATGTATTCGTGGAGCTCTTTTGTGTGTATTTCTATCCGGGAGAGAGCGTCGGCATTAGTGTTCTGTTTTCCTTTTTTGTATTGGACTTCATAGTCAAATTCTTCCAATTTCAAACGCCAACGCACTAGTCGTGAGTTTGGTTCTTTCAGGGACATAAGCCACTGCAAAGGCTTGTGATCTGTTAAAATTTTGAATTTTCTTCCGTACAGGTATGGTCGAAAGTATTTGGTCGCCCATACAATCGCTAAAAGTTCCTTCTCGATTGTACTGTAGTTTTGTTCAGAATCATTCAGTGTTCTTGATGCGTAGGCTATAGGTTTGTCGCTTCCTACAGGACCTTGGGATAATATGGCACCTACAGCAAAGTTGCTCGCATCTGTTGTCAAGTTAAACGACTTGGTAAAATCGGGGTATTGTAAAATTGGTTCGTTTGTTAGTAGAGATTTACATTCTTCGAAGCACTGAATGAATTGGGGATTGTGTTCTATCTTGGCGTCTTTCTTGAGGCAGAGGGTTAATGGTTTTGTAATTTTGGCAAAGTCTCGAATGAATTTACGATAGTAGCCTAGTAATCCAAGAAATCCTTTAATTTCTTTCGTTGTTTTTGGAATTGGATACTTCTGGATTGCCGAGATTTTGTCTGGGTTAGGTTTTACACCATCTGGAGTAACTATGTGTCCCAGGTAAGCTACTTCTTTTTTTAAGAATTCTGATTTATCAAGTTGTATTTTAAAATTAGTCTCTCGTAATCTTCGGAAAACTTTAGTAAGATTTACAATATGTTCTTGTAGTGATGTAGAATATATAATAATGTCGTCGAGATATACGAGGCATGTTTCGTTTTGTAACCCTCTTAAGATGTTGTCCATCACGCGTTGAAACGTCGCTGGGGCGTTTTTTAATCCGAATGGCATTCTTAAATATTCGTAATGGCCATTCTCTACGTTGAATGCGGTCTTTGAGATGTCTTCTGGACTCATTTCAATTTGGTGGAATCCGCTTGCTAAATCGAGGGTGGTAAAATAATTACATCGACCTAGTTTGTCTAGCACGTCTGTGATGTTAGGCAAGGGGTATCGGTCATCGATAGTTTTCTCGTTTACTTTCCGATAGTCTACCACAATACGCCATTTCTTCTTGCCTGATGCATCAGCTTTTTTCGGCACTATCCAAATTGGAGATGACCAAGGTGAGTTACTGGGTCTGATTATTTTTTCTTTTAACATTGATTTTATTTGTCTGTCTACTTCAGGTTTATGTATGAACGGGTATCTGTAAGTTTTTGTGTATACTGGTATTTCGTCTTTGGTTTTAATTGAATGTTTTACTTGATTGGTAAATGAAAGTGGTTGGTTTTCGGTGTGAAAGATATCGGAATACTGTCTGCAAAGTTTTGTTATCTCTTCGCGTTCTTCGGGGTTCATATGTGCGGTCCTGATTAGGGATGTGATGTCGATTTCCTGTTTACTGCTTGGACGGGAAGCATCCACATGATATAATTCGTAATCGCTAGTAAATGGTATCACTTTAAACGGATGCAAGATTGTCAGGGTAGTTCCGGTGTTTGTTTTGTTGGAGATTTCGACGGATGCTATGCCGTTGATAGCGGTTGATAGTGTTTCCGGGATCTCACAATTTTGAATGATTTGTTCCGGGATGATAATGTCGCCTTTAGTTATGTTTACTGGGATTTTAGTGATAATTCTGGTGTGAGGTTCTATTCTAGTTTGGAAGAGTATTTGTGGACATGATGGTTGATATAAAATGGGGTTGATTGCATTTCGAGTGATTAATTTGGCATTTGAAAAATCAAGATGGGCTTGCAAGAGTTGAATATTGTCGATTCCAATCAGACCATCGTAAATATTATGGAATTTATATAGGTAGAATTTTAGATTTATGTTTTCTTTAAGCTCGGAGAATGCTGGGATTTCTATTGAATATTTGTGGGAAGATGTGGCAAATACTGTAGACACCGTAAAGGGGTCGTGGGTGATTTTGTCATGAAAATACCGAGAAGCAATTTCAGGGTCGATAAACGATTTTGTGGCTCCTGTATCGATCAACAATTTTAAAGGTGGATTTTTAATCGACAAGTAGGGAAGTTCTCGTTTACCGAAGGAATTGTTAAACTCTATTACGTCGTATCGTAAGGGTTGGCAATTTCTGGAAAATTTTGTTCTTGCGAGTCGTTAATTTGATATTCTTGTGAATTTTCCTGAAATTGATCTTGTTCCGGATCTATTTCAGGCTGATATTCGTTTACATATTCTGAAGTTTCAGTATCAAAGTGTTCGGTATTGAACAATTCTTCTGATACAAAATTACGGTTTTGGAAATTATTTTGTGGAGAGTGTTGAAAGAATTTTTTAAATTGAGGGTTGGTGTTACGTGTAGAAGTGCTCATGGGAGTGGGCTTACTTTGAAGTGTATTATAGTTTTTCTTCCAGACATTTTGGGGTTTGCCAAATACTTGCGAATTGGTGTGGAATTTTGGGGGTTGTTGAACAAGTTTTTGTTGCACATTTATTGGTCCGCGTGGGAAGTTAGGTGCGTGATTATTATGAGGTTGAGCGTGGAACGGTGTTGCAAAATGATTTTGTCGTGATTGATAGAAAGGTTGGGCCATTGGTTTTTTGTTGGTGTTATATTGGTGGACGTTATTTGAATGTTGATTTGATTTCTGTAAATATTTAATATTGTCCTCTTCAGCAATGTAGTGCATAGCAAGTGTAAGTGAGGTGGGTCTCATTGCGCGAATGATTGGACCTAAAGGGTCCCTAAGTCCTGCAAGGAATATTTTAAGCGTTTGTTTCGTAAAGAAATCTCTCTTATTTGCGCGGTTTGCGACATCGTCAATATGTAAATCTATGTAATTGCAGATTGTATTAAGTAAATGAATACAACGTTCGTGGTATTGATACGGTGTTTCATTTGGTTTTTGCCTTAAATTTACTAGATCCTGGTTTAAACAATTTTCATCTCTTTGATCACCAAAGTTTTTGATGAGAGTGTCTTTGATTTCGGCCCAGGTTTTTACACCATGAATCGCGATTGATTCTTCAGCACGTCCATCAAGTTTATTTAACACACCGTTAAGCAAAAGTACATTTTGAAAGTTATTAGGATTAGTTGCATCATAATAATGAGTTAAAATTGATTCAGCCGCATTAATAAATCGAAACAGTTTGTTCGGATTACCGTCAAAATTTGGGATTACGCTTAAATTTTTGATATCCAGAACGGGTACAGAGGGTAAAGCCATTATTGTTTGATTTACCGGGTTATCTATATTATCAGAGGTAATGGAAATATTTAATTTAGCAAATTTGTTAACTAAAGTTGACTCTAAATCGTTTTTGTTTTCCAAAATGGATTCAAGTGGATTAGAGGAGCTTGACATGAACAAAAATTAATACACTTACAGTATGATCGACAGCTTCATCAGGTCGTCTTGATTTCTTCGCTTCGGAGCCTTAGGGTAGTGGGATGACCTGGACGTCTTCCACAATGGATTACGTTGGTTCTTCTTTGATGAATAGTCGTTTAACGATTAATATCGAAAAGATTTCAAAAAAATGATTCTTTACGACTATCCTACCGACTGCGCCAATTATAATTCCCGAACTCAGAACTTAGTTTTTAAAAACTATTTATTTTTAAATTCACAAATATTTATGGTAATGTTAACTATACAGAATACATGTCAAGACTGCCAGCGGACGGGAGGCGTCCGATATTTATAGGAGATGATAAGGGTCTTCTTATCATCTAGTGGCATACATAATTCGCGCCAGTATGATGACTCAAGACAATATTCATAATGTTTGACGCGAGATCATTTTCAATATTCTGCAGAGTAATTGCACTACATTATTTCGCGCAGCCGTAAAGTGAGGCAGATGGGTATAACCCATTTTATGAGTGTCGAACAGAGAACGACAATAAGCACCAAATTCGTATTTTCAAATTTGCAAAAGCAACACGCCTATTTTGAGTAATATAATTAGCCTTCAGTTTAGAATATTCAATAACGAATGGGGGATGATGAGGTTTACAGCAAACTAAAGTCAATTTAATGTTAAAGTAAACATTTGTATTTTGTTCATATTAACGTGCATGTTAACTTTCTTCAAAGCATCATCCCCCGGAGTCTCTATCGTGACGTATCAGATCCTAAAAACAAAAGTTAGATATTTTTTACCTGTACGAAGCGATTTTGGAAATACGAAATGCATTTTCTCTCTTTTCAATACGTGCCCCTGCTAATACAAAAACTCACGTCAATGCATTTTGCTGACGTTCTACAATCACAGATGATAAAGCGGAGACGTTCCTCTTAAGGTCGCGAGTATTTTTTGGTTTGTAGTGGAGTAATTCATGTTTTAATGCTTTAACAAAAGCACTTGAATGGAAATGCTTGGAACAAATACGTCCTACAAAACAATAAATTTTAATAACTGGTAATAGGAATTAGGTTGTACGTCTAATTTTACCATTATCAACATTCATTTTATCTCGACGGCAGCAGGCGTTGGTCCATTGTGCGGACAAATCTTCATCTTTTGGAAATCTGAAGTATCGAATATCACTGCCTTTAGTTTTTTTGGAATAATTTCCACAACCGAACACCGCACATGCAGGCATTATAATGTAGTTATTATCCAAGTCTTTGCACTATACACGTTATTATCATCAATATCTCCACTGAATTACTATTAGTTTAGCTTATATCAATACCAAATACGGACCAAAACACGAACACACAGGGATACAGACTTCATCGCTGGCTCTCTAATGCGTCCTGTCGCCGAGATAAACATGTCTGTCTTGTTTATGCTGTACGTCAGCCCATCCTCCGCATAGATGGAACAGCGGGTGGCTACGTACAGCTTCTTCCTCGGGAGCAGAAAGCAGACGGTCAGGTTGGTGCATTTAGACGCATTATATAAGCGTAATTTTGTCTTTCCTCCTCGTCTAGAGCGTCTTGCTGCTTCTTTCAAAGTTTTCTTGCCTCGCGTTGTAGTTTTGTTAAGTCTTCTGTACACCACATCTGTTGCCCGCTAGTTCCGCTCTTCTTTGTTGGAATGCACGCTTGGCATTTGAAATCAATCAGCCTCAGTCTCTATGTCTGAGTCTATGTCTTCTTTTCCCTTCGTAAAAGTGTTCATAATGTGGTTTCTGGTCCTTTGTGCCCCATCGTATCTGAAATGTAATATATCTATAGTCGCTTAGTCGTTCATCATCGCATACATTCCACCCTCTCACCCCAACCCCTTTGGTCATTGTCAAGTCCACCTAGCTTTCCCCATTGGTCGAGGAGAAAGTCGCAATGTCGTCTGTGTTATTGTGTATATAGTATCCCTGCGTCGTTGCCCACTCTAACAATTCCTCTCCTCGTCTGTTGTTCCGGTTTCACATTTTTCTTGATCTCTTCCATGGTGTTCTTAGTATCTACTTCGTCTTGCTTTCATTGTTTCGTAGCGCCTTCTAATCGGTGGTGTTTTCCATCCTTTCTTTATAGGTATTTGTTTCGCTCCTTCATTTACTCCTTGATTGGCTGTCCCTCCTCTAGCCATGTCTGCGTAGGTCTTTTGCCGCGTCTGGCTCTTTTTTTGTTCTTATTTCTTCATTCCCTTCATTTGTTGTAAATTGTCTTTTATTTTACTGCGGAGTTTTGCGTTTTCCTTTCTATCCTCTGCGCATTCCTTTTCAACCACTCCTACCTTGGTTATGAGTCTCATCGCGTGTCCATAAATTTCCTCTTTTGCTTCCTCACTTTACCCTGGTGCCCCCTTAAAAATAGTTGTTTTCTCTCAGACTCCTGTGTCGTCGCCTCCTCAATTGTCTTTATTGCTGCTATAACTTTTTCGGCGACTATTTCGAAGTTTTTCTTATTGTTACTCTTCATTTTTTCTTTTATAATTTTTTCCTACTTGTCTTCCTGTTCTATTTCTCTTGCTCTTTCAAACTCGTCATCAATTAAGTTTCCCCTCCGGTGTTGCCGTTGCGTCTATAAAAATAACTATTGCGCGCCGTTCCTCTGTACTTTCCGGGGTTGTCCTGTCTGCTGGGTGCGGTCTATCCGTGGGTAGTACCTTTTTGTCCGTTAAAGTCAGTCGTCTTTCTACCCTATCGTTGTAGTGGACTAGTGCACTCCGTAGAGGTACGCACGGTAGTGTTCTACGGCCTCTACTACCGCCAATGTTTCCAAATCGTAAGCGTGGTATTTGGACTCGCAGTCTGTCGTTCGGCGGCTGTAGAAAGCTACTGGTTTGGTCACGCCATGTTCTGGTTGCATCAGGGCTACTCCTGTTCCAATAGAGCTAGCGTCTGTATGCAGTTCAATGTCAAGGGATGGATCAAATATGCGCAGGACTGGTTGGCTTGTCATTTTTGCTAGAAGTAGTTGTCGTGCGTGTTCACATTTGTCAGTCCAAGAAAATACGGTTTCTTTTCGTAGTAATGCTGTGATTGGTGCCATCATTATCGAGAAATTTTCAATAAATCGTCGAAAGTAACTGGCCAGTCCCAAGAATTGGCGTACGCCTTTCACATCAGATGGAGGGCGAGACTCAGTTAGTGCACTAATTTTTCTGGGACTTGGTCGTATTTGTCCTTGACTAATAATCAGCCCCAGGTATTCGGTCTCTTGCGCAAAGAAGGTGCTGAGGTTCAACGAGAAACCCCCTATAGCCAAGGCATCTAGGACTTGCTCCAAACGTTGAAAACCTTCTTCAATAGTTGCAGAAGGCACAAGGACGTCGTCCATGTACACCAGAGCTTCTTTGCCTTTTAAACTTCCGAGAGCTCTGTCGATGGCACGCTGGTAAACAGTCGGAGCGTTAACATAACCGAACGGCATTCGGTTATACTCAAAGTGGCCGTCTGGAGTCACAAATGCAGTAATGTGTTTCGAGCTTTCTTCGATTTTTATTTGGTGAAATCCGTTTCTCATGTCAAGTGTCGAAAAATATCTCGCGTGGCAGAGAGCGTCGATTTGGTCTAAGATCCGGGGTAACGGGTACCTATCTTTTACAACTTTTTTGTTGACATCACGATAGTCTACACATAGCCGCAGCTCACCATTCTTTTTCTTAACGAGAACAATCGGACTTGCATAAGCCGAATGACTTTCGCGAACTATGTTGTCACTCATCAATTCACGAACGATCTTTTGCACTTGCACTTTTTCGGAGTACGCCAGTCGGCGTGGTTTATAGGCAATCGGAACACTGTCTTTTAACGTAATCGCTAACTGCCCGGTTGTTACATGATCCGGTGTTTTCGCGCGGCACTCGCGGATCAATTTCTGTAGCCGGAAAGTTTCTGCTTCGTCCAGTCCTGACAATTTTAGATCGTCGAGCCCGCTATTATCTCGCTTTAGAGTCAAGATTTTCGGAATATCGAGAACTTCGTGGGTCAGTACAAGACCGTTTCCGTCCTTTTCTATTCGCAAATTTGGTCGGCTCATAACGTCCCATCCGATGATGACCTGTAGATGATGTGGTAGCACGTTTCTCGGAACTACGGTAAAACAAACATCCAGCGTTATGGTCGGCATTACGACAATAACATCACACGTGCCGATACTGTAAACAGTTTTACACCCGAGCCCGGCAAATGATCGGGTCTCATGTTTTATCGGGGCGCCGAGCTGTCTTGCAGCAGTCTCGCAGAGAATTGATTGATCAGCACCGCTATCGACCAAGTAGTTGAAGGAGAAGGCCGCACTCTCGTCCTTGCAGAGCAAAGTAGCGATAGCCGTTGCCGCTAAGCTGCGGCCTCGCCGTATTAACACAACTTTGCTTGGTTTGCCGTGCTTCTTCCAGCATGCATCCTCGGTGTGCCCAGACCTACCGCAATTGGAGCATTTTGGGTTTCTCGGTTGTGTTGCTGACGAAGCATCAAGCCTGCTCTTGTCCGACGGTTGTTGTTTTTTAGAAGAACAATTGTCCTGACGATGCCCTTGTTGGCCGCAATTGAAGCAGTAACCATGAAACGTTGGTTTTTGCGCGGAAACTGGTTGGCGTCGCTCAGCTGGTCGTCTTTCGACGGCATGTGAATAATGTGAGGGACCCTGGCCCTCCGTAACTTTTGGGTTCGCGACTTGGCGGCGAAACTTGCGGCGTGCATCGAATTCGCCAAGAAGGCGTAGAAGTTCCTGCTCTGAAGCCGGCTGCTGAATCCTGATAGATGTTTGCGCCTCGGAGTGGTCGAGTCCGTATTCTACCATGCTTAGAATGGTAGACCAGGGTAGAGTGGTGTGGAATCTTCGAATGCTACGAATTTTTTTTATGCCGTAATCGCTCAATGACTCACAGTCCTTGCTCCTCATGGTCGCGGCCAAATAGGCACGTGCGCCCGGTGTTTCGCGATCCGGAAAAGCGATTTCGAGATCGGTACAAAAATTTTCCCATGAACGGCGTACGGGACGCCAATCGCAATAATATCGGTGACCACGACGTCGTAGTGCGTCCCCAGCCTTTGCGATCATAAGATTGTCGGTGATGTGTAGTTCTTGCTTCAGCTTAGTGGCGTCCTCTAGCCATTCACGGATGGAGTAAGCGCTGGTGTCAGGATCGAAATCTGCCAATCGAAATGACGTGTTGGCGGATGAAGACGATGGCGTCTGCGCAATTGAGCTTGACGCTATTCCAGTTTCGATGGGTGTTGGCTGCGCTGCCATCTTACTTTGGCACGTCAGTTCGGCTAATTGTTGCTGTTGCATTCCTATTAGCGTGACCAGCGTTTCTTGCCAGTCCATCTTCGCACGTTTCGGTGGTGGACCGCGGCCGCCTATGATTGGACTCCGCGATGCTTCAGTATCGTCCAAATCACGATTGTCCGCCATGTTGACACTCACGGCCGCGACGCGAAAATTGCACAATAAAACGTTTTTAGGGCACTTTGGGTCTTAGAATCCCGCTTCTGATGTTAACGACACTGGGGTGGCTACCCCAAAAACAACAACAACACGTTAAATAATGTTTTATTTACACTTTGATCCACCCAACCACCACACCGAGCTCAAAGTTAACATTCAACCAACGCTGTGAAGCAGCCGTACTCACTAACTTAACTTATATCCGAGGCGCGCGCGGATAGCGAGCGTCCTGTCGTGTGTATTCGTGCAACTCCGTTGGGTGCGCGGTTCAGCCAACCGTACACTAATAGGGGATGGTATGCAATAATGTGTTATTGCTAACATATATTATATATTATTAAACAACTTTTTATTTGCAGTTGCCTACAGCTTCAAGACAATGGATGAATATTGCAAAAGAGTTTGAAAACACTTGGAACTTTCCTCATTGCCTTGGTGCTATAGATGGAAAGCATGTTGTCATTCAATGTCCTCAACATAGTGCCTCGGAATTTTACAACTATAAGGGCACTTTTAGTATTGTACTATTAGCTGTGACGGACGCTAATTATTGTTTTACTTATGTGGATGTTGGATGCCAAGGCAGAATTAGTGATGGAGGGGTTTTCCGAAATTCATCACTTTTCGAAAAACTTAATGAGAAACAACTTAATCTTCCACCAGATGCCCCACTGCCCGATCAAAACGAACCTCTACCTTATGCATTTGTGGCTGATGATGCATTCGCCTTAACAGCAAATGTGATGAAACCTTACGCTGGTGTTCACAACAAGGGAAGCAAGGAAAGAATATTTAACTATCGACTCTCACGTGCTCGTCGTGTCATAGAAAATGTTTTTGGCATTATGTCAGCTATTTTCAGAATACTCAGAAAACCAATACTACTATCACCAGAAAAAACTACAAACATAGTAATGACTTGCGCTTTACTACATAACTATTTGAGAAAAAGTAAGACTTCGATCAATTTATTCCCCAAACGGCACTTTCGACACGGAAATAAACGGCGAATTTCAAGCTGGATCATGGCGAAATCAAGAAGAAACCTAACTTCCATGCTTCCACTTCGTAAAGTTGGTAGAAATGCAGGAGTTGAAGCGAAAAATGTCCGAGATGCCTTTGCACAATATTTTCAAACATGTGGCGCGGTACCATGGCAGGATCAATATTAAAAATAATAAATATAACTTGTATTAACTTCAACATGATATTAATGATGATAAATAAATGTTGTAAGTCATCTTAATAATTAATTAATATTATCACTTACCTCTGAACTTTTTGTTTCCCTAGGACTATAAACCGATTGGAGAAATTTGGCCATTTGCTCATAGGCGAACCAATCTGGCTTAAAAACATCATCTGCGCTGCTCCCGGTCTTCATGCTTGCCTTTATTTTTGTGTGCAGTTTCCTGAAAGTGCCCATTAATCCTTCTTTTTTCTTCTTCAATTCGCCAATTGTGCAGGTGAGACTAAATCTCTGTTGGATTCGCACCCAAGAATCATGCACCGCGTTCCTGTCTTTATGGCCCTCATGTTTGGGGTTCCAAATAATTGGTTCTTCTTCGTAAAGAGTTAAAAATTCGCTTATTGCATCATTAGACCACGGCACCGACATGTTTCTAGTTGAAAAACTAAATCACAACTGACTTCTGATTTTTAATATATAATTTTAACAATTTCGGCATCTCCGCCACCGACGGAAGCCATAAATGAAGGGTTTCGATACAGGGAAGTTTGGGGCTGATCAAAGAGGACCAGCCGCGGCTAGAGTTTGGGACATGCAAATCCTATCTACGATGCAAATGACCGCCACTGCATTTGTTTTTGGGAACGAGAATCAACCACTGCACAACAACCCCGTTAATTCACAGCTTCCGCCAGACCAACCCGGCCCAGATGGCCAGCAAAGTTAAAACGGCATACTTTATCTTAACTGCCTTCGGTACACACATGTTTCCTTAAATCGAATGAATATCTTGTAATGATTGTAATAAATTAATAATTAAAATTGCAATCCAACCTTCCAGTTATTTAATTAGAGTTTTACCGTCAGGATATCTAGTAGGTAATTCCAAACAATTATTAAAATCATCATTACTTACCTTCCGCAATCTTCACTTATTTCAAATTGGTCATTGTTTACACACTAGGCATTTTAAAAAAAGCGAATTACAGGAACGCATTCCTTAACATTTATATATTACAAAATTCAATATCTTTTTTTCTGCAAATCACTTCAATATTTACTCTTATTTTCCTCCCCTATCTATAAATTTTTGTCTAGGATTATTTATTATTTGCACAACATTTTATTTCCTAAAATGGCATTATAATGATGTTTTACGATGACATTGTAAACAATTAGCTGAATTATCAATAATAAAAATAAAAATGTACGGCCGCAGATCTCGTCTACCCAAGCTGCCCCCACTCTGCGGCTGGCGCGTTTCCTTTGAAGTGTGGAGATTTTACCGCCTATCCACCGATTGAGGCACGCCACGTCAAGGTTGCCGCGCCAGCCCGAGTACAAGGCGTGTGGAGTGGCACTCCACACGCCGTGTACTGGCCCCTTCTCAGATAGGCAAACGAGTCACTCAGGAGCCTGATCGTCCGCGTATCCGCGCTCTCAACGTAAACACCAGCGTCATCGTTACACCAAGCCACGTGACCCATATTATAATCGCCAAATATTAACATTTTCTCGTTTATAAGGGAATCTGCCATGGATTCAACTGATGCACAGTAGTCTACCAACAGCTCATGAGGGCTGTGTGGCGGAATATACACAGCTATAACTCGTGTTCTTGTATTCAAATGGCATCTATAAATTCGCTTTAAAATAATGCAAGAGACACTTTGATTCGGCTTGCATTCAAGCAAGCCGGAGATCTCACCCATTTAAAGTTTGAGAATAGGTTAACGTCGTTTCGACCCGACCTCAATGTCTCTAATCATTCGCTTTACCGGATGAAACTTGTACGCAACAAGCACCAGCTATCCTGAGGGAAACTTCAGAGGGAACCAGCTACTAGATGGTTCGATTCGTCTTTCGTTCCTATACCCAGTTCAGACAATTAATTTTTACGTCAGAATCGCTACGGACCTCCATCAGGGTTTCTCCTGACTTCGACCTGATCTGACCTGACCAGGCATAGTTTACCATCTTTCGTGTATCAGCGTGTACGCTTTTGGTGCGCCTCATCTCGTGATTAGAAACAGACGGCCCGGGAGTCCGGGGCGGCGGCCGAAACCGATCACCCAACTTTTCATTGAAAAAAATGCCACTTGTCCCTGTATAATTGTCTTGGCTCACCCTGCATGTTCTGAAATATTTTCCGATTATAGACTTCTTTCCCTAGTTTATTTGTGGTTTTAAATCAAATTTTTACCTTTCATAAAACTCGAGCCATTGAAGTCGGACGCACTATTGCCTCACCCTGTATGTAGGTACGTCTTATTTAAAATCACCAAAAAAATAACTAATAATTTTTTATAATACTGAAATAATGAACAAAGATTACTGAAATATGAGACTTTAAGAAAGTAAAATCAAGACTCTACAAAACAAGAATTTAAATGGATTTTTTCTCACTGGCAATTTTAGAGTCTTGGAAATTGATTGTAAGGCTTGAATTTTTTTTTTATTTTAAATTTTCCATATTTTTCATGTGAACCATTTTAGTACTATAATATTCCTTTTTCAACTCTAATTTGTTGTTTATGTTTTTCTCAAAAGTAGTTGCTGCTAGAGCTGAGTTTAATAAATTATTCAGCTTTTTGGGCAATTTTTTCTTTGGGGCTCGCTTTGGTGTTTTATTTCTTACTGCAGAAGTTACAATAGCAGTTTGAGCATCTATTTAACAGTCAAACGAGTACTTACCGAAGTTCGACTATAATTGTCCTAGCAGCCTCATCCGAAAGGATAAACTTACAGGTAGCTTCGCTTGTTACTAGAATTAACCACAATGTTTAAAGAATTGGCCTGAATGCGACCCTGCTCTGTCTTACAGGTCGATTCTCTAAAATCAATGTTCATGAACATGCCTGTTCGTTAACGACAATCTGTTACGAGTCTGGCAACGACAAGTAAGTTAAGGCTTATTCCCTATCTGCCATGTTCAGCAAATGACCTTGGCCAATTCTTAACGATAACCAGATATTTTCTAAACGAGTAGTAACATTTCTTTCATCCTTTTCTTTCTTTGGTAAGTAAAAAGAGATAGCCGCAGCGTAACCATAGAAGCAGAAACAAATTGGTGGCACCGCCTGAAACCACGCCAGATATTCTAACCTAACCTCACATTGTCAAGTTTTTGTTGCTGTCATAACAAAAAGGAAATTTTGCAAATGCAGAAAAAAATTTACGAAAAAATTTGTGACAAACAATAATAAATTTTGTTTTATTAACAAACAAAGATATTGTGTTAATTCATTTACTCATCTATGAATACTTGTTGTATACCACGATTTCTTGTTAAGTGACCCTGTTGTAATAAGTTGTCGTTTTTTATCTGGATTTTCTTAAAAATAAGAGTACCTAAATATAATTTGCAACTGTCTGGAATTAACCTACGTACCATTCTCATTATCTTCATTCAGACCCACAAAAAACTAAATTAAAATTAATAATAAAATTAAAATAATACCTATATTACTAATTACTTTCACTATCGAAGGAATTTTTGTACGTCTTCGGGGTGCGTCCAAGTGGACCGAAAATTCATGAAAAATGTGGTTAGCAGCTACTCTGCTTAACATGTACATTTTTCGAAATGTCTCTTCTGGCAGCTCAAATGGATTATTATTATCCCTCATAACCCGTTGTACTCCAGCATTTGCCCGTCTACAATAATTGTTATATACAAAAAAATAATTAATAGTTATTTGTGTAGGTATTGTTAGAAAACGTGAAGTTTTTCGGTTCTTGACAATTATTTTATTCTACAGCGTCGTAGCCGTGAACAGAAATAGTAGATTGTTCTATAAGTTAAGAAAAGTGTTTTTTTTCCAGTGAGTGTAAAAGTTTCAATTCACGAGCGAGCGCAGCTCGCGAGGTGATTAAATTTACACGAACAAGAAAAAATCACTTTTCTTAACGTCTTGAACATGTTATTTTTTCGTGTATTTGACCAAAAGGACTAAAATGTAAAAATGAAGACAAATTAATTGATTGATCAAGATGTCATATTTTGCTAACATGGTAGCAAAACAAGAGAACGATGTTCTTAGTAGATAAATTTTTCATTCAAAATCGTGAAGAAAAGTGTTGCTAACGATCAAAGTCCCACTTTTCTTTACGATTTTGAATTGAACAATGTACTACATTTCTATCAAATACACGAAAAAATATTTTATTTAACAATTACACAGTACCTACTAATAATTACCTTTACTTCACTTCATTTTCTATTCGGTTGAGTAGGTTTACGTTCATTTTAAGGAAAATTAACACACAACTATTATTTATTACTATTATTATTATATTATATTATTATTTTCATTATTTTAAACGTGTTACTGACTGAAAATGCATTAAAATTTGCGCAAAATATATCTTAACGGCGCCTGCTTCAAGCCGTTCGTAAACATTGAGCCGTAACAGAATTGTCGTTAGTAAACAGGTCGGTACGCAGTTAGAGAATAGCAAATGTCGTTCATGAACGACTTCCATGTTACAATAACAGAAAAATGTTTAGTAACGACCCCTGTTCACGAACATGCCAGATAGAGAATACCTATCCATGTTACTTAACGACAAATGTCTGGTAACAGCGCTGTTATGAGATACAGAATCAACCTGTTAGTCAGCCGATCCCCACCGCGATGCGACCATTTGGTTTAAAGTTAAGTTGAGATGTCTGTTGACAATTCGGGTCGGGGAGGGAGTTATCCTTTCGGATGAGGCTGCTAGGACAATTATAGTCGAACTTCGGTAAGTACTCGTTTGACTGTTAAATTGTCCAACGCAGCCTCATCCGAAAGGATAAACTCACAGGTAGATGTTTAAAGAAAGTTGCGATCTTTAGAGAAGGCTGTTTAATATTATTAAATACCTGTCTTGTGTAACATAACAAGGACAGATTTAAGCCTTAAAAAACCTTAAAAATGTTTTAACTAGATATCACTGCATTTGCGAATGCTGCAGCTTCTTTTATAGGCCTGTTATAAAAACGAGCAAAGGTTGAAGATCCTCTGGACCAGCCTGCTGTTTTTTGGATTACTTCCAGTGACACCCTCTTTCGGAACGCCGCTGATGATGAGGTGTGCCTAGTAGAGTGTGGCTTAAAGATATCTGTATTTACTCCAGCTGCCCCCAACGTCTTTTTGACCCAGTTGCTGATTGTTTGTTTGTTCGCTGGTCTATGTGGTGGTTTTATCGTTAGAAACAACTGCTCATTATTATTTCTAAGGGGAGCCGTGCGTTTTAGATATTCCAAGAGAGTTGACGCCACGCATAGATCCGGATTGCTCGTAAAGAACGGTAGATGTAAGCATGGTTGTGTGTTGTTTTTTAATGATGTCTTAATTTCATCAGTTATTATAACTTGGACCGCTCCGTTTTCTTCCCGGATGTTAGGAGTCTTAATACAGGATATTGTTTGTATCCGATGTCCCATTGTTAGGGCTAGTAATGTTGTTAACTTAAAGGTCAAACACTTTAAGGTGATAGAGTCATTTGGCGAAAGTTTCTTGAGGTGGTCCAAGACAACGGCTGGGTCTCATGTAAGTTCGTATTTTGGGGCCGACGGACGAAGGCGTGAAATTCCTTTTAGGAACCGTTTAATCTGAGGGTCGTTCCCAATATCTCCCGGCAGGATTAAAGCAAGGGCGGACCGATGAGAGTTAAATGTTCCGTAATTTACCATGTTTGAATTGTATACGTGTTGGAGGAACTTCAGTACTTTGGTTGCGCCTGAGGAGTATGGGCAAAGTTTCTGCCCTTGACAGAAAGTCCACCAAGTTCGATACGTAGAATCGTATTGTTTAAAGGTTGCGTCTGCTAAAGATCTCAACATTGTTGGGATGGATTCTTCTGGGACATTTTTTAGTAGAAGAGCTTGCCTGATAACTTGGCGGCCACCAGGGAAATTCGGAGAGGGTGGCTTTCGTGGCTGTAAGGAGAGATTAACAAAGATGAGTTTGGGCTGAAAACCAATGGTTTTCCTACCATTAATTCAGTAAACAGTGGATACCGAGGCTGTGTAGTCCACTGCGGCACCACTAAAATCCCTTCGGACTTTTCGTTAATTATTTTGTTAATGGTTCTCAATATCATGGTAAAAGGAGGAAATGCGTAAAAGAAATGTTCGCGCCATGAAATTGTAAACGCATCCGCTGCAATGGCCCCCGGATCTTTTTTCCACGACACATATTTGTGGCATTTAGTATTGTTGCACGAGGCGAATAAGTCAATTTGTGGTAGGCCAAAGTTTAAAACAATTTTCTGATAAGCCGTGGATGATAGAGCCTATTCTGTTTCTGTAGGCAGTTTTCTAGACTCTATGTCTGCTTTGGAATTATCTTTTGAGCTAATATAGGCAGCGTCCTCTCTCCTCGCACCATTGCCAGATTTCTCTGGTCAAGTTGCATAGTTTTGGGTATTGAACACTACCCATCCGATTGATATAAGAGAGGGCTGTGGTATTATCTGTCCTAATTAAAAGATTTACTGAAGAGCAATCTTCTGCAAAACACTTTAAGCCATAATAAATGGCCAGCAATTCTAAAAAATTTATGTGTTCTAATTGTAATGGATTTGGCCACCAGCCGTTTGTGCTTTTTCCCTTGCAATGGGCTCCCCAGCCGGTTAAGCAACTATCTGTAAATATTTCTAAATGAAAGCTATCAGGACGTATACTATGTACTGTGAGGGGGATGTTGGCCTCCCACCAATTGAGGTCAGTTATCGATAGTTCTGATAACTTCATATTGGCATTGTAATTTCCTTTTACTCTTTTTAAAGCTAGAAATTTGTCCCGCTCGAGTTGCTTAGTATACATCCAGCCGTATTTTACGGCCGGACAAGCTGAACACAAGGTGCCCAGAAGTTGCGCAACCTTTCTTATTTTAATCTTATCCGCCGATTTTACTTCCAAAATATAATCTAGAATTCGCTGTCTTTTTTCCCCTGGCAATGCAATGGTTAGTGACTCTGTATTGAGTTTAAAACCTAAAAACAAGCAAGTTCGCTCAGGACGCAACTTACTTTTTTCCCTATTTATTATAAAACCAAGAGATTCTAATAATTTTGTGGTGTAGTTTGATATTTTGATAGCCTCATCTCGTGTTTTGGAGATCAGTAAGAAGTCGTCCAAGTAGTTGACACAAAGAATTCCTTCTTTGCGCAACCGTTTTATAATGGGTTTTAAGATTTTTGTGAAGGTATACGGGGCCACTAAGAGTCCAAATGGCATGCAAGTGAACTCGAACAATTTATTACAATTTAAACCTTAAGTATTTCCTAAATCGTGCATCGATTGATATGAGGAAGTATGCGTTCTTCAAATCAATCGTTGACATCCACCAGTCTCTTAATTAATTTTGAGGCTGTTCTAATATCCTCCATTTTAAAATGTGGTGGTTCTAAACATGTGTTAAGATGTTTCAAGTTTAGAATAAACCTGGATTTTCCATCTGGCTTTTTTACCAAGAAATATGTTGATATAAATTGGCCTTCACACGATTGACATGGTTTTATCGCACCCTGTTTTATTAGGTCGTTTATGCTTAAAGCCATGTCCTTCTTTTTGTCTTCTAGGTGATTGGGTGCCGCAGGTGGTGTGCTTTGCGATGGTTGTTTACTGAAAGGGATCTGATATCCCTTAATCCATTCTAATATTTTTTGATTATTGGTTAATTTCTTCCATTGAGGAAGAAATTTAGAAAGTCTGCCAGCAGAGTCACTCACCTCTAATATTTCTTCCGGTAGGTTACATCGCGTCTCCCCCTGAAGGTTGGACGTTGATAATCGGACCGAGACGGTTACCCTTTGCGTTTCTGCTCTCTCGGGTAGCGGAACGGGCTTGCTCGGTTTAAAGGCCTTGACCCTGATGGAGTGGGGTAATTAGCCTTGCCATTGTCGCCCCCCCCCCATTTTTGTTTTCCTTTTAATTTTTGGTATTGGCTTGTAGACGGTGCCGTCTGTGCCTTCAGTTCTACGCTTGAGCGTTGTAACGTTTTAGCAGCCTTTATTCTCTCTCCCAGGTCCTGGCCAAAGAGAAGCTCGCCAGGAACGTCAGCTTTGATAACCTCTCTCACCGATTTATTGAGTATTGGAAAGATGTTATGACGTCTCGATTTTGTCATATGGAAAAATAGGTCAGTTAAAATTTTTCCAGTTTCTAAGAGCAACTGCAAGAGATGATTATCCCGCAAGTCTGCGATAGTCGTTAGAAGCTGATTAATGGCTTTCCCAAGAGGAACTAGCCCCTTTCCTAACTGTGACTGTGAAAACTGTTGGTATTTGTCCCTGGCAATCAGTACCTCACCAAATGCAGGAAGAATCTCGGGATTCACTGCAGGTGCAACTAACCTCGGACAATTTGACGGAATTCTTTGTTTTTCCAGTAATTCCGTTTTTTCTTGCAAGTCTAACCCCTTGGTGATAACGTGTGTCCACCGCGAGACTAGAGCTGTGTGAAAACTAAATATATTTTCAGTTTCCGTAGAGGGGTCAGCCCCTAGCATGTCCAGGATTTCCTTTTCCAGTTCGACGTCCGAGCAGATTAACTGGTCTTCTTGACGGAGGTCAGTTTGAGGCTGAGGCGGGGTGGGTGGCGAGTCTTGGTTAGGCGTACCAATCCCCCTATCAATTTCGACATTGGATTCGAAAGTGCCATTATTTTCAGGTGGCGGGGTATATGGGGAACTGCGGTTGGGTGTCGAGTAATACACACCGCGACCGTTACGTCTTGGCGACCTGTTATCGGTCTGTGATGTCTGCGTATTAGACCTTGAACGGCTGGTACGGCGTCTGTTTGGGCCGCCACCCGAGGTCTGCGTATGAGACCTTGAGCGATGCCGGTACATACGTGTGTCGTCGCTTTTTGTGTTTTAAGCGACGCTCTAGTGCCTGAATGCGCTTTTGTAATTGCAGCAAATTTCCATCGCTCGCTTCCCCGGAATCTGATGATGGTGTGGGTGATCGCGATCGTCTCCTTTTTCGATTGTTGTGCCCCATGGCATCTAGTCTAAAGTGCTAAGAACGGAAACGGTACAATCTTATGTAAATTAAAGATTACTTACGTTTAATAACTAATAACACGTGGTCTGTGGCTGCACACTGCGAGAATGTGTTAACTCTGGCGCACAAAGAAGCGGAATGGTCGCAGCACGCAGCGCGGTGGGGATCGGCTGACTAAGACAGAGCAGGGCCGCATTCAGGCTAATTCTTTAAACATTGTGGTTAATTCTAGTAACAAGCGAAGCTACCTGTAAGTTTATCCTTTCGGATGAGGCTGCGTTGGACAATTGGTGGAGTGTTTGGATTGTTTTCATTTTGAGCATTGATAGATCCAGATGAATTACAAGCAGAATCTTCCACTCCTACCACCAACACCTGTTGGTTACTTTGTCCCAGTTCTCCTATGTCGTCACAGTCAAGATTAAATTCTATTTGGCCAGGGTCTTGTTCATCATCAAGATTACTACCGACTCTTGCGCATCATGTCCTTCAATCGATACTTTTTAATTATATCTAAAACATTCGTTAACACTTCTGTTTTCAATGGCCTTCCGCCTGTACTTCTGTACTGCATCCAATGTTTCGTCTCTTTTGATTTCGTCCTACTGCAAAGATCATGCCATGTCTTAAAAGATATCAAACTCCTGTAGAATATGTTCGATGGTGTGGTACTCACGATATAAACAATACTCATTTTCCGCCATCCTTTTTAGTCAATCACGCCCCTGGACTGCTGTTTAAAATATTGGAAATGTTTTCCTAATCACTACAAGCGTCTTTCAAAGTATAACTTTGACTTTGTTTGCCGCTGCTTAATTGGGGCTTCTTTTTTACATATTCTACCAATAATTTTTTCTGTTTATCAGAAGCGTTTGCATTCCGATTCTTCTTGTTATCATCTTTATTTTCGGACATTGTGTTTACAAACAAAACGCAAGTTCCAAACCTGACAAAAAAGTGACAAGAGAGAACGGTGTTTCTATGGTTAGTAGTTCAAACGTTCTACTAATTGCGACGTTGCCTGATCAACTATGCGTATAATCGCGAAGACCGAGTAGCATCATTTTCTGTTTTGCGAAGACCGTCCAAAAATTGGCATGTAGAAAAGCGTTCGCAATATTTCGTGCGAAAGTCTACGTCTACGCAATTTAACATTTATTTTGAAAAATTGCCCCCCTAGCATCTCATTCCGAAGCTAATAGGGGTTTCGTTTCTTTGTGAGCGCAAAACGATAAGATCCTGCACCAAACAGTCAATGTTTCGCTGGTCTCCAAAACTGAGAGTCAGCGCATTTTTTATTTCTAACCATGTTTGTAATTCTATTTGCGAACTTATTAAGATAAGAGCTCTGCCTGTTAATTTGCTGATGAGTGGTCTCAAAATAAAATTACTAAGGTGCAAATCATTTGGGTCATTATAAGTTCTAATTAGATTCTCGCAATTTTCAATAAAAATTCCCAATGTGTGAGGATTTCCATCATATTTAGGAACGATATCAATATACAATTTTAAAAGTTGATAATTAAGTTTACTTGGGGAAGGTTCTGCTGGCTGTTTTCCTGTTCCTTGACTTACAGGATTCATTTTGAAAGGATTTACTACGGTATTTACTTTAATATTGGATTTTTCAACTACTAACTTACTGATTCCTTCTATAAGAGTATCGATTTCAGATTCAGATTCTGACATAAAAATTGTTAATACGATCTGTATTAAGCCGTAATTAAATTATTAAACACACTATAATTAGGATATAGGAAAAAGGACTCACAGTAACGTCGCTATGACGATGGAGAGCATTTCTTCCTTAGGCTGGTCACGATTTTGGTTCGTTATCAGGAGAATGGGGCTTCCCTTGGGGGTAGGTTTGTTTCTTAGGATAGCGAATTCTCTGTAGAAACAGATGGGCCTTGCAGGACGATTCTTGTTCCTCCGGTTTGATATGCACTCAAACATTGCCCTTCACTATCCTACCCTACCGACTGCGCTAGTTAAATTCCAAGCAAATAAAAATCGTTTTTTAAAAATTTTAATTTTACTACGGAACAACAAATTACAATTCAGGAGAGCACGATCTAACACAAAGTCAATCTAGCTAAAAGGCACATTTTTCACCTCGTAACTCTAACTTATTCCCAACTAACAGATCAAATACTTCTTTCAAAATATTCAAATTTTTGTCGATGTTCAATTAAGGTCGTTTGGTAGGTTGTCCAGCAAATTGAATCCGCTATGGGGGCGCTAGTAGTAGCTGTCGTCGAATTTAGGGTGGATGTACTCCCCTACAGAGTGTAGCTACTACCTCCACTATCTATTACAAAACGATCGGCACTGTCAACTTTGCCCGAAGGGAAGAGGAGGCAGGTAGCCTGAGTGATTTATTTTATGGCTACAATATTTACTACAATTGCCGCTCGTGCTTACACATTTTATGCTTATCGATGCCGTTTTGAATTATGATAAAAATAATAAGTATTGTGCCCTACCTTTGGTTTGGATGACTTCAAGGACCGTTAGTCTGACAATGAAACCGCCAAAGTTTCTTCTACATCATTATCTGGGTCTCATATTTTCAAACCTCGAGGTAACCGACCGTCAATTAGTTCTGGAAGAATACAATTTAAATAAAATACACTGAGCTTTGGGAGCATTTCATTCTCCCAAAAAGCAGGATCTTTGTGAATTCGCTCCACCGAAAAATCGCGATCAGTATATATTATAAAATCGCAGTACTCTCTTCCATTAAGTTCAATTGCCCCTGAATTTGAAAATACGCTGTGGCTAGACGACCGGTAACGGCTGGCAATAGACAGTCGGGAAAATGTAAATGACGTCATCAGTTTCGAATATACCGGCTGTCTTTAGTCAGCCGGCGAAGAAAAGTTGGATTTTGTTAAGTTATTTTAATGAACGCCAGCTCCAATTACATTATGGTAAGAGTCGGTGCTTTCACAGTAGGTAAGTAGCTACTTAACCGATTAATCTATTTTCATTCGATGAATATGATCATAAATTGAATAATTGAGTTATTAATTAAAAAATTTATTCTGAAATATATAAAATGTATAAAAAAACACAAAAAAATAGATAATAAATTTATGCATGAAAGACGTTATTTCAGAAGGCATCTATTGCAAAACCAATTCTTTGATTTTGTCTTCCTTCTTCCCAAGCACTTGATGTGACTTCTTTCCAAACACCCTTGACACAAAACAAAGTTATCTATTGCCACATCCTTGTCACAACAAGTGCATACGAAATGTTCATATCTCTTTTCTTCAGTGCTGTGGTTAAGCAACGTAAAGGCTTCCTCACTTAGAAATTGCCTAAAAATTTAATTTGTTATATCAACGTCATTTTCCAGTTTGAAAAAAATTACTTGATCAAACATAAATTTATATTTTGATCAACAATTAGAGGGTAATAATTCTGGCATCATGATGTCATCTTTGGTCACTTTCATTAGACCATTCACAACTGACAGAGATTTTTCGGGGTCAGCTAATGCAAGTTTTAAAATAAAAATTTGTTTGTCTTTCACAGGTAGTTTGATAAATGGAATGGGCCCAGTCCGTTTTCTCTTTTTTGGTAAACCAATTGCGGTGAGAGTCTCACCTTTCAATCATACCCCTCTTCTTAATTTTTTGGGGCATTTTTATGTTCTGAAGATCCTAGTAAATAACATAAATAACATTACTTATTCAATTTTATAATCTGATTTATAATAATTACTTGTTGAGTTGCATTACTACTCTCAGAAGTTGCAGAAGTGGAGGGCAATACGTTGTCCAGAATCGGAATCCCACTCCCACTTGGATCAGTGCAATTAATGTGTGCAAAACCGGTACCTTCTTCACAATTAGTCTGTGGCAGATCCTCAACATTATATTCTTCAACGATTACATTCTGAACTTCTACTAACATCTTACTGTCTGTAGTAACATGGTTGTCATCACTCATCTAAAATATTACAATAATAACATTAGTTTAATAAATCGTGCCAGGACTTTCTAATGTCATTAGATATTTACAGTTACAACAGTAGTTTCTTCATCTTTATTTACAGGTAAAATTCTTACATCAACATCACTTTCCCAATATTTTTTAAGATTTAGCAGCAGTTGCTTTCGACGTTCGAATAGCATATTTGATCTTTGCGCTGCTAGATCCGCCAGATTGTTTGTTATTGGTAAAATATCCCTTCGTTTTTGACCATATGAAACAATATTTCGACGTTGTGATGTTGTTACTGTGACAATAGGTTCCCGTTTATTATTTTCGTGATCATCATGGCTTGAGGTTGACACATACATGGCTTTGTTGTAATTGCGAGTCCATCTTTTATTTGGCAGGGAGGTATCAAACAATGGTTCGTTCTGTGATTGCCTCACAGCAAAGATGTGACGACACGATAAAAGCATGGAGACATAATACGAACATGTATCATACCTTCTGCAGACTTTATCAGAAAGAGGTTGTCGTTTTCAGGATCCGACGTAACACTCTTGACTTTCGCACTATATTCCAATTGTTTGATTACTTGTCGAGCTGGTTCTTTTGTCAGTAGCTCCATATATTTGACTTGAACGCTTCCTGTCCCAAAGTGCTTAACCGGTCGTTTCAGTTGTTCATAAATTGCTTTGTGTTCACGTTCTGAATTCATACTTGTCATTGTTTTAAAAAATCCATGGAAAAAGTCTTCAAGGCTGCTGTTCCTTGAAATAACATCCTTGAGTTTTCCATTGATGGACTCAAGTCTGTTATTTATGTTGTTCAGAAAATTATATTTACAAAAATCCGTGCACATTGACCACTGGTGTTTTATATTATGCCAATTCTTAAAATAATAGTCTTGTACTGTTTTAGGGGCAACTTCTTTGAATGTTTCTAAAATTCGTAAAAACTGTTCCTCAGTCTTGGCATAAATTAAATTCTGGAGGTGTTCCAAACAACAGTTCTTTTGATTTTCTGTCATTCCCATTTTTTCACATTTCACTTCGAAATGTTCTCATCGTATGAAATATGCATAGGATGAGAGAGATCTCTGGAAATAACTCCCGAATTACTTCTCTTTCAGTTAAGTCTTTGTCTGTTATAATGCACTTAGTCTCTTTAGCATTGGGATTTGTGTTTTTAAAAGTGTTCAAGAACCATCTAATATTATCTTTGGTTTCAGATACCATTAAGCACATAGCTACTATTTGGCTCTGGCAATGGCCATCTTCTACCAGCAGTAAATAAAGCGGTATACCTATGTTTAGCAGCTTATACGTTGCATCTATAGCTAAAAATTCCCGATATAAATTAAAAATCTTTTCCATGTAAGGTGTTTGCGCTAACAGAGCTTGAAAATTTGAGTTTTCGTCCGTAAGTATGAAAACCTTGCAACCTGCAACAGAGAAATTATTAAAATATGTACATACTCACAAGCATTTCAATATTAGTGGCAACCCGTGCTACCCAATACCCAATTATGGCACATCCTTCGATGTTGAGCCAGCATGAAGTCGCCATCTATTGGAACCTGTTTCTTTAACAATTTTTGACATACACTTCATCTACAGGGTTCTACAATAGTTTCAAATTGTAGCAGCAGTGTGCCACAATTTAGGATAATGCTGCGACGTGTATTCCAGGTGCCGCAAATAAGGGTCGGTTAACTTTACAACACGAGGGTGCCACAATAGTTTTAGTGTAATCAGAGCATTGTTGCCAAATCTCATACAATTCAGATTTAGTAGAACTTTTATTTCAAGCTGTAACATGCCGATTCTGTAAGAAAGTGATGAGTGTTGACAATGTGGTTAGGGATAAATAACAGATTATCGCTATTCTCTCAATTGTTAGTTACTGCTAACAACGGTGTTCCCCTAATCACTTTCTTATAAAATCAGGCTGGTATCCCGTCTTTATTTTTTGATTTATGCTTCCTTTAAGCAGTTTATCTTTCAGTTTTATTAAAGTTAATTTATGTAATTAATGTAATTTTTTATTTATTTGTTATTTAAGAACTATCGATAACTATTAATTAGTTAGTATATCATTTAATTTTATCATAAAGGTCAAAGAAATTTTTGATTACTTTTGTCCAAATCACTTTTGAATTCCTTTTGCTATGTGAAACTAATTACAAACAAGATGATAGAGCGGTATTGCAACGCATCAATATTTTTTTTTTTTGCTACCGCAAATCGCAGAATAAACCCATCCATACAACACCATCTCAAACATCTTCAAAAAGTTGCAAAGAATTGAAATGGGCCGATAATTCTTAATGTCGACGGGACTACCACCCTTCAAAATGGGGCAAACGCGAGCTGACTTCCAATCTTCCGGGAATATCCCAGTCTTGAGAGACAAGTTAAATAAAATCAGGAGCGGTTGAGCCAAAATCTGCGCGCAGTCTCTGACAAGAAACGCCGGAACCCGATCAGGACCCGTCGTCATATTATTCTTCAGATTATCAATTGCGGTAATAACTTCGTGCATGGCAATCTCGTCGACATGAACCACGGAGCCATCAAAAATGGTCCCACTCAACCGGTGACGTGCGCCTCCAACCGATGGTAGATACACGCTTCCAAAATACTTAGCAAAAGCATTCACAATTAAAGATGGGTCATCAATTTGAGCATTGTCGCAACGCGTGCTCCCAGGGATCCTTGTCTGCCCCCTCCGATTATTAATATATGACCAGAATTTTTTCGGATTCACTGAAATGGAGGTCTGAATCTCGCAAACATACTGACGGTACGCTAACCTAATTTGTCGTTTTGTCAAAGCTCTGAGTCGCTTGTATTCAAGGAGAAAGCAATCGGAACCGTGTCGAGACCAACTCTTGTATGCAGTGCGCTTACGGCGCAGCCCAAACAGTATTTCCGGGGTATACCAAGCAGGATAAGATCGATTAACCTTCCTCCCCGACCGAAACAGAGGAACATGCTTATTAATTTCAGCATAAAGCAAACAATAAAACTTCTCAAGAGCTCTGTCAACGTCAGAAAACTCCTGCAAACTATTCCACTCCACTGAAAGCAGAGAGAGATATTAAAAGACGCAGAGCCCAAGGAAACAGCCCTAACACTAATTTTAGTGACACTTAAAAATCTGTAGCTGCAAGGTAATGATGAATTAAAAAAATGGTTTCTTGACATTGTTTTAATATTAATATTGTTTTTTTTTAGAAATAACGAAACGAATCTGGATGTGTACGACTTTAATTTGGATGTTGAAACTCTAAAACCTGTGTCAACTAAGATTCAAGGAAATTTAGTAGATGAGATTGAAGTTCATCAAAGAGACGAGATTCCTGAAAGTTTAACCGCCACAATAAATGAAACGTAAAATTGAAATATAATGATGTGCTTTGTTTAAAAAAATTGTTTTGCAGAGGTGCTCATCTTGCTACCGAGATTTGTGGTCATGACGCTAGTAAAGATGAAGCAATCAACTCTATAAGTGGTCGCTTTATTGTTGAGGGACAACATTTCATTAGAGTTGTTAGAGAATTAGAATACCATAGATATACATGTCTCAAAAGCACCAAGGGATATTTTAAATTAATTTCATGGAATATGAAATTAATGGTCTGGACACTGACGTTTCAATGCCCATATTGTAAAATTTCAAAAATTGTAACTAGTGAACCCTCTAAAAATGTGTCTAACAAAAATGTCGATAATGATGCTCCAAATCATTATTCTTCAGTAGCAAGTAGTTCCACTAGCCAAGTGCCATGCAAGCAGTATTCTACCTTGCCCCAAAAATTAAATCAGCTTTCCACAGCCGATTCTGCAGTCTGGGGCTTCATGGCAATAGGTGGAGGACACACCAATATGGAAGAAATATTTGCTACTATAGGTGTTAAAAGCATCAACGAAAAATCTTTTCGACGAATTGAAACAAAACTAGGAAAAGTAAGTAACGCAATTGAAGTTGTCCGAAATGAGAATGAATAGAGAATCTTTTAGGTGTGGCAAGAATTGTTATTTGAAACAATGGTTGAAGCTGGAAAGGAGAAAAAGGCTCTTGCTATAGCCGCTAATGAAGTTACAGACGGCGGAACTCCAATTGTAACAGTGGTTGTTGATGGAGGTTGGTCACACCGAAGTCATGGTCACAGATTTAATTCCAATTCTGGAGTTGCCTGTGTGATCGGGGCCAGAACTAAAAAACTTCTACATTTAGAAGTTCGAAATAAATATTGTGCCATGTGTATTTACTTAAAGAAAAAACAAGAGGAAGAAAGCCACGAGGATTGTTTTAAAAATTGGGCTGGAAGCTCCTGCGCTATGGAGTCCGATATTTTAGTCAACGCTTTCAACCAAAGTAAAGGAATTCATGGTTTGGAATATAGACGTTTCATTGGCGATGGAGACTCCAGTGTACAGAAGAAACTAAGAGAAATGGTTATATATGGAAGGCATATTGAAAAAATTGAATGTGCTAATCATGTTGTAAAAAATTACACCAAAGCTCTAATGAAAGTACAAGGAGTGTCAAGGACGATAAGAAGTGCTTTAACGAAAACTGTTGTGAAACGTCTAGCCAAAGGAGCAAGAAGCGCTATAATATATAATTCGAAACACGGACAGGACCCTAATGCTCTCAAAGAAGATTTGAAAAATGGTCCGTGTTATATATTTTCAATGCATAAGGACTGCAAAAAATATTTTTGTACTGAAGGTGACAAAGAAACCGCGTTGACGGTTGCTCAATTAGAGGCCCTGAAATATGCCCAGGAATGTGTGAAACCTCTAGTACGCAAAGCGCATCAACTAGTCACTAACAGTACTAGTAATTATGCTGAAAACTTCATGTCCTTGGTTGCAAAGTTTACAGGAGGAAAACAGGTTAATAGATGCAAGCGCGGGTCGTACGGATATCGCACACAGGGAGCTGGCCTAGATTTCCAATTAGGTCCGTCATGGCTCTATAGTACTATGAAAAATGTCACTGGAAAAAGTCCTTCTTGTGTTGTGAAGCGCCTTCCACAAAAGAGAACCAAGAAACTTGCCGCTACTAAGAGATCTCTTTTTAAGCAACCAAATATAAAAAAAAGAAGTGCTGATGGTAAGGGCGCAGAAGACTATGGCCCCTTATGCGAGAAGTTGGACATGGATGTGGAGGATATGGCCAATGAAATGACGGATTTTAAAAACAGCCTCCAAGTTACCAGAGAAGAAGCTAATGCCTTAGAGTTGAGAACCAGGGGCCAAGCAGAAAATGAGTTATTGTTTCAGGAACGTAAATATCGCCTAACTGCATCAAATTTCGGTCTCATAGCCAAGAGACGAGCGACTAGTAAATGGTCTAAACTAGTTGATACGTTCTTGTACGGTAAGAAAGATTTTGAAACTGCAGCTACCCGATATGGAAAGATGCACGAAAAGGATGCTATAATTGCATTTACAACTGAAACCGGTGAGACAGTTTCAGAATGTGGTTTATTTTTAGACTTGGAGTTAGGTTACCTGGGCGCATCACCTGACGGTCTCACATCAAGTGGAGGAATAATAGAGGTTAAATATCCTTATGTTGCGAGAAATTTGACCATCAAAGAAGCTATTACAACCGTAAAGGGCTTTTGCTTGGATAAAAGCGGCAAATTACGACGAAACCATAACTATTACTACCAAGTTCAAGGTCAACTCCATGTCGCAAATAAACCACATTGTGACTTTGTAGTATGGACAGAAAAGGACATATCGATTGAAAGGATTGAAGAGGATAAAAGTTTTTGGAATGAAAAAATGTTGCAGAAACTTGTATTCTTTTTTGAAAGGGCATTACTGCCTGAAATTATATATCCCAGAAAATCGCGTAGCATGCTGATACGGGAGCCTGAAAATACTATATAATAACATTACATATTATAAAATTAAACTATAAATGCAACTCTGTTCATTTTTTTATTAATTTGTTTTTCTTTATGGTTGGACAGGATTGGGTCAAGTTTGTGCGAGTTCGCCTCGGTGTCTGTAAAAAGTCCAAAATATATCTTTTTTTTAATTTTTTTTTTAGTACCTAACTCAATGTAGTGTTTTTATAAGAATATTATTTTCTGTTTTAGAATAAAACTTGTTTTATTTCCGCGATTTAGCATTTTATCACCTCTGTTCTTTTTCTCACTCCGCTAAAAAGTACAGCTATTTGCCCCCTTCGCGGAGTGTGCAAACTCGAAATGACCGCTCCGCGGAATGCGTAAGTAAGTTTGGGCATTGTCCGAAATGAATTACGCTGTTCGCGGAGTGGGCAATATGGAGTACCCGTTACGCGGAAAGCTCAATTATTTCGGAAATTGCCCAAATTTCGTTATTGCGAATAACACATATACATTATACATATCTGTATTGTGTGACAAAAATGTATCGAAAACTCTTTCGGTCATAAGTGGTATGGCGGAACACTGTGTATAGAGCCGGCATAAGAATCGTATCACAAACCCATAACATGCTTTTTATTTTGAAGCGACGTCCTTGAAACGACGGGAGCCATTTAGCAAATACCCTCTCGTCAGCGGCATTTAGAATGACAAAATGTTTAAATAAAATAAAAATAAAAATTGCGTTGTATTCAGAGAACATGCCCCTTTGGTTGCTGGCTGACACTTTTTCAAAAAAACTTTTTACAAAAATTTTAGGGACAGTATTTTCTAAACAAAACTAAAAATTAAAAAAATGCTTCGTAAGCGTGAATTCTAATAGTGTTTTAAGTTTTATACAAATTTTAAAACCCAATTTTTTTTCTCCCTGTGCTTAGAAACAGCTAATTACTTTTCCGATATATATGTCTCTCTTGCACACTTGTCCACAAATCCTGTCCGGTTTCGCCTTAAAGTGGAAAGACAAATTCATTCAGACAATGAAAGACCGAGAGGCTAAATCGCCTACACATCTCACGGTGTTAACAACAACGGCGTACAACAATTTATTGGAAGAGGTATGTAAAGTTGAATTGAGGTTATAGTTTGTTTGTTATACTGCATGCATTGTAGGTTTTGGAGGCAAAGTCTACTAACAAAAAGACGGCTTTGCAATATCGTCGAATGAAACGCTTTGATATAATAGAAATGAACGGAATTAAGAAACTGATAGCAAAATCAATTGAGAATGATATACGTTATTATTTGCCAATTGATGAAGTATTTGACGCTATTGACGCAGCTCATCGCGCTGTTGGGCATGGAGGAAGGGACAAAATGATTTCTGAAAGGAGCAAAAAATACGCAAACATAACGAAAGAAATGATTAACGTGTTTTTATCAATGTGTGAGACTTGTCATATGAAGCGAACAGAAACAAAAAAGGGTCTGGTTTCCCGGCCGATTTTGCATAAACAAATGAATAGCCGTTGTCAAGTCGATCTTATAGACATGCAATCTCAATGTGATGCGGGCAAAAAATTCATAATGGTGTATCAAGATCACTTAACAAAATATGTCATTTTGAGAGCTCTTCAGAGCAAAACGGCCGAAGAAGTGGCATATCATTTAGTAGATATTTTAACGTTGTTTGGCGCGCCCTGTATTCTACACTCAGATAATGGACGTGAATTTGTCAATAAAGTCATCAGTGAATTGACTGAACTTTGGCCAGAACTAAGATTGGTACATGGCAAATCTCGCCATAGCCAAAGCCAGGGCTCTGTGGAAAGGGCTAATCAGGATATAGAAAACATGATAGCTACGTGGCTAAAGGATAATAATACCTTAAAATGGACAGCAGGTCTTCGATTTGTACAGTTCATGAAGCACTGCATTCAGGTATCAACATGTCTCCCTACAAAGCTATGTTTGAAATGGAACCTAGAGTGGGTTTGAGCACGACTAAATTAAGCAATGAAGTTATTAATAATTTGCACACCGAAGAAGACCTTGAGAACATCATATTATCCACAAATATGAGTGCCGCACCGCCAGAACAGCAATCAGAGAATGTCGAACACGTACGTGCAGAGCCCGAGCAAGTGAATGAAGAAGACAATAATAATAAAAACGAAACAGAAATTGCAAATAGGAATATCGCAGTAGCCAGAAATTCGGCTTCAGTTTCATTAGAGAAACAGGCAAAAAAAATGAAACAATTAAGTGACAGGCTGTATCCACCAGCAAAAATCGGGGATAACGTTACAGTACCAATACCTGATGTTGATAAAGCAAGAGGAAGTCTACGTAATATTATGGCCGTTATTTTAAACGTGATTGATGATCATTTATACAAATTGGGTACCAAAGACGGTACCCTGAAACAACTATATGCGCGGTCAGAATTTGAAATTTACAAACAGAATTTTATTTCTGTGAATGAAGTTGATGCAGATAAAACAATTTCACTTAGAGCTGCAGCTACGCATTCTTCGGGTAAGATGCAGGGATACATTAGATGTCAATGTAGTAAACACTGCGGAACAAACGCTTGCATGTGCAAACGACGCAACATTCTTTGCAACTCAAAGTGTCATAAGAGCAATTCTTGTAGGAATAAGTAGATCATCCACTTAAAGTATCTCTGTCTCGTTTCTTTCTTTTGTTTCATAATAGAAGTTAAAATGTATTAGACTTCAATGTTTCTATAATATTTAGATTTTAAGTAATGTAACTATACGTTAGCAGGTATCTGCATACGTATTTATTTTATTTTAAGGACTTTCTTTTTAAGTTACGTTTCGTACGTATTATCAGTATTTTTACCTAATGGTATTATTTTTACTGAGCCGTTTTCGAATAAAAACCACACGGATGAAACCGCAACCACAAGTTTATCTTATACATTTATTATACTGGGCATATCTAGTTTGTCCTAAATAATTTAATTCACTTCTAGTTCGTCCTGAAAATATCAGGAAAAACTAAAACTTGAGTATAAAAAACTAATTTTTCCGAAATTGATGCGTTATTTCGCGTTTAGCCTAGGAAACTTGCAAAGCTCCTATGAGCAGTAGGAACTTTGCATTTGGCCTAGTCTAAACTAGAGTATCCGGATTTCGGATTTGTCCGGTAACATATACATGGTGATGAATGCGTTGGTCACAGTTATTCCAAGACAACTAGTGCCTTTTCGATTTTTACAATTTGCGGCGGACAACATTGACATCTTGGAGAAGACGCTAGATAAGTCACCCACTTTTCATGGTACCCAAATGGCTATATTTCAGAAAGGACCCTCAAATCAAAAACAACTACAAGACTTGAAGCTTTTGCCGCACAAAATAAAAATGGAGATCCCTGAAAATATGCAACTTCGAAGAAAAATCAATTTTAATAAAAGCACCTTCAGTTGCCAACAAGGATAATATGTTTTTGGAACTTGATGCTGACAAAGATTATATACGTAAGCATAATTTATCTTGGGTTGTCTGTAGAATTATGAATGCTGAATCCAACAAAGAGCGTACTGTGGTACCACAATGGTCAGGTTTTAATAAGCTATTGCTAAAAGGAGACGACAACACTACATCTTATACACGTTGCGTGTGTGGCAAAACATACGCCACCGTTAAGGCCTTGAAGCAGCACCAGCGTTATTACTGCAGAGGGCCGCCGGGGGAGGATTCCGAGAACGCCTGCCGGGTCTGCGGCAGGGAGTTTGCGTCCTTTCCGGGTTTGCGACAGCACATGAGGAGAGGACACCCCGGAGAATATAACGACGTGGTGGAGGCTGAGGATGTCAGAAAGAACGCCCCTTGGTCGGCGCTGGAATCGCTGCACCTTGTACAAGAGTAGCTCTCGTATGAGGGAATCCACACAAATGTGTACCTGGCCACCCTCTTTCCGGGCCGGACAGCGGATCAGATCAAGGGACACCGTCGGACAGCGGGATACCGCGCGCTCTTGGAGCGCATCCGCGGTGAGAGGGCTAAAGCTGGCCCGCCTGTTCCAGTTGCCAGTGTGGACCCGACGACTTCGCCTTCTGCTGCGCTTTCTCGTTCCCTCCGTTTTCCGTCCCCCCCCTCGGGGACCGACGCTTCCGTCAAGCCCTCCTGTTCCTCCTGTCCCTTCGCCACCGCCTGTGGTGCCCGCCGAAGATCAGCTGCTCCTCTACATCCGCGAGCTTCTTGCTCGAGAGGAGGTCTCCGATGACCTGCGAGATCTGCTTGGGCCCGTATTAGATGACGGGGCGCCCGCTCTGCCTGCTGCTAGGGAGCTTCTTTGGAGGGTTGTCGTCGCCGCTTCGGTGGATCGCCGGCGCCCTGCCGCTCCCCCCCTCCGACGGTCGGCTCGCCTTCGTGGGACTTACCGCGGCGGAGCCGCTGAGAGGGCGCACCTCTACAAAATGGCCCAGGAGCTTTACACGACCGATACATCTCGACTGGCTGCCCAGGTTATTGATGACACCTTTGGGACAGCTCCGGCGGCGACCCCTTCGATCCGGGAGGTGAAGCGGGTCTATATGGAGGTGTTCGGAACTCCATCGATTCCGGATGTTGACCACATCGCCGACCCCAAAGAACATCGCGTCGCCATATGTGTGCCCATGCGGGTGGAGGAGTTTGAGGAATTGCTTGGACGCAGCATGTCACCGGCTGCTGGACCTGACGGGGTACGTCCGGGTGACCTTCGAAGGGTGCCCGGCCACCTGTTAGCCCTTTTGTTCAATCTGATGCTGGCTTTCGGCTCCGTACCTGACCCGCTGAAGGAAAGTCGCACCACACTTATTCCTAAAAGTGGTGCGGCACCTAACGACGTCAATGGTTGGAGACCTATTACGGTGTCTTCGGCCATCCTGCGGGTATTTAACAAGATCCTGGCCCGTAGGTTTAAGCGGTTGCCATACCATCCGGCACAGCGTGGATTTATGGACCTTGATGGTACCCTGGCCAACACCATCTCTCTCCAGGCGGCCATCAAGGAATGCCGAGCTGAGCGCAGACCTCACTCTATCACCACCCTTGACTTGAGAAGGGCCTTCGATTCCGTATCGCATGCCAGTATCGAGAGGGCGATGCCGAGGTTCGGCCTTGAGGACAGGCTCGTGGCTCTGGTGGCGAACATCTACAACGGATGCCACACCTCGGTTACTTGCGGTGGGGAGACGACGGAGAGGATCCCGGTACTCAGGGGTGTCAAGCAGGGGGACCCCCTATCCCCTCCAACCTCGTGCTCGACGAGCTCTTGTGCGACCTCGATCGGCGGCCGGGCGGCTTGCTGGTTGGACGTTCCCGGGTATCGGCCCTGGCTTACGCTGACGATCTCCTGGTTTTCGCCGAGTCAGCGCGGGAGTCGCAGCGGGCGGTCAGATTTTGTGATCGGTTCTTGGAGCGTCGACAGATGACGCTTAACGCATCCAAGTGTACCAATCTGACCGTTTGCCTGCTACCGGCAAGAAAGAAGCTGTATGTGGCCACCCGGTGTTCTATCTACGCGGGGGATGGACTGGTCCGACAGATGTCCGTGCAGGACCAGTTCCAATACCTTGGATTCAAGTACACATACATGGGAACAGACACTCCAGCCGTATAGGACCTGCCTGCACAGCTCGATCGAGTGTGGAGGGCCCCCCTCCGGCCATGGCAGAAGCTGAGGGTGATACAGCGCCACTTACTGCCCAGGTATTCGTACATCTTACAGGCCCCGAATATCACTAGGAACACCCTCAACGGTTGCGACCGTCTGGTACGGCTCACGCTGAAGAAGATCCTCCATGTACCGAAGCAAAGCCCCAATGCCTACCTCTATGCTCCTGTGCGTGGAGGGGGTTTGGGTGTCACCTGTTTTGCCACCTCGATTTCCAACATTCTCAAGGGTCGTCTGACCAATCTTCGCCGGTTGGAAGACCCTTCGATCACCGCGATGCTAGACACTACTTACGTGCGGCATCTGGAGGAGAGATTGGGTGGCATGCTTCGGGAGGTTGGCCCCCGGCGTTCTGCTGAGGCCGCATACTGGTCAACTAAATTGGAGGCTTCGGTAGCGGGAAATGGGTTGGGCCAGGTGGGGGGGTTTCCGGGGGCATCATCCTGGATATACGATCCGCCAGCGTTTTGGTCCGCAGGGGATTACATTAACGCCGTTCTACTAAGGGGGAATCTCCTACCAACCGTGGGGGGCGTCCATAATAGACCTGGGAATAGAGGGTGTAGAGCCGGATGTCAGCGCACCGAGTCCCTGTCGCATGTGTTGCAGGGCTGCCCGATCACTCACCAAGAGAGAATTCGCCGTCATGATCGGGTGGTCTGCTCCATCGACAGGATGGCGTCTGACAGGGGGTGGACCTGCGAGAGAGAGCCGCGCTTTCGGGACTCCGAGGGCCGCCTTCGGAAGCCCGACCTACTTCTGCGCAAGGGAAACCAAGTGATTCTCGCGGAGGTGGGGGTCTACTGGGAGGGCCCGGACCCGTTGTCTGTGGCCTACGCGAACAAAGTGGCCCACTACACAGATAACGCTCTCTTCGATGCTTTGCGAGCTCGCTTTCCTGATGCCTCCTTCCGGCTGCTGCCTTTCATTGTTGGTGCGCGGGGTGGGTGGTGTGCTGCCAACGACACCCTCACCGCCGCGCTGGGACTTTCTGCGAACGAAAAGAGGACGCTGGTGCTTGACGTGCTAAAGGGGGGCTGGACCATCCATAGAGCCTTTGGGAAGATGGTTTGGGAGCCGCAGGATTGAGACCGAGGTCCCACTACTTCCGCTTGCAGGGCCGCCCTGCTGCCTCCGAGCCCGTCTTTGCTTTACGTCATTTAGCTTCACATGATTTTTCTATATTATTATTATTATTATTATTATTATTATTATTTTTCTATATTACATCTTATATCTTACATCTTGTATCTTATCTTATGTCTGTATGTATCTTATATCGGATATCTTATATTTTACATCTTATGTCTTGTATCTCATGTTTTACTATTTGACTTTGACTGTAAGATTGACGGTGCGGATTTGTTGCACATCGCACGTACTTAAGGGATGGCCCCTACTGAACGCCAAAATGTTTAGTTCGAATTCTGAATAAACGATTATTTGCTTTCCTTTATTACCATATGTAGCCTCAGAATATGACACGGTATGGACAATAATGAAGAGGTGTAACAGTATTGCCACTAAACTAAATATATCGCACACTGTAATTACGTTTGATCAAGCAATATATTTTAAGGCAAAGGAAATTCAGTGGCTAAAACCAGAAGAATGCCAAAACTTTATTATTCGCTTGGGCGGATTTCATATAATGCTAAATTTCATAAAAGTAATCGGTCAGCATATGGGAAAATCGGGACTTAAAGATGTGTGGTTGGAGAGCGGTCTACATGGAGAAGCGACTGTAGCAGTAATTCTAAGTGGCAAGAAATGGAATAAATCTATACGAGCTCATAAACTAACTTACGAACGCTTAATGAGAAATTTATTGCTTCTTTCTGAAAAATGGTTAGTCGACTGCAAGACTAATTATATCCATTCATTAAATCTTGCCCGGCTGATATCTGGCGACGTATGTAAGGATATTGAAGAGAAGAAACCACTATAAAATTTCAAAAATATCATTCCTGCTATTTTTTAAATGAGTTCATTAAGTCGCAGTCATCCACATTCAAATTATGGTTTTCATACATTGAACTAGTTGAAATATTACAAGAATTTTTATATAGTGAACGGACAGGCAATTGGAACTTACACTTGAGTAGTTTTAGAAAAACGCTTCCGTGGTTCGTTTTCTACGACCATACCAACTATTCAAGATGGGGTTCAATCTATTTCATGGACATGATAAATTTACCCAATCGTGCACCCGCAATATTTAAAGAGTTTATGTCGGGTAACTTTGTAGTTAAGAGATTGCCAGGTACATTCAATACTATCTCAGTTGACCAAGCCCTAGAACATATAAATAAAACTTCGAAGAATGCTGGAGGTATCGTGGGCTTAACAAAAAATTCTACAAGATTAGATGAATGGTTCCTAAGTTTTAATGAACTAGGTTTAATGATCGATCCCTTTATATCATCTCTTAAAGCAAAATTCATTCCTCGTCTAGTTAGCCAAAATATAGAAATTGGAAGTGAGAGAATTGAAATAGATGAACAATCAGTTGTTAGATTGCAAGAACAATTTAATAGATTTGAAGTATTTACTCGTGATGAAGTTTATTTGTTATGTATTTCTACAAATGAAATAATTGATAAAGGCATCGAAAATGGTTTTTTAAATGCTTTTGAATTAGGTGAAAAATCACTGCGAGATTTTACTGGATTAATCGACAGCAATGATTTTTACAAACCTCTTAAAAAAACAAATGTTCCAAGCTTACAAGCTTCTAAGCCTACAGTTCAAAAAAGTCACACGAAGAAAATGTTAGAGGGTCAAGATTTTTTATACAACGCATTTTGGCAGCCAGAGAAATGGGAAGAGACGTCAGCTATAATAACGTTTTAAAATATGAATTAACTCAGCAGCAAATGGCGTTATCAGTAAATGGAATTTTGGCGACACCATCAAACAAAAGCGCCCTTGGAAATATCATAGAGGCATGTACAATACCCATTAAAGATTTACCAGGTTCAAGTGAATTAAGAACTTGCCACATTTTTTATGGAATGGCTATTGTTCAGAGCCTCGGTAAGCCAGCAAAAGCCAAAACTTTTGGAGATTTCAAAAATGGGAATACATTGATGAGTTTTTGTAATTAAATTGCAGGTTCAGTAAAGATCGCGGTGGTAGTTCCAGATCTCAGTACCAAACAATGGATAAGTGGTTGATTAAATGTACCCCTCCTGCCTCTGGGGTGGCTAATGAAAATGGCACTGGAGGTGCTCCAATCTTCACTAATTTAAAAATTGTGGTAAATTTTCTGTTGGTGCCTCCGTTTTCAAACGCCTCTGTCGAGAGATTGTTTAGTGATTTATCAAACACTAAACCTTCAGTCGCAATTGCTTGGGTACTGAAACAATTTCCGCCGTTTTGTATACTAAGCAGGGAATTCAAAGGAACAATGGACTGATGGCATTTGAACATAATAAAAAAGATGTTAAGTTCCGAATTATGGACGAATATGAAAAATTAAGAAAATGTATTTTTGTATTTTTAGAAGTAGTTATAATTTTGTATTGCTTAATTAGGTTACTTAATTAAATATTATTGTACATACATTGTATTAAAACTTGTTATTAGTCAGTCCCGTAGTTTTATTTTAGAATTCCCGCCTAATGATTTTAAGGCTGGGGGAATTTCGGGTATTTTATGTTGGGCTATGGGAGAAATTCAATTCTGCAATCTGGCAGCGCTGGCGCAGCCCACAAAACTTTATTATTGCACTCAGAAATTCGTTGGCTGTCGAGGGGAAAAATTTTATTTTATTATTTTAGTATTAGAACTTCGTAATAAAATGAAAACATTTTTGCAAACCGAAAAGTCCGAGTTCTGTGATAAACTAAGTAGTGGAACGTGGAATTGGCATATTTGGCTGATGTTTTTCAGAAGCTCAATTTCCTAAATTCCAGTATGCAGGGTCGAAATGGAACTATAATTCCGGCTACCGACAAAATGCAAGGATTTTCAAAGAAACTCGAGTTTTGGGGATTTTACCAGCTTTGAGTCTACCTCTAAAAGTGTTTCTAATTTAACCCCAGGTCTAGACGAATTACAAAAACTGATTAAGAGCCAGTTTTACGAAAGGGAAATTTACCTGGAATAACGCTATTCCGGAATAACTCGATATAAACGCGCTTTAACAAAAGTAGAACAGGTCAAAATCTAGGTATCCAGGTAAACTGTGGACCAAGTAGTTTGCAGATAAATACATTTTAGTGCAATAAACACAGTTAAGTATCAATCTATTTGGCATATAATATACTTCAACAATCCCAAACGCTTTCGTTTACTTAATAATAATTAATAAAAACTGCATTGAAATCGAATGAAAACTTTACAACAGAAAAAAAATTAACATGCATATTTGTCACACTACAACATTAAGGGCAAAGACTTCGCCATCACATATGGTTTTTTCTCACTGTATGTATTTTGACGAGTAGAGATTAGTTCTCTCATTTTAGATCACTGCATAAAAGGAAATGGAATGAATCAAGTGCAAGTAAATAACCCAGTTAATTTAATGGAATGACGTCGCGCGCATGCATTGAGTACGCAGCTGGTCTACAGTGATACGCTCCGCCTTAATCCAGGGTTGGACTGACACCAGGTTGCTATTTTAGACGTCGTTACTTCATACTGAATAAACGTATTAATACAGGCCTGGTTTTCGCGCGCCAGTATGATGACTCAAGACAATATTCATAATGTTTGCCGCGAGATCATTTTCAGTATTCTGCAGAGTAATTGCACTACATTATTTCGCGCAGCCGTAAAGGGAGGCAGATGGGTATAACCCATTTTATGAGTGTCGAACAGAGAACGACAATAAGCACCAAATTCGTATTTTCAAATTTGCAAAAGCAACAGGCATATTTTGAGTAATATAATTAGCCTTTCGTTTAGAATATTCAATAGCGAATGGGGGATGATGAGGTTTACAGCAAACTGAAGGCAAATTAGGCTATTTATTTAATGTTAAAGTAAACATTTGTATTCTGTTCATATTAACGTGCATTTTAACTTTCTTCAAAGCATCATCCCCCGGAGTCTCTATCGTAACGTATCAAATCTTAATAACAAAAGTTAAATATTTTTTACCTGTACGGAGCTATTTTGGAAATACGAAATGCATTTTCTCTCTTTTCTATACGTGCCCCTGCTAACACAAAAACTCACGTCAATGCATTTTGCTGACGTTCTACAATCACAGATGATAAAGCGGAGACGTTCCTCTTAAACCCGTTTGAATGTATCTTTTCATTACTATCGAATTCAATTAGAGAGAAAAAAAGCATGACAGCAATGAAACAAGATTGTCAAGTTCAATTTCGAGTGGTTTACCAAAGTGTATAGGGGACAAGGCGGTCATAAAGTATTTAGCTTCCTCGTTATTAATGATCTTTGATATGTGCTTGCACAGCGGACGCTAATATAAGGGTCCGTATTTATAGACAGAACTTAAAATCCACTGTCGTCTTGAAACCAATTCGGACCTTAGACGGTGAGACTTTCGTCTAACTTTTGCGACTATAGAGAACGTTCTAACCTTGTTGGTTAAGTTGGTCTCAAGACGACTGTTTATCTTAAGCCCTGTCTATAAATACGGGCCTAAGCTGCTCGTTCTTCTGGAAAAGGGATTCCAAATTATAAAAGAGTGTTTGTTAAGTTTAACAATGTTTGCCTTTAACTAATGCGGTCCTTACCTACCTGGAAACTTGACCCTCAGAAAGTTTTTGGATTTTCAGTAAATTTATTGTAAATTTAGACTAATTATATACGCCATTAAACGCAAAAACTTCTATTAACAAATTTAGCTATTACTGCAGATTGTAATCTAAAGTTTAATGTTTTTTTCTGAAAGTATTAAAAAGACATAATTGCTTGATTAATGGTATTGTATTTAATCGTTTTTTTTTTACATTAGTACAATAATAGTATACCATACATAATATTTACATAACATATAATTTATAACATAATTTAAAATCATTTGAAATACCTAATTCTATACATATGAGTAATTTGAAACAAAATTAATGACCGGAAATGAAGATGAAAAGTTTCAAGCATGGTTCACTCGTCGTCTTCGCTGTCCAACTATAGTTACAGAAAAAATCTAATATTAATACCTCAGAAGATTGACAGAAAGAAAGTATAAATAGCTTACCGTTGGAAAAATGTCCGACACCTTCAAGTGTTCTGAAAAAAATACAGGTGTTGGAAATTCAAATATCCTGGTGTGATGGAGCATTCGGTTGTTTGACATTCGAAAGAACCCAATCCAATTTTCATTAAGAAACAATCTTATCGGAATGGTATATTTTCTTGCAGATTTTTCTAGACAAAACTTCAACAATGTGTTTCTTAATCGTTTTTCTTCCATGTTCTCTTTCATCTCATTAGGTTCATCTACTTTCACTAGTTTTTTTTTTACCATTGCCGTGCACAGTTTTAGTTCGATTAGGTAAGTCTGTTTTAAATCTAATAAAGTTTCACGCACCGTTTTTGTCTTCTCTTCACCACTATTATCCACGAGTTTGATTTTTTCCACAGCGTCACACAACATATTTTTTAAAAGTCTGTCACAAACACCATTTAGATTACCGGTTATTAAACACTCTATCAACATATCCCAATTTTTGGTAAAAAATTGTTGGACTTCGATGTCGATTTGGAAATTGGGGTGGCTTAAATTCATCTTAGCAAATATTTTCAACCAAGTACGGGGTAGGTACGGAGATGAACTGGCAGTTGAAGCGATTTCTTGGGGATTTATTTCGTACCTTTTCCAAAATGGTAGGGGTGGGAGTGGGTTAGACATTTTTATTGCAAGGGAAGGACGTAAAGGTTGTTAAAGGGGATTAACAACGGTACTAGTAATATAACCAAACCGTTTAGGCGGCCTTTGTCATGAAATTTGACGGCTTCAATAAAGCAGTCGTGTCATAAATTCGTCAAAATTCCGCGAACTTCTTAAAAACATAATTAGCAATACTTCAACTACAAATTTCAAATTTTTAACAACAGGAACGTATACCTGGTAGTATTACAAACATAATAATAATAAAAAATAGATTAAAAATTTCTGAAAAAGCACTTTAAGGAGTCCCGACTGCGTATGGAATAAATTATGGACCAAACAATGAGGCCACATTGTAGCGCATTCATTAAAGTTTATTTTTGCTAAATTTCAAATTTTTAACTCCATTGGAAATACGCAAATTGGCACCGGCGGTTCTCGCTGAAACACCCGGTATAAAGACATATTGACATATGGAATATCGATGTTTTGATATATCGATAAATTTCGATACAGTAATATTTATCGACATGTTGATATATCGTTACATATCTATCGTATAGGTATTTGAGATACTCGATATCAACTAGCGCAATTATAACCGGTCGATAGATTGTAAATATTAGACATTTATTTAAAACATTAAAGACGCCTCAACATTCAGGGATGAGTTGCAGTTTTTTTGATATAGATATTGTTGAAGAAAAACGGATCGGGTTTGAAAGTATTTTTACCACAAAATGTAAAGTATGTTTCATCTTCAACCGAAGACAAGAAATATGTTAATATGAACACGGAATAATTGCTATGAGGTCCGGATATACCTATTCAATTAAATAATTTTTGTTCCCTTAATTATCAAAACGAACATTTCGAAATTCCCAAGATATAGTTTTAAAAATCATTGGGGATAGCTGAGAAGAAGTGCGCGAGTGAGGAAGAGTCTCTATTACCAATTGAAGCTGGTAAAATTAAATTTATAAAGATGGTAACGGTAATCGTAGATGGTGCATGGAGCAAACGGTCGTATCGTACGAAAAATTACAATGCACTGTGGGGAGTAGCTTCCATTATCAGAGCAAAGACTGGAAAATAATAATAATAAAATAATAAATTTCCAGTCTTACTTGGATTTAAAAAATAAATTTTGCATAACTTGTAAACGATATAAAAACACAGATGGGGGCCGCTATTATTTTGGAAGGGTCGCTTGTAGGGCATAACGTAATTAATTCTAAAATTATCGGAAACAGAAATAGCAGTGTACAGCTTGTTAAATATAAGCGTGCGGGTGAGATCTGGCGAAGCTGCGTAGACGAAGAACGCATTCGGATAAACAAGGATGTAGAGAGTACGCGCGGTCTACTGAGAGAAGTACAGACTGTGTCAAAAGCAACACTTACAGTAGAGAAAAAGAAGAAACTGAAATAAAAAATATACCTGTAACTATTTAACATATGATTTATTAACGACAAAGTCATTGACAGACATCAACAAAATTTATTTAAAATCCGGGTTAACAAAAACACAAAATAGGTACATACAAAATGGCGAAATAATACAAAAATACAGGGCATAAAACCATTACGTATTTATCGTTGTATTAATTGTGAAAATTGTAGACTGTTCAAATTTTAACATAACCGTTATTATTTTAACTAAATAACATTAAATACAGAAAAAGCTGTTAAGGTTAAAAGTGAATATGAAACTATTTTTTAAAACTAAAGCCTAACTAATCAAAATAATAGAATGCATTAGAAAACAGTAACAAACATTAAAGATACATTAGAAAGCAATACCTAATAAACATTAAGAACAGGAACTATAATGAATAATTTAAAAACGTTCTAAATCTCGGAAACCGTTTAGCATTGCGTTGCCCTATAACCGGCCAAAAGCGTAACCTCAGCCTTAAGTAAACGCAACTACAATCTTAAAACTTAAATTCAGAAATATTAAGTATTTATTCAATAAGTACTAATTAGTTAAATCTTGAGCAAAATTTTAAATAACATTAGACTTTTATTCAGGGTACATCTAACCAACGCTTTTCTAGGTTGTCAAGAATCTTCACTTAATTATAGACCTTGCGAACTAACAATTCGATTCTCTAAAATCGGTGTTCATGAACATGCCTGTTTGTTAACGACAATTTGTTACAAGTCTGGTAACGACAAGTATGTTAAGACCTATGTGTATCTGCCATGCTCGGCAAATGACCTTGGAAAATTCCTAACGATAACCAGATATTTTCTAAAGGAGTAGTAACATTTCTTTCATCCTTTTCCTTCTTTGGTAAGTAAAAAGAGATAGCCGCAACGTAACTATAGAAGCAGAAACAAATTGGTGGCACCGCCTGAAACCACGCCAGCAATTTTAACCTAACCTCACAGTCGTCAAGTTTCTGTTGCTGTCATAATATAGGCCTAGCTACACGTGTTGTCACATCATAGTAAAAGGTTTAAATTTAAATTAGGTAAGTATACATTGTAATTTATAAAGGTTGTTGAAATCAAACGTGACTTTGTTTTAGACGTTTAACATGGAGGGTTCTGCTGCAAAAAGGAAATGGGCTGGGAAAACGTCCGTTAAACAGTACGAACTGTATGTTGCGGAACTGGAAACTAACAAGTCCTTCAGGGAAAATAAGTTTGCCACTGAGAACTCGTCCCTTTTAAAGGAAAATTGGGATGATTTGGTTCTCATAATTAATAGTTTTCAATAAAAGACGGCCGAAATATGCCAAGACTAAGAAAATTTTCTTTTCCTAGACAAGACGAACTTAGATGTCAGACTTGGATCTTGCATTCAGGTTAGTTCCTATAATAATATACATCACGACGCAATTGAGTTTAGCCCGCCCTGTCCTCAACCATGGCCAAGTGAGGTGAGGTAATAGTTTAAACACATTCTTAATAATCTCAGGCGATGGCGTTGGTTATTTCGGAAAGTCGGTAATAAAGCAACAAATCTCAGAAGTGAATGCATTTTTAAGAACTAGTTACTAGATGGCACCACACGTATAGCAGTGAACATGCGTGCATACGTTTAAGCGGATAAGGTTACGTATATCTCGCGCTTTAGCCTGCTCCGAAGTAAGCTCACAACAGAAGACACGCGCTTCAGCAACGACCACGCGATCATTTGTTAATATTTCCTTTTTTTGTACATAAGTAAATATACAGTTAAACCTACGTGCTTACGTTCCTATATAGTGCCCGCCATAATTGGTGACCCCGACGTGATCTCGAACGGAAAAAAGTGCGCGGATTACGCGAATAAAAGTGGATTTGTGAAAACTCAACACGTGGTCGACTCCAAAATGGCAGAGCAAGACTCAACACAAAACCCACCGCAAGACCCCCAGAGACAACCCGGACCAGACAACAAAGTGGCAGGCGAAGTCAACGAAGTACGTAACGTAAAATTACCCCCTTTTTGGAAAATTAACCCCACGCTGTGGTTCGCGCAAGTGGACGCTCTCTTCACCACGTGCCAAATTAGGGCGGACCACATGAAATATTTCCACATCATCTCCACCCTGGACGCGGTGCTACAGCAGGTATCCGACGTGATCACCAACCCACCAGACAAAAACAAATACGAGAACCTGAAAACACAATTGATCGCCCGCTACAGCGACTCGCAAGAAAAGCAATTAAAACAACTTATAAATGAAGCGGCTTTAGGCGACAAGAAACCCTCACAATTGCTTCGCGAAATGCGCGTTCTTGCGGCAAACCGCGTAACCGACGCAGTGCTGCAAACATTATGGCTCCAGAGACTACCAACAAACGTACAACTAGTGCTTTCCGCCAGTGACGGGTTGGAACTCTCCAAGATGGCCGACATCGCCGACAAAATTTTGGAGGTTAGTGCGCCAGCATCACATCTGGCTGAGATCGCACCAACGCCACCTACCGCCCTAATACCAAAACGGTGCCACTGCGCCTGCGCAGACGAAACAGACAACGGAATAGAGGAGCTACAGCGCCAAGTAGCAGAATTAACCAATCAAATACAGCGCAGGTCAAGGGAACCGAGGCAGCAATACCACAACGAACACCGGCCTCGGACAAGAAGCAACAGCCGCAGTCGAACCTACGCCGAATCCAATAGCAACCTATGCTATTACCATTATTACTACGGTGATGCCGCCAGGAAATGCTCCCCCCCCTTGCCAATTCAAACCGAGGGCGGAAAACACCCAGGGCCGTCGCTACTAATAGCGGCCAACGACGGTCAGACACCAACAAGCCAGAGCCGCCTATTTCTCACCGACAAAAGCACCGGTTTTTGCTTCTTAATTGACACGGGAGCAGATGTCTCCGTCGTACCCCCAGCGAGCGTAAGTAACCGCAACAAACACCCCACTAACTTTAAGTTGTTCGCAGCCAACGGTTCGGTCATCAACACCTACGAAGAAAAACTTCTCTGTCTGAACCTGGGACTGCGAAGACCATTCAAATGGCCCTTTCAAGTAGCCGACGTTTCACGCCCCATCATCGGCGCCGATTTCCTACGGCACCATGGACTCCTAGTGGACCTCCAAAACCGTCGCCTTATCGACGGCGTAACACAGCTATCCACAAAAGCATCAATCACAAACTGTCCCCCCACCAGCATCACGACAGTCGCCATAAACTCGAAATTCCATGAAGTTCTACGGGAATTCCCAGAAATCACGCGAACTTCGGTGATAGCCCCAACCAGGAAATACAACGTGGAACACCACATCACTATCACAGGCCCACCAGTAGCAGAACGAATGCGTCGCCTGGCCCCAGAAAAATTTAAGATAGCAAGGGCCGAATTTCAATACATGATGGAACAAGGAATTTGCCGCCCGTCCTCCGGCCAATGGGCAAGCCCACTTCACCTTGCACCAAAAAGATCAGGAGACTGGAGACCCTGCGGCGACTACCGCGCTCTGAACGCCCGCACCATCCCTGACAGGTACCCCATTGCGCACATCCAGGACTTCGCTTATAAACTACAGGGGCAAAAGATCTTTTCGAAACTAGATCTCATCCGAGCATACCACCAAATTCCCGTAGCGAAAGAGGACATCCCAAAAACCGCTGTCATTACACCATTTGGCCTCTACGAATTCCCCGTCATGACTTTCGGACTTCGAAACGCCGCCCAATCGTTCCAAAGGTTTATGAACTCTGTACTTCAGGGACTGCAATGCTGTTACTGTTACATCGATGACATTTTAATAGCGTCTCAAAGTGCTGAAGAACATGTAGAACACCTACGGCAAGTATTCCAACGCCTCAACCAATACGGCATCGCAGTAAATCCTGCAAAATGCACCCTTGGAGTAACCGAAATCGAGTACCTTGGATACCTCATCTCTGAAGAAGGAACCAAGCCACTCCCCGCCAAAATAGAGGCCATAAAAAATTATACAAAACCAGGCACAATGGTGGAGTTACGCCGTTTCCTAGGAACCATCAACTTCTACAGAAGATTTATAAAAAACGCCGCAGAAAACCAATCTATTTTAAATGAATATTTAAAAGACAGCAAGCGGAATGACAAACGTCCAGTGCTATGGACGCCCGAGGCAGAAAGAGCGTTCGAAAACGGCAAAAACGACATCGCGAACGCAGCCCTCCTAGCCCATCCAATTGAGGAGACATCTCTCTCTCTAACAGTCGACGCTTCCGACTTCGCGATGGGCGCGGTACTCGAGCAATTGCAAGACAAACAATGGCAGCCGCTAGGATTTTTCTCACAAAAGCTGAATACGGCACAAAGAAAATACAGCACTTACGACCGGAAACTTCTTGCTGTGTATTCTGCAATCAAATACTTTCGCTACATGGTGGAAGCCAGAAACCTGATCGTTCAAACGGATCACCAGCCATTAACGTTCGCATTCCGGCAAAAGTCCGAGAAAGCTTCACCACGGCAGCAGCGTCAACTGGAGTACATCGGACAATTTACAACAGAAATCATTCACATCCGAGGTACGGACAACACCATCGCCGACGCTTTATCAAGGGTAAGAACAATCTCCGTGCCGACGATAATCGACCAGGACGAACTCGCCGATGCGCAGCAAAGCGACGAAGAACTGAAGAACTTGCTTGAATCCCAAACAGCATTACAATTGCAACAGTTTACCCCACCGAACACCTCAGCCACCCCATACTGTGACATATCAACACCCCACATCAGGCCATACGTCCCCAAGACACTGCGAAAAAAAATGTTTCACATTTTCCACAATAGCTCACACCCGAGCGGACGAGCAACAAGCCGTCTAATCAAGACGAAGTTTGTATGGCCAAACATGGATAAGGATGTCACAGAGTGGGCCAGAACGTGCATACCATGCCAACGGGCGAAAATCCACCGGCACATAAAAAGCCCATTGGGAAATTTTCCAGTTCCGGACGAGAGGTTCCAACATATCCATCTAGATCTGGTCGGCCCGATGCCACCTTCACAGGGATATCGCTATTGTCTGACGATGATAGACCGGTACACACGATGGCCAGAAGCTGTACCTCTAACCGACATAACAGCCGAGACAGTCGCCACCGAATTCTACGGAAAGTGGATCTCGAGATTCGGCACCCCGAAAACAATAACTACGGATCAGGGACGCCAGTTCGAAGCTACACTAATGACCACGTTGGCAAACCTAATGGGTTTTAAAAGAAACCGCACCACAGCTTACAGACCCCAAGCGAACGGCCTAGTAGAACGTTGGCACAGAAGCTTTAAAGCCGCAATAATGTGCCACGACACCGAAAAATGGGTTGACGTTCTCCCAACAGTCCTGCTAGGATTACGCACTGCTGTAAAGGAGGACATAAAAACTTCGGCAGCAGAAATGGTTTACGGCCCCACCCTACGCATGCCAGGAGAATTCTTCGTAAACCAACCAACTCAACCGTCTATCGACCCGGCGACGTTCACACATCAATTAAGAGCACACATGAGAGCAGTGAGACCCACTCCGACCAGCAATCACGCACGGAGCCAAATTTTCGTGCACAAAGATCTAGCAAGTTGCTCTCACGTGTTCTTACGAGATGACGCAGTCAGACGCCCATTGCAGCCACCGTACTCCGGCCCTCATGAAGTCAGGACCCGAAAAAGCGAAAAAGTATACACCAATATCCTAAACGGAAAAGCGACCAATGTATCAACCGACCGGTTGAAACCAGCCTTTATGGCCACGGAGGACCCGCAACCAACGCCTGAACAAAGCCCTCCACCACCCCAACCGACGGCAGACCGAAACGAATCGACAAGGAAAACCACCACGGGTCGCAGCATCAAGCAACCAGTAAGGTTTCGTGACTCTGCTTAGTCACTAGGAGGGGGGTAATGTGGGGAATGTTGGACGGTGATGTAAGGTTGGCAGCGGGAACCACGAAAAAGGTTGGCACCAACAATCTCACCAAAGGTTGGCAGGAGTACCTCAACATCTCGCTGCCCGATTACCGGTGACTCATCGTCTCAGATTCCTTCGACAACCGCGCAGACACTACGCTCAACACGAACAACAGAAGACACGCGCTTCAGCAACGACCACGCCATCATTTGTTAATATTTCCTTTTTTTGTACATAAGTAAATATACAGTTAAACCTACGTGCTTACGTTCCTATATAGTGCCCGCCATAAACTTGCCCCAGTTGGTGATGTATTGTAATTAAATAGGTAGTACGGGAAAAATTGACAAGCTTTAGATAAACCGGCCAGAAATTGCTTTACATGACGAAAAGATGGATAAAAGAAATGATTTTAGTGAAGGCTAAACACACTCATAGATGTGGTTCTATTATGCCATGAGCACTATTAACGCATAATTACTTCTTTATCGTTAGCCTTTGTGCCAAGTAAATATCAGTGGACAGTTTAGTTAGTGGTAGGTAGTTACATTTTTAATTGAGTCGTACCGTTATTGAAGTCAATATTTTGTCATACTAAAGAAGAAATTCGTAAGATTTGTCATTGTTTTGGAGTACATATCAACCAATTAAGTTTTTGCAAAAATCAAACATCAGGGCCTTTCATGAGGCTATTAGTGATCATTTTAGATGCGACATTTAATGGATTTGTTGAAAACGAGTTTAAAGCGCGAAAGGTAGGTATATGCAATATCTACAATTAATATCAATATTCCTCAATCACGACTTCTTGTGACCTGAAGCGTCCGGTAATTGCTAAGATGTAAATTAGTATCTAGAAATGCGAGGAACCCAGCTGGAAGATTTAAGATAATGATCAGGGACTAAGTTTAGGTTTTAATCGCAGAGTGAGAAAACGATGGGTAAAAGAGATGATTTTACTGCAGGCTAAACACACTCATACATGTGGTTCTATCATGCTGTGAAGACTATTAACGCATATATGGTTTTTCATAGTTAGCCTTTGTGCCAAGTAAGTATCGGTGGATAGTTTAGTTAGTGGTCGGTAGTCACATTCTTAATTTAGTTGTACCGTTATTGAATTGAATATTTAGTCATACTAAAGAATTAACACATAAGATTCGTCACCATTTTGGAATTACACGTCAACCAATCAAGTTCTTGCAAGAATCAATCATCAGGAACTTTTATGGGACTGTTACTGATCATTTTAGATGGGCATTAATTTAATGAATATGTTGAGAACTAGTTTTAAACGCAAAAAGAATATCCCGTCTCTGCAGTTGCTATCAATATTCTTCAACCAGGACTTCATGTGACCTGGGCCGTGCGGGAATTGATAAGATTGAAATTAGTGTCTAGACATACTATGGACATATCAAGAGGTTTTAAGATGATAATCAGGGACTAGATTTAGGTTTTAATCGTAGATAGAGGAAAAGATGTGTAAAAGAAATAATGATGAACCGTAGTTCCAGTAAAGACTTAGCTAAACACACTCATACATGTGGTTCTATCATGCTGGTGAAGACTATTAGCGCATAATTACTTCTTCATAGTTAGCCTTTGTGCCAGGTAAGTATCGGTGGACAGTTTAGTTAGTAGTAGGTAGTCACATTGTTAATTGATTCGTGACGTTAATGAATTGAATATTTAGTCATACTAAAGAATTAACACATAAGATTCGTCACTATTTTGGAATTACACGTCAACCAATCAAGTTCTCGCAAGAATCAATCATCAGGAACTTTTATGGGACTGTTACTGATCATTTTGGATGGACATTAATTTAATGAATATGTTGAGAACTAGTTTTAAACGCAAAAAGAATATCCTGTCTCTGCAGTTGGTATCAAAATCCTTCAACCATGACTTCGTGTGACCTGGGCCGTGCGGAAATTGATAAGATTGAAATTAGTAATTAGTGTCTAGACATACTATGGACATATCAAGAGGTCTTAAGATGTTAATCAGGAACTAAATTTAGGTTTTAATCGTAGATAGAGGAAAAGATGTGTAAAAGAAATAATGATGAACCGTAGTTCCAGTGAAGACTTAGCTAAACACACTTGTAACGCTCTGACACTTTGGTATATATTCTTTGATGTATATTGGGTTGCGGTAACAGAGTATTAGACATTATTGACGGTTCACGGCGTCGTCATTAGAGTACTTGTGATATTGTAACTTTTGTGAGTGTTTATTGAATTAAACTCGTTTTTGCATTTACTTGTGTGGGCTAACACATTTACATAACCCCCCCATTAAACACTCATACCTATATGTGGTTCTATCATGCTGGTGAAGACTTTTAGCGCATAATTACTTCTTCATAGTTAGCCTTTATGTCAGGTAGGGGAGAGGTGGGAACAGTGGTCAGGCTGGTACAGTGGCCAGTTTATCAAATCTTTTGAAATATCGATAGTCGAACAGTGTCATCTAGAAGTGTTGTTTCGAATTAGATGTAGGCAACTTGGATATCGTGCAAAAGTGGATATAAATCCTTTACAAGGATGCCATGTGTTGTCATGAAAAATTCGTGTAAAAGTAAATATTAACGGTAAGTTCTAATTTAGAATATGGCTGCATGTGATTATTTATCACCGCAACTCTTCATACAGTAGATAGTTTGGTCATTGGTGACCCTTCTCCTCATATAAATGCGTAGAAAAACCAAAGTGATTTTATTGGTTATGTGGTTTTGTTAAAGCATGCATTTTGGAACAGTGGCCACTTTCATTGGAGGGAACAGTGGCCAGTAATCACACATTGTAGAGATATGTGACCACTGTTCCTGCCAACATCTCAATTAATATTTTTGACTCGTTTGTTTCTTTAAATAGGATTTAGATACCATACCTACCTATCTATGCCTCGTGCACCACCAAAGAAGCCTGGTATTGGAAAAACCAGTGAAGAACAAATGAGAAATGCATTATTCAGTATACAGGAAAAGGGGCTTTCCCAGAAAGCTGCAGCATTAAGGTTTAATATTCCGAGAACTACATTAAGACGATATGCAAAAAAATTTGAAAATGTCGATTGGAATAGTCCCAACTTAGAAAATGTACCTCGACTAACTCCTAATTATGAGATAAACAAAATATTTTCAACAGACGAAGAGGATCATCTTAGTAATTATCTCCAAATAATGACGAAGCTTCACCACGGATTGACCCCTAAAAACGTGCGTCAACTTGCATACGACTTAGCCATGGCAAATAAGAAAAAAATTCCGATTTCATGGCAGCAGAATAAGGCTGCAGGTAAATATTGGATGACCGGTTTTCTTAAAAGACATAAGAATCTTTCAATAAGAACAGCGGAGGCGACGTCAATCGGCCGTGCAATGGGATTTAATAAGCCTGTGGTTGCCCGTTTTTTCGAGAATCTCAAGCAGGTATGTCCCTACTTACTCACAAAATAATCATTAAAACATACCATTTGAATATAGGTTTTTGGGAAATACAAATTCAGTCCAGGCCAAATTTATAACATGGATGAAACGGGTTTGATGACCGTCCAGGGTGCTGGTAAAGTCATTGCTACCAAAGGCCAAAAACAAGTGGGCCAAATCACCTCCAATGAAAGAGGCACACTGGTAACAATGTGTGGAGCAATAAATGCAATTGGCAATACAATACCACCACTATTAATATTTCCCAGAAAATATTTTAAAGACCATATGCTGAAAGGCGCACCACCAGGATCTGTGGGCGCAGCGTCTTCAAGCGGATGGATTAGTTCAGATATATTTATTGAGTGGTTACACCATTTTATACGTCACAGTAAGCCGACCCCTGAAATCCCGGTACTTTTAATCATGGACAACCATGAAACCCACATTTCTCTCAATGTCATAAAATTGTCGAGGGAAAATAACATAATTTTATTGACTCTTCCTCCCCACACAAGCCATCGCCTCCAACCTCTAGATAAAAGTGTATACGGTCCCCTTAAAAGGTACTACAACGCTGCATGTCAATCATGGCTTGTGAATAATCCTGGCAAGCGTATAACGATCTACGATGTTGCAGAAATTCTTGGTCAGGCCTATCCACTGGCATTCTCGTCAAGAAATTGTACTTCGGGATTTAGGGCGACTGGAATTTTTCCTTACAACGATACCATTTTTAGCGACCACGACTTTCTTGCTTCTAATGTAACAGATTTGGAGCAAAATCAGGCTGAAGCACAAACATCCGCGACTATATCTGCTATAACTCCAGTTGAAAATAACACATCAGACATAGAGGAAACCTCAAATGCTGATGAGGACGAAGAAGTGAATATTCAAGAAGAGGTTACGCCACCATCTACACCAACAAATCAATTTATCAGTCCTGAGATAATCAATCCTTACCCCAAAGCTGTGCAACCAGAAAGGAAAAAGGGAGGCCGCAAGAAAAAAACGACAGAAATACTGACAAGTACGCCAGTTTATAAAAGAATCGAACTCGAGCATGAAACCAAAAATGCTCGGGAGAGAAATCTTAAAAAGAAAATTCATATAAGAAAAAAGATTAACATCAAATCAACGGTAACACGTACGAACAATAATGACTCGGGCACATCTGAGAGTGACGAAAGTGGAAATTTGGTCCTTACAGACTCTGACGATGTGGATTATTTTGAGGCCGAAGAAACTTCGAACGAATCAAAAGAGCTAGAAGATGTGAAAGTTGATTCGTTTATCGTCGTTAAATTTCACACTAAAAAAGTTACAAAGTATTATGTGGGCCAAGTAACAGAACTTATCATTCCTAAAAAAGTATTGGTCGTGAGTTTTTTAAGAAAGCATGGTAATCAGTTTTCATTCCCCACAATTCTTGATTCTGCTGAAGTTCTTATTCAGGACGTGGTAATGCACTTACCCGACCCTGTACCAACAGGTGGTACTGCACGGGCTAAGCGCCTTTTTCAGTTCCATGTTGATTTATCAACTTATAACATGTCTTAAATTACGATTAAGTATAATTTCTTGTTTAGAGTTTTGTTTTAGGTTTGGAGAATAAATAGTGGCCACTGTACCATTCACTCGTGGCCAGTGTACCACACCAGGGGGTCTATTCTCGAGTTCATGTGATGCGATGATTTTTCGTGTGATGGGGACAGATCCCATCGCACCACAATCACGTGGTGGGTAAAATGTGCGCGCGGCTTGGCGCCACTTCGGACGGTTGAGCGCGATTGCCAATTCTACTGTCCAATCCAGAGCAAGGATTTGATGAATTTGAATTTGAATTTCGCACATCTAGAAATTTTTAGACAATCTGTCGGACAAAATAATTGTTTGGCAATCTCATTAATAAATAATAAACATATCAAATTAAATAATAAATATAGTTTTTAATAAATGCACATTTTATTCCATGAAATGTCGCTCAATATTTCGCTGCTGTAGACGGCGAGCGGCAGTTAAATCTGGATTTATTCTCTCATTTACTTCTTGATTAGATTCGGGCTTATTGTTTTTTCAGTTGACAAAGTAAGTCTTTTTTATCACCTACGAGGTACTTTTATGTTTTAGAACGCCAAAGTCTTTTTCGTTCTAGAACATAAAACAAATATCAAAATAATTTGTCAATTGTTCAACCTACATTTATAACTTTATTATTAATTAAACATATAACATGCTTCTTCTGGTAAACGCTCTTCTTCGCTTTCCCAGCTCATTTTGAATAATTATACACTCTTGGAACACGAATTTGAATAAATATTAATAGAACTAATTTTTAAAACAACCGATTTTTATTGTTTTATTTCGTCGCTACCATTACGATAGACACCGCACCTAAACTGTCTGGATTTAAACACGGTTCAAACAATTTCAAATAATAATGAATTGTTGTTTAAAACATAATTGTCTTGTTGTATTGCAGTTTTTTTACCGAGGTTTGTGGCGCAGTGCGACAGCACGTACCCTTGCCATTCGGTAGGTCCCGGGTTCGATCCCCGGGTACCGACTGACCAGACCATGAGATTTTTCAGGGGGTTACTCATGGTATATCAAGGCATAAGCCGGGTCAGTATATAACCCAACGGACGAGTGGTCAGCGAATTTCTCACAGTCGTGGCGTGCATTCCGGGGCCCGGGCATGCACCCACTCGTCCACCCGTGGTTCGGAAGTCACGTTAAGCCGTTGGTCCCACTGGGACACACAATGGGCCTATCTGGCCTCAGTGTTTGCGGCTCGGCGTTCAGCCGGGCCCCCCAGAAAGAAGAAAAAAAAAAATTGCAGTTTTCGAAAAAATCTTGTTTGTATCTTGAACGCAAAATGCTTTTGCGTTCTTGAATGGATATTTCTTGAACGCAAATGTGGCATTTCGTGCGATCGGTAGCTTCACATGAAAATACCATAGGATGTCAAGTTCCAATGAAAAACGGGCCCATGAGATGATCGCATGAACTGGACAATGGGGTTTTTTGGTCGGTCATGCGCAAACGTCAAATTTTGATAATCTCCGCCCACCGTTCTCATGAGAACGGCATCACATCACACGAACTCGAGAATCGACCCCCAGTTGGTACAGTAACCACTTTGGAAAAGATTTTTTAAATTTTTTTTGCTTTTAAAGTATACCTTTTTTTAAGCTAAAAACGATTAAATATGTTACAACTTTCCTTATATTTCCGCATTATCTATAATAAATGTTTCTGATACTGTTATTTTTTTATTTTTCACCTGTTTTATGAAAAGGTGGCCAGTGTTCCCACCTCTCCCCTAAGTATCGGTGGACAGTTTAATTAGTAGTAGGTAGTCACATTGTTAATTGAGTCGTAACGTTAATGAATTGAATATTCTGTCATACTGAAGAATTAACTCAAATTCGTCACCATAATAATTATATGTCAACCAGTCAACTTCTTGCAAGAATCATACATCAGGAACTTTAATGGGACTGTTACTGATTATCTGAGATAGACATTAATTTAATGAATATGTTGAGAACAAGTTTTAAACTCAAAAAAGTATATCCTGCCTCTGCAGTTGGTATCAATTTTCTTCAACCAGGACTTCGTGTGACCTGGGCACTGCGGGAATTGCCAAGATTGAAATTAGTGTCTAGAAACGCTATGGACATATCAAGAGGTCTTAAGATGATAATCAGGGACTAAATTTAGATTTTAATCGTAGATAGAGGAAAAGATGTGTAAAAGAAATAATGATGAACAGTGAAGACTTAGCTAAACACACACATACATGTGGTTCTATCATGCTGTAAAGACTATTGGCGGGTAATTATTTCTTCATTGTTAGCCTTTGTTTTGGGAATGGCTAAGATTTTAGATCACGTCCAAAAATGTCCAAAAATCTGGTAAACACAAATTGTAGATTTGGGACTAATTTCGGTCTCAATTGTAGGAAGTGGAAATGGTGAGTAAAGGAAATGCTTTAACTGCAGGCTAAACGCACTCATACATTTGGTTTTAGTATGCTTTGGAGGCTATTAACTTATGACAATTATTTCTTGGCGGTTCACCTTTATGCCACGTTTTCATGGTTTTATCAAGCTGTGCGGACAATTAACACGTAATAACTGCATCGTAGCTACATTAAACTACGCGTTGTACATGTAAATGTACTGTGAGTTTTCCTAGTTTTTGAAGGATCTTGTCGGCCGCAGACTCCATACGCAGCTTTTCTCCTCAATCCCCACTCATTAGGTATCGGGTGGCGCCGGCCGCTCGATGTTTTATTGCTTTTGTCGTTTGCCGTCTCGCCAATTCTTTCCTGTTGCCGTTGCAGATTATCACCATTAGCAGAATTAGTTGTGATTTGTTTGTATTGGTTTGAAGTGGCTGAAAGGTAAGTTTTTAATTCAAATTTTCCTCACGACGGGGTGAAACATTATAACACGAAATGAATTTGAGTAGGCCGGATTGGGCCCAGGTTTCGGTCCCTCTTTCAATATTTGCAAAACAATGCCATGTTGCGCCGTTGCTAAATCCACCCAAATTTGCAACCGACGTAACTTCACTTGAAATTTTGCTTCCCTCCCATGCAGCTATTCTTTTCGTGAATAAATTAGTATAACTAGTTTAAAGACCTATCAAAGCGACGCAAGGTATGTCACGCACATTATTCTTCTCACGACGATATGAAATAATTCTTCCATTTCCGGGATGGTCAGTTCTACAGGGTGGGGCAATAGTGCGACTTAGTTTGATAGCCAAGTTCTATGATAGGTAGAAATTTGATTTAAAAACACAAATAACCTAAAGAAAGAAGTCTATAACCGGAAATTATTTCTGAACATACAGGGTGAGTCAAGACGATTATACAGGGGCAAGTGACATTTTTTTAAATAGAATGTTATGTGTAAAAGAAGATTTTTTGGAGCCTTTTCCTAGACTCTTTTCACTCTAATATTATTGCTGACTATTTCGAAACCACTCGGATGTAACAATTTTTTTTTGTTCAAATAATGGCATCTGCAGATGCATGTTAACAAAATCACTACAATCACAATTACGAGTTCTAAGAAAACATTATGCAAAGACTAGTTAGAAAACATCGTTGAAATGTCTTTGAATTGTTTTTACTTTTGAAAAATTATACAAGGTGGCTAGATTTAATTTTTTAATTTAGAACTTTTTGAATTTAGTTTTTTCCTTTTTTTCAAATGGAACAACCTGAATATTTTTTAACAATATGCTGTAGAAACTAAAAACAAACATTTTTTGTATGTACACCCCTATGACTATTTGTAACAATTTTCGATTTATCGCCCAATAATTACAAAATTTAAGAATAATCCTAAAAATTTACACTGTTTTTCAAATAACTCGACAGTCAAAATTGTAATAACTGCTCCAGATATTTTGCCTATAAAAACAGCATAAGTTTTTTAAGTAAGTTCATTTTATTTGTAAATTTCTATCATAATAATTTTTTGCTTTTTGTATTATCCCGACAAGCAATACACATACCGCAGTTACCTGTGTCAATTTTGAAACATTTAAAGTCTTTTGTCGAGTTACAATGGTTACAAATAGCCATAGGGGTGTACATAAAAAATGTTTGTTTTTGTTTTCTACATTATATCGTTAAAAAACATACAGGTTGTTCTATTTGAAAAAATGGAGAAAATTAAATTCAAATAGTTCTAAATTGAAAAATTAATTATAGCCACCTTGTACAATTTTTTAAAAGTAAAAACAATTTAAAGAAATTCTACAAATGTTTCCTAACTAGTACTTGCACAATCTTTTCTTAAAACTCATAACTGTAACGTATGTGATTTTTTTAACATGCATCTGCAGATGCCATTATTTGAGATATTCTTGAGATACTGCTAAACGTTAAAACTTAATCACCCTATACGGCTGTCCCAAAAAAAGTGTGTAATACTTCTATAATAAAAGGGGCTCTTTGAATTTAAAACGAAAAATAGCCGCAGCCCAAAAAAATGTGGTCCTTTTGGATGGTTTTTATTGAGTAACTGAAAAGCCGTCAGTGGTAAAATTAATATAAGATTTCGCACAACAATGATTCTTCTTGCGGCCAACTTTTTTTATGACAAATGTCAAAACTAAAGTTTAATGTTTTCAAGGCCCAACAAGCACGCGTTTAACAACCATTTCCCCAACCATTGGCTGATGAAACTGTCGTCAGCGAAGATGGATCTGTGACTTACAGACGCAGAATGAGCCCCCATCGCGTACCGCTAAAAGATAAGAACAGACAAATTAAGCAATTCAATTGTCAATGGATTGTCCCTTACAGTCCGTATCTTCTTCTTAAGTACCGATGTCACATCAACGTCATGGCTTGCAGTTCTTTGCGAAGTGTCAAGTATCTCTGCAAGTTTCTTAACAAAGGAGCGGATAGAGCGTTGGTGCGCGTTGGGGAACAAAACCAGCAAGCGCCGGTTCAAGCAAACAACGATCAACCACCACAAGCTCTTTAATACAACGAAGTAGAAGCATATTTGAACGTACGGTACATGACCCCACCAGAGGCCGCATGGCACATTAACAAGTTCGAAATTCACAAGCAGACCCACACCGTCATCAGGCTGCCCGTGCATTTGCCCGAAAGGCAAAGAGTTGTCTTTGAACGAGGGATGGAACGAGAAGCCTTGGTACGAAACGAAAGTACTATGCTGACCGATTGGTTCCGGTTGAACGCCGAGGACCCGACAGCTAGACCGTTTCTATATCAAGAGATTCCCAATCACTTCGTGTGGCTCACCGGAGACAAGCGCTGGAAGAAAAGATTACAACGTGGAGAAAAAACCATTTCCCGGATGTATTCAGTGTCTCTGAGACAGAGAGAACTGTTTTTCTTTCGAACGCTTTTGCTGCACGTACGCGGAGCCACGAGCTACGAGAGTGTACGCACCTTTGAAGACACGATCTACGAAACTTTCGAGCAAACCTGCCGAGCCAGAGGGTTGTTGGCGGACGATGCCGAGTGGATCAGATGTCTCGAGGAAGCTACACTAAAAGACATGCCGTATCAGTTAAGACAGATGTTTGCCTACATTTTGGCATTTTGTGAAGTGAGCGATCCCAGCGCTCTCTGGGAACGCTTTCGCCTGTCTCTCGTCGAGGACTTTACTTGCAACGATATGCCAGATAATTTGGCAGAGAACGCCGGCCTTCTTCAAATTCAAACCACTTTGTTGATGAACGGCCGTCGCCTTAGTGAATTCAACATTACAGAACCGATTGTAAGTAAACCCACTATTGTTGAAATTTTTATTGTTCACCGTGTTTTTTTCTTTTTCTCCTTCACAGGCACACAACATTCTGGAAGACGATCCGGTTAACGTTAAAGAAGAACAGGCCGAGGGTGAACGGTTGAACCAACAGCTGAATCCCCGACAAAGAACCGCCTTCGATGCGGTAATTGCTGCCGTCCAGAACGACGACAAACCCCGGCGTCTGTTCTATCTGAACGGACCCGGAGGCAGTAGGAAGACGTTTTTGTATAACACGATAATTACAGTTTTGAGAGGACAAAATTTGCCGGTAGCTTCGATGGCGTTCACTGGATTGGCTGCGGCTCTTTTAAAACAAGGCCGCACAGCGCATAGTCGCTTCAAATTGCCCATTCCTCTTCTCGACACGTCAACTTCGAGTTTGACACCGCAGTCGGCCGAAGGTCAGTTCATTACACGTGTCAAATTGATAGTTTGAGACGAAGTAAGTATGGCGTCACGTTACGCTTTCGATATTGTGGACAAAACACTGAAAGATCTTTGCCAAAATAATCTTCCTTTTGGCGGAAAGGTTATGTTGGTGGGGGGTGGTGATTTCAGGCAGTGTTTGCCAATTGTGGCCCACGGTGATCGCATACAAATCGTCGTTTGCGTTAAACAAAGCATTCACTGGCACCTTTTCGAAACGTTAGATTTAACAGTCAACGTTCGTGCCAGAAACGATCAGGGTAATTTCTCAGAGTGTTTGCTTCAGCTGGAAAGCGGCACCCTTGACGGTATCCGTTACGGTCAAGTAAAACTAATTGCAATTCCAGCCGAATGTGTTGTCGAAAATTTGGACGAACTCATTCGCAAAGTGTTCGGCACGCTTCAAGTCAATGATGTGCCACACAAAGCCATTTTGACTCCGCTGAACGAAGACTGCCACACGATTAACGATATCGTGTGTGAAAGTTTTCCGGGCGAATCAAAAACCTATTTCAGTGCAGACAGTGTCGTTGAAGACGACGACGAGACTCTAAGGGCCAACTATACAGTTGAGTTCTTAAACACGTTGAGGCCTCCTGGAGCGCCCGCTCACAAACTCATTCTGAAACAAGGTGTTATAGTCATGTTGTTACGTAATTTAAATGTCAAAAAAGGACTATGTAACGGTACCAGGCTTTTAGTCCGGACGTTATGTAGAAATTTTTTTAGAGATGCCGAAATTCTAGATGCGAGAGGTAATCTGACCGGAAACCGAGTTTTCATTCCCCGTATAGATATCATTCCCACCGATGCAGATTTGCCCTTTAAAATGAAAAGGAGGCAATTTCCGTTAAGATTATCGTATGCAATTACAATAAATAAGTCTCAAGGGCAAACTTATGACAGTGTTGGGATTTATCTCAAACATCCTGTATTTGCACATGGACAGCTGTACGTGGCGTGTTCCAGAGCCAAGACACTGAACAGCGTCTTTGTTTTTGTGGAACCTACCACTTTACAGGGTAAACTACAACCAGATATCCAATGACGGTATACACTAGAAATGTAGTATATCCCGAGGCTTTACAGTAAAATTTGCCGAGTCCATTTTGTAAAGAATAGTTTGTAAAGAGCGACGTTTACTTTCTAAATGTCTTCTTATTTTTCCTTAAATAGTTGTCATGCTAATGTATATATTTTAACTGCTTCAACTTTGATTCGTGCTTTACCGGATTGAATCTGGAAATTACTGCAGGAATATTATTTGGCTGACCCTCATTAGAGTTGGACAAGTGCCATTACGTATTAATTTAATTCGAGATGCGGGATCGACCACACTTTAGTTGGAAGACGATTCCATCGAATTAGGCAATTTCTTTCCTTAAGATTACTTTTATTTTAAGGAAAGTAATTGTTATACGAGTATACATTTTAACTTCGATGCAGGAGCGACCACTCTACAGGACGGTCGCATCCATCGAAGCAGACAATTATTTGTCTTTTTTTTCTCTACTTCTCTTTCGTCAGGATGTCACGATGGTATACCTGATATTCAATAAATATGTAATGTAAATGTTTTTCAACAGATGGGATTGTGAAATTGAAACTATTGCACTGAACATTGTTTAAATTATTACGTTACTTTTTACATTTAATATTACTGAAAATTATTTTCACAAATGTTTGTTTTCTTTTATTTCTTTTCTACACGTGATTGTTTTCTTGGTTGCCATTGTGACATCTTTTTCTGATTACATTACGACGGCATTCAACACTTTTTTACATTACATTTTTTTATTTTATTGCTTTTTTTACCATTGTTCATTTCAAACTGAGATGTCCAACTATGTATGTACGCCTTCGAAAAGCAAACAGCAAAAACAGATCAGGATGTCGTGGTGACTATTACAATTTCTTCTATAGCCTTGAAACAACTAATTAATTTGCTTTTCTTTCAGGTATGTTTCCGTAATCTTATACCGCATCGATAACATATATGATATATGTGATTCTTTCTATAATCAAAAATGTGCTTCTGCTCCAAGCAAATACTCTAAGGAAAGCACCTCATCTTTCGTTAAACGCATGAGCAGCAGTTTCATGAAAATGGTATTTATTCTACTTTCTCACTTTTTTCTAATCGATTTTTTGTAGGTACCAACTTAGATAATGTACATTTGTTAAAGTTCAAAAAGCTTTTTAAATCATTGCACACCATGGTTTTTGACTCATATTTCTGGATAATGTTACGATACAATCATAACATTAATGTTGTATAAGATTTTTTTCCATACATCACTTTTAATGTTAATTGAAAATTAACACAAATTTCTAATAACAGATTGATTACAGACAATACTGTGCCCCAGATTTAAAAGTTAAGTGTCCACAGGCGTGTGAAATTGAAGACTTTTTCTATAACTGCTCTGCAACACCAAATATACACCCGAAAATCCGATATCACACAAGATGGTAATTAAATAAAATCAATCAATATGCAACGGTATTTTTCATAACTCCATAACAACAATATAAACCATAACAAATTTTGTTTATATTCCAGGTGCCTTTCCGACAACTTCCAACGCAGTGAGCACATATTACGTGTGTTGATTCGATTAATAATCGAATGTGTTAAGGAAATTTTACAAAACCGGAGCAATCAAAAACTAACACAGCGGTAATGATTTCGACAACAACCAACGGCAAGATCTGAGCAGAGCACGAAAATTGAAAAATTACATAACTTTTATTACAACACAAACGAAAAATTATTTTATTTCCTATTATTTGGGTTTCAGATTTTGAACCACACCAAACTAAAAAACTGCCACATGCCTTCTGCAATCTACAAGAACATGCACACCACGGAACATTTCATAACAATTTAATTTTCGATTCATTATTCATGTCATTCAAGTAGGTAACATATATTTACTTGCATTTAAAAAACGCACAAAAGCTGAACAATCACTGATTATTATTAATACATGTAATCAATCAATGTTTTTCTTCGTTTTTTAAATCCAATGATAAAAATGTCGTCGTAATGTTTAGTTCTTAATTTTAATACGTATTTATTGTTTTTAACATTGAGCTGAATTCAAACAATGTTATTTTCACGTAAATTTTGTTACATCGAAAAGTATTGTAAAAAATTTATGGGTGGATAGGTTTGGTTGTTAGGGGAGAGAAGGAGACCAAATTTTATAGGACAGACTGTAAAAAACGTTATCTGTTAATGATTATGCACAATATAAATAATTCGTACTAACAATTTTTTTTTTCCCCATTCTGAAACCAAAACGGTGTCGTGGCTGCTCCCCCCTACCCGTCCGACCAATAGCAGAGGACCGGGAGAAACGTCATTTCGGCGCTGTCAAATTTTGTTACTAAAAACATCCATTTATACTATCCGGTCAGACACGGTGCGGGAACGTAGCGTTTACGACAATATGAATATTTTTACATGCATTCCTAATGAAAGTATTTATATTTAGCAGATCGTGTCCGTTCAGACACGTTACGAATCATGCATTTGCCGGACGGCATTGTCGAGAAGAATGTTTTGTATGACACGTTACGAGTCTGTGCATGTATGATCATGCCTGAAACGATTCAAACGGTTAGTATACATTATTTTCAGACTGCTTCAGATCAAATCAGACAGTGAATTAGACAGTACCTAGCTTGCAGTGGTTACGTTGTGTACAATTGCTTCTATGATGGATCACGAAAAACTAATTGAAGCTATCCAAAAATTTAGCTTTTTATACAATCAAGAAGATAAGCGTTACAGCGACAGTGAATAAAAAAGAAATGGCCTGGAAAGAGATAGGAAAAATGCTAAAAACTACAGGTAGGTGTATATATAAAATTACTTTTTTTTTTGATACAATATTAATAATAAACAATAAAATATTGAGAAATACATTTTGAAATAATTTCAGTAGTTAATATACAATCATTGTTTATCAGTTTGGTCTCCATTCAACACTTCCGGGTGCACTACTGAAGTAATTTGCAAACGTATCTCTTACGTGAAAAGCTGTCCGATTACTGCTGCCACCTTGCAGTGGAAGATTTTGTAAGTTTTCTCCTAAAGGTTCATCATTTGAAGGCGCCTCAATATGTCTTCCTTTTAAAATGTAATTGTGCAAGATACATGTAGTTAGAATCACTTTGTCAACATGTTCTGGATTCAGTTGAATTCTCCTATTATACAATCTAAACTTCTGTGATAGGATGCCGAAAGCATTTTCTGATAATCTTCTTGCACGAGAATGTCGGTAGTTATAGTTTTGTTTTTTAAAGTCATCGAGTTGTGCTTTAACACGTTCGCTGCCCTCGACGCGCCAGCGCGTCCGACTTAAACTTGCCCCTGTGCCTTGGACGCGCCAGCGCGCTCGGTGATTCAAATATTGCGATGCATCACAGTTTATTCGGGCACTGCAGTTTAGTGCTGTTTGATGCGTAGGCACTCGGGTAACGTGTTGCTTCAGATTTTTACGGTTGCGGTTTGTTTTTTTCTCTACCGTTTTTCTCTGTTGTTGGACTGGAAAAATAAAGACAGTCATGACGCAGCGGGTCCTTCAGAACATAAGAAAAGCAAAACACAGAAGATAACAAACAAAAAAACACTAAAAATGTGTTTTCTTTTGTGTGTTTGTTTTTGTTTGAACACAGTTTCTGCTTGAATTATTGTGCAATAAATATTTGATTTTTCGTATTTTTTTCATTTTTCTTTTTGAATTCAATATAAAAATTGAAAAATTCATCTTGTTCTTGATATATAGCAACAATAGACTGCACGCGCTAACGCGTTCCTAACCACCCGCGGCAGAATGTGGCCTGGTATGCCACCGACGCCTTAGTGCGTCCAAAAAAAAAAAAATTGATTTAATTGAGTAAAATTTTAGTCCTTACCTCTGTAAATTTATTTACAGTAGTTTTGATGATAAATTTTGGGATTTGGTTCAAAAAAGTTTTTGGTTACTCGGAAACGCCATCCCAATTGCAGTGGCAGCGAACGTGTTAAGATATGGTCTCAAGAGATAAGTTTTCAAAGGAAACGCTTCATCTCCTACAATGACATGAGGCATAACGATGTCAGTATTTGGCAGTTTTCTATCGCCTGGCACGTTGAGTTTACCGAGCGCAAGAGACTTTCCCAGCTTCGAATTTGCAAAAATACCTCCATCACTATTTTTACCATATGATCCAACATCGACAGCTATAAATCTATAGTTAGCATCTACAAGGGCTAACAAAACAATAGAGAAAGTTTTTTTTATAATTAAAATATAAAGAACCACTATTATATGGAGCTGTAATCGTGACATGTTTTCCATCCAGTGCCCCAATACAATTAGGATAATTCCAATTATCCCAGAAAGCATGAGCTATTTCAAGCCATTTTTGTTCAGTCGGTATCGGCATAAACTCGGAAAGTAGATGCTTAATTATTGCGTTGCAAACTTCAATTACCATTTTTGAAACAGTAGTGTGCCCTAGTCTGTAGCTAAATGCTATTGTCCTGTAAGAGTCACCAGTGGTTAAGAATCTGGAACAAAAATGAATTACGTTATCTATTAATAGTTATGTTGTTCTCTCGAAAAAAGATACTATTTAGAAATTTTGGTATATTGCATAAGTTTAAATATGTCTAATTATTGTTAACTTCCTTTTAGGAACTGAATGCAAAAAACAGTGGAATAATCTTAGGGATTCTTTTCGGAGAGCATTAAAAAAGAAAAAAGCCACAAAAAGTGGGCAAGCTGCTACAAAAATTAAAAAATGGAAATTTGATGATGAAATGTCTTTCTTGCTGCCGTATATTAAAGAACGAGAGACAATTACATCAATTGATATTGACCCAGGTAGTCAAAACAATTCGGATGTTGAAGAAGATTCCGTTGAGATCAATGGACCAGATTCAGAAGAAGAGAGTAATGAAACTCCAGCTGCTGAAACGACACAAGAACAGTCGGCACCGGTTCAAAATCTCAGAACTTCTACAAAACGGTCGGTCTATGGCAAAAAGAAAGTTAATCAACCAGAAACCGCTTCTGCTTCTTTAATGAAGTTCATTTTAAGAAACAGAAGAGAAAATTCTGATCAAGAAGTGGCGAACAAGCCAAATGATATTGATTTATTCTTTACTGGTATAGCTGCCACTGTAAAGAAACTGTCCCCCTACAATCAAGCCATAGCAAAGGCACGGGTATTTAATGTAATTTCGCAGCTAGAGATAGAAGAACTGTCACAAAAGGGATTACAATCGCTTCCTTCATTTTCTCACGCTGTATCAACACCCTCTTCATCTTATACTTCTGACAATTCTATGATGCACACATCATCACCCACACAGCAACCCTTTCAGGAAAGGGAAGACACTAACCATAATCTTACCCACCTTTATGGGAACTTTCCCCCTCATTATAATAAAATGTAATAAAGATTTCTGTACGTATTTAGAATAAAGAAAATTGTTACTTACCTCAAACATACTGCCAGTTTCTCTTTTGGTCCTATAGCCTGCTTGAATGTAGTATCCTGTTTTTTCAGTGAATTTTCAATTTTTTCCAACAAAACGTGGAAATCGTACTGAGACATTCGAAAATATTGAAAACATTTCTGTTCATCGTCCATCAATTCAGGAAAAATTGTCCAAAATTCTCCATGAATTTTCCTTTTTTTTAACATCTTATGAACACTGAAACGACGATGACGACGACGACTTTGTTCTACTTCTTCATCCAACAACACGGCAACCATACATAAATCCTCTAATGATAAATGAGAGAACATTTTTAAGAATAAACTGCACTGTTAATTAAGCTAAAGACCACAATTAGTGTCGTTGGAGGTCTGAAGAAAACTGATAATATAAACAGCCTATGCCTTTGCCGGAACGTTTCCTATACGTTCCCGCACCGTGTCTGACCGGATAGTATAAATGGACCTTTAAGCAGAGTAAAGCTATCCCATCTCAAAAGAACACTTCGGAGAAACTTGAAACGAAATGAAACTCTACCTTCCCACCGTTAACATCGATGTACGGGCAGTATAATTCGACGTCTTCATTCATGTATGGTATTTACGATGTTCTTTTACAGGTAAATTAAAATGTCACCTTCGGGACGAAAGTCACATCCCACCGAACAGCACCCACTTTCGGCGAACCGGGATTACAGTTCTTCGTGCTTCCTTAAAGTGGCGGACAAAGTGAATTTTGCGCAATTTCACCGTCGATCAGGACGGTTTGGCCACCAAAACAAAAAGACTATAAAATCACTCATAGTGGATGCTTTAGTGTTTTACCGAACAATCGGCCCAGATTGAAGCTTTTCGGAATTTTTCGTTGCCACTTGAGAACAGTTTTAGTGCAGAAAAACGACCTCCGTAATAATGAATTAACAACATTTTCAATTTCTTATTACATACCACAATTTTTACCTCTTTCTAAAATTGACACATCCGATTACTCTTTTTACTGTACATACATTCTCTGTAAAATCTGCTTGCATTTCTTACCGATAACGTGTCATTATCAACTTTCAAATCAATCGAATTATTAATAAACAAAGTTCTTTACAACATTTACTCTTCTTTACTTTTAAAACGAACAATATTACTGCAATAATGACGGTCAGTAATCGAAATACGATGTTAATTACGATTTCTCATGCATTTATACAAAATCGGTTTGCTTCACAGTCCATGAGAAGTTTCTTTTCATTAATAACCTATTGAAATTTCGCACATTGTTCTTATATTTCAACTAGGGGGTGGTAACGTTAAGAAAATTAACTATTTCCTCTTCATTACAAAAAAATTCGCATTACTTACCATACAAATTTTTCGTATTTTTCAATGTTTATGGAATTCTGAACAAATGTTATTAATTTTACTTCTTTTCATTTTACTAACTGTCTTTTATAATATGTAATTAATCAAATAAAACTTGCACAAACCATGACTTATAGGAAACTCAAATTTTTCGCCGGAATTAACATAATCGTCCACTTTAAATTTTTACATGCGTCCATTACATTTTCATACAAATCTCCTTTAACTTTCATCCACGGTGGGCATCCCTTTTATAATACTTTACCAGACTCCTCTTTTCAATCAGTTCTTTAGGTTACTTCAAAAATTTAACTGCCGGTCAATTTCCCTCTTACAACATGTGCTTTGCCAAACCATTTATCGATATTGTTACAGGATTACGTTCTTTCCTTTTGTCGTGCATTAATTACACTTGCATTTTACATTATGTCAACATCTACATTCAATTCGTTTGTTTTTTCAGAGAATTCATGGAAATCCTGGTGGAGGAAGTCCACCAGGAGGACCAACAAGAGGTGCTCCAGGTGGCAGTACTTCTGCCACCCCAACAACAGGAAGAGCTTCCCCAACAACAACGGGAAGAGCTTCCCCAACAACAACAGGAAGAGCCTCCCCAACCAGAGGCAGAGCCAAACAAGCGCCGAACAACTAGGAATCAAAGGTTTATTATCTTCACCAACATTTGTAACCGTCTAATTCAGCAATATTTGCAGGCGACGACGAGCAGAAAGAAGGAGGCGGCAGCGGGGGGGGCCGTGATGGCCGTGGTGGCCGTGGCGGATGTTTCATCCGAACCATGGTGATTAAGGGGGAGCAAAACTACTTCTCGAAGTAGTTTTGCCTCCCTTCTATAAATAATTCAACTCAATTTAATTTTAGTTTTATCTTATATTTTTATTAATTCATGTCAATTTATTAAAAACAAAATTCAAAATCATGGTCTTCCATTAATTTCTAACCAAACGTTTCCTTCCCAGCATGCTCCTTAAAAAAAAATTAAAGTTCGTCCAGGTAAATTTTGCATTCGATACGATTCAATTTATACAACTCTACAAACACAAAATCCCCATCTGCAACTAAAGAAAACGACAATTGCAAATGCATATCGGTCTATACTTCATGTGCGCCAACAATGATAGATGGCGCGGTGCTATTAGAGTCTACTGTAAAGTATTTCGCTGTGTCTAACCACACGCTAACGTGTGGCGTATCCTAGAGTTAACTACACGCGAAATGGGATGGGAGGAGAAAACGTGGAAGTATTTACCATTGCGTTGCGCCTGTTAATCTTTCAAGATTCATAAGTCAAGTTCATTTCAACTTTACATAATTATTTATAAATTATTTTCCAAAGCAAATTATTGTCAACAAATGGGGAGGCGTAACCTACACATTGTTTTCTTTACATTACAGGGAGAAAAAAACAAATAGACGAAAAAACAAAGGGAGAGGGACAAACAAGGAAATAATTGAGGCAGAGAGAGAGCTAAAGGCAGACAATCAAATTAAAGTAATCTGAAAACTTATTTAATCAGGTGAAATGTTATTGTAATTTTGCAAAAAGAAAAACAATCGTCGTCTAAAAAACTACATTCAACAAAAATGGAAACGTCTCTACTGTAGAAACGTCTCTACGGATACTAGGGCGCAGCCCTAGTACATAATAGAAAAGCCGAGGTTTACCATAATCAGCATAACTCCTGTGGCCCAGCGCGTAAAGGAAACCATATTCACGACACCTTTAATCGCTGTTGATTATAACAATCAACTATTTTGAGATGTCCAACAATGACTTACAACAAAATGTAAAATTAGGATCAAGTGAAAATCTACGCTCACCTACCGTTATCCACGATCTCAACACTGCCCCTAACTGTATTATCGATAACATTTACGCCAGACACGGTCATGTGGGCAACACGCTTTCACAGTTCAGGATTTGTTGTGGAAACATCTCTATATGCCTAACACGTGGGTGTTTATTGCGGCTACTCTCACTAGAGTGAGCCTACGATGCAATGGACAACTTCAGGACATTTGGTTAAACAATACAGGCATAATACAAATTAGTCAAACTTGCACCCTGGACACTGGTCAAATCCTCCTCAAGACTAGGATAACCAACAACATCAAGGGCGTATCAGCATTCCATAAACCATTATCAATTGGGTCACCATCACTTCGTCCATCAGCAGAACCTAACCCAAAGATGACCAAATTAGAACCAACGTATGCGGCCCATGAGGACTTCGCCAGCATTTTGCAGGAGAACATCACGACGACAACTTGGGAGACGATCAAATCACGTGTCACCAGCTCCAGTATTGGAGTAGTACTCACCGCAGTTGTGCTCCTCTCGATGGGAGCTGCCATTTGTTCTGACCCGGCAAGATGTTCAATCATGAACAGCACCACTAAAATTTAGTCGTCACCAAGTCGGGCAACAACTCGCGCTTCCTACGACAAAGCTTCAATATCCCGGTCTCTGCATTTCCGCCGACAATTGACAGACGCCGAATCGACCAGGTCAATCTCGTTCAACCGCGGGCCACCGAACTGCCCACGGGAAAAAGGAAGCGCCAGCCGTCAGCACGTTTGGTTATTATAAATTTGGGTACATCTTGTAATTAGTTAGTTGCTATTATGTTTTTGTTACGGTCGTTAATAAAATGACCAGATAGTCAACTCGTCTTTATCAACTTCGCACTATTTGATTCAAAGCCACTTTTGCTAGGAGCGTGAGGCTGCGCTCCAAAAATAGTGTCCCAAAGTTGACAAATACCATTTTCAAATATTTTTGTTTTTAGCAAGTTTTGATTCGAAAGTAGAAGTAAGCAGCGACTGATGAGATTCCTGAACTTATTGTCGCAACTACATTTTCCTCGACAGATTCTTCTAATAATAATACTAGTGCGCCACAACCTGTTGATGATGCTTTCGTAGACATAAACATTTTACTTGAAAGGTTAAGTACCTACATCAGTTTCATGATTGATTTTCTCAGTTTCATTTATTAACTTTAATTATAAAAACCCAAAATGTTGCTTCAAAACAAATGATGCTGATATTCACAAGACAAAAAAAACCACCTCCTCAAAAAGGTGTTAAGTCCCAGGAAGAATATGAGGAAATTAAAAACACCACTTATTGTAGAGTCTATACCAAAAAAGTCATCACCGATAGAAGGTTATCAAATTGTAGAACTTGGATACGTTTTAGAGCGTGCGGTACAACAACTACAGTTTGAGCATTCGCAAGTTTGCACATTGGGCAAAGTGTGTATCAAAAAAGAAGAACGAAGAAGTTTGGGCTTAGTCAGCGATATTGTGTTACATTGTACAATGTGTTCCAAACTCTTCAAAATCACAACCGAAAATCCCAAAACGCCTGCCTTAAACAAAGCAGCTGTTTGGGGCTCTCTATCGACAGGGAGCACATTTACACATTTTGATGAATTGCTCAGAGTGTAATGAATGTACCTGCAATGCCTGAAAATATGTTTTACAAAATTAAAAATAAACTGGGAAAGGTCATGAATCTTAATACCATCGAGTGATTGCCAGAATGTTGATAAATAATCTGCTTCTGTCGCAGTGTCTTGTGTTGTTCAATCGACTCAACAATCAAGCGAAGAATTTTGCACGGCATTTCCAGATTTCAGATCAATAGCGGCATCTTCTGGGATAACATTTAATACTTCAAATAATTATACATTTTCTATTAATATTCATAATTAAAATGTATAAAGTTTAATTATTGCTTTATTTAATGGTCGCTAAGTATACAAAATCGTGAAGAAAAGTGTTGCTAACTGAAATCGTGGAGAAAAGTGTTGCTAAGTCCCACTTTTCTTTACGATTTTGAATTAAACAATGTACTACATTTCTATCAAATACACGAAAAAGAAAATTCATACATGTAGATACATTATCCTACACACGATCCGTTTTCCATTAAAAATTCGAATAGAATTACATACTAGAAATGTTTTGTTTCATTTTAGGGAAGGGGCTACAAACAAGGTGGAAGTCAATGAGGGACCACCTAAAGAAGGAGCTAAATCTGCAAAAAACGTTGAAAAGTAGCCAAAGCCGCGGGAAAAAGAAAAAATACATTTATTTCGACCAATTGCTGTTTCTGATTCCCTCTTTAAAAAATAGAGAATGGTTGTCTAATTTGGCACAACAACACTGAACTCAAACCCGCCGCAGAAAGAGAAAAGGGGGTGTACCAAAAAAAATAGAGCTGCAGCCAGTGAGGATGTTAAAGCAATTACGACAATCCTAGCTGAAATTATGGCCATGCAGAGGGAAGACAGGTCCAAGGATGCGTTGGACAATAAGGCATTTCTTTTGTCATTACTGCCTCTAATGGATGGTCTGCCTCAAGTTTTTCAATAATACGAATGTTCCTTCAAAATGTATAAGTTTTAACATTTAACATATCATCACCCGATTCACAAATAGCTACCCTACAACCGTTTACTCATTATCCAGAGAGTCAGAAATCCGAAAATTTAAATTTTTATTAGTTAGTAAGTACGTAAAACAAAATAAATAAAGTGAAGTGGGGTAAGTGTGTATTTGGGGTAAGTGTGTAGGTTGCAATTATTTGAATAATAAATTTAAACATGGTGACGACACCTAGTGGAAAGGAGTTTAACTACTTCATTCTTCTCTTCTGTGGTTGTTCCTTCCACTAGATTTCATTTTTAGAGTAGCATATTCAGTAAGAAGTGGACACATGTTACCAATCTCAAAATAATAGTTGGTGATAGTTTTTCTAATCCGCTATAATCTAAATCAAAGAAGCTTGTAAATAAACTTTGGTGGTTGTGGTAGCATATTAAGGTAATGTAGTTTTTAATTTTTTGTATATTTTTAATCAGTTTTAATAGAGGTTAGTTTTGTTGTATACTAAACACTTGCCCCTCGAAAAAAAGCTACAGGTGTAAGTGTGTAGTAATTTGTAAAGCAAGTGTGTAGCATACTACACACTAGCCCCGGTCATCTGTAAAACTGGTCTCGTGACTGTATTTTTTTTCTTCAGATATACTATTTGCTAAATCCATCAAATATGGTTCGAGTATACGTAAGGAAGTCTAATAATGCAACCAGATACACTGAAGTTTCTTTAATACTAGCTCTTGATGAGATTCAAAGAGGACTAATCACTCAATATAAAGCATCCAAAAAATACAACATTCCTCAAATGACCTTAAGCTACCATAGACGAGGGATGAGGGGTATAAAAAGTAAAAGTATGGGTAGAAATACAGCAATTCCTCCAAAAAATGAGGCTAAACTTGCTGAGTGCATTATGATTTTGGAAAAATGGGGCTGGGGGTTAACTCGACATGACGTTTTGAATATTGTTGAGAAGTTCGTCACAACCAACAACTTGAAAACTCCCTTTAAAAATAACCATCCTGGAGAAGACTGGTTCTTAACATTTGCCAAAACATATAAATTGTCCATTAAAAAAACCACAATCTGTGGAATTCGCACGCAAGAAATGTTTAGACCTCTTTATAATGGAACAATATTTTCAACTTTTGAAAGAACAGTTAAGTGAACATCAATTATAAACCCCGGCAGATTTGGAACCTTGATGAAACGAATTTTTCCTTAGACCCATCAAGAACGAAAATCGTGGGCAAAAGAGGAGTGCCGTGTTCCAGAACTACGGCGGGATCTGGCAGGGAAAACACAACCGTACTAATAGCGGTAAGTGCCGACGGTTATAAAGCACCTCCACTAATTGTGTATAAGGGTAAAAACATGTGGGACGAATGGGTTGCTCCTCCATCACAAGCATATCGTGGTACAAGATACGCCGCAACAAGAAATGGGTGGATGGAATACGATCTATTTGTTTCTTATTGCACAAAATAAGAGTGCAATAACCGATCGATGTGGATGTGTTTCTGCGCGTGCTGCAAATTGTGTGCCTGCAAGGCGGTATTTTGGCCTTTAAATTTGCCACAATTAATACCAAACTGAAGTGCTTTAAACCATCTGTCGATTAGTACTACTTGCGTCGAGTTGTGATCCGCGGTTTGCGAGATATTTGTGATTTTCCGCGATTGTTTACCTCCGCCGCTTCTTATCGCGCTGATAAGTTTTTGTGCTGAATTCGCCCGGCGCATCCGCCATAAGGAAGTCATATTTGTTCCCGTGATGCCCCCGCCGGTCTGTAATTTTTGTGACCGACCCATTTCCTCCGGTGTGCCGGGTCTGTCTTGTGGAGGTCCCTGCAAGAGGCCTGTTCATTTTGCCTGTGCTTCTTTACCCTCGGAACTGTTGAAATTACTAAAGACCATACCGGGCCTTTTTTGGAAGTGTGCTGAGTGTCAGAATTCCAGCTTTTCTGCAAGCTATGATAGCTTTAAGCAAATTTTTGGAAGTAAGTTGGAGGAGATTGTTGATGCCCTAAATGAAAGCTTTGAGAAATTTAAGACAAGTTTTATTGCGGAGACCTTGGATAAATTCAAGGCGGAAAATTTTTCTTCTGCTCCTGCTCCCGGTCCGCCAACTTATGCTGAAAGGTTGAGAGATAGATCAAAGCCAGCTATTGTGGTGATGCCTAAACATCAAGGGCAATCTATTTCTAAGACCAAAACTGATCTATTTCGCAGTGTTAACCCGTTGGACACTGACATTCACATATCAAAGATAAGTAAAACCAAGGATGATGGTGTACTGATATGTTGTAAGAAAGGTGGTGAGATTGAATGTTTCAAAGCTGCTGTTGAGGAAAAGCTAAGTGATTCATATGAAGTAAAAGAGGTGAGAGGTGTTCTTCCAAGGGTGCGAGTTGTTGGCATTTCCCATGAATTTGATAATATGCAGGATCTTAGGAGGCACATCATGGAGGCGAATGGTGATATTTTTCGAACTGGATCGACTTGTAATGTTTTGAAGTTTTGGGCGACAAGAAAAAATGCGAGTGTTTTCCAAGCAGTGATGGAGGTGGATCGAGCTACATATGATTTTCTCATAAAATGTAAATGTCTGTTTATTGGTTACGATAGTTGCTCTGTATTTGAAGCTCTCGAGGTGCGGCGCTGCTATCAATGCAGCAGATATCATCACTTAGCAATACATTGCAAGGCCGAGATGAGCTGCCCTAAATGCAGTTTGCCTCATTTATTAAAGGACTGTAAGTCGACGACGTTTAAATGTGTGAATTGTGTGGACTTGTCCAAGAGTTCCAAAGAAGAGATCAACACTGAGCATGCAGTATGGAGCCAGCAATGCAAAGTGCTAGAGCGCAAACTGAACAAGTACAAGACAAACATTTTAGGCAAAAGGTAGCAACTACAGCCTAAAATTGAACGTGGAGTAAACCCGATGAGACTGCAAACTGATACGCTGCATAAGTTGAGAATCTGTCATCTCAATGTAAGATCGCTCACCTTACATTTCAACGAGTTTTTGGATGAGGTTGCCTCCAAAAATTATGATGTGGTTGCGCTTACAGAGACTTGGCTAACGGCGAAGTTATTGGACGCTGCCGTCTCTTTGCCGGGATACAGACTGTTTCGGAAAGATAGACTGACGAGAGGTGGAGGAGTGGCGTTATATATGAAAGATTATCTTAATGTTTCGTTGATTGATATGGGTGATAATAGTTTAGGATTAGAATTTTTGTGGGTAGCTGTTAGATTTCGGAAACAGAGGGTTGCTATTGGTGTGCTTTACAGACCTCCCGGTCTGTCGATGAGTTGCTTCACAGAACTTAGCGATTGCCTTGACCGCGTCAGCGTAGAGGTGGGCCCTGTTATATTAATGGGAGACATCAACATTAATCTGCTTGAACATGATAGCACTGAATCTAAATATTTCAATTCCTTACTTTTGCAGTACAGTATGAGGCAGCACATTGCTTTGCCGACGCGCGTCACTTCTGATACGGCTACACTCTTGGATGTAATTTGTGCTTCTGTTGATTTACAGGTTAAAGAACCCAATGTTCTAGATGTGGGTGCTATGAGCGATCACTGTTTAGTGGAGGGAGTCTTGATGGTGAATGCGGTGGGCCCTAAAGCCCAATCTAAATTTTATAGAAGTTTTAAAAATTTTGATCAGGAAGCTTTCAATGCGGATGCTCAAAACATAGACTGGTTATCGCTTTTTGATATCTTAGAAATTGACTTACGAGTGGAAGCCTTAAATGCAAATATTATTGGTTTGTTTGATCATCATGCTCCCTATCGACTGTTGAGGGCCCGGCGCTTAAAACCCTATATTACATTCACTATAAGAGAGATGATTAAACTCAAAAATAAGGCTTTCGAACGCTATAAAAAATCGTTACTACCGGCACACAAAGCCTATTACTTAGAGATCAAGAACTACACAAATGGTGCAATAAGGTGGGAAAAGTCAATTTTTATGCAGATTCAATTACGTAAATATAAGAAGGGTACAGCGGAAATGTGGCGCACTTTAAAATCCTGGGACGTGGTTAGGGGGACGGGTGGCTTATCTCACGCTCTCCCTGATGGACTGTCCAACCCAAATTTATTAAATAACTTTTTCACAAGTGTTGCACAGAGTTCGGGCATTAAAGCAGACGCTATTGAAAGGTATGAGACTGATGGGTGCATGGTTAATTACTTTAAATTTTCGGAGATCACGGAGCGCGACATTGTAACTGCCGTTAAAAAAATTAAGACCGCTGCATTTGGGGTAGATCATATTAATAATAAAATGCTGCATTTGGTCATGCCTTTTATGGGCCATATACTAACTTCAATCATAAATATGTCGCTTACCGCTGGTTTGGTCCCGTCTCTGTGGAAAACGGCACTGGTTCTTCCCATCCCCAAAAGTTCTAGGCCTGAAGTGTTTGGAGATCTTAGGCCTATTAGTATTCTGCCTGCGCTTTCTAAGGTGTTGGAGCGGGTGGTGGTGACTCAATTGCTAAAGTATATTGATGATAACGCCATATTGCCGCAATTTCAATCGGGATTTAGAAAGAACCACAGTACAAGTACTGCGCTCTTGAAGGTGGTGGATGATATGACAAAGCGCAGAAGTCACACAGGAACGCCCCGAAAAAACAAAGAAAACCCAAACAAGAATGGTACTCAAAGAACATCGATCCGAAATCCAGACTTATGTCAACACCGTGCCGCGTTGGACCACTATCGCAGAGGCCCCAGTGGCCTCTACTGGGCGGGAACACCAACGGCACGGCAGGAGACACGAGGGAAAATGCAGTTACAAATATCAAATACGGTAAATTGCTTCTCCTAATAACCGTGTAAAGCATTCACACGGCTCCCAAAAGGGAAGGTAGCAAACACCGTTTAATTTGTGCTCTTAGACGGATGATTGTTGAGGCAATTAATTGTTCGGCGACTATCGCCCGGTCTAGTGGAGCAATTAATTCAGCAATATCTTGCTATTTGCAGCGATTATTTTAGGAATGTACGGCCATTTCGCTCTACATTGCGCCATGTTATTCGTATGGCTTTCATGAACTGCCGTATATCCACGAGTTTGGAAAATTGGTGGCATTTTGTAGTTTTGTCTTGCTCACACGTTCAATGCGCCTTTTTCTGTAATAACATTCTTAATAATTTTGTGTCAATTCTTACATTCTTTTTTTGTTGTAGGAAATAATGTCGTCGAAGATCATCATAAAACAGTTGTATACCCACGCTAAGTGTGTGATGTACATTGTCGTTGCCGTGGTAGTCGTGCAAAATGGCATTGTCGTGAACAAACGAGAAAACAATGAATTTCATTAAGGTCCTTCATTTGCGATCGAGTTTGTGCGACCCTGCATAAAAATCAGAATCCGAAAAAGCACGAATCGACAGCGGGAGGAATAGAATTCCAAGTATCGTGCGACAAAGAACAGAAAAAAGTTTAAAAATCTACGTACGTATTTCAAAAATCAATTGAAGAAACTGGGAAAAAACAGAAAAGTGGTAGCGGCGCATTTAAAGACAGTACATGGTTTGCTTTCAAGAGAATGTCAATTCTAATAGGAACGGATGAGCCTGAATCAGGAAAAGACAGCAAAACACAGTCAGAACAGGTAACTATTTTTTATTAATTAAGTAGAAGCTTGATTATTCGGAACAAACTGTTATTCAAAGCAAATGAATCATTACTATATTTTCTATAATTGAGCTTCTATTTTAAAGTGAAAATCAATTACAAATAGTAATCTTGCCACGACAAGTCTTCCACATCCAAATCACTGAAGCTTTTGTCATTTGTATTTTGTCTCCAACTTGCTGGAATAATAGAGCCACTATCAATCTGCATTAAATGTAGCAGGTGTCGTGTATAATTGTCTCGCTTGTTTGTTTCTTCTTAAAAAGTTATGCATTCTGCACGGTTTCAACTTCGATGTCCATGCTTTTGTGAAAAGTGCGAAATACTGAACTTAACAATCCAAAAACATTTTCCACCACACGACGGGCTCTCGATATTCTGTAATTCCAAACTCCTTTAGGTGAGCCCTTGTCCAAATCACACGCGTAGGGTTTTATAACAGAGTGGTTATTAAGAAACGAGAACTAATATTGGTCTAAGAACTAAAAAGTAACTTTCAAATACTTCCTTCAAACACTAGTATCACATATTAATTTATCAACTAACAAAAGTGTCCCCTATTTATTTATTTTTTAAACCATCAATCAGCATCACAAAACAAATAGTCATCATCTTTACTCACTAGTTTTTTCGTCTTGGTAGGTTCTTCCTTTTCTACACCACTCCTCGTCTGAACTGGTAATTTCTGGACTTCATGGATAGGTCTGGTTCAGTGGATCGTCATCATCCCAATTTTCCTCCAGTTCTGAATAATCGGAAATAATGGCTTCGTTGAATTCGCTGAAGGAGTCTTCTAATAAACCGTTTCTTGATCTCCTCGAAATCGGAAGTCGTGGGCCCAAGTAGCGATCCACCTCTAAAATCCCCCGCAAACGGTCTCGTTTTTCTTCATACTCTTTGAAAAACTCGTAATCATCCGAATCGAAGAAATTCTGCTCTAAATCGATTAAAGGGATTTCTTCTAAACCATCCGGAAACGTTTCGAGATAATTATCGAATGAATCCAATATTTCTAATTTAGCCGCAAATTCACCCACTAACGCAATTTGATTATTGGCGGCTTTCACAACTTTTAATTGTTTAAGTTCGGTCACTTCTAGTGGTAACGAACAAATACTGTTCATTTGTGCCACACAAACCAAATTGTTTTCTAAAGTATCATACTAAAATGAAGTGTTCATTTCGAAAAATATAATTATTATATTAAGTTACATATTGTTTCATATTTTGAATAGTTTATAGCCATAATCCTCATATTTGATTATCATTTTACCTCGTGCAATTTACCTTCGATTCACAATGTATTCATTTGTAGACAAGATGTAGCCTAAAAATGGGCTGCAGTAGACAATTCTAATATCTGCCAAAATGTATAACAAAAAATCATTTATACTATGTACCAAATTTCAGATTTTTATCTCTAAAGACAAAAAGTCGTGAGCGAAAGGGATAATATTCTTCATTAGTGGAAATGCATCATCTGTCAAAAACACACAGACTTTCCTTTTGGGGGAAAGTTTTGGTCACAGAGAAAACCTGATGCAGTCTTCGGTTATTACGACACCTGGCGATTTATTTAACGATTCAATTTTAGTGCATAACATTACAATGATAAACGACGAGGTTGTTCTGGTTACATGGGATAAACATCTCGATGAGGTGGAACCATTAAAAACCATTAATGTTGTATTAGCAGCTTATACCACAGCAGGCGCTCGCTTAGTACTCTATAGCTACTTCGAGAAATTGGATAGAAGAGTGCTATATTTTGACAATGATGGTATTATTTTCACTCAAAAACTAAACGAATGGATGCCTCCTGCAGGTGATTATCTTGGTGATATCACAGATGAACTGACCGAATACGGTCGGGAACGTTACATTACCAAATTTCTAAGCGGTGGGCCGAAGAACTATTCGTTGAACGTCTATTCGCCAGATAAACAGACTAACTTCCAAATATGTAAAGTTAAAGGAATTTTCTTAAATTATGATACTTCAAAGCTTGTCAATTTTAATTCAATGAGGTCTATGGTTTGGGTTAATGACCTTGAGCAAATTGTTGTACATAATGCCCGGAAAATTGTCAGAAATGCACATTATGAGGTGTTACAAGATAAAAAAATATATCGATTAAATTATACAAAACGCAGACGACTTGATGACTCGTATAATATACTTCCTTTCGGTTTTATAGGATAAGTCAAAATGTATACCTAATAACGTGTACTCAAATTTCTACCAATCATAGAACTCGTGCGTCCGACTTCGATAGTTCGAGTTCTATGATGGGTAGAAATTTTTCTGCAAAATTTCTTCAGATCATTGAACGACTCTTTGATGCTCTTAATAGTAAGTAACCGTTCACAAAAAAAACGTGCAACCGTCCCTTGTGTGAAAATAACTTTGAAGTTGTTGATACACTAAACGTTGGTCTCCAAGTTATGCAGTCAATAAAGAAAATTGATAGAAACGGAAAACACACACGACCGCCTTGCTGTGATGGAATTGTGCAAACTGTGAACGCAATAAAAATGTTGCACCAGTCCAACATGACGAGTACAACAGGAATCCAACTATTCGAACATTTAATTCCACTTAAATCAAGAACCGTTCTCAGTTTGATGAAACCACCCGAAGATTCAAACTGTGAACCAGATGAAGACGCACATCTGTTTGAAAGTGAAGGAAATAATGGTTTGAAGGAAAAAAAGTGATGAGATATCAATATAACCACCAGGTGATATTACTGATGATAGCACATGTGGCCAAACCACGAGTTATGCCACGTCATCATCTTCATCATCAAATATATCTTCAGAAAGCGAGGAAGTAACACTTGAAGATTAAGCCACACTCTATTTTGCCGGGTATTTAATAAGAAAAGTTGTGGAAAAATTTAATTGCGCTAATTGTAAGAACTATTTAAGAGGATCACGCGATTTAAATAATCAAAACTTATTTTATATAGAAACTATGGGACAGAAAAGTTATTTGATTTAAAGACGCCGGCAAATATAAAAAATTTTACAAAATTGTGCATGAAATTAATAGATAAGCAATTGGAGTCGAAAACGCTTATCACAGTTTTTTCGTACATTAATTGTAAGTAAAGTAAAAAATAGATATCCACATTTTTTAAAAGCAGGTAGTTATAACGAACAATTAATATTTTTAATTAATTTACTCATTAGAACGGTTATAAGAAATGTAAATATTTTAGCTCCTTACTAAGGCGCCCACGGCACCAACAAAAATTCACCCCAAAATTTGAAAATTAAGTCACCTGTGGATTTTATTTTATTTGTTGTTGTTGATATTATTGTAAAACTATTGTATAAACTTTTAAATAAAAAAAAAATGTTGATTGAAAATTACACTTTTTTATTTCAGCAAGAATCCGTGTAGTTACACTTCGAAAACGATCAATTTACTTTGAGTTTCGGCATTGAACAAATAATAACAATAACAGACGTGCTTGCGACAATAAACGGGTTTTTGTGCCAAATAGTTGACCTATTCAGTAATGGTTTTGCAATCGAAGAAAATGATTGATATAGTAGTGGTACAAAAGGGAATGGTTATTGGTGATCTTGAAAAAGCGGCATGCGAGAAAATGCTCTGCAAATTAAATAATGCGAACATACTGCCCACTCTTTTTCTTTCTGATAAGACATCGAGGAATCAGACTATTACTGCAAACAAAATTTCCTAATATAACACATGAATTTGATGTATGGCACATGGCTAAGTCTTACAAAAGCGATAAAAGCTACAGAAAAAGAGCACCACTTCTTTATGTTTAGAGAGCAAGCATTACAAATCATTTATGGTGATTGGCTCAAACATGTAATGGTAATTAAGAATTACTTCTTGAAAAATTTAAATCCGTGCTGAAACATATTTGTAACATTCATTCGTGGGAAGGTAATTTATTTTGTGCTTGTGAACACGGGCCTTTTATAGAAAGAGACAATGAAGATACAGTCTGATTATCCCCATATTCCAATGATTTTCAAACATTAAGGGTATTTCAGCAAGGATCCATGTACACTTCGAAAACGATCAATTTACTTTGAGTTTCGGCATTGAACAAATAATAACAATAACAATCGTGCCTGCGACAATAACCGGGTTTTATTCACTGGTACTAAAAATATCGTAGTCGCAAGTAACCAGCCGAGTCACAAACTTTTTCAAGGCACTTTTAAAAAATCAGAAGTTCTTTATTGTGCTGTCATCTCAACATTTTGCAGAAATAGAGGCTGTAAGTCTAGATAGTGATTAGTCAATAATATAACGTTCAAGAATGCCAGATCTCACGATATAGCGTGAATCACCCTGTATACAATAAAGAAACAGTCAAAACGATTATGGAATGTTATATCAAAAATACTATAATGGAAAAGAACAATGTGTATGATATAGATTTCAAAAACCCACGCAATTTTTTGAACATTGGTGACATATACAGTCAGTTTCAAAAGTAATGTTTCACACTTTTAAAATTTAAATTTCTTCTACAGATGATGTACTGGCTAAAGGAAACCCAATGCATCTGTTTCATTGTTTCATATGCTTAGTATAAATATAAATTTATTTGTCTGCGTTGGTTTTATGTGGAAAATAAACGAGTTTAAAGTTTAACTGGTGGACATTACTTTTGAATTCGGTTGTAATTAGGGGCGGCTATAACCATCAGTAATTTTAAGTCGTGATATTTTGCACGGCACCAAAATTAAATACCTATCTCGATTTTTACATTGAAAGTGTTAATCAAATTTCATACAGGTTTTCTTTAAAGAATTCGGTATTTTCAAAATTAGAATTTATTGATCCAAAAACTGTAGCCAGTAGGGTAGACTGGGTACGGTTGTGCCAGGGTACGGTAGTGACAGTCGTTTTAGCAGCGAAACTATACGTTATGCGGGGAGGGGTGTAAGGGAAAAGAGAAGCGTCATGCATGTCTAAACGCGTTTAACAGTATTGCGTCATCCGACGTGCGACGTGGACGTAAGCAGGGGACCACATTGTTTTTCAACCGTTAAAAGTAAGTTTTTTTGTTCAATTTCTTTTAATATTTACCGGTATTTGCATACGGATAATCTATGTCCTATATTTTTTTGTTATAAGTTGGACATTAGTAGTTAATTAAGTGTGATTAGTTTTTACGAAGATTATTTAGCAAAGTCATGGCGATATTTTGTTTTGGAAAGTGTGTGCTGGGTACGGTTGTGACTAATTTTATGGGTACGGTTGTGACATATATTTATTTTATATTTTTGCTTTTAGATGCCCAGAAAACGCTTGCGGAAGACCGAAAGAGCACGGTGTGATATTAGTAAATATAAAGAAGCTTATGAAGAAGTGAAACGTGGGACTTCTTTACGGAGAGCTGCGGAAATGCATGAAGTTAATCGCATGTCGTTGTTGCGATACATTCGTAAACGTGATAATGCCGGTGCGAATCACGATAAAGACAGCATCAGCATGGGGTATGTTGCTCATAATAAAGTATTCTCTGAGGAGCAAGAACAGCGGCTATCAAAATACATTACACGATGCGCTGAAATATATTTTGGTCTGTCTACAAAAGAGGTACGGAAGCTAGCATTTGAACTAACAACTAAATATGACATAAAGCGACCTGCTACTTGGGTTGAGAATCAGATGGCTGGTGAGGAATGGTTCCGTTCATTTATGAACAGGAACCCGTCACTGTCTGTACGCATAGCTCAGGCTACAAGCCTTTCAAGAGCTACAAGTTTTAACAAAACTAATGTTGAAGCTTTTTATAATAATTTGCAAACTGTTTTGGACAGACACGCATATGAGCCACAGGATATATACAATGTGGATGAGACAGGTGTCACTACCGTACAAAAACCTGATAAAGTAGTGGCAAGACGTGGCGTAAGGCAAGTGGGAGCTGTTACTTCAGCAGAACGTGGCACGTTAGTTACAGTTGCTTGTGCAGTAAATGCCTTGGGAAATGCAATTCCTCCTTTATTTATATTTCCGAGGGTTCGTTATCATGAGCATTTTGTTAGGGATGGGCCAGTAGGATCGATTGGAACTGCAAATCCTTCAGGCTGGATGCAGGATGCCTCATTCTTAGTATTTCTTAAACATTTCAAAAAATTCTCCAATGCTTCTCTAACACATAAAGTCTTACTTGTGCTGGACAATCATTCTTCTCACGTCCATATTAATACGCTGGATTTTTGCAAAGAAAATGGCATTACCCTGCTGTCTACCCACCTATTTTATTTTGTGATAAAGTGGTCATTTTACGTCCTACTCTTTTGTTCCGCTTTTATTTCCTCAAGACGAATGCGTTGAACTTCAAGTTACTGATATGTCACTTGAAGATGAACAATTGTTAAACACATTCGAATTTAATTCATTTAAAGACACTGTAAATGAGGAGGGTCTTAAATATGTTGCCGGATATGTAGCGTTCCGTTACCGCCATAAATATCCTGAGTTGAGTTTTTCTACGAAAAATTTAAATAAAGTCGCAAACTTAAATAAAGTCTGGCTGGTTAGAAACGATTTCTAGGGGAAATTTGCTGTCTGCTTCTGATAAAATGATAGAAATGGGAAAAATCCTAGACCAACAATTTCAGAAACTTCACGGCAATTCATTATCAGGGGAATCTAAAATTTTCACTAAATTGGCAAAAAGTACCTACGGCAGAACAATTAACTGATCCGATGCCTTTTGAGGTGGTTTTGTGTATGGCACGTACCAGAACATACATCCGCCTGAGAGACTTGAATAAAAAGATCAGTTTTGAAAATTATAGAAAAAGATTAGATAAAAAAAATTAGTAAATTTACCAATTGTAAAAAATAGTTATATATTTATTATGTAATATGTTACGTATTATTTGTATACGAAATTATATTTTTTTCTGAAATAAATTACTTAAATGAGCATACTTTGGAAATATTATTCGTATACCAGAAGTTACAAACTTGGAAGTAATTATTATAGGCGATCATTACCTACTTACCACACTATACCTAATTTTAGTTTACACACTAAAAATGTATTTAAAGTAATTTCTAACAAATGTGCCAATTTTATGTAGCGTTCCGTACGGCTTTATAATAATATTCGCGGTAATATTCACAAGTTTGCTCCGTGAGTGACGTCACAGTTTTAGAGAGAGGTGGGGGTGCATGCGCGCTGACGGACCATTATAGTCAGACCACGCCCGTACTCATAGTCGTTACTCGGCCCGCTCTCAGACTTGAGGCTGCTTCAAGTGCGCAAGCGGCTATCATAGTCGATGCTCAATGGTGAAGCACGCCTCCGCACATGCTCAGTACTGTTCAGATCCTTGTCTCAGTCAAGTCAGCACAGAACCTGACTTCGCACGTGCTCGAGTCTCAAATATCGATAACTTTTTAGAAGTAAATTTAAAATACCGAATGGATCTAGATAGAGAAGGTAATTTAGAATTCTTAGAATTTGTAAACATTGTAGAAGATGCAAATCTGGAAAGAATACCGCGACGGTACCTTCGCAATGTGGAAAATCCATTTGAATTTTACCACGACGATGAATTTCGGCGTCGGTATAGATTCACAAAAAATACGGTTCTTCACAACATCTTACCATTAGTAGTAAATAATTTAATAAAAGTGAATAATCGTGGACTACCTTTTCTTCCTGCAATCCAGCTATTGGTAAGCTTAAGATTTTATACTACAGGAAATTATCAGGTGAGTAATATTAATTTCTGGTGAAAATGTGTGTAAGAAAATCAATATTTGTCATTTTTAGACTGTATCTGGCGATTTACGAGGAGTTAGTCAGCAGTCTATCAGCAGAATAATTAAAAGAGTTTCTATATTGCTGGCTCGACATACTAGAACCTTCATTCGCTTTCCAAATGAAGAAAATGAACAAAGGCAAAACATAACAAGGTTTACTAGAATTTCGGGCTTTCCTGGAGTAGCTGCTTGTCTGGATTGCACCCATATTCCAATTGTTAATCCTGGAGGCGACAATGGAGAAGTTTTCCGCAACAGAAAAGGATATTTTTCCTTAAATGTCCAGGTCAGATAATATTTTGTCAATATTTATTACTTCACTTTAATATGTATATATTTTTAAGGCGGCAGTTGGACCACGAATGGAAATGCTGGACATTGTGGTAAGGCACCCAGGATCTACGCATGATAGCGTCATATTTGACCGTAGTGGTTTACGTGCTCGTTTTGAGGAAAGGCATGTACGTGGATTACTGCTCGGTGATAACGGATATCCTTGCAATCCCTATTTATTAACACCCCTTATTCAGCCAGGTATGTACGATGATAGTTTCTGTACTTTTTGATAATTGTAATAACGATGTCTAGGTAACCCGGCTGAGTTAAGGTACAACGCGGCACATATTCGTACCAGAAACATTGTGGAAAGAGTATTTGGGGTGTGGAAACGGAAATTTCCTTGTCTCCGACGAAACCTGTCAACAAAACTGGACACATCAGTGGCTATTATTTGTGCAGTTGCTGTTCTCTACAACATTGGAATTCAGCAAAATGATTATGTTATAGAACAAGAAAATAATTTAGTTGACGTACCTGTCGTAAATGCAGATAATAATCAACTAGGTTTAATGTTTCGAAGAAAATTTATCAATCAACATTTTTAAAAAACCAATACAATATACGTTCAATCAACATTATATATTTATAATTTTAAATTGTATACAATAAATTTGCTAAAATTATTAATGAAATAAACACTATTCTAAATTATGTTCTTTTTTAAATAAATTTAATTTTTGTTCCGCCAGCTCCGCTTCGGCTTCCATTTTCCTCAGCTCGACTTCAAAAGCACGTGTCACGCACTCGTGGCAACAACACGTGAGGACGTGACACTTCACGTCCTCACGTGTTGTTGTTTGAGGTTAGAATGTTAGGAAGTTTTTCACTAGCAACCTGCCAACAACATAATAGACTAAAAAAACACTAGTTTCAAGTAGTAAAGTAATACTCTGCCGAGAATTCCCGAAGTACTGTTTATGGGACAGATCGTAAGCCAAGCAACCGGGCGCCTTCCCGCTTACTCCAGCAAGCAATGCTCAAGCTATGCTCGAGCACGAGATGGAGTAACGACTATAAGTACGGGCATAAGAGAGAGAAACCCGCGTATCGTAGATACTTGGAGATAGCGCGAGCGGGAGCGCAGGCTGACCTTAACACACCTGCCCCGCAAGTCACAAAGCGTGCAAAAGCCGTAAAGACCTCAACGGCAACAAGCTCCTCTCGGCAGGCTAGAACCGCAAGTACGGTGACGGCACCTGCGACTCGCACGACACGAGCAAACGCCGCCAAGCTCGCCGGCAATGCGAACACAGAACTGGCCGGGCTGACCATCGAGCCCGAAAGCACACCAGAGCCTCCTGCATCTGAAGTTGTGGAGGAAATCATCGAGAAGCGTCAGAGCTACGCGTCTCGCGGCTCGTCGTCCTGCTGTGGGAGTTCTCTCTCGCGGCCCGCGGACTCCTCCAACACCGGAAACCGACGGGCCAATTGTCACTCGGGGAAGACCCAGACCCCTCTCTCCTGTAGTCTCAATAGCCAGCCCAGCTATGACACACCCAGCTCAGGAGGACCATCTGTCTCCGGTGCAGTCAAGTCCCGACAGGGCAGGTGACAGCACAAATCTGCCCCTCTTTACGCAGGCAGAGCAAACGGAGGTTGGGGCTGGAGGTGGCCCGACTGCCTTCCTGAGGCAGTTGGACGCTTCCAACTCTATACCCCCAAGCATGACTGAGCTGGTCAAAGTAGCGCTAAAAGAGCCAAGCGATCGAGTCTTATTTGTGGTAGATCGCTGGCTCGAAACAACTCTAGCGAGTCAAAAGGTGTCAAAGCAGAAACACCGAAGGGGCGGTAATAACAACGCGAATAGACAAGGTCCTGTGCATCACTATGGCCAGCAAAATACTGGCAGCGGGGCGCGAGCCTCGCTTTTCAAAAAAACACAGGATCTGTACAACAAAAACAGGAGAGGATTTGCACAAGGGGTAATTACTGGCAAGCCCATAGGGGACCGGTCGGAGGGTCCTTCTACGGCAGCGATTTTTATGGTGGGATTTTCGACTCGGAGGGGAAGAAGGGGTTAGTCTCCCGGCTGTGACAGAGCTTGACGTGGCCAAGGCGAAAGCCAAATGGTCGGAGTCCGCTCCCGGTACGGACCGTGTGTCCGTGCCGACGGTCAAGTCCACACCGAACTTAGAGCTGGCGGTGCTGTTCAATATTATATTGAGCAGGAACGTCCAGCCGACACAATGGAGAAAATTAAGAACCACCCTTATTCCCAAAGACGGCGACCTCGGTGCACCTTCCAATTGGCGGCCGATTACCATCGGGTCGGCTGTCCAGCGACTGCTTCACAGGGTGCTGATCCAACACATTAAAGGGAAAATAAGCCTCTCGGAACATCAGAGAGGGTTTGTTGACACGGACGGGACTCTGGGGAACGCCCTTATACTGGACACGTACATAAAACCTCGTACGGACCTAGGCAAGCCATACCACGTCATCTCTTTGGATGTCAGGAAGGCTTTTGACACGGTGTCGCACGGGTCGATTCAGAGGGCTCTTGAGCGCTTCGGATTCTCCCAGGACCTGTCTAAATACATTATGAGCACCTTTGAGGCCACGACGACCATCCGTTCCGGTACCGACTCGACGAGGCCCTTGGGCATTCGTAGGGGAATCAGGCAGGGTGACCCAATTAGTCCATTACTATTCAACATAGTAATGGACGAGCTTCTAACTGGTTTGGACGAACACTACTATGGGGGCACGCTACCCGGCAGAGCGCACTGCGCTGCTATGGCATTCGCTGACGATATTATACTTTTAACTGATGAAGAGCGGTCAGTACCCCTGATGCTGTCAGAGACTTCCAGTTTCTTACGGCGGAGGGGGATGGAAATTAATCCAGCGAAGTGTCGGGCGTTAGTGGCCGGTTCCGTCGGGGGCAGAACAGTGGCCAGAACTCGAGCTTTGTATAAGATCAGTAATAGCCCGATACCGATCGTGCCGGTACTGAACTCGTTTCGGTATTTAGGTCACGAATTCAGACACAGTGGGATTAACAAGTCGATTCTCAACAACTTGCCGCTGTGGCTGGACAATGTCCGCAAAGCCTCGCTAAAGCCGGACCAAAAACTTACCATCTTGAAGCTATATGTTATCCCGAGACTCCTCTATGGATTGCAAAATCCTAACACCAATGGGCAAACGCTGCGGGAGGCCGATCGGCTAATCCGGAGATTCGTAAAGACATCGGTCCACCTGAATGTCCATACCCCAGACGCTCTGATCCACTCGAGTGGCTGACGGGGGTCTGGGCGTATTAGAATTGCGCAAGGCACTGAACGAGAGGTCGAGGAATTCTACGACCAACTCAGAACTGCCCTAAAATACACAAAAAAATATATTGCTAGGAGACATGAACGCTAAAGTGGGACAAGGAAGGGTCGAAGACGTGGCAGGCTGCTTTGGATTAGGCATAAGGAACGATAGAGGCGATCGCCTGATAGAGTTCTGCCAGGAAACGGAATTTACAATTATGAACACCTATTTTAAACTACCCCCACAAAGGTTATATACATGGAGATCTCCGGCCGACAACTACCAGAGAATAGTAAGAAACCAAACCGACTATGTAATAATAAATAGAAGATACCGCAATGCAGTCAGATCTGTCAAAACCTACCCAGGTGCCGACATACTATCGGATCACAATCTTCTAATGGCGCGCATCAAACAAAGACTGAAGAAAATAACCAAGAGGAGACCTCCAAAAAGAGCGGACCTGCAGAAACTCAAACAAGACAACGTACTACATAAAACTAAAGATAGGATAAACAGCGAACTCACCACTATCTCTGAAAATACCAATTCTGAAACACAAATAGAAGACTTATGGAATAAAATAAAAACATCCATAGTATCGGTTACAGAAGAAGAACTAAAACCGGAAAGAACAGAAAGAAGACAAGAATGGATGACAGATAGCATAATAAACCTCATGGAAGAGAGAAGACAATACAGAAACAAAAACAGAAAAATACAAAGAACTACACAAAAAAGTAATTAGGGCAATTAAGGAGGCTAAAGAACAATGGCTACAAGGAAAATGTGCTGAAATTGAAATACTGCAGGCAAAGCACGATAGCTTTAACCTTCATAAGAAAATAAAGAAAGCAACAGGAAGTAATCAAAGAAGGAGCGGGAGCACAATCCTGGACTCAGACAATAATATCATAACAGAAATTGACCAGAAGCTTTCAAGGTGGAAACAATATATGGAGGAGCTCTTCGAAGATGCAGATGTGAATAACGATGCAACCATAACACCCGGCGACGAGGGACCTGTTATTACTCAGGAAGAAGTGGAATCTGCTATTAAACGCTTAAAAAACAACAAAACTCCAGGACCTGATACCGTTCACGGAGAAATTCTCAAACTACTTGAACGCGAGCAAGTGAAATTGCTAACTACGCTCTTCAACAAAATATATGCAGGCGGCCAAATACCAAATGACTGGCTAATATCAACATTTATTCCACTTCCTAAAAAGGCAAACGCAACAAAATGCTCTGATCACAGAATAATCAGCTTAATGAGCCATGTTCTAAAAGTATTTCTCAACATAATACAAACTCGCATATACAGAAAACTAGATGATAACATTAGCAATACACAATTCGGCTTCAGAAAGGGACTAGGCACTAGAGAGGCGTTATTTTCCATACAAGTACTTATACAAAGAGCACGCGATATCGATGCAGATGTCTTTACATGCTTTATCGATTTCGAAAAAGCATGCGACAAAGTCCAACATAACAAGCTCATCTCAATTCTACGGGAAACAGGAGTCGACGATAGAGATACAGCTATAATAGCAAAGCTATACCTACAGCAAAAGGCCAGGGTTCAAGTAGAAGATCAAACATCAGAAGAGTTTAGAATAAAAAGAGGAGTTCGGCAGGGCTGTGTGCTATCACCGATTCTATTCAACGCCTACTCAGAACACCTTTTTAAAAAGGCCCTAGATAACGTAGAAGAGGGTCTTGTAATAAACGGCGAAATGATAAACAATCTAAGATATGCTGACGACACGGTTCTGATGGCTGATAGTGCTGAGGAACTGCAAAGACTGATAGACTGCATAACACCAGTATGCGAACGATACGGTATGAAGCTGAATTGCAAGAAGACTAAAATCCTAACAATCAGTAAAAACCACATCGATAATCTCCAGTTTACCGCCAACAATACAGTTCTTCCAATTGTCGAGTCAATCACTTATTTGGGATGTACACTAAATAAAGATTGGGATCATTCCCGAGAAATAAAATGTCGAATTGAAAAGGCGAGAGGTGCATTCAACAAGATGAGAAGCATCCTATGTAACTTAACTCTCAGCATTCATACTCGAATTAGGGTCCTAAAATGCTACATACTGTCAGTTCTCCTGTATGGGGGGAAGCCTGGACCCTCTCTGAAGCATCCTACAGACGAATAGATGCATTTGAGATGTGGTGTTATCGCCGTATGCTCAGAATCTCATGGGTTCACCACATCACAAATGAGACGGTAATACTACGGGTAGGAAAAGAGTTGGAGTTTCTCACAACTATCAAACGCAGAAAAATGGAGTACTTCGGACACATCATGAGAAACGAAAAATATCACCTTCTCCAACTAATCCTACAAGGAAAAATAGAAGGGCGCAGAACACCAGGGCGCCGCAGAATATCATGGCTACGAAACCTGAGAATATGGACCGGAATGACCTCCACAGCTCTATTCAGGGCAGCAGTAAATAGAGTAATATGGACCAATGTGATAGCCAACATCCACAGAGGATAGGCACAACAAGAAGAAGAAGAAGGCAATTCCGAGAATCTTCCTGGGGAGGTTGACCGGCCTCCTAGATAAGACCAACAGCGAAGTGTTGTTGTCGGTGCTGGGATCAGAGCCCATCACACATTTGATGGGCCGCTTGAGCAAGTTGGCGGGCGAAGTCCCCGATGCGGCTTTCTGGAGAGAGAGATTGTCAACCCAAGTTCTCTCCAGGGGCCTACAGCAGGCGGCCGAAGACCAGGCAAGTCGCTCGTGGATCGATAGCAAGCCCCCCGGCTGGTCTGGGACGGACTACGTGCGAGCTGTCCAGCTCCGTACGACGAATCTCCCAACCAGAGCGATACCATCAGCTCCGGTAGATGAACGTGCCTGCCGCGGAAGATGCCCTGTTGACGAGAATCTCTCACATGTGCTGCATACCTGTCCTGTGACACATTGGGAGAGGATCGGAAGACACAATGAAGTTGTGAAAAAGATCGCCCGCCATTGCAAGAGTAAAAGGTGGGATGTCGAAAACGAGCCGCACGTGCGTTGCGCGAGCGGCCGACTCTATAAGCCTGATCTCGCAGTCCATCAGCGAGAGTCAAACACCACGGTGATCTCTGACATACAGGTAGCCTGGGATGCGACCGAACTTTCGGTGCCGTATGTTAACAAGCGCGCTAAATACGACGTCCTCGATTTTCGAGAGGCTGCGCGAAGGAGGTGGCCTGGAAAGAATCTGGTCTTCGCCCCGATAGTCCTAGGGGCCCGCGGCATTTGATCGCGGATAAACAACACCGACTCAGAGATCTTCCAGGTCCCCCCTCACGTACGACGCAGCTGCGTGCAAACGGTGCTGAAATGGGGCGGCTCGATCCACATGGCCTTCTCGAAGGCTGTGTAGTCGAGGCAGGGGCGCCCGCGTAATGGGGCCTAACCGTTGACCCGGTTAGCGCATCAAGTTGGTGTCTGCCGCTTGTCGAGGGAGCAGACGCTTTCCACTCACTATTGACAAGTATTCCGACTTATAACAGCAAAGTCGTCGACCATTCGACAACAAGTCTCTTCGGAGACTCATGCTCCCCGCAGTAGGGAGCTTACCCTTAGCGAGAGAAAAACTATTAGGTGGTATAAGAAAATTGCCATCCACATCTTATTAATGATGCTTTTGGATAGCTTTCATCTATATAACAAGTACTCCAGCAAAAGAAACATGAGTTATTACGATTTTCGGCACAACGTAATAAAAAGTCTTTTGGCGGAAGGAGAAGACAAGAAAGCCAAACCAAAGAATCTCCCTTACCATTTGCCAGAAAAATTGCAGCTCGATCAAAAAGGACGCCAAGTGAGAAAGCGTTGTAGAGTTTGTTATGAAGAAAACGTTCGAAAAAATACTTCGTTTTTTTGTGCGGTGTGCCCAGATAAACCTAGGCTTTGTCTCGGTAATTGCTTTAGATCCTACCATTTGAAAATGTAGAAAATATTCATGTTTACTTCTAAAACTTTAATTTAAGTCTGCTTTTTAACACCTTTAGTTTGCATTTGCCAAAGAAAATTATCCAATTTAATTTGTTTACGTTATTTTAAGTGTTACAATATATTTTTCAACTGATTAATAAAATTTGTAAGGTTTCATGAAAATAAACGTTGGAATTCTTGTTCTCCGTTTGTGTTAAACCCAAAATTGTGACTCAATTGTTGAGTCATCGGCTTTTTACCTAGAAATTTAACACAAGAGGTCAGTGACTCAACACTTGAGTCATAGTGCCTTTTAGGTCAAAAGCTTAATAAAACAATTAATAATTGTGTAAGGAATACTAAAATATTCTTTTTGTACATGTTTGCTATAAAATATCATAGCGGCCACTGGAGAGATCTCCCAAAATTCTATAAGCAGTCAACGTGTTAAGGTCACTTGTATTTAACTTGCTACGTCCCTCCTATTCTAGTGCAACAATCGAGCGAGTTTTCTCCCAAATTAATCTGCAAAAAACTCAAATTAGAAACCAGCTTCAATGTGATACTTTGAAAGGGCTGCTGTTTACTGAAAGTTTAATATCCAACAGCAAAAAATGCTATGATTTTAAAATTACCCCTGATCTGGCAAAGAAAATAAATAGCGAAATGTATTCATCAACAGAGGAAGTTGCTGCAGAAGTCCACTCATCGGACACAGACTCAAGGCCGAAATATTCGAACCTGTCACATGGTATGAAAAAGTAGTGTGTGTGTGTGTGTGTGTGTGTGTGTGTGTGTGTGTGTGTGTGTTATCTTAAAAAATAATAAAAATGGATCTAGTGGAGGATCATCTGGAGCAGAAAGAGTTGGAAATAATAGACATTTTTAATCGACCACGCAGGTTAAGAAGACCCTATGACATAAGAAATCAATTTCAACAACATAATAATTTTAATGTTTGGGATAATCAGGATTTTTTCCAACGTTTCCGCCTGAGTAAACCTTCAGTTTTACATATCCTTGGACTCATAGAAGAAGAACTGAGACATCCAACAGACACGTACTAATAAAAATAATTAATTACTTATAAATCAGTATCTACCAAAAATTTGTGGTAATTAACATTGTAAATTTATTTCAGAAATCACCCAATATCTCCTCTTCAGAGATTACTCATTGCATTACGTTTTTATGCCACTGGAAGTTTTTACGTGACAGTTGGGGATTTTGGCCATATTCATATACATATATTTTCCCAATACGGGAAAAGAAAAAACTAATGTGCAAGTCAAATTTAAAAGAATTGCTCGATTTCCAAGAGTTTTGGGAGCTCTCAATTGCACCCACGTAAAAATACAGTCACCTGGCAAGTAAATTAATAAGAATGAACAAATTTATATTGTTTCTAATTTTAGGGGGCCCCAATGGAAAAGTTTTTAGGAATAAAAAAAGATATTTTTCCTTCAATGTTCAAGTTATTTGTGATGCAAATTACATTAGAGATGTACACAATTTCCCATGTCAAACCTCAGGAATTTTACTCTTCCCCATCTGGCAACTGATTACGTTAGCCTCGATCAACTGCTAACTAGGACAATTTTTTCTTCAATCAATTTTAGGTCAGTGAATAGAGACATGATAACTAAAAAATTTAACATTAAGGCTGCCGTAAAGAGTTGACTAGGTCAGTTTCCTCCCAGATTTTAAATTAGTTAGATCACCAAACATACAGGAAATTGGCGCCACAATGTCTGGGCGAACAGCCTAACAAACATTTGAAACCGAAAACAAAATTTTATAGCCCATTAACTTGATCGAGACGTGACTGAAAACCATAACAAATTCAAAGTTTCATCAACAGATGGTCGTCAGCGCTTGTGTAGCGGTTTCGATATGTGGCGAAAGAGCTCCATAAGTTGCCAAAAATTTTCTTTAGTAGAAAAATACGAAAAAAATTTTGAACTACCAGAATCTCGTTTTATGACTTTTTTTGGTGGTACCAAAAAAATTTGTGGGCCCTTTAATCTGAAAAATCACTATTTCCAAAAAGCGCGCATCTTCAGAAACAATATTTTTTTCCTCTGGCCTCAAGTAACGCACAGCGTGGATTTTCATTTTGCTCGAAAAAGCAATAATTGGAGAATCAAAATCCTTTTTATGATACGAGAGAATATACACAATTAAATCCTATATGCACTATTTTGTTAGTCACATCTATTAAAATCAGTAAAGTTTCATGTTCAAATAGGTGGCATTTCATTTTTCACGATATGGATTTTATTCTTTTTTATGTAGATCGATAGCCTCAAGTATTAAGATGATATGATCTCGCATAACCCCTAGTCGCGTTTCAAAAATAAAGTTTCTAGAACAAGAAATGTAAGACGCGGTTAATTACGGTTTGGCAAGTTGTGTGAACGCGACGGAGATGCGTATACGGTAAACGTAGGCACTGAACAAAGAGAGCAACAAAATTGTGGTAAAAGGAAAAAATGATCAAATTATCATAAATAATTTATTTTTCAAATCAATATCATAAAGAGCTGATAAGTGATCAAATAAATTCGTCAAAATAGTAGGTTATAAAAAATTACTATTATTTTATTTCATCACATTTATATTGTTGTCTTCTACTTTATGGTTCTAAAATAAAAAAATTACGATGTAAATGAAAAATAACTTGCCTTCTTTGTCTTTATCTACCGCCTTCCCACTCGTAATAGCAACGTTTTAATAAAATAATAAAAAAAATGTAAGAGGAAAGATTGTCGGTGTTTGCCATTAATCCCATTGAAACTGATATCGCAGACAGGTTAGACGTAGAGGAAATAGTTAGTGAGTTTTCTTTATTAAAAGTGCGAAAAGTGCTCATGTAAATAAATTTTAAACAGAAGTAGCCATTATTATTTCATTAGATATACCTACTTATACAAATTATTACAGGAGTTTTTCTTGCTATACATTTTTGTACTAATATTCAAATAATGTATACATCTCACATTTTTAGTTTTTAAATTACAGACAAAAATTTCATTCAAGCTTTAATTTTTTTAAGCAAAAACCATTGGAGTTAGACTTTTTAACGAAGCATTGTCAAGGCACTTTTTACAATAAATCTAAATCTGCAATTCATCCAACTTTGGTTTTTCTTATGGGCGTCATATTGGATTTTAGCATTTATTGATTGACTTTTATTTTTTGATTGCAACACAATACTTTTTTACATTTATGCCTAATTTTTAAAATTTTCAATGGTGAGAAAAATTTTCATTCACATTAATATTCAGTATGAAAATGCGCAACTTTGCCCTAATTTAACCGACTTTGTATCTCTGAGATTAAGCGAGCTCTCGAAAAACGGACACCCTGTATAATATGTTAATAAAGATCAATTCATATAGTATAAATTTATTTATTGTTTTATTTATTTTATTAAATATGTAATGAAATGTGAATATTACTGATATAGTTTAAAAAATACATACTACATATTATTCTACATTTTTGGGCGGCAGTTGCTATCTTGCACAGTGCACACACCTCGGCACATACCTCTAGATTTCCTACAGCCGGGCCTGTAGGTACTTTATATTATTTATGTTAATTTGAAAGGGCTTTTATTATTAACATTTGTCAGTCTTCTTCATACCGCTACATCATCCGACAATTAAAGATTGCTGCACGCAATAATTAGCAAGATCCCTTTGATATTGTTTACTAATTATATGGTCGGCCTTATCACATTCCACACTTTTCTCCATGTACAAAGACGTGGAACAAGAAGGAATAAATACGTGATGACTAGGGCAACGTCAGAACTACCTAGTTATATTTAGCTCTTTATCACCGGATCGGAAATAAGACCCGAGACCGATTTCAAAATCTCAAATATAAACAACACGATGCACCCTGGAATCGCAAAATTCTTGTAGAACAGCGCCAAAACGCGCATATGGGAAAACCCCTCAAATACATAATGGTTTTACGTATTGTTAACTGCCGCGATCGGGCGGAATCGTCGAGAGGATCTATTTGGTAGCCCTCCACGAGTTCATGGGGTTAGCAAAAACGGGAAGGCCTAACTCATTTCTGTTTTCAGGATTATAAAGCTGAAGAATTGACCTTTCAGCTAAAAGAAATATGAAAGCAGTAAAAAAAAAATTCCTACGTAATACGTGGCTTCAAAGTTGCCGAACTTTAAAGTGTTGTTACTTTATAACAAGAAAAAAATGCGATTAAAAATTACTTTAGCCAAATCTTTGATGTTTTGTCATTACGTGGGTCAAAGGAGAACTTGATTGTATCATTAGGTTGCTCTAACGCCATGAACTACGAAAGCGTGTTTTGCCGTTTTCGCGCCCGTTTCTTACGGCAGTCTTAATTCTGTCATTTTTAAAACTTTGCCGTGGAATGTGTAACGAATCGAAGCGAAACTATAAAATTTTCCAAATCGATTAACGGTCGACATCATTGTGAAAATCGGAAGAATTTAAATTAAGCGATATCTCAACGAGAAAAAATGTAACATCGTTACAAACTCGATACAGTTTTCGTTACAATATTCACAATGCACAGCAAAATTTGCAGAAACTTATGAATTAGGCATAATAATTAATTATCATTAATAAACATTTTTTCATCTAATTTTCCAGCAAAAATATTAACATGCTTGCAAAACTACAATCAACTTGCTAAAATCGCCTTACAAGACTGTAAATTTGCAACTTTATTCGGTGACGGCATGGTTTATTTTTTATAATTTACAACAAAATCAATAGTTATTTACGTAAAAACGATTAGTTTAAAGTTTAAAAAATGTTAGAATTAACGTTAAATTTTTTACCTATTCACTGGCCTATTTGATGAAAACTAAACGACAAAACTCTTTAATCTCTGAAACAATAACGGAACCACTTCACATGAAACAACTTATTATAAAACAAAATTATTTCAACTTTCCGTTTAAAAAAAAACTTCTAATAGACCTTTTCATTTTAAAAAACTGTCAAGAGATGATGACATTTGTTTGGGGCCATGTCAATGTTTGTTGACAGAGTTTTTCCGGAAATATCAATTTAGAACAAGCAAATGACACTAATCATTCATCCATAGCTCATCAATTAAGATTTTAAGGCGTTGATAAACGATTAACGATTTATTTACGTTCTCACTAGCCAACATATCGATTATGATTTAGTTGATCGGGGGCTGTGTTCTCTGTTAAATCTCGACAGTATGCTAGCAGTACGTAACGTTAATTCAGCCGAACATAATTAATGAAATGCGGAAAATGTAGTATTTTAGTTATTATAATGCATAAACCACACCCACAAAATTATTGAGAAATGGCATGACAGGGTGTACATAGAAGATTTTAGCAAGTGGGTATAAGTATATACATCCGGCCAATTAAGTAATGCACAGGGGTGAACAAATAATTCACTTTTCTTACGTTATCATCATGTGTAACATAGAAAAATTTGTAGGAGACATTAGAAAAGCACAGGGGATCACAAATTGTCAACTTTTTCTATGCTATACTGGATAATAATGTGGTAAACGTAGATTATTAGTGCACCCCTTGTGCATTACTTAATTGGTCGGCTGTACATTAACAAACTTGCTCCATCGCAAAATGCTGTTGTCCTTGCATCTTTCTAACAACGTTTAGCGACACCCCTACATTTCAGGCAAATAGACCGCAAGGAAAACTTCCTATAAAGTTGTTTGAGGCGTTAAACCTTCAAAAGTTTTCGCACTTGATTTCGATATTGGTTTCGAACAGAAAAAGATTGAACGACTCACCCCGGAAGCAGTTTCATGGTGTTTTTTGAATCGACCTGTAAACAAAGAGAAACTTAACATTTAGCTGATGCTATTGACAAAGAAATTACTTGCAAAAAAACTGGGTGCCATTTCATTCCTCATGTCCACTTGTTGCAAATGTCGTCATCCACTCGCTTCCCTTGCACTTGATCTTCTGCTGTAATCACTTCACCAGTTCAGTAATTAATTCACGAACGTTTTGAAAGCACAATCATTTAACAACAATTACCGTTTTTAAAGAACTAATAAAAATACGTGAAGACGTCGAGTCATCATAACCAAAAACGGCCATTTTATTACACGCTAGCGTCGTCAACCACGCGACCAGTCGACCACGCTACATGTCGATAAACTGCGCATGTGCTGCAATATTGCGCACAGACATAAAGCAGGACCGGCTTCCAAATAATTTGTTGAAATAATCAAGGGTTGATTTAGGGCAGTGGCGGCCCGTGGCCCTCAGAGTTGAGGCGGCCAATAATAATAATATGTAATAACAATACCCCTATTTTTTCTCTAGTTTGTCAACTTGAATTTTCTATTATGCGAAAAAATTCGGTCATTGTTTACTTTACCTACTCTTCAATTTTCAAAAAACTAATTACACCAACGCATTCCTCACCATGTATACATTACGAAAATCAAAATCTTTTTTTTGTGCAAATCACTTCTATTTTTACTCTTATTTTCCTTGCCCTAGCACATCTAGGTACATCTATAAATATTGTATAAAATTATTTATCGTTTGTACATTTTATTGCTTAAAATGGCATTATAATGATGTTTCACGATGATTTCCAAAAAAAACACCGCAAAAAGCGAATAGTGGGCATTGTAAACAATTACCAAAAATTCAAGTTGTCCAGCAAGAACCAACGGGGAGGTCTAAGGAGGTCTAAGAGTTTTCTTGCCAGGATTGTCATTTCTCAATATCAATCAGGCATTGGTGAACTCAATGACCAATCGAATAAATGTCCAGAAGTTGCGGTAAGTTTAAATGTAAGACGCCGTGCCGGACCTAGCTGCTAAAATCGTTGATTCAGAAAATTTATTAATTCATTACTGTTAAAAAGTTCTGGAATTCTGGGATGTCCTTTTAAAATTCCCTTTGATGGAGACTTGATTTCGGGTGAACTTGGATGCAGTTAAAATCCTGTTGTTATTTTATCGTTAAAACAAATGGAAAACACGTGACCTAAGCCGGCACTCTCGGCCCTGGCCGACTCTGGGGAGTATTCTTCGACATACGTGCTGCTCAAACACACGGAGCTGGGTCAAAGACGTACGCGTGTTCTTGACGCTCAGCATCGGCCAAACATCGCCGTGCCGTAGCGTTTCCGAGAATGAAGCGAATTATTCCGAGCCGCCACGAATCCTGTATCTACATTCCGCGGCACGAGTTTTTCAAATTTTCAAATATGTATTACAATTTTAAAGTAAAAATTAAAAAGAAACAGTTTTTTTCTGTCTCTGAATTCTTTGGTACGGCAGGGCCGTACTTGCCTCCCCTGACCAGCCGCCACTGATTTAGGGGGGCTAACAGGGCTAAAGCACATAAACCCGTGGCAAAGGGTGTGCCCACGGCTACATCAGAAATCGCTTATAATTAAATTAGACACTGTAAAATGAATTTATAGGGACCGCCGTGATTCTCATTTTCACTGGTTCCTAGGCATGCCTGCAGTGGAACAGGAAGCTGACAGAATTCTCGAAATCATAAATCTTGTCGTTTTGAGTAAAAACAAAAAAGAATGGGTTTGCTTTGGGTTGTTTTTAAAGGTAGCTGTAAATGTCTCTTCTCCTTGCGTTGTAGTCCAAGAGGCAGTAAATTTTTTTGATACTTATTTTTCTAGTTGGTGTCTATTAATTTGTTTGTTCTATTAATGACCCTAATCAACAATTTTTGAGTCTGGCAAAAATATTCCAATTGGTTCTATAAATAAAGAAACTGAGTCAACTTATTTTTCCAGTTAAATCTTTCACATTTACTAAAGTATATCATAAAACTTACCAAAAAAAAAGCAATTTGGCTTATCTCAAGTTGAGAAAAGTAATTCTGGCTGAAAATTGGCGGATCGAAAAATTTGATCGATTTTTCGAATTTCTAACCCTTATTTTCTAGAAAATTTTTACATTGTCATAGAAATGACACCGAATTCAATTTTTCTATTGGCTACTTTTCAGTGTCGTGCTATTTTCATCATAAATCTGGCGGCATTTTCAAAATTGCAAAAATTGAAAATTATCCCTCTTATCTTCCCAGTTTTGAAAATATCTTACATGATAGTTTATACAATAGTTTTATGGAAAAACAAGTCTGGCTGTTATTTAAAAAACACAAAACCCTTGCCAGACTTTCTGTGATATTGACGATAGCCACGAGAAAAATGATGCTTATAATGAGTCTCGTCAAGAAAGTGACAGCGAAAGCGAGGAAAAAGTTGATGAAACAAAAGAAGAATTCAATTAATTTGATTTTGTACACGCATATCTTGAAGTTAAATAGAAACTTTCTACGATTTTCATTAAAATTAATGACGTCATAAATAAGATATTTTTGAAATTCACAAAACGTAATTCTGTATCTACTCTATGGGTGATTCACGTAGCCCGTGCATTAAAACTTTTTCAACTTCGAGTTGGATTAGAAATTTGAAACTTGGTAGGCAGGCATAATCAGTTATGCTCATTCTATCTAAAATATTTTCAGCTCTCTAGGTATACAGGATGTGCCAAAAGTCGGTATCAACTTTCTTATTTTAAATGGAAGTGTACCATTTTTTCTACAATAACTCTGAGTTTTCATAATACTTTTTATGTGAACTTATCTGACAATTTTTGACATTATGTTAATTTATGTGAAAAAAATGATTGATGTGATAGCTTAGGAAGAAATTCGTATCTGGCAGACAGTTCAGAATTTATGAAAGCCAATTTGCAAAGTACTTCTTTCGAAGTCCAGACTAACTTCTGATATCTTAATGGTGGTTCCATTTTGTACCATATGAGCGAAGACAATTTTCAAATATCGCAAATAAAAATAATCACAAAGTCATTTGTTTCAAATGACATCTACTGATTTTTGTTGCATCATTCGATAGAAAATTGTATTTTCAAATGAGTTACTTAAGCATTCTCTATACCTAACTTCATCCCCTATCAAATTAAAAATTAATATCCAGAAATTCCATTAATCTTGCCAAAAGATTTTTTGGTTTTTCAAGTATGCCATAGAAACAAAAGACAATTACAACCATTTTATTATCGCATGCGCGAATACTTTTTTAAGACAAAAAGGTAATTTGAAGTACTTCTTTAATAGTTCTGAAATAGCCAACACTAAGGAGACTGACTTGGGGTGAATCAATTTATTATGCATTATCATGTCAAACGACATTCTTCAATATTTTTACATAACAAATTTATTTCCTAATTTAATTGTTGCATAAAGTGCAATTGGTTTTCAATATCTTGCAGCTTCTATATCGTTTGTTCTTTTTAGTTCTCTTAAGGTATTCCTTCGAGCAGACGAAGTAGCCGCCAACATTTTTTCCAGTGCTTTGACTCTTAAATAAATTGAAACAATTTTCTTTCCATTTTATTACTTCATTTTAACTACGCTTACCTTTTTTCGATATACGACATATATATTCCTACTGCAATGATACCAATAACGAATGCAATGAGCACGAAAAATCCAGCTGCTGCATGTTGGGCATATAATCGTACCGCTTCAGTTTCCATCATTGCTACAACAGATTTGGTTAAATAATAATTGATGTCAGAAGCAACACTTCTATTTTAATATCAATATTAAATGTAGATATTTATCGTAGTCATTGGGCTTAATGCCTCATTCCGTGGAAAGCCTAGTCAGTAGCCGTATTGCCGGCAAAGACTGTAATCAAATAAATATTCCATTGTTTGACTGAAATCTTACTTCATGACGGGGATTGGCTGTTTGATTTTAGATGAAAATAAGAAACATTTTTTCTTTAGTCAAATGCTGAAAAATCTTGAACGATTCGGGAATGCAACAGGCAATTCTTAAAATGACGTAAAAGTTCTGTCAAACAATGGAATATTCATTTACGCGGAATGCGCATTACGTCCAATGACTGCAATATTTTTATTTATAATACCCCGTGCATACTAGAGCATGTGATTATATCAAATTATATTGCCTTAATTCTGTAAAAACTACCTAACATTATGTTATTTTAACATTTATGTTATAACATATGATAACAACCATTGAACCAGAGAAAAATGTGAATCGCCGACGGTGAGCTGCGAACCTACGGCGGTTCGAGCCACCCTTCCTCTGCGGCTACGGGACTCACGTTCTTGCCCTGCGTTCAATCTCGGTCTCAACTCTCTCGAGTTCCCAATTGTCTACCCAACAAATGGGTCAACAGAGCCAACAAAAACCAAATTTTTCCATAAACCCTCGCTTGTTAATTTCCTCTTCTTCCACATTTGTATGAAATTGTATCTATTCAGGCTCAAGCATTAGTAGTTCGGTAATAAGTCGACATACAGTTGATATAGCACGACAAATAGATGACTGACTCAAGGCAGTCACCGATGACAATCCAACAACATTATGTTGATAGAATCCATGTCCCAAAAAATTCAGTATTGCCAGCACTTTCAAATAGGGTGGAGTAGCAGTTTTACAATAGGCGGCCTAATGAGGCTCGAGTTGATCGATTAACACTTGAGCAAGGTTCTTTGTGAATAGAAATGTTTTTTTAAACTCTCTGTCGGATAATACTTCGAATGTATTTTGAGCGTCCCTCAAACCTCTTCTGTAAAGTCGCATACGATTTTCTCTATCATCTTTATCCGCCAGTAAATACACCATCACCTAAGCTAATTCATCGATTTTCTGTTTCATAGCTATCACTTCAGTATGAACTGAATATACTTCACTTTACTACTACAATAAAACACATGAATTGCAGATTCCGAAAGCACTTGCTTTGCCCACTACGCATACTCCACATCTCTAACATTTATCTGGTAAACTTAACTCCTTACATTGGGCATTTTCGGCGCTGTTAATTTTAAAGCAAATGTTAGCAACATAATGTTCCCAACAGTGCATGTTGCAGTTACAGAATCAAAAATTGGTAACATTCTGTAAAAACTAACATTACATAGCCTATAACATAATGTTAAGCTAAACATTTTCTTACAGAATCACACCAAAGATATGTAATGTTTGTCCAGATAAAATTACAAAGTGTTCGTGTCTTTCAAAAAAAAAAAATTGATTAACTCAAACGGTAAGTAGAGATGGCATCTCAAAACCTTATCAGTTTTGTTAATTATTATAAATAGCAATAGTAGGTGCCAAGTTTTCATCATGTCAGCGTATGCTGTAAAAAAGTTAAAAGTTTACTTCAAAAAGTAATCAACCAAAAGAATCACACAAATGAAGAAATTTGCAAGTAAGTAAAAAGTCTAAACTACTATAGGTGGAAGAAAATAAAGCTTTAAATTCGACCAGTTCATATTCTGCACCGACAGTAGTGTCCAACAGCATTATGAAACATCGACTACACTAGTAGTTTTTCCTTAACATTTCGTGTTATCTACAATGTTATAGTATTAAGTAAATGTGATTTAAAGTTTATTTATTGCGTGAAAGGGAAGCAACCAATGGTGTTTCTTTATCTCCTAAATTACTTTAGTTGTGAAGTAGATCTTGGAGACCAATTTGAATCAAGTCTGTCTGTGATAGGACCATTGTTAATAGTTCCTCTACTATTTAGTTGGTTTCTGTAATTAATGTATGATACCACCTTCGTTGTATGAATCCGTGGCTAAGAGAATTGCATGCCCGATGAAGAAAATCAGTCCATAATTGCGTTGAGTCAGGCTTCAAAACTAAAGCAAATTTTCAAGATTTTGTTCGATCTCTAGAATCTGTAAACATGAGCCTCGAAATTGATCCATTTTTGAAGTCGATCGGTCAAGTATCATTAAAAATACGGTTAATTATATCGATGTCATTAACCTTTTGCTTGTAACGATATTACTATTTCATATTCAGTTGAAAAATGTTCTAAGCTGGTATTAAAATTCAATTACCATTTCTAAAACTTTTTATTATCACATTTTGAAGTTACGTCATACTGATACAAGATGCTGCAACTTCAAGGTTTTATTAGAAAGCTATAATAGGTTTTTTTCATCAACCAGTTCTGAACCGTAATCGAACTATTGCACATGCGTAATGAAAAAATACTGTTTCATCACGTTTGAGAACTGAACAGTTGATTATAGAACTCACTAGTTCTCTATTTCGTCAGCATTGAGAACGGTAATTGAACCGTTCTATATGGTTCAAAACGATTCTTGCACTTGAGCAGGTACGGCTGGGAACTGCCGGGTCTTGTTTTAAATCGCGGCCTTAAGCAAGTTACAATGAGATAAACACAACGGCTGTGCAAAAGTAAATAAAATAAACTTTCGTGGAGACCTTAAATGTGTGTAGAAATCTATTGTGCACAATCGAAGTAAACATTGTCCACAAGTACTTCACTCCATATCTTACCGTATTTCAGAGCATTTCTGGTAGTGGTGCTTCTTATAGTATAGTAAAAGATGATCTTTTAATACAAACTGCTTACCATTGCTTATCTTGTTTCATAGCATTATGGTCCGGCCGACCAACAGGTAGGGTAATAAAACAATTAAATTCGTAAAAATACATATCAATTTCATTTTACTTGTGAAAAATAATTAAAAATCGGGGTTTTCTAGTGATTTTTTACAATTAAAATCCAAATATTTTAAAATTTATAAGCGGTTTCACAAATTTCATTTCTTTATTTCTCTATCTGTTGGCCGGCCGGATTATATGGTGCTCTGTACAATAATGGTAAACACAGCCTGCAGCCGGTCCTGTCCTACTTGATCTGTTGAGATTTCTCAGTGTGCGCATGTGTAGTAGTGTAGTGTTGTTGCAGTTTGCAGTTGACATGTGCTTCAATTGTTTACGTTAGAGTTTTTTAGGTTAAATTATTTTATTTTCCAGTTTTCAACGCGTTGCTTGAAAAACTTTGTTGTTAAACTAAAAGTTTTTATTTTCTTATTTACTAGCAGTGAGTGCCGCTGAAAAGAAAGTGCAGAAGAAGCCAACGGTTATTCTGCAAGTACATATGATAGACCCTACATATTTTTATTCTTATAACCCTAAATGCTAATTTTCTCTTATTTACAGGAAAATTTCCAGAAAAGTATGAATCTGCGGTATGACCGAATCTGCTTCCGGGGTGAGTCCAAAGCTATAAATTGAAATTCACCAAATGTTGGAAGAAATGGCCTATTCACTCTACGAATACTCGAAGAACTGTTGCTATGTGTTTATTTTCTTTCAGGAACAACACTGTTACTGAGCAAGTTTATTTAAGTCTACATACCTACTTGACACAATTTGACTCAAATGTGTTAATCTTGTACTAGTTATTTAGCAATTCTTTGTTTAATCCATGATTTTCTGAACATCTAAATTTAAGGGTGTCTATTATATTGACATATTTGAGTAGAACAGTTAAACTAAATATCTCAAGGGTAATTTTCTATTTAACAGGTTAGATTATTTAATTCGGTTGAGGTTTATGTTTGTCAAAATAATGAATCAGTGATTAAATGCGTTGAATCAAAAAGGAGTATAACAAATTAACAGTGGACAGTCGACCAACTGGTCGGGACTATAAAACAACAAAGACTCGGACTATGGAACAACAAAGACTAAAGACTAACTTAACCTTAAGCAGGTTCCCATTCCATCAGCATGAGCAATAACGTTTAAAAATAAACCTACCCACAGCTAACCGAATAAGTATGAAGTTTTACTACTTCAACAACTTCATTTTTTAGTTGTAAGACACAGTGCCATAAATTGTATGGCCACAATAATCTACCCTCTAAAAATTAAATAATAAGTGTAAAACATTGGGGAAAATTTACGCCGTGATTTTGTATTCATAGTTTTAATAATGATTTGTCTTTCTCATAATTATTTAATGTAAGTGCACAGAGGTAGATGGTGCAGTAACATTTTTACATCTTTATAATAATTTTCGCTATATAAACATGTCATAACACAAAATCGTCCTTTCGTGTCTGGAAGTGCACATCGGTCCATTCAAAATAATATTAAGTAGGTATTCTTATTTTAATTTAGTTAAGAAAAGCGGTTGCTGTGGCCTAATTTTAAGACTAGCACTGTTGGTTTCCAAATGACGTTTGAGAATTTAGGTGGTGTGAGTTTTCTTTCTAATTAAAGGCAATAAAACTTCAGCTATTGTCTTCCTATTTTTTTTATGTTGTGTAATGTAGTTCATAAGTTTATTTCGTTATAGATGAGGGTTGACGAGATAGTCGATTTAAGGAGAATCGGTTAATTATGAAATATCTGATATTAGTTTGTGGATCCCAATAGTAAAACCTTCATTAGAAACTGAAAAAATATTATCTTCATTATTAGTTAGCAAATCTAACTTTCTTTGTGGATGGAATGCGCTTAACTGTTCCCGTAGTAATTTGTGGTCTTCTGGAAGTGGAAACTGGCGCGTTGTAAATAATCAAAATAAAATATCTAGAGTTTTTATAGTTTTTTCTAGAGCTGAACGAAGTGATAATTTTACCAAGACAATGATGATTTTTGATAATATGAATTTAGAAAGAATAAATATTAAAATTAATGGTACCCAACATCCTACTTATGAATATCAGGTGAATAATGAGGATTTACAACGCTTGTATGCCGCATTCCTCTCATGTAATTATAAAAAAGATTTGGATGAAGGTACGTGCGTTAGCTATAAAGATTTTTGTAACCTCTATTTAGTTGTTGCTTTTGATGTAACAAAAGAAAATGATGAAAATTTATTTAGGAAAACAAAATCATCTGAACTAGAAGTTAATTGGACATTAAAAGATTATCAAAATGTTAATTACTATATATATGCTGTTGTTGAATCTCAAAGAATTGCAGATATGAATATCGTAGATGAAAAGATTTATTTGGAAATGAAGTAGGCGAGGTTTTACCGAGTTTTTAATTAAATAAATGAATGATTATAAAGTATATTTATCACCCAATCAAATAAAGAAACTCCAAAGTTGTAAAGAAAAATGAATAGATTGTAATATAAGATTCGATTTAACAGAAAGACCTAATAATACTATTAAATTAAGAGAAAATCAGATTGATGAAATTAAAAAGTGTAAAAAAGAGAAGAAAAAATATTGTGATATCAAATTTTCTCCAACACAGATAGGTGGATTTTTACCTGCTTTAATTCCTGCGGCATTAGCTGTAGCCAAAGCATTGGGATTAGGTGCTGCTGGTTATGCTGGTACTAAATTAGCACAAAAAGCCTTTGGAGATGGTATAAAAAAGAATAAAAAAAAAACACAAAAAAGCCGAATACAGGCAAGGCCTGTCCAGAGTCAAAGACGAAGACATATGGACAAGGAATAAAATTGATAGGAAATCGGGGTTAAGTAATATAGAAATATCTGATATTATGAAAAATTCGGGTTTGCCTCATGAAGCTACGCGAAATTTTCGAGGTGTTTTTGCAATTGACATGTTGCCAAAAAAAATGGGGAATATATAATTGCACTTTCCAAAAAATTTTCTAACTTTGTGCCAATAAACTTTAAAATAGCAAAATCACACTTTGCATTAGGTAAAGTGCCGTTAATGCGTGCGCAACGCGCAAGTGGTGTCATCACAGGAGACGAGACTGTACAAAGATCGAACACGCTTCGACTAGCGAGGTCGATAGAGCCGTGGAAAACAGGTTGCGCACCAATGGACAGCCTTTGGGTTCAAATACTCGTTCAAACGATACTTTTTCTTGGGAAAAAAAAGTTCTACGTAAGGTCAGTTCAGGGCCCTGTAATTTTTTTTTAAAACAGGATTAAAAATTACTACTTGAAAAGAACTTTTCTAATCTTTTTCCTTGTATCATTTTATAGTGGGTAAGCTTCAAGTTACACTTTACCTAATGCAGAGTGTGATTTTGCCATTTTATAGTTTATTGGCACAAAGTTAGAAGAATTTTACAAAGTGCAATAATATATTTTTCACGTTATTTTTGGTTATTTTGGTTTATTTTAAAGTATATAAAATTCTAACCCGTTTATATTTACGTTTCAAAGTGATATGTATCGGTTTTTCGTGCAAACCGTATTTAAAGAGCGTGTTAAAGTGCATTCTCTTTCTTCAAAGTGAAAGACTATTACTCTAAGTTATTGCTATTATTTTTATGTTGTAACAGATTTTATACTGAGCTAACGCTATTTTTTCAAAGTGCGTTTTCCTTATCAAAAGTGACATATATTATTTTTCTGTGTTTTACCTTTTATGAAAGTTTGAAGTAGTTTTTTAATGCTTATTCACTTCCTTTTAACGTTATTTTGGTCTATTTTGAAGTGCGAAAAATTCCAACTCAAAAAAAATTAGAAAAGATGAATCAGGTATAATTAATTTTCAACCCTCTAATGTTATGGCTCACACTGGGTATGTTACATAAACAAACCATATTTAAGAAATATTTTATATTTTGACAGTTTTGGAATATCTCCACCAGAAAAAATAGAAAAATATTTATTAAGTAGCGGAAAAAATATTGCGTGCAATAGCACGAAGTTACAAATGAATTCTTTTGTTTTATGTGGTTATTACTGTATATATGTGATAATTAATGTCAGCAGAGGCAAAGATTTTTATGATATATTATATTCTTTTAAACAGATACCGTGTAGTTTAAATGAGAAAAGATTCGCCTTTACTCACTCGTGATAATACCTACTATTTCAATATTTGAACGTAATTAAAAAATTATATATTATCTATATGTTATAAATGGAAAAATATCTACAAAAACGCTTGTATGTATACAGAAAAAGTTACATATATTTTTATAAAATTGGAATCGGATTATCTATTAGTAAATTATTATTTACTGCATCGGCATTATCTTCGTTAGCTTTACCTCCACTAGTTTGTTTATCTCTTGGCGCGGGGATGATAGAAATCTTAGATACGAGGTTAAAAATATCAGAAAGAATTGAAGAATATACCTAAGTTAATTTATAAATTTTATAGACAGTTATTGCATTTATATAAGGCTGATAAAATAAATGAAAAAGAAATAAATTTACGTGAAGAGGAATTTGTCAGTAATTTTAATTATTTTCCCAGAGAGAAATACCTAGAAAAAGTCCACTTAAACGGAAATTAAATTATTTGATTTAAAGGTTGATAAGTGCTATGAAATTACTGCTATAAGTAAATCAGATGATGTTGGTTCAACTAATGGATTATTCTTTATTTTACAAGGAAGGTTGAAGTTATATTTATCCGATGTTACTTATTTTTAGATCCATCAAAAATTAATAAGTTATATGAGTTATATGACGCTGTTTCATATTTTCTTGATAAAAAACAAAGAGTGTCTCTACAAAGAGATAATATGATCTTTAAGTCTAAAGATTATGCGAAGATTGTATTTGTAATATAATTATTTTTGAAGATATTCCAATTGTTTAATTTGATATTTACTCTAATAAATAAAATATATTATTCTTTTCTTATTTCTCACTACTGTAAAAAGTTCAGATGACAATTAACATTACAAGTTATTTAGAACAATTTGGGTATTTAGAGAGTAATGGATCATTATTAACAGAAACGTCTTTAACTAGTGCTTCGCATACCAATGAAGCATTAATAAAGTTTCAAGAATTCTATAATTTACCAACTGATGGAACATTAAATCAAGAAATACTTGCATTTATCAGTAAACCTAGATGTGGCGTTAAAGATAATCCAACAGCTTATAGAGTTCATTATCAAGAATGGAATAAAACAAATCTTAAATCGTAGTGTAGGGAACTCGAGTCATGTCAGCTGACGAGGGACGTTTTTTGTATTTGTTCGAATGTGGTTTTATGTCTTTTTAAGTATTATAGTAAAGCTACTTGCTTTCCGGAATGAGTCTCGATTAACAACAATAACGATATATTTAGTTAAATACAAGTTTCGATAAAAGCGTGGTTTATGTTGGGGCGATTTTTTTTTTTTTCCCCGGGGGGCCCGGCTGAACGCCGAGCCGCACACTGAGGCCAGATAGGCCCATTGTGTGCACCCCTGTGTGGTTTCTGGGGAGCCCTTTAGAGCATGCCTGTGCTTCTGATGAAGCCCAGTAGCCTGTTCATAGGAGCCCTCCTGATTTCTTCTTCCTCTAAGAAGGGGAAGTCTAGATACCTGGATCTCTGTGCAGCAAGAGCCGGACAGTGACACAGTACATGAAGAGGCGTTTCTTCCTCCTCTTCACACCTTCTGCACATAGGGTCCTCAAGAGAGCCCACAATGTAGAGGTGTCTTCTGAGGGGGCAGTGTCCCGTGAGCAGTCCAACCGCCTTCCTCAGATCCTCCCTGCTGAGTCTCAACAATTCAGCGGTTCTTTGCAGATCGGGACCTAAAATGAAGATCCTCGACTGTCGAGGTGCGTTCGCCTCCCATTCCCTAGAATGCCTTGCAGACACCCAGTTCCTGAGGGCACGCTTTGACTGGCTGGGAGAAATGCCCAGTGCCGGCTCCGGGCCAATCAGGCTCATCTCTGAACCCTTTTTGGCCAAGGCGTCAGCTCTATCGTTCTCCCCATGCCCCTGATGACTAGGAATCCAGCAGATAACAACCTTGTTGTGCTCCGCCAGTCTCCGGAGTTTCACGTGACAGTCCCAGACAAGCCTTGAAGAGGCCCTGAAAGAGCCTAATGCCCGTAGGGCAGCCTGACTGTCCGAGAAGATGCAGATACGCCTATTCGCATAAGCCCTCTCCAAATTCTCCGCCGCACATGCTATAATCGCGAAAATTTCGGTTTGAAAAACTGTAGCCAGCCTACCAAGTGCGAAGCTACGCTCCACCTTTGGAGACCCGCCAACGATTCCTGCTCCGGACCCCTTGTCGGACACCGACCCGTCCGTGTACCAGACGAGGCCACCCCGACGCAGTTGATCCCGATATTGGTTATCCCATTCTTCCCTGGAGGGGAGTAGAATGGTGTAGTTTTTTTCCATCATGAGGCGCGGGACCATGGCATCGCCACCCATTTGAAAAATGGGGGACTCGGCCAGCAGCCTGCTGGCCACGACCACATGTCCTATTGTGCGCCCCCGATCTTGCCACTGTCCAGCGGCCCGCAGCCTTAGAAAAGCCGCGCCGGCCTCCTCCGTCACCGTAAGGTGAAGGGGTGGGAGCCCGACCAGCATCTCAAGAGCCGCGGTGGGAGTTGTTGTAAACGCCCCTGTAACCGCTAAACAGGCCAGCCTCTGCAAGTGGTTTAGCTGTGACCGACCCCACTGTCGTTCAGTGCAGGTCCACCACACCACTGCACAGTATAAGAGCATTGGCCTTATCACGCATGTGTAAAGCCAACGCATAATGTTGGGTGTCAAGCCCCACGTAGTTCCGAAGGCCCTTCTGCAAGCCCAGAGGACGGCAGAGGCCTTCCTAACCTTTTCCTCTACATGTTTCCTCCACGTCAATCTGGCATCCAAGAAGACGCCCAGATATTTGACATTGGCGGAAACCTGCAGAGCATGTCCGAAAAGTCTGGGCCCACTGTAGTCGGCCCCAACTCTTCTTTTTGTAAAGACAACATACCCCGCCTTCCTAGGGTTGACAGTGAGCATATTGTCCTCACACCATTCCATGACGAGCCCCAGAGCCCATTGGTTGAGCTCATGAACCACGCCTAGAAATTTACCTGTCACTAGGATTGCCACGTCATCGGCATATCCCTGTGCGAAAACTCCAGACCTGTTTAGCCTACGTAGGAGACTGTCCACCACCAGGTTCCAGAGAAGAGGAGACAGGACTCCTCCCTGCGGACACCCTTGGGTGACTGATACTCTCATGCTATCAGTACCTACACTGGCATGAATTATTCTTTGAGAAAGCATGGCTCGAGTCCACCGGATTAGCGGTTCCTCTACGCCGTGCCGTCTCGCTGCTAAGCACATAGATTCGAAGGATGCATTGTCAAAAGCCCCCTCGATATCCAAGAAAGTTCCCAGGACATACTCCCCCGAGCCCATCCCTGCCTCAATCCTTCCCACCAGCTGATGGAGGGCGGACTCGGTGGACTTGCCAACTTGGTAAGCATGCTGGTTCGGGTGCATTGGGTGTTGTCCCAGCGCCCCCTCTCTGATATGTCTATCCACCAGCCTTTCCAGGGTTTTTAAAAGAAACGATGTAAGGCTGATGGGTCTGAAGCTCTTAGGATCAGCGTGATCATCACGGCCGGTCTTAGGTATAAAAACGACCCTGACGTCTCTCCAGGACCTTGGGATGTAGCCCTGTGCCACGCAGGCTCGAAATATATGTATCAAGGGTCGGACAAGCCCCTCCAGTCCCTCCTGTAGAAGAGCCGGGAAGATGCCGTCCATCCCTGCCGATTTGAATGGAGCGAAAGAAGCGATCGCCCATCTGATGTTTGATTCGGTGACGATGCGGGAGGCCAGCGCCCACTCCTCGGGCTCGCCGCGAAGATAGGGCACCCCGACCCACCCGTCCCCTTCTACCTCTACAGAGTTCGGAAAGTGAGTCCGCAGAAGGAGCTCCAGGGTCCCCCGACCAGAGACCGTAAAGTCCCCAGCCGGCAGCCTCAGAGCCCCCACCTTGGCCTCCGAACCTCTTTGCAGGATTTTCTGGAGTTTTGCTGCCTGCGGAAGACTTTCAATGTCCCCGCAGTAGATCCTCCAGGCCTCTCTTTTTCCGCGACGTATCGCGTTCTTAAAGTCCCTAAGAGCCCCTTTATAGAGCTCCCAGGACTCCGGGGAGTTTACAAGTCTGGCCCTGTTAAAGAGCCTTCTTGTTTCCCTCCGCAACCTTTCAAGGTTGAAGTTCCACCATTTCGAGCTGCCGGTTCTAGTCGGGCCGCGCAGAGGGCAGCACTCTTCGTAAGACTCGACAATAGCTCTCCTGAGTAGCTCCGAGAAAATCTCGGTTTCTGCGCTGGTGCGAAACCGACGGCAGGGCAGGGACCCCAGTCGACCACAAAGGACCTCCCTATAAGAGCCCCAGTCAGTGGCCTTGGGGTTCCTGTATCCCGCCCCCGGTATCTTCGCCCCTTTTATATTGTACCGGATATAGCGGTGGTCAGAAAGAGATGGCTCCCTCTCCACCCTCCAGTCTTCAATGTCCTGTGCCACAGAGAGTGAGCCCAGTGTAATATCTATCACCTCCTTCCTGACTGTTGTCAGGAAGGTTGGTTCGTTCCCCCGATTGAAAATCTCCAGCTCGGTAGTTATCAGAAATTCAAGCAGAGCCCTTCCCCTGGGATTGACCCCCGTGCTTCCCCACACAGTGTGATGAGCATTGGCGTCGCACCCTACGAGCAAGGGCCACCGCTTGCCCTTGCAGAATTCGACAACTTCCGCTAGCTCCCCAGACGGGGGCGGCGTTGCCGAGTCATAAGGGAGGTAGGCCGAGCAGACTACCAGAGTCTTTCGTTCTCCCACCCCCCCGTACTGTACACGAGCCGTAGCCACGTCCCTGGAGCAGAGTCCCCGTAAGGCCAGAGCCTCTACCCCAGGGGCAACATAGACACAGGCCCTCGGATTACATCCATCAATCCATCAGGTCCCGAGATAATCGAGCCCGTTCGTGATCCAAAACCCCTAATAAGCCCCCCGTTTACCCACGGTTCCTGTATAAGGGCGATGTCAGTGCACCACACGTCCATCCGCCTACGCAGGTATGCGGTGGCATCTATGCTATGGTGCAGATTTATCTGAACAAAAGCGAGAGAACCCAGGATTCGAGTCTAGGGTCCCCCGCCTTCCTCGGCGCGTCTGGCGACCTTTTCCTGCTCCCTTCGCCGCCTGCCAAGCAACCTCACCGTCGCCTGGCTCAGCAGAAAGCGGAGCCGGAAGTTTTTGGCTGTCAGGGCAGCAACGGAAGCGTCATCAAGCCCCACAATGAGACGCGTTGCCTTAAAGTTGACGCGCTCGGATCCGTGCAGACGCCACCGCCGAGCCTCTACCCCGACGTTGCTTTTCTCAAGGACCTCAAGTATGGCCACCGGAGCCATCTCTGGCCCAGGAACCCACACCATCGCTCTCTTGTATTTAGGGAGGTCGGCCGGAGCAACCCCCCGCAGTGGCGTCCCGCCTTCCGTGTCGATGCCTCGGAGCGTCCGGACTAACCAGTCCCGGGACCCGACATCTTCGCACGAGACGTGCAAAGCCCCCTGCCGAAGCTGGTTTCCAAGAAAACCGGGGACCGGCTCCCCCGCGGGGAGCCCCCTGATCACCCCCGCCAAGCTTAGCTGTAGGGCGTTAACCTGTGGTTCCGTGAGGGACACCTTAGGGTAGCCCTCCGGTATCACGACCAGGCGAAGTTTCTCGGCCACCGCCGGAAGGGCGGGGCGCGATTGAACTTTTGGCTTTTTGGCCACTCGCCTGTCTTCAGGTGGAGTGCCCTTAGCATCCCGACCGCGTTTTACCGCCCTCGAGATGCCACCGGGCCCCCCACCAACTTTAGTTTTGCCCGTTGTGGGCTTTTTGGGGGTTGTTCCCCCTTGGCTTGTCTCGGGCCGGGTCAGCCCTGAAAGGGCCGCGCCTGATTCCGGACTTGCCTGCGTCCCGGAGGCACCGGGAGCGCCTCCAGTCTGAGCCTCCATGGGATTGCCCATAGCCTGAAGGCGAGCCTTGCGCCTCCTCTTTTTTTCCGCTCCGCACACGTTTTTACGTGCGCGTGGCTTGGTTTCACGACGTTGGTCGGAGTTGGAGGTCTCTGGAGCCTCTTTTGAAGCTCCTTTGACCCCCGAGACGGTGGCCAAAGAGTCCCCGTGAGGAGCCTCGATGGTCACCAAAGTAGTTGTTTTGTTTTGAAATTCTGCCATGTTTGATCCCACGAGCAGCAAGGGAAATAAAATCGACTACGGCAGAGCCCCGCGTACCGCAGAAGGGGGAGAGCTACAACCGGAGATCCCCAGGTATCCGGAGGACATCGTTCGAGACTCACTAAACGCAGAGCCATCCATCCCTTAGGCACGATAGTTTCCACCCCGGGATTGCGGATTTTGCGTCAGGGTTTACTCCCCTAGATCCGTTGTATTTAGTATAAGCAGGGGCACCTCGCGCAGGTTGTGGCTCTTCACCACGTACAACGGTCCTGAGTAGTTTACGCTACTCCTGTAGGATCTAATCTACTTACCCCCCTACTTATTCTACTTACGCCCCTTGGGGCGATTAGTAGTCGAATCGGGAGTCTTCGGAGGCACCAGGTCGGCGAGTCGTCGGTAAAAAAAAGAGATTGGTAGAGGTTCTGTCCGGCCTTTATATTCCCTGGTGGTTCCCGGATTCGTCGCTGTTGTTAGTGGGGGTGCGCGGGAGGTAGCGCCCTCTCTGGTTCGGATCTGGAAACGTTAAGTTGCGAGGAAGGTCGCTACATTACTCCCCCTCCAGTGACTACGTAGTGTAGTCACGAAAACGAACAGGAAATTTGCATTTCCGTCCCTGTCGAGTAGTTGGAATCGGCGCCTCGGTTTCCGGTTCTGCTGAAGGTGCGGGTTCGTTATGTTGCGTCTTGATTCGCTGTGGGCTCGGCCTACTTTGTTTGTCTTCTACGGTCAAAAATGCAGGTTTGACCCTATCGATGGAAACCTTCATCTCCTTCCCGTTGAAATTGATAACCACGTTTTTTGGGTTTCGACGGACAACGCGATGTGGTCCGGTGTAGGGCTGTTGTAGTGGTTTCCTTACAGCGTCATCCCGAAGAAAAACATGACTGCAGTTAGTCAATTCGGGATGTACGAATGTCGGTTGGTTACCGTGGCGCGACGCTGGTGTGGGTCGTAGGTTCCGCATGTGTCGTTGCAGCTATCCCACGAAGGTTGCCGGATCGAGGATGTTTTGGGCCTGTGTGAAAAAAAATCTCCCAGCATCCTCAATTGCGTACCATATGTCAGCTCCGCTGGTGAGCATTGCAAGTCCTCCTTGAAGCTGGCCCGCAACCCTAACAATATGGTTGGCAGAAGGTCGATCCAGTTCGCATTCTCATGGCACATAATCGCTGCCTTCATGGTACGGTGCCAGCGTTCGATGAGCCCGTTACACTGTGGTCGGTACGCGGTTGTACGGTGGCGTTCAATGCCTAACAAGTTGGTTAGGGACGTTGTAAGCAACGCTTCGAACTGACGTCCTTGATCGGTTGTTATTATTCGAGGACATCCAAAACGTAAAATCCATGTCGCATACAGTGTCTTGGCGACGGTTTCCGCCGTTATTTCCACCATGGGAGCCGCTTCTGGCCATCTCGTAAAGCGATCAGAGATGGTCAAACAGTATCGAAATCCTGCAGAAGGTGGAAGTGGTCCCACGATGTCCACATGGATGTGTTCAAACCTAGAATTAGTGCGACTGAAATTCATTAGTGGGCTGCGAGTGTGGCGGGAAACTTTAGATTTCTGGCATCGGATACATGTGCGTGCGAATTGTTTGATTTCCTTGTTCATTGAAGGCCACACGTATCTCCTTTTGATGGCTGCTGCGGTGGCTCGACCGCTAGGATGCGACGGCCCATGGAATTGGTTAAAAATCTTCCGGCGCCACGTCTTTGGTATGTAAGGGCGGATAGTATTTGTTGAAGTATCGCAAACCAGCTCAGTGTCACAATCATTCGGGATGAACTTCCTCAATACCAACGAGCTCGTCGAAGAGGTGAGGAGTGATCGAAGTTCTTCGTCTCTTTCTTGTTCGGTGGCGAGCTCCTGGGGGTTTATGATGCTTGGGGTCACAATTTCCTCTATCCTGGATAGTGCATCGGCCACTGTGTTGTCGTCTCCGGGTAGATGTATGATGTGAGTGGTAAATTGACCAATAAAATCCAGGTGTCGGAGCTGCCTCGGAGACGCTTTTTCCGCCTTTTGACGAAACGCATACGTCAACGGTTTGTGATCCGTGCGGACGAAGAATGGTCTCCCCTCGATCATAAACCTGAAAAATCTCATGGCCTCGTAGATGCCAAGTAACTTCGCGGTCATAAGTACTGTATTTCTTCTGCGTTTCGCTGAGCTTTCTCGAAAAAAAACCGATGGGTTGCCACTCTTCCTCGAGGAGTTGCTCCAGGACGCCTCCTATGGCGAGGTCAGAAGCGTCTGTCGTTAGGCGCAAGGGGGCGTTGTCGAGGGGGTGGGCGAGTAGCGCAGCATTCGCCAAGTCTTCTTTGATTCGCATAAACGCTGCGTCTGCTTCCGGGTTCCAATCGATTATCCGGTTGTCGTTTTTCGTGCTATTTTTCAAGAACTGGTGTAGTGGGGCTTGCGTTTGGGCGGCATCTTTTATGAAACGGCGGTAGAAGTTGGTCATTCCTAAAAAACGCCGCAGTTGTTTGACTTTTTCGGGCCTGGGGAATTCCATTATTGCAACAACTTTCTCCAAAAGTGGCTTGCTCCCCTCTGACGAGATTTGGTGTCCCAGGTACTGCACTTGAGGTGCGCCGAAAACGCATTTTCCTGGGTTTAATACGATACCGTGCTCCTGCAGGCGCTGGAAAATGATTTCCAGGTGCTTCTTGTGTTCGTCTGCAGAGTTGGAAGCAACCAGGATGTCATCGATGTAACAAAAACAAAAGTCTAAATCTCCGAGGATCGAATTCAGGTGTCTTTGAAAGGTTTGGGCGGCATTCCTGAGTCCGAACGTCATCACATCACACTAAATTCGAATAATCCAAACGGGGTGCTTACGGCTGTTTTTGGTACGTCGTCTTCGGCTACTTTGATTTGGTTGTACGCTCGCACCAAATCGATTGTGGAGAAAATGGTTTTGCCCTGCAATTTATAGGAAAAGTCCTGGATGTTGGGTACCGGGTAACGGTCCGGTGTCGTGACGCTATTTAGACGCCTGTAATCTCCACATGGTCGCCATTCCCCAGCAGTTTTCTTCGGAACCAAATTAAGAGGACTTGCCCATGGGCTACTCGAGGGACGGCACCACCCCTGCTCCATCATGTACGCGAACTCTGCTTTAGCCACCTTCAACTTTTTGGGCGAAAGTCTCCTCGGTTTCTCCGCTATCGGTGGTCCCGTGGTAAGGATGTGATGAAGGACGGTAGAACGAGGCTTGGTCCCTGGAGGTGTGGGGCGCGTGATTTCGGGGTATTTTAGAAGGAGCTCGTGATACTCCGAACCTTTGGTAACTGTTGATATCGTAGACGAGTCGCAGTGTATGACTTCAGCGGTTGATGTTATGTTTGTTGACGTGTCGATAAGCCGGCGGTTCCTAATGTCTACTAGTAAGCTGTAGTGCAGTAAAAGGTCTGCTCCTATTATTGGCCGGCTGACGTCGGCGACAATGAACGGCCATTTGAAATTTCGCCTTAGTCCTAAGTTTAAAAAAAGAATTTTTGTTCCGAACGTTCGGATCGGTGTAGAATTTGCTGCAAAGAGGGTGATTTTAGTTGGGTTCATGCATACGAACCTACCCAAAAATTTTCGCGGTATTACGGATACGTCCGCTCCAGTGTCGACGAGGTAACGGACGGAGGATTCTTTGTCGGTTATGAAGAGGCGATGTTGGTATTGTTGGTTGCCTTCGTTGCACGCTGCCTCTTTTGCGCACGGCACCTCTAGTTTCCCTGGGTACAAGGGGCTCTGCACTTCCGGGCCTTCTCCCCAAACGTGAAATGGTAATAGCATAGCCCACTCGCTAATTGCTCTGCTTTGCGGGCCTGGCACCAACTTCTCGATTTTGATCGAGCTCACCCATTTGATTTGGATCTGTAGGAAGTTTCGTGACGGTTGCGCTGCTCCTGTCGGCCTCTGTCCCTGTCGGTTAGAAGCTGCTCCATTTTTGTACTTAATGCAGAGATCTGGCTCTGGAGCTCTCTTATGGGGTCGGTAGATGGCGGGGCGGGCTTCGTTAAGTAGGTTTGGTTAAAGTTGGTGCTGCCGCTGCCGCTGTTTTCAGCCTGGGTGTTTACCGCGGATACAAAACCCTTCGTGTTCTGTATCTGAATTTCCGCAAGTTTGTCTGCCAGCTCTCCCATCTTGTCGAGGGTGATCCCCTCGCTCGCCGACAACACCAACTGGACGTGGGTTGGTAGACGTTGGAGCTACAGTGTCTTCAAAACGTCCTCGTTGTTGATGCGGTTCCCTGCCAGCGATTTCATCTCTCGGAGGAGTTGTGACGGCCGTTGGTCTCCCAGTTCGAGTTCGGTCAATAGTTTACGTAACTGGCGCTCTTGACTGTCCGAGTATGCTGCGATCAACTTGGCCTTGATCGACTCGTACTTGTTGGTCGCGGGAGGATTTCCTACTACCTCGGACACTTGCTGAAGTTCCGTGTACTCCAGAGCAGCGATCACGGTATAATACCTCTTGTTGTCGGACTTGATATTATACGTATGGAATTGCGCCTTCACTTGGGCGAACCACAGCGCGTGGTCCCGTTGCCAGAATGTCGGCAACCGCATGTTGATCTTCATTTCGTCCACGTGGCCAGGGTCCGGGATGGCTTGGATGGGCGACTTCTGGTCGTCGTCGTTCTTACCGCTGGCTCTTTTCAGGGCGTTCATCTCATCCTGCAGCCGGGCGATCACCTCTTCGGGGCCTTCTTCCCTGTCGGCTCCTTCGGGTCTGGACATATTGATGTGGGTTGTTGTAAAATCGGGGAACTCACTCGTTTGTTTCTTCACGAAAAATCACGTCGGGGTCACCAATAAAGCTACTTGCTTTCCGGAATGAGTCTCGATTAACAACAATAACGATATATTTAGTTAAATACAAGTTTCGATAAAAGCGTGGTTTATGTCGGGGCGATTAGTAGTCGAATCGGGAGTCTTCGGAGGCACCAGGTCGACGAGTCGTCGGTAAAAAAGAGAGATTGGTGGAGGTTCTGTCCGGCCTTTATATTCCCTGGTGGTTCCCGGATTCGTCGCTGTTATTAGTGGGGGTGCGCGGTAGGTAGCGCCCTCTCTGGTTCGGATCTGGAAACGTTAAGTTGCGAGGAAGGTCGCTACAATAGCTAACGTCCGGGTGTTAAGACCGAATCAAGTCAGTGAGAGTCTAGGTCTTTGTCGGTCGCGACGGATTAACGCAGACTCTTCCGTCAAGACAATATTTTGTATTGTTGTATTTGGAATTAAACGTTTAAAGTCATTGGCAGCATTTGTTAAGTAATTTAACATCTCAGCACGCAATATTTGGTCCTTCGAGCCGGATCGGGGTAAATCGAGTAGTTACAATTCGACGCGTTTGGTGAATCGAAGTTTAAGTATCCCGAAACTTACACCAAAACAAGTGCCTACTACCCACCGGCAATCGAGGAGAAGGTGACCATCTAAGGAAGAAACGAAGACGACAAGCGTTCAGGTCGGTGCTTTCCTTTTACCTTTTCCAAAATTCGTACCCGTCACAGGAAGAATAATAGTTCCTCAAGAGTTAACACGTATCTGATCTTGCTTGTGAAAAATCTCAGAATCATTCAAAATGTCACTCGCAGATTTAAAACTTTTATACAGGAAACGAGCAGTGATTGAAAATAAACTAAAGGTTATTGCAAGTTTTATTGATGATTTTAATGATCAAGTAAGCATAAGCGAAATGAACCGTCTGTCCGAGATGGACAAAATTCGGGAAGACTTTGAATCCGCATTTTATGAAATTTTATATATTGAAGATCCCAACAGCGAAGAGGGAGAAGTCGGTACAGGTAAATTGGACCCTAATAAAGTTACCCCACTCGATCCTTCAGATCTAAAACAACTCGAGGAATTCGAAAAAGTATGGTATAAAACTTTGAGTAAAATGGCAGATCTGATTGAAAAAGCAGCAGCAAACACAATTTCTATAACCCCCGTAACCCCCGCGCCTCAAAGTCAGTTCAATGTTCGATTACCCGTTATCAATTTACCACAATTTAGTGGCGCCTATGTAGATTGGCCATAATTTTTCAATGCATTCGACAGTTTAATACATAAAAATTCCACGTTAGATGACTGCCAAAAATTTCATTACTTAAAATCATGTTTAAAGGGGGAAGCGGCACGATCAGTAGAGTCGTTAATCATTTCAGCTCTTAATTACCAGTCGGCTTGGTCTATACTACAAAAACGGTACAAAAACACGAGACTAACCGTTCAAGGGCATGTTCAGGCAATTTTAAATATTCCTGAATTTTCTAGGTCCTCCGCGGAAGTATTCAGGAAATTGATTAACGATGTTACTTCTAATTTAGAAGCTTTAAAAATACAAGACGTTCAGGTCGAGAGTTGGGACGCTTTTTTAGTGCCCTTAATCATGGGACGGATCGATTATCAGTCTAGAAAAGAATTCGAAAATTCACATCACTCATTATTACATTACTCCCACGCGATAGAAAAGGAGTCAAAACCATCAACTTCTGAAGATGCGGAAGTCAATGCTAGCGCGAATTATTGTATCCCTCAAAAGGAAACTCGAGTAATTTTATCTACAGCGATTGTTTTAGTTAGAGATGGTTTGGGTAATTATCAAAAATGTCGAGCAATGTTGGACGCTGGTTCCCAACTTAATTTCTTGAGCGAGGCAGCTTGTAAACGACTAAAATTAAAGCAAAATGATACGAAAATTAATATTTCGGGCATTGATCAAAATTATGTTCAAAGCATAAAATCGGTAAAAATTACTATGAAATCGTTAAAGTCTACTTTCCAAAAGCAACTTAACTGTTCTATTTTAAAACAAATCACTTCAGATCTCCCCATGAATTCATACGACAAATCTCAAATAAAGATTCCGGCCCATATCGAATTAGCGATCCCCATTTTAACACGTGCGCCCCAATAGAGCTATTAATAGGTGCCGACACTTTTTGGAACTTGTTAGGGGTAGGGCGCATTCAAATTTCTAATCCAAATTTACTAGCAATAGAGACGTCATTAGGCTGGGTAGTTGGGGAAGAATTTAATAACTTTAATAATACGAAAAAAAGAAACTCGGCTTCCTGTCATCTTGTACTTCAACATGCGATAATGAAAAATTAAGAGAAACGGTGGAAAGGTTTTGGAGTCAGGAAGAATTATCCACGGTCCAAACCAAATGGACGAAGGAGGAAATCGAATGCGAAGAACATTTTTATTAACACGTACCGCAGAGAAAGAGAGACTGGGCGTTTCGTCGTAAAATTGCCCTTTAAAAACGACCAGGTGGCATTAGGGGACTCCAGTCAAATGGCTCTAAAGAGATTTTTATCTCTGGAGAAAAAATTTCGGAAGGACGAAGATTTTAAAAATAATTATTCAAAAGCGATGCAAGAATCGATGCTATTACATTTTATGGAAAAGGTGCCAGAAAACGAAGCTGACACGGAAACGATTTATTATTTGCCGCACTCTGGTGTTCAAAAGTCTACAAGAAAAACGACAAAAATTCGCTTAGTATTCGATGGATCTGCTAAATCGAGCATTAATTTAAGTTTAAACGACAACCTGTTAACAGGCCCAAACTTACAAAAAGATGTGTTTGGATTACTAATTAAATTTCGAATGAATCCGATAGCTTCTGTATGCGATATGGAAAAGATGTTTTTACAAATTAAGATCGATGAAGAACATATAAACTACCAGCGTTTATTTTGGAGATTTTCGGAAGAAGACCCAATTGAAAAATATCGTCTCCTAAGATTAGTCTTTGGTTTAAAAAACTCTCCTTACACAGCGATGCGTTGCATACGGCAATTAGCATTAGAAGCAAAAGACGAATTTCCTGAGGCAAGTAACGTTTTACAAAATAATATTTACATGGATGATATTTTGGGAGGTTCAGACAATATTACAAATGCGATTGAATTAAGAAATCAACTAATCACAATATTAAAACGAGGAGAATTCACGTTATCCAAATGGATGAGCAACGATTTCAGGGTTCTTCCTGAAACGAATTTACAGAGTGAATCATTAATAGAACTTCAAAAAGATGAAACGTCGAAAGTATTAGGACTTTGGTGGAATTCACAAGAAGATGCCCTCTGTTTTAAAGTAAACACACCACAAATCACCGTCAAATTAACAAAAAGGCAAACTCTCAGCTCTATTGCCATACTTTTTGATCCTTTAGGAATTATTTCGCCAGTTATTGTCAAAGCTAAAATAATTATGCAACAATTATGGACGCTGCAGATAGATTGGGATGATGACGTTCCCGCTAACTTGAAAACGGAATGGGAAAAATATTTAATCGAACTTCAAAATTTGAATCAAATACAGGTTTCACGAAAAATAGTATTAGAAACAAGCGATAGTGCGGACTTACTTGTGTTTTGCGACGCGTCTCTTCAAGCATATGGAGTGATTGTATATCTTCGCATTAAAGATAAACATAATAATTATTCTATGCATCTAGTATGTAGTAAATCGAGAGTAAGTCCTTTGAAAGTAGTTAGTTTACCTAGGTTAGAACTCTGTGCAGCAGTATTAGGCGCTCAGTTATAAGATAAGATATTTAAGATATTAGGGTTAAACATACGGAAAAAATATTATTTCACAGATTCGATGGTTGTATTGCATTATATTTCGGCAAATGCTAAATTATGGCAAGTATACGTTGCCAATCGCGTGTCCCTTATTCAAACCATAACTAATATTAACGACTGGCGTCACATCGATTCGAAACAGAACCCGGCAGATTTCGTTTCTCGGGGTGCATATCCAAAACAAATACTTGGAAACGATTTGTATTGGTATGGTCCGAAATTTATTACTAAAGAAGAAGTGGAATGGCCAGAATCGCGATTTAAATTAAACATAGATTTGTCAAATCTACCTGAAAGACGGAAAGTGGTATTGACTACTGTAATGTCAAACGATTTATCCTTCCTGACTAAATTCTCTTCTTTTTCAAAATTACAACGCGTTACAGCATATTGTTTAAGATTTTGTTATAACTCGAAAAACAAAAATGATAAAAGACAGGGATTCCTATCAAATCAAGAGTTATTTGAAGCCAGGAATGTTATACTTAAAGTAGTGCAGCGCAACGAATTTGCAATAGAATATGCAACTCTTTCAGACAAGCAACGTGTTGAGAAAAACAGTAAATTATATAATTTAGATCCGTTCATTGATGATCTCGGCCTGATTCGTTTAGGAGGCAGATTACATAACGCCTCTATCAATTTTGATCGAAAACATCCAATTGTCCTGCCAAGTAACAATCATATAACTAATTTGCTCATTACATTGGAACATATTACCTTAATGCATGCTGGACCAACGCAGACTCTTGCTTCCATTAGACGAAAATATTGGCCTTTAAGGGTGAGAGACCAAGTCAGAAAAGTTACACGATCATGTATTACGTGTTTTCGTACTAATCCAAAATTCGTAGAACAAAAAATGGGTAATCTACCAAAAGACCGGCTTGTAAGTACCATGTCGACCGTTCTTAAAAGTGGGGCTAGATTATTTTGGTCCAATTTATCTCAAACAAGGTAAACGTAGTCGAACTAAAGTAAAGGCATGGGTGGCTGTTTTTGTTTGCATGGTAACGAAGGCTGTCCATCTCGAGGTGGTAGGAGGTTTAACAACTGAAAGTTTTATTAACGCGCTTAAAAGATTTGTAGCTAGGCGAGGTAAAATATCACATATTTATTGTGACAATGCTACGACATTTGTGGGGGCAAAATCTAAATTAGAGGAGATTTTAAAATTTCTTAATGACAACGTAACCCAATCAGAACTTCATTCGTATTTAATGTCAGAAAACATAAATTGGAAATTTATTCCCCCCAGATCACCAAATTTTGGAGGGCTTTGGGAAAAACTTGTTAGATCGGCAAAACAACACTTGAAAAGAGTTGTTTTGAATGCGTGCTTAATTTTTGAGGAAGCTGTTACTCTCATGACACAGATATAAGCCGTAATCAATTCGCGTCCTTTGACTCCAATGTCCCACGAACCCTCAGATTTCTAAGTTATAACACCCGCACATTTTCTGATTGGTGAATCTTTAATGGATATTCCGGAGCAAGACATTTCTGATGTAGCAGAAAATCGCTTAAGACGATGGGAAAGAATCCAGCAGCTTAAACAACACTTCTGGAAACGATGGAATAAAGAAGTATTATCACAACTTCAAATACGTCAAAGATGGTGTCACCCATCTTCAACACTACAACAGGGTACCATGGTACTCGTTTCTGATGACAACGCGCCCCCTCTTCTGTGGAAGTTGGAAAGAATCGAAGAAGTATTTCCAGGAGCTGATGGACTCATCCGAGTTGCATCTGTCCGCACCGGCCAGGGGTTGTATAAAAGGTCCGTCTGAAAACTCGCTGTTCTTCCCGTGGATGTGACAGTGAGTGACAAAAATGCCTAATCGTGCACGAAAGTGCCAACGCCCGGCTATTATGACAATTATTTTTCTAGTTTCGTCAATTTTTTTTTATTTAGCATTCGTGCGTACTTATATATTCATTGTTATTTGTTTATATTCTTTGCATGTAATCTTTTTAGTTTTTTTTTATTTATATTGTTTCTATTATGTATTATTGTATTTCTTATGTTATTGACAATTCGTCAAGGCGGGGGAGCAAATGTAGGGAACTCGAGTCATGTCAGCTGACGAGGGAGGTTTTTTGTATTTGTTCGAATGTGGTTTTATGTCTTTTTAAGTATTATAGCTCACGTCCGGGTGTTAAGACCGAACCAAGTCAGTGAGAGTCTAGGTCTTTGTCGGTCGCGACGGGTTAACGCAGACTCTCCCGCCAAGACAATATTTTGTATTATTGTATTTGGAATTAAACGTTTAAAGTCATTGGCAGCATTTGTTAAGTAATTTAACATCTCAGCACGCTATAGGTATTTTTTGTTAGCTACAAACGAGATGAAAGAATTAGCACAAAAAGCCTTTGATCAATGGGAATCTGTTTCAAATTTAAAGTTTAATTACAATAGTGTTAAACCGGACATACTTATTTCATTTTCTAATACGCTGTTTCAACATAATCGTAATTAATGGTGTCAAAAAGGAATATGTTCTAGCAGTTTTGACGGAAAAGTTATGTCTTAGCACATGGCTTCTTTCCAAATAATAATGAATGTTTAGGAATTCATTTTGATAAATCAGAAAATTGGTATTTTGGTGAATCAAGCAATACACCTAATGATCAAACTAATTTTTATACTGTTTTATTACACGAAATCGGACACACGTTAGGTATTGAACATTGTGCAAATATGATATATGATTAAAATATGAATTAATACCAACAACAACAGTTAAACCTACTGTAAGCAAAGTCTGGCAAAGCGTCCCTGAAGTCGGAGTAAAAGATACTGTTGTTAATTCGTCTTCGACTCATGAGCCTATGGTGAATTTATGTGATTTTAATAAAGAAATTGACACATTTTTAATTGCAAATCATCATATTATGTATATTTTTTATAAGAAATATGTTTGGTTAGTCAATTTAAAAGACATGACTTATGATAAAGAACCGAAATTAATTAAAGATTATTTATATTTTTTACCAGATGATTTTAAAGAAATTTCGCATATTTATCAAAGACCTTCAGGTGATGTTTTAATAGTTGTTAAAAATTCATATTATTTAATTGATTTTCCAAGTTTTAATGTTAAAAGTGGATATAATAGTCAATCTATTGAAAATTTAGGAATACCAAAAGGAAAAAGAATTGATGCGATATTTAGAACTTATTCTGGAAAAACATATATATTGTATGATCAAGTTTTGTATATTGAGTTTGATGAGTGTTCGTTTAGATCAAAGAAAAACGGTTTTATTTCATAATTATTTGCTGGAATACCTCCAAATATAAGCAGAGCATTCAGATATACAAATTTATATTTCTTTAAAGATAAAATGTTTTATGATTTTGATGTGTATTTTGCAGTACTTCAACCATTTCGGTAGATCAGCCGTATGAACCTTGAACAACAGGGGTCCCAAAATGCTTCCCCGGGGGACACCACGAGTAACGCTCAGAACGCTTAATGAATCATAGCCCAAAACAACCTTCTAGCAGTGATTAGTCAAGTAACTTTTACAGAACCCAACAGCAAGATTATCCAGACCATACTCCCTCAATTTTCCAATAAGAATACTGTGATTAATAGTATCAAAAGTCTTACTGTAATCGAGCAAGATCATGCAGGTACTCATGCTCGCATCTGCAGCAGCAATTACATCGTCCATAATTTTTAGAAGCGCAGTGTAAGTACTATGTATTTTCAGGTAATAAATCATTTGACCTTAAGAAATTATTTAGTTGCACCTGCACGATTCTTTCCAAGATCTTAGACAACGTGAGGAGAACACTGATTAGGCGGTATTATTCCCAAAAAACAAATAACTAATGCAAATATGTATTAAGATTTATCAGACGCTTGTCTCTGAGCCCGTTAACGCCCAAATTATTTTTTTTTACCAGAATTTTTGCAAAAATTGGATATGTTGCTATTTAATACATCTTTTATGTATTGGCGCTGAAAAAAATTAAATTGTCACTGTAGTGTTGTTCTTTCTTAGTTTACGGTAAGATTCTGGTGTTGCTACATTTATTTAATTGTGTCGTTTGATACAGCTTTGCAGAAGTATTGTTCTTCTTCAAGGGTATTAGATAAATGCGTTACCATTTCTCTGTTGTTGGTCACTCCATAGATGTATATTGGTGAAGGTTTAGGATTTCTTGGCTGTTTATTTTTCTGGTTTGTTTTGATGTTACTCGTGACGCTTGTCGCCATCTCATCATCGTTCGATTATTCTGAGAGCGCCTCATACCTGTTGGACGTGTTGAATTCAAAGGGTTTTCTTTCCTCATTTGAGTCTGGAGTTAAATTTAGCCTTTTTTGTGTAATGGTTTGCCAGTTGAATTTATTTTTTATTTCAGTTTGTTGACACTGCTGTTGTGCCATTTGCGATTGTTGTTGATGCTCCATCTTCTTCTGCTGTCCGTTTAGCTAGTTTACCGTGTACTTTCTGGGAGTTAAAGTTGTTTATTTAGAAACGTTTTATAATACGGAACTACCGGTATAATACGAAATATCGGAGGTTGAGATTTTAACTGGCGGTTGGCCAACCGAGAGTCAACCATCACTTTTATAATATCGGCCCTTAGTTATCCACCAAAGGAGGAACTATCTTTTTTAGTTCTAAATAGTAGTAATGCAACATTAGTTGTAAGGCTTGTTTTCTTAAATAATTTTATTCTTATAATGGGATTGACGTACTATGACATAAATTTGCATTTACTCACATGTAGTAAAACGTTGTAAGGATTTTGCCACACATTGTGTGAAGCAGCTGTTATGCTTGTTTTTAAGCGTTACCTATCTTATCTCGACTTGGTGCGTTCTACTGAAGTTTTCTAACGTCGCCATGAGCGATCTTGAGCCGATGCGGTGCCCTTTGTGGAGAGTGTGGAATTATCAGCACTTTAACACCAAACATCGTGCTGTCATTTACTTACTTTTCTCATGTATTTATAATTAAGAGGCATATTCATCAGCTGATGAGCTGACACATCCATGCGAATGATATACTGGTTTAATGTGTTTGGTATCTTAATTAGCGATACTTACTTCTGCAACGAAATAAAAAATATGAACATATTTTGTCTTTTAGGCAATAACCTAGTACAACACATTTTTTTAACTTAATTTACTAGTGAAATTTGCATTAAAATCTTTTGGAGATTTTTAAGAACGTACTTTACATGCTTTTTATCCTTTCCCCATATTCCTTGTCTGGGAACTATTACCCTTACAGACATTGTGACTTCTCACTTTACTTGATATTTGTCACGTTGCTGATTTCGGCTTACACCACCACTTGGTAGTGTAAAGTAAACTTTAGGATAAAAGGCAACACGTTTCTGTGGCAGGTTGTATCTGCGATCTTTTTGTGTTACTTGTGTGACCTGATTGGAATGAGGTATTGAAGAACATTCAAGATCATCTTCGAAATGTGGTAATTGTCTGAGATCATGATTCATTGTCTTTCTAAATAACAGTGAAAGATTACAATGACAATGAAGTTAACAACATTCTATGGATTGAGCAACTTTGACATAGCTAAGACTTTTCTGAGATTTGTGGAAGGAGGGCTTCATCTAAGCTGTTGTTGTGTTGTAAAGTATTATTTTCTTATTGGACAGTAAGTACGAGGATCTTGGTTCACTTGGTGCTGCTGCAGGACAGGCCCTTGTCTATAATGTTACCTACCTGACTGAAGTTTGTGGGTACTGAGGGGCGAAAAAATATATCAATAAGTTTGTTCCAACACGTATTTTTTGAACGGTTCCGAATCAATTCAGTTATCTAATTGAGGAAAGAAATAAAATACTCAGTGAGCATAAATGCTGTTGCAAAAACAACCAAGTCTAATAAATTGATTTTGTATACATATAAATAATGTAATATATGTAATAATCTTTAAAATAAATTTATTTTAAAATGATTATGGTTAATTTACATTTGTAATGTCATTATGATACCATCTCGAAATCTTCTAGCATTGTCATCTTCTGCCAACTCTTCTTCAACATTTTGTTGTTCTAGAATTTCATTCTGAATAACATTTTCATTAAGATCCAAAATAAAATCGTCGCCCAACGCCATGTTGTGTTATACGCAACAAGCTCTGATAAAATGTGTACTTAACGATATATCTCTCAACTTTAAATAATATAACTGTCGAAACTTTTGGTTTAAGATACTAAAGCAGTGCTCAATTTTATATCGATTAGCAGCCAGTTTTCTGTTATAATTTGTTTGACCCCCAGACCCCAAGTACTTGGATGGGTGACCGCTTGGGAACACTGCGTGTCGTTGGCTACTTTTTGCAATAATTTATGTTAGATCGAGTTTAACGGCAAAATGTAACTTACCTCAGAAGAGTGCTGTTGGCGGAGAAATTACTAACGAGAGGCAGTACCGTACAGTTTGGCAAACGGGCGTATTATTATTGTTATTTTCAAAAAGGTTTTGAATGAATAAAGGAATAAAGAAATGAAGGAATCAAGGAATTAATGGAGTGAAGGAATGAAAGACAAAAGGAATAAAGGAATGAAACAATAAAGGATGGATGGATGGATAGATGGATGGATAGATGGATGGATCGATGGATAGATAGATACATGGAGGGATCGATAGATGGATGCATGGATGGATGGATGTATAGATGAATGGATGGATGGATATATGGATGGATCGATGGATCAATCGATGGATGGATGGATAAATGGATGGATGGATGGATGTATGGATGAATGAATGGATGGATGGACATATGGATGGATCGATCGATGGATGGATAGATGGATGGATGGCTGGATAAATGGATGGATGGATGGATAGATAAATTCCACATTTTTTGTAATACTTATGACGTCATTATCATTCTTCTTTAACGAGCAAAATTTTTCTTATTTCGGGCAACGGCCATACCACATTGAAAACGTCCGTTCTCGTCCGATCACGGAAACTAAGCAATGTCGGGCGCGGTCAGTACTTGGATGGGTGACCGCTTGGGAACACCGCGTGTCGTTGGCTACTTTTTGCAATAATTTATATTAGATCGAATTTAACGGCACCCCAGAAGAGTGCTGTTGGCGGAGAAAAATTACTAACGAGAGGCAGTACCGTACAGTTTGGCAAACGGGCGTATTATTATTGTTATTTTCAAAAAGGTTTTGAATAGATAAAGGAATGAAGAAATGAAGGAATGAAGGAATAAAGAATGAAGAACTGATGGAATAAAGGAATGAATGGAATGAAAGAATGGAGAAATGAAGGAATAAAAGAATGAAAGAATGGAGGAATGAATGGAATGAAGGAATAACGGAATGAAGAAATGAAGGCGTGGACGAATGAAGGCATGAAGGAATAAAGGAATAAAGAAATGAAGGAATGAAGGAGTGAAGGAATAAAGGAATGAACGAATGAAGACATAAGGGAATGAGGGAATAAAGGAATGATGGAATGAAACAATAAAGGAATGATGGAATGAAACAATAAAGGAAGGATGGATGGATGGATGGATGGATGGATGGGTGGATGGATGGATGGATGGATGGATGGATGGATGGATGGATGGATGGATGGATGGATGGATGGATGGATGGATGGATAGATGGATGGATAGATGGATGGATGGATGGATTATAGAGGGATCGATGGATGAATGGATGGAAATATGGTTGGATCGATGGATGGATGGGTGGATGGATGGATGGATATATGGATGGATCGATGAATGGATCGATGGATGGATGGATAGATGGATGGATGGCTGGATAAATCGATGGATGGATAGGTGGATGGATGGATGGATAGATCAATTACACATTTTTTGTAATAGTTATGACGTCATTATCATTCTTCTTTAACGAGTAAAATTTCCCTTATTTCGGGCAACGGCCAATCCACATTGAAAACGTCCGTTCTCGTCCGATCACGGAAACTAAGCAATGTCGGGCGCGGTCAGTACTTGGATGGGTGACCGCTTGGGAACACCGCGTGTCGTTGGCTACTTTTTGCAATAATTTATATTAGATCGAATTTAACGGCACCCCAGAAGAGTGCTGTTGGCGGAGAGAAATTACTAACGAGATGCAGTACCGTACAGTTTGGCAAACGGGTGTATTATTATTGTTATTTTCAAAAAGGTTTTGAATAGATAAAGGAATGAAGAAATGATGGAATAAAGGAATGAATGGAATGAAGGAATGGAGGAATGAAGGAATAAAGAATGAAGAAATGATGGAATAAAGAAATGAATGGAATGAAGGAATGGAGAAATGAAGGAATAAAAAAATAAAAGAATGGAGGAATGAACGGAATGAAGGAATAGCGGAATAAAGGAATAAAGGCGTGGACAAATGAAGGCATGAAGGAATAAAGGAATAAAGGAATGAAGGAATGAAGGAGTGAAGGAATAAAGGAATGAGGGAATGAAATAATAAAGGAAGGATGGATGGATGGATGGATGGATGGATGGATGGATGGATAGATGGATGGATGGATAGATGGATGGATAGATGGATGGATAGATGGACAGATGGATGGATGGATTATGGAGGGATCGATGGATGAATGGATGGAAATATGGTTGGATCGATGGATGGATGGGTGGATGGATGGATGGATATATAGATGGATCGATGGATGGATGGATAGATGGATGGATGGCTGGATAAATGGATGGATGGATAGGTAGATGGATAGATCAATTACACATTTTTTGTAATAGTTATGACGTCATTATCATTCTTCTTTAACGAGTAAAATTTCCCTTATTTCGGGCAACGGCCATACCACATTGAAAACGTCCGTTCTCGTCCGATCACGGAAACTAAGCAATGTCGGGCGCGGTCAGTACTTGGATGGGTGACCGCTTGGGAACACCGCGTGTCGTTGGCTACTTTTTGCAATAATTTATATTAGATCGAATTTAACGGCACCCCAGAAGAGTGCTGTTGGCGGAGAGAGATTACTAACGAGAGGCAGTACCGTACAGTTTGGCAAACGGGCGTATTATTATTGTTATTTTCAAAAAGGTTTTGAATAGATAAAGGAATGAAGAAATGATGGAATAAAGGAATGAATGGAATGAAGGAATGGAGGAATGAAGGAATAAAGAATGAAGAAATGATGGAATAAAGAAATGAATGGAATGAAGGAATGGAGAAATGAAGGAATAAAAAAATAAAAGAATGGAGGAATGAACGGAATGAAGGAATAGCGGAATAAAGGAATAAAGGCGTGGACAAATGAAGGCATGAAGGAATAAAGGAATAAAGGAATGAAGGAATGAAGGAGTGAAGGAATAAAGGAATGAGGGAATGAAATAATAAAGGAAGGATGGATGGATGGATGGATGGATGGATGGATGGATGGATGGATGGATGGATGGATAGATGGATGGATGGATGGATAGATGGATGGATAGATGGATGGATAGATGGACAGATGGATGGATGGATTATGGAGGGATCGATGGATGAATGGATGGAAATATGGTTGGATCGATGGATGGATGGGTGGATGGATGGATGGATATATAGATGGATCGATGGATGGATGGATAGATGGATGGATGGCTGGATAAATGGATGGATGGATAGGTAGATGGATAGATCAATTACACATTTTTTGTAATAGTTATGACGTCATTATCATTCTTCTTTAACGAGTAAAATTTCCCTTATTTCGGGCAACGGCCATACCACATTGAAAACGTCCGTTCTCGTCCGATCACGGAAACTAAGCAATGTCGGGCGCGGTCAGTACTTGGATGGGTGACCGCTTGGGAACACCGCGTGTCGTTGGCTACTTTTTGTAATAATTTATATTAGATCGAATTTAACGGCACCCCAGAAGAGTGCTGTTGGCGGAGAGAGATTACTAACGAGAGGCAGTACCGTACAGTTTGGCAAACGGGCGTATTATTATTGTTATTTTCAAAAAGGTTTTGAATAGATAAAGGAATGAAGAAATGATGGAATAAAGGAATGAATGGAATGAAGGAATGGAGGAATGAAGGAATAAAGAATGAAGAAATGATGGAATAAAGAAATGAATGGAATGAAGGAATGGAGAAATGAAGGAATAAAAAAATAAAAGAATGGAGGAATGAACGGAATGAAGGAATAGCGGAATAAAGGAATAAAGGCGTGGACGAATGAAGGCATGAAGGAATAAAGGAATAAAGGAATGAAGGAATGAAGGAGTGAAGGAATAAAGGAATGAACGAATGAAGACATAAAGGAATGAGGGAATGAAATAATAAAGGAAGGATGGATGGATGGATGGATGGATGGATGGATGGATGGATGGATGGATGGATGGATGGATGGATGGATGGATGGATGGATAGATGGATGGATAGATGGATGGATAGATGGACAGATGGATGGATGGATTATGGAGGGATCGATGGATGAATGGATGGAAATATGGTTGGATCGATGGATGGATGGGTGGATGGATGGATGGATATATAGATGGATCGATGGATGGATGGATAAATGGATGGATGGATAGGTAGATGGATAGATCAATTACACATTTTTTGTAATAGTTATGACGTCATTATCATTCTTCTTTAACGAGTAAAATTTCCCTTATTTCGGGCAACGGCCATACCACATTGAAAACGTCCGTTCTCGTCCGATCACGGAAACTAAGCAATGTCGGGCGCGGTCAGTACTTGGATGGGTGACCGCTTGGGAACACCGCGTGTCGTTGGCTACTTTTTGCAATAATTTATATTAGATCGAATTTAACGGCACCCCAGAAGAGTGCTGTTGGCGGAGAGAGATTACTAACGAGAGGCAGTACCGTACAGTTTGGCAAACGGGCGTATTATTATTGTTATTTTCAAAAAGGTTTTGAATAGATAAAGGAATGAAGAAATGATGGAATAAAGGAATGAATGGAATGAAGGAATGGAGGAATGAAGGAATAAAGAATGAAGAAATGATGGAATAAAGAAATGAATGGAATGAAGGAATGGAGAAATGAAGGAATAAAAAAATAAAAGAATGGAGGAATGAACGGAATGAAGGAATAGCGGAATAAAGGAATAAAGGCGTGGACAAATGAAGGCATGAAGGAATAAAGGAATAAAGGAATGAAGGAATGAAGGAGTGAAGGAATAAAGGAATGAGGGAATGAAATAATAAAGGAAGGATGGATGGATGGATGGATGGATGGATGGATAGATGGATGGATGGATAGATGGATGGATAGATGGATGGATAGATGGACAGATGGATGGATGGATTATGGAGGGATCGATGGATGAATGGATGGAAATATGGTTGGATCGATGGATGGATGGGTGGATGGATGGATGGATATATAGATGGATCGATGGATGGATGGATAGATGGATGGATGGCTGGATAAATGGATGGATGGATAGGTAGATGGATAGATCAATTACACATTTTTTGTAATAGTTATGACGTCATTATCATTCTTCTTTAACGAGTAAAATTTCCCTTATTTCGGGCAACGGCCATACCACATTGAAAACGTCCGTTCTCGTCCGATCACGGAAACTAAGCAATGTCGGGCGCGGTCAGTACTTGGATGGGTGACCGCTTGGGAACACCGCGTGTCGTTGGCTACTTTTTGCAATAATTTATATTAGATCGAATTTAACGGCACCCCAGAAGAGTGCTGTTGGCGGAGAGAGATTACTAACGAGAGGCAGTACCGTACAGTTTGGCAAACGGGCGTATTATTATTGTTATTTTCAAAAAGGTTTTGAATAGATAAAGGAATGAAGAAATGATGGAATAAAGGAATGAATGGAATGAAGGAATGGAGGAATGAAGGAATAAAGAATGAAGAAATGATGGAATAAAGAAATGAATGGAATGAAGGAATGGAGAAATGAAGGAATAAAAAAATAAAAGAATGGAGGAATGAACGGAATGAAGGAATAGCGGAATAAAGGAATAAAGGCGTGGACGAATGAAGGCATGAAGGAATAAAGGAATAAAGGAATGAAGGAATGAAGGAGTGAAGGAATAAAGGAATGAACGAATGAAGACATAAAGGAATGAGGGAATGAAATAATAAAGGAAGGATGGATGGATGGATGGATGGATGGATGGATGGATGGATGGATGGATGGATGGATGGATGGATGGATGGATAGATGGATGGATAGATGGATGGATAGATGGACAGATGGATGGATGGATTATGGAGGGATCGATGGATGAATGGATGGAAATATGGTTGGATCGATGGATGGATGGGTGGATGGATGGATGGATATATAGATGGATCGATGGATGGATGGATAAATGGATGGATGGATAGGTAGATGGATAGATCAATTACACATTTTTTGTAATAGTTATGACGTCATTATCATTCTTCTTTAACGAGTAAAATTTCCCTTATTTCGGGCAACGGCCATACCACATTGAAAACGTCCGTTCTCGTCCGATCACGGAAACTAAGCAATGTCGGGCGCGGTCAGTACTTGGATGGGTGACCGCTTGGGAACACCGCGTGTCGTTGGCTACTTTTTGCAATAATTTATATTAGATCGAATTTAACGGCACCCCAGAAGAGTGCTGTTGGCGGAGAGAGATTACTAACGAGAGGCAGTACCGTACAGTTTGGCAAACGGGAGTATTATTATTGTTATTTTCAAAAAGGTTTTGAATAGATAAAGGAATGAAGGAATGAAGGAATAAAGAATGAAGAAATGAAGGAATAAAGGAATGAATGGAATGAAGGAATGGAGGAATGAAGGAGTAAAAGAGTGAATGGAATGAAAGAATGGAGGAATGAACGGAATGAAGGGATAACGGAATAAAGGAATAAAGGCGTGGACGAATGAAGGCATGAAGGAATAAAGGAATAAAGGAATGAAGGAATGAAGGAGTGAAGGAATAAAGAAATGAACGAATGAAGACATAAAGGAATGAGGGAATAAAGGAATGATGGAATGAAGCAATGAAGGAATGATGGAATAAAACAATACAGGAAGGATGGATGGATGGATGGATGGATGGATGGATGGATGGATGGATGGATGGATGGATGGATGGATAGATGGATAGATGGATAGATGGATGGATGGATTATGGAGGAATCGATGGATGAATGGATGGAAATATGGTTGGATCGATGGATGGATGGGTGGATGGATGGATGGATATATAGATGGATCGATGGATGGATGTATATATGAATGAATGGATGTATATATCGATGGATCGAAGGATGGATGGATAGATGGATAGATGGCTGGATAAATGGATGGATGGATAGGTGGATGGATAGATAGATGGATCAATTACACATTTTTTGTAATAGTTATGACGTCATTATCGTTCTTCTTTAACGAGTAAAATTTCCCTTATTTCGGGCAACGGCCATTCCACATTGAAAACGTCCGTTCTCGTCCGATCACGGAAACTAAGCAATGTCGGGCGCGGTCAGTACTTGGATGGGTGACCGCTTGGGAACCCCGCGTGTCGTTGGCTACTTTTTGCAATAATTTATATTAAATCGAATTTAACGGCACCCCAGAAGAGTGCTGTTGGCGGAGAAAAATTACTAACGAGAGACAGCACCGTACAGTCTGGCAAACGGGCGTATTATTATTGTTATTTTCAAAAAGGTTTTGAATAGATAAAGGAATGAAGAAATGAAGGAATAAAGAATGAAAAAATGATGGAATAAAGGAATGAATGGAATGAAGGAATGGAGGAATGAAAGAATAAAAGAATGAATGGAATGAAAGAATGGAGGAATGAACGGAATGAAGGAATAACGGAATAAAGGAATAAAGGCGTGGACGAATGAAGGCATGAAGGAATAAAGGAATAAAGGAATGAAGGAATGAAGGAGTGAAGGAATAAAGGAATGAACGAATGAAGACATAAAGGAATGAGGGAATAAAGGAATGATGGAATGAAGCAATGAAGGAATGATAGAATAAAACAATAAAGGAAGGATGGATGGATGGATGGATGGATGGATGTATGGATGGATAGATGGATGGATAGATGGACAGATGGATGGATGGATTATGGAGGGATCGATGGATGAATGGATGGAAATATGGTTGGATCGATGGATGGATAGGTGGATGGATGGATGGATATGTGGATGGATCGATGGATGGATGGATGGATAAATGGATGGATGGATAGGTGGATAGATCAATTCCACATTTTTTGTAATAGTTATGACGTCATTATCATTCTTCTTTAACGAGCAAAATTTCCTTTATTTCGGGCAACGGCCATACCACATTGAAAACGTCCGTTCTCGTCCGATCACGGAAACTAAGCAATGTCGGGCGCGGTCAGTACTTGGATGGGTGACCGCTTGGGAACACCGCGTGTCGTTGGCTACTTTTTGCAATAATTTATATTAGATCGAATTTAACGGCACCCCAGAAGAGTGCTGTTGGCGGAGAAAAATTACTAGCGAGAGGCAGTACCGTACAGTTTGGCAAACGGGCGTATTATTATTGTTATTTTCAAAAAGGTTTTGAATAGATAAAGGAATGAAGAAATGAAGGAATGAAGGAATAAAGAATGAAAAAATGATGGAATAAAGGAATGAATGGAATGAAGGAATAAAGGAATAAAAGAATAAAAGAATGAATGGAATGAAAGAATGGAGGAATGAACGGAATGAAGGAATAACGGAATAAAGGAATAAAGGCGTGGACGAATGAAGGCATGAAGGAATAAAGGAATGAAGGAATGAAGGAATAAAGGAATGAACGAATGAAGACATAAAGGAATGAGGGAATAAAGGAATGATGGAATGAAGCAATGAAGGAATGATGGAATGAAACAATAAAGGATGGATGGATGGATGGATGGATAGATGGATGGATGGATAGATGGATGGATGGATTATGGAGGGATCGATGGATGAATGGATGGAAATATGGTTGGATCGATGGATGGATGGGTGGATGGATGGATGGATATATGGATGGATCGATGGATGGATGGATAGATGGATGGATGGCTGGATAAATGGATGGGTGGATAGATGGATGGATAGATCAATTCCACATTTTTTGTAATAGTTATGACGTCATTATCATTCTTCTTTAACGAGCAAAATTTCCTTTATTTCGGGCAACGGCCATACCACATTGAAAACGTCCGTTCTCGTCCGATCACGGAAACTAAGCAATGTCGGGCGCGGTCAGTACTTGGATGGGTGACCGCTTGGGAACACCGCGTGTCGTTGGCTACTTTTTGCAATAATTTATATTAGATTGAATTTAACGGCACCCCAGAAGAGTGCTGTTGGCGGAGAAAAATTACTAACGAGAGGCAGTACCGTACAGTTTGGCAAACGGGCGTATTATTATTGTTATTTTCAAAAAGGTTTTGAATAGATAAAGGAATGAAGAAATGAAGGAATGAAGGAATAAAGAATGAAGAAATGATGGAATAAAGGAATGAATGGAATGAAGGAATGGAGGAATGAAAGAATAAAAGAATGAATGGAATGAAAGAATGGAGGAATGAACGGAATGAAGGAATAACGGAATAAAGGAATAAAGGCGTGGACGAATGAAGGCATGAAGGAATAAAGGAATGAAGGAGTGAAGGAATAAAGGAATGAACGAATAAAGACATAAAGGAATGAGGGAATAAAGGAATGATGGAATGAAGCTGTGCAGGCTACTATCGATAAATAACTGATAGGCTGCTTGATTTAAACTACTTTAATAGTACACTAACATATATATAACAAATAAAGCGATATTAGAACTATGGACAATCGCGATCTCGCCGTTGCCAACGTCCGGTCGTAACCCTGGTTTGGTCGTAACAGGATGTAGAGTCCCTTGGTCAGGATCTCGTCCAAGAGCTCCCTACTCCCCGATTTCCCCACCCCCAATAGGGGGTGGAACGCGTTACCTGTCGGGGATCGCACATGCTCCCCCCGTTGACAGGTGGATGTCAAAACTACCAATAAATAATAAAAAACATTACAAAATAAGCAAAAAAAAAATGTGCATCAAAACACTTGAAAAATAAACATTAATCCACTTAATAAAGTAATGAAAAAATATCTTGCAAACAAGCAAAAAATTATCGCCAAAAATGTAAAAAATAAACATAAATTCACGTAATAAAGTGATGGAAAAGAAATATTGCAAAGAAGCAAAACAATGTTCACCAAAACATTTGAAAAATAAACATAAAATAAACATAAATCCACTTAATAAAAGAAATGGAAAAACAATATTGCAAAGAAGCAAAATAATGTTCGCTAAAACATTAAAAAAAATGAACTTAAAATAAACATAAATCTGCTTAATAAAAAAAATGGAAAAAAAATATTGCAAAGAAGGAAAGTAATGTTCACTAAAACATTTGAAAAATGAACATAAAATAAACATAAATCCACTTAATAAAAAAAAATGGAAAAAAAAATATTGCAAAGAAGCAAAGTAATGTTCACTAAAACATTTGAAAAATGAACATAAAATAAACATAAATCCACCTACTAAAGCGATGAAAATATACTGCAAACAAGCAAAAAAAATTGTGTCCGAAAACACATGAAAAATAAACATAAAATAAACATAAGTCCATCTACTAAAGTAATGGAGAAAAAAAAAATATTGCAACAAGCAAAAAAAATTGTTCACCAAAGCACTTGGAAAATAACCATAAGCACACAACGGAACTGATTTTCGCACACAAAAGCGCCGCCGAGAAATTTTGCGCAACACTACACCAAAGACTACACCCCGCAGTCAGACACTCCCCCCGCTTCCTATGGATCGGTGTTGGCCGTGTTGTCAGGAACAAGGTCTTCATCCTTTGGAAATAGCGCTAATTTCCTAATGGAGCGCCTGAAGATGCCGTGGTTGGTGCGAATGTCCGCTACCCGAATAATTTTATCCGGCCCAGGAATCAGTTGCTCAATGCGGCCCGTTTTCCACACAAGTGGTGGAACGTTGTCTTCTGCCAGAAGCACTAGGTCGCCAATTTGGAAAGGAACTTGCGAGCTGTGTTGCCACTTTCTCCTCAACTGCATTTGAGTAAGGACCTCGGAACTCCAGCGTTTCCAAAATTGTTGTCTTAATTGCTGGATTCGTTTCCAGCGACTTAGACGATTGGTTGGCAAGTCCAGCAAGTCACGTTCGGGTGGACTTGCTAGTGGTTCTCCAATAAGGAAATGGGAAGGGGTTAGGGTTTGGAAATCGTTGGGATCTTGAGATAGTGGGGCTAATGGTCGCGAATTTATTATAGCTTCTATTTGAACCAATAAAGTCAATGCCTCCTCGTAAGTCAGATGCGCGTTCATCGTAACTCTTTTTAAATGTTGCTTGACTGACCTCACTAACCTCTCCCATAATCCGCCAAAATTTGGAGATCTTGGCGGAATAAATTTCCAAATAATTCCCTCAGAGGACAAAAACGGATGGATGTTTTCTATCAAATTATCTCCCATTAAAAATTTCTTTATTGCAATTAATTCCTTTTTAGCCCCTACGAATGTGGTAGCGTTGTCACAGTATATGTGGGTTATTTTCCCACGTCTTGAAATTAACCTTTTGAGGGCGTTTATGAATGATTCCGAAGTCAAATCGCAGACTACCTCCAAGTGTATCGCTCGAGTAGTAAGACAAACGAAGAGAGCCACCCAAGCTTTTACAAACGTTTTTGACCGGACCCCGCCTTGTTTCAAAAGCACCGGACCGAAATAATCCAATCCGATTTTTAGAAACGGTCTGCACGGTTCAAGTCGATCTTTGGGCAGATCGCCCATTTTTTGAACCAGCAATCGCGGCGCGACCCGGAAGCAAGAAATGCAATTATGAATTACCCTCCGAATTTCATTACGAGCGCGAAGCGGCCAGTACTTGGCCCTTAACGCCCCCAGAGTCTGCGTTGAACCGGCATGTAATAGCGAAAGATGCGTTAATCTAATTATTAATCTGGTTATGTGGTTATTAGCAGGTAGAACAATTGGAAATTTTTTCTCATAGCTATTACTCGAATTTCGCAGCCTCCCTCCCACTCGGATTAAACCCATCTCATCTATGAATGGGTCTAAAGTGTTGAGAGTACTGTCTCTCGGGACCGGCTTCCCGTTTTTTAACGCTTCGTATTCCCGAGGAAACTCCTGTCGTTGAACCAGCTCCATGATGGTATTGTGGGCTGCGCTCAACTCAGAGATTTGTAATAAGCCCTCGTAACGATCCTTTCTTGACTTAGATCGAGCGTTACGAATAAACCGCCGACAATACGCCATAACGCGTAGAAGTTTTGTAAATGAACCAAATTTTGAAAACTCAAAAAAATCCACCGTTCTAACCGCAATCAGCGTAATCCCACGTCTTTCCGGAATTTCGCTACCTGCTGCGTTTCTCTGAAATTTGCACGCAGGCCACTCCGACCTATCCCTAGTCAAGAATTCTGGCCCGTGCCAGTACAATAAATCATCCCTCAATTGTCGAGGGTACGCACCGCGAGATATTATATCTGCCGGGTTCTGTTTCGTTTCTACATGATGCCATTCCGTTGGTTCGCTTAGACTTTGAATTTTCGCGACGCGATTGGCTACAAAGGTTTGCCAGGAGTTTGGATCTGCTGATATGTAATGAATTACAATCATAGAATCTGTAAAATATGTTTTACGCGCTATCTTTAAATTAATTGTTTTTGATACCTCGTTCATGAGTATGACGGCAAGCAGAGCTGCGCAAAGTTCTAGCCGCGGCAAGGTAACCGTTTTAATTGGACTCACTCGTGACTTACTACAAATTAAATTCGAATGATAGTTTCCGTTACTATCTAGAAATCGAAGGTAAATTGAAGCGCCGAATGCTTTAAGGTGGCGAAGGAGACATTTTGCCAAATTTTGCTCGAATTTATATCACTGTAGTATGAAAACTTATGGCGTTAGAAAAATACATTTTATTAAATATTATAAAGGAATCTTTCAGTTACATACTACCGTAAAATTGAAGTATGCACCTCAATTAACAAAGTGGTAATAGTTAATTTAGAATACGTCTGCAGCAATCTTTTGATCGTTATATCGCGGTTACAACCGAAGATTTTGAGGACTTGATCATTTCCTTGTATACAAAAAATTGTAATCTAAAAAATAACGAGCTCAAAATCCGGCTAAAGTTTGAAATTTTGATTTTATGATTAATTAATCAACGTTGCCATTATTTTTTTCTATGCGGTTATATGTTAATAGCTAGATTTTAAAGCGCTATTAACAAAAGTTAAAGAAATTTTAAGAAAAGTTAATTAGTCTACTGTCTATCTTAATCGACAACCTACGGTCCTATGCTTGCCATGTTAAATTTAGTTCGGTGTAGAGCCACCACGTGGCGCTTCAAAGTTTGAGCTGTCACGGACCTGTCACCGTCGATCAGGGGTGCACTTGCGGTCAGTTTTATGATCCCTTATCTGTTACTTTGCTAATGTACCATAAATAAACTGAAATGATGGGGAACGAAAGCAACCACGACAAATATAATAGTTTATTTTCGTTGTCCGGCGGTTACGGTGGTAATGAAGAAAACAAAATCGGCATGGAGATTCTTTGATAAATAGATTATTTTCCTCAAACTCATTGTACCCAATAAAATCACATTTCACTGCATTAGTGATCCTCAATTGCCCCTGAACTTGAAAGTAATAATTGTGTGTTTTTTAAGGGTTAGTTGGTCACATTCCTAAGAAAGACAAAAACTACGTCTTTTTGAAACAACAGCTTTTCTCATGGTTAGTTGGAGTTGGTCTGTACCAATAATGGAAACGTCTTTATTATTCAATAATGTTTCGGTCATCTAATATTCCTAAGAAACAATTGCAGCAACATTCAACCAATCCTTTCTTCTAAAGACTTGAACAGAAAATTAATAAAACTACGAAAATCAAAGTGAATGTAATGCGACTCTTTGTTGATGGTTTTACTCAAAACTGACATTAAATGTCATCTAACCAGTATTAAAATCAAAATGAGGTATCTCAATGAGGTGGAAATTGCACGCGGTGTTGCTCTAATTGAAAATGGAACTTCCATTCGGCAAGTTGCAAGAGATGTTGGTGTGAGCCCATCGGGCATCCAGCGGTTGTGGAATCGCTATAGGACATAGGTCTCTATAAAAGACGCCGCGGACAAGGTTGTAAGAGACAGACGTTCCACGGAGCTCTTGCTCCTGAAACATGCGCATTAAGGGTGATTGTTTACAACGTCCACTTCTTGGTTTTTGAGATGTAGATGTGCTAAGGCAAAGAAAATAAGAGTAAAAATAGAAGTGGTTTGCACAAAAAAAGATATTGATTTCCGTAATATATAAATGTTAAGGAATGATTTGCTGTAATTGGCTTTTTGAAAATCCAGAAGTGGGTAAAGTAAACAATGACCGCATTATGTAAAACGTAAAACATCTTTTAGTGGTAATTTCTAATCGTGCTTTTAAAAAAAAATTACAGGGCCCAGAACTGACCTTGTACAAAACTTTTTTGCGTGCCTCTAAAAAAATGGAAATAATCCTTGTCCTGGGCCAAGAACCGAACCTACGACCTCGACCGTCCACTTTCAGCCACTATCCCATGCGGCTACCTTACCAGCAACCCTCGAGTGCTCTATCTTTGAAGTCTTTTGTCTCCATGCGCGAAGTACATAATGCGCATCTTTCAGGAGCAATAACTCGGTGAACGTCTGTCTGTAGACGTAAATTTCGAAAACCAACTCGCCGACAACCTCGTCACAGGCCTCGTGGCAGTTACCAGATGGCATGTATTGTGATAAGAGAACCTTTTCACGGAAGGTAGTCAACCAAAGTTTATTGCCGATTAGGACCCAGTAAATCTTCTTTTCCTTGGGGTTGTGTCATAAATTATTTTGGGCCAAGAAACAGCGCCATCTGTAGAGTCAGAAACACAACTTAAGGGGTACATCGTCGCGTTAAGCGAGGCGTCACAAAACGCAACTAGGTCATAACTGACGCTATCTGAAGTCTTCAGTTTACGTGGCACTGAGATGTGGTTTAACTCCTGTAACTCCGTGACGTACTTAGTCCAAGCCTCAAAAATTTCTGAAGAAACCCGTTCATCCCAACCTGTTTTTAAACTCCAGACTTTCTGCATTAAAATTTTCGCTTTTACTACCACGGGAGAAACTATGCCAATGGGATCAAACAATTTTGCTATTGAACTTAATAACATTCGCTTTGTTAAGTTTTGCGGTACCACCTTAGTTTCAACGCGATAATTAAATGTGTCGTCACGTGTATTCCACAAAAGACCAAGAACCTTTGCCGTTTTAGGATCATTCAATTCGATTATCGTTGGTCCGGCCGACGAATCTTCAGGGGAAAGCCTGGGATCGTTGCTGTTCCATTTTGTTAAATTGAACCCACCCCTTTTCAAAACTGCAATAAGATTATCGCGTAACGATAACGCTTCTTCTATGTTATCCGCGCCGCTCAGAATGTCGTCCATAAAAATGTCATTCTGTAATACGTCGCATGCAATGGGAAATTTGTCCGCTGACTCTACCGCCAATTGCCGAACACAACGCATTGCCGTAAATGGTGAATTGGTTAAGCCGAAAACTAACCGGGTAAGGCGATAACATTTTACTGAATGTTGATCCGACTCACGCCAGTACAACCTCTGATAATCAGTAAGTTCTTTCTTAATTTTAATTTGCAGGAACATTTTCTCCATATCGCTGGAAAATGCTATCTGCCGTACGCGAAATCTAATTAAAATTTGCGAGATGTCGTTCTGCAAATTTCGTCCCGTCATTAAATTGTCATTTAAACTTAACCCGTTACTTGACTTCGCGGAACCGTCGTATACTATTCGCACCTTCGTTGTGGTGCTGGTCGGTTTAATTACGCCGGAATGGGGCAAGTAATACGATTTTACGTTGACTATTTCGTCATTTGGGACCAGCTCCATGAATTGAAGTCTTATTGCTTCCCTGATGGCGTTTGAATAACTTTCGCGAAAACCCTTGTCTTTGCAAAATCTTCGTTCTAATGCCAAAAAACGCTTTAGCGCGCTCGCGCTTGATTCTCCCAAATTAACGTTGCCCCCCTTAAATGGAAGCTGAACAATAAACCTTCCGTCCGCATCACGCTTGTGAGTTTTGACGAATTCTTCCTCGCACTGAGTTTCCTCTTTCGACCAATTATTTGGATTCCCAGAAACCTCTTCTTGTACCCAAAATCGCTCAATCAGGTCTTTTAACGCCCGATCTTCTTCACTTTTAACCGCTACATTGCAAGAAAAGGACGCGGGGTCAAAAAATGATTGCAGTAGTACCCCGCCTACAATGTAACCTAATGGTGACGGATACAGGTATAGATTCTGCTGATTGGGTATTTTCAAAAAGTTTGCCCGCTTGCTACAAATAAGTTCCCAGAACAGTCCGGCTCCAATCAACAGGTCTATTGGGCCCGAAATATTGAAGTTGGGGTCCGCTAACTGAACCCCTTCAGGTATTACAAAATTTCCCTTATCAAAGGATTTCACGGGAAGATTTGTCGACACTCGTTCGACAATACAGCAGTCTATGGTAGCCTGATAAGAGCCATAAACTGACTTAATTATTATTGCTGTAGCTTTTGAAGTACTACTAGCTTGATTATTCACGCCGGAAATTGAGATACGGTTGTCATAAGTCGCAAGCTTCAACCTTTTACAAATTGGTGCCGACAATAGGTTCAGCTGGGACCCTGGGTCTAACAAAATTCTACCTCTTTGGAAATTCCCCGCTTTGTCCCTTATCAGCACTTCCGCAGTTGAAAGGATAACGTGTTTTGAAAATTGTAATTTGTTCAACCGTTTCGAACAGTGATTTACGACGCGATTTTCGGAAGCTTCCGTAGCCTCGTTGTCATGGATGAGAGTGTGATGTCGCAAACTACAAACTTTACAAATTCTTGAAGATTTGCACTGGCGTACGTTGTGATTCCCCATTAAACAATTGCTACAAAATTTGCGCTGCGTTACTTGTTTAATTCGATCTTTCACGCTTAGGGCCAAAAACTCGTCGCATTTGTGAATGACGTGATCTTTTTTACAATAGTAACACGATTTAACGCTACTCGCGACCACGTGTGAAGTACGATTGGGGTTGCTATATGGAACCGATTTTTTCACGCTGATTTCCTTGTTATGATTAGTACTCATAGACTTTAAAATCACGCATTTCTTTTCCAAAAATTCCATCAGTTCCGACAATGATGGAAGCTCCGTCGTTAATTTTCGCTCAAAGTCGCGACGTGTTTGAAAATCGAGTTTTACCATCATTATTTGAACCAAAATCGCGTCCCACGTGTCGACCGGAATTTTTAGAATTTTTAGCGACTCGAGGTTTGACGTTACGTCGTCAATGAGTCCGCGTAACGCTGTTGCCGAACATTTGAGGATCTCTGGAGAGTTCAATATGGCTTTAATATGATCTTGGACAATTAACCGCGTATTTTTATATCGTTTTTGCAAAATTGTCCAAGCTGCCTGATAATTCATATCCGAAATCGCCATTGATTGAATCGCGCGATATGCCTCGTCTTTCAGGCAAGACTTTAAATAATGGTACTTTTGACAATCGTCTAAAGCACTGTTTTCGTGTATTAACGACCGAAACGAATCGAAAAACGGCAGCCATTCGGTGTACGCGCCGCTAAATTCGGGTAATTTGATTATAGGTAATCTAATGTTTGGTTGACTAAAGTTAGTCCGTTCGCTAGGGGATTTGTTAACTGGTTCGGAGTGCAATTCAACGAGGGATTGCATCTCGCTAAGTACCGCGTACCATTTTTGGTCAAATTTCGCGATACTTGTATCAGGTTGGACGTCTGGCTCGTCGTCGCTATCGTACTCCATATCAGAAATTTTGAAGCACACGTTATCGTTCTCTTCTTTAAGAGAAGCCATATCATTGATACGATTTTTAATTTCGTTGATGTTAAGGTTTGGATTCGCTTTGAAATCATTCACAAACGCCTCCATGTTCGCTAATTTACCCTCAATGAGGATACGCTTTTTAAGCAATTTACTCAAATCTTTGAGTGACATCGCCACGCTATTCGTTTTATATGTTAGGAAATTTGAAAAAATCGAAAACTCGTTGTTTTTGACTATACGTTAGTTTGGTGGAGTAATTTGCAAAAACCGAAACTACGTTCGCCACCCGATGTGAATCACCACGTTTAAAGGAATTGATTAGGAATTGTAAGATGGGTTAAAGAAATAAGAAAACTTGTGGAGAACCACTTACCCTGGTCGATGTCGCTCTCCCGATGATGGACGGACTGCCTGGTCAATTCTGGTTCTACGCTCCCAAGTTCCTCGATTGATTTTCGGAAGTTTTCCGAAAACTGAACCGCTGTATAACTCCTAATCTGCTATTCGAGTCGAAGGACCATATGTGCAGGCTACTATCGATAAATAACTGATAGGCTGCTTGATTTAAACTACTTTAATAGTACACTAACATATATATAACAAATAAAGCGATATTAGAACTATGGACAATCGCGATCTCGCCGTTGCCAACGTCCGGTCGTAACCCTGGTTTGGTCGTAACAGGGTGTAGAGTCCCTTGGTCAGGATCTCGTCCAAGAGCTCCCTACTCCCCGATTTCCCCACCCCCAATAGGGGGTGGAACGCGTTACCTGTCGGGGATCGCACAGAAGCAATAAAGGAATGATGGAATAAAACAATAAAGGAAGGATGGATGGATGGATGGATGGATGTATGGATGGATGGATGGATAGATAGATGGATGGATAGATGGATGGATGGCTGGATAAATGGATGGATGGATAGGTGGATGGATGGATGGATGGATAGATCAATTCCACATTTTTTGTAATAGTTATGACGTCATTATCATTCTTCTTTAATGAGCAAAATTTCCTTTATTTCGGGCAACGGCCATACCACATTGAAAACGTCCGTTCTCGTCCGATCACGGAAACTAAGCAATGTCGGGCGCGGTCAGTACTTGGATGGGTGACCGCTTGGGAACACCGCGTGTCGTTGGCTACTTTTTGCAATAATTTATATTAGATCGAATTTAACGGCACCCCAGAAGAGTGCTGTTGGCGGAGAAAAATTACTAACGAGAGGCAGTACCGTACAGTTTGGCAAACGGGCGTATTATTATTGTTATTTTCAAAAAGGTTTTGAATAGATAAAGGAATGAAGAAATGAAGGAATGAAGGAATAAAGAATGAAAAAATGATGGAATAAAGGAATGAATGGAATGAAGGAATGGAGGAATGAAAGAATAAAGGCGTGGACGAATGAAGGCATGAAGGAATAAAGGAATGAAGGAATGAAGGAGTGAAGGAATAAAGGAATAAACGAATGAAGACATAAAGGAATGAGGGAATAAAGGAATGATGGAATGAAGCAATGAAGGAATGATGGAATGAAACAATAAAGGATGGATGGATGGATCGATGGATGGATCGATGGATGGATGGATAGATGGATGGACGGCTGGCTAAATGGATGGATGGATAGGTGGATGGATGGATGGATGGATAGATGGACAGATGGATGGATGGATTATGGAGGGATCGATGGATGAATGGATGGAAATATGGTTGGATCGATGGATGGATGGGTGGATGGATGGATGGATATATGGATGGATCGACGGATGGATGGATGGCGGGATAAATGGATGGATGGATAGGTAGATGGATGGATGGATAGATCAATTCCACATTTTTTGTAATAATTATGACGTCATTATCATTCTTCTTTAATGAGCAAAATTTCCCTTATTTCGGGCAACGGCCATACCACATTGAAAACGTCCGTTCTCGTCCGATCACGGAAACTAAGCAATGTCGGGCGCGGTCAGTACTTGGATGGGTGACCGCTTGGGAACACCGCGTGTCGTTGGCTACTTTTTGCAATAATTTATATTAGATCGAATTTAACGGCACCCCAGAAGAGTGCTGTTGGCGGAGAAAAATTACTAACGAGAGGCAGTACCGTACAGTTTGGCAAACGGGCGTATTATTATTGTTATTTTCAAAAAGGTTTTGAATAGATAAAGGAATGAAGAAATGAAGGAATGAAGGAATAAAGAATGAAAAAATGATGGAATGAATGAATGGAATGAAGGAATGGAGGAATGAAAGAATAAAAGAATGAATGGAATGAAAGAATGGAGGAATGAACGGAATGAAGGAATAACGGAATAAAGGAATAAAGGCGTGGACGAATGAAGGCATGAAGGAATAAAGGAATAAAGGAATGAAGGAATGAAGGAGTGAAGGAATAAAGGAATGAACGAATGAAGACATAAAGGAATGAGGGAATAAAGGAATGATGGAATGAAGCAATGAAGGAATGATGGAATAAAACAATAAAGGAAGGATGGATGGATGGATGGATGGATGGATAGATGGATGGATAGATGGATAGCTGGATGGATGGATTATGGAGGAATCGATGGATGAATGGATGGAAATATGGTTGGATCGATGGATGGATGGGTGGATGGATGGATGGATATATGGATGGATCGATGGATGGATGTATATATGAATGAATGGATGTATATATCGATGGATCGAAGGATAGATGGATAGATGGCTGGATAAATGGATGGATGGATAGGTGGATGGATGGATAGATGGATCAATTCCACATTTTTTGTAATAGTTATGACGTCATTATCATTCTTCTTTAATGAGCAAAATTTCCTTTATTTCGGGCAACGGCCATACCACATTGAAAACGTCCGTTCTCGTCCGATCACGGAAACTAAGCAATGTCGGGCGCGGTCAGTACTTGGATGGGTGACCGCTTGGGAACACCGCGTGTCGTTGGCAACTTTTTGCAATAATTTATATTAGATCGAATTTAACGGCACCCCAGAAGAGTGCTGTTGGCGGAGAAAAATTACTAACGAGAGGCAGTACCGTACAGTTTGGCAAACGGGCGTATTATTATTGTTATTTTCAAAAAGGTTTTGAATAGATAAAGGAATGAAGAAATGAAGGAATGAAGGAATAGAGAATGAAGAACTGATGGAATAAAGGAATGAATGGAATGAAGGAATGGAGAAATGAAGGAATAAAAGAATGAAAGAATGGAGGAATGAATGGAATGAAGGAATAACGGAATGAAGGAATGAAGGCGTGGACGAATGAAGGCATGAAGGAATAAAGGAATAAAGAAATGAAGGAATGAAGGAGTGAAGGAATAAAGGAATGAACGAATGAAGACATAAGGGAATGAGGGAATAAAGAAATGATGGAATGAAACAATAAAGGAATGATGGAATGAAACAATAAAGGAAGGATGGAAGGATGGATGGATGGATGGATGGATGGATGGATGGATGGATGGATGGATGGATAGATGGATGGATAGATAGATGGATGGATGGATTATAGAGGGATCGATGGATGAATGGATGGAAATATGGTTGGATCGATGGATGGATGGGTGGATGGATGGATGGATATATGGATGGATCGATGGATGGATCGATGGATGGATGGATAGATGGATGGATGGATGGCTGGATAAATGGATGGATGGATAGGTGGATGGATGGATGGATAGATCAATTCCACATTTTTTGTAATAGTTATGACGTCATTATCATTCTTCTTTAACGAGCAAAATTTCCTTTATTTCGGGCAACGGCCAAACCACATTGAAAACGTCCGTTCTCGTCCGATCACGGAAACTAAGCAATGTCGGGCGCGGTCAGTACTTGGATGGGTGACCGCTTGGGAACACCGCGTGCCGTTGGCTACTTTTTGCAATAATTTATATTAGATCGAATTTAACGGCACCCCAGAAGAGTGCTGTTGGCGGAGAAAAATTACTAACGAGAGGCAGTACCGTACAGTTTGGCAAACGGGCGTATTATTATTGTTATTTTCAAAAAGGTTTTGAATAGATAAAGGAATGAAGAAATGAAGGAATGAAGGAATAAAGAATGAAAAAATGATGGAATAAAGGAATGAATGGAATGAAGGAATGGAGGAATGAAAGAATAAAAGAATGAATGGAATGAAAGAATGGAGGAATGAACGGAATGAAGGAATAACGGAATAAAGGAATAAAGGCGTGGACGAATGAAGGCATGAAGGAATAAAGGAATAAAGGAATGAAGGAATGAAGGAGTGAAGGAATAAAGGAATGAACGAATGAAGACATAAAGGAATGAGGGAATAAAGGAATGATGGAATGAAGCAATGAAGGAATGATGGAATAAAACAATAAAGGAAGGATGGATGGATGGATGGATGGATGGATGGATAGATGGATGGATAGATGGATAGCTGGATGGATGGATTATGGAGGAATCGATGGATGAATAGATGGAAATATGGTTGGATCGATGGATGGATGGGTGGATGGATGGATGGATATATGGATGGATCGATGGATGGATGTATATATGAATGAATGGATGTATATATCGATGGATCGAAGGATAGATGGATAGATGGCTGGATAAATGGATGGATGGATAGGTGGATGGATGGATAGATGGATCAATTCCACATTTTTTGTAATAGTTATGACGTCATTATCATTCTTCTTTAATGAGCAAAATTTCCTTTATTTCGGGCAACGGCCATACCACATTGAAAACGTCCGTTCTCGTCCGATCACGGAAACTAAGCAATGTCGGGCGCGGTCAGTACTTGGATGGGTGACCGCTTGGGAACACCGCGTGTCGTTGGCTACTTTTTGCAATAATTTATATTAAATCGAATTTAACGGCACCCCAGAAGAATGCTGTTGGCGGAGAAAAATTACTAACGAGAGACAGTACCGTACAGTCTGGCAAACGGGCGTATTATTATTGTTATTTTCAAAAAGGTTTTGAATAGATAAAGGAATGAAGAAATGAAGGAATGAAGGAATAAAGAATGAAAAAATGATGGAATAAAGGAATGAATGGAATGAAGGAATGGAGGAATGAAAGAATAAAGGCGTGGACGAATGAAGGCATGAAGGAATAAAGGAATGAAGGAATGAAGGAGTGAAGGAATAAAGGAATGAACGAATGAAGACATAAAGGAATGAGGGAATAAAGGAATGATGGAATGAAGCAATGAAGGAATGATGGAATAAAACAATAAAGGAAGGATGGATGGATGGATGGATGGATGTATGGATGGATGGATGGATGGATATGTGGATGGATCGATGGATGGATGGATGGCTGGATAAATGGATGGATGGATAGGTGGATGGATGGACGGATAGATCAATTCCACATTTTTTGTAATAGTTATGACGTCATTATCATTCTTCTTTAACGAGCAAAATTTCCTTTATTTCGGGCAACGGCCATACCACATTGAAAACGTCCGTTCTCGTCCGATCACGGAAACTAAGCAATGTCGGGCGCGGTCAGTACTTGGATGGGTGACCGCTTGGGAACACCGCGTGTCGTTGGCTACTTTTTGCAATAATTTATATTAGATCGAATTTAACGGCACCCCAGAAGAGTGCTGTTGGCGGAGAAAAATTACTAACGAGAGGCAGTACCGTACAGTTTGGCAAACGGGCGTATTATTATTGTTATTTTCAAAAAGGTTTTGAATAGATAAAGGAATGAAGAAATGAAGGAATGAAGGAATAAAGAATGAAAAAATGATGGAATAAAGGAATGAATGGAATGAAGGAATGGAGGAATGAAAGAATAAAGGCGTGGACGAATGAAGGCATGAAGGAATAAAGGAATGAAGGAGTGAAGGAATAAAGGAATGAACGAATGAAGACATAAAGGAATGAGGGAATAAAGGAATGATGGAATGAAGCAATGAAGGAATGATGGAATAAAACAATAAAGGAAGGATGGATGGATGGATGGATGAATGGATGTATAGATGGATGGATGGATAGATAGATGGATGGATAGATAGATGGATGGATGGATGGCTGGATAAATGGATGGATGGATAGGTGGATGGATGGATAGGTGGATGGATGGATGGATAGATCAATTCCACATTTTTTGTAATAGTTATGACGTCATTATCATTCTTCTTTAATGAGCAAAATTTCCTTTATTTCGGGCAACGGCCATACCACATTGAAAACGTCCGTTCTCGTCCGATCACGGAAACTAAGCAATGTCGGGCGCGGTCAGTACTTGGATGGGTGACCGCTTGGGAACACCGCGTGTCGTTGGCTACTTTTTGCAATAATTTATATTAGATCGAATTTAACGGCACCCCAGAAGAGTGCTGTTGGCGGAGAAAAATTACTAACGAGAGGCAGTACCGTACAGTTTGGCAAACGGGCGTATTATTATTGTTATTTTCAAAAAGGTTTTGAATAGATAAAGGAATGAAGAAATGAAGGAATGAAGGAATAAAGAATGAAGAACTGATGGAATAAAGGAATGAATGGAATGAAGGAATGGAGAAATGAAGGAATAAAAGAATGAAAGAATGGAGGAATGAATGGAATGAAGGAATAACGGAATGAAGGAATGAAGGCGTGGACGAATGAAGGCATGAAGGAATAAAGGAATAAAGAAATGAAGGAATGAAGGAGTGAAGGAATAAAGGAATGAACGAATGAAGACATAAGGGAATGAGGGAATAAAGGAATGATGGAATGAAACAATAAAGGAATGATGGAATGAAACAATAAAGGAAGGATGGATGGATGGATAGATGGATGGATGGATGGCTGGATAAATGGATGGATGGATGGATAGATCAATTACACATTTTTTGTAATAGTTATGACGTCATTATCATTCTTCTTTAATGAGCAAAATTTCCTTTATTTCGGGCAACGGCCATACCACATTGAAAACGTCCGTTCTCGTCCGATCACGGAAACTAAGCAATGTCGGGCGCGGTCAGTACTTGGATGGGTGACCGCTTGGGAACACCGCGTGTCGTTGGCTACTTTTTGCAATAATTTATATTAGATCGAATTTAACGGCACCCCAGAAGAGTGCTGTTGGCGGAGAAAAATTACTAACGAGAGGCAGTACCGTACAGTTTGGCAAACGGGCGTATTATTATTGTTATTTTCAAAAAGGTTTTGAATAGATAAAGGAATGAAGAAATGAAGGAATGAGGGAATAAAGAATGAAGAACTGATGGAATAAAGGAATGAATGGAATGAAGGAATGGAGAAATGAAGGAATAAAAGAATGAAAGAATGGAGGAATGAATGGAATGAAGGAATAACGGAATGAAGGAATGAAGGCGTGGACGAATGAAGGCATGAAGGAATAAAGGAATAAAGAAATGAAGGAATGAAGGAGTGAAGGAATAAAGGAATGAACGAATGAAGACATAAGGGAATGAGGGAATAAAGGAATGATGGAATGAAACAATAAAGGAATGATGGAATGAAACAATAAAGGAAGGATGGATGGATGGATAGATGGATGGATGGATGGCTGGATAAATGGATGGATGGATGGATGGATAGATCAATTACACATTTTTTGTAATAGTTATGACGTCATTATCATTCTTCTTTAACGAGTAAGATTTCCCTTATTTCGGGCAACGGCCATACCACATTGAAAACGTCCGTTCTCGTCCGATCACGGAAACTAAGCAATGTCGGGCGCGGTCAGTACTTGGATGGGTGACCGCTTGGGAACACCGCGTGTCGTTGGCTACTTTTTGCAATAATTTATATTAGATCGAATTTAACGGCACCCCAGAAGAGTGCTGTTGGCGGAGAAAAATTACTAACAAGAGGCAGTACCGTACAGTTTGGCAAACGGGCGTATTATTAATGTTATTTTCAAAAAGGTTTTGAATAGATAAAGGAATGAAGAAATGAAGGAATGAAGGAATAAAGAATGAAGAACTGATGGAATAAAGGAACGAATGGAATGAATGGAATGAAGGAATGAAGGCGTGGACGAATGAAGGCATGAAGGAATAAAGGAATAAAGAAATGAAGGAATGAAGGAGTGAAGGAATAAAGGAATGAACGAATGAAGACATAAGGGAATGAGGGAATAAAGGAATGATGGAATGAAACAATAAAGGAATGATGGAATGAAACAATAAAGGAAGGATGGATGGATGGATGGATGGATGGATGGATGGATGGATAGATAGATGGATGGATAGATAGATGGATGGATGGATTATAGAGGGATCGATGGATGAATGGATGGAAATATGGTTGGATCGATGGATGGATGGGTGGATGGATGGATGGATATATGGATGGATCGATGGATGGATCGATGGATGGATGGATAGATGGATGGATGGCTGGATAAATGGATGGATGGATAGGTGGATGGATGGATGGATAAATCAATTACACATTTTTTGTAATAGTTATGACGTCATTATCATTCTTCTTTAACGAGTAAGATTTCCCTTATTTCGGGCAACGGCCATACCACATTGAAAACGTCCGTTCTCACGCAACGACTAGCGAGGTCGATAGAGCTGTGGAAAACCGGTGGCGTACGATAAAAGATCGAACACGCTTCGACTAGCGAGGTCGATAGAGCCGTGGAAAACAGGTTGCGCACGAAGTGAAAGTGAGTTCGTCACGTAGTATTCTCGAAACTTTTCCGATTTAATTAAACTGCATGCGGTGCAGTTTATTAAATTGATTTCGCCTAGATCAAGTTAATCAATCAGTCTGCCGGCAGACAAAATTAAGTCAAAAACGGAGCCGCCAGTGGCGTCCGGTCACAGACTCGACGCGGCTATCCTCGTGGAGCGCGCGCGTTAAAAGACTTAACAAATTAGTGAGACAATCTACTTAAAAAATTGTGATAGTGATAGTGCGAAAATGAAGCCCTCCTCAACGGCGCCTATGGTAGAATCGGAGAAACAACTGTCCGAGAAAGACAGCGGCGTCCCAGAGTTTAAGCGAGTGGAGAGAAAACGTCGTCACAGCGAAAACCCAATCTCCCCGAAAAGGAAGAATAATAAAATCAGCAACATTGAAGTCAGTAACCGTTTCGAGGTGTTAAGCGACCCCGAATCTGAAATGGAGCAAGACCCTGAAGTTTGTCGGGAAACCGAAGAAGCGGAGGTAAGACAGAACCCTAAAGCTAATTTTAAGCCACCTCCAATTGTGGTTAATGGCAAAACCAACAACAAAACGCTTGCTGATTACTTGAGCAAATGTACGAAAAAGGGCTTTCACTTTAGAAACGGTTTAGAAAGCACAACCATTCACCTAAAAGACAACGAAGATTTTCAGAAAGTAGTGGAAAATTTTAGAAACAATAACACGGAGTTTTACACATTTTCTGCGAAAAACGAAAAAACGCACGCATTTGTAATGCGTGGCTATGAGGGGGATGCAACGCCAGATGAAATAATGAACGCTTTAATCGCTCTGGGCATTGAGGCTACAAAAGTATTTCTAATGAGAGGGACAAGTTTGCCGGCATTTTTAGTTGTAACCAGAAGCAACGTCACGCTAAAAATTATCTCCGCAAGAGCAACAATAGTAGAGTACACAAAAGTGTACTGGAGCCGGCACATCAACAATAAACTAATCACTCAATGCCACAGGTGCCAGAAATGGGGACATGCTACCAGTAACTGCAATGCTAAGCCCACGTGCCTAAAATGCGCTAAAGGACACTTGACTTCAGAGTGTACTCTTAAAAAGGAAGACAAACCGACATGTGCTAACTGTTCTGGAGATCACGTTGCCTGTAACGTAATCTGTCCGGTCTACATAAAAAAACTGGAGGATTTCAACAAGAAGCAAAAATTGGAGTCAAGAACCCCCAAACAAATATTACAACCGGCGCCACTGCCAACTCGAAATGTGTGGGACATTCCAAAAACCCAATCTTCGCAGAAGGAACGAGAAGAGCCGATAAGACCCACACAAACAAACCCAGGCAGACGACCCTCCGAGGATAAAGAAGTGACAATAAACAGTCAACCTGGAAACTCCAACAATGGACTAGGCCAGTTCGCTGAACTCACGAAAGAGATAAGCAAGTTAAATTCTTTAGTAAATGTCGGTAATATGTTAAATGCAATTAGGGATTTAAATGTTCTACTTGGGAAAGCCGAGAGCCAGTTAGATAAATTTAACATCTTTTTAAATTTCAGTGAGAATATTAGTGCTTATGACTTGTAAAACTAGACTGTGTTCTTGGAATGCCAATAGTGTTTTATATAAAACAGGGGAGCTGATCCACTTGTCGAGTGGCAGCGCTAGATGTGACTTGACGTGTTTCCAAACGGTGAGAGATTGTGAACAGTTTTGCGAAAGTGAATCAGTTCGGGTCTTGTGAGAGTTTGCGAACAGCCCTAACCCTAGTCTCAGTGGTTCGTCAGAAAAACTGCGGCAAACGGTTAGGAAAATCCACGTGGTTTTTGACCAATTCAGTCCGGTTTCGGCAGTTCGTCAGAATAGCTGAAGCCGACAATCAGAAGAATTTGCTTGTGTGGAGTCGAAATCGACTGCCAAGTTTTTATTAAAACTTGGCAGGAGATTGATTACAGGAACAAGCGATGGAAAAGTTAGCCACGTCCTCTGACAGCTGGTCTATCCAGGAGCTGAGGGAGATAATTCTCCATTGCAGCGCCCAGATAGAGCGGATGTCCAAGAGACGTGCAGAATCGGACAACGACGAAGAATTTCAGGCCCCCAGAAAGACCGCCCGCCCAGCCTCCCCTACAACCCCAATGGAAGTCGCCACCGGAAATCCGTTCAGCCCTCTGAGCGGAAACGAAGAGGAAGCAGAAGAAGAAGCAGAGGACGACAACAACGAACAGGAAATTGATTATGACCAAGTAAGCATAACACCGCGCATGCGCCAAACACCGAACACAACTAGGCCCCGCCCCTTAGCTGCCACGCGCACACACGAGTGCCCGGAACAAGAACAAGTTGACACCGACAACGCTGTAACTCGCGAACGAATTCCTCCCATTATTATGCGCAACAAGAGCATTTGGTCCCGCGTGTCCAACGATCTAAAGAGGAGAAATATTATTTACACGAAGGCTCAAGTAACCCACGAGGGGACTAAAATTAGTGTTCCGGACGCTGACACACATCGCGCGCTCACCGCTCTTTTTGACAAAAACGAGACACCGTACCATACGTTCACTTTCGCGTCGGAACGCAACCTAAAAGTAGTGATACGCGGACTTCCGGAAACGACAAATCCGGAAGACATCATCGACGATCTGACACAAGCTGGATACAGACCGGTCAAGGTTGCGCCAATGATCCGAATGGATAAGACTCCAATGCCCCTATTTATAGCCATTGTTCCGCGTGAGTGTCGTAAGATTTACGACCTCACCACCTGTGTCGGCCTCCGCGTCAGAGTGGAGGCCCTTAGGCAGTCCAAAAGCAAAGGGCAATGCTATCGTTGCCAACTCTTCGGCCACTCCCAGAGCAAGTGTACGGCGCCTTTCAGGTGCGTCAAGTGCGGGCTCGGCCACCAAGCCTTCAATTGCCCCATGGCAAAATCAGATCCGCCGAAATGCGCAAATTGTTCTCTTGCGCATCCGGCCAGTTACCGGGGTTGCTCAGCCTACCCCAAACCAAAAACCTCCCCGGCTCCCATCCCAAAAACATCTCCGGCTCCCATTCCCAAAACCTCCGCTTGGGCCAAACCTCTGGTCCTTGCGGCACCAACCCTAAAGCCCTCCACCACCATCCCAAAACCGGCACCGGTGCCAAAGCCTACCGCGAATCCGCGCGAAAACTCCGGAAACAAGTATGCCAAAATTTCGGCCGCTCTGGCACAAATGCTACTTACTTTCAGCCAAACAAATGCAACAGACGACCAAACTAAAGAATTTGTCTTAAACACCCGCGTTATCTTAGACAACCTAATTTAATTCAGTAACTTTTTATGCTGCGCAAAATTACACCAAATTCCCTTTTGATTAGTTTTTGGAACGCGAACGGGCTTCCTAAGAAGAAACTCGAATTGGGCGAGTTTATGAACGAGCACGATATCGATGTCATGCTCATATCCGAAACACACGCGAGACCCTGCAACGCAATCAAAATTCAAAATTATCAGCTTTATCGTACCGATAGAACTACCGGGCAGGGCGGTGGAACCGCGATTTATATTAAAAATGAAATCGAACATCACGAACTACCCAATCCGGCCGCGATTAATATCGAGACAACCGCGATCAAAATCGAAACCACATCCGGGCCGATCAAAATTATTTCCGCTTACAAACCGCCGAACAATCCTATCCAAGACCTAGACCTCCAAGCCCTCTTCCCAGACAACGCCCCTACAATTGTGGCTGGCGACCTAAATTGCAAACACCACATGTGGAACAGTCGCACCGTTAGTAATAATGGCCGACTGCTGCATGACTTTACGCTGAGAAATGACATCACTCCCTTGGGCCCCCGAGAACCCACTCACTTCTCGACCCATGGGACCTCTGATGTCCTAGACATAGCTCTTTTGAAAAATGTTCCCCTACACCCTTCTATCTATGCACTGTCAGCCCTTAGCTCCGATCACAACCCTGTGATACTCCAAATGGGCACAATTCCCAACGATCGACCAAGTCCGCTACAATCGGTAGCCTGGAAAGAATTCAAAAGCAATGTTAGTAATTCACTGGGCCCCGTTCCAATTATAAATTCAATTCCGGAATTAAATTCAACCGTCGGGCAGTTAGAAAACATCATTATTCAGGCAATAAAGTCAGCAGAATTCACAAAACCCGCGCAAAATAACCGTCCAGCTCTTCCAAATTTTATAAAAAATTTAATTCGTGACAAAAATCGGGCAAAACGGCGATATCAAAGGACTTTAGCTCCGTTAGATAAAACCGAATTGAACCGACGACAAACCGAGGTGAGAGACGCGCTCTCAGTTCGCGCCAATGACTCGTGGCAAGACAAACTCACTTCTTTAAACGGGCAAAATTCGAAAAGTCTTTGGAGAATGACCCGCGTTTTTAGAAATTCCGCTCCTCGCAAAATCCCCCCGCTTAACGGACCAACGGGACCCGTGTCCGCGCCAGTTGACAAAGTCGAACTCTTTGCAGATTCACTGCAAGAGCAATTCACCACCGACACGACCCATGCCGACCTGGGCCGTGTTGGCTTCATAGAGAGATTTGTTCAACAACATTTGGAAAATCAAGTAGAAAACGACGTCGGAAACGTCAATCCGATTACCCCTCAGGAAATTTCGAGTCACATTAAATTTTTTCACAAACGTCGCGCGCCAGGCCCAGACGGAATCACCAACTTGTCAATGAAAAATCTGCCAATGTTAGCAATCATGCATCTAACCGCAATCTTTAACGCCACTCTTCGGCTAGGTCACTTCCCACAAACGTGGAAAAAGGCGGACGTCATTCTCTTTCAAAAACCTGGCAAAAGTCCGAAAGAGCCCTCAAATTACCGCCCCATAAGTCTTCTTTCGACCATTGGAAAGCTTGCGGAAAGATGCATTCTCCATAGGCTAAATATGTTCACGACGGATCATGGCGTTATCCCCGACACTCAGTTCGGTTTCCGCGCACAACACTCGACAACACAACAAATCCTTCGGGTGGTAGAGCACTGTTACACCAGCTTCGACTGGAAATACAACACCGGGGCCGTCTTTCTGGATGTCTCAAAAGCTTTTGATCGTGTCTGGCACTCTGGGCTCATATATAAGATGATCAATTTGGGCTATCCGGGCAAAATTATTAAACTCATTTATTCTTTTCTTTCGGACCGTAGCTTTCGCGTTAAAATTGATGGTATCAGATCAACCAGTCGCCCCCTGGCGGCTGGGGTACCACAAGGATCAGTACTCGCGCCACAGTTGTTCAATATTTACATCTCAGACATGCCTCAGCCCGCGACAGTTGAGTTTGCTCAGTACGCCGACGACACCGCTATACTCGCGCGCGCCAAACATGCGTTCCAAATTTCAAATAAGCTCGAAAGAGCTTTGGAAAATCTGGAAACATGGTATCGCGAATGGCTCATTAACGTCAATGCAGCCAAAAGTACTGCAGTCCTTTTCACACGTCGTAACCTAGTAACACCTGATAGAGAATTGAGCATCTTTGGTGAGCCCATCCAGTGGCAGGCATCAGCCAAATATCTGGGGGTCACCCTGGACAAGCGATTGACGTTCGCCAAGCATATTGAGACAGCCAGAAACAAGGCGCGAGGATGTATCGCCCAACTTTATCCACTGCTCTGCCGAAAGAGCAGATTGTCACCGCGAAGTAAATTACGACTTTTTACCACAATTATCAGGCCCATAATGACTTATGCGTCTCCCGTCTGGAGTCACGCAGCGTTTACGCATTTAAACAAAATTCAAGTGGTGCAAAACAAGTCCCTCAGATTTGTTTTCGACGCACCCTGGTTTGTTCGAAACAACCAGCTACATAAAGACGCTAGTATTAAATACATCAATGAACATCTCAAAGATGTCGCGATAAAGTTCTTTGCAACAGCAGCTGACCACCCGAACCTCCTCGTTCGTAGAGCCGTCGACTACGGCGAGGAACCACCCTATCGATTAAAACGGCCGAAAATGGTTTTAAACGGGTAAAACCATCCGCGTCAACTCGCGAACCGCGAACCGCGACACACGACATTGACTTAGGTTACACACATTTCCACACCGCGAGCGCTTTCTCCAGAAGATAACGGGGTGAAGGGACAGTGTCCCGGCCCGTCCGGAGGGGTTTTAGCCGGTTCAAGTCCGGCACTACCCAGCGTGATTGAACCAAGCGCTGGGTGTCCGAAGGGATTTCCCCTCCCTAGGAAAAAAAAAAAAAAAAAGGGGAGCTGATCCACTTCCTGGATCAACACCAAATTGACATAATGTCAATTAATGAAACAAAACTAATAAGTAAGGATAAGTTCAAAATTAAAAATTATAACGTGATCAGGAAAGACAGGGGCAATAATACTAGAGCGGGAGGGGTAGCCCTTCTCATTAAGAAAAATATTCCATTTCAAAAAATTGACATGCCTGTGTTTAGTTTTGAGGTTATTGGAGCTCGGCTTAATGATGGTATGATTATAGCGGCTATATACAATCCACCTTCCAATAAATTCAGTGACGCGGAGATTTCTGACTTGCTGCGATTAGGCCGGATGATGATTGTGATTGGAGATCTGAACGCGAAAAACGTAAAATGGGGCTGTGGCTGCAACAACACTAACGGCTACGCATTAGATAGAGCGTGGCTCAGCGATGGATTTGAACTTCTCTTTCCAAACACACCCACTCATTTTCCAACAAATAATACTACGCCCTCGACAATTGACCTCATAATAAATAAAAACGTAAATAAAATCAAAACGCCTGTTTCATTGCCGGAACTAGACTCTGATCACAATCCGATAATCACGGAATATGATGGTAGCCGTCAAAAAGAGGACCTCTCCAGGAAGACTCGTTCGTATAAAAATACAAGTTGGTCAAAATTCAGACAAATTCTCGATAACAAAATTCAATTAAATTCAAATATACAAACAACAAACCAGCTGGAAGCAGAAGTTCAAAACCTCACTGAAGCCATTAGCGAATCAATTTCGGCATCTTCCAAAATCAACACAGTTACTGATAGTAAAGATAAAATAAGCGACGAGTTAAAGAACTTAATTAAAAATAGAAACTCATTACGCAAACAATGGCAGCGAACCGGCGACCCTGCTTTGCGTGATTGCGTTCGGACCCTTGGTCGCCAGGTAGCAGCGCGGCTAAGAGCTGAACGCAACAACAATTGGTCGAACTTTCTCGGAAGTTTAAAAGTAAGGGACAATGCACTATGGAAGGTTTCCAAGAGGCTGAGGGTGGCTTCAGGTGAAATTCCTACCCTTGAAAATAACGGCGCGACCGCCCTCACCAATAAAGATAAGGTGGACATGCTAGCTGAGGCCTGGCGGTGGAACCGCGATTTATATTAAAAATGAAATCGAACATCACGAACTACCCAATCCGGCCGCGTCTAATATCGAGACAACCGCGATCAAAATCGAAACCACATCCGGACCGATCAAAATTATTTCCGCTTACAAACCGCCGAACAATCCTATCCAAGATCCAGACCTCCAAGCCCTCTTCCCAGACAACGCCCCCACAATTGTGGCTGGCGACCTAAATTGCAAACACCACATGTGGAACAGTCGCACCGTTAGTAATAATGGCCGACTGCTGCATGACTTTACGCTGAGAAATGACATCACTCCCTTGGGCCCCCGAGAACCCACTCACTTCTCGACCCATGGGACCTCTGATGTCCTAGACATAGCTCTTTTGAAAAATGTTCCCCTACACCCTTCTATCTATGCACTGTCAGCCCTTAGCTCCGATCACAACCCTGTGATACTCCAAATGGGCACCATTCCCAACGATCGACCAAGTCCGCTACAATCGGTAGCCTGGAAAGAATTCAAAAGCAATGTTGGTAATTCACTGGGCCCCGTTCCAATTATAAATTCAATTCCGGAATTAAATTCAACCGTCGGGCAGTTAGAAAACATCATTATTCAGGCAATAAAGTCAGCAGAATTCACAAAACCCGCGCAAAACAACCGTCCAGCTCTTCCAAATTTTATAAAAAATTTAATTCGTGACAAAAATCGGGCAAAACGGCGATATCAAAGGACTTTAGCTCCTTTAGATAAAACCGAATTGAACCGACGACAAACCGAGGTGAGAGACGCGCTCTCAGTTCGCGCCAATGACTCGTGGCAAGACAAACTCACTTTTTTAAACGGGCTAAATTCGAAAAATCTTTGGAGAATGACCCGCGTTTTTAGAAATTCCGCTCCTCGCAAAATCCCCCCGCTTAACGGACCAACGGAACCCGTGTCCGCGCCAGTTGACAAAGTCGAACTCTTTGCAGATTCACTGCAAGAGCAATTCACCACTGACACGACCCATGCCGACCTGGGCCGTGTTGGCTTCATAGAGAGATTTGTTCAACAACATTTGGAAAATCAAGTAGAAAACGACGTCGGAAACGTCAATCCGATTACCCCTCAGGAAATTTCGAGTCACATTAAATTTTTTCACAAACGTCGCGCGCCAGGCCCAGACGGAATCACCAACTTGTCAATGAAAAATCTGCCAATGTTAGCAATCATGCATCTAACCGCAATCTTTAACGCCACTCTTCGGCTAGGTCACTTCCCACAAACGTGGAAAAAGGCGGACGTCATTCTCTTTCAAAAACCCGGCAAAAGTCCGAAAGAGCTCTCAAATTACCGCCCCATAAGTCTTCTTTCGACCATTGGAAAGCTTGCGGAAAGATGCATTCTCCATAGGCTAAATATGTTTACCACGGATCATGGCCAAATATCTGCCAAATAGCCAAATATCTGGGGGTCACCCTGGACAAGCGATTGGCGTTCGCCAAGCATATTGAGACAGCCAGAAACAAGGCGCGAGGATGTATCGCCCAACTTTATCCACTGCTCTGCCGAAAGAGCAGATTGTCACCGCGAAGTAAATTACGACTTTTTACCACAATTATCAGGCCCATAATGACTTATGCGTCTCCCGTCTGGAGTCACGCAGCGTTTACGCATTTAAACAAAATTCAAGTGGTCCAAAACAAGTCCCTCAGATTTGTTTTCGACGCACCCTGGTTTGTTCGAAACAACCAGCTACATAAAGACGCGAGTATTAAATACATCAATGAACATCTCAAAGATGTCGCGATAAAGTTCTTTGCAACAGCAGCTGACCACCCGAACCTCCTCGTTCGTAGAGCCGTCGACTACGGCGAGGAACCACCCTATCGATTAAAACGGCCGAAAATGGTTTTAAACGGGTAAAACCATCCGCGTCAACTCGCGAACCGCGAACCGCGACACACGACATTGACTTAGGTTACACACATTTCCACACCGCGAGCGCTTTCTCCAGAAGATAACGGGGTGAAGGGACAGTGTCCCGGCCCGTCCGGAGGGGGTTTTAGCCGGTTCAAGTCCGGCACTACCCAGCGTGATTGAACCAAGCGCTGGGTGTCTGAAGGGATTTCCCCTCCCTAAGGAAAAAAAAAAAAAAAAAAAAAAAAAGCGGACGTTCCGACCGAGCGCAGCCAGGTAGTTTTCGAGACACGTTTCCGTCAAGTGCATCCCCGCGTTTCCAGTGGCGTCGAGCAAAAATTTATCCGCGCAAAGTTTGTGGAGGACGTTCGCAAATTGTACGCAAAGTATAATTACCAAGCCAACATTAGTCTAACTAATGACACTTTTTGCGCAACATCCGATCGTGTCCAGACCGGATTACCAGTTAACTATGATAGTGATAGAGACACTAATAGTGATATGCCAAAAGTTACTAAATCGACAACAATGGACGTGGAATGCTCCACAGATCCCGGTTTTCCGGTGTTTACAACAGTTGAAAGAAAAAACGTCGTCATAGTGATAATTCATTGACGTCCCCCGAAAGGAAGAAAAATTCTAAACGCACCCCAAACACCGGTATTGAAACCAGTAACCGCTTTGAGACCCTTAGCCATCCCGAATCTGACTCTGATGACGAAGAAAGTGAAACCAATCAACCTGAAACCGAAGAAAATGCGAAAAGTCTCGTAGCAAATGTTAACCAAAAACCACCACCAATAATAATCCGAGGAAAAACCAGCAACAAGACGCTTGCTGGATGTTAATGCGTACACCACCAAAGGCTTTTATTTCCGGAACAGTCCCCAAAATACAACAATCCAGATGAAAGATATGAGCGAATATCACATCGTCGTCAAAAAATTAAAATCAAACGGAACCGAGTTTCATACGTTCTCCACCAAAAAGCCAGAAGACTCACGCATTCGTAATGCGTGGCTATGAAGGAGATGCGACGACGGATGAAATCAAGAATGCTCTCGTGACCCTGGGAGTCGAGGCTACAAAAGTGTTTGTAATGAGAGGAACTAATTCACCCGCATTCCTTGTCATTACCACGGGTAAGGTTACGCTTAAATCAATCAGCCAAAAAGCCACCGTTGTCGAATACACCAAAGTGTATTGGAGTAGACATGTGAATAAAAAACAAATAACGCAATGTCACAGATGTCAGGAGTGGAGACATGCCACAACTAATTGCAACGCTAAACCCAGGTGTCTCAAATGTGCAGATGGCCACCAAACATCTGAATGCCCGCTGAAAAAAGAAGAAAAACCAACCTGCGCCAATTGTCAAGGTGATCACGTGGCAAGTAACCCCATATGTCCGGTCTACATTCAAAAGCTGGAAAATCTACTAAAAAAACGGAAAGAAGAAACAAAAATCCCTCAGCAAAAATTCCAACCGGCGCCACTGCCTAGTCATAATGTTTGGGAGAGAAGATTAACGCAAGGACGACGCGGCGGTCTCAGAAGAAAACCAATCCCGCTCAGGTAGCAAATCCTCAGCCGACAACAGAGACAAATTCTCGGTTCGTATTGGGGATAACAGTGGCGGATTAAGCCAGTTTGCCGAACTCACGGCGGAAATGTCCAAATTAAATTCACTTGTAAATGTCGGCAACATGTTTCGGGCAATCAGGGACTTAAATGTTTTATTAGGGAAAGCCGAGAGCCAGTTGGACAAATTTAATATCTTTTTAAATTTTAGCGAAAAAATTGATTCCTATGGTCTGTAAAACAATTATTTGTGAGTGGAACGCAAACGGAATAAGAAATAAAATAAGCGAGCTGATTCATTTCCTAGATCAACATAAAATTGACATTATGGCAATCACGGAAACTAAATTAACCAATAGTGATAGATTTAAAATTAAGAATTATAATGTAATTAGGCAAGATAGGAGTACCAACACAAGGGCGGGGGTGTAGCTCTTTTGATCAAGACCGGCCTTTCTTACCAAAAAATTATAATGCCTGCTATTAGTTCTAAAGCGATTGGTGCGCTTGGCGATGGTACAATTATCGCGGCCATTTACAATCCTCCATCTAACAATTTCAGTGTTGCAGATATTTCCAATTTGTTGCAGCTGGGTCACAGACTGGTTGCGGTCGGGGATCTGAATGCGAACCGTACAAAGTGGGGTTGCCGACGTAACAATACCAACGGCTCCACATTAGACAGGTCGTGGCATGATGATAATTTTGAGCTTCTCTTTCCAAACTCACCTACTCACTTTCCACTTAATGGCGCTAGTCCCTCGACTATAGACTTGATAATTAGCAAAAATTTAAATAGTATCAAAACTCCAATCTCTCTTTCGGAATTAAATTCTGACACAATCCGATAATAACGGAAATAAATGGATGTAGAAAGCAGGACCAGTCGAGGAAGTACCGATCATACAAACACACTAATTGGTTTAAATTCAGACACATATTAGACACCAAAATTATACTAAACTCGAACATTCAGTCCAAACAGCAATTGGAAAGAGAAGTTCACAATTTCACCGAAGCCATAAGCGAGTCAATTTCGGTCACGTCAAAGATAATCAAGTTTTGCGAAGGCCAAAATAGAATTAGTGAAAACTTGAAAAAATTCATTAAAGAACGTAACTCATTAAGAAAACGTTGGCAACAAACCGGCAACCCCGCACTGCGAGCTGACATTCGGACCCTCGGTTATCAGGTAGCCGCGGGGCTTAGGGTCGAGCGTAACAAAGAGTAGTCGAGCTTCCTGGAAGGTTTGAGCGCGAGGGATAACTCTCTCTGGAAAATAACAAAGCGACTCAGTGCGGTTTCCGGAGAAATTCCCACCCTTGAGAATAACGGCTCGGTGGCCGTAACTAACATAGAGAAGGTAAACATGCTTGCAGAAACCTTCGAGGAAGTGCACGTTTTGGGGGACAGGTCGCTTAATCCCGAGCAGATAGAAATTCATAACGAGGCGACACAATTTGTTTCTGGAGACGTTAGAATCGGGAATGCTAAATTGGCTAAACTCATAACAAACCCAAATGAAATTGCAGAAATTATTAAGGTACTGCCAAACAAAAAGGCACCCGGTTTTGACGGCATTGAAAACATAGTAATAAAAAATTTAAGCAGAAAGGGCATTGTTGGTTTGACGTATATAATCAACGCCATCTTCAAATTTAATCACTTTCCAGCAGTCTGGGAAAATGCCATTGTCGTCCCTATAAAGAAAGCAAGAAAAGACAACACAAAACCCGGCAGTTATAGACCAATATCCTTGCTCTCTGCTCTGTCGAAAGTCGCTGAAAAAGTGATACACAGAAGGTTACTCTATTATAAAAACAAATTAAAATTAGCAAGAGATGTTCAGTTCGGATTCAGAGCAAATCATGACACGGTGCAGCAAGCTGCCAGGATTGTTAATGACATTACATTAAACTTCAATAAAAATTTTGTAACAAATATGCTTCTGCTGGACTTTCAAAAGGCGTTCGACAGAGTATGGATTGAGGGATTGATCTATAAATTAATACAGTACAAAATACCAACGAACCTTATTAAACTGCTCCATAGTTACTTGACGAACCGAACGTTTCAGGTCAAGTTGAACAATGCCCTTTCTGTAATAAAAAACGTCGCAGCGGGTGTGCCTCAAGGGTCGGTTTTAGGGCCTAAACTCTTTACGCTTTTTATTAATGACATACCTGAATTTCCTAAAACAAAAACCGCACTTTATGCAGACGATACCGCCATCTATGCTCACAGCTTTCTCGCTGTGGCAGCCAACTTCCAACTACAAACCCATGCTAATATCTTGCAAAAATACTTTGACAAATGGAGAATTCAGTTAAACGCTTCGAAATCGGAAAATATAATTTTTAGCAGAAAATATGCTAACATAAAAATGTTTAGCCAAATTAAAATTAACGATGAGAAAGTGCCGGTAGTAAATAAGGTAAAATATTTGGGGATCACACTTGATCGACGACGGCTTAATTTATTCGACCACATAAAGAGTGTGTTAGGTAGGGTGTACGGCACCGTCAAATTGCTGTATCCGTTGCTATCCAAGTCTTCACTGTCGCTTCAAAACAAAAAACTAATATACACGTCGATAATAAGGCCACAAATCACCTATGGGGCGCCTATATGGGGAGGACTAGCGAGGTCAAAAGTTAAAAAACTCAAAGTTTTTGAAAATAAAATGCTCAGACTAATAACCAATTCAGATCGATACACCAAAATAGCCACAATGATCGAAAAAGCCAACATCATCCCTATTAACGATTATATTTTTGAACAATCAAAAAAAATTTTTAACAAGAAAAATAAAAATGTATACTTTCGTAACATAGGTTTAAGAAAATTAAGTAACATAGATTTCAGAATAAAACATAGATCAACACCTGCCGGTGTTCATGGAAGGGGACTAATCAGTCCCTACTCCAATCGCTGTTTCTCGGCCTGCCAATGGCGGGGATAACTGGGTGGGAAGGGCCTGTTTAAAGGAAAATGGCATATAACTAATAAAATATTGTTTGGAACGACAAAATGTATTTTAGATTTCAAAGTCTAACTTGTAAATACGTAAATAAGAATGTAAATAATAGCGTAGATAAGAATTTCTCTAAACAGGTTTTTAATAATAATTTTCCTGTGTTTCTTAAGATGTTAGTTAAGTATATTTAGTATAAGTGAGTAATAAATCAAAATTCTTAATTATTGTAAATCGACAAATTTTTGTCGGTAAGTTTTAATTAGTTGAGGGGTAAACCAGATCAGGTAGGAACCTTCATTTGTCTCTGTTAAATAATTAGTGCAATTTAGGTAGAATCTCCTTCGGACATTTTATTTAATTGTATAAACATGTATCTGATAATCACTGAATAAACTTTATTTCTTCTTCTTCTCGTTCTCGTCCGATCACGGAAACTAAGCAATGTCGGGCGCGGTCAGTACTTGGATGGGTGACCGCTTGGAAACACCGCGTGTCGTTGGTTACTTTTTGCAATAATTTATATTAGATCGAATTTAACGGCAAAATGTAACTTACCCCAGAAGAGTGCTGTTGGCGGAGAGAAATTACTAACGAGAGGCAGTACCGTACAGTTTATTAATTTACCCTGTAAAAGATACGAGCACCAAGTATGTTATCAATTCATTAAAGGACATGTTTAAAATTTTCGGCATTCCTCTTCGTATCATCAGCGACCAAGGAAAAGCATTCACTTCCAAGCAATTTGGCGAGTTTGTCAAGGAAGTGGGCACCACCCATCACTTGAATGCAGTGGCATTACCGAGAGGGAATGGTCAGGTGAAAAGGTATACAGGGTTGTTTTAGAATCCTTGGCCACAATGGGATCAAATGACACAAACGATCGGTGGGATGAAAATGGGTCCAACATACAAGTTGGGATTAATGGCACAATAAACCGTGCTATCGGGGTAACTCCAAGCAAGGCTTTAATGGGGGCAAGGTCGTCTCAAACGGTATGATTGAGGGTGGTCAAAGATCCGTTGTAGACGTCACCAAAATCCGGGACAGCATGATCCACCTTCTCGAAAAATCCCAAGAACAACAACAACGATATTTTAATTAGCTCTGGGAAGACCTATGGTGTAGGGGATTTGGTTCTAATCAAAATTACAAGCATTCCAGGTACAGGAACTAGTAAGAAGTAAGAAGCTATTACCCAAATGGAGAAGGCCCTTTAGGGTTGTCAAAGTCCTGGAGAATGATCGATACGAAATTCAAGATATCCCTAGTGCAATTCGTTCATAAATCCCTTACCGTGGCATTTCCGGAATTGAGATTATGCAACCGTGGATACGGTTGAGTGAGAAGGATTTGTAAGTGTTAAAGAGTAATGGTTGAGACTAATTGCTGACGGTAAAAGTTGTGTGGTACTCTTAGTCTCTGATTTGACTACTAAACGGAAAAGGGTGTCTGGAACTTTTGTCCAATTTGGGCAACTGCAGATGGAAAACCCTGTCTGGTAGTCTGGTTACCATTGACGCGCTGGGGCCCCACTTACCTTACATTAAGTTCCTATTCAGTATTTGTTGCTTCCGTACATTATTGTTATCGTTGGTAGTAAAAAAAAAAAATACATTATTCCACACAGGCATAGTTCTTTTTTCTACATCAAGCCGATTATTTTTAAATGAAGAAAATTCACGTTTTAGCTGGGAGGAGGAGAAGCTTGGTCTCACACTTTTGGTTAACCCTGTGTATAGATACATACATACTTATGCATCAATTTCAGCTTGAGTTGCGCCGGCTTTGCTCCGTTCCTTTACTATTAATTTTACCTCCTTATTTCAGTGCGCCGCTGGATTTACATCGAATTAAGTCAATGAGGACCAATGCCCACGTAACTTGACGTTTTGTCAAATGTCAAATTCGTTCCAATTTCGTAAATATCGGCGCTAAAGTTAATCCGCGGCAACGAGCTAAAATTGAGCGCAATCAGTTGCGCCGCTCCGCCCACTATACCCGGCGCAAACTCGAGTTGAAATTGATGCATTAGGTGCTAATAATAGGTGATTTACAGATAATCAGATTGACGAAGAAGTTTTCTTGACATTGTCTACGCATTGTCTACTTGCAAGAATTAACTCCCCAGCTTGGCGTTAGAAAAAAAATTGCGATCAAATATCAACAATTCTTATTGGAGAAGGTAATATTATAAAATATATAATATATTACTCATACAATTAAGTATATTATAAATATTATAAATTTTTAGGCTGCAGATGTACCGCTTATATTAAACAAAACGGAGGGTGAATTCTCAAAGAGTGATGCTACAGAAAGTTCAATTTCTATTGCCTCCGGTAGTAGTGATGACAAATCAATTCCGCAAAGTTTGACGATCTTCAAAAAAATCGTGTTATTCACTGAAGGCATTGCTGAAGGCTACGTTAGAAAAATCTTACATCATTACTCAGTATTCTACTAGTCCGAAAGTGGTATAGGCACATCACATATCTCATTTCTATTTACACATACCTACATGTTTTTGTTTATCTAGACGGTTAGGCCACTTTTGGACAAGACTGAAGAAGGAACTATTATTAAGAAGAGCTATGGAGCAAACTTTAAATTTCTCAGAACCAATCTGTGTAACTTAATAATCAAAAACGAATTGCAACAGTTATTGTCACGATAATTAAATTTTTATTTTTAAGATCACAACTGAAAGATTTATTCAGTTACCAAAGGAAATTAACGACATATTTATTCATAAAACCGCTTTAATTTATTACTTATCATATTGCAGAAGTGACAATAGAAAAGTGGTAGCCGCTAGAGGAAAACTTTGGCTACTTACGTCCATCAACAACAACTGTATAGGAAAGCTGGCCTTTTAAAAGAACGAGCTGACTGTACTACAAAAGAATCCTGTCAACCCGGCACATCTCGTATGTACATACAATATAATGACCTGATTTCTGTATTTTTTCTGTAATTTCATTTAGGTTCGAATTACGATGGTGAAGATGATGAAGATCCGGAGGTGATGAGCGATATCCTGATATGGTTAAAAAATAATGCTGAACCTTTTGATCAAGTGTTTACAAATTGGGTAAAAACAGCAAAAATTCGATTAAACTTTGAGGGTCCTCAACAATCAGAAAGTATTGACGCGCATTTCAGAAAATATCCAGCTTTGGGAAGACAATCAGAATACATTTAGTTTCTTTTTCTGCGCAGATTACAGCAAGAATTAATCAAACGTTTTCATTAATACTTTTATAGCGCCTAACGTTTACTCGTTTTTTTTTTCAGTCGGACAGCGACTTTAAATACCTTTTCCCGGAAGAAAACAATAGCATTTTCACAAAATGGTCCACATTTTCGAACATACTATTTGGCATTCTGAAAAATAAAAAGATTCCTACCTTAAAGAACTTTTAAACAAAGAGCCTCCAAAAGATGATAAGACTGAAGTGGACGATGGTATGTTGCATGAATTTTAATAATTTAAATTTGATTTTTACAGTTATTCCAGTTTATAAAGATAACTAAGATTCTGGCCTTCAAATATCTTCCACTTTTATTGCAACCTCCAATAATAAAGTCAAAAATTAAACTTTGGAAGCCCTCGAAGCAGGAATTGCTTAATGGATTTGTAATTTTTGTCGATGTAAGTTGTGTACATGTAACTTTTTTCATGTTCCTGACTATTTCTTTCTATTTAGAATATCTCTGAAGTGAATACGGTCAACCAAAAAAGAGTGGAGAAATACGTCTTTTACCGACTGACTACTCAACCTATCCCGGTTTTTGTGGGGTCATATAAAAACCTCACATATTACGTCTCGGTAAATAAAGTGTTATACAAGGTAGAAAGTCCGTTAAAGGCAATATATCTATGCTTTAAAGCATACCATGCTTTGCATGCCGGGTATCCAGTTGACGCCGAGCCATCCTGGATGTATATATGACGTAGTCATTGGGCGTAATGCGTTATTTCAGGGAATGCCCGGCAATTGCTGTAATTAAGATCGTTAAACTCTCTGTTTTAGGGTGTTTTCCTTGCCCTAAAACAGAGAGTTTAACGATCTTAATTACAGCAATTGCCGAGCATTCCCTGAAATGACGCATTACGTCCAATGACTACGACATATACAAACGGGAATTTTTAGTATCACAACCAAGTTTGACAAAATGTTTGCGTCTGTCGATACATTAATTGCCGATTTAAACCTTATTCTTAAGAACTCTTAATCCTTTTTATCTTTGATTTGTTGATAATTTTATGTTAAATACTACTAAGTTGTAGTCAATTAATTCAAATTTGAATTTGCCGCCAGATCAGCATGAACTGTTCAGTCGTTTAGGTTGTCAGTTTTGTTTTAGTTACTTTTGTTTTTTCCGTTGGTTACTGTAGAGTTGAGAGACGCACTGACGTGTACCTTTTTTGATTTGCAAATATAATCCGAAAACCCGTCGAGTCTTTGCTTTTACGCGGCAAAACGCCCCCGAGGCCCTCCTACAATGTTTCAGAAGTGGGATTCCGGATTAGATAACAGCAAGAAGTCCAAGTGTTGAAAAGTGAAGCCAGCCGCACCCCAAGCCGAAATTGAGTGACCGCCATGATGCCGCCAACGTTAAGACTGTATTTGCCTCACACTCGTAGGGTATGCGTTTTTGCGGGGACAGGGCGGAGGTAAGGATTTTAAGTGCAGAAGGCGGAGCATCTAGCGTCTAGCACGGTCTTCGAACGTGCAGCTGACGACTGTTTGTCATAACAGAGTGCAGGTCCGTACTCGAAACTACAACTCATGCAATAGTGGTGCGCTCGCGCTACGAAAAGATTGACTCATCGCTTTACTCGTTATCTCAGTGGCTGTTGCACGTATAAAAAAATTTAATTGTAATGAAATATCGAGAATTATATCTAGATCGCGATGAATTTAGAATTAGTTATATTTGGTAACAAAATATAGGTATTATTAATCTACAGTTATCTCAAAATTGGCAGTCGCCCGAACCTTGCTCTCGCTGTAAGCGTTGATTCTGTAAGTTTGTCAGGACAAATAATGTTTAAAACATTAGTTTATGACGGAAGATGTTAAACGTCGTTTGCGATAATTGTTTTTATGCTCTTGTATTACAATTATTTTGCAATTTTTCTTATGCAACCTATGATATTTTTAAATGGCCGTAAAGATAGTAAAAAGTGCTTTGCAAAACTAAAACAAAAAAAAGTATCCGAAGCACGAAGGTAATTATTGTAGTTGTCAATACAGTGTTTAAGAGAATGAAAACAGCAGATTTATTTAAATAAATGTTACTAATTATAGACATAAAATTTATTTATTAGTTTTTAATTATCAAATTTATTTCAACTATACTAATTATCTGAGTGGAACGAAGCGACCTGGAGAGGTGACCAACGGCAGGTGGACCGTATTTAGATTTTTGGTGCGACATCGAATTTAAAAGCAACATGAAATAGAAAAAAACGCAATTAATTAGAATACGATCTTATGGTTTCTTAAACTTACGGCGGGTGTGAACACCCTGGCGTTGATCTGCATCCCTTGTCCCTTGATGCTGTTCAGATGGAGTACCTGAAACAGAAAGGTTGACCCCATCTAGCCCCCCCGCTAAATAGCACGACAATTCCTGTTAGTCCCGACGCACCCCGTCAGCTCACGGGATACCTTTTACAAGGTATGTAACAATATAACAGTATCTAAATTATCTACAGTATCTACAGTATCTATTACTCTCAGTAATAATAATCTCGATGGTACCCAACTCACACGTTCATTGATGGATTATTAGGGTTGTTATTCTCTGATTTATTTCTTTTCGATGTGTCACTCTTTTTAGATTTAGCTTCTTGGGAATTTATTATATATTCTGGATCCCTGATTGCCATGTTTCGGGTGTGCCTGGGATCAATGATTTCTGGTAATAAACAATTATAATAAAATCGATGAAGCATAGGAATCATTTTGGTTTCAAAGAACGTAGAGTCTTTTAAAATCTTGAGTGACAATATATTTTTCGTGGTCCACACTCCGAAATGGCAAAAGTTTCTATTGCAGATATTCAACTGTCCCTGCACTTGATAGTAATAGTCGTGATTACTTTTTAAAACATATAAATCTTCAGACAATTCTAGAAACTTTATGAAGCCTTTTTGGATTCCTTCCTCAACAGACATTTCTCTAGCGGAATACGGACATTTAATTTCTATTACGGACCCATCGTCTCCAAGCCCATCTGGCGAAGCCCCTAAATATGGCCAATTAGTGTTTATAAATAATCCACATTCTACAATTTTTATGTTGCAGACCGCTGCTAATGCTTCCTTTGCTCTACTCTCATTGTCTTTCCCCCAAATAATAGACTTCGCAAATATATCCTCTCTGTACAATATGTTTTTGACCGTGGATTGACAACTGGTAGTGGGACGCATTTTACATACTTTTCCAAACACCGAAGCGGTAATTAGATTTCTTCTTTGCTGTCGCCACTCAGTACTGTCCGCTTGTAATCTTGTATTTCTTTCAATTTCTTCGAGTTGTTGGTCGGTTTTTGCTAACGTTTTCAAAAATACTTCCTTTGCTTCCACCATTTCTACTTCATCTAAGTCTGGTTTTTCACAACTGCTTCCGTAATCTTTATCTATTCCAGCCTTGCCTGTGGTGAACGTTAATTTACGCTTTACTTTTTGATTTCCTCGTTTTTCCAACCTCTCTATGTTTTTTACTTCTAAGCTTTTTAAATACTTTCCTGGACTATTGCCTTTGTTCAAATATTTATGCGTAACGTAAAGGGGTCGACGTGTATTTCGAGAAACAGCTGCCGCCATGCACCTACTTTGGTAGCATCTTCTTGTTGTAAAATTAATTCTTTTTCCTCCTGTATATTTGGCAATGATTGAGTTAAACTGTTCGACAGAATTGTTGTCTACGTCCATGATGAGACTTTTTGAATGACTAGCGAGGTACCTGACGGCGGTCATAATTTTTTCTTCTAAACCATATGACCTTAAATCTGGCATATAATTTAGATCATCTGGAGAAGTCTTTCTGCAGAAATAGTCAAGAGTTGCACAATCTTTATGTTCTCCAAATATGTGACTAATGCTATTTAAAATGTCTTGCTTCAAATTTTTTATTTTCTGTGGATTGTCAACGTTTTCTTTTTTTCTGTACTGAATGGCTTTTGTTACCGCTATCCTTGTCCTAAGTATATTTTTGGAAATAATATTTCTCAGAGCCGTTGGAACATTCCTAGTTTTTGAGACTTCCGTTAATTTATTAGAATAATTGCGCAATAAATGATTTCGGCATTCAATCTTTTCCACTACACAATTTTGATATGGCCTTCTGTCTAAAATGGTTCGATAACAACTACTATCACCATCTGCTATCATCTTATTGTAGATAATATTGTGCATTTCCACACTTCTGCAAAAACCTTCTGCAATTATGGCCGATTCCATAGCTGTAGATGATCCGGTCCAATTCATGTAGCATGGATGTGGTTTTGGGTCAATTCCCTTAGTTTCAGCTCGGTGACACAAAATGCAGAACTTATTTTTTATTCCTAAAAACAGCACCTTTCGTGTTTTAAAACCTATTATAGCGGCAACTCCTGAAGAAGAATTATAATTACCACCGCCACGATAAGATCTTTTAGCCCAGCTACCATCGCAGACAACCGTGATCATTGGCTTTCCATCTACGCTGACGCTACCAGATTCAATAGCTAATTTAGCCTCTTCTTTGGCAGCTTCTTTCATTGACTCCCATGATACTTTTTCCCATGCGTCACAGGCAGTATTATGCGTTTTCTGATACAATTTAAAGCCCATGGAAGGTATGTCCATTGAACTTAGAAATGACCGCATTTGGGAGAAACCAGCGCCAATATTCATTATTCCTACAGTTGCTGCCGTGTTGATATCTACTTCATTTGGCTGTTCTGAACATGTAGAGACTGTACCTGTGTAGTTGCACATGTTACATTTGAAGTATAATTTGGATTGAAGCCCATGCCTGTATTCATTAATCAGTTTCAAATTGCGCATGGAGCATCCAAAAGTGTTTTCTGAATGACAACTTAACAATACAAAAGCTTCCATAAATTTTTGCAAATGGACTATTCGAGCACCCTCGATTTCAAAAGCTTCATTATTTTGCGACCTTTTCTTCGACAATGGTGTTGATGCGGAGAGTTTATCGTCAGATTTTGTTAAATTTTCAAACAAATTTGATGGCTCACCTGACATCTCATTCCACTTGTGCCGGTTTTCAGATACTACTTCAACCTCATCTTCGGGCGGTTTTGACAGTCCTGGAAAATCTACATACAACGCGTCAACATCATCGGGCCTCGTAGACGGTCCTGGCTTTGGTGAAGATCTTGTGCTCATCTCTTCAATAGATTTTTGTGACAATAACAATAACGAATCATTAGGACGTGCAGATGGTCCTGGTCTTGGTGAATCTATTCATGTTGTTCCATTATTTCAGATTATTCATAGATTAGAGGTTATTTCTTACCCAATCCTAGAATGGCTTTTGACAGGCAAGGAAGATCGGCTCGCCGTGCTCTAAAAAAAATTACCACATTTTTATATGTCAACATATACATTTTTGAGCCCGAGAAGCCGAGAACGGAGTGCTTACAGATAAAGGACAATTCCCGCATAGCGTTGCGTCAGCGTCGCTGCAAATGCTGCTTCCAAAAGTTTCCATGTATTTCAATTTAATCTACCAATTCTCACATAAGCAGCGCATCGCGGGAGCGTCGCGTCGCGTCAAGATCCAACACTTCGCAGAGCGTTGTAGCCGCTTTGCAGCGCGTCGTTGACGCTGGCCTACGCCATGTGGCAATGAAAAAGCAGCAAATGCAGCTTCCGAACAGCGTTGGGGTTACTCAAAATACAATTAGAATTTTGTCATTACGCTATAATTGCTATTACAACAGCGCCAATTATAAATGTCTATTTTAAAATATAATCTTTTTTTCTCTTTTACATTGAGTTTGGTCTTTTGAGCTTGAAAGCTGTCTACTTTTTTAAGATATCGTTTGGAGAGGCTTTGCGCCCCATGGATTTAATTTTTTATGGTAGGTGGTGGGTGACATGACAAAGGTCTCAGTTCCGAGAAACATCCTTCGTTTCGCAGGTCACTTTCACCCAAACTGGTGTTTTTATGATAACCGATGGGGTTGTAATTGTTGAAAGTAACGGGAACGTACGGCGGGTAGTGCTGGATTGCGTGAATGCGTGAACAAGAGACTTTTTCAATCATATCATTTACATCCACGGCCCGGCGTGTTAACACGAGAATTAAAAACTGCAGATTTCGCCGCGACGCGACGCTGACGCAACGCTATGTGGGAATTGTCTTTAAATATAATTTCTGCATGTAATTCTGTAATTAGAGACAATTTTATGGCATAACTCTGGGGCTCTGGGGCCCATTTGGCCCCCCATTTCCACAATCCGCCACTGGGCTTAAATCAGAATTTCGTAATTGAAGGATTAAGTATTAAAAACAAATGCCGCCACTGAATAATTTCCAATCAAGTTATGAATAATTAATTTATGCACTTACCTGTTGAATTTATCGATGTTAGAAGTCTTTTTACGTATAGCTGAAAGTCTCAGTCCAGATTTTTTACCTTTGCGGTAATCCATGATGACATGAGAGTGATAATGTTTAGGGTGGCACACACAAAACAAAATCACGCAAAGAAGTAAAAAAGTTGTTCACAATATCACTTAAAAGTGCTTCTTTGAGTTGTTTTAAACCAATCGAAAACGATCGAAACAATCACAAAAATTACGATAGCCGGTCCTGGAAAGTGTTTACTCAGTCAGTAACGTGATACGACCTGCAAGAGAACTTGGGCGGGACTATCGGCCAGTACGTAAACACGTTGACGGTGGCAGCACATCCCGACGAAAATTATTCTCCTAAAATCCAGCAGCAAACGTTTAGGATTTCGTTTATATTTTCCAAATAGAATTTTTTTCTTTGCTGCATATATTTTTTTCTATTTACACAAAGCATCGGCCTACTTCCCTCGTGAAACAGAATAATTTTTTTTCATCTCTAAACGTAAGTTTTGAAGCGTTTAAAATCACTCATTTTCTCCGACATTAACCGCGTAAATACCCCAGTTTTTGCACAAAATATAAAAATGTAACTCACGAGAAGGGTAAAACAATCTTTTCTCTTTCCAACGGAGTTTGTTTGACTTACCTATCTTATTTACTTTCGAAGCAATGGCCTATTTTGTACGGACTAATTCGTACTTTGGGAGCGCACGGCAAATACCCTATTAAGTGATAGCGAGGATGACGACGTGCCGCTAAGCCAGCGTGTCCGTGAACGTGAAGCAAGAGAGACTGCACCCCCGTCGCAGCCCATGACGACAGAGAGACCATTGAGCACAGTTCAGACAGGAATCGAGACTGTACCCCCGTCACAGCCCCGGTTGATAGAGAGCCCACCGAACACAGTTCCTGTGACGGCCCCAGTCGATGTAAATGCCCTGTTAACGACGATGAATGCCTTGTTGCAGCAAAATGCATTAATGTTGCAAATGTGTCAACGAAACCAAAGCAATCCAGCCCAAACGAGCAGCAATAATGATGTCAGGAATTTTAATGTGATGCCGGATTTTTCGAAGACCATTAATACGTTCTCCGGTGATGATTTGTCAATGAGCAAGAGTTGGTTACAAAATTTGGAGTGTACAGCGCAGCTTCATAGCTGGCCAGAATCTTTTGTGTTTGAAACTGCTAAAACACATTTAATCGGAGGAGCCCAATACTGGTTCATGTCCCGCCAAGATGACCTTCAGAACTGGCCCCAATTTAAAGAAGCCTTTCGTAAACGTTACGTCCACGCAAAAGACACAACAACTTTATGGAAGCAAATGACTGAAAGAGTGCAGAATCCCAAAGAAAATGTGAACGTGTATTTCCATGAAAAAGTTCATCTATGCAAGATGATTTGAATTCGAGGAGATCAAAGAACAAGTCGCTACTGGATTAATTTCCCGTGATCTTGCATCGATGATTATGGCAAAAGTGCACCTGGGAGAAGACGAATTATTTCAAGATATCACCAGATTTGAGCGCATCAGCAGTCAACGCCGCAATGCGAAACTGGAACAGAATAAAACCGTTGCCCCACGTACTGCAATCCCAACGAAGTCAAGCAATCCCCAACCCGCTCTTCAAGGTACAACGAAGAAACTGCCATCTAGAAATGAGCAAGGTCAACCCCTTTGTTTTTCCTGTCATAAATACGGCCATGTTGGGAAATACTGCAAAGCCCGAACCGAAGTAAGAGAAGTTAAGAAGGAACCGAAGCCTGACGAATGGACCCAGAGATCACCGTCCCCCAAATCAGAATTGTCACTGGTTAGCGAAGCCGCAAGGTTGTCACCAAATCCAGGAGTTTATACCGTTCCAATAAGCTTCAAAGGTAACCATGTCGAAGATGGTAAGCGCCCTATAGTACTGAACTCTTTATTGGATACAGGTAGCCCTATAAGTTTAATCAAATTGAGTTATCTGCCGTCAAAATATGCTATCGTTGATTGTATTGGAGATTATGTCGGTATTAATAATACAAAGTTAAAAATAGTTGGCGCCTGTGAAACTGAAGTTGCTGTATGTGATGTTGATATTGTTTTGAAATTGTATGTAGTTCCGGATGACACCATGAGTTTTCTTGTACTGTCAGGTAGAGATTTTTGCACTAATTCTAAGTTCAAAATCACTTTAAGTAAGGACTTTGATGTGCAACCCTGTATTTCAGAAAGCAATGTTGAAATTCTTGAGGTAATGCAAGTTGATCGATATGATGTTGAGGATAGTAGAACCATTGCTCTCAATGCCGCCCCTAGTTTAAGTTTTAATGACAAAGCTAAAATCAGTCACGTATTTGGACAACATTATGTGCACGGAATTAGACCTGAGCAGCCGGAGATAACTTATGAGATAACCATTTCTCTGACCCATGAACAACCATTTTCGTTCAGACCTCGCAGGTTGTCATATTTTGAACAGCAGAAGCTACAGGATATTTTAGATGATTTATTGTCTAGAAAAATAATTCGCCAAAGTAATTCGCCCTATTGTTGCCCTATTGTTCTCGTAAAGAAAAAAAATGATGAGTTGAGACTGTGTGTGGATTTTAGACCATTAAATAAGATAACCGTTAGAGATCATTACCCAATTCCACGTATTGATGATCATTTAGATAAGTTGAAGGGTAAGAAGTATTTCACTTGTTTAGACTTGAAGAGTGGCTTTCACCACGTTAACATGGATCCAAGTTCTATAAAATATACATCGTTTATTACCCCCCTAGGACAATTTGAATTCTGTAAGATGCCTTTTGGGCTCTGTAATGCTCCATCAGTATTTCAGAGATTTATTAATCATATTTTTAAGGATCTGATTCATGAAAACCAAGTGCTTGTTTATATTGATGATGTGTTGATTGCTACAGAGGGAATCGATGAGCATATCGACATCCTGGTAAAAGTTTTGGATCTGATGACCAGAAACTTATTAGAGTTGCGTTTGGATAAATGTAAATTCTTAGTGACGGAGATTATCTACTTAGGTTATTTCATTAGTGAGACCGGAATAAAACCAAATCCTCAGAACGTGGAAGCAGTTGTCAGATACCCTGTGCCAGTAAGTACCAAAGATGTTCAGAGATTTATAGGACTTGCGAGTTATTTTAGAAGGTTTATCCCATCATTTTCAAAAGTTGCTAAACCGTTATATGATTTACTAAGGAAAGATTCAGTTTTTGTGTTTGGAGAAGAAGAGTTGAATTCATTTGAGTCTATTAAATCGCTGTTAATTAAAGCTCCATTACTTGCTATTTATAGCCCGTTACTTGATACCGAATTACATTGTGATGCCAGTGCTAGAGGCTATGGTGCGATACTTATGCAGAAACAAGAGAATAGTAAGAAGTTTCAACCGGTTTTTTATTTTAGCAGGAGAACATCGGAATCCGAAGCAAAACTGCATAGCTATGAATTAGAACTCTTAGCCATTTATTATGCCCTGCAAAGGTTCAGAGTTTATCTTCTTGGTATCAAATTCACTATAGTTACAGATTGTAATTCGATCAAATTAGCGTTGAGCAAAAAAGATATCAATCCTAAGATAAATCGTTGGGCATTTGTGTTGCAGAATTATAACTTTGAGATGGAACACCGTGATAATAGTCGGATGCAACACGCAGACGCGTTGAGTAAAAGTAATGCCATTTTGGTTGTGGAGGAAAATACTTTTGAGCATAACTTGTCGGTTGCGCAGAATTTAGATGGAAGAATAACGGCTATTAGGGATGAGTTGACCGAACGTGAAGACAAACACTTTGAAATGCGCAATGGTCTAGTATACAGGAAGACGAAAAGTGGAATATTATTTTATGTACCACAAGCGATGGAGCCGATAATTATTTCCAATTGTCATGATAGATTAGGTCATGTAAGCGCGAATAAAACGGCTGAATATATCTCGAGAGCGTATTGGTTTCCGAATTTGGTAGAAAAGGTCAAGACGCATATCCAGAACTGCATTAAATGTATAACTTACTCTCCACCGTCGGGTAAGGTCGAAGGATTGCTACACAGCATTCCAAAGGGTAACAAACCGTTTGTTACTCTCCACATAGATCACTACGGCCCTTTAGAGAAGTCCAGCGATGGCAAAAAGTATGTCTTTGAAGTAATCGACGCCTTTACAAAGTTCGTTAGGTTATATGATGTTAAAACCACTAAAGTCATGGAAGTCATTCACCAATTGCAAGATTATTCCAGATGCTATAGCCGACCTGTTCAGATAATTTCTGATCGAGGCAGTTCGTTCACTGGTCAAGAATTCGATCATTTCTTAAGCAGTAACGGTGTGAAACATATAAAAATTGCGACGGCCACCCCAAAAGCAAACGGCCAAATCGAGCGAACTAATAGAGACTTAACTCCCATGCTGTCAAAGTTAAGCGCTCTAAGAACAAAATGGGTCAAGGCCCTGTCAGAAGTCGAATTCGCTATTAACAATACTATATGTCGATCTATCGGCACTAGTCCCTGTATGTTGCTGTTTGGTGTAAGTCAAATGGATCCAAATGACGGTGTTAGAGCCATGATTCAGTGTGAAGATAGTGATAGGAACTTAGTTGATTTAAGGTCCAAAGCAGAGGAAATCAATTTAAAAACTCAGAAGTACAATAAAAGGCACTTTGATAAAAAACATAAAAAGGGTTTCGAATATTCTGAGGGTGAATTCGTTATGATTAAAAATTTTGATGTGACCCCTGGTGTAAATAAAAAGTTACTTCCTAAATTTCGTGGCCCCTATGTGGTCAAAAAGGTAATTGGCAATGACAGATATCTTGTAAGTGATGTGGAAGGATTTCAGATCACCCAGATTCCTTATGAGGGTATTTGTAGTTGTGAGAATATGCGATTGTGGTTACATAACTGAGTCATTTGTTATTATGTTTGTTGATCCTTATACTATTCTTGTATTATTGTTCTATTTTTTAAGGATGTATGCCAATCGAGACGATTGAACGTCAGGTCTGGCCGAGCTGTAGTCAATTAATTCAAATTTGAATTTGCCGCCAGATCAGCATGAACTGTTCAGTCGTTTAGGTTGTCAGTTTTGTTTTAGTTACTTTTGTTTTTTCCGTTGGTTACTGTAGAGTTGAGAGACGCACTGACGTGTACCTTTTTTGATTTGCAAATATAATCCGAAAACCCGTCGAGTCTTTGCTTTTACGCGGCAAAACGCCCCCGAGGCCCTCCTACAAAGTAATTATTCTTTTTTTATATATTTCTCAATCATAATGAATTGCTTTAAGTGTTCTGCACAATTCCAATTTTTGTAACCAAGACAATTGTTTTAGAATTTATAATAATTTGAACTCCCCAAGGAAACATCTTTTGAACAGCCATCACAGCATTCAAAAACATTCAAAATTTCCATTAAATAGTAATTTCAACCAACCCAACGCGATAAACTCAAATGTAGGTTTAAATCCAATGTTTGCTGATGTCATACCTGAAACAAGTGATCCCATAATTGAAAAAGAGAAGAATAATTTGAATAAAATTTTAGCACATATTGATGAATTTAAGAGAGATGTGAAAGTGTTTGTTCCTGAAATGTACAACTCCTTGGTGCCGAGAAAATTTGTTCAGTTTATTATTCAAAATTTTGAAAGTGTAATAATAAAAAGATTCGTGTCACTTATTAGAAATTTCGTAGTCGATAAATTAGCCCCAGATTTTGAAAAACGTTTCAACGATATTCAAAGACAAAACACCGAAATCCAGAAACGTGTCACCGAGTTAGAAAAACAAAACACCGAGTTGCAAAGGCAACTAACGCATTTACGTTTAGGACAATGTCTAGTCAGATGGTGATAATTTGTACTTACAAGTTGTTCTCAAAGAAAGCCTATATATTTGCGTCCAGTATCCTTGTTTACTCATTCCTTAAATATAAGAACTGAAGAAAGCAACTTAGATTTTAACTTCAACCAAACTTCCCACAACCAAAACTTCCAAAATTTCCAGCAGATAATGGATAAAATGATTAGTGGATTGGACGGTACAGCAGCTTATATCGACGATATTCTCGTGTCAGGAAGAAACGAATTGGAACACGAACAAAACCTTAGAAATGTTTTGCAACGAATCCGGGAGTTCGGCTTTAGGCTGAAGATGAAAAAATGCAAGTTTTACGTAGCAGCAGTAAAATACTTAGGACATATCATCGACCAGCAAGGTCAACGGCCCGACCCACAAAGGACAGAGGTTATAGCCAATATGGCCCCGCCCCACTACATTTCTATACTGCGTTCTTACCTCGGAGCAATTAACTATTATTGAAAATTCATAAAAGATATGCATGCTTTCCGAAATCCATTGGACAATTTGCTTAAAACCAATACGAAGTGGAATTGGACAACCAAATGTCAAAATTCATTTGACAAATTTAAGCAAGTTCTCAAGTCTGATCTTCTACTCACCCACTACAATCCGCATAACGAAATAATAATAGCCGCTGACGCCTCAAACACAGAAATCGGAGCGTGCATAATGCACCGCTTTAAAGACGGATCGGTCTGGCCTATGTATCACATATCTCGCACCCTGACAGCAGCAGAGAAGAATTATGGCCAGATAGAAAAGAAGGCTTGGCACTGATATTCGCGGTCACTCGCTGTCATAAAATGATTTATGGCCGCAAGTTTATTCTACAAACAGACCATAAACCATTGCTAACCATCTTTGGAAGAAAAAAGGGGATACCTACGTACACAGCAAATCGATTGCAGCGATGGGCACTTACGTTGAAGGCGTACGACTTCGAAATTGACACGCGGACATTCTCTCCAGATTAATGAACAGCCATGTGAGAGAAAACGAGTGCGTGATCGCATCAGTCGAAGGTTAGGCGAATTTTTGAAGAAAATCTCGAAGCACTCCCCATTTCTCACAACATGATCTACCAAGCAAACCAAAAGAACGAGCTTTTTAGAAAATTAACATCCTACATCAAAAATGGATGGCCAAAAAACTCTAAAATTAACGACAATCTTAGAAGCTTCTTCAACCGAAGAGAATCGCTTTCCATTAGACAGGGTTGTCTAATGTTTGGAAACCGAATAATTATACCGTTGTATTTCCAGAAAAGAATCTTGCAGCAGCTTCACAGGGGCCATTCGGGCATAAACCAAATGAAGAGCCTAGCAAGAAGCTACGTCCATTGGCCTAATATCGATAAGGACATCGAAAATCTGGTCCGCAACTGCCGAAGTTGCACAGAGGCGGCGAAATCACCGACAAAAGTTCCATTGGCACCATGGCCAGTACCAGTATTTGTGTAATTGGATAGCAAATTCATTAACGGGATTATCATATTATTTTAAATTTGTTCATAAACTTTCTACTGAAAGCTCGTAGGCACAGATGCGGACAAGCAAATTGTCAAAGAATATTTAATCAACATACATAATTCATTTAGAAAACATCTTAAAAATAAACACTTGAATGAAAGTACAAACGCCGTGAGTGATGCTGATAGTACCATATGGGACGAAGTGACCTCTTTAAATGATAATGCCTCACTCTTAGATAATGATCGTATTGTTACTAATACTGAAGAGAATTTAAATATTACCGATACCAATGTTAGTGACTTTCAAGATGTAATTAAAGCCCAAGCCAGAATATTTATTTTCTTCAACAGAGATGACTTATACAATAAGACATACATCTGCGTATCAGTCTCTCACCAAATTACGAGTATTATCCACACTCTCCACAACTGCAAGAGACAAAGCTTTACTGCCCCGCAATCTAACATTATTAAGAAAAGCTCTGAAACAGACTTCAAAGTTCACTTTGAAGGACAAGACTACTCCACTCCGAATAAAACGCTATCATCTGAGTGGGACATGGTCAAGGAAGTGGGGTTGGGCGTACAAAGATTTTTCTCCAAACGACGCGGATAATTGGTATGGGACCTGAGTTTTTTTGGAGCGTTCGGCCTTAGATTAACAGAGCTACGCATGGGACACGCTAATATGCCTATCGGAAAGAAAAACGGCCAATCCCTGCGATGATTTCTTCAAGGTCTTCAACACCTCAGGCCATGGCGGATTCTACACTTACAAAGTAGCCCAACAAGATACAGAATGGTCAATCGAAGGAAATATGTCCCCAGAGCAAGCCTCTCAAATAGTTTTCCATTCGATATTCGGCACATTCAAAGAAGACCTCTCCATTCTTGAACAAATTATGAACATTGGAAAATGGCAAACGCGGGAAGAATTAGGACCTTGTTTCAAAGCAGGACCAGACGGCAAAAAGTACATCAAGTTCATGCTTCCTTCACTCAAGATGTACTCAAAGCTCTGCTCAGCAAACCAAACGGGCCTCCTTGCAACCACGTACTCTCAAGTGTCATCACTTCCAGTCTTGTTTGGATGTTGTAAACGGGCACTTTGTTGACTGTGTGGCTTCGCTTCCATGTGACGTCTTAAGCAATGTTCGCTACTCCAATAATAAGACCTCGAGATTGGTTGAGAATTTTTCTGAATTTGAACCGGTTGATGCTGGATCTGTGGAGCGGATAGTGCAGAGCATACGAACTTCTGCGCGAGGTGTGGACGCTATTGATGCAAAAATGATAAAACTTTGTCTGCCTTTTTTCATCGAGATATTGACCGAAATAATGAACTTGTCGTTGCGAGCTGGTAGTGTTCCATATCTCTGGTGTCAATCTGAAGTTGTTCCGCTTCCTAAAGTGCCGATAGTGACGTCCGTCTCGCAGTTGAGGACCATCAGCATTTTGCCATATTTTTCGAAAATTTTGGAAAAAATTGTATTCGAACAGATGTCCAGCCGACTCTCTGGTGTTCTCCCTCCCCTCCAGTCTGGGTCCCGTCGGCATCACGGTACCGGTTCTGCTTTGCTGAAGGTGACAAACGATATAGCGAGAAGCATGGATAGGGGGCAAGTAACGTTGCTGGCTCTTCTGGATTACAGCAAGGCTTTTGATTGCATCGACCACGAGCTTCTGATTGCAAAACTGAGGTTTTATGGCTGCAGCCATTCTGTGCTTGCTTGGATGGTGAGCTATTTGGCGCAGTGACGCCGGAGGGTTGTTCTGGATGGCAAACATTCTATTTTTCTGCGTGTGGAGCGTGGGGTCCCTCAGGGCAGCGTACTGGGACCGCTGCTGTTTTGTCTGTTTTCTGCTGATCTCAGTGAAGTGTTTTCTCCGAACTGCAATTACCATTTGTATGCCGATGATATACAGAACGGTTTGGTGGTGAATCCAGATAAGTCGGCAGTATTGTGTATTGGGTCAAGAGTTCAGAGATCCAAAGCTCTTTCCTTAAAAAAAGCTGACATTGAACTGGCTGGAGCCGTGTTACCTTTTTCAACATCTGCCAGAGATCTTGGTCTTGTTTTGGACAGTGAATTCAATTTTGAAAATCATGTGACACGAAAGCTTCAGCTGTGCTTTGGTAAGCTGCGATGCCTCAGACAGTTTCGAGAATACCTGCCGCAGAGACTGAAGTGGAGTTTGTGTTGTCAGCTGATTCTCTCGCATGTTGACTATTGTTCTATTGTATACTACGGTTTTCTCACAAAGGAATTTAAGAACAAACTTCAGGTCTTGCAGAATGCGTGTTTGAGGTTTTCATTCCATGTGGCATTTGGGACTCATGTCACACCGTTTTACAGGGAATTAAAGCTCTTAAAAATTGATAGTAGATTCAAAGTTAATTATCTGTGTTTCCTGTACAAACTTGTAAAGTCAGAATGTCCATATTACCTTTCAAGACTGTTGTGTAAGCGGGGTGATTGTCGTCAGGGTGATTTAAGAGATAATTGTACTTACAATATACTTATATATAGGTATAACACAACAAAATTAAGGGCATCTATTGAGTATCAGGCACATGTGTTATTGAATGAATTTCTTGATTCCTTACATGACCTCGGTAATTGCAAAGTATTTAGAGAAACAGTGTCGGCTAAATTAATGTTTTACTGAATGCCTTGCGGTAATTTACTGTGTTAATGTGATTAATGTTAATGAAATAATAATTGTCAAATTTTTTAACTGTAGATTGGCGGTTGTGACAGTGGGTTGTTTAATGAACAAAATGTTTTTTTTTGTATTAGCTTTAAATAAGTTATATTAAGTTCTGTAGCATTTAATTGTTATACTTAAGCTGGTGGTGCTGAAAAACTGCAATAGCAGACGCACCACCATTTGATTGCATGTACTACAATCAATAAAAATTATTATTATTATTTAGCGACCTAAAAATTCAAAGTTTTTCCTCCGAGTTTTTCGACCATATCTCAAAGAGGAGGCAAACAGTATCTTCGGGCAACACAATTCCACAGGTCGTTAATGCACTAACCACCATCCTAGATGATATCCATGAGGGCATTACTAAAAAGAAAGAAAGACTTGAAATGGGTACCGTTACATGGAGTAGTATGGACACTTTGTCATTAACTAACCCTGGCGAAGAAATGAATGTTCCTCTTGATGGGAAGGCAAAATTCTTCATGGGGAAAAATTAGATCTTTAGTTTTTCTTTATATGATTTATATTCATTTAGAAGTTAGAAACAGCATTTAACGGACAATTTTATAATCATGTTGTAATAAGATATTATTGTACTTTTGTAACCAATGTAAGAGTTTATTAAAAAGGATCTTGTTTTTACTAGAATATTTATTGGAAAGTTAGATTCTTTTGAGTGCATGCCTCGATCCATGGTACAAATCTTCATTGATGAATTTATAAATTTTATGAGTGGGGAGTTTGTTGACGTAATTCAGCAAAAAATCAAAACAAAGATGAGTTCTTTAAATGTAGCCACCGAATTTATCGAGTATATTAATGTAATGTTTAATTGTTTGAAAAATCCATTTAAATTTTTATCCTCTGAATATTTACGATTTAAAGATTTAAAGAAAATACAAATAATTTGATTCGCCCTGTAGGTCATAATGTGGGCTATCGAACAAATGCAACTACTTCAAAATCTGATACTTCTTTAGGTCAAGTCCCTATTTCAATCCTGGTTGTTCCTATAAGGCTTGTACTGAAACAATTATTTGAATTACCTTGCTGTTACAAACAAGTTGCCGAATATGTAAGTTCTTTAAAACAATCAAATGTTGTCACCAGTTTTCTTCAGAGCGACTTATGGCAATTGTTGCACGCCACTCGGTCTTTTCTTTAACATTTTATATTCGAATAGTTATCGTACTTTATTGTTATTGTAAGTGTTCTAAATAAAGTAGTAAAACCGAAATACAACATTGGCGACGAGGATTAAATCATCACAAAAATGGAGTTAATGCGTGCCCTTCCAACCTTTGATCCGACTTGACCCGCTATCGAAACGCGCAAAAACCGGTGGAAGTGAGGCTTGGAACAATACCTCCTCGCACTTAATGTTGCTGCAGAACATAGAAAGCAAGCAGTGCTCCTACATGCTGGACGTGAGGCTCTTCAAATGTTTATTGAACCCGTTGATCTTCGACAAAAGAACACTGAATTGAAAACGTAATTATGGGACATTCCATGTTATATTGTTTTATCAAGCACGACGTACATACTTCGTGGTGTCATCGCCTACAGTGGTCCAACCGATGGTAGCTCGCTAGGACACTTCACATGTATGTCTTTCCGCCATAACAACAAATGAGATTTGTATGACGACAGAATGACGAAATGTTAGCAATGTTCAACTGCGTCAGAAGCCCGCGTTCAGCTAAATTTGTACTCGTTATAAGTTCCATAACAAAATGTATTTTTTTGCATGGAATCTTTAAACCACGTTTTTCATTATTCAATAACAATATACTGTATATCTCGGGTTTAATTGTGAGATTAAATAAATAATGCATGTTCATTACCGATTACGAAAACTGCCCTCATCTTTTGTTTACATTTAGTTTAATTATCGTTAACGTTCTTTTACCAAATCTTACAACAATTATTATTATCATTGACTATTTTTATACCTATATTTAACTTATTTTAGACTAGAACCAACATTTTTAGTTGTTTAAAATTTTTGTCTGCAGAACTGTATAAACTATTGCAGACAAACGGATAATTACTTCAGAGTCCTGCGCCTCAACGTTTTATATAGCTTCACTTGTTACTTACTTTATTATGATTCAACCATGTTATACGTTCTGTGTGTTAAATTTATTACACTGTTAACAAAGTCATAATAGTGTCTGGTAAATAATAAATATAACCTCACATTTTTGTTTATTTTATGAAAAAACGTAATTTCTAGTTTTACGTTGAAAAACATGAGCCGCTGGAAATATTTAACCGACGAGGAGCTATTGCAGTTAATGGAAGAAGGTTTATCCGAAATGAGGTTCTAAGCGATGGAGACGATGATGGCTGCGAGGTAGATTGAAGGCCAAATATGATGGTAAATTTGTTACCATTGTTTAGTACCGGTCATAGTTTAGTTAATTTTAATCGTTTCTTATACAGGGTGGGGCAATAGTGCGTCCGACTTCGATAGCTCGAGTTCTATGATAGGTAGGCTAGACTGCTCTGCGACCTTCATCACAAACATTCAAAAACCCGACGTGCTCTTCTTCTCCCAGAGCTAAATAAAAAAATCCGAGAATCTAGAAAGAAGTTCCCCTAGACGGATGGCTTTTCGGTAATAATTTGGGCGACAGAGTGGCTCAGATTAAGGCACTTGAAAAATCAGGCCAGGATATCAAGGTGACCAGAGCCACGGGATCCCAGGAGAGACAATCAGGAAAAATAGACTTGGGCAAACGTCCTTTAAACTCCACAGGTCCGGTCCACAAGTTCGTCAAAAGCCAGAGGCAGACTGGACAGAAAAATTATCCAGCTTCTGACCACAACTAGCCAAATCGTGCTCACCGAAACCTTCAGAACAGGAAACCGGATTACAACATGAACAAGAACCCATCGGTGGTCGTCTAACCTACTTCTATCAAACATTGGAGAGCATTACGTCCGATCAGGTCGTCTTAGATTCCATTAAAAGATATAAAATACCCTTTTCGAGACCTGTCAATCAGCAAACTCCCCCCATAGAAGCTTCCTGGTGCTCAAGCGAAGGGTTGCAAATCAGCTCAGCACTTACGGAGTTGCTCGCATTGGGCGTAATCTCAAAATGTTCACCACAACCACATCAATTCGTATCGCCGATCTTTTTAGTAAACAAGACCGATGGCTCTAAGCGACTCATTATTAATCTTAAGAGGCTAAACAAATTTAAACTGTTTAGTGTGGTGGGATTGTGCCTCCAGACAAGTGCGCTTTCTGCTGCACCCCACAGAATTAATGGGCAGTTTTCCATTAATAAAATGAACGTATTAATAAACAATTTTAAGTGCACATGTAAAACTGATCTATCTGGAACCTGCAAACATATATCTGCCTGCTTATTTTTTTGTGCAAGGTTGTATTTATAAAAAAAATATTTATGGCATATCAAAGCCTCTGCAATTTTTCATTGAAATATTACACATTTTATTTTTAGATCTTTTTTTGGCTGTTTTTTTCTTTGTTTCAAGAATGATATACGATTTTTGGAGAAGTCGTCTACAGATGTGTCGTGTCATTGGGCTAAATAAAAAAATACGGTTGGAGCTAGCTACAAAGCACGGCTTCTGAATAAATCAAGTTGCATCCCAAAGAAACTAAAACGATGCAGGTCCCTAAAGCTGGCTACAAACCAGCATACATGTACGTCACACATGTATGTCATACTTCTTCTTGCGGTTTGTTTATTGACGACAAGAAGAAATTTTTAGGCGTGTCTTCGGATGGCGTTGTGGATGAAAACTTCATCATAGAAATAAAATGCGCATATAAAGGCCGTGATTTAACGATAAGGAAGGCAGTAGAACAAAAACTAATAACTTTCTGCCGTAGGTATAGACGATTCTGGACATATTAAATTAAAGAATAATCATGTCTATATGTACCAAATTCAAGGGCAGCTACATGTTACAAAACGGAAGTATTGTTATTTTGTTGTGTTTACCAATCAGGGTATTCATTATTAAATAATACAAAAAAACATGATTTTTGTTCCTTAATGATTGCTAAGTTAGAAAAATTTTATATGAAAGCTCTTTTACCTGAAATTATAGATCCGAAATTTTTCATAACTCGATCAGTCCGTAGTTTAAAGCGTAGTGAAGTATTTTAATTTGTAGGCAAACCTAAAATAATCTTTATCCTATCACATATATGCTGGTCAGCAGAAGCCTCTGTCTCTGGATTTAAAATAAAGTATCCTATGCATTTCGTTTGACGATTTTTTTATTAGCGTGTGAACTCTTTTTCTATTTGTGGAGTTTTTTTCTTTTTTGGACATTGAGTGTGAACCCTCTGTGGATTTATTGTTTTTTTTTTAAATAAAATAACCTGCGATCCAAACGTAAAGTCTGTTTGACAATTTTTTTATTAGCGTGTGAACTCTCCCTCTATTTGTGGAGTTTCTTTTCTTTTTTGGACATTGAGTGCCTGGATTTTTTTTTGAATAAAAAAAATCCTCTGATAAAACCTAAAGTCCGGTTGATAAATAATTCATTTATTAACAATAATTTAGCTTTGTATAATTTTGACAATGACAATATTGGTGGAATTAATATTAATTTTTTCTTATTTGTACGAGAACCACTTGCCTGTGAACGGAAAGACATAATTTTTGACTGTGGCCGGCATACAACTTCAGCCGCCAGCCTAGGTAGCAATCTTTCTCGAGAGAGGCTTAAACGTACTTATGGTTACGGCTATTATTTGACAATGGGTCACTCTAAACCCTTTGTTACCCCATCATAAATCATGGAACATCAGCTGAGTTTTGTGAATTAGATGTATCTTTGGTTGCCTAACTTTGAAATAGTCAATTACTTATAACAAACAAACAAATGATATTAAAGAATATCCAGATACTTATGGCCCATCTCCTCGATAAACTCTATAAAATAGTGTAATTTGTTTCTTTTTTTTCTGAAAATAGAGCTGAAATTCAAATTCTGTATTTCGGTCTTTCTTGCCTCTAATTAAAAATATTAACAGTTGTAAAAAAATTCAGATATATCACGCTATTAAACTTGATGAGACAAATACACTAAGCTATCGACCTCCGCTTCAAATACATTATTGTGGAAAAAATCTTGACGACCGTTTAGCATTGCGTTGCCCTATACCGGCCACAAGCGGACTCTCACCCTCAAGTCAATTTTTCATTTAGAAAATGATGATTTTACATTTACGAATTCCGTTGAACACGAAATTCCCGTGACATTTTCAGCTCCTGTATTTACCAAGACGTACCGATATCCGGAAGTGCATAAGAAAGAAGTCAATTCTCAAATTAGTAAAATGCTAAATCAAGGTATAATAGAGGAATGTAATAGCCTCTGGTCCTCACCATTATGGGTGGTACCAAAGAAAAAAGATGCATCTGGAAAAGTTAAATGGAGAATAGTGATCGATTACCGAAAGCTTAACGAAGTTACAGTAGGTGACGCATATCCATTACCTAATATAAATGAAATTTTAGACCAGTTAGGACACTCCAAGTATTTTACAACTCTAGACCTAGCATCAGGTTTTCATCAGATCAAAATTATAGATGAGGATAAAGCAAAAACAGGTTTTACAACACCTTTGGGACATTATCAATACACTCGTATGCCATTTGGATTAAAAAATGCTCTCAGTAGCTTTCAGCGCTTAATGAATAACGTACTTTTAGGTCTTCAAGGTTTAAAATTATTTGTCTATTTAGATGACATAGTCATATATGCGGATACAATCCAAATTCATGAGAATAAACTACGAGAAATTTTCAATCGTCTTAAAATTAATAATTTGAAACTCCAACCTGATAAATGTGAGTTCATGGGACACAAAGTTGCGTATCTCGGGCATTTAATAACTAGTACAGGTGTTAGACCAAATCCAGAAAAGGTTATTTCTATTAAAAAATACCCAATACCAAAAACAGCAAAATATATTAAATCATTCTTGGGTCTGGCCGGATATTATCGTAGATTTATAGAAAATTTTAGTAAAATAACTCGACCTCTTACAAGTCTTTTAAAAAAGGAGGTCGCATTTAAATGGTCTCAAGCACAACAAGAATCCTTTGATACTCTTAGAACACGGTTAACTTCAGAACCTATTCTACAATACAATTTGACTACCGATGCAAGTGATTACGCCATTGGTGCATTATTATCACAAGGATCCATTTCTAAAGATCTTCCAATAGCTTACGCTTCTAGGACTCTGAACCATGCTGAATCTAACTATAGCACGACTGAAAGAGAACTACTTGCAATAGTATGGGCTGTAAAACATTTTCGACCATATCTATACGGAAGAAAATTCTTTATAATTACTGATCACAAACCACTACTTTGGTTATTCAACATTAAAGATCCTGGATCACGGTTACTACGGTGGAGATTAAAACTCGAAGAATATGAATACGAGATAATACACAAAGCAGGAAAGTTAAATGCCAATGCTGATTGTCTGTCACGAATCCCTGTAAATCAGGGTTTCTTAACCTGGCGTCCATGGACCCCAAAGGGGTCCGTGGCAGGAGTGCTGGGGGTCCGTGGAGGGTGTTAGAAAAATATGCAACTTTGATTTAATTGGCACTCGGTGAGTGAGGTGATCACTAATCACCGACACGCCACATGTCAATATTAGAGCAACACATCAGGAGGGGCTTTTTAAGTTAACAAATTCTTAAAGATTCTTTTTTTTAATCAATAATTAATGTCAACCAGTTGTAACCACTTTCACACTAAAAAAAACGAAACTTCAATGCTGGCGGTGGTTACATCTTTTCGATATCACCAGCATTGGCAAGAGACTCTTACTCAGGGCGCGAAAGGGTGAAGGGTGAGAGTGTTATCACCTGTTGCCACAAATTTGTTAAAGGGCGCCAGTGACAACAGATGACAACCAATAACAACACACAACTTAAAATAACAATATATTTAATTAAACAAAAGATTTAAAGTTAACAAGAAAAGAACAAGTGCTTTAAACAACAACAACAATAATAATCTTAATTTTGAATTTAAATTAAAACCGGAATAAAAGTTTGACCCAATAATTATGTTTCAAAACACGACCGAAAAACTGGGCAATTCAAAGCGACAAAAATGGCACGGATACCTGGACCTCAGTGGTTCGAGGAAGCTCCAGTTGTTAATCCATGCAGGGTTTCCAGGCCAGGGGATATCAAAAAGTTAAGATTGTTGGCAAACGTCACAACAAACAAGATGGACGCCTCAAAACCAAAATCCAAAAACAAAGGGCGGCACTGCCACAGCTCGCCAAAATCTAGTTACAAGTGGTGCAACTGATAAACATCGGCAGTTGTGTCCAAGATGGCTACCGGTTTCTTCCTCCTTCTTCGAATTACGCACTATTTCCAAGAACACGGGGGTTTCTTGAAAGCAACGCCGGGTAGCGCTATTCGCACACAACCGCACCACAACCGAATTAAAGCGAAAGTACAAAATTCAAAACAAACACAAAATACAATAATCACACGGTACTACCGCAACGTTGAGTTGGGCAACTTTACCAAAAAAAAACGACAAAAGTGGGCAACCACACAGCAAAAAGGCCTAAAGCCAAAACAACAACAATGAGGAAACTCGGTTACACACCGACTGCGTCTGTTCGATTCAACCGCTTATCGTCAACTCTTCACCACTTCCTCCGTTCCGGAAATTAAAAACTCAAAGAGGGGGTATCACGCCACTCGTTCTGACCAATCAGGTCACTTTCGCGATCTACTTTTTTACTCACGGCGTCAAAAAACTGGCGTAGTAAAACAATAACGAAAAGTACAGCTGCGCTATAAAAATTGCAACGGTACAGGGCTGTACTCAAGGAGTTAAATTAATCAAGATTCGTGGTTTTCTTTGACAAAGCGAAGCGCTTAACCTCAAATTGGCCAAACTGAAACGGGGCAAAACAGAACCGTTACACACCATCCCTCCCTTCTTTAAAATTTTTGAAGGAACTGAAAAAAATTTTTTTAAAATTAAAAATGATGGTTGCTAATTTTTTTTTTTTTGTTCAAGAAGATATGTTTTGTAGACTAAATTTGGTCATATCATTACCTCACAGAACTCAAGACTGAACAAAATAACCATATTCCATTATTTTTTTAGAAGATTCAAGACAAGAACAAATTTATAACAAAGTAGTCATGACTTCTCAGTTTCATTGGTTATAACAAGAGATTAAAGACATTAAGAGTCCTGTCTTTGGTCATTCAAGAAGGTACGCTAGCCTGCACGAGATTCAGCTATTGTATGGATTCCTACAAGAAATCACTAGGCATCGCTCACGCCTATGCTCTTCTACGACACGTCTGGGGGATAAAAAAATAGAATTCCTTAACCAAATAAAAGATAAAGTTTGGAAGTTTGAAAAATTCCCGACAGCTGTGATATCCGTAACAGCGCGACTCGTGGTTTTGTATAGGGCAGGGTTTCGCGAAAACCATGTTGATCCCAAACAAAAGTCACTCATCCATCCTCAACTTCAACCGAGCTATCGAGCATTTAGCCACCCATCAAAACCTAATCCTCATCCGGAAAAGAGGTGTCATGGTAAGGTTTCAAATCCTTAACATGCCAACGACCAACATTTTTACCAGCTTCATTTTTGAGCTCGTAGACTAAATTTGCAATTTTCTTAAAAATTACACAATGAATGAATCGAGGTGCTAATTTGGCTGAATAGTCTTTAGAAGCATCAGAAAGGGTGTAGTTTTTCTTCCATACGTGATCTCCGACTGAGTAAGTAACAGGCCTCTTACGCAAATTATAACGCTGCTGGTTAGTAAGATATGACTGATACAGACGCTTTCGAACATCAACAAATAGATCTGGTAATTCTTCTAAATCCTCTTTCCAAAAAACTTTTTCGGAAATATTGACAACATTGTTAGGATTACTCGCAACAGGACCGTAAAATTTTCCATCAATAGGAACATGACGACCAAATGTCAAAAAAGAGGGACTGAAGTCCGTTACTTCGTGCTTTGCAGTGCGAATGGCTTGTGCGATTTTGAAAATATTCTTGTCCCATTCTTTGTGATCTTTCTCTATATAAGAAGAAATTGCAGTAACCAAAACACGATTAACTCGCTCTGTTGGGTTTACTTGGGGATGGTAACGAGCATTATACCAAACCTTTTCCACTTTGTAATCATCTATAAATTTTTGGAAATCTTTTGACGTGAACTGAACACCATTATCACATAACAAAATTTGTGGAACACCAAAAATCAAAAACACATGATTTTCCAAGAACTTAATGACACTACGAGATGTGGCTTTTGCCAAAGGTTGAACCAAAACAAACTTTGTGAACCAATCGGTCACAACTAAAAGATGTTGATTCCCTAGCTTTGAACGGGGAAATGGCCCTAAGAGATCAACAGACACAAGTTGAAAAGGGAATGAAATATTTTTATATGCACCCATTACTCCAGCGCGACCTTGATTAGAGGCTTTATGAGAGGCGCAAATCTGACAACGCTTAACATACTGAACAACTGATTTCCGCATCATGGGCCAATAATAAAAGTCCTGAATTTTGGCGAGGGTCTTAAAAACACCAAAGTGACCAGAGGTGGGGTCATCATGAGACTGTTTAAGGATTTCGTTACGATTTTCAGTTGGAACAACAATTTTCCAATCATTGAAATTAGACTTAATCGAGATAGTGGACGGGACAAATTTAAACAAAACATTATTTTCCATGCGGAAAGATGGATACGTTTCGGGGTTATCTTGAACTTTGGTTAACATTTGGCGATACCAGGTATCAGGGACAAAATGATCAACATTAACAATGTCTAAGCTTCTTGATAACGCATCCGCAACAACATTTAGGGAACCTTTACGGTGCTCAATTTTAAAATCATACTGGGACAACCGAAGAGCCCATCTGGCGAGACGTCCAGCTGGATCCTTTAAATTGTTTAACCAAATAAGAGAATGATGGTCAGTCAGAACTTTAAATCTGGTGCCTTCAACATAACAGCGAAATTTCTCGATACCAAAAAGGACACCAAGGCACTCCTTTTCGGTGACACTATAATTGCGTTCAGGGCGAGTCAACGTCCTACTAGCGTACGCTATAGGGTGTTCACAATCATTTTCCTCTTGAAACAGAACAGCGCCAAGACCGGTGTCTGAGGCATCTGTTTGAATTATGAAAGGTTTGTCAAAATTCGGGCTTATTAAAACAGGAGCAGAAACTAAACAGGACTTAATCTCCAAAAATGCTTTTTCGGCATCTGGGTTCCACTGAATGGCTTCGCCTTTCTTCCTACCATGCAACAAATTCGTTATAGGGGCACAAATAGTCGAAAAGTCTTTAACAAAACGTCTATACCAAGAGACAAGACCGATCAAACGTTTAATCTGGGTGGTGTTTCTAGGTACAGGGTAGTTCAAAATACTGGTGACCTTGTCAGGGTCTGTTCTAAGCCCAAACTCATCAACAATAAAACCAAGAAACTTAAGAGAGGAACGACAGAATTCACACTTCTTAAGATTTATAGTTAAACCGGCATCACGAAGTTTTTCGAAAACACGGTTCAAAACAACTAAATGCTCTTCAAAAGTAGGAGTGGCAATTATAATATCATCAAGATATACAAAAACAAAGGGTTCAAAAGAAGGGTCTAAGACAGCATCCATCAGTCGTTGCATGGACTGAGGACTATTGGACAAACCAAAAGGCATTACATTAAACTCAAAAAGTCCTTTGCCGTGAACAGTGAAGGCTGTCTTAGGCTTTGAGGCTTCATCAAGCGGAATTTGCCAAAAAGCATGACGTAAGTCAATAGACGTTAGATAAGAGGCATCACGAACTTTATCTAATATTGAGTCAATCAAGGGAAGTGGATAAGAATCCTTTACAGTTACCGAGTTCAATTTCCTACCATCAAAACAAGTACGCCATGCACCAGACTTTTTCTGAACTAGCCACAATGGGCTAGACCATGGGGATTTTGAAGGCTGAATGACATTGAGACTAAGCATTTCCTCAATTTCTTTAAACAAGTGCTTCTGCATAGCAGGAGACAAAGGGTACTGACGTTGTTTAATGGGGGTGGCGTTACCAGTGTCAATGGTATGAGTTAACAAGTGAGTTCGACCGAGTTCTGCACGATTCAACTGCATAAATCTTTGACTAACAGCATCCAAACGCTTGACCTCGTTTGGTTTCAACTCAGCACGAGACTGTAAAGAATTAACCACATTTAAATAAAAACGATTTGGTGTGATAATATGATCAGAAGAAAAATCTAACTGTACACGGAATAATTTACAAAAGTCTATTCCCAAAATTAAGGAATGATCAACTGTGGGCACCACAAGACATTTCAAAGTTCTGACATGTCCAGCAAAATGAACAGACAAGGTGACATAACCTGAAACTGACTGATTGTTGCCATCAGCGGTGGTGACATGTACAAAAGCAGGATCAGTTTTGATAGACAAGTTCAAGTCACGTAACATTCCTAAACCACGTTTACCGATCACCGATAAATTAGCTCCAGAATCAACTAAACAAGTCACCGTACGGTGTAAAATAGCAATATTAACATAAGGACGATCATCAAATGGCTTATGATGAAACACATGTGACGAAGCTAAATGAGTGGTTTTAATTTTACAAAAATCATGAACGCGACTACACCACTTTTTCCAATCAGATGGATCAGTCACAATTTTTATTGTGGGTTTTGAGGTTTTGGTGAGGCAGACTTGGTACCGGTCTGACTTACACATTGTGGGTTTTTGGGTGATTTGTTGGTCTTGGAATGATTTTCTACTTTGTTTTGATGCTGGGTTACATTCCTGGACACAGCAAGAGGTGCGTTTTTTGAACATTGCAAACAATTTGAACGTATTACTCCGGGCTCGCCACAAGAAAAGCAAAACCGTGTTCGCGGTTGAGGACAATTATTAAAAATATGACCCAAAAGTTTACAATTCCAACAAGTCACAGAAGAAGAAACATGATTGGGAGGTTTTGGAAAATCTCCGACATGTAGACCAGACAGGTCAGGTTCCAAAAATTGTCGATCTGGATTAGATTGAGGAGAAGAGAGTTGACTTTTGGTTTGCTCCATCTGCAGGCATAAGTTTATAAGTTCTTTAACTGAAGCAATGGGAATGATAGATAAAGGCATAATATATTCTGGCAAAAGATTTTTCCTAATAATTTTAACCCGCTTACCCTCTGGTAAAGGGGTGGGCAAACGCTGAAAAAGGCCTTGCATACTAGAGATAAATAATACCACCGATTCTTTCGAACCCTGGCGACGAGCATTGATTTCAGCCAATAATTTTTCCTCAAAGTCCTCAGGAAGGAAAGTTTGCTTCAACAGGACAACCAATTGTTCCCAATTGGAAACACCCTCTTTATTACTGCGGTACCAAGTTAAAACTGGTTCCGAAAACAAGTCAGTCGCGCTACGAAACAATTCAGCATCATTGATTCCGCGAGCTACCTTTAGTTCATCAACACGCAACAAAAAATGCGATAAACTCATGTCTTCTGAAGCAGCAAACTTTAGTCCCCATTTATGAACAGGTTCAGTACGAACATTTACAGAGGAAGCATGAACAGGATTACCAGAAAGAGACACCTCAGGGGTGGTTAGCAAGGGATCAGCAGACGCACTAGCATCAAGACGAGAAAGCAAATCACCTTCCAGCATTAACAAGGAATCATCACGTTTACATCGTTCATTAATATTTTCGGGGTTTCCCTCATCATTTAATAAAGCAACACGATTTACGGCATGACTCAATCGAGTCTGGATTCGCTGAATAACATTCTGTCTTGTCATGTCCAGTTCAGAAATTTCTCGAGTTAGATCGGCAATAGTCACGTCAAGTTCAGCAAGATCATCTTCAAACGCCATAACAGATGTCTTGTTCACCGCTACCTCACGGTTTAATAGAGCTCTCAATTGTTTACGTTTGGCTTCTACTGTATCTACCGGTACTTTACCACGAATCTTAATTTCATAATCCAACTCCAAGGACTTAAGGTGATTAACCGACACCATGATGGAAAATAAAAACTTATAAAAAACAACCGAAAAAGTCAGAACGAATCACTAGGGGAATCAAAAAGTCAGCAGCTATAAATCGAACGCAAAAATACTTGATTTGCCAACCTCAACGTTAAATTGTTACTGTTTCTCACCTTCACACCTGAGTCAAAATTTTAAAAAGTATTCAAAAATTCGTGCCCCACGCACAGGGCGCCAAATTGTAACCACTTTCACACTAAAAAAAAACGAAACTTCAATGCTGGCGGTGGTTACATCTTTTCGATATCACCAGCATTGGCAAGAGACTCTTACTCAGGGCGCGAAAGGGTGAAGGGTGAGAGTGTTATCACCTGTTGCCACAAATTTGTTAAAGGGCGCCAGTGACAACAGATGACAACCAATAACAACACACAACTTAAAATAACAATATATTTAATTAAACAAAAGATTTAAAGTTAACAAGAAAAGAACAAGTGCTTTAAACAACAACAACAATAATAATCTTAATTTTGAATTTAAATTAAAACCGGAATAAAAGTTTGACCCAATAATTATGTTTCAAAACACGACCGAAAAACTGGGCAATTCAAAGCGACAAAAATGGCACGGATACCTGGACCTCAGTGGTTCGAGGAAGCTCCAGTTGTTAATCCATGCAGGGTTTCCAGGCCAGGGGATATCAAAAAGTTAAGATTGTTGGCAAACGTCACAACAAACAAGATGGACGCCTCAAAACCAAAATCCAAAAACAAAGGGCGGCACTGCCACAGCTCGCCAAAATCTAGTTACAAGTGGTGCAACTGATAAACATCGGCAGTTGTGTCCAAGATGGCTACCGGTTTCTTCCTCCTTCTTCGAATTACGCACTATTTCCAAGAACACGGGGGTTTCTTGAAAGCAACGCCGGGTAGCGCTATTCGCACACAACCGCACCACAACCGAATTAAAGCGAAAGTACAAAATTCAAAACAAACACAAAATACAATAATCACACGGTACTACCGCAACGTTGAGTTGGGCAACTTTACCAAAAAAAAACGACAAAAGTGGGCAACCACACAGCAAAAAGGCCTAAAGCCAAAACAACAACAATGAGGAAACTCGGTTACACACCGACTGCGTCTGTTCGATTCAACCGCTTATCGTCAACTCTTCACCACTTCCTCCGTTCCGGAAATTAAAAACTCAAAGAGGGGGTATCACGCCACTCGTTCTGACCAATCAGGTCACTTTCGCGATCTACTTTTTTACTCACGGCGTCAAAAAACTGGCGTAGTAAAACAATAACGAAAAGTACAGCTGCGCTATAAAAATTGCAACGGTACAGGGCTGTACTCAAGGAGTTAAATTAATCAAGATTCGTGGTTTTCTTTGACAAAGCGAAGCGCTTAACCTCAAATTGGCCAAACTGAAACGGGGCAAAACAGAACCGTTACAATTGTTAGGTTGGAGTAGTCGAAAGCAACTTTTACGAACAGCTGTGCCAAGTCAAAATCTTTCTACTCGAACCCAGAACACTGATCTACTCAAACAAAAAGAGTTACGTAAAACTGCTCGACATGTTCGTTTCATCAAGAGACATTTGGATTTGGAAGACAAATTGTCAACTGTCACTTCCGAAAGATGTACTGGCATGCACTATGATGAGAATGAATCAAATACGCCATTATTGCCCAGCACAGTCGCTGTAGAGACCTTATTATTATTGCAGAGTCAAGGCACTCAAGAAAAGTGTGAGACAACTATTGAAAAGACATTTAGGGACGTCGGTGTGCAAGTAAACTTTGATTATGTGCAACCAAAACAATGCTGTGACCGTGAAGTCCAAGTGAACACCAACGATACAGTGACTATATGTGATTTTGTTGAAAATGAAAAGCAGTTAAATAGCTTGATAGGAGTTCGCTCTTTTATACTTTTAAACACAATAGTATCTCTGATAAGCAGTATGAAACAGGATAAACGGATTCACAGATTATCCATGCATAAAAGAGCTTTTCTAGTTCTAATGAAGTTAAAATTAGATCTTCCTTATGTTGTTTTGGCGATTTTGTTCAAAGTTTCCTCACAAACTTGCAAGAATATATTTTTTGATACAATGCAGACATTGTCACCAATATTAAGGTCAGCAATTCCTTGGCCATCCTCTAGTGAAATAAAAAAAAATATTCCTAAGTGTTTTAAAGGCTATCAAAATGTTAGGGTAGTCTTGGATTGCAAAGAGATATTTGTTCAAAGACATAAAAGGCTATGTTGCAGAATTAAGTCCTACTCGCATTATAAAGGCACCACTACGATTAAATTTATGACGGGCGTCAGCCCTGCAGGATTAATTACATTTGTTTCCCCAGCATATGGTGGTCGCGCCTCTGATACAGCTATTTTCGAAAGAAGTGGACTTGTTGATAAACAATGCATCGGGACAAAATAATGGTAGACAAAGGGTTTTTAATAGGTGACTTCTGTGCTACTTACGGTATTGGAATAATAAGGCCCCCATTTCTTCGCAAGAAAAAACAATTTTCACAAGCTGAAGCTATTCAAACTTGTAAAATAGCTTCTGCTCGAGTGCATATTGAAAGAACCAATCAACGCATAAAATTATTTAGGATTCTAACAAATCGGCTTCCAATTTATTTGGTACCTGTGATTGATGATATTTTTGTAATTATTTGTGGAATTGTTAATTTATCAGCTCCAATTTTAGCCAAGTTTTTGTGTGATATTGTAGAGACTTGAGTTTAGCTCTGCTGTTGTTGTTTAAGTCTCACTTTCTTGTATAAACAAAGTTTATACAGGTGCTTTAGTTAAACGTAGTTTAGTTACTATAATTATCATTGTTCACATAATTATCATTGTTCACATAATTATTGTAACCAATGCAAAGAGTTGAATTGTCGAGATCGAAAAGAAACTTCTACTTTTTGCAACTAATTAATGCTTATTTTGAATTTATGGAACAGTTAAAAACTTAAAAACTAACAAGATACTATAAATGCATATGAATCTTTATTGTCTATGTACGCATACATTGTGCAGCATATGAGTAAAATAATTAAATTTCAAACGATACAATAATTTTTTAACAAAATCTTGGTCTATATCTACCTTGATGCACATGATGCTCTTATCCTTACTTGCATACACAATAAAATCCGTTTCTGAAAGATTTAAAATAGCCATTCCTAATTGAACTTGGCCATAATAAGCGTTCTTTGGATTCAATGTGTATTTATCAAATTTATCACATTTTACAAACTTACACGTTTTTATGGCATCTTTAATTGTAAGATCCGTTCCTAAAAATATAGTTGTGTTAAGAATTTCTTACATGATCATATTGTTTATTACCTTTAACTATGCATTTGATTTCCAATAATTTTACTGGTTTCCCATTTTCCAGCACAATGCCGTCAGGGGAGAAAGCCAGCCATGAATTTTCTTTACTGACAACCAGCCCAGTCTCAAAAACTTAACATTGAAAGTACTTTTTGTATTCATCTCTTGCTTCCTTCTCAAATGCGTTTCCATGCTTTACGTTACAATTTTTAAATGGCTTGGGCCAAAAATATTTTATTGACTTGGTAACCCAGTCATCTAGATGATATGTATAAATTGAGTAACAGCGAGATCCTGTAATACGAAATTTTCTTTCGCTATGCCACACTGTCTTATCAAAATGAGTTTTGACACATAAATCTGCAACGTTTTTGGGAACTATACTTTCATAAAAATTTTTACAACAATCAGGGAGGGGTTGAATGTCAATCATCTGAAGAAGTCTCATATATTCATTATCAGTTTCTAAAAAGGTGTTCATAAATTCTACTTCTTCCATGTATTTTAACTCCGCAGAGTAATCTTCAAAATCATCTTCTTCAACAATTTCATCTATTGGCTCACACTGCACTCTACCAATCCTTCAATATTAGGAAGCAGAATTAGCAAAATAATTCTTATATGTACTATATTTTGTTTCACACCTATGTTTAGTTAAAGCAGAATCTGAACAGGCCTTAATTAATTCATTGGCAAAATATTCAACATCACTTGTTATTGGAAGAAAACTTCTGACTGGCTGCATGGTTTTAAAACATTCTGTTTTCATTAATGGAAGAGGTAAATATTTTTCTAAAGCTGGCCCCTTTTGCACACTCCATTTGCATTTCTTGTCTGTGCAAGAAAGAACATCAAACTTTGAAATATCATTGCTGAAACAAAGAAAAACAAAACAGACAGGCAAAACCAAAAAATATATTATAATGATAGGAAAATTTCAAAATTGCAAGCCTTGATAGTGGCATAATTAGAAAAAGAATTGTATACAACCTGACACAGTGCAATAAGACAACAGCTACATGATTGCATTTTTGGCTAGCACCTGCCTTGCAAGTACATTCCATTTTTTCAATTTCTACTTTCGCCTTGAGTTTAAGTACTCCAGTGATGGTATGAGGCTCGGAGTTTAATGCACTTGTCTGCAGACATAAGGCATATAATTCTATGACACTGGCAGTCTTCTTTGAACATTCACACAGGATAATGTTTTTAGAATTTAATAAATAGTGGCCTTCTTTTAAATTCCGTGATGTGTGTATGCCGCCTAATGCCGTAATTACCGTTTCTAGGCTTAAATAAATGTTTTTCACACCCGCATCCATCCTGCAATACAACACTAACCTAAAAAATGAGTATATAAATTTTGGGCATAATAAATAAAACTACGTCAATATTATCTTTTTTTAATTAACTATAAGACAAATATTGATTTACGTCGTAGCTATTACCAAAGTAATTTGTCCAAATTCAGAGATACATATTTTTAAAGAAAACGCACAGCACTTTGTTTACACACTTCAATCTGCCAACACGCGAACTTATCCCCGATGTGACTTCACAAACGTGATTGCGATCTCCGTCGATATGGGTCGTGGCGCTTAGTTGGAATCGCGAATACATTTCTTCCTTCCAATCGATGTCAGCAACTTCCCTGTATTGCCCATAATCCATGTTTTCGTTCAGTCTTAGAACTGATTCCCCTGTTTACTGTACTGCTGTTTCTGGTTGAGATCTTTTTTCTTTCATTCCTCTCTCTCTCTCATGACCTCCATACTTTCGAGTTTCCGTCGTTAAGTGAGGAATTAGACCTTGCAATTTAAAAACTTTGTCGACCAGAGGCCGCGAACAATTTGACTCAAGCGATGGGACATTGAGATGAACATCTTAGGAAAGTGTTTAAAAACCTAAGTATTACTAATTAAGAACTTATAATAGGGGAGAGTATTTTGACAGGAGTGGAGGAGGGGTTAGGTTGGGTTTACTATGTACAATAGCGCAATTACATTTGACAATGGTTACAATTATTTTGCGCCTAAAATCCCAAAAGTTAGGGGATGGTTCTTAATCTAACTTAAACTAAATATTGACAGTTTGAGAGAAATTTTGCAGCAGTTCAGATGATTTATTCGTTAAAGATATTTAAATGCTTGTATAATAACTTAACTACTATATTCACAATATTTACTTACGTACACTATACATAATACACCCGTACAATTTAAAAATATTGTTTTTAGGACCGCTTCAAGTTGCAGCTGGGACTGTCGCTGGAACTTCTGGCGCGCTTTCTGGTTTTGCTGATGTGGCCACCGTTTGGTACCAGTTGCTCATCTTTTGGTTCTTCTTTCACAGCCGCGATGTACAGTGCAGTTCCAGTAGCTTTATGAATTTCTACGGTTCTTCGCAGAAATTGATGAACCACCAGCTTACTGGGATAAACACCTGGCTGTGAACAAGCTGGACACCGGGCTCCGTCTTCTTCTATCAAGTGACTTCTAATGCAAAAGTCGCAAAAGCTGCGCCCACAGCACGGCATCACGGACGCGTCCTCGTAAATTTTGGTACAAAGGGGGCACAGTAACTTCTTTGGTACCTTATTAGGAGTTAGATGACAATTCTAATACATTGGAGCAAGTGTGTGCCATAGGCCTTCTTGACATACCTGGTAATTTAACCTTCCGTCGGTCGCAACCTTGAAATCAATGAATGATGTCGCAAAGTATCATAACGATACAATTCACATTAATTGGAATTTGCGACTAAAGCAATGGAATTTTTATGTAATAGTTTATTTTTATTATGTTTCTTATAAAGTTTACTTTTAAATTGTATTGATTTCATTCACTGTTTAATGGATTTGAAAAATGTAATTAGATTTTTTGAAAACCACGTCAACACATGATGAAAATGAGTAAGTGGCACGGTCGCAATGTATCAATTTGATACACGATTAGAAAAAATAATTCACGTTATGACTAGCTTTATGCGTATTTTAGTTGAATCCTATTGTTTTTATTATATGTTTATTATTAAATTATGTAATAACAAATAGAAAATATAAAAATTCTGGAACTTATTAGAAATAGAAAAAATATAAGTAATACAAAATTGTAGTGGGTATAAACAAAACAAAATACCAAAATTTGAAGCCAAAAAAATGTTGTATATGTGTACACTCGCCGTCATTGAAGAAGCCCAGGGTGAAGTGAAATTCATTCCAACTTACGGTGTGCTTGAAGCTGTTTATAATTTAAAACTGAAATGTGCCGCTCTATTTCGACTAATCTTAGTTCACTTGTGCGGTTCTCAAACAAACTGTACCCCGTGGTTTAGCCTGGTTGCAAATGTAACGTAAGTTAGAATGAATTTCGCTTCACCCTGGGCTTCTTCAATGACGGCGACTGTACATATAACATTAGCCTGAATCGTCATCAATCAAATGTTCTTCATTTAGTGCAAACCGCAGATGACATTCTGTACATACTGTCGTAGTATGCTCGCGACAGATATTTTGCTTACATCTCTGGCAAATGGTTTTTGTAAGCCTAGTCCACGGCCTAGTCTTACGAGAATTGTAGCACAGCTTACAGCGACGACGATTACCTGCGTTCGTGGCAGGTTCCTCTTCAGCTGCTTGTCCAGCGTTCTCATCTCCCGTTGGTTTGAACTTTCTAAGAGCTTCAGTAAGAGAATTTGGAATGCCTTGTGTCTGAAGACTTCTTCTTTGTAGCTGTGGTAGTACCAATTCATGGCCGAGCTGCCGGAGAAAAAGACGTCGTCTCATTTCTTTCTCTCCATTGCCAATCGAAATTACTTGCGCATTGATACCTGCAATGTTGAGCATCGCAAAAAACACCACCATTGGCCAACGTCGTACATTTCTGGCAACATTGTATGCTGCGCACAGTTTATCAACAACGTCGACTCCTGATTTTGTCTTATTGTAGTACGTGATTATCGCAGGCTTGACAGCATTGCCTGAGTCTTTGTCTATCTCATCATCAAAGTGCTGTGTAGATATAACAACTACATTTCGATTTTTCTTTGGTATATATGAAACAATCGTACAACCCTCTCCAAAACCAAACATGCTAGATTTTAGAGGTCTATTTTTTACGTTGAGTAGATCCGGTGGTAGCTCTCTTTTATTTTTTCTTATTCTTCCAACGTAAGAAAGTCTATTCTGTTTCAGCTCAATAACTAATTTTACATCCGAAAACCAGTTATCAGCAGTAATGTTACGACCCGTGCGGTATATCGGTTGTGCCAACCTTCTCACAACATCTACTGGCTTGTTACTCAATTGATAAAGTCCCTCAGGTTGTTTGCCAGCATATATCTCAAGATTATATGTGTAGAAAACGGCTGCATCGCACAGTGCGAAAATTTTTAAACCGTATTTGGCAGGTTTTGAAGGTATATACTGTTTGAAATGGCAGCGGCCACGAAAACTTTCGAGCTTTTCGTCAATAGTTACGCATGATCCAAGGGAATAGCTCTTTTTACAATTCCAACAAAGGCATCGAAAAGCTCACGGATTGGTGCTATTCTATCTACGGCTTTCCTTTCAGGTCTTGAGGGACGGTCATCAAAACGAAGGCATCTTATGATAAACTTGAATCTTCGAAGGCTCATCACTAGCCGAAATATTTCCACTCCATGCCCATCTGTACCCCAAAGATCCTCCAGCATCAATCTGTTAGCATGTAAAGTTCCTGCGATGTACAAGAGCCCTATAAAAGCTTTCATTTCAGTCAAATCCGTGTAATTTGCATCCCTTTCGCGTTCAAATTTATCCCTTACTTCGAGTCGAATGTACTGGTTTGTGTACTCAACAATTGTTTGCAACATTTCATCGGAGAATACATTACTCCAGCTTTCTACAATAGATTTAGCTTTGCGAGCCTCTCCTATGACGCCTGGGAGACAAGTGATAAGATTTTGAGTTTGACTGCGACGGTTCTTCTGAAAAGGCACTTTCATCCATCTTGTAGTTTTGTCTTTACCAACATAGTACAAGTGTTCGTTTGGATCAGGTTCCTCATCACCACCACTATTCTCAGAATTAGAGTCACCAATTCTTTCTTCCGCTGGTACATCTTCCGCATCCGTATCACTATCGTCTTGAAAATCTTCAATTTCGGCAGGATTTTCCTCTGCGTCGTCATCAAAAATTAAACGTGTTACTGCGTCTATGTCTCTAGGGTCGTCCAAATCGAAAAACCTTTTTTGGGCCATTATATTTACACTGAAATAATGCAAAACAAAACAATAAAAGAATATTTGCTTACTGTTACAGCTTAAGTCGCAATGTATTAATATGATACAAGGTACTAACCATTTAGCACAGAATAACTCCACGGAAGTTTGATGACTACTGGATGGTAGTGTGTGAAAAGCTAGGAAGGGATCTACTGGCATATTGAGCCCCGCCCTCTCATTCCCTTAGAAATGACGAGGGGAAATGACTGGAGTGTATCAATCAGCGAGTTCCAAAATATTTAAGACGGTACCGCGACTCGCCAGGAACCCTACCGCCGGCAGAGCGCAAACCTGATTCTCGGAAGTTGTTGGGCGACCCAAGTGGTTTGCACCCAATTTTAGGTTGGATATAAATAAATTGGAAATCTGGGCGGAAACTGACCGAGTCAACTCTTTACGGCAGCTTTAACGAACTAATTTGCCAACGGCCAAAACGCACCTATCGCTTCCTAATGCACAGGTACAGGGGATTTGTACATTTTCTCTCCCCTCTTGACGTATCATGTCAAGAATAACGATAAATTAGAGTAGGTACATATACCTAATAGCTAAATACAAATAGCATCGAGAATGGCATAAATACAACTAACAATATAAACTTAATGTTTAATGTCTGGTAACTGGGTGCACTTTTCACATAACGGTAAAAAAATGACTTTTTCGCGCACTTACTTCGTTCGAGATTCGGCACTTGGCGCGCACTTTTCACTTAGATTTACGGAAAAAGGCCTTTACGCGCACTAACTAAACCTCATTGGTGGGAAGAACAACCAATTTCCGGATGGAACGGGTGTAGGTCCCTTGGTTGGTTCGGACAGTGGCCACACGAATGAGACCGTCAGGTCCCGGGAAAACCTTTTCGATGCGTCCTATCTTCCACCACATTGGAGGTGAGTTGTCTTCAGCTACCAGCACTAAGGTGCCAACTTGCAGACTGGGCATCGCTTGACACCATTTCGCTTTCGGCTGGAGTTGCGTCAGTACCTCGCGATTCCAGCGTTTCCAGAAATGTTGCTTAATTTTCTGGAGTCGTTCCCATCGATTAAGTCTGTTTTCTGGAACTTCTATGACATTGTGCTCCGGAGGAGCCGATAAACTTTCCCCGATCAAAAAGTGGGCTGGGGTTAGAGCTTGGAGATCGGAAGGGCCGTTAGACATGGCAGTTAGAGGACGTGAATTTACAATAGCTTCGATCTGAGTCATGAGGGTTATAGCCTCCTCAATGGTCAAATTAGCGTTTCCTACTACCCGCTTCAAATGCTGTTTAGCCGACCTTACTAACCTTTCCCAAAGACCGCCGAAGTTGGGAGATCGGGCTGGAATGAATTTCCACGTTATGTTTTCTTGTAACAAATATGGCTGAACTGCCACTTTAAAGTTTCGATCGCTTAAAAATTTCGAGATTTCGTTTAGTTTTGCCTTTGCCCCAACAAAGGTCTTCGCATTATCGCAATACAGGTGAGAAATTTTCTCCCGTCGGGAACAAAATCTCTTGAGCGCGTTTATGAAACAATCCCTTGTGAGATCGCTTACTACCTCGAGATGAATTGCTTTAGTCACCAAGCAAACGAACAACGCAACCCACGCTTTAATGATTTTTGTGCTTCTTTTACCTCCTTGTTTAAGGTAAATTGGTCCAAAGTAATCCAAGCCAACTTTTAGAAATGGTCTACAGCGAGGGGTTGACCACTACAAATAATGGTGTACACCACATTTACATTTACTACATTTACAAGACATTTACCACATTTATAAAACATTTATTACATTTACCACATTTGCAAGACATTTATCACATTTACAGACATTTTTCACATTTACAGACATTTACCGCATTTACAAAACATTTAACACATTTGCAGGACATTTACCACATTTACGCCACATTCATCACATTTATAGAACATTTACTGCACCTATTGGTACTTACCAGACAATTACCTCATTTATACGGCATTTATACGTAGAATTTATGCCATTTACTGCATTTATTTACGTAACTTTTATCTCATGTTTATCTAGTATCTATTAACTTTTCGAAGAGGTTCCGCAAAAAATACACGAAACGTAAATCAACTCAATGTTATATTTTTCTTAATGCTAAAATAATAATACATTTTTATAAGGCACGCTTAAACTCCCTATATTTAGCAACAATTTTTTTCCTATCGGATTCATAAATTGTCATTGGACCTGTACCAATCATGAGTACAGGTCCATAAATAATAAATTCTTTCTCTACAGTTTGAATGTCGTCGTGCTTTGGCCAGATAAAGCTATTTAATGAAAAACTTAAAAATTTTATTTTGTACTTATTATTTGATAATTTTTTTAAGACCCTTCCAATATACCATGTGTCAGAATAAAAAACAGCATAATACTGTTCCAAATTCGGTTCCAGACTTGACCTTATTTCGGAAGTCCTAGGTCGACATTGAGATGAGGAAGGTAAGCTTCGAACACGAATAAGTCGGTCTGCACTAAGTCTGAAATTAAAAAGTTATAGATGAACGATATTTTTATAAATTTACGTACTTGGTCATTTTCTCGCTAAACAACCAACATAGAGTTGATTTTTTGACGGTTACAGTTTTGTCTCTTAACTTCACTTGGACATAGGGACTTTTTCTGCTAATGGGTCCCTCCACTTCGTAGTCCTTTAAATCAAGTTGCATAATGTTGTCCAGTGTTAGATCTTCCGGAAGTTCTCGTTCTTCGCTGCTTTCTCGTTGGGGAACAAATTCCTCTAAGCGTGTTAGCGTATTATTTACGAGGGGGTCTTCTGACACCACATCGGTGGAATATGATGTGTGAGCAACAGCAAGCTCTTCAAGTACATCGTCGTCTTCAGCCGAGTCTTCAGCTAAAGCACTGTCGATACTGCCATCAAAAATCATGACGTGCTTCCAGCCATCCTCTTGATTTGTTGGCATTCCTAGACGATCACAATCACCCATCGCCTCTTTAAGCGCAGCCATGCACACTTCTAGTATTTGTTCATCGCTAGGATATACTATCTCTACTTCGGTACCTTTTGACAAGCTTCCAAGTCGTGAACTTTGCTCTCGGGGAAACACAAATGTGTTCCTCAAATCATTCGTAGTTGTTACCAAAGCGTCGATTTTATTTAAGCGATTTAGTATCTCTTTAAGGCTAAAATTCACTATTGTGGAGAAAGTTGACGTCAAAGATCGCGTTGCTCTAAAGATTTGTTCACAGGGTTGTGAACTGTACAACCACGTGGTGAGCTTAATGTGCTGGCTTGCTTCTTAAAACTTGCGCAAAATCTTTACTAAAGCATGCGCATTTAGCTCTATGCATATATAGGCATTTAATGTAATAAAATTTGTCGTCGTTGTCAGGTGATTTGACTTCCTTAACCAATATCTCCAAATACGAAGAAAAAAGACAGCATACCATATTTGGTGTAGTCGTTGGATAGGGTTTAATTCTTTATCAAGGTACGCTTGAAGAACAAATCTCATAATTTTCAAATAAGCGACTGTTCCTTGACTATCCTGGATGTTTTCATTCAAAAGATGAGATACTTGCATTGTAGTTATTTTTTCTACAGACCTGAAGTTCATTTTGTCATCTGACTGAATGTCACCGAGTGTGAGAAGGTGTTTGTCTTTGGATACGGTCTCGATCAAATTTCTCAAATGGTCAGCTGAAACTGTGTAGTTTCCTAGTATTAGCGTAATTTTTTGATTAGTTAAACGGGTTCTTAGTTTAGTACCGATATGGACCGTGTCTTGCACACAAATTTCGCCTTTATCAAGTGGAAGATGAAACCAATCCCATTTGTTCACTGGCGGATTGCTCATCAATTTTGTCGAAATACGCATGGCTTTCAAAAGTCTCGTATCGCCATCGGAAGAAAATCCTAATATTTCAATCCCGTGTTTTTTGCCTCAAATTGTATTCTTTTCCATCTCAAAAGAACGTGTTCGTAAGTAAAATGGTTATCCGTACCAAAGATGTTTAGACAAAATGAAGGTATGCCATCCACTGGACATTGAGCCATAATAACATAAGCGTATTCCGCCTTGTTTTCATTGGCGAAAAATTTTTGAATTGCTCGTGCTGAAGTTGCTTCAAAGTATCCTTTTTTGGGCAAACCGTCTTCTTGCGGAATTACAAAACCAATGAGAAGATTGTTTTTAGGATTGTATTCCACTCTTCCAGTAATTTTCGTCGCATCTTCACTAATCCATACTAAGCGAGGTAATGAGCGGCTGTCAAGAAATTGTCTCAGTTCGGAAAATCTTAGTGTACCTTCCTCGATGTTTGACTCACCGATCGAACGAACTACTGTTGATATTGAGGGTATTGCATGGGCCATGTTGGCATATAGTGATTCATATAGCATTCTTCCACCTATAAGAAATAAATAAACACAATATTTCTTCATTCCTTGGTCAAACCGATTTCCATATTTGGAAGATTTTTGTGTGTTGTTCAAAGCCGATTCAACGAGTGTCTTTAAGAAATGCGGTAGATCAGTGTCCTTAATTTTCTTATTTCCACAAACTTGGTAAAAATTTCCAGATTGTTCAAAAAGCATCTGTCTCAACTCACTGTTTTCTGTCAGTAATTTTTCGATCTCGTTAATAGGTTGATAGAAGTTTGTAATCAAAGTTTGAGCTTCGTGATCTAAAGTTTTCTCCCGCGCTCTCCGTCTTCTAGCTAGTCTAGAATATTTAGGCAAAGACCACTTTTTATTTTTGGATATAGATCTAGTCAGGGATTCTAAAGGGGCGGGACCGAAAGAACTCAATTTTTCGGCCCCGCCGGTAGAAAATCCGTCTCGTTTGGAGCATCACTACCGCTGCTTTCGGAATCTACAATATTAGTAATTGCTCGCTTCTTGCATCGTTTATTAAAAATTGGAAGGGATTCATCGTCAGAATTCGAATCTAACTTGGACATTGAACTCTGTATATCGCTTTGAGAAAAAGTAGTGTTTTGGTGCAATTGCTTCGCAACCGAATTGCGATCTGTATCCACACCTCGGCTAGCTGATGGCAGATCTTGTATTTCAGGCGAGATTTCAAATGATGCTGCACCGGAAGAAGTTTTGATAAAGCTTGATGTATCCTCACAAAAGCTCATTATACTCGACTGATTGAATTTCTTTCTCTTCTGGGGACTTGCCGCGCTGGTCATATGTTTTACGGAGTGTTGATAGAAATTTGACAAACACCAGTGCGGTTTTCCATTTTTTGTAGTAATTATTTGCTTTACCTAAAACAAGATTACAAAACCATTGAAATCAACTTGGGTAACAACCTTACCTTGAGGTTCTGATTGCAGAAGTAACACGGAATTTGACATGTAATCAAGCCATCTAATTCTGGTGAACATATATATTCAGTACAACGAACTTTCTCCAGAAGATTTTTTTCATCAACTTCAGTGATTTTGGGAACACTTTTTGATGTTTTCAATGATGTTGCCCAAGTTGTAATAAGCTTTTTTATGTATGCTGAGTGCTCTTCTAAATTTTCTGCCGTCCTTGGGGCAGATACCGCCTGTGCTGATGTCGTTGATCTTTTTCCTTTCTGTTGTTTATCAGGTTTTGGCACAGCCACCTTTTTTAAATGTTCACTAATGGCAATCAAAAGTTTTTTATGTCCAATTAAAAGTTTAAATTTGTTGGGGTGCGATTTATACAAAGGTCCGTAATAATCTTCATACTGATCCTGTGCAATTAGAGCTGGCAAATCGTTTCTTGCAAAAGATTCAATTTCCTGTAGGTCCGTCTCACTAATGTTTTGAAAAGACACCGGGTTCATCATGCCGCATATTTTTAGCAAGTTTTTCAAAAACACTGGTGTTTGCACTTTTAACTCTAGTTCAACGTTAGATAAAAACTCACTCTCGAAATCCATCGGAACTCTTGCTGAATCCATTTTGGACAGCAATCTTACCATTGAATCTAACCGAAACCAAGACCGAAACCGAGTGTGAACGATAACCACAGATGATCTATACCAATACTGCGCGCGGCATCAATGTTAATAACCGGTTTAAGGGACCATTACACGGCGTGTGGAGTGACACACCGTCTGATCGGGCTGGCGCGGCAATCTTGGCGCGGCGTGCCACGATCCGTGTATTGTCTGTAAAATCTCCACACCTCAAAGGAAACGCGCTGGCCGCAATCATCTGTGCGATAACTAAATAATTCGAGAAATAATTACAATTTCAGTAATTTTACACCATATAAGTCACCATACAAAGGCCGCTTTATAGACACCTGATCACGCATGCCATAATGCTATGTTTGTGGAAATTAATTATAACAATGGGAAATTCTATATCTCTGAGCTTTTGCCGCACTTTATATTCGACTTGAATGTTGTGAGTGGGTACAATTGTACAATTGCACATAATTCTAGCCTTTTTACGTAAACACATTTTAGGGGTACTGCTCATGTTTCCTGTTGCGGCATATGGAGTAATGAAGTAAAAGGTGTCCTAATCAATAGTCAATTACGTTTAGATGCACACATAACTCCGGGAATTAGTAGGTACTTCGCATTAGAAAAATCGAATTAGCGCAAAACAAATTAAGGGTTTACATGCAATCGCGCTGACTTACTAATTCGCATTGAAAATCCTAATACGTCTTAACTAGAGTAATTTCTCCCAAAGTATTAAACTACTTTGTAATAAATTGATAACCTAAAAATTTTCCAAATTTGCCAGTTTTTACGATTATTTATTAGATGGTTAACTTCAACTGAAAATTTATATTTGTTGTTGTTTTATAAAATTAGTAAGGTATTTATTTCATAATTAAATTGTTGCTATTGTCTTTTGTTTCTATGGCATACTTGAAAAAACAAAAGATCTTACGGCAACATTGATAGAATTTCTGGATTTTAATTTTTAATTTGATAGGGGATGAAGTTAGGTGTAGGGCATGCTTAAGTAACTCATCCCAAAATACAATTTTCTATCGAATGGTGCAAAAATAATCAGTAGGTGCTATTTGATAAAAATAACTTTTTGACCATTTTTGGTTGCGATAAAATTGAAAATTGTTTGCGCCCATATGGTACAAAATGGAACCACCATTAAAATATCAGAAGTTAATCTGAACTTTGAACTAAGTACTGTACAAATTAGTTTTCATAAATTCTGAACCGTCTGCCAGACACGAATTTCTTCGTAAGCTACCACATCGATCATTTTTCTCACATAAATTAACATAATGTCAAAAATTGTCAGATAAGTTCACATAACAAGTGTTAAGAAAACTCAGAGTTGGAATACCAATCGAATCATGTAGAAAAAGTGGTACGTTTCTATTTAAAAGAAGAAAGTTGATACCGACTTTTGACACAGCCTGTATAGCTAGAGAGCTCAAAATATTTTAGATAGAATGTGTATGACTGATTATGACTGCCTCCCAAGTTTCAAATTTCTAATCCAACTGGAAGTTGAAAAACTTCTAATGCACGAGCTACGTGAAACACCCTGTATAGGTATAACTAAACGTCTTTTCGAATTAAAAAGTTCATTACCGACATGTTGTTAAGTTTGCAATGATTTTTGTTTAAACATTATATGTTGGTAATAATTGATCAAAAACCCAAGACACAAAATAAATGTTAATTACGATGCAAGGAAACTCCTTTTTTTCCGATAAATATTGAAAAATTAACATGTAGAGCTATTTTACAAAACAATTATTAGATATAAGTTTCAGCGCAATCTACATACATTTGCATATTTACAATATATTTGTCGTATTTATCAAACGGTACCTCGCATTTACGCGACATTTACTACATTTTCCACAAATTTGCTGCATTTATCAGACATTTACCGCATTTACGCGAAACTTACTACATTTATTCCACATTTACCATATTTACGAGAGACTTATCACATTTACGAGACATTTACCACATTTATAACATTTAGAGGACATTTGCCGCATTTACGCAAAAAATTACTACATTTACTCCACATTTACCACATTTACAAGACATTTACTACATTTACAAGACATTTATCACATTTATGAGACATTTACCACATTTACAGGACATTTGCCGCATTTTCAAGACATTTACTGTAGATTGTACACCACATTTATTAAGTGGTCAACCCCTCGGTCTACAGGGTGTGAGCCGATCTACAGGCAGATCTCCCATTTTCTGTTCTGTTAACCGCGGCGATACGCGAAAACACGAGACACACGAATGGATTATCTTTCTCACCTCATTTTTGGCTCTCAGAGGTCAATATCGCGTTCTAAGGTAGGCTAAAGTTTGCGTTGCTCCTGCATGAAGCAATGCTGCATGTTCTTGTTTTATAAGTAAACGCGTCACGTGATGCTTTGTGGGCAAAACAATCGGGAACTTCATATCGAAGCTAAGCGACGAGTTACGCAACCCGCCACCTAGCCTGATTAACTTATCCTGATCTATAAATGGGTCCAATGAGTATAATTTACTGCTTCTAGCTACCGATTGATCCCTTTCGAGAAACACCCGTTCCTCCAAAAATTCGTTTCTTTGAATTATTCGCATAACGACGTGATGAGACGCGATTAGCTCCTCAGTTGTTAAGGTACCGAGGCGTCTTTGATTTCTATTTCGTACGTTGGAAATAAACCTGAGACAATAGGCCGTAACACGTTGAAGCTTTTGAAACGAAGAGTACTTAGTAATCACAGGAAATTCCGTTACTACCCTAGCTACTAAGACTGTCTTGCGTTTCTCCGCAATCGAATCGAATTCTTTTGTGCACCTGAAACGACTTTCGGGCCACTCTGACACATCCTCGGTTAGAAAACTTGGACCCTCCCAGTAAAACTTCGAGTCTGTTTGTCTGGGATAGGCTCCTCGCGAAATCAAGTCTGCCGGGTTGCCTTTGCTTTCTACGTGTTGCCAGTCGTCGATGTTGCTAAGGTTTTGAATTTTTGCAACTCGGTTAGCTACAAAAACTTGCCAACTATTGGCATTCGCATTCAGATAATGCAAGACAATCATTGAATCCGTAAAGTAATATTTTTTCTTAATGGCGATATTCAGATGGCGTGATACTTGGTCTGCTAATTTAGCTCCCAGCAAAGCCCCGCATAGTTCCAAACGTGGCAGAGAAAGAACTCTTAAAGGACTAACTCGCGATTTGCTGCAAACCAAATTTACCGCGTAATTATTATCTTCGATCTTAGTTCTGAGATAGACCACAGCTCCGTAAGCACGAAGCGATGTATCACAAAATACTATGAGGTCCGTTTCTGCCTCTGCTTTGGGAATAACTTTCCGCGGGATTTTCATCTGGTTTAGATATTCCAGCTCTTTAGTATATTGTGACCACTCGTCTCCGATGTGCTGGGGAACCGGATCATCCCAGTCCAAGTTTAGTGACCATAATTTCTGCATTAGCATTTTTGCTTTAATCAGCACAGGTAAGATTATTCCGATGGGGTCATAGATTTTTGCGATAGAACTTAAAATCGAACGTTTAGTTAAATTAGTCGTCATTGCCTGCGTTTGGATGCGATAATTCAGCGTGTCCTGGGAAGGATCCCACCGTAACCCGAGAACCTTCGCTGATTCACTCTTATTCAGATCTACCATGCCCGAAATATTACCCGTTTCTGACAAAATTTCAGGGACATTGCTGTTCCATTTTGCGAGTCTGAATCCACCGCGACCTAGAACTTCAACCAGCTGTTCGCGAAGTACCATTCCGTCCTGAACTGTTCCTGACCCAGTCAATATATCGTCAGTAAACCTATCCTCGATTAGAACCCGACTGGCAGTTGGGAATTCGTCTTTTACGTCCGACGCTAATTGTTTCACGCAACGAATTGCCGTGTATGGAGAGTTCGTTAGCCCAAATACTAATCTGGTAAGGCGAAAGGTTTTTATTGGTTCGTTTTCGTTAAACCTCCAATATATCAGCTGATAATCAGTATTCCTTGGATCGACAATAATTTGCAAAAACATCTTCTCCATGTCGCACGATAGTACTACCTGGTGAGTACGGAAACGGATTAGAATACCAAATGGATCGTTCTGCAAATTAGGCCCGGTCATCAAGTTATCGTTAAGACTCAACCCGTTACTCGATTTTGCCGACCCGTCGTAGACCACCGTCAATTTCGGTTTGATTGGGTCATATTTAATTACGCCCGAATGCGGTAAGTAATAGACACGTTCTTCAGGAGATACTTCCTCCAAGTAACCGTTTTGGAGTAGCTCCCTTATCGCTTTGCAGTAAAGTTCCTGGAAACCGTTCTTCTTCCGGAATTTTCGTTCTAATGCGATGAATCGTCTTCTTGCGTTCTGAGACGAGTCACCGAGAGTAACCTTATTGGTTTTAAACGGTAATTCGACAATAAACCGACCGTCGTTCGAATCGCGCCGATATGTATTGACGAAGTGTTCCTCACACTCAATTTCTTCCGCAGTCCAGTTATTTTGAGTGGGCTCGACCTCCTCCTGGACCCAGAAACGTTCTAATAGGTCATTTAACTCGTTTGGCTTCCCCTTTTGTAAAGCCACATTACACGAGATGGTAGCATTTTGATCCCCGTCGGTAAATGCTCCACCAACTATCCAACCCAGTAAGGTCTTGGATAAGTATAAATTTGGTTTCGATAGTTTGATTCTACCAAGACAAAGAAGGTTCCAGAAAGTTTTAGCCCCCAGTAGTAGATCAACGGGACCGGTCTCGTTGAACCTTTTTTTTATGGGAGGATGTGTCGGGTGCCAATAGGGGCTAACCCGGCCAGTGACCCTCCTCAACCGCACCTCCACCCCGGAACCGCTTTCGCATTACTTCAGGGTGGGGTCTGTCTTTGCTTCTATCTTCCAACGCTGCAAATAGAAAAACATTGTCATCAAAACACATCAAAATATATAAAACATCACCAGACCATCATAAGCGCAATTTTCTCCTCTCTCCTCTCAGACACAGCCATCCACACGGATCCCCCCCTCTCGAGGGAAAACAGCAGTAACCAACCTTCCCATGTCCTCTTTCCACCCACATACCTACGTCACGTATTACCCGCGAGGTCCATGAAACGCGATCGGCCCATCTGACCTGCCAGTTCCCCACCAGCTTCGCCCTTGCGTCCCTTTTCTTCATACCGTTCCTCCGATCAACCCTCTCTGCGACGAGGAGGTCGTTGAACCTAGGATCCGCTAATTTTACGTTTTCCGGAATACTTAACATAGCTTTGCTAAACGACTCGGAGGGAAGATTTGCCGTTACGTTTTGCAAAATACAACACTCTACCGACGTTTCGTATGGATGATGTAAAGACCGCAACGTAATTTTTGTAGTTTTCACCGTGTTGCTACAACTATTGTTGATTCCAGAGATAGATATGTCGCTCTCACTTGTCTTAAGGTGTAATAAGTTGCACATTGATTTAGATAAGATATTAATTTGAGACCCGACGTCCAACAAAGAACGACATTCTCGATATTTGCCTCTTGAATCTTTGACTGAAACGATCGCCGTTGACAAAACCACCTGCGTTTTCGGAAACACTGTACAATGATTAGCACTGCTTGAATGAGGTTGCTGCAGAATTACAGGCTTATCCTCGTGAATCAAAGTATGGTGCTGTCGAGACTTGCAGGTTTGACAACAACCCGTCGATTTGCATTCCGTCAATTTATGATTCGCCCTTAGACAGTTTAAGCAAAGATTGCGTTTTCCCACTTCATTTTTCCGTTCTTTGACGTTAAGACCAAGAAATTCTTCGCAATGACTAATGAAATGAGAGCCCTTGCAATAATAGCAAGCGAATTTCGATGTGGCGGCGTTAGAGATGCGATCAGCATGCGCTTTTTGAGTTTTATGATGAGCGTTTAAATTTCCATGATAGTGTGACGACTTATCATGTTGCTTTTGTTTCGAATTCTGATTCAAAGATTCGAGAACAACGCGTTTCTTTTCTAAAAAATCCGTTACTTGCGGTAAAGTAAGCGGATCCGAATTTAAGGTATTTTCGAATTCGCGTCTCGTTTGATAATCCAATTTATTCATGATTACCGTGACTAAGATTGCGTTTCAGGTATCCACAGGTATCTTTAAAACACGAAGCGCTTCTAGATTATTGCTAACATCGTCAATCAACTTTTGCAGAGAGTCCGCAGAGCATTTCCCCATTTCTGGTGAATTAAGAATTGACTGCACGTGCCCTTGAATAATTAACCGAGTATTCTTATAGCGCTTTTGCAAAACTGCCCAAGCCGACTGATAGTTTTCGCTCGAAATGGACAGCGACTCGATGGCTCTAGATGCCTCGCCCTTTACGCATGATTTTAAGTAATGGAACTTTTGACATTTGTCAAGCGATTGATTATTATGAATAAGACTTTGAAATGCATCGTAGGAAGGTAACCATTCTGTGAGTACTCCTGTGAACACGGGTAAATTTATTACCGGTAGCCTCACGTTGAATTGAGGCGCTGCTAACGGAAATTGTACGTTTAGATTAGAAACGATAGGGGTAGAAGGTGTTTTCGGAGCACTTTCCTCTAACAAAGTTTGCAAATTACTCAATGCTGTGTACCATTGTTTTGTGAATAGACGATTTTGGAAAATTTTGTCTTCCGATTCTTTCGCGTTACTGCTGCCCTGTTCGTCTGTTGATGTTTCACAACACATCAGGATATCGATATTCGCGCTGTCAAATTCTTCGCGAACTTTATACATTTCACTGATTCGATTTTCGATTTCTTTAGGATTACTATTTGCCACAAATTGTTCCACAAACGTCTCGATATCTGTTAATTTCGATTTTATTTGACCTTTCCTAATTAATAGGCGTTTCAGATCGGATAAAGTTGCCATTTTCGTTTGTTTAAGTCGTTAATAAACGCCAAAATGACCACTAAAAGACTTTTTTTTCGATGGAGTGGGATGGAAGGGATACAGCCCACTTACCTGGCGTGACAGGTGTCCGTTGTTTGAACGATGCTCCGCTGATTGTCCGTTGATGCCTAGACAGGAATCTCGGTGATCCTGGTTACGTTCTCGTTGTTGATTCACTGGTGGTACCTCTAGGTAGGTACGCTTACGATTCACTTAGTGTTTGCTTTTACGTTTTCGCGACGTTTCACTAAGCCACAATTTTGACAGGTGTCCGAAAAAGAAGAGCAATTTTCATGAAACCACATCTCGCATATTATGCATTGTAACCAATCCTCTCTTTTTCGGGTGGTGTTGTAGTTTTCTCCACATCCTGTGCATTCGGTTTCATCGATCTCGGAAAGGTTATCACTTTCCTCTTCATATTGGACCTCTATATTCTCCCCCTCCTCATCAGAACTTGACGAAGGTGAGCGTCTTCTTTTTCGAACCATTGTTTTTTCTGGAACTTTCTTTTCTGGGGTCTTCTTTTTTGTTTGTTTGGCTTTCTTTGCGGATCTATCTTTCACAACCGCAATGTGTTCAGGAGAAGTTAATAGGGTAGCAACGGACTTGGCTCGTTTTTTTGCAGAAGCGACTAGTTTGGGTGTGGGATTAATCTGGTCTAAAAGTTTCCCAGGTGTCAAATCTGGGACAGATGTTCCTTCGACTGGAGTTGTACATCGAGGTTCTGGATGTGCATGGCTACAGGATGGCACTGGATCATCCATCATATTAATCGGGCGTCTTACTTCTTGTATTGCTTCAGTGTTATTCACTTGTGTGGTCGAATGTTGAATGTTTGTTACTTGCGCAGATGTTTCCTGGGCTTCTCTTTCGTTGTTTACGATTCTATCGGAAACAGTGTAGGCATGATCGGGTACGGAATCAGGGTTCCAGGGAAATATTCCGGTGGCCCTGAAGCCGGACATTGCATTTCCAACACTGGCTGACTTTCCCCAGCTCTTCGTCAAAACTTCACCCAATTGGAGTCGCCCTATTTTTCTTCCAGGGTGACTATGCATCCATTCTCTGCAAGCTTGATAGTAAAACGTTTTAAGAGACTTAAAAAAAGCCCTATCAAGGGGTTGCAAATAATGAGTGGTGTGCGAAGGAAGGCACAACAAAACGACATTATTAGCTTCAGCTGTTTCTAGAAGTTCAACGCAAGAACAATGAGATGCATGCCCGTCAAGAATTAGTAAGGTTTTCCCTTCCTCTTTACGTGGTAGAAAGTGGTTTTTAAACCAATTTAGGAAAATTGTCGCAGTAACATAAGCTGATTTTTGAGACATCACAATATATGAACCAGGCGGCATCGAATCAGTCCACGCGGCCTTTAAATTCTTTCCCTTAAATATACAGACTGGCGGTAGAAAAAAAAACTCGGCATTACAGCAAGCTATGCACGAGATTGTCTCCCCTTTTTCCCCGGATGTCACTGTAACAACATCTTTTGCTTCTTTTTCGGCTATTACATGCCCAGGTCGATTATTTAATTGAAGGCCTGTTTCATCGACATTATAGATGCTCCCAGGTTTGTCGAAAAGCTCATTGCTTTCCATTATATCTTGCAGAAGTGTAAAATATTTTCCCACATCTATACGGTTCATGCCTTCACCTCGCCCTAGAGATACACCCTCAGCTTTTCGAATAGACAAGTCAGGATGTCTTACTAAAGAAGGACCTAAACCAATCGGAACCGGCAGTTTCCTTTTCTTTATTGAATTTATGATTGAGTTGTAGACTTTCAGCAAAATTATAGGCAAGCTTTCAAACATCTGGTACCGTCAGAGGAAAACCATATTTTTGTGCCTTCTTAATATGTAGCACTAATTTATTTTCATTTGCCTCTCCCAACATGCTGTCGGGCCCCATTTTACCAGTCGTGGAAACATTATTCTTTACTTTCTTTTCAAGGGTCTTCCTAGGGATGCCATAAGTTTTTGAGGCTCCGTTTACAGAAGAACCGTTTTTGACAGCTTCAATGGCTAGCCTTAAATTTTCTTGAGTATAGTTTCCACGATTTGAGTTCTTTCTGTTATACTTTGTTGGCATTTTTCCGCACTAAACTCGAATGGACGCCAAACTGTAAAGAAATTGACGCAAAATATAAATGGCCATCTATCCCCACAATTTGGTGGCCATCTCTCCCGATCGCTAGGGAGAGATGGCCAAGGTGTCCAACAAAATCTACCGCGTGCTTTTAATGGTTTTTACAGGTTAGAATTATCGAATGAACTTCGTACTTACCTAATATGTTGAAATCACCGGTAAATTTACTTCCACACATTTACAGTAGTAGGTAGTAAAAGACTATAATATAATTTTACAAGGACTCGATAGTGTTTTTATTTTTCGAATGATTTAATGTAACTTTGACGTGGACGAAAACTCACTGGCAGTGCTCGCATACTAATGTTTGTCGCCGGGGAGGACCAGCAGCACCATTGAACGACGCATTATTGAGTTTTAGCTCTTGGTCATCTCTCCCGGCTGGCCATCTCACCCGACTTTACCCTATGTTTATTAATGATTGTTTTGCTAGTAAACGAAAATCCGAAAACAAAGAGAAGATTTTGGGTAAAGGAGTGGCTTCTGGAGCGCCACAAATTTTCACATATGAATTTAATAAAGAAACTAAGAGATTGTGGTAAAAAGGATCTCAAGAACTATTTACGGATGAACGAAGAGTGTTTCCAACTTTTACTTCAATTGGTAAAACCTTATATTACAAAACAAAACACCAAATTGAGACGGGCCATAAGTGCTGAAGAACGTCTAATAGCTACTTTACGATTTCTAGCTACAGGGCGTAGTTTTGAAGACCTGAAGTTTTCAAAAATAATTTCGCCTCAAGCTCTCGGGGTCATCATTCCAGATACTTGCAAAGCTATATACAAAGCGCTGAAGAGAGAATATTTGAAGGTAGGTTAACAAATATTATTAGTATATAAAAAACTTTATTTAAGAAAATATTAAACAAATAAAACGAAATAAGGCATAAAAATTATACGATACATATTATTATTTTTATTAGTGTGGAAATTAATTTTCGAATCGAAATGATGAAAATGCAATGCCGATATTGCAACATTGTGTTTCTTGAACGTGTGGAGTAGAATATAGTTGAGTTATGGTTGGTGGAGGACCTGAGGTTGAAATAGAGGTTTCACGGGTAAGAGTACCCATTTGGGCCTCAAAGAGAATATCCATTATTAACTTCTCGGCTAGAATAGCTTGTTGTTTGCACAAGTTTCTCGGCTTATTGGCGATATGCCCCCCAGTAGTGTCAAAGTCGTCTTCATTTACTTCCAGTTGTTGCCCAACTTTTAGAAGCAATTCTTCTCTTGTATTGTTAGTTTTTAACTTCTTTGTTTTTGACCGGCGTTCAGTCAAATTCTGAGTTAACACATCTGTTGAAGTTGACGCTGATGAGGGCCTTCGCTCACTATCCATTAAAAGACTTGAAGGTGGAGATTATACGTTATCATAGATCCATTCATTACACTACAAAAACTGCCAGTAGTAGACATCGTGTACATAAGAAAAATGTGCCTAGGAGATAATGTAGAAATTACATTTGAATTTTTTTCAGATGCCTAAAACACAGGAGGAGTGGCAAGAAGTTGCCAAAAACATCGAAAATAGATGGAACTTCCCCAACTGCGGCAGATCAATAGATGGAAAGCACATTAGAATTGTTAAACCTACTAATAGTGGCTCGTACTACTTTGATTACAAAGACTACTACAGCATAATACTTATGGCTATTGTAAACGGTGACTACGAATTTATATACGTTAATGTGGGTTGTAATGGAAGAAATTCGGATGGAGGCGTTATTGAAACTACAAGTTTCTTAGACAAGCTTTTAGAAAAGAAATTAAATTTGCCCAGTAATGATGTGACTAAAAGAGGTATGAATTTTGTTTTCGTAGCCGATGATGCGTTTGCATTACACGAAAATATACTATAACCTTATTCCCATAAGATTTTGACAAGAGAAGAACGCATCGTTAATTATAGATTAAGCAGAGTTCGACGTACAGTTGAAAACGCATTTGGCATTTTAGCTAATCGGTTTTAAATTTTTTCACACAGCAATTAATATGAAGCCTGAAAAAGTGGTTTTAGTTGTACTAGCAGCGTGTACATTGCATAACTTTTTAAGAAAACACTCAGGAGCATCCTACATTCCTAAAAATTATGTAGACTGTGAGGATCTTGATGGAGGCATTACATTAAATGGTGGATGGAGAACAGGCGAAACCCTACATGGACAAAGATCTAGTAATCAGAGAAATGCTACACGTAAAGCAAAAGAGAACCGTGATGTTTATAAACATTATTTTGTACATGAAAGAAGTGTCACGTGGCAAGATAACTTTATTTGAAATAATTATTGTTATATGTACCTAATAAAGATTACCTCAGTTTGAGTATTGTCAGAATCACTATCGTCATTTGCCTGACTTCTTCTTGGTTCCTCTTGATCTGCAGTAAAAAGCATCAAGTCGTAGTACCACAAAGAAGGATTCTGGATTTCGGTTGAGGGTGTGGGGTCCAGACGACCCCACCGGCACTTAGGCACACAGGTGGGCCCATTGTACCTCCCCTCGAGTTTGCCGCTCCCCCTTCCCAGTTCAGCCCTCAGTCCAGCCGATTTTCTCGACGAACCTGAGGACCAGACCCGGTGGGGTATCGGCAATGCTGGCCATACTCGGCCAGAAGTCCCCCAGTATGGATCCTCTGATTGGTGCGAGCGCCGGACAGTGACACAACACGTGTTCCGCCGTCTCGTCCTCTTCATTGCAACCGCGACACGTGGGGTCTGTGACGACTCCCATTCTGTGTAGGTGCCCATTTAGCCTGCAGTGTCCTGTCCATATTCCCACTAGCTTCCGCAAGCCGTCCCTGGACAGGTGTTGGCAAAACTTTGCAGTCTTCAGGCATGGTGCTTTGATGGCGGCCCTAGCTTGTCGACAACTTTCCATCGATACCCATCTGTCGGTGTGACTCTTCAGGGTATCCGTTTTTATAAGGGAGTTGAGGGTTGCCATGGACAAGGGCACAACGGGTTCCGGTCTAGTCGGAAGGCTATTCGACCCCCGCCGCGCCAGCTCATCCGCTTTCTCATTTCCCTCTATTCCAGAATGCCCTTTGACCCATATGAGTTCAACGGCATTTGTTTGTGCTATCCTCTCAAGAACCAGGTGGCACCGCCATACCAGCCTCGACGTGACACAGGTCCCGCCGAGAGCCAGCAGCAGCGCTCTGCTGTCCGTGAGAATTTGCACTCGTTTGTTGCGTATCTCGCGTTCTGCAACTACAGTGGCTCCCCGGATTACTCCCATTGCCTCTGCCTGAAAGACAGTGGCATGAGTTCCAAGAGCTAGGCTTTCGCCAAGAACCAGCTGTTCAGAAAATATTCCACAGCCGGATCCTTCACTGTTTTTTGAGCCGTCTGTATATATACAGATATCCGGCGTTGTCTTACTTGTAGTTTCTATCGCAATGGTGTAGGTTCTGGCAAAACAGTATTTTGCTCTTACCCGGTCGATCTCAGCACCCATGATGGGTGATCTCTGAATCGCCCCATCCAGCGCTGCCCCGTGTCGGGTCCCCTACCCCTATCCTGCCACATTCCTCCATTCCGCAGCCTCAGTGCCGTGGCCAGAGCCGACGCCTCCACGAACAAGTCGAGTGGGGTCATGCATAGCACCACCTCCAAGGCAGCAGTTGGGGTAGATCTCATAGCGCCTGTCACCGCAAGACATGCCAGTCTCTGCAAATGGTTGAGGCGTATCAATTCATTCTTCTGTTTGGTTCTGGGCCACCAAACGAGAGCACCATAGCAAAACATAAGTCTAATGACAGCTTTGTAGATCCATAAAAGGATTTTCAGGGTGAGGCCCCATGCCCTCCCCACAACCCGACGACACTGCCAAAAGGTCGCACATGCTTTGCTTGTTTTTATTTCCAGATGTTTGCTCCAGCTGAGTTTACTGTCAAGTATTATTCCCAGATACTTGACCTCCTTTGCCAGGTGGAGTTGGGTACCTTTAAGACGAGGAAGTTTTATATCTCCCATCTTTCTTTTTCGTGTAAACAGAACCATCTCCGTCTTTGCAGGGTTAACGGAGAGGTTTTTCTCGTTGCACCATTTGTCAAGTATGCCCAGTGCTGTCTGCATCAAATTGCAGAGAACACTCTCAAACTTCCCAGTTAGCAGAATTGTTATATCATCTGCGTATCCAATTGTGTGAAAACCTGCATCGTTGAGGCGCCGCAAGAGGTCATCCACTACTATATCCCATAGCAGCGGGGACAAAACACCCCCCTGAGGACACCCCCTGCTCACCACACCTCTCGAGACCAGATCTCCAACACTAACTTGTACCGCTCTGTATTTCAGCATGTGTTCAATCCAACCCATCAAGGTTGGCGAAACATTGCGCCTTGCCAGAGCCAGTCCTATACTTTCAAAGGTTGCTTTATCAAAAGCCCCCTCGATCTCTATAAATACCCCTAAGGTTGACATCTTACTCTCTAGGGATCTTTCTAGCCGCGTCACAACAGCGTGCAGCGCCGACTCAGTGGATCTACCCGGGAGGTAAGCATGTTGCCCGGGGTGCAATGGATGTACCCGTAGGTTTACATCTCTGATTTCTCTATCGCACAATCTCTCCAGCGTTTTTAGAAAAAACGATGTTAGGCTGATCGGACGATATGATTTTGCCAGGGAGTAGTCCGCTCTACCTGGCTTTGGTATAAAAATTACTCTTACCTCCCTCCACTCCAGCGGTATGTATCTCAAAGCGATACACGCGCGGAAGATTCGCACCAGGTCGTTCAGCAGAACATCCAGGCTCCACTGAAGCAGCACCGGATATATGCCATCCACACCCGGAGACTTGAATGGGAGGAAGGTGTTTTGGCCCAGCTCACCCTCCTGGCGTCCACGACTTGGGCCGCCACTCCCCAGTCCTCCTCACAGGGCTGCGGAGCAGCGGAGTCCGGCCATCGATGATCGGATACCAGGGTGCATCCCGGGAAGTGTGTTATCAGCAATTCGTGGGCAGTCTCCACAGGGGTGGAAGTAAAGGATCCATCTCCCCGCTTTAAGCTGCCCGGTTGATGATTGGGATCTTTAGATAAAATTTTCATCAGCCTGGCGGCTGATGCAGTGGATTCGACTCCGCTGCAGAAGGATCTCCATGCATCGCGTTGTCTTTGTCTTATTTCCATTTTGTACAGTCTCTGGTGCTTTTTACAAGCCTCCCAGTCTTCTGCACTCCTGGATATCTTAGCCTTATTGAAGAGTTTGCGGCCCCGGGTTTTCATCCGATCCAGCTCGGCACACCACCACGGTGTTGCCCGACCCCGACCCTTCAGATTCCCCTGGGGGCAGGACGTCTCGAAAGCTGAAATTATCGCGGTTCTTAGAACAGAAACGCCTTGTTCGACATCAGCCGATGTCCTTATCTCTTGTGGCAGTTGGCCGTTCTCCAGACCCACCTTTAGGTTCCTAGTAAATTGGTCCCTATCAGTCCGCCTGGGATTCCTAAACGGTTTCAGGTCCACTGCACAACACTTTATTGTAAAACTTATCCATCTGTGATCCGACATGGATAGATCCGATGTCACGCGCCAGTCTAGGATTGATTTGGATATATCTAACGATGCCAATGTGACGTCAATTACCGTTTGGCATCTCGACGTCACAAAGGTGGGCTCGCTGCCCTTGTTAAGTATATCTAGTTTAGTGGTAGAAAGGTATTCCAACAGTGACTTACCCCGATTGTTGTTGTCCGTGCTCCCCCACGCGATATGGTGAGCATTGGCGTCACATCCAATTAAGAGGTGCTTTTTTCCTGTCTCACAGTACTCCACCAGCTCAATCATCTCCCTGCTAGGGGGCGGACTGGGCGAGTCGATGGGCAGGTAAATCGATGCTATAATAACATCCTCTTGGCCTCTTCCTATGTCGCAGCCGACCCGTATGACCGTAAGGTCACCGGTGCAGAATTGCTTCAGCAGATTGGCCTGTAGTTGGCGTGGAGCATAGATTGCAGTCCTAGGCCTGTTGACGTTAGAAGCGGTATGTACAGTACCGTTCAGATTGCCCAACCCACAGACCCGGGCGTTAACGCACCAGGGCTCTTGGATGAGAGCTATAGTATCCTTCCCACTGTCGAGGTGTCGGCATAACATGGCCGTCGCCCCTCGAGAGTGTTGCAGGTTTGTTTGTAATATATTTACCTTGTTTGCCATGGCAGGTGTCTAGATGGGGAGGGATGCCCGGTTCACTTATAGCGGCCCAGGTTCCCGTTCCTCTATTGCCGTAGTGGGCTTGTCTTGCGGCAGGTCAGGTGATTTTCGGACAACCTCCATCTGTGGAGGGACTTCCAGCAGCTGCCTACCGCTAGCTCCGGCTCCATGAAGCCGCACCTTTAGCTGGTCAAAAATAAGGGATATTTTCCCTTCCCGCGCCAAGAGTTCGGCCTTCACGTCCTCCACCACACCAAACACGAGAGCACGCCCCTGTGGGGCCTCCCTGATGGCATCGTGAAAAACGATCCAGCTTCCCACCTTGGCCCATGGGTTTTGACGCTTTAAAGCCCCCAAGATCACGTCCCTGTCAACCAGAGGGCCCGGTATCCAGAGCGTAGCCTTGGTGAGCTTTGGTAGTTGGTCGGCCTGTACGACTTCCAGTCGTGCTCCATCCCATAATGGTTGGAGCTCCGCTACTGTTGTCTTTAGCCAGGCCAAAGAAGTATCGTCCGAACAGTTGATCTTTAAGACCTCCTGTGCGTACGTTTTGCCGCGGAACGTTGGGGCCGGTCGGCCGTCGTCGGGGCCGCTCAACATGTTGAACAAGCTCGACTTCAGCTTGCCCTCCACCAGCGCCGCCTGCTCAGCCGTTAACCGCCCCAAAGAGTCGGTGTCCCAGCTCTGTTTGTTAATGATCGCCACCCTGAGATGGTTGACGAGCATTTGATTCCACCTTTTTGGTGCAGAGGATTCAGTCCCCGGTTCAGGTGTCTTCCCCCTCGGGAGATTGCTCCCCGACGAAGAACCACGCGACCCATCGGACCTTTCCCCTTTTTTAGGTTTAGGCACCCTACTAGGTTCAGGCACCCTCCTTGATTCGGGAACCTTCCTCGGTTCGGGCACCCTCCTCTTCGGGAGATTACCTCCCGGTGAGGGGCCGTGCGACCTGTCGGATCGGTCCCTCTTTTTTGAAGCCGTTTGTCGCGGTTCATAGTCAGGGCGATTGAGACCCCTAGGTCTGCCCTCATAACCCGCGACTGTGCTGCTAGCCGCTGCAGGAGCGGCATTGGTGCCCCGGGCCTCTTCTGCCCGGCGCTCCCTCTGCATCTTCCTTTGGGCGGCGCCACTACGTTTCCTCGGATACCGGGTAGTTTTTTCCCCCCGTGGTGTCGTCTCTCCCACGTGGGGTTTTGTTGCAGGCAGCAGCGGTGAGGCATACACCTCGCCCGCTGCCACCTCGTTGTTAAGCAGCAGCGGTGAGGTATACACCTCGCCCGCTACCACCTCGTCGCTTATTTGTATATTTTTGTTATCCATACGGGGATTCTGTTCTTCGTCTCCCGAGCTCCCCACCCACCATGGAGTCCAACCAGGGGACGTCGGTTCTCGACGCCAGGGCTACCCGGAAGATATAGCTTCCAAGGATCAGCAACACACGAGCCGGACCAGCAGACCTCATAAGCAGAGACCACCGGCCGACTGCGTGCCCCTTTCACCCCAGAAGCTCACCCTGCTGGCCCTCTGACGGGACAGCGCAGCCGATTGATCAAGGTAGGGCTAGGCCTTGACCGCCTGTCTTGGTTGAAATCCGGGCCAAAGTGGTGTGTTGTCCACCACCTGGGGCGTACCCCAGGGCGGGCTCAACCACCAGGATCCCCTCATCCACCCTCACAGGTCGCCACGCACGGCACAAACACGTGAGTGACCCTTATACATCCCCCGCCCGGACCACTAGCACGAGGGATGGGTTTTCTGTCGGGGTTTGCTCCCTTAACCGAGAAGTGCCCGTTATTTGACAAGGCGCCGGCAGTCGCCTTTCACCCTCTCCTCTTAGCTGCGGTAAACCGCATTTCCAGGGCCGCGACGTGGACGCGAGAAGTAGGACTAGAGGGGTCGTAGGCTTACCGTTTTTAGGCGTGCTACTCGGGCATTGCTCAAAATTTTATGAACTGCCTACTCGATATAGACAGCCCCTCTGAGACCCAACCCCCCAACTTGGACCCCACCACAAAGAAGGAGAATATATGTATATCTTCTGATGAGGATCCACTTCTCTTTGACTTTTGCACTTTTTTCAGTACTTTACGGAAAGATGAACGGAGATTGTTAATTTTCTTTTTTACACTATCCAAATTTGCTGCAGGTTCCACTGTTTTATAAAACTCCAACAATTTGTTGTAAGCTTTTTCTCTCAGTCTTCTATCTGCATAAGATTTTGATTTCACCTGCCATAAGGCACGATGTTGCTGATAAATATTTAAGAATTCTTTAATAAACTCTTCCGAGCTTGCCATTTTTGCGAAACTTTCAACCGGACGATAGAAATCAAACTGGACAGAAGTTGTGGTCGTCGGTCGTGGATGACGGTCTGCCGCCACACACTTGCAAAATTTTGTCAGTTCCGGCGGCCTGCAAGTATGAACTTGCGGCCGACCTGTTAATGTGGGGCGAAATATGGACGTCGATGTGGCCGACGGTCGGCCTGTCCGGCCCCGGCCGTCCTGTAAGTGAGTGGCTACCATAAGCACGATTTCCCGGATTTTTACATTATCCGGCTCGAAGGACCAAATGTGCGCGCTGTTCTCCTTGAGAAATAAGGAAAAACTGGCAAGTTTGATTTGAACACCTTTTATACGATAAAGGCAATTAATACAAATAATACAAACAAAAAAACAAACGCAGAATATAAAGACTTATACTTCTTGATCGATTCTAGCGGAGTGTTGGTTAGATGCAGTTGCTCTCGATTTTATAACATACTGACCTACGTCAAAAGTTCGTTGACGAACGCGAAAACAATAAGTACGTTACTGGCCGTTGGTAGCCTCCTCCGAGTTCGAGGCTGTGACAAATTTAACGAGCCAACGAACTCTCCAGATTTAACGAACTAATTTGCCAACGGCCAAAACGCACCTATCGCTTCTTAATGCACAGGTACAAGGGATTTGTACAGGCGTTAAGTCAGTAGATGTATGCGGTGTAGTATTATAAGTGAAAGTGGCATTCGGCATAAATTCATCCCAATTGTCCATGTCTTTATTAATAAAGGATCTCAAATATTCAGCTAAGGTTCTGTGCGATCTTTCTAAACTACTATTGGTCTGTGGATGAAAACTTGTACCCTGCGTTTGCTAAATACCTAGTAATTTAACTGTTTCCTTGAAAATTTTACTTAGAAAGTTCGTTCCTTGATCGGTCAAAACTGTCTCTGGAGTGCCATATTTACATATAATCTCAGTTACAAAAGCTTTTGCTATTGTATTGGCTTCTTGATTAGGTATTGGGATAGCAACTAAGAATTTAGATAACTCATCTATAAAAGTTAGAAGATATTTATTATGATTATTTGTTATGTTTAACGGTTCAACAATATCTAAAAATATCTTTTGGAATGGTTTCGTAGATGTCGTTGTAATTGTCATGGGCATTTTTGTGTACGTGGAGCATTTGTTTTTCTGAGATGATTCGCAAGACTTTATATATTTCTTAAAATCATTATACATGTTCTTCCATTTATAATATGCTTTAATTCTTTTAAATGTTCTAGTGATACCTTGATGACCTCCTAATTTTGTAATATGAAATTCTTTTAAAATGGTCTGCATTTCATTTGGTGTTAAATTTGAATCAGGATTGTTATGAAAAATCGTTATTTTGATCTTCGAATCTCTGAAAATGTATCGAATCATAGTCCGAATGGTTTCTGTTTTAAGATCATGAGCTTGGAATGACGATTTGGAAATTGCGAAGCTAGAAATTTTGTGTTCGATACAGAAGAACTTCAAGTTTAATAGAGAATAAAATATAGGTTCGTAATTAATTGGATCAGAAGCTGAGTGCTTTATGATTGCGTTGTACATAAAATATCTTTCGTCGGATTTTAGAAACGCGATGTCGGTTATATCAGAATTTTGGACCTTTAATTCATATATACTGTTATGATAATCAACTTGACTTGATAATAATTGATCAGTAAAATAATCTATATTATCCGCACATTTGTTAATGTTTTCATCAGTATCAACTACATTGTTATTGATGATAGCTTGTGATTCGATTTTTCTGAGATATTCGTCATAACAACTGAGAATATTACAATTATCATCCCGTTTCTGCGTTGCATTAATATCATAAATGATTTCGCTGCTGTCAGTCTGATCAATTCTGCTTAAAGCATCGGCGTTAGTATTTAATTTACCCGATTTGTAAATGATTTTATATTCGAATTCCATTAGCTTTAATCTTAAGTTTAATATTCTAGAAGCTGGATTGGATGTTTTGAAAGTGAAAATTAATGGTCGGTGATCAGTGAAAATGGTAAATTTCTTACCATATGAATATGGTCTAAAATACTTAGTAGCCCATACTATTTCCAGTAATTCGCGTTCGATTGTTGAATAATTTTTCTCTATTTTGTTAAAGTGCGGGAGGCGTATGCAATGGGGAATTCGAAATCCATTGATTCTTGTGATAATACAGCACCTAAAGCTACTTGACTAGCGTCGGTGGTTAATACGAATGGCTTAGGAAAATCAGGGAAATGAAGTATTGGCGGATTAACTAATTTTTTTTTTAAAATTGCAAATGACGCAAAATGCATTCCATGTAAAATTTACGTTATCCTTCAACAAATTGTTTAACGGACGAGCAATATCCGCAAAGTTTTTAATGAATCTCCGATAGTATGAAGCAAGTCCCAAAAATGATTTAACTTGTTTGACAGTATTTGGAGTAGGGAAATTTTTCACGGATTCTATCTTATTCGGATCTGGCTTAATTCCATCTTCAGATATGACATGACCAAGGTACGAAATTTTCTTCCTTAGAAATTCGCACTTTCCAGGTTGTAATTTCAAATTATGTAACTTCAATCTTTTAAATACCTCGATTAATTTGGAATTGTGATCTGCTAATGACCTACCATACACTACTATATCGTCAAGATAAACGAAACACTTTATTCCTTGTAGCCTATGGCGGTGCACTAGTATGGGCGCGTGACGAGGCTGATTGTGTTCCCTCGATAGCTTAGCGGTCAGAGCAACCAACCGGCAATTGGGAGACCCGGGTTCGAATCCCGGTTGGGGAATAACACTTTTATCCTCGCTACGCCACATGCCATACCCGCACTCGACCGCCTTTAGGTAAGGATCGCGTGTAGGGATCGCTGACATAAACTACGTATCGTTTGGATAACAAACAAATATATTTAAGCACTGATTGGGAATACTTAACACAGCGGGTAGCAGGGAATATCTCGCGTCGCGGAGAAGTTAAGGACGGAAGTGGAAGTGTTGTTAGAAGTAACCAAACCGCTCACGCTGGTTACCTCGTATCGCGCGCTATTCAAACGTGGATACTTAGATGCCACAATACCCCCCTCTTAGTGAGAGTACGAACGATAACTAACATAGGTTGTCTTAATTTAATTTTGTACAGATCATGCATAGTTGTAATAATAAAAGTTACTTCATAATGCGCACTTTCACTAAGTCGCAATACCGCGTTGGAAAACGAACTGTTCTTCCAGTTCTTGTGGTTTTCGGTATTTTTTCCTTGTCTGTCTCTTCTACGGCACTGGGTGACGCGGGCGCGCCGCCACTGTGTTTGGTGTTATTGTTGGTGTCTTTCGTCGTTGGTGTAGTGGTAGCATTTGCTTCATTCACTGCTTCTGACATTTCGATGAAGGCTGGTTTCAATCTGTCAACTGAGATATTTTTGCTTTTTCCTTTGATCAACAGCGTAAAATGTTTTTCGGTTTTTCTTAGCACCTGGTACGGTCCGTCATATGGAAACTGCAGTGGTTTACGCACCAAATCGACGCGCACAAACACATATTTGGACGTAAACAAGTCTTTTGGAATGTATATTTGCTGATTCTGGTGGTATGATGTTTTGAAATACCGAACTTTTTGCATTCTTTCCTTTATTTTAGCTACGTACGTTGAAGTAGGTGCGTCTGAACTGTTTTCAGGATTTGCTGCGCTGGCGTCCACTAGGTCCGATGGTAGTCGGAGGGTTGTCCCATATACGAACTCGGCCGGAGTAGCTTCGAAGTCTTCCTTAAGGCCAGGTGGTAGGGTCGGAGTTGGCCGTTTTCCTAGACGAGATGGCAACACCGGTATTAAATTTCTAAAAGTGTCGTCTTGTCAGGTCTTGTTATTAGAATTTGCCATTTGAAGAAGGGCTGGACAAGACTAACCGTCTGTTCTTATCTAACTCACGTCGTTCGAGTGAGATAGCATACATTCATAGTTTGCAGACGAGCATTGCACCGTCGCGTAAGTTCGGTTCACTCGTGAACGCTCTTATTGTCAAAGAACGTGGTGCCAGTCACTGTAGGGTTGCCATCTGCCCTTTTTTGAAAAAGACAGTCTTTTTTTAAATAAAATGTCCTTGCGGCTTTTTCTAGTTTAAAATGTCCTTTTTTCAAACTAAGTGTCTATTTTTTCAAATTCGCGGCGTCACGGTAATTAATACGTCAGTACCTCACAGCCTGTTTTAGTACCATTACCATTACGGCAAAAATTGACCAGAAAAATAAAAATTTTCAAATTCCAAGCCGAAATCTGCGGAACGACAAAATCAAAGAGATGAAGTGAATATTTCGATATTAAATCGCGTTTGAAAGCAAAAACTCACCATTTAAAAAAAGAAAAAAACGAACATCGCACGACACTGAAAAGTAGCCAATAAAAAAATAGAATTTGGTGTCGTTTGTATGACAATATAAAGATTTCCTGGAAATTTTTTGCACCCAGCTAACCCTACATGAAATTAATAAGTGGAAATTATTTTAGCCTATCAAAATCATTTATTTATTAAAAATGATATCATAATGACACAATGGACCAATGTTCGTGTCGTTGCGATTTTCTTTCCGAATATGCCCTCGTGCATTGATTAATATCCGGAAATTTTATTCGCATGCATTTCTGAAACGTATTATTATTAATTAATTAATTTTATTAATTAATTAATACGTTTTGGAAAAGCATTCGAAAAAAATTTCGGAAATAATCAATGCACTAGGGATATTATAACTAATAATGTCATCTTGCAGTGCATTAATTACCTATAGTTCATTTCTGCCAAATTTTAAATTTTTGACTTCAGTGAAAATACGCAATTAGGCACCGGCGGTTCTCGTTAAAATACTCTGTATATTCGATCGTACTACACTGGCAATCCGCGCGAACTTGAAATATTATTTTACTACCTCTTCATCACTATGACTTGAACCAAACTTAGAGCCAGATTCGACATTATATTCTAAAAATATGAAAGGATTTAAAAAATTCGAAAAGTTAGTTCACTGAAAAAATTTTTATCGGTTCAGTCTGCTTCTTGTTTTTCAACCCATTGACAGTGTTGGACATGACGGGAGCTAGCATAATATAATATAATATTTTACGTTTTGGTTTTGTTTCGATCCCGCAATGGTAGAAAATGTTAATGTTTTTTTCTCTTTTTTCTAGTTTAATTGTGAGCTTTATTTTAAGCCTGTGACCTTCAAAAATAATAGTTATTTATGTATCAAGGGAATAAACACCGATTTTAATCCCGACAATGTAAGTTATGCACGAGGTGGAGCCGAGGGCATTTTCATTCGAGGGATTAACGATGTTTATTCTAGAAATGCATACAAAACTTTCTTCCCAACCGTTTAAGTTAATAATAATAATAAATTAGAGAAGAAATAATTGTTATAAGTGACAGATAGCTAAATGAAGTTCGCTGACGGTTATTATGAAAACGAGTTTCTTTATGTTATATCATTCATTATATATACCGGATGTTCATTTTGAGAGGAAACGGGCATTATTTCCTAAACTTACCACTTCATAAAAAAAAATTTTAATGAGAGCTATTTTACAAAATACAGTCTTCTCAAATATGCTTTTCAACATTTTTATTCACTTGTCGTTTAATCAGAAATGATATCAACTTTATTATTTCAAATAGCAACACATAATTTTTTTACCAATTTCTGGTTGATAATTTAATTCTGAATCCAGCGATGTATTACAAAGGGGTTGTTGTATAAGAAAAATTTTGAGAAAAATGACTAAATGTGAAATTACAATTTGCGGCACAGCCTTACTTGATAATGACATGTCGAGACTCAGGTAAGAAATAAGATAGAGCGATTATGGAATTATTGTTGAATGCAAATCACATTGACATTGACAGTTACAAAAAATTGACGTTTCTGCTCGATTTTGAACAATAAGACTCCGTTAACGCTGTTTGGAGGAGATGTGCATGTGTATGGAACAAAGTGAAATGCAGTTCGAACATTTATTTTAAAGCCGTATCATTTGCAATCAACAATAATTCCATAATTGCTCTACCTTATTTTTTACCTGTGTCTCGGCGTGAGAACTTTTCACATTATCAAGTAAGGCTGTGCCGAAAATTGTAATTTCGCATTCAGTCATTTTTCTCAGAATTTTTCTTTTTACAACAACCTCTTTGTAATACATTGTTGGATTCAGAATTAAATTATTCACCAGAAATTGCTAAAAAATTAATGTGTTGCCATTTGAAATAACAAAGTTGATATTATTCCTGATTAAATGACAAGTGAATAAAAATATTGAAAAGCATATTCGAGAAGACTGTATTTTGTACAATAGCTTCCATTAAAAACTTTTTGCATAAAGTGTATAGTTTAGCAGAAAATGTTCGTTTCCTCTCAAAATGAACACCCGGTATATCGTCATTTTTTTTACTTTATTTTCCGGGAATAAAGTACCACATTATTAGTCAATAATAAGGGAATTAAGTGCCACTTTATTCCCGGTTGAGAAGAAAAAAAAATTGCCTGCGGCGCATTTCCCTTCAAGATATTTACAATGTCCTTTTTTACATTGCAACCCTTGGTGCCACGTGGTGTGTCAATTCAGAAGTGACACCACGTGGCATTGATGCCACGTGAAACCACCATTTTATTATCTCGTAGTTAAATTACCGCCAATATCAAATCTTGTGGCGTCATCTGCCCGCAGCAGGCTGAACTGTAGTAAATATTTGGCTGCCGCGGTGCAACAGAGAAAGCTGCAAACTTCAACGTGTATGAGTGAGATAGCTAATACTTTTAACAAAAATTTACTTTACAGCCATATTTTAGAAATTAATTGATGGAAAGCAATCTGAGAAGAAGCCCTACATACTTTGTAAGGGGCGTATACTAATATGAAAGGTCTGGAGACAGTAACATTTATTTAGGAAGTGTTAAACTTTTTGGCGCGAAGTTGGGTAAAAAAAATATACTGTAACGCGATTTTAAATTATATGTGCCACTGCATATTGATGCTCTTAGGCGTTATTCAAAAAATTGCCCAATAAAAGTTCGATTTTAAGCTCATAAAGTAAACATAAAGTTTGAATAATTTCTAACCTCACTTTTGACCATAGGACCTGGCCTTAACGCGACGATGTACCCCTCAAGTTGTGTTTCTGACTCTACAGATGGCGCTGTTTCTTGGCCCAAAATAATTTATGACACAACCTCATGGATAAGAAGATTTACTGGGTCCTAATCGGCAATAAACTTTGGTCGACTACCTTCCGTGAAAAGGTTCTCTTATCACAATACATGCCATCTGGTAACTGCTACGAGGCCTGTGACAAGGTTGTCGGCGAGTTGGTTTTCGAAATTTACGTCTACAGACCGACGTTTACCGAGTTATTGCTCCTGAAAGATGCGCATTATGTACTTCGCGCATGGAGACAAAAGACTTCAAAGATAGAACACTCGAGGGTTGCTGGTAAGGTAGCCGCATGGGATAATGGCTGAAAGTGGACGGTCGAGGTCGTAGGTTCGGTTCTTGGCCCAGGAGAAGGATTTTTTTCCATTTTTTTTAGAGGCACGCGAAAAAGTTTTGTACAAGGTCAGTTCTGGGCCCTGTAATTTTTTTTAAAAAGCACGATTAGAAATTACCACTAAAAGAAGTTTTACGTTTTACATAATGCGGTCATTGTTTACTTTACCCACTTCTGGATTTTCAAAAAGCCAATTACAGCAAAGCATTCCTTAACATTTATATATTACGGAAATCAATATCTTTCTTTGTGCAAACCACTTCTATTTTTACTCTTATTTTCTTTGCCTTAGCACATCTACATCTCAAAAACCAAGAGGTGGACATTGTAAACAATCACCCATAATGCGCATGTTTCAGGAGCAAGAGCTCCGTGGAACGTCTGTCTCTTACAACCTTGTCCGCGGCGTCCTTTATAGAGACCTATGTCCTATAGCGATTCCACAATCGCTGGATGTCCGATGGGCTCACACCAACATTTCTTGCAACTGGCCGAATGGAAGTTCCATTTTCAATTAGAGCAACACCGCGTGCAATTTCCACCTCATTGAGATACCTCATTTTGATTTTAATACTGGTTAGATGACATTTAATGTCAGTTTTGAGTAAGACAATCAACAAAGAGTCGCATTACATTTACTTTGATTTTCGTAGTTTTATTAATTTTCTGTTCAAGTCTTTAGAAGAAAGGATTGGTTGAATGTTGCTGCAATTATTGTTTCTTAGGAATATTAGATGACGGAAACATTATTGAATAATAAAGACGTTTCCATTATTGGTACAGACCAACTCTAACTAACCATGAGAAAAGCTGTTGTTTTAAAAAGACGTAGTTTTTGTTTTTCTTAGGAATGTGACCAATTAACCCTTAAAAAACACACAATTATTACTTTCAAGTTCAGGGGCAATTGAGGATCACTAATGCAGTGAAATGTTATTTTATTGGGTACAATGAGTTTGAGGAAAATAATCTATTTATCAAAGAATCTCCATGCCGATTTTGTTTTCTTCATTACCACCGTAACCGCCGGACAACGAAAATAAACTATTATGTTTGTCGTGGTTGCTTTCGTGCCCCATCATTTCAGTTTATTTATGGTACATTAACAAAGTAACAGATAAGGGATCATAAAACTGACCGCAAGTGCACCCCTGATCGACGGTGACAAGTCCGTGACAGCTCAAACTTTGAAGCGCCACGTGGTGGCTCTACACCGAACTAAATTTAACATGGCAAGCATAGGACCGTAGGTTGTCGATTAAGATAGACAGTAGACTAATTAACTTTTCTTAAAATTTCTTTAACTTTTGTTAATAGCGCTTTAAAATCTAGCTATTAACATATAACCGCATAGAAAAAAATAATGGCAACGTTGATTAATTAATCATAAAATCAAAATTTCAAACGTTAGCCGGATTTTGAGCTCGTTATTTTTTAGATTACAATTTTTTGTATACAAGGAAATGATTAAGTCCTCAAAATCTTCGGTTCTAACCGCAATATAACGATCAAAAGATTGCTGCAGACGTATTCTAAATTAGCTATTACCACTTTGTTAATTGAGGTGCATACTTCAATTATACGGTAGTATGTAACTGAAAGATTCCTTTATAATATTTAATAAAAAAAATTTTTGTAACGCCATAAGTTTTCATACTACAGTGGTATAAAGTCGAGCAAAATTTGGCAAAATGTCTCCTTCGCCACCTTAATATCGCTTCTAATTCCTAGTAATACTAACGGCAAGGCTTGAGTCCATGTTGTGTCGTGGCACTTCAACGCTGCTTTGAGGCGTCTGTGAAACCTTTCGTTTAATCCATTGGCTATTGGGTGGAAAGCTGTTGTTTGAACTCTTACGATCCCAGTAAGTTGACGAAGTTCGGTGAAAACCGCTGATTCAAATTGGGAACCTCTGTCAGTGGTGATTTTTGCAGGACTGCCAAACCGACTTAACCAGGTGTCCACGAAAGCTCTGGCACAGGTTTCAGCTGTGATGTTTTTTATTGGAACAGCTTCTGGCCACCTAGTAAATCGATCTATCATTGTTAGGAGATATTTATACCCCTCGGAATACGGCAGTGCTCCAACAATGTCCATGTGAATATGAGAAAACCTCGCATCGGGATCTGCAAAAGTTCCAAATGGTGCTTTAGTGTGCCGCTGCACTTTTGCTCGCTGGCACTTGACGCAAGTTTGGGCGTATTTGGTGGCATTCCTCTTCATGTTGGGCCAGAAGTACTTTCTGGTCAGTTGCTTGGTGGTGCTTTTGACGCCTGGGTGTGCCAGGCTATGGATGCTGTCGAGCGTTTCTTTCCTCCAAGACTGTGGAACGTAGACGCGACTGCCATGGGAAGTCTCGTACTGTATTGTATCAGTTGATAAGGGTATTGGCAGTGCTTTAAATGTGAACTTGTTATTTTTCTGTAGGTCGCGAAGCTCCGGGTCCTGCGCCTGTGCTTTGGCTAGGGACTCCAGGTCAACTTGTCCTTTCAAGGTGATTGCGTCCACCCTGGACAGGGCGTCGGCTGGCGTGTTATCTACTCCTTTTACGTGTTGAATGTCCGTAGTGAATTGGCCGATGAGGTCCAACTGTCGAGCTTGTCGAGGGCTACATTTTTTGGGTCGCTTGTGAAAGGCATAAACTAATGGTTTATGGTCCGTAAGGACGGTGAAATCACGACCTTCAACGTAGTGTTGAAAGTGTAGAATTGTCTGGTAAATTGCTAACATTTCTCTGTCGTAGGCGCTGTAGCGTTTTTCAGTGGATGAAAGTTTCCGGGAGAAAAATGCTATCGGCTTATAGGCGCCATCTTCGAGTTGTTGAAGGACTGCGCCCATTGCTATGTCGGAGGCGTCTGTGGCGATGCTCAGTGGTTTTCCTCTGCTGGGATATGTGAGACGGGTTGCTTTCACCAAGTCGCTCTTGCACTTGTCGAAGGCTGTTTTGGCTTCCGGTGTTTGCTGAATGGTGGTGTTTTTCCTGGTGCAGCCGTTTAAAAGCGAATTTAGCGGTGCTTGTGTGTTTGCGGTTTGTGGCAACCATCGCCGATAGTAATTGATCATGCCTAGGAAGCGCTGCAGTTGTTTCGAAGTCGCCGGAAATGGAAAGTTTTGTATGGCTTCAACTTTGTCCGGAAGAGGCTCGATACCCGTCGAAGATTTTTTTTTAAATTATTTTTCCCCTGGGGGGGGGGGCTGAACGCCGAGCCGCACACTGAGGCCAGATAGGCCCATTGTGTGCACCCCTGTGTGGTTTCTGGGGAGCCCTTTAGACTCTAAAGGGCTCCCCAGAAACCACACATATTGCATATCAATTTATTTTTCCCCTGTAAACGTGTATTGAGTATATTCAGTTCGGCAGTCAAATCAGTTAAAAACCCAAGATCTACAACCCACTGGTGGTTGGAAAGTTCGTGTATTGCCTTTCCTTTCATCTCCATAAAGTTACAAATTTCTTTCCTCAAATAAAGAAATCGTTGAAGTACTGCTCCTCGGCTTAGCCATCTTACTTCACAGTAATACATCACGTCACCATATTCAGCTTCCACATCTTCCAAAAACTTTTGGAACTGGCGGTGAGTAAGCCCATTTTTTCTTATAAAATTAATAGCAGATACAACGGTATCCATTATTTCTTTCCACGATAAAACTTTGCAACACAATGCTTCTTGATGGACAATACAGTGAAATGTAAATGGAACTTCCGATCCAAACTCTTGCAGTTTGCTGTTGACTCTTCCGACAACACCTTTATTATGACCGCTCATATTTTTTTCCGCCGTCCGTGGTGATGCTAGTTAATTTATCCCAGCTCAAGCCACACGAAATCAGAGCTTGGTCCAAGTGGTGAAATAAATCCTCTCCCTTTGTAGTTCCTTCGAGACTGCACATTTTTAATAACTCCTCATAAACAGAAAAGTTTTCGTCAATTCCTCGTACAAATATAAGGAATTGTGCCGTATCCGACACGTCCGTACTTTCGTCCATCGCAAGAGAGAAGTAAGTAAAATACTGCGCTTTATCCTTAAGTTGTTCACGCAAGTTAGCACCCAAGTCTTCAGTGCGTCTGGTGCAAGTTCTAGCAGAGAGACTAACGTTTTCAAACATTTTTTTTTGTTCCGGGCATACTTCCTCCGCGATAGCTAAGACACAATCTTTTACAAGTTTACTGTCAGTAAATGGGCGACAATGCTTTGCAATTATCTCTGCTACTTTGTAGCTGGCACGAACAGCTGATTCGCTTTTGTCTGTTACAACTTTAAAGATATTCTGCTGATTTTTGAGTGACGATTTCAAGTTAATGATTTTGTTTTTTCGAGATTCCCCTTCAAGACACTGAAATTTAGTTTTGTGCTCAATATCATAATGTCGCTTTAGGTTATATTCCTTTACTACGGAAATACTCTTTTGACAGATTAAACATAGTGGTTTTTCTTTAAATTCGATAAAAAAATATAAATTTGTCCATGCTTCATTAAAAATCCGTCTTTCATCAACGATCTTCCTTTTTTTAGAAGCCTTCTTGGGTGTATAAATCTGTAACAATACAGAAACATAAAAATATGTAATAATAATATTAATAAAAATATTACATTCATAGTGCACCTCGTCTTAAAAAGTTTATCAATGTAATTTTTTTTTAAACTGTCGTAAACTCATGGATTCTTTAATATTATGAATATAACAATGTTATATTCATTACTTGTAATGTTAGGAATAATATTATTATCATGCAGTAGGTAGGTACTTACCAAAAACACTAAGAGAATTCACAAAACAGATTTTATAAAAAAATAAAACTTGCAGCGAATGTAAACGCCGACGTGGGTGGGTAGTTAGCGCAGCGCGAGCGAACGAGTAGTGTTACTGGCGGTCGACAACGGAATGATGCGAGGTGCGTGTGGCGTTCTTGCCTTTCTTCTCTCTCACACTCGATTGTGTTTAATATCGTCCGTCATGTGCGTTGCGGCGAGAATCTCGCGGGCCGCACCAAGATGTCTCGCGGGCCGCATGCAGCCCGCGGGCCGCAGGTGGCCGACCCATGCTTTAGAGCAGGGATGGCCAACGTTTTTCTAACCCGTGCCAATATTAAGGCTACAAATTTTATGCGTGCCACTTTTCGTCTTTTTAATTATCATAAGGGGTTTAAATAAAAATAGAAATGTGGATACATTATTTTATTACTGCACTGAGAGAAATGGATATTAACCATTATTATAATTATAATAATGAGTATTATATTTTCTAATACCTATTGTGACAGCAACACTGGATATTAACGATCCAAATATAAGCATTTAACAAACTGTATAATAACTACAGCATCATTTTGCCAATAACAGTTAATATGCATTTGAATATTACATATTACAACACGGTCTACTTAAAGTTAAAATCTATGGTACGGCAATGGTTAATATGTCATTTAATTATTATAAAAATATACTGCATAATACAAGAAAGAAATATGTATTACACTAATAAGAATACTTGCATATTAAATCTAATTAACTACGTCTATTAATTTTTATTATTTTGTAAATAATACAGAGAGAACCGTATGTATTATACCAATAGCAATACTTGTATATTATAGTCCAATCAACCACGTCTATTAAATTTTATTATTTTGTATATTAGATAGGGTAGGTTAGGCATAGAGAATATGATGATATATAGAACATATTATACTGAAAATATAAAATTTTATTTCAAATTAAAGAAAAACATGATTACATTACTTATACTATTGAACTTAATACTAAACATATAACACATAAAATTAATATTAATACGAAATTGAAATGCTAAACACTATGACGCAACGTTATGTACATTTTGCCGTCACTACTGGTGGAAGGCAAGGTTGGTGTTAGATATGAGAAATCATCCAATTTAACACATCCGCAATCCCTGTTTAATGACAGTTGTACTTCATAACTTTGTAAGTGATCGTCAAAAGATATTGTTTTAAATTTTCTGAAAATAAAGCAAATGTCTTTTTCATCACGCACTACTATATGTTCAATTCTACCAAAAGTGGGCAGATCTTGATCTAAATTGGTGAGAATAACATTACCCTCTCTGAACATTGTTCCATGTTTTTTTATACCTTTAAACTTATCTATTAGATCGGGTAGTCCCCATGAAGTTAGTACTTCAGATATATCACTCATGATGTCCTCGGTAAATCCCACAAACCAACACAGTCCAGACCCAGGCGGCCAGAACCAGAACTTCTTATTCACCACCACTACACTCACATAGAGCCACAGTCACAGCGCCAGCGCAGCTTACGGCACGACGCAACTGCTGGTGAAAACCGTTTCTAGGAGCAGGAGTACCAACCAAGTACCAACTAATATTGCACTTATTAATACGATGTTGTCGCTCCTACGACCAATGATTGAATGCTAAATGAAATGAGAAAATGAACGTGCATTTCTTTCTTATATGGAGTAATATTTGTCCTAATAAGATGTATTATACGTCATATTATTAATAGAACCATAAAGCCATAAAGACTTATAACAGTTAAAATACTGTGTTTTAAAATGTAAATCCGTATAATATTCGTATAGTTAATGGTATAAAATTCGTTTTGCTAACAAATGTACTTTATGTTTTAAAATCGCGAATAATTAAAATAAGGATCATGCACTGTAACAATTATTAGTATGTAGCTAAAGTGCATGCATTACCGCTACTATTAATCGATACACTTATCGTTACTATATTTTCTTTTATAAGTTATTATAAAATCTTTATTATACAAATTGTATTATCCAATTTTCTCCGTGTGTTGTACAGTCAACTAATTACAGTAAATTAACATGAATATTAAACATATGTAGATAATTTTTTGGGAAAGTGTAATTAATAACTAAAATTAATGTGGTTTTTGAATTTGTATGTTCTTTACTAGTTCATCTATGTTTGGATTAAATTTGGACGAAGCTAGTAAAATTAAATTTTTCAAATGAATGTCTGTTAGTTTTGAACGATACTTTGTTTTTATTATGTTCATAACCGAAAATGTCTGTTCACAAACGTAAGTTGAACCAAACCTGCAACAATATCTAAGTGCCAAGTCGTGTAAATTTGGAAAGTCACTTATTGGCACAAATTTCCAAAATTCAATATAATCTTTATTAGTTGTTGCGGATGATATTATCTCTTTATATTTGATTTTAAGCGCAGTATGGTGTTGTAGGTCGATAATTTCGATTTGAGTTTCAGAAGAGAAGTTGGTAATATCCTCAGCAGAAATTGAAAAGGGATTTGTAAAAAGTTCAATATTTTTCTTATCTCCCTGAAAGTCAGCAAATCTAGTGGTGAATGAAGCATGCAACAGAGTAATTAAATTTTTGAACTTATCATAATTCGGTCTTTTATCAAATTTACTTCCTAGCTCTTGCATTCGTGTGAAGTGAGTCAGCCTTTTTTGAGTGAAATCGTTAGAAAAAAGCACAAGTTTGGTTATAAAGGAAGATAGAAGACCAAATAAGGTTGGCAAGATACAATTTTTGCCTTGCAATTTTACATTCAAGTTGTTCAAATGTCCCATTATATCTGTAAGAAAAGCCAAATCCCACAGCCACTCTTCATTCTTCAAAAGTGAGCACTCATTGGGGAGTTCACCAGCTTCTTCCAAATATTTCAAGACACTGTGCTGCAGATTCCAAAATCTTTCGAGGACACTTCCTTTAGAAAGCCAACGCACACTACAATGAAGAATTTGGAGTAATAGAATAATTATTTGACGCACAAATAGTTTTTTTGAGAAACACTAAATATAAATGGATAGCGCGAATATTTATTATGTACAGCACGGACGCGTAACTTGAGCGTTCTAAATTTGGTGAACATTTAGTAAAATTCATAGACATATAGAATTTAAAATGTAAGCAATAGTAAAACAATACGCAGCATAGTTATTTTAGTGGTAATGTTCTCATTTTCTGATGTATAATAATTTGGGCTTTATTTAGATTTTTTGATGCTCATTAAAATTTCTGGTGGACAGTGCAAGGAATGTATAGTTTAATTTGGTGTACATTATATTTGTTCCCTAAAATAATTACTTCAGTACAACAATCACCATCAAGACTCTTCTAAATGAAGGGGGAGGAGGTTAGTTTTTGTGCTGGTCGGTTCTTCCTCGAGCTTGAAGTGGCTTCATCTCACCAATTAGTCATTAGCGCTTATCGCAACCGTCATGTCTGGTCGGTTCCAGGACGCCACATTATTTTTCCTGCCGTATCAAATTGCGCAGGTTAGAGGAGCAGGTTGAGATGCGGGTCCAGCTGAAACCCGTATGCACCTATATCTTCGATAAGCAATGGCATTCCACAACGGTCATTCATTGAAACCAACAGGTGGATCTTTCTTGTTGAACCGTCAAAACTTCACTGGAAAATTTCGTCAAGTGAAAAGTCCGTTTTGGATCAGATGTGCGGTCACGCGCTGACCGCCACTAAGTCAAGTGTTAATGTCGCCACGATAAGTTACACCATTAACGGGAAAAGACCACACATCGGGCTAGAAAATCACTTTGATTTTTTTCGTGTTGTTGTCGTTGCATTTTCATTCGCTAAACTAAATCGAATCATTAAACCATCTGGAAGGCTGAGCTCTAATTGAAAAAAGACACTTTGCATGCTTCACCTGTAACAGGACGCCTGCATTGATAGGGATTTTTGCTGTTACACTTGTACGTTCCGATGGTGATGGGTAATGAAGCGTTCATCTTATCGGCGTAATTGCTTTTAATGATGATGCGATTTGACTTAAAGAATGCGTTTGTTAATTTGAATAACATTGATTGGCTGCCTCATTTCAACCCGGTTACGTGCCCGATTTGCAGCAGACTCGGACGCAACTTTAGCCTCAATTTTACTAGTTTCTACCGAAATAGTTCGTGTAATAACGAAACTTGTGCTTCATAGCACAGGGAGTTGAATTTTTAATAATTTGCCTTTGATTTAATCATTTTTGTGTGAAACGACTCTACTTAAAAAATTATAAGTCCTGAACTAACTGTCGCATTGGAACAGTTTCTAGATGAGTAAAAAGACTTTATTTTAATCTCTTTAAGAAAAAATTACCATAGTCGCAACTTTATTTGCTAATTTGTTGTGACTTTTTTTATTGTAGTTTTTACCCGGCACCTCCACCATTTGTCAACATTCTACACTTTGCAGAAACTGTTTAGAATTTCTTAAAAAAACAACACTCAAGTTCTTGAAAATAACATCCGCTACTGTTTATGTAGATATATTTATTTCGTAACAATTTTTTAACATATTGCTAAATTTTTGTTCATAAACAGCTATAAGTACTTAAAACATCATAAGTTTTGAATTAAGTATCGTTTCCAAATAATTTTTAGTTGCCAGGAATGGCATTGGAATAGCCTTAGAAGTGCCTGAAAAGAGTTAGTTTTAGTCTTTTTAAGAAAAAATTACCATAGTCGTAGCTTTACCTGTTAATGTTTTATGAATTCTTTTATTATAGGTTTCACCCGGCGCCTCCGCCATTTGTCAACTTTCTCCACTTTGCAGAAATTGTTTAGAGTTTCTTAGAAAAACATTTTTGATAAACAAAATAAGCAAAAATCTTTGATAATAACTATTGCTATTGTTTATGTGGATGTAACAATTTTTTAACATATTGACGGATTTTTTCAAAATTTGTATTGAAACGGAGTCACTTAAAAAATGATAAGTCCTCAACTTAATGTCGCATTGGAACAGTTTCTAGATGAGTAAAAAGACTTTATTTTAATCTCTTTAAAAAAAAGTTACCATAGTCGCAACGTTATTTGCTAATTTGTCGTGAATTTTTTTGTGTAATTTTTACCCGGCACCTCCACCATTTGTCAATATTCAACACTTTGCAGACATTCTTTAGAATTTCTTAAAAAAGCAACACTCAAGTTCTTGAAAATAACATCCGCTACTGTTTATGTAGATATATTTATTTCGTACCAATTTTTTAACATATTGCTAAATTTTTGTTCATAAGGAGCTAAGTACTTAAAAAATGATAAGTTTTAAATTAAGTATCGCTTCCAAATAATTTTTAGTTGCCAGGAATGGCATTGGAATAGCCTTAGAAGTGCCTGAAAAGAGTTAGTTTTAGTCTTTTTAAGAAAAAATTACCATAGTCGTAGCTTTACCTGTTAATGTTTTATGAATTCTTTTATTATAGGTTTCACCCGGCGCCTCCGCCATTTGTCAACTTTCTCCACTTTGCAGAAATCGTTTAGAGTTTCGTAGAAAAACATTTTTGAGAAACAAAATAAGCAAAAGTTTTCAATAATAACTATCGCTATTGTTTATGTAGATGTAACAATTTTTTAAGGTATTAACAAATTTGTTCAAAATTTGTATTGACACGAAGTCACTTAAAAAATAATAAGTTCTGAAATAAATGTCGCTTCTTAATAATTTTTAGTTGTCTGAAATGCGCTAACAATAGTCTTTTTGGGAAAAAATTCTAATTTTTGTAATTTGAGTTGTTAATTTTTTATGATTTTTTAGATGATGATGGTTTTTTATAATTTGCTAAAACGGTTTAAAATTTCTTGAAAAAGAAAGCTTGAACAGAAAAATAAGCAAAATTCAAGCTCTACTGTTAGTTTCTATTTAAATCTTTGTTAACAATTTTTATTTAATTGCTACATTCTTTCAAAATTTGAACGGACAAGAAACGACTTATAAATTCTTAAGTTCTGAAGTATATACTTAAGCTAACCATAGTCTCTCAAAAAAAAAATTATTTTTGTAATTTTATTTGTTAATATAGTGGGCTTTTTCAGCATTTTTTAACTTTCTATAATTTAGACAAATTGCGCGTCAGAGGGCTTAATTAGTAAAAATCAAGTCTTTGTTAATGACTAGATTTAATGTTTATCTCAATATTGCTGTAGTAAAAATTCGGAATTTATTAATGGATTTTATCAAAGTATTTAAAAAATCACAAGTTTTCAACTAAAAGTCGCACTGGAATAGTTTTTAGCTTCTTAGAATTAGGTAATTTTAGTCTTTCTAGAAAAAAACTAGCATTTTTAAAATTGGGGTTGCTAATTTTATACAAATTTTGATATTTACTATGATCAAAACCTGATTGCATTTTTGTTAATGCTTTGACCATCTCATAACTTACAAGAAACAATTTGTTTGAACATTTACTGTACTTGCCTAGTTGTGTTACATTCATTTTTATATATTCTTTTTGACCAAATTTTTATAAGCTACCAAAAATGCTCAATAATAATAATTTAAAAAAATTAACGATTTGAAATTGCAATTTTGGCTAAAGAGATATATTATTTAATAACAAAATTCTTCACGTTCCAGTACCTACTTGTGGGACATCCGGCATATCAATTTCTTGATCCCAATAAGTCAGGGATGGCCAACGTTTTTCTAACCCGTGCCAATATTAAGGCTACAAATTTTATGCATGCCACTTTTCGTCTTTTTAATTATCATAAGGGGTTTAAATAAAAATAGAAATGTGGATACATTATTTTATTACTGTTGTACAGTCAACTAATTACAGTAAATTAACATGAATATTAAACATATGTAGATAATTTTTTGGGAAAGTGTAATTAATAACTAAAATTAATGTGGTTTTTGAATTTGTATGTTCTTTACTAGTTCATCTATGTTTGGATTAAATTTGGACGAAGCTAGTAAAATTAAATTTTTCAAATGAATGTCTGTTAGTTTTGAACGATACTTTGTTTTTATTATGTTCATAACCGAAAATGTCTGTTCACAAACGTAAGTTGAACCAAACCTGCAACAATATCTAAGTGTCAAGTCGTGTAAATTTGGAAAGTCACTTATTGGCACAAATTTCCAAAATTCAATATAATCTTTATTAGTTGTTGCGGATGATATTATCTCTTTATATTTGATTTTAAGCGCAGTATGGTGTTGTAGGTCGATAATTTCGATTTGAGTTTCAGAAGAGAAGTTGGTAATATCCTCAGCAGAAATTGAAAAGGGATTTGTAAAAAGTTCAATATTTTTCTTATCTCCCTGAAAGTCAGCAAATCTAGTGGTGAATGAAGCATGCAACAGAGTAATTAAATTTTTGAACTTATCATAATTCGGTCTTTTATCAAATTTACTTCCTAGCTCTTGCATTCGTGTGAAGTGAGTCAGCCTTTTTTGAGTGAAATCGTTAGAAAAAAGCACAAGTTTGGTTATAAAGGAAGATAGAAGACCAAATAAGGTTGGCAAGATACAATTTTTGCCTTGCAATTTTACATTCAAGTTGTTCAAATGTCCCATTATATCTGTAAGAAAAGCCAAATCCCACAGCCACTCTTCATTCTTCAAAAGTGAGCACTCATTGGGGAGTTCACCAGCTTCTTCCAAATATTTCAAGACACTGTGCTGCAGATTCCAAAATCTTTCGAGGACACTTCCTTTAGAAAGCCAACGCACACTACAATGAAGAATCAGTTCGCCTTCTTCTTCCGTCTCATCCGCAAAAAGGTTACGAAATTGTCGCCTATTTAGTGCACGAGCTCGAATTTCGTTGATGCAGCGCACTACCGGATCAACAACAGAAGATAAATCCAAATCTTTCGCGCAAAGAGCTTCTTGATGGATAATACAATGATACTTGAAAACTTCTCTTTCCAAATACTTTTCAAGTAAGGCTACACAACCCTTTGTTTTGCCAGTCATGCATGGTGCTCCATCTGTGCAAACGCTGTCTAGTTTTGCCCACTCTATCTTGTTGGTCTCTACAATATTCTTTATTTCATTAAATATATCTTCACCTTTGGTAGAAATTAGCTGGCGCAGATCATGTAGTTCTTCGATCACATCAAAACTGTCGTTAACATAACGCACAAATACACTCAATTGAGCATTGTCGGTTATATCGCAGCTCTCGTCTAAAGCCAGAGAAAAATATTTACAAGACTGTAGTCCAGAGAGAATTTGCGTATTAACGTCTTTGGCCATGTCGTCTATACGACGCATCACAGTATTTCTGGATAACGCTATTTCGTCGACCATTTTCTTAATTTTTGGCTCGTCCACATACTTAGCAAATATTGATAGGCTATGTTTGATAATTTCCTCTCCGTCAGAATACGGTTTCTTTTTCCTAGCCAATAAAAGTGATAGTTCGTAAGAGGCTTTTACCATTGTTTCCACTTCATCACTTCTTTTCTGAAAAAGTGATTGTTGACCGGCTAAGGATTTCTTCTTTTTGTTTATAAAATCCGTTCGTAATTTAGACCTAACAGGGTAGTTTGTGGCAAAACCGGGATGAAGTTGCTTGAAATGTCGCTCCAAGTTAAATTTCTTCGGCACCGCTACACAAGCTCCGCAAATCAAACACACTGGTTTGGAAGTATTTTGTTTCGTAAACAGAAATTGTTCTTCCCATGCAACTTGGAAGTCACGAATTGCAATATCATCTTCATACTTCCTTTTTCGATGTAGATGGCTTACTAACGGACATTCTTAAAGATATAAAACCACACCCACGTCAAGCACTCGAGAAACAGAGAATCGGAGAAAAGGTACTCACAAAACACGCGACTTGCATCAACCAGCATCAACATCAATAATGATTAACGGACGCGAGTAAAAATAATTGCAGACAGCTAAAAACAATCACCACAGTGCAGGGCCGGTAACTTGTAGTTTCCCAATGTGGTGCTAGGGGGGTGGAGTTGTGAATATGGGGGTAGACCTTCCGAGAATCCATGATTCCGAGACCCCATGATACCGATAATCGAACCGTTTTTAAAATGTTACAAAAAACGGGTAACAGTAACAGGGAGAGTGAAACTAATTGGAACAGAAGTCTGGATTGTAAATTTATGACACGGTTCCAAGAAAGTGATCTCTCAACTCATTATTAGGATAAAATAAACAGGCGTTATGTTATACAATTTACTGGTTGACATTAATTATTAATTTAAAATTATTTTTTTGCGGCAGTCCTTCGAGTGCCACTCTTAGTACCTTGGCGTGCCACAATGTGGCACGCGTGCCGCGGGTTGGCCACCCCTGCTTTAGAGCATGCCTGTGCTTCTGATGAAGCCCAGTAGCCTGTTCATAGGAGCCCTCCTGATTTCACTTTCCTCTAAGAAGGGGAAGTCTAGATACCTGGATCTCTGTGCAGCAAGATCCAGACAGTGACACAGTACATGAAGAGGCGTTTCTTCCTCCTCTTCACACCTTCTGCACATAGGGTCCTCAAGAGAGCCCACAATGTAGAGGTGTCTTCTGAGGGGGCAGTGTCTCGTGAGCAGTCCAACCGCCTTCCTCAGATCCTCCCTGCTGAGTCTCAACAACTCAGCGGTTCTTTGCTGATCGGGACCTAAAATGAAGATCCTCGCCTGTCGAGGTACGTTCGCCTCCCATTCCCTAGAATGCCTTGCAGACACCCAGTTCCTGAGGGCACGCTTTAACTGGCTTGGAGAAATGCCCAGTGCCGGCTCCGGGCCAATCAGGCTCATCTCTGAACCCTTTTTGGCCAGGGCGTCAGCCCATGCCCCTGATGACTAGGAATCCAGCAGATAACAACCTTGTTGTGCTCCGCCAGTCTCCGGAGTTTCACGTGACAGTCCCAGACAAGCTTTGATGAGGCCCTGAAAGAGCCTAATGGCCGTAGGGCAGCCTGACTGTCCGAGAAGATGCAGATACGCCTATTCGCATAAGCCCTCTCCAAATTCTCCGCCGCACATGCTGTAATCGCGAAAATTTTGGTTTGAAAAACTGTAGCCAGCCTACCAAATGCGAAGCTAGGCTCCACCTTTGGAGACCCGCCAACGATTCCTGCTCCGGACCCCTTGTCGGACACCGACCCGTCCGTGTACCAGACGAGGCCACCCCGACGCAGTTGATCCCGATATTGGTTATCCCATTCTTCCCTGGAGGGGAGTAGAATGGTGTAGTTTTTTCCTATCATGAGGCGCGGGACCATGGCATCGCCACCCATTTGAAAGATGGGGGACTCGGCCAGCAGCCTGCTGGCCACGACCACATGTCCTATTGTGCGCCCCCGATCTTGCCACCGTCCAGCGGCCCGCAGCCTTAGAAAAGCCGCCCCGGCCCCTTCCGTCACCGTAAGGTGAAGGGGTGGGAGCCCGACCAGCATCTCAAGAGCCGCGGTGGGAGTTGTTGTAAACGCCCCTGTAACCGCTAAACAGGCCAGCCTCTGCAAGTGGTTTAGCTGTGACCGACAACGCTTTCCTTACCCTGTTTTATATTGATTAAATCCGATTGAATTTGAGCTATGGATCTTTTTTCTGAAACTTGATTTTTTAACTCTGTCTTTAATGCAGCCCAATTTGCAAAAGTTTGATACTTAATGAGATCATAGGCAGATCCGTCTAACTTAGTCTTAACAATATCTAAAAATGTAGATTTATTTGCCGCGGTTGTTGCCTTAGAGTGAACGATATCACAACACGTTAAAAACTTGTGTAACCTGTCACGTTCACCCGAAAAATTTGGAATAATTTTTAACGCGGTTTTCACTGAAAACACCATGTCAACTTCTTCAATTGGATTTTGTAGCATCGGGATGGGGTTTGATAACTCTTTTATTAAGCTTGGTGGTAAATACATGTGATAAGTATGTCAACTGTCAATGTTGATCTATATCTGGTTACTCACAATACTAACTATTAGGTTGGCATCGTTACATCCCCCCTTTTATATTAATTATTGCAATTGGTCACTAAAGATTAAGTCTTTGTGGTACTCGAACCACTCGGCCGTGTCTGGTCGTTAATGGTGGGACCTCCTGCCTTCCGCCTTCGGTCGGTACGGGGGCCTCCTTTGGGATTGCGTCCGTCAATTGTGGTGCTTCCTGTCGCTTTGGGGTCGAGTCAGCTGTGGTGGTCATCTCGTGGTCTGTCGGGACTGCTTCGGGATCGTTCAGTCGCAGCTTAGTTTGAGTTTTCTTTAGCTGGCTTGAGTTTCTTCTGATTATTTTGTTATCTTCGGTTTTCACTATTACGGACCTTGGGTACCCAGCATCTCCTATTACTTCTCCTCCTTTCCAGTCTCTGTGGCTATTTTGTATTCTAACCGGGTCTCCAATTTGGAATTTTTCAGGTTCCTTAGTTCTCGGGTTCGCGTATTCAGTTTGTTTTTTTCTTAATTTTTGTAATTCTTGAGCGACTTTTGTGATGAGCCTGGGTTGTAGTTGTTTGTCTATGGTTGGAATCGTTGATCTCGTGATTCTGCTCATCAATCTCTGTGCCGGTGACCCTATTGCATCTGTTCGTGGTGTGTTTCGAAAATTCAACAGTGCTAGACTGACATCTGACTTGTCTAGTGCACACTTCTTTAAAATGTTTTTCGCTGTTTGGACTGCTCTTTCTGCTAGTCCATTGCCTCTAGGATGATATGGGCTTGATGTTTGATGCGTAAACTTCCATTTTGTAGCAAAATTTGCAAACTCCGTCGATGAGTATTGCGGTCCGTTATCTGATTCCACGATTCGAGGTATGCCATGGGTTGCAAACCATTCTTTTAAAATTGTTATTATTTCCTTGGACGTCTGGTTCTTTAACTTTTTGATATCAAAGAACCCAGAGTAACTGTCTGTCATTATTATGTAATACTTTCCATTGGCTTTGAATAGGTCGGTTGCTACTATTTCAAACGGTAGTTTAGGTATTTGTTTCATTATTATCGGTTCCTTGATATTGGATGGTTGTGTTCGTTGACAAATTTTACATTTTGCAATAAAGTTGGTAATATCGGTGTATTGTCCTTTCCAATACAGGAGTTGTCGAGCTCGTTTTAGGCAGCTCTGTATACCGAGATGTCCGGTATGAATGCTTTCGAGCATTTTTGGAATCAGCGTGCTTGGTACTATTATTTTGTCGGCCTTGAATAGTAAGTCTTGATACGTGGACAACTCGTCTCGAAAATTGAAGTAATGTCTTACCTCTTTTGGCAAGTCAAGAGTTGTGTTTGGGAATCCTTTTATTACGAATTCTCTTAATCGCTGAAGCTCGGAGTCTTCGTTTGTTGCTTTTTTAATTTCTTCCATTACCTCTTCTGACATGTTTATGATAATTTGAACTTCTATCTCTTCTTCTTCCACGTCTTTGGTTAATTGGCAGTCGCGGCTGAGAGTGTCTGCAATGTACATTTCGCTCCCTTTCTTGTACTTGACTACAGGTGAGTAGTGGATCACGTCAAAAAGGATTCGTTGCAGGCGTGCCGGGGCTGCTTGAATTGGTTTTCGGAAAATTATTTCTAATGGTTTATGGTCTGTTTCTACCATTAGTTTTTTCCCGTACACGTACTCGTGAAATTTGTTACAAGCGAATTTTATCGCTAACGCCTCTTTCTCAATTTGCGGATAGTTTTGTTGAGACTGTGTTAACGATTTTGCTGCGTAGGCTATTGGTTGGTCATTTTGGAGCAAAACTGCTCCCAAGCTTTTGGAGCTGGCGTCCACTGACAAAGTTACGTCTTCGTTGACATTGTAGAACTTCAATACTGGTGGCTGTGACAGTACCTTTTTTATTCTTTCAAATGCTTCTTCTTGCTCCACTTCCCAAGTCCATTCCGTGCCTTTCTTCAATAAAACTCGCATTGGCTCGGTTAATACTGACATATTAGGAATATATTTGTTAAGGTAGGTCACCATTCCTAGTAGTCGCTGCAACTCGGTTTTATTAGTCGGCGTTTTCAGTGTTTTTACAGCCTGAACTTTGTCTGGGTCAACTTGTAGTCCATTTTCTGTGACTAAATGACCTAGGAATTTTACTGCTGTAGATTCAAAGATACATTTCTCCTTATTTAATTTTAGTCCTGCTTCCTCGAGTACTTTGACGACTTTTGCTGTTATGCTTCTTAATTCTTCTTTGGTTTTACCGTATATTAAGATGTCATCGATTGAGCATTCGACATTTTTCTGATTTCTTAACAGTTGACTCATCAATTGCTGAAACACTTCTGGAGCTGAGGCTATACCAAAAGGTAATCTGGTGCACGAATATCTGCCCCATGGTGTTGCAAATGTGAGATATTTCTGCGTACGTTGGCTGACTTTGATTTGCCAAAATCCTCTCTTGCAATCTAATAGTGTGTAGAATCTTGACCAATTCAGCTTCGTACTGATTTCTTCGATGGTCTTCAATGGATAATGTCGTCGCAAAATGTGTTTATTTACATCAGTTGGATCAATGCAAATTCTTAGTTTTCCATTTTTTCTTACGATTACCATTGGACTTACGGCGGGTGTTGGTTCATTTATTGGCTTGATCACTCCTAGCTTGACCATTGCGTCGAGTTCCTTTTTCACGTTTTCTCCTATTGCACATGGAATTCTCCTGGCTGGCCTGATTTCGAACTTTGGATTCTCCGCGAATACTATATCGTATTCGTAGTTTTTTAGGCATCCTAACCCCTCGAATATATTGTTTACCCTCTTAATGAGCTGGAGGTCTTCACACGATTTTCTGCCTAATATAGGTGCGACTGTTTCTTTCACAATTTTGAATTTTACTGTTGTGATGTTGTCTTTAATCTTACACGTTAATTCGGTTTCTCCCACGACGTCTACCGTGCTGCCGCTAAAGCTGATGAGCCTCTTTGTAGTTGATGGCTTAATTTTTGCTTTAAGTTTTTCGACAATTTTCTTCGGCAGTACGTTGCATTGCGCACCTGTGTCCAACTTTACTTGAAACTTTTTGTCGTCGACTTGTATGATTTCTTGCCAATCTTCTTCTTTTTGGTTGTTTACTCCTTGCACGAATAACTCTTCTTCTTCTTCAGAATCTGTTGTTTGGTTCACGGTGTTAACGATCTTCTTGGGTTTCCTTACTTTTGTGAAACATTTTGCTTCAAAATGACCCTTCTTGTCACATGTCTTGCATTTATGTTGATATGCTGGACAGTTTCTTCTACCGTGTCTTGTGCCGCAACGTTTGCAATCAAACTCATCGCTTTTCGGTTTGATTTTCTTGTTTTGATTAGCAATTCCATGTATTTGTTTCGTTACTTCGCTAGACTGGATTTCTTTCAACTGATTCGTGGCTTGCTCACTTGCTTTACAAATTGCTATTGCCTTGTCGAGTGTTAAATCCTGTTCTGTCAGCAGCTTCTCTCGTACTTTTTCTGATGAGATTCCGAATACTATTTTGTCTTTGAGGAGACTGTCGTTTAACGTTCCGAAATCGCACGTTCCTGCTAGCGTCTTTATTGTGGTCAAGAATTCCTCAAAACTCCCTTCCTGTACTGCTTTGAAGAAGTTGTATCTCTCAAAGGAAATATTGGCTTTTGGACAGAAGTAATCCTGAAACTTTTGTTTAATTGCTTTTATGTCCTTTTTCTCTACGCTTGTTAGGTTGAAATTATTGAATATTTGGATTGCATCTGGCCCTATTATTGCCATAAACGTTGCTGCTTGCACCGGCCCTGATTTCTTCTCGAGTTCGGTGGCTATTGCATACCAATCGAATTGCTGCAACCAATTTTTCCAACCCGTCGCTGTGTTGTTTAGGACATTTAGTGCTTTTGGGGGTCGAATTCCCGACGCTGAACCTCCGGATGCTTCCGTTGGATTGAGGTTAGGTTCCATTTTCGACCAGCTTTCCTGCAATTAGTTTTTAGTTTCCTTGTGTTTCGTTTATTGTTTAACTGTCCAAATATTCCGCTTCTGACACCATGTAGCATCGGGATGGGGTTTGATAACTCTTTTATTAAGCTTGGTGGTAAATACATGTGATAAGTATGTCAACTGTCAATGTTGATCTATATCTGGTTACTCACAATACTAACTATTAGGTTGGCATCGTTACAGATTTGGTGGTAATTCTGGATTTTCCTCGACGTTGGACATTTAAAACATAATATACGCTTTGTCTTACTTTGATTTTGAAGATAGATCGGAAGCTTGTTGGATAATTGGATGGTCGGTGGTTGCCCCAGCTGACTGCGGTTCACGCAGTTATGGAGTTAACGGAGTTTTTCGTGCTTTTCTGCAAACGGCGCCTGGATTTCCCAGCAATTCGCACCCTTGATTGCGTAACGTAACCGTTTACCTTAGCTGCACCTGGATTTTCCAGCTTTATACGCGCTGCTGATGGTATCTTTTGTCACTTTTGCACTATTTCACCCCACATCTAACACCACTGTTGTATACCCCGACTCCGCTTTTACCCCAGTATGGGATTAATAAAACACCACTGATGTTCTGAATAATAATTAATAAGGCGTATATTGTCACGAAATTACAAGGTTGGAAGTAGACCGGACAGTTCGGTCACTGAAGAAGAAGTGTCGTTCCGCTGTGTTACAAGATCATAAGAAAATTTAGACAGGTCTAGTTGACCGTTATAATCATAAACCTCCCACGCAGGGGTGGTCAACTACTTGCCGAATTGAGAGACAAAAGGTTTCACAACAACATCATAGTAACTAATGTTGTAATGTTTACTAGGTCTCTAGCTGGGCTCAGTAAAGCATTAACAATGTTTGTATTTAAAAAGTATATTGAATAATAAGTAACGGTGAACATGAAGTAATGTGACAAGACTGGGAGGCAACACTCGACTGTACTGTTGTGAGTCTACAGGACTACTGAAGGTTGAGTGTGTCTGCCAGGGTGGGGAACATACATTTAAGTAGGCAGCCAGTTATACAACAACTAACTAATTACAACATGTATCCAAATTTATAATAGGTAAACATGCTGACGGCTGGCGCTTTCTTCTTCCCATGGGCAGTTCGGTGGCCCGCGATCGAACGAGATTGATTTGGTTTGATATTGAAGGTTTTGTCGGAGGAAGCGCGAGTTATTGACCGACTTGGTGACGGTTCATGATTGAACACGTCTGTTCTTATCTAACTCGCATCGTTCGAGTGAGATAGCATACATTCATAGTTTGCAGACGAGCATTACACCGTCGCGTAGGTTTGGTTCACTCGTGAATGCTCTTTATTGTCAAAGAACATGGTGCCAGTCACTGTAGGGTTGCCACCTGTCCTTTTTTGAAAGGGACTTATGGTTTTTGTTTTCTTTCGTTTTGAAGGCGACAGCAGCTGTAACTTAAATGTTACCACAGACGTTAAATAAAATGTGCTTGCGGATTTTTCTAATTTAACTTTTTCACTGCGGCCCGTGTGAGATGCTGCTGGTTCCCCCGGTGCGGCGCTAAAACACGTCACCCGCAGCGAACCGGCAAAAGCTTTTTTCTAAATTTATTTTAGTCGTTTAATATGGCCATTGTTGTTTTTAATTTAGTTTTGATAAATTCTCCTTCAAATATTAGTCAAAAGGTTATTTAAAAAACTACAAACAAGAAAAATTAAAAAAATGGAAAAGGTAACACAAATTTAAATAAGGAAAAAATAAGTTAACGAAAATTCAATAAAACTTGCCATAAACATAAATCTGGGCTGCTGTACCAATTGTCCACGTAAAGCTTATGTCCCTTGTCGAAATATCCGTCCATTAACTACATCGCCGGATTTTTTGCATTGGAGAACCGTCACCCCTTGTTTGCCTTCTTCCGCTGTTTTAAAGAGTTTTACCTCCTTGCTTAAAACAAATTGATCCATCTCTGTTTGTTTGAATGGCTATGCACCTTTTAACTACAATTAGAAAACAATATATTAATAAATTTTTTCTAATATTATCTCCGATTTTACATATTTATAGAATTACCCCCATAATAATTTTAAACTTTTAAATAATTTTTTTTCAATATACATAACTGCTTAATCTTTTTAAAAAATTGTCTAAGAATTAGCTATAGTGGTGAGTAGAGTTGAATAGTGGTGACGTGACGTCAAGACCCATTTTTTCCGCGCAGTCTGTTGCGCCTGTGCAAAAGACCGTATTAATAATTTGCACTTTCCTCTGCCAATAGTATTTTTTTATAAATTATGTAGTTATGTTTTGGGAGCATGCGCATTGCGCAGTGCAAAGTCTCCCTGATTTTCGCCTGCGATTTAAATTTTTGATATGGTACTGTAAATCTAAATAATTGATGATAAATAATATTAACTGATATTTTGTAGGTATCAACACCCTAAAGTATTATTAATTAACCAACCCAGTAATTTATTAATGCCAATTTTGATCTTACCTTGAACTGTTCACAACAAAAGTCAAGCACAAATTTTTGAAAAATCTTGGTACATTCAAAGCACTCGAATTGTAGTTCTCCAAAAGCTTAGTTTAGGATGCTGCAAATTTTGAACTAAAAAAAATCAAGAATCATATTAACAACACAGAATTTTCCGAGTCTGAACTGAAAAGAAAAACAGTACAAAATAATTTCATCTGTAAAAAAACAAGTGCGCACATAAAGAATTACACATAAAACATTTCATGAAGTCACTTTCATACAAAGTTTAGGTGTATTTTTCTTTCTGGCTACTTGTAAAAAATTAGTAACTGTTGATAAGGATTTTACCTGTCTATGGTTATAGCATCACAAAAATCTTGTTGGGTCGAAAGTGTTACAAATGCATATAAATGTAACTTTTCCCGCCTGATAGATCCAGCATAATGCTATTGGACTTGTAGTCCGTTCTATATCCCCGAATTGAATCATATCTCTTTTGTCAAGTATATCTTTAACGTCAACGTGTTCTATCCGGATTAACCTGACGTTTTTGAGAACATTCAAATGGATCTCTCGTTGAGGAGAATCGACCCCATTCTCATCGTTGGCGATTTTAATCGACATAAAGATACAGGATTATTAATTTTTCTTTGATGTTTTTTGCAAATACAGAATATTGTTAACTAGATGCACAGCTTTATTTCAAGTTACTTACCGAAATGTGCGATTTAACGTTGAAGATAAATTTTTTGATAAGGCCATTACTAGCAAAAAAGCAGCAAAAACGAACGACCACGTCCACGTGGGTAAATTACTACAAGAAGGAGACCACTCACTACACCAACAGCGTTGCCAGATCATTTTAAATGTCGGTATTAGATGGCCCCACCAAATTGAAACAGATTTAAAAAATTTCGTAATAGAATTGAAATTTAGGAGATTGATTTTTGGTTTTCACTGGTAAGATTCAAATTTGGATGTAATAACACAATAGATCGAAAAAATTGTTTTAAAATTTTCTCTGCAAAATAAGCTCTTATTGTCGTGCTTTCGTCATTAACGGAATCTCGATTAAAAAGCATTTTCGTCAACAACTAGCAACCGTGATTGAAGATTAAACGATAAATTCTTTGATTTTTGTTGTTAAAAAAATGCTTTTTTGAGTGGTTCTGCTTATAACGTTATTCACGTGTCACTTTCTTAAAGGTTTCGTGATCCAGCGGGTCGAGCGGTTGAAATCCCACCGCCGACTTTTCACTTCTTTTTGGCTTTTTTCTCATAAAAATGTCATTTAATCAGTTGGCAACGTTTTTCTTGGTTGTCAAAATTGTTTTATTGTCAAAAGAATGTTTTTTTAATAAATAAAATCCAATTTCAAAAAAAAATTTATCGATGAAAAATAATTCGCCCAATAGTTTTTGCACGGATTTTTGTAGGCGACTAAGGAGAATACTAGAGTCCCGAAGGGGCCTTCCGGGGACGGCATATTGGGGAGCAGCGAGCTGCGAGCCCGACTTGAACATGATCCCCCAAAAAACATTTGTTTGCATCATAATAGACACCGACGGTACATGATAAGTTATTTCATTAGCGCTGTCCCTCAAAGAATTAATGCACAGGTCCTTGCCCTGTAGGCAACTTTACTGCCACGTTCCTCACTCTCTCAATGTTTGGCACCACCTCTCACCGCTGGCGTCCTCAAGGTCGGTCGGTGGCTCAGGTAGCGTTAAACAATAATTCCATAATCCCTCTATCTTATTTTTTACCTGTGTGTCGGCGTGAGAACTTTTCGCATTATCAAGTAAGGCTGTGCCGCAAATTGTAATTTCACATTCAGTCACTTTTCGCAGATTTTTTTTTATACAACAACCCCTTTGTAATACATCGTTGGATTCAGAATTAAACTATCTGCCAGAAACTGCTAAAAAGATAATGTGTTGCTATTTGAAATAATTAAGTTGATATCATTTCTGATTAAATGACAAGTGAATAAAAATGTTGAAAAGCATATTGGAGCAATGTGCAATAGCTTCCATTAAAATTTTTTTACATGAAGTGTATAGTTTAGCAGAAAATACCCGTTTCCTCTCAAAATGAACATCCGGTATATAGGCTAGAACATTATCTTCGACAAAAACACAGTAACTTGCGCTCATGTGGTGAAAATCATACAATTTACGTTCATTGTCTCTTGTGTAAATAATTCCTTTCATACATGCTGGTATATACTCCTAAGCTGATGTTGATGTGGTGATACAGATACTGCTGTAACCATTTATCATTTTCTTAATAATTTCTGTGTGAGCTAGTCTATAAATTTTATTCTCATAATTTTGCAAACGACGTTCAATGTCTTCTTCTCCTTCCAGTAAACCTTCAAACCAAATCAGCCCTAGGTGCTTAGCCAGCGTTTTACAGTAAGATATATTTCCAACTAATATCAAGATTTTTACGTGACATTTTACAGTATTGTTAAAGTGACAGTTGTTATCATGTCCTTCCAGGTCAAAGTCTCCTGCTTTTTGACATGTTTTTCTTTTTCTCTTACGAGTGAGGGATGAATTGAAACTAGAATTATCATCATCTTTTGGTAGATCAGCTGAGCTTATCGCTTATTGAACCTGGCTGTGTTGTATACATAATGTGTTGCTTTCCAATACTCTTATTTTCAATTTTTTCATAAGCAATTGCAGTAACTTTTGATTTAATGTTTGTTTTCTTGTTACAATTAGCTTCAAGTACAAGTTCTGTGAATAATGTGGGACGCCGCTTCGTGAATAAAACTGGTGTTAAATTCATACACTTGTATTCCTCTGTGATTATTTCAGATTTACTTATCAGTATGCTCATCAGATCAAAAGAATCTTTTTCCATTGTTATTATTATTTTTTCAACGTACGAAATAAATTCTTTTATTAACTTAACGCACTTTAGTGATAAATTTGTATTATTGGAAAGTAGAAGGTAAATCCTTCGACGTATATCATCCCCTTTATCGAAATATTTTCCATCATTTGTACATTCACCATGGAAAGTCAAATCCATGAGTATCCTAGAAACAAGCAAAAATTAAAAACTACACTCAATTGCATTTTCATAAAATGTTGTACACAAAATTGCATTTATTTACGCATACACAGATTTAAACTACAAGCTCTTCTACTTTTACCTAGACTTAGCAGAAAATATTAAATTGAAGAAAATGCACAAAACTTACGTAGACACGTTGACAATGTAACAATGAATAACAATAATAAATAACAATAATGTTGACGATAAGCAACGGATATCAACATAATTCAAAATCAATAGCTACAACATGTGACCAAGAAGCTATTTTTGTATTCCATTTTGTACAAAAGTAATGTTTTTGGTTAAAAGGGCGTTACGGACGCCCTTCATTAAATGAGGGCCATCATACAAGTGCACAATCTCATCCCCATCTATTGTATAACGTTGATACTTATTTATCACATTATTACGCAGGCACTCAGCATTGGTCTCTTGCAATAATTTACTATAATAGCTGCAACATTTGTCACCCCCTGGTCGCATACTACTACATTTAGTTCCGTTTGCCTTACCGCTCGCACAACTTTCTTAATCATACGAACCAAATCAGTTGTCGGTATAGTACCTTTGGTGAAGTAATAACAAATGGGTTGCTTCCATTTCTTATAACAACCCTTTATCATAAAAACGAGGGCATGATCAGCAAAGGCAAGTCGCTTTTGCGTGTCTCCAAAATCAACAAAACCACTAATACAATCGTATTTTTGGTCATATTCTAAACCAGTTGACAAAGCTAGTTCATCGAACATCAAAACACAATTCTTCTCTAGTGGTTTCTTTTCATCCACTGAATATTTGAATTGCTGAAATATAGCCTGATTGATGGCACAAGAAAAAGGTATTTGGTTCAGTTTTTTTTTTGTAACGTCTTTCTTGAAGGCAAGCTAAATATCCTACATAAGTATTTGTACGCCCTCGCGCTTTGCTTCATTACTATAATAATATTTATTACACTACAGGCCGGAGCCCAATTACAGCGTAACAATGCACAAAATAAACTTAGACACAGACCTAAAAATAGTTTCAAACTTTATCCTAAACACAAAGATTGACAAGATTTATTAAAACTTTTCATAACAATAACAATCTCCCATCTCCCATACTTTCAAGTGAAGAGTTCCTCAATATGTGCTCTTAAATGTTGCAACGCCGTTGTAAAAGGGTCTATATCCCCACAAACTATGTTAAGATTGGTTTGCATGACACAAAGCGGCGAGCGACACATAATACTTGTTCTGGAGCCTGGAGGGTAAAACATCTTTAATCTTCTGCGAGACATCCTTGGAATGCGAAAATTTACTTGTTCAATAAGAGCTGGACAGTCAGTCGCTCCAGAAATTAATTTGACAAGAAACAATGCTGAGAAGACTTTTCTTCGTTTTTCCAGACTGTCAAACTCAAACATTTCAAGCAACCCACCGTAGTCATAACCCCGCGGTGGAAAAGCTCCAGTTCTTAAAAAAAACATGTATTTCAGCATCTTTCTCTGCACCCGCTCAATCGATGATATACTCAAAGCAAAATAAGGATACCACACCAGTGAACAGTACTCCAATTTTGTTCTAACATACGAGTTAAACAATCGTTTAAGCAAGCGATTCGACGCTCTGCAGCGGTTTACAGGATCGGATTATAAATCCAATCATCCTGGTAGCTTCGTTAATGACTCTGTCCATATGACTATTAAAAGTCAAGGAACTATCAAAGTCCACCCCCAGGTCCCGCACCGACTGCACCCTTTTCAGAAGAGTACCCTCAGCATGATATCGAAAATCCCGGATCGCCTGCCTGCGAGTGAACGAAACCACTTTGCATTAAGCGCTTAGGTTGAGGCGATTGGCCGCACACCATACGGTCACAGTATCAACAAGAGGTTGGAGGCAGCTGCCGCCGTCTCGCAACTCAACCCCGCTGAATAGTTTTAAGTCATCAGCGTACATCAGGTGATTCTGAGCAGGAAGCCGCGTACATAAATCGTTCACAAAGATGACAAATAAGAGAGAGCCAAGGTTAGAGCCCTGCACAACACCCGAAGTAGCGCTAAAAACTCGAGAGACAAACCCGTTGTGAGACACAAACTGTCTTCTATTGCTCAGATACGATTGGAAAAAAGTGATCAGGGAGTCACCCAAGCCATAGTGTCTAAGTTTTTGCAAAAGTAAGCAATGATTAACCTGGTCAAATGCCTTTGTCATATCAAAATATATAGCGTCCACCTGTTTACCAACATCCATAGTACCAGCTACATACTGTGTAAAAACAGACAAATTCGTCAATGTCGAACGCGATGTCATAAAACCGTGTTGGTTAGGTGAAATCCAGTTTCGGAAAAACGGATAAATTCTTTTATGAAGAATAATCTCAAATACCTTTGAAAAAACTGACAGAATTGAGATCGGTCTATAATTATGAATTACTGCAGGATCTCCAGACTTTAGGATTGGGAAAATTCTGGCAATCTTCTACTCCTGCGGAAACACGTTGGATCTGATGCATACATTAAACAATTTGCACAATGGTACAGCCAAACACCGTCCACAGTCTCTTACCAAAAATGAAGAGATACGGTTATGGCCGGAAGTCATGGCATTATTGAGAGAACGCGTCGCCATATAAACCTCATCCTCAGTCACTCCACCCACGGAGCACTGCAGCGAGGAAAACGGAATTCCATCAGGATCACAAATGCTGCTGTCTTTGGGAACGTAAGACTGCTGGAAGTAGGCCGCAAAAGAATCGACTACGTTTGTTAATAGCACTAATAGCAGGTACACGACCATTGAACGACACAACGCGACCCTTTGAACATCTGGTGCAATAAAATTGTCTCCAAAGTTTACAATTTCATAGAAGAGAGCGGTTGCCGTATGAGAAACGAAGATAAAACTCACGATTTCTATCTGACCAGAAAGGGCATAAATTCTTCACGTATTCACCCCAACATAGAAACATTTTCCCGCCTTAATTATTGACGATGACTTACCATAACAAATTATCTTTCTAATTTACTCGCTCTTAACCGCTCCATACGAGTATCTATAATTTGATAACAAGATTCTTGGGTAGGAAACATTTGCAAGATTTTTACGAACGATGACTCATTCAGATTAAGGGAAAAATAGCAGTAGGTACTTAAGTAAATTATGATCAGGTATCACAAAAACAATTCTAGGGTTCTATGAATATTGCAGGCCACGATGTATTTTATGCACATGTGTTTAATTCTACACATCTAATTAATTTTATATTGATTAACGTGCGTACTCGAATTTATGGCTCCACAAGATTTTGTGTTTAAGTTTGTTTAATATTTAAATACAAAAAAACACAAAAATATACCAATTAGAATGTCATGGGGAGATCTTAAATTGTACATACTAAAAAAATATCCAAGGGTTATCTTAATTTGAACAGTCCCATTGCGAATATCCCGGGGACATTCCATTTGGAAATGTACTGTTTTGGATATCCCTGGGATATACCAGAAAAGATAGAACATTCAGGGGACACTTGGGACCTTCAGCGGATATCCATGGGATGTCTGGTGTCATTTGGGATTCGGAAGTTTGATTTTCGAGGACTTTTTTTAGCCAACCGCCCTCGCCAACATACAACGACGTCAGGGACCAAGTAACAATAGCTAAAAGCTGACTAGTACCATTTGTCACTTCAATTTGCGTTTGATCAACACTGGGTTCAATATTTTTAAGGATGTTGTGTTACAGTATGATTTTGACAGTGTAGGAGTTACCGAAACTTGGCTTGGCAGTGAGTGCTCTGGCGACTTGGTTGCGTTGGCTGGTTATCAGTTTGTTAGATCTGACCGGCTAACGCGCGGAGGAGGCGTCGGCATATATTTGAAGAAGAAATTAAATTCAAGCATTATTTTAGAACTGATGACTTTGGTGATGCTGTGGAGCAGTTATGGTTGAGAGTAAAAACTGGACGGAAAAAATAGGTCTGAGTGTTATATACAGGGCACCTGGGGCTACTGCAGCTCAGCTGGGTGACTTTGTAAATGTTTTGTCAAATATTTATTTAGAAGTTGATTATTTAGTGGTGATGCGGTAACCCTACTTGTGATAGGCAAATCAAAAAATCCAAGAACATTCAAAAACATTCATCAGCTTGTCTATTACAGAAACCAAAAATGTACGTGAGTTTATCAAGATATCTTCAAGGAGTGGTTTGCCGATGTTTGTATTTGGACTTGGAAGCGCCAGATTGGACGCACACGAGATACAGAAACAAAAATATTAATAAAGTTATACATGCGTGTTAGTTACAATAAATAGAGAAGACAGCATAAAAAGGATAAACACTTTAATAATGATGTCCTTAATTAGGGAAGCCAGAAAATAATAAATAAAAACTGTACGTGTAAATGATTAAAATTGGAGGGCAAAAATTTCTTTACAGATTTGAAATTGATTATGCAATAATAATATTACATAATAAATAAGTGATATAGAAATTTCCCAATAGGGGAATGAGGGCAAGCATTTGGGATAGAAATTTAGCTCGCTAGAGCTGAATATTGAAGAAGGCTGCGCTACGCGGTTTATTGGTTTAGTTTGAGTTGATTACTCGACCGCAAAATTGTCGATAATTGCCGTGTCTACGATTTCGGCAATTTCCTGGGGTGTGGGTGGCCAAACGGGAAAACTGTCCATAATCTCCATTCTTGCTTCACGGAACCTAGAACAAAAATAGATGCGGTGAAGCGGGTTGTCTACGGCTGCGATGCACGTGGTGCAGTTGGGCCTGTCGGCTTTCCCGATCTTATGGAGGTGCAGGCCAAAGTTCCCGTGCCCGGAGAAGATCTGGCAGGCCGTGAAAGACAGGTTTCGCGGATGCTCGGGTACCTGAGGAAAAAATTGGTGGGTTATGCGGCCTTTTGTCGACGAATCCCATCTCGTTTGCCAGGTATCCAGTATTTTCAGTTGGAGGTATACTCTGACGTGGGCAAGACTGGGGAAATCCAAGGTTCTGATCAGTTCGTCGTCAAAAGGGGCTTCCGGGCTGGTTCGAAGGCTTCTCAGGCAAGTTCTTCTCTGGATTTCTAGGTCCAGAGGGGGGACGCCTGCCAGGACGCCCGCGGCATCAGTCGAAATCGAGCAGTACTCCTGGGTTATTGTTCGGCAGCAGAAACCATAGAGGGAGAGAAATTTTTTTTGACCTTGGCTTTTCTGAGCCTATGTTGCCAGACTTCGGCGGCGTAGCCAACGACAGGGATAATTGCCGCTCTGTATATCGTGAGGAAAGAATGGGCAATGTTAATATCCCAAGAAGCATGGCATTTCCTCCTGAGGGCCACCACAAGACTCCGCGCCTTGGCACAAATGTGGTTAGCACGCTGCTTAAAACAAAATTTCCGATTGATGATGACTCTCAGATATTTAAAGGTAGACACTATGTCAATTTTCTTCTCCTCGATTTTGATCCTCAGGTCCCGATGGTGGACCCTTCCAGGCGATTTGTTTACCATGATCTTGGTAATGGCCGCGGAGATTTTAAGCTTCTAGTCAGCGGCCCAATTCCGGAGAAGGTCTAGACATTCCTGGGCCTTGTGGCGAAGGTCCGCTCTGGAGTCAGAGGCCACCACAAAAGTGACGTCATCTGCATATGCAACGACCTCGCAGCTTTCGGGTAGTTCCATAGAGAGAAAGGTGTCCAGCACGCAGTTCCAGAGGGTGGGACCGAGTACTGATCGCTGGGGGCAGCCTTTGGTGAGTACTTTCTCAATTGTGACGCTGTTTGACGAGAATTTGATGGTTCTGTCTTTTAGGTAGCTGGCGATCAAACTTCTGGTTTTCTCGGGAACGTTTTTTTCACGCAAACTCTGGAAAAGACCAGGCCACCACAGATTGTCGAAGGCACCCGAAATGTCCGCAAAAATGGAGACAACATACTTCCGCTGCGATCCACCCGCCAGGGCGAGAAAGCGCCGCAGCGCGTCAGTCGTGGAGAGACCCTGCACGAAAGCGTTATTGACTAAATACAAATTTAGGCTCAGGGACACCAGCTTGTTCCAACTTCTCGCGACTCAGAGGCTGTGCTTCCCACAACGCTGAATTAGGCTCAGGGACGCCAGCTTGTTCCAACTTCAGGACTCAGGGACTGTATTTGGCGCAGAATACAAAAGCTCATAGACTCATCAACAGTAACTAAATCTCAAATAGATAATAAGGGTCAAGTTCAGGGATTCAGCTTGTTCCTCTCTTTCTTAGAACTCAGAGGCTTTGTTTGACTTGCCAAATTTTTCCCAAAATTTTACTCATTTGACGCAATCTTGAAGTGAGTACTCAACTCTCTTACATACAACATAGAAATGTAACTGCTGACCGCTATCCCGGCACGTGTTACCTGTAGGAATTTTTTCCTCATCTAACAGCTGTTCAAGATCTGAATTCGAGCACTCCTTAGGTCACCGCCGAAGTTGTTCCTTCGAAAAAGTCTTGTTAGGTCCGTTTAATAGTTTAACCGTGAAACGATCATGAGGTAAAAGGGCATCCACTCGGTAAGGGCCCAAAAAATGATCATCGAGACGGGCGCGTCGACGAATGGTGGGATACGCCAGGACATAATCTCCGACATTAATGGTGAGGGTGTCACGTCGTATAGTGTCAAACGTCTCTTTATGTTTCCGGGCGGGATGTCTAAGAGCCGTTTTACACGCTTAAGAATTCTCGTGAAATTTCTTACCCGAATTATCTTGAAAATTTTGCGAGTAAATACGGCGAAATTTACGCCCGTAAACTGTTTAGAGCCGTTTTACACGCTTAAGAATTTTAGCAGCACAAATTACTTCCATACGCATGCGCTCTTGGGCCATTTCTGACAAACGGCTTAGCTTTCGGTTGGTCTTCGCCACTCTTCGGTTACGTCATGCAGCGTGGTTTCCTTGTGTTTCAGCTACCTATGCTCGCTGCTATGATTACTAATGTTACTGCAGTGCATTTAAAAATTAAAAATCAAAAGAAAAAAAAACGGGAAAAGTGGGTGCAAAATTGGTTGCAAAAAAGACAGGGTGGACAGGGTAGTCTATATTTGTTAAATCGCGAGTTACGTTGTGAAGATCCTGCAGCCTATAGAAACTTTTTGCGACTAGATGATGGACAATTTCAAGTTGTACTAAATTTAGTAGAAAATGATATAAAAGAGACAAATACATTAATGCGAGAGACTATTAGTAGTGTGATTTTCCATGTGCCTCTCTAGCACGTGTTTAGCTTAAATAAATGTCAAGTCTGAAAATGCCAGTTCTACCAACCCAGCTACCAACACGCCATTGCCTTATATCTTAAATCCCTAGATACAGTTTCAAATTACTAAAATAAGACTTCTGCGCATTTTCTTACCAAAATATAGAACCTGTTCAATATTTTTATGGCAAGAATTTTCGTCAAAATTTGGAGGGAAAAAATTGTGTTTGGCTATGTTGAACGCTCACCTTGTGTTTACCTGCCATTCCTACCAAGTCATCTGTCAATTCTGCCATGCCGTCTACAAAAGCACGTGCATGAATGTTAGGTTAGGTTAAATAAATGTCTCTACTACCAACATGTTCATAAATTGGCATTGTGGCCATTGGCTAGATAAAGTTTGAAATAAGACTTCTGCGCATTTTGTTACGCATTTTCTTACAAAAATATAGAACTTGCCCAATATTATTTTGGCAAGAATTTTCGTCATAATTTTCAGAGTAAAAGCGCTGTATGATACACAACATTTTTACTCGCAAAATTTTGGTAAGAAATTTCACGAGAATTCTTAAGCGTGTAAAACGGCTCTAAGACAGGCATGAGTTTGGGTTAAGTCGTCTTCACGATTAAAGTTTGAAATAGAATCAGGTAGTTTGACTGCATTCAACAATGCTTGGACGGAAGATATCGTTCCGTCAATGCCGAGTAAAAGACGCAAAGCCGGTGGATTTATGGGTCGTAGTGTTTAAGGCCAATTGGATTTCCCAGAGACCGTTCGACCATTCTGACTTGATGTCGGATTCAATACGAAGAAGATTCGAAGTTGTATACTTGTAGCGTTCCTCCTGTCCATTTGCGCGGGGCATACCTACCAGGTGTAATGAAATGAATGTTGATAATTCACTGCTTGCAAAAATCTTGGAAGGCGTTAATGTGTAAATTACTGCCAGAGTCGGTAATAATGCGGCGTGGTGTGCCAAAGATGGAAAGAAATTTTACAAAGTTGGTCTTTGTTTCGTTGGCCTGCAGGGTCACGAGGGGGTAAAGCATGCAAAATTTGGAAAAAGCATTGACAATGACAAAAATGTATTTAAAATCTTCAGAACTGGCTGGTAAAGGCCCAAGGCAATCAATATGAATTGTGTCGAGTGGAACTGGTTTTTTATCTATAGGGTGAAGCAATCCTTGCTTAGGAGTACTGAGTTTTTTTGCTAAGTTGCATTTGAGGCAATGGCTCACGTACTTTTTAACAAATTGGCTCTAACGAGGAAACCAAAAATCTTTAATAATGCTTTGATAGGTTTTATCTGATCCAAGGTGACAATACTCGTCGTGAAAAATTCGAAGCAATCCGAGACGGACTCCTTTCGGAACATACCACTGAAGGCGTTCGGTGTTGTCAAGATGAGTTATATGATATAAAAGACCGTTTTTTCCTCGATATTGAGAATGGTCTAACGTGTTGTCGTTGTAAGATTGAATCATTTCGGTGATTTTGTCGTCAATAGCTTGGGCAGCTTCAATCCACGATTTGTGATTGATCATAGCCACATTGTGATCAGATGAAGAAGTAGTTGGGAGGTTTCGGATAAGAAATCAACATGGGGTATACTGCACCTCGAAATCAAAATCCTGGAGATACGTCCACCAACGAGCTATTCGTGGAAGAAGATCACGTTTATTGACCGTTGCCTTAATGGAATTACAATCTGTAACTATTGTGAAACGAATACCGAGGACATAGACGCGAAAATACTTAAGAGCGTTGGCGATAGCTAGGGTTTTAAGTTCTATGAAGGGTAATTTGCTTCCTCTTTGGTGGTTCGCTTACTGAAATATTATTGTATTAGTGAGAAATGTGCTATAATTTTTTTCTAGGCTATCATTCTAAGCCATCATTATAGGGAAGGCTACAAAGAAAGCCTTATTCGTGGGGGTCAGAAATAAGTTCTGCTATGTTTGTGCAACAGCGCACAATAAAAAAAACAATCCCCAGAGCATAGGTGCTTTAGAAATTGGCATGGATCATCATCTGCCACGGAGGCGGATATCATAGTTGAAGGGTTTAATCTAAGCATAAATATGCATGGAGTGCGTTATAAAAATTTCATAGCAGATGCTGACTCTAGCACTTACGCTAATTTGAAAAAGAATGTGGAATACGGATCAATGATACAGAAAACCGAATGTAAAAACCATTTGTTCAAGAACTATAGAGTAAACAACTGTGCAATGCCAAGAATCGTAAAAGAATTTTTGCTCCAAGAAAGTACTTAACACAAGCAACAATCAAGTCTTTAGTAGACCTTGCAAAATCTCAACTATATCATAATAATAGCAATGGTAGTGTGGACAGCTTAACGGTGGATCTAGTTAATGGTCCATTACATGTATTTGGGAAACACGAAAAGTGCAGCGACCAGAATAATAGCGACAAGGATATAGTAGATGAAATGAAAGCTTGTGGACTATTTCCTCGCCATTTCAAAGAATAGAAGGTGCAGTTTGTTCTTTTTATCGATTTTTTCTGGACTTATCCATAATTATTCTTTCAGGTGCTGTAGAACATTTGGTGAAAAATGGCTGATGTGATGTTCGACAATGGAACCAATAATTGAGCGAAACTTTTTATGAGCCTGGTTGCAAAAAATAATGCAGGCAAGCGGTTAAACCTCACAGTGAAAGGTTCCTTCCAGACAAGATGTTCATTGGCATCAATGCAGTACAATCAAGGTCCCAATTTGCACTTAAACTCTTGGAGAAAGACTGTGAAACGGTCGCCTAGCAAAAATTAAAAAAAAATTGTTGCTAAAAAAACCGAATCATTAATTATGCTCGTTCTCATGCCTCATGCAAAAAGTGATTATGAAAAAAACAAAAAAAAAAAACGAATAAAGAAAAGGACCTTCATTATGGTGTTCATGTTATAGAGCCCGAACTTGAGGAGACCACTTTTGAAGCAGAAAACGAACGTATTTTGTCAAAAATGCAAGTATGTACATACTTAGGTTTATGTAGGTACCTTATGCAGTTATGAAGTTTCAAATATTCAACTTTTCAGGTTACTTTGGAAGAACGAGACAGGATTCAGAGAGATACTGTTGGTTAATTTGGTAACTTTGTATGTGAGCAAGAACGTCAGTACCGTCTAACAGCTTCTATCTTCGGAAAGATCATTAAGAGAAGAGCTTATACACCATGCCATAATGACGTCAAAGCCACTTTACATAATAATAATTTTTACAGTGAGGCTACAGAAAATAGTAAAATTAATAAACAAGTTGCTATAAAGAAATTCTCAACATAGTATCTGTTGTATTTGGGGGGTTATACTATATATTTAGAACACTTACAATATACAATAACTATTTGAATAATACAAAGCAAAGATAGTTGGTAAAGACCGAGTGGCGTGGAGCCTCGCGTCGCGTCATCGTTGTCGGGCAACTCTCGACTCGCAACTGCCCTCTGTCCAAAGTCAAACCTCTCCACTCAACGGTTCCCGGCGCAGCTCGCACTCCGGCGGTTACGTAAGGAGATTCGCTATGCAACATCCCCTTCTTTCTTTAGATGGACTTTCTTCAGGTGTTGGATATGTCTTAGAAGAGTGTGTCCATCCGGATGCTTTAATTTGATTTGACAACCTTGTTTGTTTATTACTTCGACGGGGGTCGGATCGTAGGCGGTCATTAACTTCTTGTGTCGTATTTGTTTAACAAGCACGTTGTCGCCTATTTGGAGACTGGTCGGCGGCTTTGAGTTTTGCCGGCGGTTGCGATAAGCGGTGTATTTATGCTTATAACGCTTGTCGAATTGTTGCAGTCTTTCGTCGGGTGCTTCATTTCACCATGCAGGAATACCATCGTTTATCACTCGGTTAAAGATTAATTCGGCAGGTGATTTTCCAGTACCGGGATGAATTGTGTTGCGGTACGCAAACAAATACGGTTGAAGTGCAGACTTTCACGTGCGTTTATCAACAATGGCAGCGTCGATCGATTGTTGAAACTGTTATATATCTACACACACAGAGACAAACGACGGTCGGTCACTGTACTCTTCAACCCTTCTGTGTGTGTAGTCGTCGCCCTTATTTACTTGTCAGGATGAATAAGACGACAATATTTCTTCAACTTCACTTTATTCAAACCAAACACAACCGCTCCCGTACAGCAACTCTTGATTATTTTCTCTAACAACCCCAACATGCAAAAATCATCCCTACCTAATCTTCATCTCATCCAATCACATTCAAACTTAAGCAAACGGCTAAAATCATTCATCCAATCCCGTTCACCTGACCAGACCTGCAAATGTCACGTAGGCGACTTCTGCGAACCACATATGGCCCTACATCTGGCCAGTTTGACCTGTCATCCAGCATCCTGATCTCATTCAACCTTTAACACTTTATTACCTTTCGTACTGCCCTCTCTTCCTGTTTCTCATGCATTCTGGACCACCCCACAAGCTCTCCGACCACCCCACAGGCTCTCCTTCGATCTTAATTATAAAAATATTATAACAAAACGATCTGTTTAACCGTTCCACAAGTCCATTTGCTTGTGGCCAATACGGGGGTGAAAGACGGTGTGTTATTCTGCATGAACGTAAATATTCAGTAAACTTCTCAGAGACGAATTGGCGTCCGTTATCAGTTGTTATTTGTTCGGGGTAACCAAATCTCATAAATACTGATTCGATCCAGTCAATTATCGCTTGGGAAGTTGTGGTTTTCATGATCGTTGCTTCGGGCCAACGACTGTAGTAATCAACCAGTAGAACTACATAATCGCCTGATGGAAAGGGTCCGCAAATGTCCATTGCAAGATCGCGCCACGGTCCATCTGGTAGCGTTGGTGTTGGTGTAATTTTTGTTGTAGTTCCTGGCGTTTTGACGGCTTGACACGGCATGCACTTGGTGATGACCTCTTCCGTGTCATGGTCCATTCCTGGCCACCACACTTTCGAACGCAGACGCTGTTTGGTGCGTACAACACCTTGGTGTCCGGCGTGTGCTAAATTAATCACTGTCTGGCGGAGTGATTGCGGGATTAGGACACGAGTTTTCCGCAGTATGACGTCATTGCACACTGTTAATTCGTCAAACACACTTTTAAACAGTTTATCACTTTCCCCTTTTGTTCCGGAAATAATGTTTTCTTTAAGTTGGTTGTATTCACTGTCTTGTTTTGATGCATCTTGAATGTCTTGTACATTTAAAGCGTTTGGTAGTGCGTTTGATAATATGGAATTTATGTAGCAGATGTCTTCTTCATCAATGGTGTCATGTGAGGTAAAATTCGTAAGGCGAGACAGACTGTCTGCGATGTTGTCTGAACCCTTTATATATTGTACCTTGAATCTGAACGGTTGCAACCTGAGTACCCAACGTTCAATTCTAGCTGATGGTCGTGATCGGGGGCTGTATATTATTTCTAGCGGCTTGTGGTCGCTTTTGATTGTAAACTCGGTACCGAGGAGATACAGTTTAAAATGTTCGCAGGCATAAACAACAGCGAGTGCTTCTTTTTCGGTTTGACTGTAGTGACGTTCCACGTCCGTTAACAATCGGCTGGCATAGGCTACAGGTTTTTCGGCACCGTCGGGGTGAAGTTGAAGTAAAATTGCAGCGAGACCGACGGGTGATGCATCTACGACTAGCGAAGTCGGATATTTACGATTGTAGTAAGCGAGTGAAGTTCTTTTGGAAAGTTGGTCCTTTAACTTGTCAAACGCTTGTTGATGTTTTGCAGTCCAGGCCCATTTCTTCGATTGTCGGGTTAATTTGCGAATTGGTTCCGAGATTGTGGCGAAATTCGGAATGAATCGAGAACAGAATCCCATTAAGCCTAGCACTGACCTTACTTCCGTTGGTGTGGTTGGAGCTTTTAATTCTTTGATGGCTTGCACTTTTGTGGTTGTTGGGCACACTCCTTTAACTGATAATTCGTGTCCCATAAAGGTGATTTTTGCGTTTCTGAACTGGCACTTATCGATGTTTAATGTTAAACCTTTTTCGGCAAGTCGCTCAAGCACTTTGTTTAGTCTTTCGTCATGTTCCTTGAGATTAGACCCGAACACAATTATGTCATCCTGGATGTTTCTTGCTCCAGCGAGACCTGATATCGCTTGTTGGATCAAATGTTGAAATAGTTCCGGCGCGGAAGAAATGCCAAAGAACAAACGTTTGTACCGGTAAACACCTGAGTCTACGCTAAACGTTGTTATTGCGCGCGATTCTTCATCTAACTCGATCTGATGGAAACCCATGTTAAGATCCAGAGTTGAAATTACTGCGGTACCATCCATTTCTTGGACAACGTCGTCGAATGTAGGTAGCACGTAGTTTACACGTTGGACGGCTTCGTTTGCGCGTCGCATGTCTAGGCAGATTCGCAAATCTCCATTTCGTTTTTGTACTGGGCAAACAGGATTGAGCCACAGAGTTGGTTCGGTAACTCGTTCGATGACATCCAGTTCCAGTAATCTTTTAACTTCGTTTTCAACTTTGTCTCGAAGTTGGAAAGGTATGGGACGGATCGGTTGTGACACTGGGGGTGTGTTCTCGTCGATGTGAAGATGAAGTTGAAAGTTTCGTAATTTTCCCAATCCTTTAAAACATTGCGGAAAATTCTTTCGTAAAGAGAGCGGGTCATCTTCATTCACGGAGTTGACGGCAACTTTCAAAAGTCCTAGCGCTTCTGAAGTTTTGCAGGAAAGCAGATTCCGTGTAGCATCACCATCGATGACGTAAAATCGTGCTTCTGTTGATTTGTCTCGATGTGTTATTCTAGCACTAAACATTCCTTGAATTCGTAACGGTTTCGGTGACCCATATCCGAATATTTTCTTGTCAGCTGCAATCAAGTTTACGTGCGTCTTTAGAACTTCAAAGTCTCTCGAGGTCACTGTGTTTACACTAGCACCGGAGTCAACCAAAACACAAGTTTTTTGTCCATTAACGTATACGTTCGCGACCGGCATTGTCAACGGAGACAAGTTTACGTTAAAGACATTTGCGACGTCAGACGAATTTGAGTTCGCTTGCCCGTGAGCGTTTTCGGATTTTAACTTCGCGCGGCAAACTTTTTCAAAATGTCCCAACTTATGGCAGAAGCGGCATTCTTTGTCTTTGGCCACAGTACATTGTCGGCTAGAATGTGTTCTGTTTCCACAACGATCACACGGGCGATTTCCGGGAATTCCTGATGTGCGATTGCTGTTTTGACCTTGGGTCGTTGGTTGGGTTTTATTACCCTGGCGGCGTCGAGTTTTTGTTGTGTCTACGGCCAACACGGATTCTGGCGGTGCATGACTGGTGACTCAAACGTTTTCAGCTGACTTTCGCTGGCGTTATGGCTTCTTCCGATTTGAATGGCCTTTTCAAGTTTTAAGTCCACTTCTTGCAGGAGTCGTTTCCTCAAGGCTTGACTTCTACACTTGCTGACAATTTGCACGGTCATCATTTCTTCTAATAGATCTGCAAAGTCACAATTTTTCGCTTTTTGACGAAGGCGGGTAGCAAAAGCGTCGATGCTTTCTTCCGAAGTCTGTCCCATTTGCAAGAACTGGTACCTTTCGAAGACAAGGTTCTTCGTGGGCGCAAAATGAGCGTCTAGGGCGGCGATCGTCTCGTCGTAGGTCGTCCCTGGTGCTGACAGACCATCCACAACGTCCTGAAGGGCCTCACCTCCAGCATGCAGGAGCACTGCTCGCTTCTTGTGTTCCGCAGCAACATTGAGTGCGAGGAGGTATTGTTCCAGACCTCTCTTCTACCGGTTCCAGCGCGTTTCGATGGCGGGTCCAGTCGGGTCAAAGGTTGGAAGGGCACGCATCAACTCCATTTTGGTGATTATTTAATCTTCGTCGCCAATGTTGTATTTTGGGGGGTTATACTATATATTTAGAACACTTACAATATACAATAACTATTTGAATAATACAAAGCAAAGATAGTTGGTAAAGACCGAGTGGCGTGGAGCCTCACGTCGCGTCATCGTTGTCGGGCAACTCTCGACTCGCAACTGCCCTCTGTCCAAAGTCAAACCTCTCCACTCAACGGTTCCCGGCGCAGCTCGCACTCCGGCGGTTACGTAAGGAGATTCGCTATGCAACAGTATCTGTACAGCCCTCGGGGCTATTTATTGATTTACAAAATGGTTTTTTTGAAGCTTCGTCAGATGGTATGTAATAACACGTTTTCTTGATGAAATCATATATGTATATATTATTTATAGGTCTTAGTGGTGAGAAAAGACTTGTAGAAGTAAAATGCTTGCACAGTTTTTTTAAAGCTGGACTCTCACTCCTAGAGGGAGTGGAGAAAAAGACAATTTGTTTGGAGATAGCTCAGGATGGAAAGCAATTACAGCTGAAAAGAAATCATCACTATTATTACCAGGTTCAGGAACAAATTAATATCAACAACAGAAATTATTGTTACTTCGTAGCATATGTGAATGAAAAATCAGATTTGTTTGTCGAGAAAATCAACAAAGATGAACATCTGTGGAGAAACCACATACTATTAAAGTTGAAAGAATTTTATGTGGAGAATGTAGTACCAGAAATTATTCGGAGGAATATACCTAAGTGTCTAGATTCCACGAGAATAAAAAGATCCCGGGAAGCTCGAGACAATGTGATTGGAGTAAACAAGTAGAAACAACAGAAACCACTTTGTTGTTTATAGGCCCGATTTCAAGTCGGCACTTGCGTCATTTCAAAGTGCATAGTTGTCCATTTTTCTATTTTTGTCACTTTTACTTGTGTTATATAAACTGCGTTTTTCAAGTCTGCTTTGCTTCCTTTATGCATTTACTTTGCTTGGCTTGTTTAGCTTACTTTACTTATCTGTATGAACCCACCATCCCTTTCTGGTCTGGCCCCTCTTCGGTCATCTGGAGAGGCAGAAGAGAGGGGAAGTTTTTAGTGAGTAAAAATCCCACACTACCGACAAACACCATCCCAGCCGGTGTCTTGTTGAAGATTTTCCTCCTCTCATAAAAAAAACGCACGCACACACACACACTTTAACAATAAGTACCTAATAGAAAAGTTAAATTATATGTTGAAATTAAACTTGTAATATTTTATTTTCCCACAACCCCTTACGAAATTGCCCATATCCATGTAATGTACTCAGTACGAAAATGTACAATTTCATACATTAGCGTTATTTTCATAACACAATACGTGTGTTTAAGCGAACTTTTTCTTACGATTGGTAGCGCTGTAGAGGCTTCTAGCACAATAATAAATTAATACATGTCATTAGATTATTTGATTGACAATAGACAATCTTATTATATCACATCATACTGCCCATTTTTTTTTTGTTTCAAGCCAATGTCAAATATAAAGACGTAAAATATCTACTATCGTTGTTAAATTTTTATAAACTCTGAACCAGCAAATATTATTTCACCACTAATTCTAAAATTCTGACATCAGAAACGTGTCTGGTACATTTCAACCCAACTTTACCTATAGTTTTGACCGCGAACACATCTAATGAGGGAATATCAGCAGTTTTAAGTCACGTAATCAAGGGTTGTAACACGAGCCTCTACTTAATTCCCCGACCGACCACGCCCACCGCTAGAACCGCCAGTTTCGCGCGACTCAGCTGGACGATGCAGCGCCGCAAGCGTCCGGGGACTGCATCGTCGCCTCGCTCGTTATTGCGCCCCTCCGTAGATGGCGCAGCATACAATCACCCGCTACCCTATCAACGGTATAATCCTATATATGGACGGGGCCTCGATCCCCAAGGTACTCAACACTCAAGTCGAGAGTCAACAGTCTACAGTCACCATCCATTCGGACGACTATTAAGACGATTTCCTTGGCGGAACAACCAACTTACGATTATGGTGCGGCCCGTGTGCCCCGACTAATGCAGTATTTTATCTTGTAACCGCCTGATGTATTGTTTTACTACTTTACCGAATAAATCGCTCTTACAGGGTGAAGAAAGGATGATAGGTTGTACATCAAGGACACTGATGCCAGCAGAAAACAATTACCCGACGGAGCAATAAGAAGCATTAGCGATTTTTTACGGAGTGTACAAATTCGCGCAATTTTTGATGGGTCACAAATTTACGATCAAAACGGATCATAAACCACTTGTGGCTTTATTCGGCGAACATCGAGGAATAGCGTTAATGCATGCAAAGAGATTGCAAAGATGGGCGACATATGTAGCAGGATTGAACTACAAGATTGAGGATATTAAAGAGAAAGACAACATAGTAGCAGACTATTTATCAAGAAGGCCGACTAAGACTACAACAATTTCCGAAGACTATTGAGAAAAAGCCAAATACGTAAATTTTGCATCCGTATCGGGAAACTGGCCTATAAACAGGGAAAATGTAGCCAAGGAAACCAAGTTGGACACTGTACTGAAGAAAGTAATCCAGTTCACACAAAAGAAATGACCTGAAAAAGTTCAACCGGAGCTACAGCAGTACAGCAACAGAAAGGCAGAAATACGTTTCGAAAAGGGAGTATTGATGTGGGGGTATAGAATAATAATACCGAATAAATTGAAGAAACAGATTTTGGACGAACTACGTGCAGCACATTTCGGAGTGAGTCGCATGAAATCTCAAGCAAGAAGTTTTGTTTGGTGGCCAGGATTGGACGCAGACATAGAAAAACTCTGTAACGGATGTATGCGTTGTTTACAGACAAGACAAGATCCACCAAAAGTAACTACAAGCTCATGGCCGACCACAAACGCACCGTTTGAAAGAATACACATGGATTATTTAAGTCCGATTGAGGGGAAAATGTATTTAGCGATCATCGATTCTTTTTCGAAATAGCCAGAGATCTACATGGTAAAATCACTCAAAGCGGGCAAGGTGGAAGAAAAACTTAAGGATTTTTTTGCAAGATTTGGCATTCCTAAGACAGTAGTTGCACCAATTCAAAATTTTCTGAAGGGAAATGGGATACGACATATAACGTCACCACCTTTCCACCCGCAAAGCAACGGGGCAGCAGAAAACATTCAAAACATAAAAACATTCAAAACGAAGATGAAAGCAGCATTGTTAGACCTAAGAAACAGAATAGAGTCTGATAATACATTAATTTTAAGATTTCTCATCAGTTATAGAAACACGGAGCATGCTGTGACAAAGGAGTCGCCAGCAAAATTAATGCTAGGACGCAAGTTGAGAACTGGATTAACCGCAATAACAGAGACAGAATCAGGGGAAGACAGTGAAGAAATGAAGAATTCAAGGAAAGTCGAAATGGAAGAAAGAACAAGAAGGAAAACATTCTCACCAGGAGATGAAGTGATGCCGAGGGACTACAGGACTATTAACAAGAAAAACTGGACAGAAGCACAAATAACTAGAAGAATAGGACAATACACATATTTATGCAAGATAACAACAGGAGCAATCTGGAAGAGATACCTAAACCAACTCATTGAAAGAATGACAACGAATTTGGACACACCACCAAGCGAAGGAGAAGAACAACTGGTAAAAGAAAATCATCCGGCAGATCCAGCAAAAATTGGAAGGACCGAGAGAAACGAGAAGAGAAGAAAGAACATCAGAAGTATACAAAGAAAGAAGAGAAGAAAGAACATTAGACGTAAACGAGGAGAGAAGAGAAGAAAGAACATTAGAAGCAAACGAAGAGAGAAGAGAAGAAAGAACATTAGAAGTAAACGAGGAGAGAAGAGAAGAGAGAACATTAGAAGTAAACAAAGAGAGAAGAGAAGAAAGAACAACAGAAGACGAAGACAGAGGAGGTCGGAACGTTGATAATCCTAGCGAGCAGTCGATATCGCCTAGAAGAAGCAGGAGCAGAGTAAAGAGGAGGCCCGAGCGTCTCAGGGATTATCACTTTGAATAAGTTAGCTTAAGTAAGAAGCAGCACACCGTTTAACATTCTTAAAAGGAAACTTTTAATTTTAATGTGCGAGTGTGATATATAGGGATTTAGCATGTAATAAGTTTGTAACTAGATTTGAGTTGGTAACGACGTTCAGTATAAATAGAGTGATCTGTAAAAGCTCGCTCTCCTTCCCATCGAAGCTACCAGCATAGAACATCAACTGTAACCTGTGACTATTAACCTAACCATAACCAATACACAACGTGGTGCGCCTACACACAAGTTTCATTTCCTAACCTTACAATCCCGGTTAAGCGGAAGTACACGGCAAAGACACTAAAATAATATTTGACGCGAGATCATTTCTAGTATTCTGCAGAGTAATTGCACTACATCATTTCGCGCAGCCGTAAAGTGAAACAGATGAGTATAACCCATTTTAAGAGTGTCAAACAGAACGACAACAAGTACCTAATTTGTATTTTCCAATTTGCAAATAAAACACGCATAACTTTAGTAATATAATTAAGTTTTTGTTTAGAATATTTGATAACGAATGGCAAATGATGAGGTTTACAGCAAACTGAAGTCAAATTGGGCTATTTATTTAATGTTAAAGTAAACATTTGTATTTTTTTATATTAACATGCATGTTAACTTTCTTTAAAGCATCTAGCCCTGGAGTCTCTATCGGTACGTATTAGATCTTAAAAACAAAAGTCAGATATTTTTTACCTGTACGGAGCTTTTTTGGAAATACGAAATGCATTTCCTCTCTTTTCAATACGTGCCCCTGTTAATACAAAAAATTACGTCAATGCATTTTGCTGACGTTCTACAATCACAAATGATACAGCGAAGACGTTTCTCTTAAGTCTTTTTTGCAAGATAAAGATGGGCGTTTTGTGGTAGATTTACCAGTTAAAAGTTAAGGTTAATTTAGGCAATTCCGAAATTCAAGCACGTAAACGTTTTTTATTATTGTAAACGCGATTTAAACGCAACCCATTGTTTCATTATACAATATAAGAAGGTTATTCAACAATATTTAGATTTGGGTCAACTTGAATTAGTTCCACGTGGAGAAATTAATAAAACTCCTCATTTTTATTTGCTCTATCATGTCGTCTCTAAAGGGAGTAAAATACGTATTGTTTTTGATAAATCTGTGTGTTCGAGCTATGGGAAAAGTTTGAACTGTAATTTAATGAAGGGGCTCTTGCAAGACAATTTGCTCTGCATTTTAATGAGTTTTCGTTTGGGTCAAATGGGACTTACAGCAGATGTGCGGGATATGTATCGACAGATAAAGGTATATCCTTCTCATACCAATTAACAACACATTTGTTGAGTCGCATCATTATTTCGCACCACCAGTCACACCGTGGTGGAGGTGTTCCTACCCGACTGGTGACCTGTGTTTATGATAGTTAGTTTTTCACTCATTTTCTGTTCACATCAACTCGAGTCAACATCACTTAGCACTTACCTCTTACATCAGCTGGAGACAACATCACTATCTTCTTACTTGCAATTTATTTCTTCTCGAGTTCATTACTTACTCTTTAACTTTCAATTCTTAGTATTCTTATTATTAAACACCAACTAAACACGGTCCTTCGAGTTTTAATTATCCACAACTTAAATCACTCGCTTCACAACACAATTACAGCTCAAACATTGGTCCTACAAGCCGAATATTGGTCAATACGTACCAGATTAGCGATCTTAAAGTATTAAAGTCAGTGCAAGTGAGTGATCTTCAACAAAGCAACCACCCGTAAATAAGCGGCATCGGTTCAGCAGAAGTCCAGGGCCCGACAACACATCAGCAACAAAACCAGGTATTTGGTCATTGCATCCTCTTTCAAATCTCCTCTACTCTATTCTCGTCGGCAATCTGCATTATTTTTCATAGTAACGCTATTACTCAATTATCTTTAAACTCAAAATGCCTGCGGATATGCAAGCAGAAAAAAATAAGCATACCCAAATTAAGGCCAAGGTAACTATTCACAATACCTACATCACAAAAGCAGAAAACCAAGTAATAACAAAGCATTTAGAAATGAAACAGCGTTTGGAAGAACTAGAAAATCTAAAACGCGATTACGAGGAGGTTCAGTTTTCAATTGAAGTCTCAGAGGCTGCTATAGCTCAAACCAACATAATTATGGACGATCGAGAACGCGACGAATTTGAAGCAATCTATTACGCGATCGTCTGTCAATTCGACCAACTTCTTTAGTCATTTCAATTGAGCGCCGGGCGCTCTTCTCCATCAGCAACTGCGTCTGTGGTAAATTCTTCACCAACCCCCGTATCAGAACCAAAGTCAACAGTGGTTTCAATTGAAAATCACAAAACTGCATGCGATCCTTTAAAACAGCGTTACGAGAATAAACGGCATTATTGTACATCCAAAGCGCATCAATTCTTTTTACGTGAGTCAACCACGCGATTTCCCAAAATGCTTTATTTGTGACGATATGCATAGTATATTTCACTGCAACGCTTTTATCAATTTAGATGCCCCTCAAAGACTCTAAAAAATTAAATCATTAAGACGCTGTACCAATTGTTTCCGTAGCGGTCATTTTTCATCACATTGTCAGGGTCGTACGTGTCAGAAATGCAACAAGAAACATCATACTCATTTAAATTTGGAGGCCATTGCAAATACGCCTCAGACTCCCGAACCAGTTCAAATTGCTCCATCTGAATCACAAACCACTGCAATTTTGCAAGGTCAGAAACGCTTCTTTCAAGTGCGACTGTTTGGGCATTGGCTTCTAGTGGAGAGTGTCACGATTGCAGAGTTTTGCTCGATGTTAGAAGCCAATCCAACTTCATAAGCGATCAGATGTGTAGCAGGTTGAAACTTTATCGAAAGGGGATTTCTTTATCAGTAATAAGCGTCAATCAAAACAAAAGCGCAATCACCCTTCTGCCGAACTCGACTTTAAATCAAAATTCAATTCATATTCTCGTAAAGTATCTTGTCTCATAGTAAATAGTATTACCGGCAATCTCCCCGCAAGGACCTTCAATGCGTCGCAATTAAAAATTTCTGGACATATTCGCCTGTCAGATTCCAAATTCAATCAATCAAGACTGTTGGCAACCCTGAAGCAACCATGTGTTGGCAGCCCTGAAGTAGCCAGGGGTTGGCAGCCGTGGTTGACAGCCAGGGGGATAAATTCCCCGGCACCGAACGCCTCGGTCTCTTTTGGGGTGCCGACGCTTTTGGGTTAACAACTTATGTATCTATAGTGAGCAGTTAATATACTTGTATTTTAGACCTTCGACCGTACGTTATTTACTAACTCCCATCCATAAGATACAACAAAGACAAATAGACGTTTTACTGGGGGCAGAATTATTTTGGGAACTGTTATCAGAGGGGAGAATAGCTCTCGGTAATAAACGGCCGACTCTTCAAAATACCAAACTTGGGTGGGTCATTGGCGGCACCTTTGCCGATACTCGAGCGTCCGTTAGCCATTGTAATTTCTCGAAAGCCCAAGGGTTACAGCAAATATTAACAAAATTTTGGGAAATTGAGGAAGCCGTCAGTAAAGATTCAGTGCTCTCTTCTGAGAATGCCAGATGCGAAACACATTTCAAAGAAACCCATCGTCGCGCTTATGATGGTCGTTTCATCCTTCAATTTCTATTCAATTCATATCCGCCCAAGCTGGGAAACTCCCGACAACTAGCACTAAAACGATTAGAAAGTGTCGAGCGCAAGCTTTCTAAAGATCCCCAACTAAGGGTAGACTACTCAAAATTTATGGCCGAATATCTACGACTCGGCCACATGAAGCTTCTAAACGAGGGCACCCTTCCAACTACCTGTTTATACCTGCCGCACCATTGTGTACTAAAGGACAATTTAACTACTCGCCTTAGGGTTGTCTTTGACGGATCCGCGAAAACATTACATATTATAAAAGCCGTTCCCACCTCTCCGTCGCACGATCGCCGCGGAACACGGAACTCGGACCGGCGGAGTCGGAGCGAAACGAAAAAGTCACCGAAAGGGACCTCGAGACGTCAATTTACGCCTACGAAAATTTCGTCCTCTTCGGGGGGCCCTTTCCGCCTCAACCGGAGTCTCGAGAGAGTGAGACGCCGACACAATGTCACGTTTACCGTTTACGTGTCGCAGACGCTAGGGAAAAGCTACAACCGTCTGCGCGTGCCCACGACTCGATTCGCCGTGACCGCCGTGTCGTTAAACTTCAATCAGATGTCATTTCCGAATTTTGAGGTTATATTTTCCGTTTTAAAACAATTGGGGACTGCGACCCGCGGAAAAAACACTTTGCGACGACGTTTCAGGTCAGTTTCTCTTACCCGTCACTTTGGAAATGTTCAACGAACCGAACCGACAAATTTTTGAGCCCCATTAAGCCGCCGTCTCGATCCGACAAATGTCATTTTTTTTAGGTTAAGTGTCAAGTTTTTTGTTTTAAACAAGAGAAGACACCCGTCTTGACGAGTGATTTACCATTGCGGTACCGACCTTCCCGTCTCTCCCGGTTTGTTAGTTTCTCAGAACGTACGGCTTTGAAAGAAAAATGTGTGCGATTGGAAAACATCGGGATCGCGAATGCCCTTCCGATGACCTTACCCACGAGGACCTGAAAAACGACGTCTGAGAGAGGACGAAGTGAATTAGTGTAGGAGAAAACGGTCACGGACACTTCCGAGGCCTTAAAAATGTACTTTCTGTGTTTATTTTTCGTGCACGACTGTTAAAACCTTCTTTTGTTCTCGGGGTCTCGAAATCATCGTAGACAGGACGAGGCATATTAATTCGACGGGCCCGAGACGTTTAAAGCGTCTTCGATCGAGTGAGAGCAGACGAGTTTCATTGATTGAATAAAAAGATCGGAAAAAAGAATTGTAGATAATCCAGTATGTTTTAGAAAAGGGGAAAAGTGAATAGGCAACCCAAAACTCACTAAAGTACAATTTCACATATTTTTCCTAATTTTAAATTGCCCATAGTTTCTAAATTGAGAAAGAAGAATATTTTAGAGTCGCGCCGGAATCTCGCAAGTTGTGAAATACCTATGCGACAAAGTTTTCCGACAATGATCAGGTTACGATGACTATGTTTCTAACTAAACCCGTGTTAAGCAAATTCAGAATTTTGACACAAATTGAGTAGAGCTACGGTCTCTAAACACCTTGAAAGTGTGTTATCTAGAATTGTATATAGTAGAATATTGAAAAATTTGTTTCAAAGTTATGGGTTTTTAAGGAAAGGTTAAATTTAGGGGTACGCACGGCTATTCACGAAACTTAACGATTGTTTAATACTCCGTTATCTTTTTTTCAAGTTCTTTACCACTTTGCCTGTTAAATATTTATTGTTATAACTGGAGAATTTATGCGTCTAAGGTTTAAAATTTTCATAAAGTAAGATTTTTAATAATGTAACAATTGGGAAAACATACCAGCATGGCCGATACACCTAATAAAGGTAACAAACGGTTTACCTCTATATCATGGTGTGACAAAAAAAAATTAATTACACCTTCTGGCTAATATAGACCTTTCCCAAATAAAACATTCTTCTACTTAAAACTAAAGGTAAACATAAAAACAAACTTATTTAACTTTAGAAGGACCACTTATTCAACAAGAATTTTTTATTATAATAAATGTTAATAACCGGGCATTAATGTTCTTCATAAAATTTTGGAAAGGGAGGCGGAAAGATATAAAGAAAGCGAGGAACAAAAACAATAAAGAGGGAGAAAATAAATGTAGGAGCATTAATGTTTTTCATAACATTTTGAAAAGGGAGGAGGAGAGAGAGGGAGAAAAGAAAAGGGACTGGGAGAAGGAGAATGAGAAAAAGCGAAAAAGAGAGCGAGAGCAAGATATAGAGAAAGCGATGGAGAAAACAAAAAAAGATGGGAAAATTGAAAAAAAAAGGAGAGATGAGGGAGAAAAAAGAATATAGCAGTGGGAGAAAAAAAAGAGCAAGTAATGGGCGGGGGAAGGGAGAGGGAAGTAGGAGAGAGGGGGGGGGGAAAGAAAAAGTGGAGGGGGTGAAAAAAAAATATAGCAGAGGGAGAGAAAAAAGGAGGGAGTATTGGGGGAGGGGGAGAGAGGAGGGGGAGAAAAAAAGGAGAGAGGAGGGGGAAAAAAAAGGGAGACAGACAGACCAGGAGAGAGAGGCAAAGAAGAGACGTAGAGAAAAAAAGGGAAAAAGACAAAGAAACAGGATAAAAGAAAAGTAGAGAAAGGCAGACAATCAGGAGAAGAGAGAGAAAGAGAGATAGATAAGAGGGATAGATTAAGAAGGGAAGATGAAAAAGCAAAGAAAAAATTGAAGAACAGAAAGGGCTCAAGACAGACAATCAAATTAAAGTAAGCTAAAAACGTATTTTATCACGTAAAATGTAATTGTGATTTTGCAAAAAGAAAAACAATCGTCTAAAAAATTACATTAAAAAAAAAATTGAAACGTCTCTACGGATACTAGGGCGCATTCTAAAACCAAAACGGTGTCATGTAAAATTTTATTGTAATTTTGCAAAAAGAAAAACAATCGTCTAAAAAACTACATTCAACAAAAATGGAAACGTCTCTACTGTGGAGGGCTTCACTCACTAGGGCGAAGCCCTAGTCTAACAATATAAGTTTAAATGAAAACTTAATGGTTGGGCCTACCTTGCAGCCTGACCTGCTCACAATCATATTACAATTTCGCACCTACAAATTTGTTTTGACCGCGGACATAGCCAAAATGGACCGCCAAATCTGGATCGACCCGGAACATCGTAACTTTCAATTGATTCTCTGGCGCGACTCACCTGATCAAGAAGTAAAAACTTACCAATTAAATACTGTTACCTACGGTCTTTCTGCATCCGCGTATCAGGCAATAAAGTGCATTCAACAATTAGCCGTCGACGAACGCGAACTTTATCCCTTTGCCCACAAGCCGATTATGAACAATTTTTATGTCGATGATTTGCTAACAGGGTCCAATCCTCTTTCAGAATTAATTGATATTCGAGAGCAACTTTTAAGCGCATTGGTTCAAGGTAAATTTGAACTGAGAAACTAGAAAATAGGCATCCAATTGTTCTCAAGCACTGCCTCAATAATCTCGATCACCAAATCGTTTTCAATAAAGATATGACTCAAAAAACGCTAGGTCTGATTTGGCATAACAAAGAAGACACGCTACATTATTTAGTATCCAACGCGCAAATGACTCACAGGGTCACTAAACGAATTATCATTGCTACAATCGCTAAGATTTGGGATCCGCTAGGCTTAATCGGTCCCATAATCATTAAATCCAAAATCATAATGCAAAGTCTGTGGGTCGAAAAACTGGAATGGGATCAAGTTGTTCCGTCCAGCATATCAAAAATTTGGTTTGAACTGTTAGCGGAAATAAAACTAGTAAATGATTTCAGGTCTCCGCGTAAGGTGCTTTGTGACGATTACGTCAATATTCAAATGCATGGGTTTTGCGACGCATCTCAGGCCGCGTATGGGGCCGTCATTTATCTAAAGAGTACTGATTCACACAATAACACGCATGTCAAACTACTCTGTTCAAAATCACGCGTCGCGCCTATCCAAACTATCTCATTACCTCGATTGGAACTCCAAGGCGCGCTTTTGCTGGCGCACTTAGCTACTAACAGCAGCCAGCGACCATATTTTGTAGTTGCTGATTTGATTATTAATATATTCCCATATTGATTGTGGCTACCACGTTATTCCACCCGAAAGAACACAACAGTGGCGACGGGGATTAAGGTTGTGGCGACCTCTAGTAGTAGGTAGTTCGACTGTTAGATAGTAGTTGGGAGAGCGGACGCAAGGGCCGCCCGTACATATAAGGCGGCAACCAAAAGAGCTCACTCTCTTTTCCCAACTGCTCGCCAGCCTCGACTTAAGTAAGACCAAATATATTCGCTATTAAAGTGCCAGTGTTTTCAATCAACGGTACCCCCCCGAGAAGCATCCAGATTCCAACTCGCTATAGTGGTGACCCCGTGTATACATATTACTTTTTTTTTTTTTTTAAATAGCAGAGTTTGAAAATGGACAAGGAAAATATCGTAGGTACAGATACTACGATGAACGAACCGCCAGCAGACCCTCCAGCATCGACACCTCCATCAACGTTAGCACCTCCACCAGCGGCCACGGCTGTGTCCTTGCCAGCGTACTGGCCAACAAAACCAGAGCTATGGTTCGTGCTGGCCGAGGCAAAATTCGACCTCGTGCATCCCAAAATCACCCAGGAAGTCACGAAATTCAACCACGTAATGACGGTACTGCCTCCTGAAGTCGTGGATGAAGTCGCGGATCTGATCATAAAAAGGCACCCAACGCACCCGTACACAAAATTGAAGGAAGCCATAATAAACAGGACTAGTTTGTCGGAGTCCCAAAGGTTAAAACAACTGCTTTCCGGAGAGGAACTCGGGGGCAGGAAGCCATCACAGCTGCTTCGGCACATGAGGCAGTTAATTAATAACTCGGGGTACGTGAATGAAGAGGCATTGAAGGAATTGTTTCTTCAGCAAATGCCAGCGACAGTCAGACCCATACTGATCACGCTAAACATGAACCTGGAAAGTGTAGCAGAGCTGGCTGACAAGATTCTGGAAAATACGACTGTGGTAGCAGCCGTGAAAGAATCGAGGCCAGTGGTAAGGTCCGACCCAGTTCAAGATCCGATGTCAAAGCTCGTCCAATTGATGGAACAGGTGTTGCAGCGTTTAGACCAGCAGGCACCGTCCAATCACCAAAGCAGCTCCACATTCGACAGAAGCCGATCGCAACATCGCACGGAGAGCAGAGAACGGAGTAGGTCGAAGTCTCAGCAATCTCGCTTCAAAAATTGCTGGCACCACTACCGATTTGGGGACAGATCCACGAAATGCATAAAGCCATGCGAGTACGGATCAAAAAACGATCGCGGGCCACAGTAAGTGCGGCATACACTGGGTCCCGGATATCGCGCCGCCTTTTCGTTGTAGACAGGACAACAAAAATACACTTCCTGATCGACACCGGCGCGGATTTCAGCAGCATTCCAGCCTCATCCGTGGAGAGAAGGAAGCCAACGCAATTTAACCTGCAGGCAGCCGATGGATCTCCGATAAAGGTTTTTGGGACAAAGAGCATTACGTTAAATATTGGTCTGTGGAGGGCATTTACATGGTCGTTTGTGATAGCAGGGGTTACGGAAGCCATTATCGGAGCCGATTTCCTGCACCATTTCAACCTGGGCGTCGATCTTCGACAAGGTAGGCTACACGACAACACAACGTCGTTGAACGTAAAATGCGACTGTAAGACGACCAAGTCAATAAGCGTGCAGGCCATCGTAGGAGAGTCGAAATACCACCTACTTCTTCGCAAATTTCCCGAGCTCCTGAGGCCATCACCAGCTTCACAGGCTCTGAAACACAGCGTAGTTCATCATATTGAAACCAAAGGCCCGCCGATACACTGCAAACCGCGGAGACTAGCTCCGAAGAAACTGGCGGAAGCAAAAAAGGTCTTTGATGAAATGTTGCAGTCAGGAATAATACAACCGTCATCATCTCCGTGGGCGAGTCCGTTGCACATGGTGGCCAAAGCGGACAACACCTGGAGGCCATGCGGAGACTATAGAGAACTAAATACAGTGACCATAGCTGACCGTTATCCGATTCCACACATTCACGACTTCAGCCAAAATCTGGCCGGTAAGACAATTTTCTCATCACTGGATTTAGTGAAAGCATACCACCAGATACCGGTAAATCTCGAAGATCGTCCAAAAACGGCAGTCACTACGCCATTTGGTTTATTCGAATTTACAAGAACTCCGCTTGGGTTGAGGAACGCAAGCCAAACCTTCCAGAGGTTCCTTGACCAAATTCTACGAGGCATGGATTTTGTGTATGCGTATATCGACGACATCCTAATAGCCTCCTCATCGGAAGAGGAACATATCCGACACGTGGAATTGGTCTTGGAGAGGCTCAACGGTTATGGCATCGCAATCAATCCAGACAAATGCATCTTTGGTGTCGCAAGATTAAAATTCCTGAGGATTGAAGTTTCGGGAAAAGGAATATCGCCACTCCCGGAAAAAGTCAAAGATGTTACTGATTTTCCTCTGCCTAAAAGCAAGAACCAATTGCGCCGATTTTTAGGCATGATAAATTACTACAGGCGATGGCTACCGGGGGCAGCAGACTCACAATATCCATTAACCAATCTCCTTTCCACCACAGCCGAAAAGCAGGACATCAAATGGGATGTGGCAGCTGAAAGAGCGTAGTTGGGAGAGCAGACGCAAGGGCCGCCCGTACATATAAGGCGGCTACCAAAAGAGCTCACTCTCTTTCCCAACTGCTCGCCAGCCTCAACTTAAGTAAGACCAAGTATATTCGCTATTAAAGTGCCAGTGTTTTCAGTCAACGGTACCCCCCCCCCCCCCGAGAAGCATCCAGATTCCAACTCGCTATAAGGTAAAGAAATTTTCTTTTGGGGAGAGGGCTTGTGGGCTGTGTTATTAGGAACCGTGGACAAAGGAAAAAATTGCCATGAGTACCGTAGACATTCAAGCGACACTGCTAGAACTATTGCAGAAACAGCAAGCCCAACAAAAACGCCAACAAGTTCAACAAGAGCGCCAGGAGGCGCTAATCCAGTCACAACAGAAGATGCTAGGAAAACTGTTGGCCGACCCGAAAGATGCCCCTAAACGTGAGAGTAGTCAATCGGAGGAATTTTGCATGGAAGCCTTGGGCAACAGTCTGAGGGAATTCTCCTACAATCCAGAGGCTGGCTTAACCTTCGACGCATGGTATCAGAGGTATGAGAGCCTGTTCGTCGAAGACGCCAAACGTCTTACGGAAGCAGCTAAAGTACGGTTGCTCCTAAGAAAACTAGAGCTGGACTGTCACGAGCAATATACGAGCTTCATCATGCCTAAGGAATATAAAGACATAGGGTTTGCAGAAACAATAACAATTCTAAAATCCATGTTTGGTGATTGCATATGAAATAATAATTTAAGAAAAGGAATTTAACTCCTTCTTCACATCCATAATTGATTCGTGCCCGTTGTTGCAACAGCATTTTTCAGAAAACTAAATAATCCTCGAAATAATCAGACATTTAAAATGAATTGATAATTAAACGGAAAATCGCACGACACTGAAAAGTAGACAATAGAAAATTAGAATTCGGTGTCATTTCTACGACAATGTAAAAATTTCCTGGAACTTTTTGCACCTAGCATGAAATTAATAAGTAGAAAATATTTCAGCCAATCAAAATCATTTATTTATTAATAATGACATCATAATGACATAGTGGACCAATGTCTGTGTCGTTGCAATTTTCTTACCGAATATGCTCTAGTGCATTGATTAATATCCGTAAATTTTATTCTCATGCATTTCCAAAACGTAATTAATACGTTTTGGAAATGCATTCGAAAAAATTTTCGGAAATAATCAATGCGCTAGGGACTAGGGAATAAGTGAAACAATTTTACTGGAATTGCTTCAGAAAGTTGTCTATCTTAATATTCTAGAAAGAGGCTTGTAATTATATCAGAAACACAAATTAAGGTCATAATTATTACTAAATTGCATATGAAATAATAAATATAAAATAAAAAGAGACGAGGAGATAAGGAAATCGAACCCCTGATTCCAACTCTCTCGAATGGTGACAATTGGCGTCACTAACCAAGCGAACAAAATTTCTCGTCATGGGGGGTGTGCTTGACGCTGTTTTGAATTTGAAACTGAAATGTGCCGCTTTATTTTGACCAATCCTAGTTCACCTGTGCGGTTCTCAAACAAACTCTACCGCGTGGTCTAGCCTGGTTGCAAGTGTAACGTAAGTTGGAATGAATTTCACTTTACCCTGGGCTTGTTTAATGACGGCAACTGTACGACTTCGAGATTGAATACGTCAAAACTACGGAATTTGGACACGCGGACATTCTCTCCAGATTAATGAATAGCCATGTGAGAGAAAATGAAGAGTACGTGATCGCATCAGTTCAAATGGAGTCGGAGGTTAGGCGAATTTTTGAGGAAAATCTCGAAGCACTCCCCATTTCTCACAACATGATCTACAAAGCAAACCAAAGGAACGAATTTTTTAGGAAATTAACATCCTACGTCAAAAATGGATGGCCAAAAAACTCTGAAATTGACGACAATTTTAGAACCTTCTTCAACCGAAGAGAATCGCTTTCCATTACACAGGGTTGTCTAATGTTTGGAAACCGAATAATTATACCGTTGTATTTTCAGAAAAGAATCTTGCAGCAGCTTCACAGGGGCCATCCGGGCATAAACCGAATGAAGAGCCTAGCAAGAAGCTACGTCTACTGACCAAATATCGATAAGGACATCGAAAATCTGGTCCGCAACTGCCGAAGTTGCGCAGAGGCGGCGAAATCACCGACAAAAGTTCCATTGGCACCATGGCCAGTACCAGAGGAACCGTGGAAGAGGTTACATATAGATTACGCCGGACCACTAAACGACATTTTCTACCTAGTCGTAGTCGACGCCCACAGCAAATGGCCGGAGATATTCAGCACAAAGACAACTACGACTACATACACAATAGAAGCTTTAGAAGAACTATTTTCACGCTTTGGAATTCCAGAAACAATAGTTTCAGACAACGGAACACAGTTCACCAGCGAAGCATTTCAAACATTCTGCAGAGGAAATGGAATCGAACACATTCGAACAGCACCTTTCCACCCCCAATCCAACGGGCAAGCAGAACGGTTTGTGGACACTCTAAAACGACCTTTGAAGAAGATGCGCGGTAAGGGGCTTCCACTACGAAAACAGCTCCAAACCTTTTTATCCACTTATCGAACAACTCCGAATGCTAGCGCGCCGCAAGAAAAATCTCCTGCTGAACTCCTACTAGGAAGAACACTTCGAACGACACTGGACCTTTTGAAGCCAAGACAGCTACCAAGAAGGCAACCAGACGAAAGCAAAATGGCTGCACAGTTCAACAAAAGAAACGGAACCAAGTCCAGGACTTTTCAGGCAGGAGACCTAGTTTACGTAAAGAGATATGTAAACAACAAATTTATGTGGATTCCGGCCAGAGTTGTAGAAAAAATCGGAGAGGTCATGTACAATGTGCTAACCGAAAACCAACAACGCCGAGTTCACAACAACCAGATGAAATTCGGGTACTCCAGGGAGTTCTCATCATCCGAGAGCTCTATTCCCCTGGATATATCCCCTGGATATATACTTATGGGCACCTTCAACTTGGGGCCACTAGAAGACATCCCACCAGAACGTCCTGAACCGGATTGGCAAGAAGAGATCGACGAGCCACAGCAGGCACTTCAACCGGCGATTCCCAACAGGCCGCCACGCCAGAGGCAGCCGCCGAAGCGATTCCGAGACTACGTCCTCAATTAACGAGGGGAGGTGTTGGGAGCATTGCCTCCACTAGGGACCTGGGTTGCCTAAGGTTGGCAACGGGATCACGTCCTTATAAAAGGCGAGGGCTGCTGCGCATCCCTCTCTCTTTTACCAGCCATCGAGCCAGCGATCTGTCAACAACAACAACAGCAGCCAGCGACCATATTTTGTATTTACTGATTTAATTATTAATATATTCCCATATTGATTGTGGCTACCACGTTATTCCACCCGAAAGAACACAACACCATCGGTATACTTGTGAGCGCTTAAACAAATTCAAATTGTAATTGAACAGTGGAGAGATTATGAATAGTTATTTACGTTATTTTGCATTTCTTTGTACATATATGTATATACAGGTGAGTGAGTGAGTGAGTGAGTGAGTGAGTGAGTGAGTGAGTGAGTGAGTGAGTGAGTAAGTGACTAAGTGACTAAGTGACTAAGTAAATAAGTAACTAAGTAAATAAGTAAATAAATGAATCGTGCTTACCGACAAATTGACTCTTACAGCTATCTCGGGCACACTCATGCCTCCTGCTGCTAATCCGACAATCATCCCCCTTGTTTCCAAGCTCAGTTCTCGCTGCCCTAATCTTCTGCCACCCATACTATTTATCTTTTATCACACTCTAGTAAGACGAAGTCTTTTGATTTGTGGATGTTCGACAAACCAATTTTTCACAATTAGAACAGTGTGGACGGGCAAGTTATGTATAAAAACTACAGGCCCTTTTGGGTTTACCACCTCAATAACAAGACCAGCGCTGCCTGAACCCCGGCTCGCTAGTAGTCATGCGCGGGATAACGTTCGCCGTGTATTTGATGCGACCAGCCGCTGTTTAAATTGAGAGCTTCCTGTTTAAACGGGGTTGCCAGTCGTGAACTGAGCCCTCAGTCGCACCCCATTCGATTTTTTTCACTATGTGGGAAACGAAATTTCAAAGCAAACCACATAAAATAGTGTTAATAATATTTACATTAATATCGATACGCAGCTAAATATCAAATTTTTAACTCCATTGGAATACGCAATTAGGCACAGGCGGTTTTCGTTGAAATACTCTGTTTTAAAGACGGCAAATAGTGAGCAAAAAGACTGATAGAACAAAAGCTGGAAAGAAAGGCAACTTAAACAAAAGACGGATAGAGCGAAAGACCGATGGAAATAAAGACATGCAGACAGAAGGCAGCGGGCCAGTGCAGATATAAAGATACGTCGAACAAAAAACAAATAGAAAGACAGATATAAAGACATCCATACAGATGGGTTAACAGGTAGATAGAACAGGAACACAGACAGCTATAAAAATGATAGATAGATAAGGAAAAAAAGAGACAGATATAGTAGATAGACACAAAGACAGACATATATAGACAAAGAGAAAGAGAGAGAGAAATAGATAAACAGAGAGACAGATAAACAGGTAGAAGGAGAGATATGGACAGATGAATAGTGTAGTGTTTTGTTTGGTTAAAACGATGCTTAATGATCTTTGATTAACTTCGTTTATTCCAAAGTCCGTTACCGGACGACTCGTGCCTAAAAGTCCCCCTCCTCTTTCCGTTACCACCAAATTACAAACCTTTAGATGACTAAGTCACTACAGATAGATAGACAAAGTGGCAGAGAGATAGGTAGAAGGATAGACAGAAAGATAGATGGGCAGAAAGACAGATAGACAGAGATAGATAAACCGATAGACAAAAAAATAAATAGACATAAAAACAGACAAACAGAGACATAGATAGACGGAGATAAAGATAGACAGAGAAACAGATAGACAGAAAGAAAGACAAAAATAGAAAGACAGAAACAATTAACAAGTAAATAGAGGGAAAAATAGAAAGAGAGATAGGGAGACAGATGGATAGACAGTGTAACGGTTCATTTTTGGGATGGCTGTATGTTCGCGATTTTGGGGTCTCTCAAAGGTGTCCGTCTTTTCTGTTAATGTTCTTTTCGTTTCTATGGTTTTGGATTGTTATCGGTACCTTGAGTTGCGATGTTTTCTTTTATGCGTTTTTCGGATATGCTGGCTGATAAACGGCATATTGGTGAGGTTTCTCGAGGTGTGTGGGTCGGTGTCTGTGGGGACGAGATTTTGAGGTAAGTTTTGTTTAAAGAGGGTGAGCCCTCTCTCATGCTCGTTTCTCCGCAGGTCCATAGCTACCCTTAATTATCAATTTCGCTTTTGTGGTCTTTGAACCCACCACCAATATTCGAGCCTACCAACATTGGGGGAAACTTATTAGCCAGTCCGGAACGCAGGGCAGCTCAAGCCCAGATAAAGTCCAGGACCTGGAGAACCCCTGTCTACTCTTCGTCTTTTTGTCTTCTCCATCTTCATCGTGCCACCCTTTACTATTTTTCGTCTCAGTCAGCGCCCAGGACGTCATCAGCGGAAGCTCCAGCGATCCCGGCGAGTACCTTTTTGATTTTGCGTATTTGTGCGGCTTGACAGATTTTTGTAAGACGAGCTCGTTATTCGATTTTGTTGGGTTTAGCCGCGCAATAGTGTATTTCAGCCGGGTATCGCCAGTGACACCACCATCATCCGCTAGGCGTCTGACTAACATCTTCTTCACTTCCTAACTTTTATTTGTATCTTTTTCTTCTGTAATAAAACCACCACGTCTTGTTTAGGCACTCATTTATTTTTGCTCAACCTTCCCCTCCGTAATTGGTAGTGAATACCAATTGCTGGCGCCCATAAGCTCTACAAGACCTTCAGAGGACCCACGACCCAGCCGCCGCAAAGGAGCTAACCGTTAGCCGCATGTGGTAGCGTTACACATAATTTTTGGCACCCGACAACGTGGGGCTCGAATTAACGGTATTAGCGGTTAATTTCGGTGGCTTGGTCTGTGAACTTTCCGCCGGTGTAGAGTTTCCCAAATTTCCTTTCCCATTATCCTGGTTGAGCAAAAGTGTCAGAATTGTGAGTGGTGGTTGTACCTAATTGTAGAGTCGGAATCGTCGACATGCAGCTGTCTTTTTTGTGGACCTCAAAATCGCTTTAATTCCCCGTTTTTAGCAGCCAGGTGTTTGCAAGATTATTTCTTTTGGTAAACAGTTGCTAAGTTTTTTTGAAAGTTAGTAAATTTAGTTAGATTGCCGGAATTTTTTCTATTTAAGAAATTTTTGGAAATAGACAGTAATAGAATTACGTCAGTCAGTATGGAGGCAGATACTCTGTTAAACCATGAGGTTAATTATGAATTGATGTTGCGGGGTTATGAGATTGGTCGGGATAGTTACGCCGTTCGCAGAAAGGCACTTAAAAGGCTTTTGGCCATCGACAGTAAACGGCCAAACATTGAATATGAGCCAATTCCTTTAGATCTCGAAACAGAGAAGGCCGACCTAGTTCTTAGTTTAGAAGATGTTAACAAGCTTGTCAACGAATACGATGCCGAACGCGTAGGGGCGGACTCGACCGCACGAAGGGTTGAATCGCGATTGATTCATATTTCTAGTCGCTTGAAGCGTTGGGCTATTGAAGAAACAGATGAAAATCTGGAATTTCGCGAATTTCGGAATAGCGGGCGATTGCAGGTACTAGCGTTAGAAAGCGATTTCAGTGACAAGAACACGAAAAGCAACCGTAATCCTCAAGTTAATTTAGAGGTTGCTTCCGTCGTAACTCCGGGTCCATCTTCAGCATTGAGTAAAAGTATACCCGTTTACAAGTGGAACGTGCATTTTGACGGTGCCACAGCCGGGGGTTCGGTAAATTCATTTTTGGAACGACTTGAAGAGTATCGCGTTTCGCGACGGGCTACGAAACAAGATTTATATGATTCTGCAGTGGATTTATTTACGGGAAGCGCTCTAATATGGTTCCGGGCAGTGCGTCGTACGGTGCAAGACTGGGATTCGTTGGTCGTAGCACTTAAGCGTGATTTCCTACCTAGCGATTACGACGATGCGCTATGGGAGGAAATTAAGGAACGATTTCAGCCGGGTATCGCCAGTGACACCACCATCATCCGCTAGGCGTCTGACTAACATCTTCTTCACTTCCTAACTTTTATTTGTATCTTTTTCTTCTGTAATAAAACCACCACGTCTTGTTTAGACACTCATTTATTTTTGCTCAACCTTCCCCTCCGTAATTGGTAGTGAATACCAATTGCTGGCGCCCATAAGCTCTACAAGACCTTCAGAGGACCCACGACCCAGCCGCCGCAAAGGAGCTAACCGTTAGCCGCATGTGGTAGCGTTACAACAGATAGGCAGAAAGACGGAAAGATAATTAGACAGAGAGACAAATAGGCAGAGAAAAATATAAACAGACAAAAACTAGACAGCGAAATAGATAGACAGAGAGACAGATACAAAGACATACCAAAAGAAAGACAGAGACAAAGCTAGAAAAAAAAACTAGTAAAAAGGCTGTTAGACAGAAATGCATCTCGATAAGAAAAAGACAGCTAAAGTGAATAGCGGATAGAGAAAAAGATAAATAGAGAAAGAGCTAGAAAGAAAAAATAAATAAAAATACAGATAAAAAGAAAGACAGGCAGAGAAACCGCAAGAAAGACGTTACAGATAGAAAGACAGTCAGAATGAGAGGTACATAGAAAGAAGGTGATTTAGAAAAACAGGAACACAGACAGCTATAAGAAAAAACAGATAGACATAAAGAGGTTGACAGTGACACAAATAAACAAAGAGATAGATAGACAGATAGACAAAGAGATAGATAGATAAAGAGATAGACATAATTAGACAAAAAAAAATATAGACAGATTCAGATAAAAAGAGAGATAGGAGACAGATGGATAGATTTGCAGCGAAAAAAATAGACAAAGTAATAGATAAACAAAGAGATAAATAGACACACAGAGAGAGAGAGATAAACAGATAAAATGAGAGATAGAGACACAGATGGATAGATAGACAGAGAGATAGATAGTAGAAAGACAAATAGACAGATAGACAAATAAGACATAGGAACACAGAGTAAGAGAGACAGAAAAAAAGATAAGCAAACGAACATTAAGGGCCAGTTTTACGAAAGTCGGATAAGCATTGGAATAACTATTACGGAATAAAGGCCGGTTTACATACCCTCGGTCCACAGTTTATACCTGCATTTATCCGATTCGATTTTCGTAAAAGCGCATTTATCTCGAGTTATTCCGGAATAGCGTTATACCTGGCATATTCCTCTTTCGTAAAACCGGCCCTAAATAAATAAACAGAAAGTTAGATAGACAAAGAGAAAGATAGACAGAGAGACACATAAATCGATAGAGAAAAAAACTGATTGAGAGAGACATAGATAGACGGAGAGAAAGATAGACGGAGAGAAAGATAGACAGAGACACAGATAGAGAGACTGATAAAGAGATAAAACAAGAGATAGAGACACAGATGAATAGATAGACAGAGAGATAGATGGTAGAAAGACAAATAGACAGACAAAAAAAATATACACAAAGTAAGAGAGACAGATAAATCGATAGACAAAAAAACATATTGAGAGACATAGATAGACGGAGAGAAAAATAGACAGAGAGACAGATAGACAGAAATGATAGACAAAAAATAGAATAGACGAAAAAGTAGAAAGAAAGATAGGGAAACAGATAGATAGAAAAAGAGAGAAATAGACAAATAAACAGAAAGATAAATAGACAAAAGAGACAGACAAACAGAAGAAGAGAGATGGATAGACAAAGACAAGACAAGGAAACAAAAACAGATACAAAAAGAAAAACAGATAGACACAGATGGATAGATTAACAGAAGAATAGATGGTAGAAACCCAAATAAGCAAATAGACAAAGAGAAAGATAAACAGAAACACAGACAGAAAGTAAAAAGACAGAGGAAAAGATAGACATTCGGACATAAACAAATAGTAGGCAAGATAGAAAGACTGATAAACAAAGAGAAAGATAAACAGAAACACAGATAAGCCGATGGACAAAAAAAATAAATAAATATAAAACAGATAGAAAGAGAGACATAGATAGGCGGAGAGAAAGATAGACAGATAGACAGAGAAATAGATGAACAAATAAATAAAAGGAGAGACAGAAAGAGCGATAAGGATATAGATAGATGGATAAAAAAATAGACAAATAAAAGAGAAAGACAGACAGAAAAACAAGGAAAAAGATAGACAGGGAGATAGATAGACAGATAAACAGAGGAAGAGTGATGGATAGACAAAAAAAGATTGACACAGAAAAGAATAAACCGAAAGATAGATGGACAAAGAGAAAGATAGACACAGAGAACGATAGACAGAGAAACAGATTCAAAGACAAAAGGAAAACAGACAAAGCTAGAAAAAACAGGTAGAAATTCCTGGAATAGAAAGCAACTAGAAAAAATGAAGACAGCTAGGGTGAAAGGCAGATAGAAAAAAAGATAAATAGGGAAAGAGCTAGAAAGGAAAATAAGATAAAAATACAGATAGAAAGAAAGACAGGCAGAGAAACAGCAAGAAAGAAAGACAGCTAGAAAAAAAGTAGAAAGCGAAGACAGATGGAAAAAGTAAGATAAATAGAAAGAAAGACGTTACAGATAGAAAGACAGTCAGAATGAAAGGTAGATAGAAAGAAGGTGATTTAAAAAAACTGGAACACAGCTATAAAAAAAGACAGATAGACAGATAGGTTGACAGAGACACAAATAAACAAAGAAATAGATAGACAGATAGAGACAGAGAAAGTTAAAGAGAGAGACAGATAGACAAAGAGATACACAGACAAAGAGAAAGACACATATTTAGACAAAAAGAAAAAGAGACAAAAATGCATAGACAGATAATCAGATAGAACGAGAGATAGAGACCAAGATAGATATACAGAGAAAAAAATAGACAAAGTAATAGATAAACAAAGAGAGAGACAGATAAACAGATAAAAACAGAGATAGAGACACAGATGGATAGATAGACAGGGAAACACAGAGTAAGAAAGACAAAAAAAACAGAAGGAGACATACATAGACGGAGAGAAAGATAGACAGAGAGACAGATAGACAGAAATAGATAGATAAAGAAACAGAAACAAATAAATAGAGGAAAAGATAGGAAACAGACAGGTAGAGAGAGAAATAAACAGAAAGATAAATATACAGAGAGACAGACAGAAACAGAGAGATGGATGAACAGAGACAAGACAAAGAAGCAGAGGAACAGATACAAAAAGGAAAACAGACAGAGACAAAGCTAAAAAAACAGGTAAAGAGGTTGCTAGAGAGGAATGCATCAAGGAACAAAGAAGACAGCCAGAGTGGAAGGCGGATAGAAAATAAGATGAATAGAGAAAGAGCTAGAAAAGAAATACAGATAGAAAGAAAGACAAGCAGAGTAACAGCAAGAGAGAAAGACAACTAGAAAGAAAGGTAAAAGTAAAGACCGATAGAGAGAAAGATAAATAGAGAGACAGACACACAAAGATATAGATAGACAAAAAGAAAGAGAAACAAATAGATAGACAGAGTGCCAGATATTTAGATAGAAAAAGAGATAGAGACAGAGAGATATAGGCAAACGGACATAAATAAATAAATAGACAGAGAGACAAATAAACCGATAGACAAAAAACCAGATTGAGAGAGACATAGGTAAACAGAGAAAAGGATGGACAGAGAGACAGGTAGACAGAAATAGATGGATAAAGAAACAAATAAATAGAGGAAAAGATGTGAAGAAAGATAGGGTAACAGATAAATAGAAAAAGAGAAATAGACGGATAGGCAGGAAGATAAATTGACAGAGAGACAGGCAAACGGAGGAAGAGAGGTGTATGGACAAGAGAGACACGCAAACAGAGGAAGAGAGGTGTATGGACAGAGACAAAACAAAGAAAGAGAGAAACAGATACAAAAAGGAAAACAGACATAGACAAAGCTGAAAAAACAGGTAAAGTGGTTGCTAGAGAGGAATGCATAAATAGAGTAAAAGCTAGAATAGAAATACAGATAAAAAAAAGGCAGGCAGAGTAACAGAAAGAAAGACAGCTAGAAAGAAATATGAAAGCGAAGACCGATAGAAAGAAAGATAAATAGAGAGACAGCTAGACTAAGATATAGGGAGACAAATAGGTAGACAGTGACAATTATTCAGATAAAAAGAGATAGACAGATGGATAGATAAACAGAACGATAGATGGCAATTAGACAAAGAAAAAGATACACAGAAAAATACACAGATGCATCAATTTCAACTTGACTTTGCGCTGGGTATAAATCGGCGGAACGGCGCAACTGGTTGTGCTCAATTTTAGCTCGTTGCCGCGGATTAACTTTAGCGCCGATATTTACGAAATTGGAACGAGTTTGACATTTGACAAAAATGTCAAGTTACGTGGGCATTGGTCCTCTTTGAATTAATTCGATGTAAATCCGGCGGCGCACTGAAATAAGGAGGTAAAATTAATAGTAAAGGAACGGAGCAAAGCCGGCGCAACTGACCGGAGCAGCGTAACTTTTACTCCGATATTTTATTCCCGGCTCAACTCGAGTTGAAATTGATGCAAGAGAGATAAAAAAAGAGAGAAAGATAAACGGACGGACATAAACAAATAGTGGGCAAGATAGAAAGAGAGATGAACAAGATAAGTGCACAGAAAGATAGATATACAAAGAGAAATATAAATAGAGACACAGATAAACCGATAAACAAAAAAAGTAAGTAGACAAAAAACAGAGAGAGGGAGATAGATAGGCGGAGAGAGATAGACAGAAACAGATAGACAGAAAAAATGGCGCAGAAATAGATAGAAAGAGCAACAGATAGTCAAATAAATAAAAGAAAAGATAAAAAGAAAGATAAGGAGTCAGATAGACAGATAGAAAAAGAGAAAAATAGACAAAAAAACAAGGAGAAAGATAAACAGGGAGATAGATAGACAGAGAAACAAATAAACAAAAGAAGGGTAATGGATAGACAGAAAAAAAAATTGACACAGAAAAAAATAAGCCGAGAGATAGATAGATTGACAAAGAGAAATATAGACAGAGACCACAGAGAACGATAGACAGAGAAATAGAGAAACAGATTCAAAAACATACAAAAGGAAAACAGAAACAAAGCTAGAAAAACAGGTGAAGAGGTTCCTAGAAAAGAAAGTATTCAGAAAAAAAGAAGACAGCTAGAGTGAAAGGCAGATGGAGAAAAAGATAAATAAGGGAAGAGCTAGAAAGGAAAAAATATAGAAATACATATAGAAAGAAAGACAGGCAGAGAAACAGCAAGAATAAAAAATAAAGGCAAAGACCGATAAAGAGTATAATAAACAGAAAGAAATAGATACAGATAAAAGGACAGTCAAAATTAAAGGCAGGTAGAAAGAAGGAGATATAGAAATGAACAATAATTAAGAAAATTCGGTACAAAAAGACGGCCAAAGAGACAGCTAGAGAAAAATACAGCTAATAATAATTACTAATTGCACAAATAGCATTTGCAGACGTGCAGTATGCTCGCAAACCAGAATAAACAATATCTTAATACCTATAAAGTCTTCAATAAAATACGTCGATGAAAAACTCACCTAGATCCAATAAGAACTAATCTACATAAGTATTTTATCCCACCTGACTTGATTAACATGCTTTTAAACTATGGCACTTATTTTGGAAACACCTTGTATATCACAAGCTAATAATATAACAGCTATAAAAACTATACATATTTGCAGCATTTCTACTATCTAATTTCATTAACTTTCGTCAAACATCTTCTAAAAATGTGCTCGCGACCAACGCAGTAGTGCGGCAAATACTACTATTTTATCGCTGATTCTATTCAAAATTGTTTTCATTACGTACAGTGGGTTTGGAAGTACGTGTATAAAACACCTTAAGCGTATCTGCCGGATTTTCTGGGAACAATAAAGTTTTACTGCCCAGAGATAGCAGGTCAGGTCAGATTGAGCATCTTTTGACGTTGAAGTTAATAATACATAAAAAGTTAAAAACGCCAGAAGCTTTTAGTTTATTCAATCAGATAATAAATGACTAAATAAAAAGTTTTTTTTAAAACATCCGCATAAAGTAAAGAATCAATCATTGACTATTTATTACGACAAACTTTAAAAATTAATTCATTATAATTGTTATAGAAAAAGCATTGAAATTATAGTGATTTGAATACGGCTTCCTCCTTGGCGGTGTTTGCGATTTCTGCTATTTCCCTCATTTGATTGATTAGCAAATTCAATGCGCAGTTTTCTTTATCTTTTCTGTTACTACTAAGTACTAGCCATTGTGGCAAGCAAACACGAGGCAAGAAAAAGAAGCGAGTGAAACAGAATGGTCGTAAATTCGTCTGTCACTAGCAGGTAGTCGCTGAACCTTTCACTAAATTTGACAAAAGAGTCGGGTTTAGCAAGGTGATAACAGATTTCACTTGAAAAACGCGTGTTTCTTCAACTCAAATAGTTAAAAAAAATCCCTTCGTTTTCTTCAAAAAATGCATTACTTAACTAATGTACTCTATCAAACATAAACAACGATGACAATACGAACAAATGCAACGAACATTGCAGAAAATGATGCGTTAATGGACAATTAATTTGATTGATTAGAAATCCGACTCGAATTACCAATTGTTTCATAGTGCTTAAAAAACTTCAGATCTACTTTATGAAAAGCCAAAAAATGCGATAATTAACGAAAAAGATATTAATTCTTACTAGGGGTACAGTCGCCGTCATTGAAGAAGCCCAGGGTGAAGTGAAATTCATTCTAACTTACGTTACATTTGCAACCAGGCTAAACCACGGGGTAGAGTTTGTTTGAGAACCGCACAGGTGAACCAAGATTACTCGAAATAGAGCGGCACATTTCAGTTTTAAATTATAAACAGCTTCAAGCACATCGTAAGTGTGCGACATCTACAAACCACGGGGTCCGTGACTCTAGCACCCCCACCCTCGCGAAGGATTCTGAGGCATTGTTGACATGTGGTTGAGAGGTTAGGTTTTGCCACCAAGTGCGAGTTTAGCTAAAGTTTTACTTTCGACATCTGATTACCATTTTTCACCGTTTTGTTCTGTTTATTGTGCTTTTTATTTTTAATATATATTTTAAGTGACACTGGCAGACAATAAAATGAATAGTGTTAAGCAAAAAGATGTCTGCTTGGCAACAGCGCATTGCCTGCGACATCACGGAAATAATGCTGCGCGCGGCATCAATGTTATTAAACAGTTTAAAGGGACGAGGTCGCAGCGTGCACATAAAAAAACATCAAAGGTTCCGACGGGAGTGGCCAATCTGGTATAGAGTCATCTGTAGTATAACGTAGAATCGCCACGTGATTTAGAAAATTCAATGCGTGCTTTTTTTGGGCTCCGATACGGTAATTATGCGGTAATTTTTTTTACACCCGTAAGAGAAACTGAACAATAAAATTGAAAACAAACAGAATAAACTGTGAACAATAAAAAAAATATCACTCTACTTACCCCAATGGTATGGTGTTGACGGTATCAATTTGACTTGACTGGTTCCTTCGAACAGTAGTAAGAAAAGGTCGTTTGGCAATTCGGTCAACAGCTGCAACAGCAGTCCTTTACCCTCTCCCCAACTTTTTGTTACGCCCTCTATTGATCGTACTCACAGGTACTGGCGCTAGGTAAGGTTGAGTCCTCGGTTGAGTCGGCTACTACCCGGTAGAGGCCACCAGTTACACAGAATGGAATACAGAATTCTATCGTAAGTTTTTTTTTTAATGCTACAGATATAATAAACTAGACTAAGAAAGACAACAAACTAAAGATAGAAATAAATAATAAACGAAGGAATCTCTTATTCGATTACGCAAGTGCGGTCCAAACAAATCCAATTATGCTATACATTACCCAATAAGAGTTGATCTCGGATTTTGAGCACTTGAAAAGCGCATCTTTGTACAAAATGCAATTATTACACTTTTATAACCTTAACTGACAGTACTGAACCACGTTAGGGGCATTATTTTAGGTCTGTTGCAATATTATTTACTAAAATCGAAAGGAGCCCGATTTACTTTATGGATGAGGAAAATTGCAATATGCAAGATGTAGTTTTGACTCACATGCAAGTTTAAAATGTAATTTGGCCTCAAAGAAGGATTCTAAAATCTTCACAGTACCGCCCTTTTGGAGTTATTTTAGGGCTTGATACCCAAATTGTAATATTATGTAACGAGTTCTAAAAAAGTCCGAATCACGTTATATGCGAGGAAAATTGCATATGTAAGATGTAGTTTCATAAAAACAAAAGTCGATCTGTAATTTTTAACCATGCAACTAGTCGCTAAGCCACAGCGGTCGTGTGAACACTTCTAATAAAAGTATTTTGAGAAACTTCCTTATTTTTATTACCGGCAACCCTTAACTCTGTTAATAGGTTATGGGCCCAGGTAATATCGAGTGTTGTGGTGACGTGTTGGTGTGAAAGTGCGAAAGTGAAAAAACACGAATACACTTCAAAATGGGCAAAAATCAAAAACGAAACATTAAACCATTGAATGGTGAAAAGTCCGCGATTTGGAAATTTTGGGTAGAAGCGCTTCTTGGTGAAGTTGAAGTGCTAAACGTGATCGACGCGGAAATCCCGGATGAACCAATAAGTGCAAGGTGGCTAAAACAAAACTCAACTGCAAGAAGTATCATTATTGAGTATTTAAGTGACTCGTTTCTCGGCTTCGCGAAAGACAAAGTTTACGCGAAAGACATTTTTGACAGTCTGGATGTGATCTACGAAAGAAAAAGTCTTGCAACCCAATTGGCCTGCCGCAGGAAACTCTTGGCACTGAAATTAGAAGGTGACACACACTTAACAACCCATTTCTCCAATTTCGATGACATTCTTACTGAATTGTGCGCTGCCGGAGCAAAACTTGACGAAATGGACAAGGTGTCGCACCTGTTAACGACCCTTCCGAACATGTACGATGGAGTTATAACTGCTCTGGAAACTCTAACCAAAGATAATTTAACCATCGCATTTGTCAAAACACGTCTCCTGGACCAAGAGGTAAAACTCAAAGCAGATGCAAGTGGATCAGCAAACGCGAAAGTTTTACACGCGGCGTCAGCATCAACCATGTCGAACATAAACAAACAAGGGACTACCAAACCCAATAACCGCCGCAATAATTACAAGAAAAACAATAAATTCTCCAAAAATTTCCAAGGTTGTAATTCTGAGTTCAAGGACCCCACCTATCATAGAAATAATTACAAAACATCCAATATGCAATGTCACCACTGCGGGAGGACCAATCATCTTAAACGAGATTGTATTTATTACAAACGGATGGTCGCAAATCAACAAGCCAGGACAAGAACTCTTCAGGCAATCACAACAATCACAACAAAAACAATGACGGCTTTGCATTCATGCTTGGAGAAGTCAACGACCTAAACACTGGCGGAGCATTTTAATTTAAAAATCGTAAATCTCTATTGCGATAATGGGGGTGAATACCTGTCAAAAGAGTATAAAGGTTTTTGCGCAATAAAGGGCATAACATACCATCTAACTGTCAGCCATACTCCACAACAAAATGGGGTATCTGAGCGAATGAATCGAACAATCACAGAAAGGGCTCGTACCATGATAATTGCAACAAGCATGTCTAAATTATTTTGGGGTAAAGCTACAATCAAAATCTCTTTGGAGTAAAGTTAACGCACACCATTGCAAACCTAAAGTAATTGCCGTTCTTTGAATGTTATTTTTTTAAATTTCTGATTGATTTTATGTCATTTATGGCCTTTTTTAATAGGCATGAACCATTACCTAAAGAATATACGAACTGTTAATGAAATAAACATATTTATTAAATAACAGGTAAAGAAATAACACTCATTTTATAAATTTTATAGTACTTAAAGCTACTTATACCTAAACATTTAAAAAAAAATCTTAATTCCACCACAATTTGTCACATTCTGGCACAGTATACAGGCCGCGTTTTGTCAGTTGCTTGGGTTTGTCTATTGAACCAAGTATTTGATCCCATGTGTACCAAATTTTATCACGTTTTTGAGGCCACTTCCAAGATTTTAGTGCTTTTACCATCGCATTAATCATGGCACCTTTTTCATCCACAGATCTAGGATACACGTCGTTTTCGTAATGAAACAAAACATATTCACCTGCCACTCTTTTAGCATCTTTAAGTCCAGATTCTCGAACTTTTTCAGCAGTGGTTTTACTAAAATAGTCATGGTGCAAATTATACCCACTTTCAGGAAAAATGTTGTCGTTTACATTGAAATTAGATTTTTGGTACCTTCCTATTTGATTTCCTCATTTCAATTCTGTACATTGGTAAAGCGATAATAACACATGCAAATCAAGCCTGTACTTACCTTTGTTAGTTAATTGGGGACTTCCCACCAGTGAGAATTTTCAAGGTTACCAACAACACAAATTTGTACGGTAGTTTTACGAACTCGCCCATTCAAAAGTGGTCGGTAAAGCAGAGCGCTAAATGTATGCCTCACAACTATCGTAGTGCTCTCTACCGAAAAAAAAAATTAAACGCGTGTGGAATATATGGATATTCTCTTATATTATAAATAAAGTGCTTTTACTCGTTTGCTGCAAAGTAACCCGACATAAGGCAAAGTAACCCCAATTTACGGTATTGAAAAATTTGTTTAAAAGTCATGGGTTTTTAAGGAAAGTTTAAATTTAGGGGTACGCACGGCTATTGACGAAACTTAACGGTGGTTTAATTCTCAGTTATCTTTTCTCCAAGTTCTTTACCACTTTGCCTATTAATTTGTTTTTGCAATTCGTAGATGTTTGATATCCTTTAACACTGCAACCCGTCAAAGGTACACACGGTTATTTCAAAATATAAACAAATATACCTAGTATAGTTCGTTCCTTTAAAGAGTTCGAATTTAAAAAAAAAAAACGGACAATTTATGCGGTCAAGGTTTAAAATTTTCATAAAATAAGATCTTTAATGTAACAATGTGGAAAACATGGCAGCATGGCCAATACACCTAATAAAGGTAACAAACGATTTCTAAGCGATCAATATAGCACGGTTTTTCTGAGTATAGAAGAAAGTTCAATTTTAGATCTTTTTCCTAATTTTAAATTACTCATAGTTTCTAAATTGAGAGAGAAGAAATTTTTTTAGCAATTATTCAATACTCTACACTAATCCTAGATAACGGACCTTCTAGATGACGCGATTCTTTTGAGACACCTCTATATCATAGGGCGACAAAACAAAAAAAAAACATTACACCATCTGGCTAATATAGACTGCTCCCAAGGAAAACATTCTATTTAAAATTAAAGGTAAACATAATAACGAACTTATTTAACTTATTTAACTTTAGAAGAACCACTTATTAAACAAGAATTTTTTATTATAATAAAGGTTAATAACCGGGCATTAATGTTCTTCATAAAATTTTTGAAAGAGAGGCGGGGAGAGAGAAGGCTATAAAGAAAGCGAGGAAGAAAAAAATAAAGAGGGAGAAAAGAAATGTAGGAGAGGGAGAAAAAAAGAGACTGGGAGAAGGAGAATGAGGAAAAGCGAAAAAGAGAGCGAGAGAAAGTGTGCGATCTTCGACAGGTAACGTGTTCCACCCCCTATTGGGGGTGGGGAAATTGGAGAGTAGGGAGCTCTTGGACGAGACCCTTACCAAGAAGCTCCACAGGCTATTACTACCACACCACGGTTACGACCAGAACATTGGCAACGACGAGATCGCTCTTGCCAATGGTTCAAATGTTATATTGTCGTGAATTAAAGTTATTAAAGTAGTTAAATCCAGCAGCCTATCATTATAACCGATAGTAGCCGGCACAGAAAGATATCGAGAAAGCGATGGAGACAAAAAGAAAGATAGGAAAACCGAAAAGAAAAAAAAAAGTAGAGAGGAGGGGGAGAAAAAAGGGAGACAGATGGGTGAGAAAAAAGGGAGAGCGGGGGGGGGGAGAAAAAAGCACATTGGTTTTTTTACATTACAGGGAGAAAGAAACAAATAAACAAAGGAACAAAGAGACAGGGACAAACAAGGAAATAATTGAGGGAAAGAGAGGACTAAAAGCAGACAATCAAATTAAAGTCAGCTAAAAATTTGAAATTTTTATTGTGATTTTGGAAAAAGAAAAACAATCGTCGTCTAAAAAACTACATTCAACAAAAATGGAAACGTCTCTACTGTGGAACGGGGTGGGAGGCACCGCTGCTATTAATACCATAAATGACGTCTGAGCGTCGCGGAGGGCCTTCGAACGGCCCCCAAAGGTAAGGCTCCTGGTAGATTTCGACTCGGGGATTTGATCGAGGCGCCTTTCCGATCAGGACGACCGCGACGTCGCCTTCAAAGTGTTCCTCGGCGATCGTACGAGAGGTTCAGCCAACTGTCTTTTATAATATGTAAAACGTCTTCAAGACTGGCGAGTCCAAGAAATGGGAAAAGTTCACACAACTAGAGAGTGAGTCTCGGCAAAACTAAGACCGAAGGCTCTCTGGCATTCCGCGTATATTTTATACTAACGGCGTTCGGCTCTTATTGGTTAATCTTCATTTTTTTTTTCCAAATTGGTTCCATGTTTCAATTCTCTGTTCTAATTCGTTGGTCGAAATTTTAATCGGGTTTTCTGATTGCTTTTCCAGATTCCTTAGGTTACTTTGACATTGACTTTTAAAAGTGTGGTTAAGAGAGCTGTCACTTTGACATTGAATTGATTGATCCTAAAACGGCAAAGGTTCTTGGTCTTTTATGGAATACACGTGACGACACTTTTAATTATCGCGTTGAAACTAAGGTGGTACCGCAAAACTTAACAAAGCAAATGTTATTAAGTTAAATAGCAAAATTGTTTGATCCCATTGGCATAGTTTCGCCCGTGGTAGTAAAAGCGAAAATTTTAATGCAAAAAGTCTGGAGTCTAAAAACGGGTTGGGATGAACAGGTTTCTTCAGAAATTTTCGAGGCTTGGACTAATTACGTCACGGAGCTACAGGAGTTAAGTTAAACCACATCTCAGTGCCACGTAAACTGAAGACTTCAGATAGCGTCAGTTATGACCTAGTTGCGTTTTGTGACGTCTCGCTTAAAGCATTCGGCGCTTCGATTTATCTTCGATTTCTAGATAGTAGCGAAAACTATCATTCCAATTTAATTTGTAGTAAGTCACGAGTGAGTTCAATTAAAACGGTTACCTTGCCGCGGCTAGAACTATGCGCAGCGTTGCTCATGGACGAGGTATCAAAAACAATTAATTTGAAGATAGCGCGTAAAACATATTTTACAGATTCCATGATCGTAATTCATTACATATCAGCAGATCCAAACTCCTGGCAAACCTTTGTAGCCAATCGCGTCGCAAAAATTCAAAGTCTAAGCGAACCAACGGAATGGCATCATGTAGAAACGAAACAGAACCCGGCAGATATAATATCTCGCGGTGCATACCCTCGACAATTGAGGGATAGGTCGGAGTGGCCTGCGTGCAAATTTCAGAGAAACGCAGCAGTTAGCGAAATTCCGGAAAGACTGATTGCGGTTAGAACGATGGATTTTTTTGAGTTTTCAAAATTTGGTTCATTTACAAAATTTCTACGCGTTCTGGCGTATTGTCGGCGGTTTATTCGTAACGCTCGATCTAAGTCAAGAAAGGATCGTTACGAGGGCTTATTACAAATCTCTGAGTTGAGCGCAGCCCACAATACCATCATGGAGCTGGTTCAACGACAGGAGTTTCCTCGGGAATACGAAGCGTTAAAAAACGGGAAGCCGGTCCCGAGAGACAGTACTCTCAACACTTTGGACCCATTTAAAGGTGAGATGAGTTTAATCCGAGTGGGAAGGAGGCTGCAAAATTCAAATAATAACGAGGAGAAAAAAATTTCTAATTGTTCTACCTGCTAAAAACCACATCACCAGATTAATAATTAGATTAACGCATCTTTCACTATTAACATGCCGGTCCAACGCAGACTCTGGGGGCGTTAAGGGCCAAGTACTGGCCGCTTCGCGCTCGTGATGAAATTCGGAGGGTAATTCATAATTCCATTTCTTGCTTCCGGGTCGCGCCGCGATTGCTGGTTCAAAAAATGGGCGATCTGCCCAAAGATCGACTTGAACCGTGCAGACCGTTTCTAAAAATCGGATTGGATTATTTCGGTCCGGTGCTTTTGAAACAAGGCGGGGTCCGGTCGAAAACGTTTGTAAAAGCTTGGGTGGCTCTCTTCGTTTGTCTTACTACGCGAGCGATACACTTGGAGGTAGTCTGCGATTTGACTTCGGAATCATTCATAAACGCCCTCAAAAGGTTAATTTTAAGACGTGGGAAAATAACCCACATATACTGTGACAACGCTACCACATTCGTAGGGGCTAAAAAGGAATTAATTGCAATAAAGAAATTTTTAATGGGGGATAATTTGATGGAAAACATCCATCCGTTTTTGTCCTCTGAGGGAATTATTTGGAAATTTATTCCGCCAAGATCTCCAAATTTTGGCGGATTATGGGAGAGGTTAGTGAGGTCAGTCAAGCAACATTTAAAAAGAGTTACGATGAACGCGCATCTGACTTACGAGGAGGCATTGACTTTATTGGTTCAAATAGAAGCTATAATAAATTCGTGACCATTAGCCCCACTATCCCAAGATCCCAACGATTTCTTATGGTTATTTTCCAAGTGCTTTGGTGAACAACGTTTTTTTGCTTGTTGCAATATTTTTTTTCCATTACTTTAGTAGGTGGATTTATGTTTATTTTATGTTAATTTTTCAGATGTTTTAATGAACATTATTTTGCTTCTTTGCAATATTTTTTTTTCCATTTTTTTTGTTAAGTGGATTTATGTTTATTTTCAAATATTTGGGTGAACATTGTTTTGCTTCTTTGCAATATCTTTTTTTCCATTTTTTATTAAGTGGATTTATGTTTATTTTATGTTAATTTTTCAAATGTTTTAGTGAACATTGTTTTGCTTCTGGGCAATATTTTTTTTTCATTTTTTTATTAAGTGGATTTATGTTTATTTTATGTTTATCTTTCAAATGTTTTGGTGCAATTTTTTTGCTTATTTGTAATTATTTATTGGTAGTTTTGACATCCACCTGTCAACGGGGGGAGCATGTGCGATCTCTGACAGGTAACGTATTCCACCCCCTATTGGGGGTGAGGAAATCGGGGAGTAGGGAGCTCTTGGACAAGACCCTGCCCAAGAGCCTCTACACCCTGTTACGACCAAACCAGGGTTACGACCGGACGTTGGCAACGGCGAGATCGCTCTTGTCAATGGTTTTAATATCGCTTTATTTGTTATATGTTGGTGTGCTATTAAAGTAGTTAAATCAAGCAGCCTATCAGTTATTTATCGATAGTAGCCTGCACAATGTGTCGGGGGCCGTTCAAAATATCGCGTTTCAAATTTGAAATTTTTAAATGATTTGGACAATTTTTATTTTTGCGATGTCTAATTACACTTACTACCGCGGTTCTAAACTTTAATATATTATTTCCAATAAATTGTTTCACACGAACGTTCGTTTTTAGAATTTTTTGCAATTCTCTAAGTTTCGTGCAATAATTACGTAAAATATGATTCCTACACTCTATTTTTTCTATGAACTGATTGGGTTCGTACGGCTGAGCTTTGCGAATTTTTCTATATACACTGCTATCCCCGTCTCCGATAATTTTAGAATAAAATACGTTATGCACTTCAAGCGACTCTTTAAACTCGTCCAAAATAATAGCGGCCTCCATTGATGTTGAGGAGCCATTCCAATTTTTGTGGCAAATATGCTGAGGTACACCATCTGCGTTTTTATAGCGTTTACAAGTTATGCAAAATTTATTTTTTACACCCACGTCTATACGTGGGTCAAATGACGGCAATTGACCGGTCAAATTGGTCAAATAAAAAAATTCAAAAATACAAAATTTACATTTTGCCTTCACCCTTCCCTTCCCATTATCACGAATTTCGTGATAATATTGCCACACCGGATGTTTGGGTTTCATTTTGTTCCACAATGTCAAAATAATAATACAATAATAAATAATTATTAATACTAATGATACTTGAGACTTTGAGACAATATGTCTGCAAGTTAGCGCGATACAATGCAATGATTGCAACCATGTCTTGTTTCTTGATATGTATTGCGTCGCAATAATTATTTACTCACCAAAGCGCAGGCGTTTATAAACATGTTCGTATTTGACCGGTCAAATAAAAAGATATTTGACCCGGTCAAATGACCGTTCAAATGACCGGTCAATTGACTTCGTGCAACCCTACCCACGTATAATAATTTACCAGTCTTAGCTCCGATAATGGAAGCTACTCCCGACAGTGCATTGTAATTCGTACGATACGACCGTTTGCTGCATGCACCATCTACGATTACCGTTACTAAAGGTGTACCATCTTTATTAATTTCACCAGCTTCGATTGCTAACAGAGATTCTTCCTCACCCGCGCACTTCATCTCAGCTATTGCAACTCACTAATGATTTTCAAAACTATATCTTGGGAATTTCGAAATGTTCGTTTCGATAAGTGAGGAATTACGAAAGCGTAGTTAGGACATTGAGAAAAAAATAAAAAAGTTGAAATTTCAACTTTTTTATTTTTTTCTCAATGTCCTAACTACGCTTTCGTACTTTACCGACATTGAATGGGAAAATATTCGTTGTTCGGCGAATACTCTTGTTTACCGAATAATTGCAACAAATCTGCCATCCACACTACTAGGTATTCGGATTCGGCGAATAGCGATTAATCGGTATTCGCTACTCGGCGAATCCCGCATATGTAGCACCGGCTTAATCTTAATAATACCCCGACAATTCTACCCATTGATCAAGGTTACGAACGAGATCGTCAAAACAATGAGTCACTCCTGATTTTCCGACACAACCATTGAAAGCAACATCGAAAGTATTGAAGTATCAAAAATATATGTATCAATATAATATCGAGGTATCGAAAATATTGGTATCGATACATGTCGAAGTATTGAAAATATCGGTATTGACACATATCAAGGTATCGAAAATATCGGTATCGATACATATCGAGGTATCGAAAATATTAGTATCGATACATGTCGAAGTATCGAAAATATCGGTATCAATACATGTCGAAGTATTGAAAATATCGGTATTGACACATATCAAGGTATCGAAAATATCGGTATCGATACATATCGAGGTATCGAAAATATTAGTATCGATACATGTCGAAGTATCGAAAATATCGGTATCGATACATATCGAGGTATCGAAAATATCGGTATCGATACATATCAAAGTATCGAAAATATCGGTATCGATATATTTGATACTTCGATACCTCCGTGCTCTGAATATCGACGATCGATACTTGGTGAGGTATCGATAACCACTTTAAGTATCGATATTTTGCCCAGCCCTAGTGGTTACGCCCGCAGATGGCGGAAACTTTTGATTTTTTTTTTTAATTTAACCGTTAAGAGTGCTGTGGCAGACTTCCGTTTTTAGTGGCCATTAACTGCTTAATTTTGCATAAATTAGTCAATTAGCCGCTACAATGTTACGAATCGCTTTGACAAGGTAAGTGGGTGATTTTTTAACAAATTAACCATTTCTAATTTGCTAGATTTTTCGTCACCACATTATTACGACGATGCAAAACCGTCCAAAACGCTCAAAGTTTCAATAAAAACCACTCGTTTGTTATGAACGATTTTTGTGGTCAATTCCAAAACAAACAAGTATTTCCGTACCCAAGCTTTCTTACAGAGACTCAGACAGAAAGTCTTCAAATGCTTTTTGCCCCTTTCGCAAAGTTTTTCCAGGTAATTACCTATTAAAATTTTCCATAGACGTAACGAAAAAAAAATTACAGGTAGTCAATAACGCAGCTAAGAATGATTCTGAAGCTAAAATCGAGGCGAAATTACTTGCTAGATTATGAAAACTTGGTGCTTTTGGGCTGCAAGTGCCTCAAGAGTTTGGGGGTTTGGGCCTGACAAACACTCAGTATTCGAGAGTGGTTGAAATTGTTGGGGCGTATGATTTGGGAGTGGGAATTACGTTGGCGGCGCACCAGTCAATTGGTTTTAAAGGAGTTTTATTAGTGGGAACCCCAGAACAGAAGGCCAAGTATCTGCCAAAGGTAACTTCTGGAGAATTTGCTGCCTTTTGTCTCACAGAGCCTTCATCAGGCTCAGACGCTGGTTCCATCAAGTGAGTAGAATTAAGTTAATTTAGACACTGTAGCGACCTCTAGTGTAGAATAGATTGTATAGTAGATAGATATAGTGTTGAGGCTAACTGTCAGAGGTCGCTGTCGAAGCGTATAAAAGTCCGGGCGATGTTAGCTCGGCCTCTTTTGCCTTCTGTCGCTCTACAGCTCTACAACTCCTCAGTCGTCAATACCTCATAATAAATAAGTATTCAAGTGCTGCCTTTTCTCATTCATCGATTGACCCAACTCGCTAAAGTGGTGACCCCGAAGTTTTTATTTTGTAAATATATTGAGTTGGAACAAACGAGCTGAGATGGCGACCAACGACACACCAATCAACGATACAGGTATGACTATAGCCCCAAATACCTCAATCAGCACGAACGACTCTCACGTGGGGGAAAGATTCGCTGCAACCGCAGTTTCCCTACCAGCGTTTTGGCCAACAAAGCCCGAATTATGGTTCGTGCTAGTGGAAGCCAGATTCGAATTATCGAACCCCAAGATAACCCAAGAGAGCACGAAATTTTACCACGTGACGTCAGCCTTGCCTCCAGAAGTGGTCGACGAGGTCTCAGACCTGTTACTCCGTAGAGATCCCACGCAGCCCTACACCAAGCTAAAAGAGGCCATAATCAATCGAACCAGCCTTACAGAGTCACAAAGGCTACGACAATTGCTCTCTGGCGAAGAATTAGGGTCCAGGAAACCGACGCAACTTCTTCGACACATGAGACAACTGATCAACAACTTCGGCTATGTAAACGAGGAGGCATTGAAAGAGTTGTTCCTGCAGCAAATGCCAGCATCGGTCAAACCAATATTAGTAACTTTGGACACCAAACTGGAAAATGTAGCGGAGGTGGCGGACAAAATCCTCGAAAATACGCCAGGAATATCAGCTGTGGTGGAATCGAGGATGCCAATATTGCCAATGAAGTCGGACGATTTTTCAAGTGATCCAATGCTGCAATTACTGCAGAAAATGGATCAGAGACTCCAACGCCTTGAGGACCAGTCGTCGTACAGCAGGCAGGAGAGAGGCCGTTCACAGCACCGCTCTGAAGGCAAACCAGAGAGGGGACGCAGCAGATCAAAATCGCAGCAGGCGCGATTCGACGATTGTTGGTACCATTTCAGATTCGGGAACAGAGCCAAGAGGTGCATTAAGCCGTGCAAATTTGGTTCAAAAAACGACGAGGGACAACAGTAGGAGCGGCATACACTGGGTCCCGAACATCGCGCCGCTTGTTCGTGGTGGACAAATCATCTAAAGTCCATTTCCTTATCGATACGGGGGCAGATCTGAGCATTATTCCGGCCTCGTCCATGGAAAGAAGAAAACCAACACATTTCAACTTGCAAGCAGCCGACGGTTCTCCAATAAAGGTTTTTGGTACGAAGAACATTACACTCGATATTGGCCTACGACGACCATTCTCGTGGTCATTTGTGATAGCAGGAGTCACCGAAGCCATCATTGGAGCCGACTTCCTGCACCATTTCAACCTTGGCGTCGACCTCCGACAGGGTAAGCTGTTCGACAACAAAACGTCGCTGAACGTAAAATGCAATTGCAAAACAACTAAGTCGGCGAGCGTTCAGGCCATCGTTGGAAAATCCAAGTACCACTTGTTGTTTCGCAAATTTCCCGACTTGTTGAGACCGTCGCCTTTCCATAAGGAACTAAAACACAACGTGCTGCATTATATTGAGACTAAAGGCCCGTCGATTCATTGCAAACCTCGAAGGCTTGCACCGAAGAAATTGGCGGAAGCAAAGAAGCTGTTCGACGAAATGCTGCAATCGGGAATAATTCAGCCTTCATCATCCCCATGGGCGAGTCCGTTGCACATGGTCCAAAAAGCCGACGATTCATGGAGGCCATGCGGGGACTATCGAGGACTAAATGCCGTTACCGTAGCCGATCGCTATCCCATACCTCACATCCACGATTTCAGTCAAAACCTGGCGGGTAAGACCATATTCTCTTCATTAGATCTGGTAAAAGCGTATCACCAAATACCAGTAAATCCGGAAGATCGCCCAAAAACAGCTGTGACCACACCATTCGGACTGCTCGAATTCACAAGGACTCCGTTTGGGCTAAGGAACGCGAGCCAAACCTTCCAAAGATTCCTCGACCAAGTCTTACGAGGAATGGAGTTTGTTTATGTGTACATCGACGACATTTTGATAGCATCATCGTCTGAGGAGGAACATTTACAACACGTCGAGTTGGTTCTCGAGAGGCTCAACAGTTACGGAATCGCTATCAACCCAGAGAAGTGCATTTTTGGTGCTGAGAAGTTGAAATTCTTGGGCATCGAGGTTTCCAAGGAAGGAATATGCCCGTTGGTAGAAAAAGTACAAGCCATCAATGATTTCCCTCTGCCTAAAAACAAAAATCAATTGCGACAATTTTTAAGTATGATAAATTATTACCGGCGATGGTTACCTGCAGCAGCGCAGTGTCAACAACCGTTAAACAACCTCCTGTCCAAAAGTAACGGGAAGCAGGACATCACCTGGAATGAGGCGGCCGAAAAAGCGTTCCATGCGTGCAAGGAAGAGCTGGCAAAAGTTAGTTTGCTGTCGTATCCAGAGCCCAATGCAGTGCTAAGCTTAGCAGTCGACGCATCAGACAAGGCCGTCGGGAGAGTTCTACAGCAGGAAATCGGAGGAAGTTTCAAGCCAATATCGTTCTTTTCGAGGAAACTGTCGGACACCGAGCAGAGGTACAGCGCCTACGACCGGGAACTGCTGGCAGCCTACAGAGGAATCCAATATTTTAGACACTTCCTGGAGGGCCGGACGTTTACCCTGTTTACGGACCACAAGCCACTGACCTTCGCCTACAAACAGAACCCCGATAAGTGCAGCCCTCGACAGAGCCGACATCTGGATTATGTGTTTCAGTTCACAACTGACATTCAACACATTAAAGGGCAGGATAATGTTCCAGCAGATGCACTGTCTAGGGTCGAAGCGGTAACCAACCTTGATATTAACAGGGAGTCGTTTGCCGACTTACAGCGGCAAGACCAGCAGCTAGAAGCACTCAAGAAGAAGCCGGAGTTCACCTTCGAGGAACTGTCAACTTCCGGACACGAGTCGCTGCTAGTGTATGAAACAACCTCTGGACGCAACCGCCTGTATGTACCCGAAGCCGAACGCAGGAACATTTTTCAGGCAGTCCACAACCTTGCCCACCCAGGAGTCAGGAATACCTCCCAAACAGATCGCCAAGGAGTATTTCTGGCCAGATATGAGGAAAAACATAGCCACCTGGGCACGTGCCTGCATTCCATGTCAGCGAGCCAAGATTCAGCGACATACTCGGGCACCAATTGGAAGATTCAGCAAACCTGATGCTCGCTTCTCACAGGTGCATCTGGACATCGTAGGCCCGTTACCAATGTCGGAAAACAAACAATATCTTCTGACCATGGTAGACCGTTTCACTCGCTGGCCAGAAGCAATTCCAATCAGCGACATGACTGCGGAAACTTGCGCTCGAACGTTCTTTGAGGCATGGGTTGCACGTTTTGGTGTTCCCGCTACAATCACCACCGACCAGGGACGACAGTTTGAATCAGCCCTGTTCAGGAATTTAGCCAATTTAACGGAAATTCAGAAAAACCGGACAACAGCATACCATCCTCAATGTAACGGACTAGTCGAGCGTTTTCATCGCCAGTTAAAGTCAGCCCTGATGTGCCATGAGCGAGCTTGGACGGAAGCTCTACCGTTGGTCCTTTTAGGGATCAGAAACACCATTAAAGAGGACATTAAGGCAACTCCGTTAGAACTGGTCTATGGCGCAACGCTACGTCTACCAGGCGACATAGTGGATCAACCCGTGAAATCCAGCACCTTGGACGCAGCAGATTTTGTGTCGAAACTACGGCATAAAATGCAACTGCTGCAATTTCAACCGACTTCAAGGCACGGCAACAACAAAACTTACGTGCCGAAAGATTTAAGTGGGGTCAAATTTGTTTTCCGCAGAATCGACCATGTCCAGAAAATGCTAAAACCTCCCTATGAAGGACCGTTTGAGGTAATCGAACGGAACGAAAAATTTTTCGTAATTCAAAACAACGGGAAACGTCAAACTGTCACAATTGACAGATTGAAGCCGGCATACGTCGAACTCAGTGACAACATCAAGAACACAAAAACCCTGGAGAAAAGCGCTCCAGTGCGCGCGCGTGAACGTGAAAACAGTGAGATAGTGCGCGCTTGTGACTCGGAAAGTGGCGGTAATGCGCCACAATGTGCGCCACAGCCACAGCGCGAGACAGAGACACGCTCCGGCCGACGAGTAAGATTCCCCGCAAAATATTGCAATTTAGTTAAGATTAGAAAAATTTAAGTTGTAAATAGTTAGGTAGTTGTCATTTATATACATAGTTTTGATAAGTTTAATCATAAGTTGTCCTTGTTTATTTTCATTTATGATTAGTTATTATTATTAGTACTACATATTGTTCTATCGTTCGCTCTCTCACTGGAGGGGGAGTCATGTAGCGACCTCTAGTGTAGAATAGATTGTATAGTAGATAGATATAGTGTTGAGGCTAACTGTCAGAGGTCGCTGTCGAAGCGTATAAAAGTCCGGGCGATGTTAGCTCGGCCTCTTTTGCCTTCTGTCGCTCTACAGCTCTACAACTCCTCAGTCGTCAATACCTCATAATAAATAAGTATTCAAGTGCTGCCTTTTCTCATTCATCGATTAACCCAACTCGCTAAAACATATTGATTGTCCTCCATAACATTGAAACTGTGATTCTTTGGTAGATCTCGAACTATTTTGTCACCTGACGGCAGGCACTTTATTCTCAACGGCTCCAAAATCTTGATTGTCAATGGCGGTATAGCTAAAATAATGACTGTCTTTGCTCGAACTCCGGTTACTGACACGAAAACCGAAAAAACCGTCGATAAAGTTACAGCTTTCATCGTGGAGCGGTCCTTTGGCGGTGTAACCAGTGGTCCGCCTGAAAACAACATGGGCATCAAAGCTTCCAACACAGCTAAAGTCTATTACGAAGATGTTAAGATACCGGTCGAAAATGTCTTGGGGGGTCTTGGTAACGGAGTTAAGGTCGCTATGAGTATTTTGAACAATAGTCGATTTGGTATGGCGGCCACCATGTCAGGCACTATGGCCGCCTGTATAAACAAAGCTGTAGAATTTGCTACTCAACGAAAACAGTTTGGATTAACAATAGATTCTTTTGGAACAACCCAAGAAAAAATTGCCCGCATGTCGATTCTTCACTACGTTACGCAATCTATGGCGTACATGATTTCTGAAAATATGGATTCAGGGTCAAAAAATTTCTACTTGGAAGCTGCCATTTCAAAGGTAGTATTTAAAAATTAATAATGGTGATGCTTTAATTTAAAAATTTTAGTGTTTTGCTTCAGAAGCTGCTTGGTATGTCTGCGATGAAGCAATTCAAATTTTGGGAGGAATGGGGTATATGAAGGAAGCTGGTTTAGAGCGGGTTCTGAGGGATTTGAGGATCTTCAGAATTATCGAAGGCACCAACGACATCCTGCGGCTTTCTATCGCACTAACGGGTACTTAACCCTGTCTAATTTTGAAAATTAATTGAAGTTTTTAAGAAACCTCAAATTAGTAATGTTGTTTTTGTAACGCGGAACGCTCCTCGCGGGGAACGCTCCCCACTACTGCGTGGATCGCCAGCGCGCGCGGCGCGGTTGACAGCTGACAATAGAACGACATTGCTGTAATTATAACGTGATATTGTTAATAAACGTTACATGGTGTCAGAAGTTAAGAATAATGCCCAACCATCCCGTGAAGGACGTAGAAGCAAGAATGGACAACGGCGTGCAGGGTTTGAGGCCCCCAAAACACCTATTAATTTCCACGGAAATGAATGTGCAATGGAGGAACTGGAAGCAACAATTCGAGTGGTACGCAACGGCCACTATGTTGCAGAACAAACCTAAGGAAGTACAAGCAGCCACGTTCATGGCAGCCATTGGACCTGATGTCATAACGATCTACAACAATTTTAACCTATCGGAGGCTGAAAAAATCAACATAGAAACAATTAAAAGCAAATTCGACAGCTACTTCACTCCGAAGAAAAACGTTTCGTTTGAAAGGTATAGTTTTTTCAGGATGGTACAAACAGAAAACGAATCTTTTGACAAATTCCTTACTAAAATTAAATTTCAAGCAAAAACATGTGAATTTTCAACGCTCCACGATAGTTTAATTAAGGACAAAATTGTCTTTGGAACTAAGTCTGACCAAGTTCGAGAGAAATTACTCACCGAAGAAAATTTGACCCTGGAAAAAGCAGTCTCAATATGCAAAGCTAGTGAAACAGCCTCCAAACAGCTACAAGAACTGCAAGAACAGGAAGTAGTCAACGCGGTTAAGAAGAACGAAGAATTCGACTGCAAGCGGTGCGGAAGAAGACACGGGTTTAGAAACTGCCCAGCCTACCAACAACAATGTAGTAAATGCAAGAGACCCGGCCACTTTGCAGCGCAGTGCAAAGCAAGGGATACTCTCCAAAGTAGAAAGAAGGTACGTGAAGTAGCTGACGAAAATTCCACTTCAGAGGACGAGGAAGTCTACTACGTCAAATCAGTCGGCGAACACCGCAAATATGACAAGTGGACGGAAACCATCAAAGTGGGTAAGAAAAAACTCACAGTCACTTTAGACACAGGTGCACAATTGCAATGTACTATCTCTAAATGTAGCTAACATCTTAGGAGCCAAACTAAGAAAATCTAAAACAAAACGCCTTATAGGATTCACAGATCACAAGATTGATGTGTTAGGCGATGCCGTCGTAACGGGCAAATTACAAGGAAACATAGTTAACGTAAATTTTAAAGTTGTTAAAGAAAGAGTAACAGCAATACTAGGAAGGAAGACTTGTGAAGAATTGGGACTTATCATGAGAATTGGCAAACTTGCGGAAATCACAGGAGCCGAAAAAATATTCAAAGGAATCGGATGCTTAAAAAACTATCAATATGACATTGATCTGGTAGAAAATCCTGTATTCGACATCAAGCCTTCTAGAAGAATTCCCCACAAGATAAGAAGAGAAGTCAAAGAAGAGTTGGACTCTATGGAGAAGAATGGAATCATCAAACCGATCAAGGAACCGACACCCGTGGTTAGCCCAATGGTCCTGGTGCGGAAGAATAACAAAACAAGAATATGCATCGACCCGTCCGACCTCAACAAAAATATTCTAAGAAGGCACTATCCTTTAAAAACTATAGAAGAGATTGCAGCAAAAGTAAGCGGCGCAAAATACTTCACGCTGTTGGATTGCAGACGAGGATTCTGGCAAATAAAGGTGAGTGAAAGAACGCAGAAATATTTAACGTTCTCAACACCCTGGGGAAGATACTGTTGTCTTAGATTACCCTTCGGGCTCGCTTCAGCACCGGAAGTCTTTCAAGACGCAATGAACATGCTGTTAGGAGACTTGCCAAACACAGAATGCTCAATGGACGACATATTTCTCTATGCAAAAACTGAAGATCAGCTAAAAGAAACAACGTTCCGAGTAATGGAGAAATTAGAAAAGTCCGGTCTGAAATTGAATTACGAAAAATGTATATTTAAGGCCACAACCATAAAGTTTTTGGGACACTTATTTACTCAACATGGATTGGCGGCTGACCCATCTAAACTGACAGCCGTACAAAATCTGAAACCTCCGGAAAACTCTAAGGAACTGCAACGACTATTAGGCGTGGTTACTTATTTAAATAAGTTCATTCCAAATTTATCGGAACTTACAGCCCCACTGCGAGAGTTGTTGCACAAAGGAATTGCTTGGACCTGGGAGGTGGATCAAGAGCGAGCATTTCAGAAAATAAAGGAAGTGTTAACTAGCCCCCCAGTATTAAAGTTTTACGAAGTGGATAAAGACGTTGTCATGTCAGTAGATGCCAGTTCAAAATGTTTGGGAGCAGTATTGATGCAAGAAGGCCAACCAATTGCTTATGCCACCAAGACTTTAACGCCAGCTCAACAAAACTATCCCCAAATTGAAAAGGAGGCTCTAGCCATACGGTTCGCCTGCACTAAATTTCACGAGTATATTTACGGACACCGGATCACCATTGAAACTGACCATAAACCTTTAGAGGTGATATTTAAAAAGTCGCTTCAGAGCGCACCTCCGAGATTACAGAGACTTATATTCGACGTACTACAATACAATCCGAAAATAGTTTATATCAAAGGAACACAAATCCCAATAGCCGACGCACTCAGCAGAGATTGTATCCCTAATCCTACTGAAGAGAATGAAGAGGAAGAGTTGGAAATTCAAATTGTACTGTCAATGTCAAAAGAAGTCAGAGCAGAAATAGAAAATGCCACCAAACACGACCAGGAAATGATTGAGTTAATCAACGTCATACAAAGAGGCTGGCCCGAAACGAAAGAGGAACTTCCCGACGCGATCAAACATTATTTCAACTTTAAGGAACAACTCTCTCATTATGATGGGATTGTATTCAACTCCGACAAAGTAGTTGTCCCAAAGCCCCTCATCCCAAGCATGCTCAAAAAATTACACCAAGGACATCTCGGAATACAGAGCTGCCTCAGACGAGCACGGCAGGTTTTATATTGGAGAGGTCAAGCTTCGGACGTTGAAAACTACATCAAAAATTGCAAAGTATGCGAAAAAACCCAACGAAAAAACATTAAACAACCAATATTGACAAAGCCCATTCCGACTCGGCCCTGAGAAATTGTTGCCAGCGATCTTTTCAACCACAAGGGTGTAGAATATCTCCTCATCACCGACAGCTACTCAGAGTTCATCGATTTCGAGCGGATGCGAAGCCAGACGAGCAACGAGGTAATAAGTCAACTAAAAAAGTGGTTTGCAGTTCACGGAATCCCGGAAATACTGGAGTCTGATAATAACCCTCAATATTCATCTAGAGAATTTGATCAATTTTCCAAGGATTGGTGTTTCCAACATTCTACGTCTAGTCCAAATCATCCCCGTTCAAACGGACTAGCAGAAAGAAGCGTGCAAGTGGCCAAAAACATCTTGAGAAAATGTTCTCTGGATAAATCAGATATACAGATGGCACTTCTAAACTTCCGAAATACCCCGAGAAACGACCTAATTGGCTCTCCAAATCAACGCATTATGAGTCGGGAAACCAAAACCAAATTGCCTACTCCTAAATCAAGACTAATGCCAAAAGTTATCAAAGATGTCAACCGTCACCTGACCATCCTGAGACAGAAACAAAAACAACACGCCGATAAAGGATCCCGAAGTGACATTCCATTAAAAGAAGGCGAAAGAGTGCGCTGGCAGAAATCCAACAGAAATTGGGAAACTGGTACAGTTACAGAAGTCCAGAATCCAAGATCAGTGATCATAAAAACCGATGCTGGTATTACTCTTCGCAGAAACTCATCGCAGCTGCACCGCACTGAAGTTAAACTGCAAGATCCAACAGTCGCAGTTCCTTCTGGTAACCTAGAGTCTACGAACGAGACATCACCGGAAGCAAATCCCGAGACACCTGATTCTTTGTCAACCCTTAGTAACGACCCAAACGGCCCCGACAGAGTCGTTGACCCTCTTTCCCGACCCGAGCCTACACCATCTGTTGGTTACTCAGTTACCAGGTCGTAAGGGTCGTCAAACCTCCGGAGAGGCTCGCCTTTTGAAGGGAAGATGTAACGCGGAACGCTCCTCGCGGGGAACGCTCCCCACTACTGCGTGGATCGCCAGCGCGCGCGGCGCGGTTGACAGCTGACAATAGAACGACATTGCTGTAATTATAACGTGATATTGTTAATAAACGTTACAGTTTTTACTTTTCTCAGGTATTGAATACGCTAAAGCGCACTTGAAGGAGTTGCAGAACGCCTTTAAAAACCCCATCGTTAACTTGGGGTTGATCTTTGAGGAAGAGTCAAAGAGAGTGGCGAGATCCGTTAGTTTGTCTTCAGTTCCTTCCATGGACCATTTTGTGACTACGGACCTGGCAAATTCCGCCACGCTTTTAGCTAAGGTTGGTGATTAAATGTAAAAATTGCTCTTAGTTTTGTTAAATTTTTAGAAAGTAGACGCTTTTGGTCAGACCGTCGAAATGGTTTTACTCAAATACGGAAAAAACATTGTCAATAAACAATTCATTTTGAATAGGCTGGCGAATTCAGCTATTGACATTTACACAAGCGCCTGCGTTCTGTCAAGAGCCATTAAGGCGATTAAGGAAGGGCTTTCGAGTGCTAGTCATGAAAAGTGAATGAAAAGGAATCCTGGGTTTTGGAGGTAACTAGAATCTGTTTAGCAAATTTTAGTTTAAATTTTGTCATTCTTAGGCCACCGCCAGGATCGATCTTAATCTCCAAGCAATTGCTTCGGACAAACACTTGGACAACTTTACCAAATTGAAGATTATTTCCAAGAACGTGTGCTATAACGGGGGAGTCGTGCAATTGAACCCTCTTAAAGTTTAATTTTAATATTTTAATATTTATTTTTCATTTCCTTATCTGTTATCAGTTATTACCAATAGCTATTTTTCATATGTTCATATGTTTCACATGCTTTTAAATACTTTAAATACTACTTTTAAATGCTTTTCTAAATAAAACTTGCGATGCATCAGAAGCTGTTTTTTGAAGATGAGTTTGATTTTTGAGATAAGCTTATTTGTAATTTTTTTTGTGGAAACGCCATATTTTATGTAATTTGACCATTTTCCACAAAATAAAAATCTCGACATAAGCCTACAATATTTTAGACAATTAGGTACGTAGCTCAGTTCATAGAGGGAGCTTCGTCGAGTAGCTAAAAGGCCCTCTAGAGGAGGTAAGCTGAAGTTCGTACCCTTCCTGCCTCTTTTACTTGTGTAGAATTTGAAAACACGTCAGGAAAAGTAGGTAATAAGTCTTTATTTATAAAGCGATGTTGGATAAAAATTAAAACGTTAAAACTCAATATCCCGCTTGTTAATGTGGCCGTTCGAAAGATTCAAAACGAGTCAATTTTGCGGTAATTTTGTTCGTACAAATTGGTTCTTCTAGATGTGATGAAGAAAATGTAAATATAGCACAAGAAAGAGAAAATATGGTAAAAGTGCTTCTGATGGCTTGCTTCAACATTCTCTTTATGGTTACTGCATAAAAAATTCGTAAAAATGACTAAATTTTCCTATCACATTCTTCCGCTCTATTTTCCTCAATTTATTTATTTTTATCCAAAATCTAGCTTAAGCACTAGACAATCATATGTTCAAAATATTATTGATTTCAATCGAGTCGTTATTGAGATTTGTTCGAGATAGAATCAGTGAAGAATTCCTTGATTTGGTAGTAAGAATAATATCAAAGCAACTTATTTAAAACATTTTTTCTATATTTTCTCTTTCTTGCTGTATTTTTGCATTTTCTTCATCACAGTCAATTTGTATGAACAAAATTGCCATAATTGAGATCCAAGTTAGGGGATTGGGTCTCAGAGGGGCTGTCTGTCTATATCGAGTAGGCAGTTGTGCTAGTGGTCCGGGCGGGGGATGTATAAGGGTCACCCACGTGTTTGTGCCGTGCGGGGCGACCTGTGAGGGTGGATGAGGCAATCTTGGTGGTTGAGCCCGCCCTGGGGTACGCCTCAGGTGGTGGACAACACACCACTTTGGCCCGGATTTCAGCCAAGACAGGCGGTCAAGGCCTATCCTGACCTTGATCAATCGGCTGTGCTGTCCCGTCAGAGGGCCAGCAGGGTGAGCTTCTGGGGTGAAAGGGGCACACAGTCGGCCGGTGGCCTATGCTTATGAGGTCTGCCGGTCCGGCTTGTGTGTTGTTGATCCTTGGAAGCTATATCTGCTATATCCTCCGGGTAGCCCTGGCGTCGAGAACCGACGTCCCCTGGTTGGACTCCATGGTGGGTGGGGAGCCCGGAGGATGAAGCACAAAAACCATGTATGGATAGCAGAAACAAGGAAATAAGCGACGAGGTGGTAGCGGGCGAGGTGTATGCCTCACCGTTGCTGCCTGCAACAAGACCCTGCGTGGGAAAGACGACACCACGGAGGGAACAAACTACCCGGTACCCGCGGAAACAAACGCAGTAGTGAGTGTTGAGAAATTGATGAGTTATAAACTAAAATTGGGCCGGGGTCATAAGTACCTCATATAACTCATATAGGACTTTGTGATGTTTATTCCCCCCCCCCCCCCTTCTCCACATTTTGGTGGTATATGGGAATCTGGTATTAAATCAATAAAGGGGCACCTCAAACGCATTTTAGGTAATACGCTTGTTACCTATGAAGACTTCTACACTTTGTTTAGGTACTCGAATAGAGGCAATTTTAAACTCCCGTCCGCTAATACCCTTAAGCAATGACCCAAATGACATGACCGCGCTGACACCTGGTCATCTGTTGCTCGGGTCAGCACTGACTGCACCAGCCGATCCCGATTTGCTGCTTATCAAGTCCAACCGCCTAACCGGCTGGCAGCATATGAAGCAAATGCGGCAACATTTTTGGACCAGGTGGTCCCGCGAGTACTTATCCAACCTGCAGCAACGCACTCGATGGCCAAATAAGTCATCCAGTGCACCGCAAATCGGCACCTTAGTCCCGATACACGAGGATTTTGCTCTAGAAACATTCCTTTTCCAAAATTATTATGTTTAAATGGAGGCTTATTTTGAAGCAATGGACCGATAATATTTTTATATTTCTCTGATCTACTCCCTTGAATTTGACCATCTGGTTTGAAATGTTGCTTAATTGCATTACTTTTTAACAAAATTACTTTATAATTTGCCAAATCTACTTTAGTATAACAATGACAAACATTTTTAAACAATAACTCATAAAGACCCCGAGTTCCCTTATATGTAACTCCTTCTATCAACAAGTCTGCCCCCTGAAACTGAACCTCAGCACTTCCTATGTAATATTTCTCACGAAAACTATCGTGATGTATTCCAGTTCTTTGATCAAATAAATTTTGTTTATCACGAATCATACTGGAAATGTATTCACGAGGCAGTTCATGGAATTCTTTCAAATAGTTCTTGAAAATTGGTGTATTAACAATATTCTTCAAATTTTGCCTGCTCTCATCCACGGATTTATCTAAAATTTCTTGAAATGAATCATCAATCTTATCATCGGGGTTGTCTTCAAAAGTTTCCTCTTTCGATGAAAAAATTGGTGATGATGATGCAAAACTTGGTTCTGCAATAGTATTAGTTGGTTTCTTCATATCTTTTATTTTGGCATTCAACTTGGAAACTTTCATGGCTATTCTTTTGTCTGCTTGTAATAATTCTTCTAATTTTGTCTCATTCATCAATGGTGTCATTTCATCCTTTTCCTTCTTCATCATAATCAAATTATCGGCAATATTCCCCAAATGTTTGGTAATAGGTGAATAAGTTTTCTCTCGTTGTATTTGAGTCTCCTTAAGCGCTTGCAATTTACGTTTTAAATCTTTCCTCTTTTTTAACAATCTCTTTGTTACATCAATTTGCGCTTCCATGGTTTCACACACACCTCTCTCAAGCAACTGATTATATTACGTCTCTTAAACGCTTTATACCCTTGGATAAATATATGAATCAAATGCCATTCTATATCTACCATTATTAATTTGACTATCTTTATCGATCACAAGAAAACCATACTTGTCTTTCCAACAAACTGAACAGATTTCCTGAAATTTTGCATATGTTAAATCTGTATTGATAATATGCTCCTCATATACATGTTTCAAATTTAAATTGTCTTGTTTGAATAAAATTATAAGATTGGCGTTGTCACGTATTCGATGTTTTGGTATGCGAGTGTAAGTTTGACAAAGATAGAATGAGTCTACGTTTCTATGTCGACCCATACTAAAGTATTCCCTCATAATATTCTGTTTGTCACATGCAACATCATCAAATATAAATATTGAATTTGGTTTGGCTTCGTGCGGTGGGGGTATATTGCTTTCCAAACTACTAAACGCATAATAATTTATGTTTTTAATTGGTTTTAAAAGCTTTTCCAAATACTGATATTTCGGTTGAAACAATGACTTTAAAAATATATAGATGTTTTCGAATTTCAGCCCATTTCGATGTTCTATTAGACTAATCATAACGTTCGTTTTGCCACAATTTGATGGACCAACAATCAAGCATCTTATGGTGGAAGGTTGAATATCACTCTGTCTCTTAAAAGATGAACTGAATTCAATGTCATTATTATTTACCGGTAGAACGGTATGTTGTTGAACTATTCGCATGTTGAACTGATAAGAGTCTACATGATGCTTGGGTATAAATAGAGGATAGTTGTTTGAAAGTGTTCAGTTCGATGGGTGCGTCATCGAATAATGCTTGTACACGATAAGAAGAAGAAGAAGAAAAGTGGTCGTGGTATTTTGAATTCAACAATCAATAAACTACCTTTTGAACTGCATATACCGGGATATAGATTTTGCGGTCCGGGAACAAAGTTATCAAAGCGATTGTCTCGAGGAGATCAGGGCATCAATAAGCTAGACGAGGCGTGCAAAGTTCATGATATAGCGTATGGTCAAGAGAGCGATTTACAAAACAGACATAACGCTGATCGAATCTTATTGGAACAAGCCAAAGCCAGATTACATTTGTCGGACGCTTCATTTGGTGAAAAGACGGCTGCGTTGGCAGTAGTGGGTGCTATGAAAGCAAAAGTCAAGCTTAGGATGGGATGTAAACGCTCAATGAAACGGGGACGAGGGTTAAGTTTTAAGAATGTCGCTAATAAAACAAAAGCCGCTCTTAAAGGTAAACAATTTCATAATGTTAGTGATGCAATTAAGGTTGCAGTAAAGGTGGCAAAAGCCATTAAAGGTAGGAAGAAGATAAAGCCTCCGGTACGCGTTATACCAGTACCCAAATCTGGTGGTTTCCTCCCATTAATACCGATATTTGCTGCTTTGAGTGCTTTAGGGGCAGTTTCAAGCGGCACAGCCAGCATAGTGAAAGCGGTCAACAGTGCAAAAGCGGCGGCTGAGGAATTAAAGGAGAACCAGCGACATAACAAACTGATGGAATCAGTTGCTTTGGGTAAAGGATTATATTTGAAACCTTACAAACAGGGTTTGGGTCTTTTTTTAGCACCCCCCAAATATCAAAGAATCTACCCATAATACTTACACTTACGTGCACTTACAAATTTAGATTTGATAAAGTATGTAAAACAATTAAAAATTCCCCACTTTTGTGGTGTGTTTATGAGAAACCACCTTCCAACCAATAAAGTACACACCAATGAATGTGGAATTATAAATTTAGATGATAAAATTGGTCCGCGAACTCATTGGACTGCATATAGAAAATGTGGAATAAATGCAATATACTTTGATAGTTTTGGTAATTTACGTCCACCATTGGAATTGGTTCGATATTTAAATAGTAATGGACCTTGTAAAATTATTTACAATCATGAAAGATTACAATCATTCGTTACTGTCAATTGTGGACATTTATGTTTAGAATTCCTATATATTAGTCAAACAATTTGATCTAGGTGATTAGTCGTCAAGTAGTGTGCGACATGTTTTATACTTTCTCCTTTACCGGCACAGAATCAGTGCTCATCAATAAGTTCTATCCACCTATTAATTTAGAGGATGGTGTAGAATACGTTATGGGATTAGTCAATATGGAGGCATACAATTCGTTTCCGAATATTCACAGTACAAACAATAAATTTCATTTTGTACAAGATGATGGTAAAAGGGTTCACATTGAAATTCCCGAAGGTTCCTATGAAGTTGATGATATCAATAGATATCTTAAAAATCAATTGATTGAATCTCAGGACAACTCTGTCACTGTTCCCAACATAAGAATTAAAGGCAACAATAACACTTTAAAAACGGAAATCAAATGTACATTTGACATTGATTTTAGTAAACCGAATTCAATTGGATCTCTGTTGGGTTTTAAACCGCGCAAATTAACTGCAAACAAGATTCACATATCTGATTATCCAATAAAGATTATAAATGTAAATGCCTTATGTATCGAGTGCAATATAGTAACAGGTACATATAGAAATGGTGAACTGGTTCATATTATTCATGAATTTTTCCCAAAAGTACCACCCGGCTTTAAGATTATAGAAACGCCCTCAAATGTTATATATTTACCAATCAATACGAGTCAGATAGATCAAATAACACTTAAAATAACCGATGAGAATGGTAAATTGGTTAATTTCCGCGGAGAAGTGGTAACGATAAGACTTCATCTTAAGAGAAAGCGTGATGGGAATTAGATTTAACAATCAGATTAGTGGTGGTGGTAATATAAGAGGGTTCAATAACAACAATAGTAGTACTTCTTGTTCTGAAGTGAAACGGTTAACATCAGTTAATAGGGCATTCTTGTTATCAATCGGTTTAAAACCACTAGTTTGAATGATGAATTTCGATATATTGAATGTGAATGAAAAACCGGTTTTTGACAATTCCAGTGTTTATGCTGAAAACCGTACGCATCAACCCTATGCATCGACTTCTCTCAACAATAACGATGAAATTCGCATGCCTCTTGAACAACAAGATGTCTACACATTACCATGGTGCAGTTTTCTCTACTTCGAAGGGAAAATAACTACAACTACAGCCGAAGGAACAACTCCTGCAGCATCGGCAACAACCGTTGGAAAATTTGTCAACAACGGAATCGCACTGTTATTTGATGAAATTCGCTATGAACTTGGTGGAGTGGTCATCGATCGTGTGCGAAATCCTGGTATTGCGTCAATCATGAAGGGATATGTTTCATTGAATAAAGGCGACTCTACACGTCTTCAAAATGCCGGATGGTTCCCGAAAACTGAGTCTACAATCGTGGATAGCTCATCGGGACAATTTAATGCTGTTATACCCTTAAGAATGCTCATGGGCTTTTGCAAAGATTTCAAAAAGATTGTTTTGAATTTACGTCAGGAATTAGTGTTGATTAGAAGTAATAATGATATCAATGCAATAATTAACACAAATAAGAATAAAACTGTCAAAGTTGAATTGTATAAAGTTCAATGGAAAATGCCTCATGTGTCTGTATCGGATTCGGAACGTTTAAAATTAATTGATTGTATACAGGGATCTTGATATAGCATTTAGAGGATGGGAGCTGCACGAGTATCCAATGTTGCAACAGACCCAACAGCATACTTGGGCAATAAAGACATCTACACAAATTGAGAAGCCTCAATTTGTAATTTTTGGCTTTCAAACCAACCGAAAGAATAATTCCGAAAAGGATTATACTCGTTTCGATCATTGCAAGTTGTCCAATATCTTAATTCAGAAATGTATCCATATGATAACTTGAATATAAATTTTGCTAGTAATCAATATGCTATCTTATATGAAATGTATACGAAATTTTGCGAATCATATTATGAGAGGGAAAGCGATCCGATATTCACTCCGTCAGAATTCAAAACTATAGCACCTCTGACGGTAATTGATTGTTCAAAGCAAAATGAAATTTTAAAGAGGGGTGCCATAGATATACGATTAGAATTTGAAACTAATAAAAACATTCCAGTAAACACTACTGCATTCTGTCTTATATTGCATGATAGATTAGTTAAGTATAATCCATTAACTAGTGCTGTACGAATATTGTAAAGGTTATGAAATAAAACATGTATAACTTATATGATTTCTTTTATTTTATTACCTATTCACAATAGTTTGAAAGTAATAATGACAAAGTATTCTCGTAATCGCTCAATGATGTCGATGGCCATGGGGTGGAGCACGGTCCACAGGTCCAACCCAACGGAGTTCCAGGATTTTCAAATCCCTTCTTGATGTTTCCATTTAACCAATTCATAATTTCTCAATGTTTGCTGCTTTTTATCGGTTGAAATTTATACTTTAAATTATTTAATTTTAAAATTTTCATAAAATTATTTAAAGCAGTATACTTTGCCAAATATGCATCTCTACATATTACATCATCAATGAGATAATCAAGATTTTTATAGTTTCGAATGATATTTTGTAATGAATAGTCTTTAGTAGAGTTGTATTTTGAAGTTAAACTATAAATTTCATTTGCTTCATTCTTTGACAATAACCTATACAAATATGATAAATGGGTATCATTATGACACAATTTGTATTTGTTTACAATATAGTTAAGTGCATTAAAAGATATTAATGCTTTATTTTCATTTTTGCAAGCATTTACTACATTCTCAATGTACCTATCCATTCTTTGCTTCCTCTTCAGTATGGTGGTAATCACATTTATTCCTCGGTTTGAATCATCATTGTTGTTAGTGGCAGCCCAATACAACACTTCATTAGGTAACATCACGTTAAGATGATTCAGTATGTCATTAACAAATTGCTCTTCCTTCAGAATGTTTGCTCTGATGAGATATTGTTTGTACACTTTTGCTTTTGCACTATTGATTTCCATGTACAAGTCCATCATCAGAGCTGACTGATTCTGCATTTTGCTTGAGTGTGAACTAATAATTTAGTCCGACATGAATGCGTCTTTTATATACATGACTTCCCCTTCCAACGATTCTTCTCAACCTGTTTGATATCCCCACGGTTTTGTATCGGCATGAGGATAGTTCAAGATGCGTTTATCATCGTGAGAACTGAGAACAATTTTATTTTGCTTGATTGAATACACAAAATGATTTTTAGATTTAATGAGCCGTTGCTGCCTTTCCAATATGATATTGTCAAACAGACATTGCTTGTAATCGTTAAAAGTAATTTTTTTAATTGAACATGCAGTTGTTCCTTTAGATTTTTTAATTATTGATTTCTTTTGATCATCAACCTTGTACGAATACATTTTAGCTCGAAGTCCTACAAATTCCAACATGATTCTCCCATTATTTTCATCCTTCATAAGACCTGGCACTTTCTTGTTGGCCAATTCAATATTATACACATTATTGGGATCATAATCGGAGGTATCAAATCGATAAATGTCCTGTTTAATACATTGATAAATATCTTCCACAGTAAACTTATAGATTAAACTATCCGTATCAGTGTACAACAATTTTGCCCTATCACCAAATTTATTTACAATATATTCATAATGAAATTCATAGAGGAATGTTTTTGATATGTCTAAAATACAGAATCCCGTATAAATAGGCTTGTTTAAATACACTTCTAATTTATTCATTTCTATAATTGCCATATCCTCTTCGAACAAAATGGAACTGTGAAAGTTTGGTTTGGAAATTAGTGAAGATGCCCCCCAACGCCCTTCCCACTTTGTGACCAACCTAATGTCTCTATGCTTTCTCACATCTTTCATGCATTTTCCATAGACGCAATTGTTCATTAGTTTATAGAAAATCATTTTTCGATTGTTGTCTCAATAAAGTGTTTAAATCAATATATTTTTTTAACCATGGACATTGCTTGAACTTCAAAACTCTATTAATTCTAGTCAATTTTATGCCATATTTCAGATACATTTTCAAGTTTCTATAGTGTATGATATAGTTAGATTTTGAATAGAGAGTAAGTAGCAATTTCTTTTGTTTAGATTTTGATGTTGGTGGCACCATATGTTCCGGTGCCAGAGGTAGATCGCTATGTGTTTCATGCAAGTGTATTGGATATTCCAAGTCGCAATCAAAGATATAACCGATATGGGAATTATCCAAAATGTTCATGTCAACATTATCAAAATTATCCACAAATTCAAATTCACCGTAGGGCAAATACTGCGACATGGCAGCTCCATACAAATTATTGACGTCATAGTACATTAAATAAGTCGATTCTTGATAGGGATCGTATAAATCACCCATGTACTTATTGTTTGCTTTAGCATATCTGTTGGAATATTGAGCTACTCCTCCACGTATGCCACGTTCAATGAACATGGCTTTATCTATGTCGGTTAACAGTTTCAATTCTATTTTGGAAGTTTTCAACATTGCATCAAAGGCAAGACCAGGAGGTGTATAATAATGAAAAGCGTCCAGCTCATATGTATTTAGACAAGTATTTCGGAAAGATTCAAAGATATCTGCCAGCAAAAGAACATCTGTTTTCAAGTACAAATCTGAGTATTCACCAAATGTTTGAATGTTAAAAGTCTTCCATACTTTGTTTGCATGCAGATAATTTTCATCAGTTATCTCTTCATCATAAAGCATACTGTAAAAATCTTTTTTGGATGGCAAATGAGTTTCATCAAGTCTCTCCCAACTATCTACATAATCGTATGGAAAAACACCCTTTCGAATCAGTAAATTGAATTGTTCATCATTTGGATAATGCGCTCTAGTAATACATTTTTGATCATCTTTTAAATTGGACGATAATTTATCTATGCTGCTCGCCATAAAACGGAATGAATCGATGAATCGCAAATTGACTTGCGTACCGTCTACATATTTTGTAAAGGAAATATACTTTTCTTTGTTAATTGGTAATAATTGCATTTTACCGGGAAATCCTGCAGCTAACTCCCTAACGATAAAATGTGAATCGTACCCACTTAAATTATGAAAAATAACCAGTATAGCATGGGAGTCTTGATAATTTAAATTACAATGTTGATGTGCCGGTCCTCGATACTTTCCCGTTCGATGATCATGATCACGGACTTTAATGTCAACATCTGAAATTGGTTTCTCACAAACATGACACTTGTTGCTAGCGGAGAAATGTATCACCTGTTCATCAGTCAATGTTTCCATGGGTTTGATATCGTTGAAAATGTCATTACAATATCTAGCAATCCCTTCTAATTGTTTAACGAACCATGTGATACAATCTTTACCTCGATACATTTCAAATTTTTATAGAGAATTATCGTATGAACATGTAATATGCCACACTGAATGCCGTATGCTTTTGGTAAGATAGAGTTTTATTTTGATATTGTTGGTGATTCTCATATTTCTCCAGGATACTTTCAATATCGGCATAAATTACAAATGAAACTTTCTCCTTATTTCTATGATTTTTGAAGAACAAGTATTTATCTTTCTCTTGGGGTAATTTTACGAAAGAATTAGTTAAAATTTGACAAGTATTAATGTGTTTTTCAAGTAAGTCATTTGTTGTGAAATGATTTAAACATCTATCGCAAAGAAAAGACTTACCTTTATGATAGTTTATGGATAGCTGTTTAGAAAAGAGTCCCGACATATTTTTAATCCACGTAAAATGATATAACATATTATTCTGATAAAGTTCAACGTCATTGGTATGGTTTTCAACAGGTAACATTAACAAATTAATCGCCGGTTGCTTGCTGGTAAAATTATTACTTAAGCGACATGGTAATACTTTGGATTTTTGTATGCAATACAGATTAATTGCTAAATTATTGATTTTTTCAAATTTCTTGATACCTTTGAGGGTAATAGGAAAACCAATATCTTTATATTGTAAACATGACGTGTAATGTGGATACGATGATGTTCGTTCTGAATGTTTATCTGCTGGATAGAGAGCTGAAATTATTGCCCAAAGAAAACAATATTCATCATTATTTCGCACATTTACTATGGAACGTTTTTTTAAAAGAAAATTTGGAAGTTTTACAAATGTCGAATAGCCACCCTTTATGGGAATGAATACTAACGTATTCATTCCCATAAAGGGTGGCTATTCACTTTCAATCCCAATATTTCTAGTAAAGCCCAACCGGAATCTTTTTCAGCAAATTCTTCAAGTTTAGTCATTAATTTATCAATGAAATTTTCTTGATACCACTTTTTCAAATCCGTGGATATATCAATGGTTTCATTTTTCGTTGCAAAAGTTTTCAGATCAACATCACCACTTTGAGGTTTGATAAAGTTACCCGATAAAATTACATTTACTTTTAACATTGATTTATTAATTTCAGATTTACGTTTTATTGAGAAGCATTTGAATGCTTTTCTTAAGAATACAAGAGGGTCTTTAATATTTAAATTAGCAATAAATCCAGTATTTAACCTACCATTGAAACATGATTCAACATTTTGCCAGGATAAATGTTTATGAAAAGTAGCAGTAGATACACCTCCGCCAGATTTTCTAGTAAAATCTTTTCTCATATGTCTCAGTTTTACACGAAAACATTTCAAAATTCCCAAATTGGCTTCCAGAGAGTTTTGATTTTCATATTGATTGCTTTCATGAATTTTACATTTTATAGCTTTACTAGTTAATCGAATAGTTCTATTGATATGAATGATTAGATTGTTGATTTCCTCTATAGTTTTCAACAGATTGATTGCTTTGCTAAATATTTTTAGACTATCACGGCTTAGACTCGAAACAGTATCCATTATGGCACACTCACTCAACTATTAAGAAATGCTGTCCAGCTTGCACACTTTTATATGCTTTTATGAGGAGGGGGTAGTGACCTTTGTAATAACATTGAACTGTAAAGGACATTGACTGAGGGTCTTCAACCTGACTTCTTAGTCAGCTGATTCTAAAATTAGAGTTGCAGCTTGCACACTTTTATATGCTTCTATGAAAAAAGGGTACTGACCTTTATAATAACATTGAACTGTAAAGGACATTGACTGAGGGTCTTCAACCTGACTTCTTAGTCAGCTGATTCTAAAATTAGAGTTCCAGCTTGCACACTTTTATCTGCTTCTATGAAGAAAGGGTAGTGACCTTTGTAATAACATTGAACTGTAAAGGACATTGACTGAGGGTCTTCAACCTGACTTCTTAGTCAGCTAATTCTAAAATTAGAGTTTTGGAGGGGGGAGGGGGCGATTCAAGACAAGTTACATAGTGAATCAACCAGCTAGAACTGTATAAATAGTCTTCATAACTTTACGAGTGGCAGTGTATCTAAGAACAAGAATTATGTTTCACTGTGTAACAATATTTATGAAAATAGTTCCAAAACCCTATGAACCTACTCCATCACAAGAGCAGAGATTTGTAGCAATTACGAAAAACATTTGCTGCAGATTTTGCTTTAAATCTTCGGGCGAAGAAATGTCCATTCATCATCTACACAGTAACAAATTCAACATTACAAAATTGATATGTGGACGTTGTGGGGTGTCACTTATAGATGACATGTATTGCAATGGCGAATATGAGACCCCAATACAAAGTTGGGGTCCAACCACCTATGCGAGTGAACTCCGCCGCTCACTCTTCTATTATTCCGATGATGGCCCTTCTGCCGTTGACGAGGGATATGGAAGTGATCAATAATGCACTAATGATATGTTTATATGTATTTATTGATATAATAAATTTATTATCAATTGTAATTTATTTGCAATTTCCTAATTAATAGAAATCTTATTATTTGTTCTTTCCATCCTGGAAATATTTTGATGGTACATGTTTGGCACCATCGAATTTGGCAAAATTTTGGTAACTGCAGGCAATGCACGTCATGGCCTCAGTGTCGGTTTCACCACCACATTTGGGACACTTGAAGCATATAGGTACAGGCATAGCTAATTGTTAAACAAGTTTGAAACGCTTTCCAGCTTGCTCAATTTTATATGTTTCGAAATGGAGGAAAGGGTAGTAACATTCAAGTTAAATTGAATACAATTTATTACATACATCCGATGGAATTCCTAATTTATATAGTACGAGGGTCATTGAATGCTTTTTATTTGCTACTGGCGGTTGACACAAATGTCAGGTGTTTAACTTTTCGGTTATTGCAAAAATGCATTTCCCATGGCTTATGTAAGTTCTTCAACCTTCCGAGGGCATCGATTGCTTTCCGTAAATCTGCATTTCTCACGAAAACTGTCCAGTTGCAGTTCCCCTAAATGTAAAGTGTTTAACCCTTTGGGTATTGCAAAACTACATTTCCCACAAAAACTGTTTAGTTGCAGTTCCCATAAATGTAGGGTGTTTCACCTTTCGGATATTGCAAAACTGCATTTCCCATGTTTTAACTTTATGTAAGTTTTTCAACCTTTCGAGGGCATTGATTGCTTACAGCAAAACTATATTTTTCATGAAAATAGTCCACTTTACTAACCCACCTGGGGGGTTTGCCTTTGCCCCCCCCCCCCCCCGAATAATGCTTACGTCCATGCTTACGTCATTCAATTGTTGCTGGAATTTACACAGTTGCATTTCTCACGCATTAGGCTTTTAACCTCATAGTGATAAAAAAATTGTTAAGGTGGGGTGGATTAATATAAGCGGATATATTCCACACGTTAATTCAGTTGTTTTCAAGTGCTTAAACAAATTATTGTGATTATGAATACGCCCAAGAAGCCGACAGCGTCACCAGCAGGACCATCATCATCACCACCACAACCACCACCCTCAGGCATTAAAGTGTTAGAGAATATATCTGAATCAAATTATAATAGTATGTTTAATTTTATTTTTCTATTTGTTAAGAATTCTTGGATGGACCATCCGGCGGTCAATTCAGCAGTTGACCAGCTGCTTACTCCCGATGAGGGCTGCGAAACGGTGGATCTAACGATCTGCCCATCACCGGCGCCCCATCGGGCAGCTCCACCACCAATGAGGAGAATTTCCGAAGTGTTGTGTGGGGCTGGCGGCCCATCCAAGAGGGGCAAGACAATGGATGATTTAGTGTTGGGGTGCAGTGACAGTGAAGAAAAACCGGTGGAAACTCCGACAAATGAATTTAAAAAGTTTAAGGCCTCTTTCAAGAGGCGCTTGGAAGAGGCCAACAAGACTGAAGCTAAAATGGATAGCAAAATTGCCAAAATTGAACAACAATTATTAAAGCTGAAGGAGGAACGGCAGCAAAATTATATTGATAAGAAATTTATTAGTAGTATTTTAGGTAAGTTAGGAAATTAGTGTTTAATTAAGTTAGTTAGTAAGTTAGTGTAGTGTGTAGTGTATTAGTTGATAGTTTTTAGATTTTTTTGTTGTTTTTTTTTGGTTTATATATTATTTTTTTATTTGTTTTTAAATAAATTATCTATTGAGTACTTTTTACATTTTTATTATCATTGACCAACCATTAACAAAATTTACTATGTTTAATCAATAATACAATTTATTTTTATACCTACTTACTTTGCCGATTCTTCATAGATCAATAAACATTTTATCTACTTTTATTGATTTCCATCATGTTTAATTATTAATACAATATTTTCTTTTCTAGAGCAGGTTTAGTTATTTTACTTCATAAATTCATTTTATGAAATCAATCCTTTAAAATTTCACCTTTTTCTATAGGGTTTTATATGGGTTTGAAATAAAAACATTGAAGATTTTACATTTTATTATTATCAAACTTTTTACAAAATCTGGTATGTTTAATCAATAATACAATTTTTTAATCAATAATACAATTTATTTTTATAGCTGCTTACTTCGATAATTCTTTATCAATCAATAAATATTTTATTTAATATTGTTAATTTTCAGCATGTTTAATTGATAATACAATTATTTTTTTTCTAGAATAGGTTGAATTATATTACTTAATTCATTGATTCGCCTATGAAATCGATTACGATCTCTTGCACATTCCTCCCATTTCGATCTTCTATCTTCGGTAGCATCAATGAAATATATTGAAACAACTTCATTAAATCGCACATGTTTTTTATTCATTTTAATTTAAGACCATTAATTTCTTTTGTTATTTCATACAATTTAATATCAGATTTTAATTGATACAACAATTTCAGATAGTTATTGATGCGATTTTTATAAACTTGATTCTTCCGCTGCCACACTTTAAACTTCATAGTTGTCTTCTCGAAATTCAATATTTGTTGTCTTTCCAACAGAACCAAAACTGATGAGGTGGATTCTTTTGATTTTGTTGGAAATGGAGTGATTCAATTTTTCAATGAGTTCTTTGCTAAACAGGGCCGTAAATCGTTGCGGTAGAATTGTTTGAAATTCTTCAAACTCCACAAGCACTTTTTCACCATAAACAGTTGCAATGATTTTAAATGATTTCACTAAATATTTTTCGTTTACTGTGAGGGTAGAAACCGATTTTAATTTTTTACATGTGCTTGTTGATTTACTTGCTCGATAGTTGTTAAAGTTTTAAAAATTTTATAACACAAGACCTAGTTTTAGCTGGTATTTATATGCATATAATAGTGGTGGGGGGTTAGTGGGATTTTCTTTTTTTGCTGACAGTAGGAGAAAACATTGAGTGGGGGAAATTGCTAGTAGTAGAGGGGGAATTTAAAATTATATATAAGAACTTGGCTGCACTATGAATTATATATTTATAACAATATGAAGATTGCAGTAATTGATGTACAGGGATTCAATACCCCTGAATTTATTGCAAAAGAGATGACCATTATACATAATGGGCAAACAGCTCATTATTTTTTTAAACCTGCAAAGCTTTTTAACGATTTACCTAAAGAGAGTAAAAGTCAAGTGAGATATTTGGAACATAATCATCATATGATCCGATATAACGATGGTGTAATCAATCAAGAAGAAGTAATAAATATATTATACAACCGTATTGTTCAGAAGAATATTGATTTGCTATACGTAAAAGGAAAAGTGAAGGAGCAATTTATTCGAGAAATATTGGGAAATGACTGTCCCACAATCATCAATTTGGAAGACGCCGCCACTGCTCCGAAACTGAAGAAGGAAAAACCGAAATGTGTTAACCATTTCAGGAATGTTAAGTGCATATGTTCTTTCAATAATGCATGGAATCTTTATAATTGGATATCGTCTTGTATCATTCCTAATAATATAATGTATGATAAAATTAATACATGATAATAGTGCAAAATGTATGTCTTTTTAATTACCAGCTGCAGTTCCCAGAAATATAGGGTGTTTAACCTTTCGGTTATTGCAAAACTGCATTTCTCACGAAAACAGTCCAGTTGCAGTTCTACGGTCTTTAACCTTTCGGTTATTGCAAAACTGCATTTCTCACGAAAACAGTCCAGTTGCAGTTCTACGGTCTTTAACCTTTCGGTTATTGCAAAACTGCATTTCTCACGAAAACAGTCCAGTTGCATTTCTAGGGTGTTTAACCTTTTGGTTATTGCAAAACTGCATTTCTCACGAAAACAGTCCAGTTGCATTTCTAGGGTGTTTAACCTTTTGGTTATTGCAAAACTGCATTTCTCACAAAAACACTCCAGTTGCATTTCTAGGGTGTTTAATCTTTTGGTTATTGCAAAACTGCATTTCTCATAAAAACAGTCCAGTTGCATTTCTAGGGTGTTTAACCTTTTGGTTATTGCAAAACTACATTTCCCATGAGTCCAGTTGCAGTTCTCATATTACAATTTGGTGTCACATTACGTTTCGGCGGCAAATTTCAAAGGTGAGCGCATGCGCAAAGCAAAAATTAACGGGGGGGCCCCTAGGAGGCTGCAGGGGGCCCTGGGTGGCTCGTGGGCCCTAATGCAAAAAGGGGGGCTCCAAGGGGAGGCAAAGCCTCCGGGGGGGCTCTAGGGCTTTGCCTCCTTATGGGCCAGAACCCGCACATTCAAAAGTGAGGCTATGTCATGAAAGTGGATTCAAACCCACACTACCTATTTGGGGGGCCCTAATGCAAAAGGGGGGGCCCATGGGGGTCTCCAAGAGGGGGCAAAACCCCTGAGGGGGCTCTAGGGCTTTGCCTCCTGTCCCGCACATGCAAAAGTGAGGTTATGTCATGAAAGTGGATTCAAACCCGCACTACCTATCTACTAGCGTCATTTTCAGACGTCAACGAAACGAATTTCAGAGATGTCAGCAGCTACGGGAAGATGGCAGAGGAGGCCGTCGAGGGGGTCGTCGAGGAGACCGTCGAGGGAGCCGTCGCGGGGGCCAAACATGAAACCAGAACATTATATTGATTTTTAAGGGCGAAAGCAAGCACTACTACCACAATGACTATTAATTATTGCGGTAGTAGTGTTTGTAACTAAAAAATAAAAAAATTAAACAAAGAAAATTTGAATTTATTGAAAATCATACCCTTCAATTATCAATTCCATTAATTTCCAAACAAGCGACAATAACGAGAACAGTTGTGTTTTCCTACCACTGAATGTATAAAGGTTCCGAAACAACCTCAATCTTACCCACCATGCACCTTAAAGAAAAAAAAACACATCCAGGTGAATTATTTCATATTGGTTTTCAATTACATAACCTCAAAAATGTTATGTGCAAATGTCAACCAAACGTGTTTCAGGTGTGTAAAAATAACGAAGCAAAAAACCCTATTTTGATTTATAAAATAATAAATTTGCAGAAATACAAACTTTTTTTTCGTTGTAACTCGGGTTGTGGGTGAATCCAGAAAAATAACCGACAATCAAGTTTGAAGTGTTTTTTTAATAATTAAAAAAATATCATCCGTCAATACCAAATTGACAACATAGCAGCGCACTACTGCCAATATGGTCATTGTTTACTTTACCAACTTCTGGATTTTCAAAAAGCTGCGAACCCGACTTGCAACATGACCCCCATTCGGTATCAAGGCAAAGAGGCCGTAAGCCCAACAAACATGCTAGCCAAAAAATATAAATACTCGCCTCCTCACCCAAAACTCCCATTCTCAATAAAATTTGCGGTCCCAAAAAATCCAAGCCACGAGCCCCTAAGGAGCCAAAAACATGGAGACTTTAATTGCCATAAAAAGGGGCCCCAAAAAAACATGCCCGCCCCAAAACAGTCTCAGAAAAAATGTTTTTTTTGTAAGCCCCGAAAGGGCCCAACCTAGATCCCGAAGGGGCTACCGACCCCGAGCACCCTCAAGCACCCGGGGGGTGTCAATAACTTGAAATGTCTCTGCAGATACTAGAGCGGAGCCCTAGTTTCTTACATAAAATGTATAGTTTAGTAGAAAATGCCCGTTTCCTCTCAAAATGAACACCCGGTATATCCTTGATTTAAGTTGTGTGTGAAGAGACCTGAAGCTGACATATTGTTGAACAATAACTTTAATCTATCAACGCCACTAGCATGAGGCGAGTGGTTATTTTATGGTAAATACTTATTCTGCAGTTTACTTTAGTGGTGAAAAATCGGTCTTAAGAAGGCTACATGAGTTATGTAGTCTTCTTAAGACCGATTTTTGATTTGAAGGGTTTGAATTGAAGGAACCAGAGCCGGGCCAACAACTAAAAGTAGCGTCAAAGCCACTGATTAAATATAGACCCTTCAATTCAAAAATACTGAGTGGACATTTGGTCAGTCCCTTTCCTCTTGCCTTTGTTTATGGCACTAAGGCGTGCCCTTGTAAATATCCGCTCAAATTTTAATTATTGTATAATTTAATAAATTTAATTTGAATATAATAATACTACGAATTTCCGCGAGGACGAAACAAAATTGTTAATACAGTTGTGGGGAAGTCCCCAAATCCAAAACAAACTCGACCTCACTCATTGGGAAAAACCCGTAATGCATCTTTTGGCTGCCAACATGCAACAGCGTGGTTTTTACAGAACACCCGATGAGATTAAGACGAGGATAGAAAAACTTGAAGTGCCTCTACCACAGGATCAAGAGAACGGTACAGTCTGGAGCGGGAATCGGAATTGTGGACCCGGACGCATATTTGTAAACAGCAGACGGATTTATCATGAGATGGATTAGCCATTTGGGTCAACTCGACGGTGCCAAAGAGCGCTTTGTATCCAGCAGCCGTGTCGACTTTGATACGTCTGCTGTTTACCACGTCTACATGCCAGCCTCCACCACGTATAGAGGGAACGTTTTCATTAGTCATTTGTTTGCTGTGATGAAAGTTGCAACATGCGTCAGTTACCGCAAAATTATTGCTACAAAAGCACCAAGGATAACAATCTTTTGCTGAGCGAAATTCAATCGAAAGAGGAGGCGGAGGTAAGCTGCTAGAATTCACTTTTAGATGTTTTCTTATAATTTATCGTATTGAAACTAGAATTATCAAAAGTTGTTAGGTTAGGAAAAAACCGTTTGGCGCCTAATTAAGATATTGAGACAGCATACCTACGTAGGTATGTTCCCATATCTTACTCTTTTTTTTTCAATAGAAATGGGTATCGGAGCTTCAACTGATCAGTAAGGAAACGTGGGCCATCGAAAAAACATTTAAAATCCCAACTACGGCCTCTCGTAATATTTTTAAGCCAATTTATAGATGCCATTTGAATACAAGAACACGAGTAAAAACTGATGCCGGAACGAAACAAAAAAAGTCGAGAAACATCAATTGTCCCGCAAAACTTTTCATCACAACTAAAAAAGTGTTCAAAAGTTCTTCACAAAAATCAAAAATTACGTCAGAGAAATGGCCTTGTGTAATCGAATTCAAATCAAGTCATAACCATCGACTGAACGTAATAGAAGCACTTCGTGAAAGACCAATAGGAGATGAAGCCAAGACACACTTGACGGAGCTTTTCAAGAGAGGCCACTCAGCTGCGACGGCGTACCACATACAGGGTGTTCAGCTTGAACTGGATTCTTCGATAACTCCGAGAATACTAACGTGGGTAAAAATTGTTAAATACAAAAGTTACTTGTGGCAATGTTCTCCACGACCTAAAAATATTTTTGCATACACAGGGCGTCCGATGCTCAAGATTCTTGGGATCACTCCGTATTTTTAAATGGGATGATATGGTTTTCTTTGCAGTTTTGGATTCCTTGTAAAAAATTAAGATAATTTTATTTACCATGTCCTATGGCTACAATGTACAGTTTTCGAGTTATTCATAATTTTTCAAAAATTTTGACATGTGTGAAGGTTTACTAAAATCAACGGTACTCCGGTATGGTAGCAAATTTTTTAAATTTCTTTTTTTAGTGTTAAAGGCGATGAAATGGAGCTGTTATCTCGTTATTTGGAAGTTGAAAAAAATTATTGGAAGGGTCTCACCGAAATCCCTAAACATACAAAATTTCAAACGTCAAAATCTCGCGTTTTTCAAACGGAACACTCCTATTATTTTTATGGTGTCATTATCCAAATGGAATTTTCTTTCATCTTTGTTAACATATTCCTATGCCTAAATGCCGTGGTTTTTGAGTTATTTTACATTTTTCGGTTCTATTTGAGAATCTGACACAAACTAATCAATTTTGTTATCAAAGAAGGCCAGAAAAGTGACATTTCATTTTTTTTTAAGTTAAACTTTGATGAGTATTCTTATCGAGCCTTATTATTTGAAATGAATCGGTCTCAAGCAGAGTGCATCGACATGATTTATGTCCTTGGTGAATGCAACAGAAATTGCATGTTAGCATCTCGGGTGTATGCGGCTAATTATCCTCACCGAAGACATCCCCGGACTGTAGCGTTTCAAAAACTACAGAAAAGATTTGAGGCAACGGGAAGCGTAGCTCCTAAAGCGCCGTCCAGGGAGAAGACTGTTCTCGATGAAGACGCCCAATTTGAAATTATTGCATCTGTCGTAGAAGATGGGCACACGTCTATAAGGAACATTAGTAGGGAATTGGATATTTCGATTGGTTCGGTTAATTGTGTGATCAAAAAGGAAAAGTTTCATCCCTATAAACTTAATGTCCATCAAGCGCTTAGTCCTAACGACTATGAGGCTAGAGCCACTTTTTGTCAATGGGCTTTGAATAAAGTTTGGGATGAGCTACGTTTTATCAACAAATTGCTCTTTTCCGATGAAGCTAATTTTAATCAAAGTGGAATTATGAACAGACACAATTTTTACTGCTACGCCACGGAAAAACCTAATGAATTCGTAAGACAACTTGACTACCAACACCAGTGGAGCCTTAATGTCTGGGCTGGAATATTGGGGGACTATTTAATAGGACCCTACTTTTTTGAAGGCAATTTGACTGGGCCAATTTACGAGAACTTCCTAAGAAATGACTTATGGGACTTGCTTGAAAATGTTCCTCTGAATGTTATCAGAGAAATGTGGTTTCAACAGGATGGAGCTCTACCCCACTACAGCCTTCAAGCGCGTAACTACATTGACACTGCGTTTCCGAATCGTTGGATTGGACGTGGTGGTCCAGTTGCTTGGCCTCCTAGGTCCCCGGACCTAACTTGTTTGGATTTTTTTTTGTGGGGATTTATCAAAAACATCGTTTATACAACTGCACCTACAACAAGGGACAACATGAAAACTCGAATTCGAGAAGCGTTTTTGAAAGTTGACGGAGTCATGTTGTCCCATGTCCGCATATCGTTTCCCAGACGTTTACAACTTTGTATGGAACGAAATGGAAATATCTTCAAACATCTTTTACCATAATTCATTGTTTTCTGTTGACGTGTTCTCTTATTTATTTTGGTATTTGACTCAGGTCAAACTCTTCAGTCGTGGTTCAAAGTTTAAATTAGGTAATAATGAAAACAAACGTACCTAACACAAATTTAGTCAAACCATGACTTAAGTGCTGGCCCTAAAGAAATATTTTTGCTCGATCAGAATATCCTGCAACTCTAAGAAAAATAAAATGTCACTTTTCCGGCCTTCTTTGATAACAAAATTGATTAGTTTGTGTCAGATTCTCAAATAGAACCGAAAAATGTAAAATAACTCAAAAACCACGGCATTTAGGCATAGAAACATGTTAATAAAAATGAAAGAGAATTGCATTTGGATAATGACACCATAAAAATAATAGAAGTGTTCCATTTGAAAAACGCGAGATTTTGACGTTTGAAATTTTGTATGTTTAGGGATCCCGGTGAGACCCTTCCAATAATTTTTTTCAACTTCCAAATAACGAGATAACAGCTCCATTTCATCGCCTTTGACACTAAAAATTTAAAAAATCTGCTACCATACCGGAGTACCGTTGATTTTAGTAAACCTTCACACATGTCAAAATTTTTGAAAAATTATGAATAACTCGAAAACTGTACATTGTAGCCATAGGACATGGTAAATAAAATTATCTTAATTTTTCATAAGGAATCCAAAACTGCAAGAAAAACCATATCATCCCATTTAAAAATACGGAGTGATCCCAAGAATCTCGAGCATCGGACGCCCTGTATATGCAAAAATATTTTTAGGTCGTGGAGAACATTGCCACGAGTAACTTTTGTATTTAACAATTTTTACCCACGTTAGTATTCTCGGAGTTATCAAAGAATCCAGTTCAAGCTAAACACCCTGTATAAAGGTGTCATGAATAAAAGGGTGTTAATTGACAAATTCTAACTGTTCTCCTGTTTTTGGCGACGTTTGTAAAAATCGTTTAAATTATAGGCCCTAATGATGGAATCTGCCGACTCGCCCTCGGAAGACGAGGAAGAAGTGGAAGCCGGCAGACCATCCACATCCTCCCTTGTGGCCAGCCCGGTAGCAGTCCTTCCCTTTCCAGCCCCCGCTCTCCTCACCCCGCTTTCCTCACCCCAGCTACCGCTCCATCCTTTGCGGCTCCATCTTGCAGCTGCCCCCGGAAATCCCCACACCGGAAATTCTAAACATGTCTTTTTATTCAGCTCAACACATTTACATATTTCAATAGATACATTTTACCCGGAAACTTTGAAACATGTTTCGTATTGCTCTTTAAATTTTTCATAATACGATGGCAGTGCCGTGAGCGTAGGTAGGTAGTTTATTAGGTGGAGAAAATGGAAGAGTTTGAGACTGATAACGAAGATATATTATACGATAGACACTATATGCCTACTAAAACTGACGTTTCCAATTTATGGAAAAAACAATTCAAGGAAAACTTTGGTGAGCGAACCGGAACTAATATGCTTTTGAAGTTAGAAGAAACTTTGATTCTTCACAAAAATCAAACTAATTTGACGTTTAAAATAACAGTAAACGACAATTATGCTGTATCAATTTGCACCCCCCTGATCCAACGTGCCTTGGAAATTTCGCAAGAAAACGACATCATGCATGTCGATGCATCGGGGTATCGGCTGATACCACAAAAAAAAAAAAAACGAAACACTGGGATCGTAAAATTTTTTATTGTAGAGGAACCACCAAGAAGGAACTTAGCGGTAAAATAATATCGGGCCTCATTAATTGGAACGAAAAGATTTGGCAAAGCGTTTCGTCTGCCGCTTTAGACTTGCTGAAACGGATGCTGAGGGTTGATCCGAAAAAACGGATTAACCTAGACGACATTTTCAGGCACCGTGGGATCGAGCCGGTTAGTATTTTTTCGAGAACCAAATTTCTCACATCAAAATTTAGGATTAAGGGAGTCATTAACAACCATTTGTTTTAAGCAACTGACAATTAATCTTGCGTCGTTTCAATTTTCAGTACTTAACTTTACAGTTCAAGGTTTCACAGATTTTCAGAAGATATGGGAGAGGTACTGAGGATGACGGTCCGCCCGCTAAGCGGTGTCGTTTTATTGGAGGAATATGGGGACCGTGTTCAATAAACTAATTGCTATCTGCTATAGACATACCTCCAATGAATAAAGTCACTTTTCATTCCATTGAGAAAAGATTGGGTAAAGTTTGGCAAGATCAAGTAATAAAGGAAATGGAAAGAAATATTGAGGAAAAAAAAAACATTGGCAAGAGATGCAGATGAAGGACGAAGTGCCATTCACAACCCCGTTCCTGGATTGTGGTTGGAGTAAACGTTTCTGGGGTCATAGTTATAACGCGGCATTAGGTGTTGTAAGTTTTCAGCTATACGAATTTCGTATACCACGGGTTTTTATTTATGTTTCCAATTGTAGGCTGTTATAGTTGGACAACGCAGTAACAAATTATTATTCATTGGTGTAAAAAATAAATATTGTGCTATTTGTAGCCGGGCATTAAACAAACAGGAACCCCCAAAATACATTCCTAAAATTCCCCCAAAAAAATATAATAAAATAAAAAATAAAAATAAAATTCCTAAATGCTCAAAGAGTTACGGTGTCATGAACGAGCCTCTGTGGGAATGTTGGTTTTAGGGAACGACTGCCTCAATAATGATTTGTTCATGAACCTTGCTCAACATGGAGAAATTATTTTAAATTTCACTGAGCAAAATGGAAACAAAAAAACAACAATCAAGACAAAAACGAAAAAAGACACATTTTCTTTTTAACAAATATCAGCAAAGTTAAGAAGGCTTAATACAATTGCTAACAAGTAGCCAATCAATGCATTAGAAAAGTTTAACAAGAGCTTGTAAAAGTAGAATGTGTTGTACACAGCACTTAATGGTTACAACTAAAGCCTCAACCAAAAAAAATTCAAAAATCAATGTTCAGCATATTTCTAAACCTAGTAGAAGGTCAGGAATAACTCGGGGTAGCAGTAGGATACCATCAGAAAAACCGTTTGTTGGAATAAAAAAAAGTTAAAAAGAAGCATGAAATTAAATCAAACATTTTGTTGAATTAATGGAATGCTGTAGGTACTCCATGATCGTGCACATTGAGTACCTATGTAGTAGTGCGTTGATTAAATTTAAGTTAATGTGGATTTTATTGCACATTGGATTCTTTTGTTCTCTCCTTCTCGTCGTACAGTTTGTTTTGGTTTACCAAATTTATGAATAAAAATTCTTATTCGCAGATAAAAAATTACATAATAATTAATTTATTGCGACATTAACTAGATAATTTCGGAGTTTATCTACCAGCGAGATAATCACAGAACAGGGTTTTACCGAGGAAACCTTCTCACCGAAGAACGGCCACAACAGGACAGCTCTTTCTATCCTGCAGGAACGACCCAAAAAAACAAAGAAAACACAAATAAGAATGGCACTTAAAGAACACATTCTAAAATCTACGCTTATGTCAACACTGCGCCGCGTTGAACCACTATCGCAGAGGCCCCAGTGGCCTCTACTGGACGGGAACACCAACGGCACGGCAGAAGATACAAGGAAAAATGCGGTTACAAATACAAAATACGGTAAATTGCTTCCTCCAACCGTGCAAAGTATTCACACGACTCCACCAATTAATTCGTCCAAGCAGAAAGGAGTGAATGGGCCAATATATTTATCGGCGCGGTACCACAATAAATCCGCTTATGTCAACATTGCGCCGTGTTGGACCACTATCGCAGAGGCCCCAGTGGCTTCTACTGGGCGGGAACACGAACGGCACGGCGGAAGATACAATGCGGTTACAAATACCAAATACGGGAAATTGCTATGCCTAATAACCGTGCAAAGTATTTACCATTGAATTCAATGGTATTCACAGAGGTCCCAAAAGAAAAGGCAACAAACACTAATTAAGTTATCTAAGCAGAAAAGAGTGAATGGGCCAATATATTTATCGGCGCTGTTCGACATTAAATCCGCTTATGTCAACACCGCGCTGCGTTGGACCACTATCGCAGAGGCCCCAGTGGCCTCTACTGGACGGGAACAATAACGGCACGACAGAAGACACAAGGAAAAATGCGGTTTAAATACAAAATACGGTAAATTGCTTCCTCCAACCGTGCAAAGTATTCACACGACTCCACCAATTTATTCGTCCAAGCAGAAAGGAGTGAATGGGCCAATTTATTTATCGGCGCAGTACGACAATAAATCCGCTTATGTCAACACTGCGCCGCGTTGGTCCATTATCGCAAAGGCCCCAGTGGCCTCTACTGGGCGGGAGCACAACCGGCACGGTAGAAGACACAATGCGGTTACAAATACCAAATACGGCAAATTGCTATGCCTAATAACCGTGCAAGGTATTCACCATTGAGTTCAATGGTATTCACAGAGCTCCCAAAAGAAAAGGCAACAAACACCAATTAATTTATCTAAGCAGAACGGAGTGAATGGGCCAATATATTTATCGGCACTGTACGACAATGAATCCGCCTATGTCAACACTGCGCCGGGTTGGACCACTATCGCAGAGGCCCCAGTGGCCTCTACTGGGCGGGAACACGAACGACACGGCAGAAAATACAATGCGGTTACAAATACCAAATACGGCAAATTGCTATGCCTAATAACCGTGCAAAGTATTCACCATTGAGTTCAATGGTATTCACAGAGCTCCCAAAAGAAAAGGCAACAAACACCAATTAATTTATCTAAGCAGAAAGGAGTGAATGGGCCAATATATTTATCGACACTGTACGACAATGAATCCGCCTATGTCAACACTGCGCCGCGTTGGACCACTATCGCAGAGGCCTCAGTGGCCTCTACTGGGCGGGAACACGAACGGCACGGCAGAAAATACAATGCGGTTACAAATACCAAATACGGCAAATTGCTATGCCTAATAACCGTGCAAAGTATTCACCATTGAGTCCAATGGTATTCACAGAGCTCCCAAAAGAAAAGGCAACAAACACCAATTAATTTATCTAAGCAGAAAGGAGGGAATGGGCCAATATATTTATCGGCACTGTACGACAATGAATCCGCCTGTCAACACTGCGCCGCGTTGGACCACTATCGCAGAGGCCCCAGTGGCCTCTACTGGACGGGAACAATAACGGCACGGCAGAAGACACAAGGAAAAATGCGGTTACAAATACAAAATACGGTAAATTGCTTCCTCTAACCGTGCAAAGTATTCACACGGCTTCAACAATTAATTCGTCCAAGCAGAAGAAAGGAGTGAATGGGCCAATATATTTATCGGCGCGGTAAGACATTAAATCCGCTTATGTCAACACTGCGCCGCGTTGGACCACTATCGCAGAGGCCCCAGTGGTCTCTACTAGACGAGAACAATAACGGCACGGCAGAAGACACAAGGAAAAATGCGGTTACAAATACAAAATACGGTAAATTGCTTCCTCCAACCGTGCAAAGTATTCACACGACTCCACCAATTTATTCGTCCAAGCAGAAAGGAGTGAATGGGCCAATTTATTTATCGGCGCAGTACGACAATAAATCCGCTTATGTCAACACTGCGCCGCGTTGGACCATTATCGCAGAGGCCCCAGTGGCCTCTACTGGGCGGGAGCACAAACGGCACGGTAGAAGACACAATGCGGTTACAAATACCAAATACGGCAAATTGCTATGCCTAATAACCGTGCAAAGTATTCACCATTGAGTCCAATGGTATTCACAGAGCTCCCAAAAGAAAAGGCAACAAACACCAATTAATTTATCTAAGCAGAAAGGAGTGAATGGGCCAATATATTTATCGGCACTGTACGACAATGAATCCGCCTATGTCAACACTGCGCCGCGTTGGACCACTATCGCAGAGGCCCCAGTGGCCTCTACTGGGCGTGAACACGAACGGCACGGCAGAAGACACAATGCGGTTACAAATACCAAATACGGCAAATTGCTATGCCTAATAACCGTGCAAAGTATTCACCATTGAGTTCAATGGTATTTACAGAGCTCCCAAAAGAAAAGACAGCAAACACCAATTAATTTATCTAAGCAGAAAGGAGTGAATGGGCCAATATATTTATCGGCGCGGTACGACTATAAATCCGGTCATCAGGAAGCCGATGACGAACGAAATGTTAACAGTCGCGGAAAATACTCTATTGAGAAAAGATAACAAACAGCACCAGTAGTAAGCCAACAAAAGTCTCAAAAAGTAGCGCAGAATATAGCCGCACCAAAGCGCGGCTATGGGAAATGATTTGCAAAATCCTGTCTCCAAAGGTACTAATAAAATTTTTGAGTTTCATTTAGATGGCACGGATAAGATAAATTTTGAAGCTGTTAACCGTATCTCTTCTGATCACATAACCCAACTTTTGCAGGATAACGTAGGTACCACTTAAGTCATGGAACTGAAATATATCTAAAACTAATTTTGTTCCATAACTAGATCTTTCCTCGATCCCCATTTGTCAATCTTAACTGGAATCAAAATGCGAGTGATTTGATTGACTGATTACAATGATAATTTATTATCAAATGATCAGTTTATTATTCAAAACTAAGATTACATGGATAATATGATATATCAATTTTTTACTATTTTAACAGAAGCAGCTGATGATATAGGACTTGTTAAAAAGGAAGAAAAAAGATATCATCAAATGTTATAAATTATGGAAAAGACATCTTATATGATGGAGCTTATCTAACTCAAGGTTTCCATTTCCATTCCATTTAAAAAAATGTCACTTACCCCCGTAAAATTGTCTTGGCTCATTCATTCTGTATGTTAAAAATGATTTTCGGTTATAGACTTATTTCTCTAGTTTATCTGTGTGTCTTTAATCAAATTTCTACCTGTCATAGAACTCGAACTATCGAAGTCGGACGCACTATTGCCCCATCCTGTATATCTATTCGAAAGCAATAATTTAAAAAACGACCAAATATACGCAACTGAGGCTAAGAATTTTAAAAAATTTACAAATCTAATAAATCGTGGTGGTCTATTACATGCATCCGATGTAGTGTACAAAATTGTGCATTTTATAGAGCTCTTATTACAATTTTATCTGTCGAGTTACTTGAAAAACAATCTAATTTTTGAGGATTATTCTTGAATTTTGTTATTACTGGTCCATAAAACAAAAATGGTTACAAATAGTCATAGGGGTGTACATACAAAAAATGTTCGTTTTTAGTTTCTACTTTATATCGTTAAAAAATATACAAGGTGTTCCATTTGAAAAAATGGAGAAAATTGAATTCAAAAAGTTCTAAATTAAAAAATTAAATTTAGCCACCCTGTATAATTTTTCAAAAGTAAGAACGATTCAAAGACATTTCACAGATGTTTCCTAACTAGTAATTGCATAATTTTTTCTTAGGACTCGTAATTGTGACTGTAGTGATGTTTTTAACATGCATTTGCAGATGCCATTATTTGAACAAAAAAAAAATTGCTACATCCAAGTGGTTTGGAAATAGTCAGCAATAATATTGGAGTGAAAAGAGTCTAGGAAAAGACTCCGAAAAATCTGCTTGAACACAATATTCCATTTAAAAAAAATTCACTTGTTTCTGTATAATCGTCTTGGCTCATCTTGTACGTTCAGATATAATTTCCGGTTATAAACTTCTTTCTCTAGTTTATTTGTGTTTTTAAATCAAATTTCTACCCATCATAGAACTCGAGCTATCAAAGTCGGACGCACCATTGTCCCACACCCTGTATAGAGGATATCCTTCTCATAAGTTTTATAAAGGGGTGGTGTGCGGTGGATAAAATTAAATCATACCACGGAGTTGCTCTCGACGAGGAGAATGATGAAGATGCAGCTAGTGACGCTTAACCGTTATGCGCCCTAGTAATCATTTAGCACAAACAGTGTGTTAGTGATGGGTATGACTAATGCTAATGGTAATGAGTAAATACCTATTATGGTCGTTAGTTTGCATAAAAGTTATGCTAGTAGTGATTACTTAACACAAAAGTTATGTTGATAATAAGTGCAGCTAATGATGCATAATAAAATTTATATTCATTGGTTTGCATAAACGTTATGCTTATGATCACTTCAAATTTTCGAGATCATTTAAGTCGAAAGCATCCTGCCTGAGTATCTCGATTGCGACCAGACGACAGATAAACTACCTCGGACTGAAAGTAATAATCCTCACAATGCATCTTCTTCACAACCTTCTACATCCCAAGAAACCGATAATGTAAATACATAGATCTCAAATAAAATTATCCCTACGGTCATCTACGTCACATCAAAGTCACCATGAAAATACACGTCAAAGAAAATTATTATTATTATTATTATTTACAAACGAGGCTCTTTGTGGCCGATAAGAGGGCCCATATACCAAAAACAGATAAAGAAAAAATCGACAAGAGTTTAAGTCCCCTAATAAGAAATTGCTGTCTTCAATGATGTTGCCAAATGCATACAATCTATAACTACCGATACATGAACTTTAGATAGCTACACATCATTTTTATCTTTCACTGGTCATTTTATATTATGTAATAACAAAATCTACAATTCTGTTCTGGCAACTAAGGAAATGTCTAAATCACATACAGGTGAAAATTTGACCGTTGCTTTATCAGAAATTTTTCATGAATGGAAAATAAAAAATAAAATTACAACGCAAATTAGTGATAACGCAGCCAACATCAAGAATGCCATAAAGAATCGTCTAAAAAGCGCCTTCACCCCTGCGTTGTCCTCATTCTAAATTTGTGTGTAGTCGAGTCCATACAATCCAATGACTCTTTGGAGCCGCTATTAAAAAAATGTAAAAACATAGTGGGACACTTTAAACATAGCGTTGTTGCAACTGAAAGGCTTAAAAATTATACAAGAGCAGATGGGACTTAGAATTAAAAGTAAAGCAGGATGTTTCTATTAGATCGAATTCATCATTGATTATGCCGAAGGGCTTGCTAACAATTAAAGAGCCGTTATCCGCAGTTATAACTTCTCTGTCCAAAGCCTCTGATTTTTTACGAGCAGCAGAAAGAGTGGAAATGTATATTATCTACAATCAAATGATTGCGGATGGTGACAGACAATTTTAGACACAAGGCCATAGGTAACATAGGTTTAATTACGATCTATAGTAAATGCAGTAACCCTTTCGGTACTGAAACAGCCAAAGAATTAAGTAATGCAATCAATAACATTTGATTTCTTTCATTCTTTTTCAAAATACAAGAAAATGTACAATCCAAAGTGGAAGGCATTGCTTGCATTTAAAGGTAAATAATTGTTATTAAAAAAATTGTTAGGTACTTGGCTATATATTTCAGGATGGCTTACTGTAGATTACTCTAATAAAGATTTTGCTTATTGCAAAGTATGCCGGAAGTCTCTTCGAGCCCATAAAACTGATTTAACTAGACACTCCGAGAGACCTCTACACAACTTAAATAACCAGAACATTACATTACAGCCAAAAATAACAAATTTGAGTGTAAGTACTTAGGTATCTATTATAAATAAGAAATCGAAGACTATTGATTTAAGACTAGCATTACATATCGCTGTACATAGTAGCGTTAGAACTGTTGACTATCTTTTTAAAATTTTAGTAGAATTAGGTAAGGGAAATCAACTACAAGATTTAAAGTTGCATACGGTTGCATAAAACTAAATGTTCTATGATAATTAATAATGTCATAGGGCCCTCAATGTTAGAGGAACTTGTTAAGGATCTTGGTGACAAGTTTTATTCACTAATTATAGATGAATCGACAGATATGTCTGTATGTATTAGATATTTTAGTGAATGTAAACGTGTGATTGTAACTAATTATTTAGGAATATTTGAAGTAATGAGAGCCACTGCAGAGATATTAACCGAATCTATAATTAAGTTTTTAAATAAGTGCAATTTATCGTTAAATAAGCTTATTGGGTTGGGTACAGATGGGGCAAATAACTTATGCTATCTGTCTATAGACGCTTCTGATATTTAGTTGAATTTAAAGTATTTTCTATCAAAAACATGAGAAAAATTAATTTCTCCATCTGGCAACACTGAATTTACGGTAATTTTTCAAGAAGTACGGTAATTTTATGTTGGCGGTACGGATATTTTATTTCCAACACCTGGCAACACTGACGCGGTTGTTACTCTACTGTTGTTAGCAGGGCTACTGTTTTGGTACATTTGTACTAAATTTAGTACATTTTTGTTGCTTTAGTACATAAGTAGGTACCTACATTATACGTCCCATCAACTCCAATTTAGTACATTTTGATTGTTTACCCAATTTTGCTAATACATTTATAGAAAACTGAATTTTATATTTTTTTCTCCAAACGAAACCTGTAAATCACCGAATGTTATCCATTGTCACTTTATACAGCGCTAGACTACTCGGTGTTAATTATAACTGCTCGCCATCTACCGGTCAGGGGTGCGTATACGATTCTGCGCTGTAATTTTCTGTAATAATTATTGAAAAATAATTCAAGCGGCGCAATTTAAATTAGGTAAATTCCCTTAAGAGGAACGTCTCCGTCTATCACATGTGGTTTTTTCTCACTGTATGCATTTTTACGTGCAGAGATTAGTTCTCTCATTTTAGATCAGTGCATAAAAGGAAATGGAATGAATCAAGTGCAAGTAAATAACCCAGTTAATTTAATGGAATGACGTCGCGCGCATGCATTGAGTACGCAGCTGGTCCACAGTGATACGCTCCGCCTTAATCCAGTGTTGGACTGACAGCAGGTTGCTATTTCACACGTTGTTACTTCACACTGAATAAACGTATTAATACAGGCCTCGTTTTTGCGCGCCAGTATGATAACTCAAGAGAATAATTCATAATGTTTGACGCAAAATCACGGGCTTTGGTCGATGTGTCGCAAAAATTTGTGCGGTTTTCGGAGCCCCATAACTATAATTCCGTAAAACAGGCTTTTTATAATGTGGGGAACACTCGCCATGGTCGTGGCTTCCCGAGCGTATTGGGGGCTATCGACTACACACACGTGAGACTTGGAGCGCCTCAACAAAATCCGGAGCAGTACTTCAAGCGTCACTATTACGACTCGGTGAGTGTTCAATTGATTGTCGGCCCGGATCTGCGCATTTTTAATGTATTTCCCGAGTTTCCAGGGAGTAATCACGACGCCTACATCTGGAATAATTCGGCGCTGTACGGGCCGCGTTAGCAGAACGAAATCAAGACTTTCCTGTTGGCTGGTTGATTGAAGATTCGGGGTATCCACAAGAACCGTGGGAGATGACGCCTCTACGTAATCCTATAACTGAGGCGAAGCAGCTCTACAACTCCGTTCACATTTCTACAAGAAATTGTGTAGAACAAACCAACGGAGTACTCAAAATTTGTTGGCATGTTTTGGACAGCACTGACATCCACAGAAGTTTTTTTGGTCTATTTTTATCGCTGAATCAAATTAAATTATGATGTAATGACATGATTTATTATTAAATAAAGTTTTCACAATCACAACCTGTTTTTATCCTATTATTTAAATTTGAGGAAAACTTAGCTTAATTATTTGGGTTAATCATTGTGAAAATGTGATAGCTAAAGGGGTAGATTCAAAATAGGTACTGGAAAAAGATGAAAATAGTAGGAAAAATGTGCAAGAATGAGCCGGAAATAAATCTATTTTCAAAGTTCCCGTCCATCCTTTTACGCTTTGTTCAAAATCCAACATTTTCTTCTATAAATCCTTCGAAACCCTAGATTTGTACACCATACTTTTTTATTCGTTCGTGCTTCCTATTTTTGCACAAATAATAAATTATTGAGGCCCAGCATTTCAGTCTCAGTTTAACTAAACTGCAGTTTAAACTTTGTTGATTTTTATTGTTACAACAATTGTTTCCATGGACATTCCCCAGAGATTAAGGTAAACTTGGTTTAAACTAAGACTGAAATACTGGGCCTAATTGTTGTTGGCATTATTGTTACTTGAAATTAGAGAAGGAAAAGGAATGGGTCTTTGACAGATTTAAATTTATTGCTTAGAAAAGAACTTAAACAAAACAACCAATGCAGAATATTATTACTATTATTTTAATTAGCATTAGGTACGTATGTATACCTGGAGTTTATTTGAGTGTACCTAACACCAACAGTTCGGAATACAAACCAGCAAAAGTTGGAAATTTTCAAAATTATTATTATTTCGATGATCTCAAATAATTTTAAGTTTTAAAACGACGAAAATCCGAAAGCGCGTCAAAATTAAAACAAATTTGACACATTTAATTTAACAGAAACGACAACTTGCGTCGGCGTTGCTCCGCTGTTACTTATATTGATGCAAATCGGGCGGAGCAGTGACATACGGAGTTGAAATTCAAAATAAGAAACGGAGCAGAGCCGGCGCAACTGACTGGAGTCAGTTTTGCGTAACTTTTGCGCCGATATTTTAATCCCGGCGCAACTCAAGCGGAAATTGATGCATCATTCTTATTATCCTGATGGACTACCAGCCAGTTTGCCATGTGCTAGTTGGAACCCTGGCACAGTGGCTCACGTCCAAGCGGCATTGCCAGGCAGGATTTGTGGTAGAATGTGTAACGGCCCTTCCTTCAACGAGCAAACCATACCGTCGCTGGTACTCTGAGTTCCACACAGCCGACCATTATGGTTTACCACCCCCGGGCGAGAAGTTGAAAGCAGTGTCCAAGAGACTAATGAAATATAAACCATTAAACTCAAAAATTATTAACCGTCTTTTAGCAAGTGATTTTGCACTTGCAATTGTATACGCGACAGATTCTTGCCCTTATTAACTTCTCTGGTGGCGGTGTCATATAAGATACAACAAACTAAATTTAGTTTGTAATGACCATCACCCTAATAGAGATTCTTCCTTACCCACACACTTCATCTCAGCTATTGATTCTGAAAACTATATCTTGGAAATTTCGAAATGTTTGTTTCGATAAATGAGGATTATCTAAAGCAGCGCAAAAATTATTTAATTGGGTAGGTAGGTATATCCGGACCCTATAGCAATTATTACCGCCGCGGTATTAATATTAACATTTTTGTCTTCAGTTGAAAATGAATCAATTTTATGACATACTTCACATTTTGTGGTAAAAATACTTTCAAACACGATACGTTTTTCTTCAACAATATCTATATCAAAAAAAAAAACTGCAACTCATCTTTGTATGTTGAAGTGACTTTAATGTTTTGAATACATAATATAGTTACTGTTGAAGAAAAGACTTCCATCAAGCGTTGATTGGAAGTTGAAACATAAAAAGATTCGACTTACCCGGGCAGCAGTTTCGTAGTTTTTCTCGGATCGACCTGTAGACAAAGAGAAACTTAGCATTTAGCCAATGCTAGTGACAAAAACATTACCTGCAGAAAAACTGGAAGCCATGTATTCCTCAAATCCTCCTGTAGATGTAGAAGTGTAGACGCCGCCATCCACTGTCACTGGTTTCACTTGCACTTGATTTTCGCCTATAATTAATCACTTTATTAGTTTAGTAATAAATTCACAAACGTTTAGAAAGTAAAATCAGTTAGCAACAATTATTATTTATGAAGGAACTAATAAAAACACGTGAAAACTTCGTCACTAACCTCCACTAGAGCCCAAAAAACAAAAGAGCGCCTGTAACCACTTCCACACACAAAAACAAAACTTCAATGCTGGTGGTGGTTACATTTACAGCTTAAAATAACAATATACAGGGTGTAACCGGAATAAGTACATTAATTTTAACTGGTAATAGAACTCTTCAAGACGAAAAACTTTTCTTAATAATTTTTTTTTCAAAAAGTTTTAGTTTTTGTCTTAAAATCATTTTAAAATCTTACACAATTTTCTTACACGCCACTGGAAGCAACGTTACATAGTCAACAAGATTACCTTATGAATTAATTGTATTATTATTGTTCCTTGTTGGAGCATTTCATAAGAGGCTCGTCAATTTGTAGGGGGGAAAAATTATTTTAAAAAATTCAATTTTGAAAAAATGGTACATAAAAAAAAATTTTGTTTTGATGAGTTCTATCACTGGTTAAAATTAATGTACTTATTTCGGTTACAATCTGTATATTAAACAAACGAAAGGTTTAAATTAAACAAAACTGAACAAGTGCATTAAACAACAGACAACAATAATAATAACTGAACAAGTACAAATTTGATTAATTTAAAAATTACACCAAAAGCAAAAAAAAAGTTTGACCAAATATTTGGACACTCCAAACACGACAACTGATAAACTGAGCAATTCCAAAACGCAAACAGTAACTGTTTAAGCCAGGAATAGGTTCAATTTGTTTTTAATTAAATTTGATACGCCACTGCCTGATATCTTCAGAAAAAAGGGTTTAGCGATAACGGCAGTGGTCAGTACGTTTTCAGTTCAGTTCGCTTTAAGTTGAGATATAGATTAGAGAAACGGGAGAACGCGAAGACGACAGTGGCGGCTCGTGCCCCTCAGAGTTGAGGCGGCCAATAATAATAATATCCCCATTTTCTCTCTAGTTTGTCAACTTGAACTTCTATTCTGCAAAAAAATTCGGTCTTACTTTACCCACTCTTCAATTTTTAAAAACTAATTACACCAACGCATTCCTCACTATGTATACATTACGAAAATCAATATCTTTTTTTGTGCAAGTCACTTCTATTTTTACTCTTATTTTCCTTGCCCTAGCACATCTACATCTATAAATTTTATATAAAATTATTTATCGTTTGCACAACATTTTATTGCTTAAAATGGCATTACAATGATGTTTCACGATGGTTTCCAAAAAAAAGACCCCAAAAAGCGAATAGTGGGCATTGTAAACAATTACCAAAAATTCAAGTTGTCCAGCAAGAACCAACGGGGAGGTCTAAGAGTTTTCTTGCCAGTGTAGGGATCCTGGAAAAAGCGATTGCGATCGAGTCGATATCTTTACGATTTCGGTCGCTTTGGAGGGAAGGGGTTTAGGGGAGGATCTTTTCAAAAATGCGAAACCAATCACTTTTCAGCAATTTGTTAAGGTGAAAAGACTGAATTTTCAAACTACCTAACCTAAGTATCGTGAACGTAAACCTCGTGGACCACAAGTCTTATTTTTTCGAATGCATTTTTAAAACGTATTAATTAGCTCGAGTGGAACATGCATGAGAATAAAATTTCCGGAAATAATCAACGCACTAGGGATATTATAAGTGAAAATCGCAACGACAGAGACATTGGTCTATTATATCATTATGATGTCATTATTAATAAATAAATAATTTTGATTGGCTGAAATAATTTCCACTTATTAATTTCATGCAAGGTGCAAACATTTCCAGGAAATTTTTACATTGTCATAGAAACGACATCGAATTCTATTTTTCTATTGGCTACTTTTCGGTGTCTTGCGATTTTCATCAAAATGGATACCAACGATACATGATAAGTAGTACATGTGCAAACATTCGGAAAAATTGATCATAAGAGTCAAGAGTTACGACAATTTTCAAGAACTCTTCCTCAGTTATCAACCGTTTTCGAGAACATGTTTATTAAGAAAAGCCGTTTAATTTTTTAATTTTATATCCGCCTCTTAAGTTTGTAACAGTTATTCCGGGACACTATGTATACAAAAATTGAGATATGCGTATGAATTCAAACTTGCGTTTCAATCTGACAGAGTTAGAATATAAGCTACTGTATATTATGAATCCAACAAATTATTATAAATGTAACAAAATTTGTGAAGGATATTATTTTGGTATAGAAACATACTTTATGGTACGATTGTACCTAGGACTTTTGTTTACAGATATTTTTTCTGAATGTAATTACAAATGTCCAAGTTGACTGGGATATAACGTTGATTCAAGGAAATAATTAAAATGTTTGTCGACATTATGATTTTGTAAAATTTGCAAGCACGTTTTGAAGAAAAAATTCAAATAATCTAGAGATCATTTAAAAGTGGTTTCGGAAATAAAAATTGTTATTTTTTACCTACAAACGTTATAATATTGGTACATATTATGAACAACAAGATAAAGATTATTTAAAAACCCCTTGTTAATCTCCAAATAACGATAAATATGCAATATCCGAAGAATCGCTTTTAAAGCAGCACGTTTGGAGTTGTAGAAACGATTTCCACTAAGAACAGGTAAACTTGGGTGCCGGAGGCTATAACCCTTCCACTTGTACCTGAAAATATTTGAAAATCCATCCCCTAAGCCGTCATCTACCAATGCCATTCATAGGGATGCACCTTCGGCACACCAAAAAATGCGATAGCCTCTCGGAACTCTCTGTTTAACCGATTGCGACTCGGTTGATATCTATCCAAAGCAACCGTTTTCGGTTGCTTAGAAGCGACTCGATCGCAATCGCTTTTTCCAGGATCCGGCTACAGGATTGTCATTTCTCAATATCAATCAGGCATTGGTGAACTCAATGACCAATCGAATAAATGTCCAGAAGTTGCGGTAAGTTTAAATGTAAGACGCCGTGCCGGACCTAGCTGCTAAAATCGTTGATTCAGAAAATTCATTAATTCATTACTGTTAAAAAGTTCTGGAATTTTGGGATGTCCTTTTGAAATTCCCTTTGATGGAGACTTGATTTCGGGTGAACTTGGATGCCGTTAAAATCCTGTTGTTATTTTATCGTTAAAACAAATGGAAAACACGTGACCTAAGCCGGCACTCTCGGCTCTGACCGACTCTGGGGAGTATTCTTCGACATACGTGCTGCTCAAACACACGGAGCTGGGTCAAAGACGTACGCGTGTTCTTGACGCTCAGCATCGGCCAAACATCGCCGCGCCGTAGCGTTTCCGAAAATGAAGCGAATTATTCCGAGCCGCCACGAATCCTGTATCTACATTCCGCGGCACGAGTTTTTCAAATTTTCAAATATGTATGTATTACAATTTTAAAGTAAAAATTAAAAAAAAACAGTTTTTTTCTGTCTCTGAATTCTTTGGTACGGCAGGGCCGTACTTGCCTCCCCTGACCAGCCGCCACTGGAAGACGAGAGTATTAGTGGACGCACCCGAGTTTGTTGTGTAATTTTTAGGGTTCCTTATTCCTTGCTTTCCATCCAGCACGCTTTACCCCCCTATAATTTAGGCTTCAAACCAGGTATTCTCCAAAAAGCGAAAGGTAAGTTCTGAACTATAATATAATCATTTTCCTCCACCCAATTACGTGGTGGCGCAAACAGTTTTGTTCGTAGAACGAATCCTGTAGCAGTCACGTACCAGTTATGTACTCTGTAACTGCGCATGCGCGGTTTTGAATCAGTTGGAAACCTGTTTAAAAGTTTCATGTACTGCGCACACTTTTCTGACGCTGCGCCAGAGTGTTTGACGGTTTGACGTCATAATTTCCCGAACGGTTGGAAATTATTCTGACCGTCTCCAACCAGTTCTACTACAATTTCAAATCACTTTTCGTGATTTCTTCTACGAACGCATTTTAGACACTGCGCATGTTTCCTACTGTCCATGACTGTTTCCAATCGTTCTACGAACAAACCTAACGACACTGATACCTGAATCTCAAGGGTTCAGTGAAGCTCCAGTCAGGTGGTCCATGCAGGGTTTCCAGGCCAGGGTCCAGAACTATCGGTAAAGCAACACACCAACAGGGAAAGCTTCTACCTGAAACTATTTTCGATATAAAAAATTGTCGGTAATTCTTTACTTTAGTGACCTCTGCAATTTTAACACAAATTTTAGTGCAATGACGTTGAAATGACCTCCTTAGTCGATTATAGCAAAGGAAAGTTTGTGCGAATGCCCCATTAACCGTCTATCCAACGGGATGGTAGAGTGAATAGGGGTGCTGGGTGGGTAAGAAGGTTAAAATAATCGGATAATATGAAAAGAGCTGAAATTAGTAAAATTGATGTAATTTAAGGCAAGGAAAAATAATTGGCAATGAATGAATGGATGATTTTTTGGTAAGTCTAGTCTAGACGGTAGATGAAGTGTTTGTGCGAGAAACATTGAAATTTCCGCGTACAAGGTCATGCACTGCAACGTGTGGCCCAGCGTAAGAATAACTCTTTTAATTAATTGGGGGGTAAATAGGCATTTGCACAACAAAATTCGTGTGGTAGTGGATTCAGTAAAGCTTGTAGAATCATGTAAATGCAAAATGGTGGTGGTCGGCGAGAGGTCACTAAACTAAAGATTGACCGTACTGGGGGATCCCAAAGCAAAAAAATTGTCACCAAATGTCAAAAATAACCAAGATGGATGCCTCAAACCTTAAAATCCAGAGGTCAGTACTGTTGTAAACGTGCCGAAATCCAGTCACCTACGGCTACCGGTTCGCGTTTTTTCCTCCTTTCTTCAAACAACGTCCAGTCTTCCAAGAACACGAGGGTTTCTTTTAGGGCAGCGTTCCCTAGAAGCGCTATTACACGCACAACAACATCACAAGCAAATAATATCGACAGTACAACAAAATTGAAAACAAAGTACAATAATTATGTGGTAACAGCGCGACGTTGAGTTCGGCAACTTTACTCAATTAAGCGACAAAAAGTGGAAAACCACACAACAAAAAGGGCCTAAAGCCAAAACAATAAGGAAAACTTGGGACACACACCAACACGTCTGCTTAACTCAACAGCTTGGCGTCAACTAACCCACAGAATAAGAATACCCCCTCTAGAAAAGTATCTCGTGTAGTAAAGCTGGGAATGAAGTCAGCGCCATGCAGCGGATGATCCGGAACTATTACAGTTAACTGCAATATCGGGACTATTTTAATCTCAATTTAATATTTTATTTGGACCTTTATTTAGGATTTGATTCAGTCAACTAATTCTAAAATGAACAAGAGTGGCACAATATTAATTAACATTTTATTGATTCAAACAACATACAACTTTAATTTAATGATTTTTGTGGTGACTACAACAAATATAATATACAGGATGGGGCAATAGTGCGTCCAACTTCGATAAATTAAGTTTAGCCAGCCTGTATAATTTTTCGAAAGTAAAAATGATTTAAGGACATCCTACGGATGTTTCTTAACTAGTACTTACATAATTTTTTCTTAGAACTCGTAATTGTGACCGTAGTGATTTTCTTAACATGCATCTGCAGATGCCATCATTTGAACAAAAAAAATCGCTTTATCCAAGTGGTTTGGAAAAAGTCAGCAATAATATTGGAATGAAAAGAGTCTAGGAAAGAAAAGGCTCCGAAAAATACTCACGTCTTTGGGAAAACGATGTCTTTTTGACGAACGATCTTCGCAATTAGGCACACAACACTTTTTAGTTTTAGCACCAGATTCCATTAATACATCCATTATGGTTAGATATTGTTGCACAGAGAACACACAGAGAACACAAACAAAAAATTCGAATAATGCGGAAATATTATCGAAAAACAGCATGCGAAAAGTTTGTTGACGTATGTGGTTGACAAAAGTAAAATTTTAAAATGCAGACTACTAGACCGAAAAACCCGCTCGAATCTAACGATTTGAGCGCTGCCTGGTTCCGGTGGATAATCCAGTAACTAAAAGTCCATTCCCAGTTGCGCCAACCAAGTTACGTTTATGGTTGGGAGTATTATGTGTCAACTAACTTCGTTACCGGAAATTAAAAACTCAAAGAGGGGGTAACAGGCAAAGCGCTTTGACCGATTAGATCACTTTTGCGATCTATTTTGCAGGCTCACGGTGCCGTAACCGGCGTAGTTAAAACGTTAAAACAATTGCAAGAAGTACAGCTGTGCTATAAAAATTACAACTGCGCAGCACCGTACTCGAAGAGTAAAATTTATTAAGATTCGTAGTTTTTGCCGACAAATTAGCCAAACTGGAACGGGGCTAAACAGAACCGTTACACGCCAAGCCAAATGTCAAATAAACTGCGCGTGTGCGATGATACTGCGCGCTGACGTAAAGCAGGACCGGCTTCCGGGCAATTTCAATTTATTGAAGAAATGAGAAAAGTCAAAAACATTAAAGCAAACGTAACGAATGTAGAAGGACCCGACCCAAGATTGAAGCAAAGCATGAATAAAAAACTAACCTACAAACCTACCTTGTAATTCAAATGGTTTGGAAACTGTACTTCAAGTCTTGACCACTTCGTTGGAACACAAAGCCGGGCCCAGCATCTCTTCAAGAATCCACTTTCAAGAAGACAACGAGCAACTTAAACACTACCACACAAAGACCGGAAGACTGCACTAAACTAAAACAACACCGGAAATAAATAAAATAATAAATGAGAGTGTTGACTTGGTGATGAACGCCACCGCCAACTGCGTTAAGATTAATCGATCCTATTCGGTTATCAGAAAAGTATTCAAATAGAAACTATCGAATGAGTTATTTCTAGTCTAATTAATAAGTAGAGCACGGCCGGCTTCCGTAATATTTTGTTGAAATAATGTAACGTAAATCGAAGAATACTATGATTCAACCAATAATTTTACCTCAAAATTGAAGTTAATTTCTATGACATCTATGAACTCGGTGATGCATTCGATCATTAATCAATAAAATACAGAGTAAAATAGTGAGATTAGTGAGATTAAGATTAGATTTAGAGGTTAGAAGAAGAACTGTTTGGGTTGTACGGGATTGTCAACAGATGGCAATATGTGAGTTTTGTATTTTTTTTAGAATGCATGTTTTATGATTTGTAATAATAATAATACCTCATATAATTATTATATTATTTTGAATATCATATAAATTAATTATTAATTTTTAAACAAATTAAATTAAAAACAATTTTTTGATGCAACGAAGTTGGTAATTTGATAAGAGGGAAAATAGGAATTATGACCCATGACAGTTGTTGTCAATGTCAACTGTCAAAAAATTTAAAAAACTTCAAACTGAATTCAACAACACTGTTTTCAAATTTTAACGCTGTTGTTGCTAGAAAGTATAATTTTTAATTGTTCGTCCGTTGTCGTAAGAAACTTTGACCATGAATATTGGAAGCCATAGTTATGTGGTCAAAAATGTGTCTTATTTGCGCGCTAGGGACCCCATCATCCTGGCATTCAACAGGACCGGTTTAGCCAATGTCCGCTTGAATTTGAGCCCCGACTTGGAGATAAGTAGCCCTACTAGCCCCGTCACCCAGGTAAAGGTACAGCATAATTAATTTTTTAATAAATAAAAATTCTGGTTGTTATTTCCGAGAAACGGAAATGCAAAGCTTTTTTTTGAATATGTTGTCCAGTTCTTAACTAAAAACTATATAGTAATAGGAAGTCTTATCTAGTTCTTCCAATAGTTTTTGCTGGCGGTTTGTTTTACCCTTCTGGTTATTATCTCTTATTTCTGCATGTAAAATTTTAAAATGGCAGACTTTAATGAATATGAATCTATAGTTACAATTTATGATATCAGCGATAATGATGACCCAGAGACAATTAGGTACCGACAAACTTTATGCAAATATGGTGAGATTGGGTTTTAATTGGTTTCGTTTCTTAAAACTTTTTTTTTCCTAGAAATAACGTTTACGCTAATTGGTACGGTGATTGTTCAAAATGGTTCGGGTTTTGGCCCTCCTTCGGTGAAACCGCTTTCTGGTGGCGACATTAGCATTCTCCAAGAGGCGGAGTGCAAGAAAGAGAAGATGATCTTCAAGCAACTTCTTAACTCATACAATATCGCGAATATGTAAATATGTTGAGGTTGGATTTTAATTGGTTTCCCTCTTAACACTTTTTTTTTCCAAGGAAAAACGTTTACGCTTATTGGTACAGTGATTGTTCAAAATGGTTGAGGTTTCGGCCTATAGTTTTTTTTAACAAAATATGCCCCCTTTTGGATGAATTAAATAGTCATAATTGAATATCCACCTAAATAGTGGAGCATGTTTTTTCATTGCTTTTAAGTCAGATTTAGGCAACCAACTATGCTTTACTTGTACTCTTAAGTCGTAGAACATTGCGAATAAGACTCAACATTCCAAGACCTACGCTTAAGTATTGCGTTTGGAAAGTAACATTAATGCCCAGTTGCACAAAAATTAATGGCGGTTTAATCGTTCGTTAAAAAATCGTTACAATTTTATTGTAGGACTATCCGTTTATTTGTAAGAATTTGACGAGTTGAAATGTTAAAGTCAATCAAACATCTACAAATTGCAACAATTGATTAATAGCCTATCAAAGTAGTAAAGAACTTGGAGAAAGGATAAAGAAGGATCAAACAATCGTTATGTTTCGTGCAACTGGGCATTATTGGGGAAAAAGAACAGACACCTACACACTGCATAATATTGACAAGAACGTCTTACCAGCAACTGTTGAATTTTTTATGTCGATGATAGATATATAACGTTGAAGCTAATGATCGTATAAAAAAAATGACCAAAATATTGTAAAGTTTATAATTAAGAGGAACGTCTCCGCTGTTTCATTTGTGATTGTAGATCGTCAGCAAGATGCATTGACGTGATTGTTTGTATTAGCAGGGGCACGTATTAAAGAGAGGTTATGCTTTTCGTATTTCTAAAAAAGCTCCGTTCTTATTAGTAAAAAATATCTGACTTTTGTTTTTAAGATCTGATACGTAACGATAGAGACTCCAGCGTAAGATGCTTTGAAGAAAGTTAACATGCACGTTAATATGAACAAAATACAAATGTTTACTTTAACATTAAATAAATAGCCCAATTTGACTTCAGCTTGCTGTAAACCTCATCATGCGCCATTCGTTATCGAATATTCTAAACAAAAACTTAATTATATTACTAAAAATATGAAGTAACAACTTGGAAACAGTAACCTGGTAAAAACGACACTGGATTAAGGCGGAGCGTACCACTGTGGACCAGTTACGTACTCAATGCATGCGCGCGGCGTCATTCCATTTCCTTTTTTGCAGTGATCTAAAATGAGAGAACTAATCTCTGTACGTCAAGATGCATACAGTAAGAAAAAAACGCATGTGATAGCGAAGTCGTTGCTCTTAACGACATACGTCGACCTTACAAGAACAACAAAAAGTATTTGTTTTTTAAATGGCATAGTACCTAATTACATACACCAGTTGGTAGAAAAAAATAATGCGCTTTTGAGATGTATAATGTTCCTTTACCGAAAATGTATGATTTTTTAGATATTAGCATTTTTTTCTTTTATCAAAGAAAATTAATTATAAGCATTACCGTACAAAATATTTTGGTAACTTTTTCATACGATCATTAGCTTCAACGTTATATCTCACCGGCATAAAAAATTCCATGAGCTATCGTCAACTGTTACTAACATTTTTTTTCCTCTCAAAGATTTCAAAAAAATTTGATTATTTCGAAAAGTACTGATTATAGGTAGATATACAAAATTTTAAAAATATAAACTATTATAGACTATTTTCAAATCCAGGGGCAACTGCACATTAATGGAAGAGTATAGTGACTTTATATTATACCATTGTATATATTATACAGAGTGTCCCAAAAGGTCCGCACCACCTTGAAGGTGCGTTATCTAGAATTGTAGTAAAATGCTTAAAAATTGTTTAAAGTATTTTATGTCATTTTAATTAACTCAGATGTATGTCGAGAACCGGCTGAAAGTTCTGCATGATATTTTCATAATATCCCAATGGTGGTCTCATCTTGTTGTACAGTAAATTTTTTGTCTTCCGTAATATTCTAATCACTACCATATGGACGTAGACGATTTTTCATATAAGTTTTCAAACAAGTTATGCTGGATAATTTTTAAGTAAATAGTATAGTAATAGTAATAGTAAATAGTAGTTAAGTAATAGTATACTCCGATACTTTCTGACACAAATACTAGTATTTTTTAGTGACGAATCGCTGTAGATAACAGTTAACTTAGTGTACAACATACTTTAAGTAAAAAACAAAAATATACAATAATAAATATTTTTATGTAATAAAAGACAAAATCCATTCTTTGTGTTTGCTCGCATCCGTAAACACGACGTAGTTTGAAAGATCACAAGTTTGTTTGTTAGTGTCAAAGGTCGAAATGGAAACGACCCCCCTCAACTCCCACCTTCCCCGTCTCTTCATGATGAACCCGCTGCCACTATCCCCGTTGCACGGTCCACTTCCATCACGTTTTCCTTTAAACAAAAATTGAATTAAAAGAAACTTCAACCATCTCCATCCAAACTTTACAGACCTGCACAAAAAGTTCGATTAGAAACAACGTAGCTGAAGGTTTCTTCCGACAACAAACATTCTTCTTGACTGACGATCGGAATACTGATTTGCTTGGGTTGTTCCGCCTTAATGCGACCATCTTCATCTTTTCCCCAACCCACAACTTTACCGGTTGACCCGACGACATCCTTCAAATTACTGTTTTCCGACCACAAACAAATCGGACGTATCAAACTATTAAACGTAATTTCCCCGTTCAAGAGAATGATGGCGATGTCTGCATCAGAAACTCTCGGCTTGTAATCAGGATGAACATGAATTTTTTCCGCTTCTATCATGCGTTCGCCCTCGAAAACCGTCCATCTTTTAATATTGAGTTTGCCAAGGACGAAGAGCAAATCTTCCGGACGGATCCTCGACGCTTCGTCTTTAACACAATGAGCAGCTAAATGTTAACAACAATTAATGATTGTTTTTAATGTAGCGTATCGAACTTTTCTACCTGTAACAATGTGTTTGGTGGAGATTAGTGAACCACTGCATTTGTATTCGAGACCTGAATCTTTCACGTGGAACATTGCCGATAGCCAAGGAAAAGCTCCTCGTGGTACCGAAAAACCTTTCACTATCAACGGATTGGAAACTACTGGTAACCCGCAAATGTCAGCGAAGGGGATTTCCAAACCCCCCAAGTCTCTTGATGGAACATTTTGGGAATTTTCCGGCGGTGATGACGTCACTTCCGGCGATCCGCCTTCTCCTCCACCTGAAGGAGTTTTAGGAACAGTAACTGTAATAAATTCTTATTAATTAAATTCATTAAGAAATGTGAGGGTTAATAATATGTAGTTAAAAACTAGTTACCAGCAGGGATTAAGTTGAAATTGGGTTCTTTGCGCGAAGGGTTAACAGTCGACGCGTTCTTGTTCAAGAACGGGTTTCTGCTGTACAACCCACTGGGTTCTTGGACAGATGGTGGTTTGAACCCTAAATCGAAGTTTTGAGGTGGTCGATTACCCAACAACCCCGTGTTGCTATTAACGTCTTTAGGTCCGCCACCGTTGAAGTTGTCGTTCTTTAAAAATGGGTTGTCAATGGCATCAGGGGTGGTTGAAAATTGGTTGTTTTGAGGTGGTCGATTGCCCAAGAATCCTCCGTTGCTATTAACGTTTTTGGATCCTCCACCGTTGAAATTGTCGTTTTTCAAAAAAGGATTGTCAACAGCATCAAACGGGTTCTTTCTTGGTGGGAAATCGTTGCTGCTCAAAAAGGGGTTAGTGTTTTTGATCAAACCGCTGTCAGGCGGCGTCAATTGGAGAGTGGTTACTTTCAACGTCAGAGTGTGTTGGAGATTGATGGTCGTCAAAATTGATACCCATTCACCTGCGTGCAAGAATGAATTAAAATTAAAAATTAAAAATGTCCCGGGAGTGAATTTGAACAAACAGAAAAAAATACTATCACTTTAGGGGTGTAACGGTTTGGAACCCCGGTCCTCACCGCTGTCAAACCAAGAGAGCAAGGTGTCAAAGTTAATAGAACCCAACGAGCGGTCGTGATCATCTGTGACGTCAGTAGAACAAACTCGACAAGATTTGCAATAACAAAGTTTCGCACAAAAGAAAAGTTATGGTATCGAAGCTAGCACGGCATTCAAATCTTAACGTTCAATGCAAGTTGTAAATAATAATTTTATTGAGACATTCCAGTGACCTAACTTTCAGCCCCTCTAGGTTTGTATACAACAATCAATTGTTCTATGCGATGTAGAACAACTGTTTGATGATGACAGAACAAAATGCAATGAGGGAAAGAGAGTTAAAAATGTAACTTAAGCCTCTAGTAAAAAAGTTGCAGCCCCCTGAATGTGGCCCTCTTAAACGGTTCTGAACACATAAAATAAAAATATTTTTTAGGGGACAACATTTAGGGAGTTGTGACTCCTTTGAAAGACACATAACTTAAAAACTTTATGAGGGCTTTTGGCATGGGTTTAGTTGCTCTAACTACCCTCAAATTAGAAACGTATGCAGTTTTATAATTTTATGGCAATAACTACACAAAATGTGCATACAAAAGGTTAATGAATATTTTTAACAATCAATCCCAAAATTACCTCTATTTAATTGAAATTTTATTAATTTCCTCTTTTTGGACATAAGAAGATTAGTGGTCGTTTAAAATTTTTGTATTATAATCTTAAGTGTTCTGGCAGATATTAAATAAAAATTATCTTCAGGAGCCCACCTTCACAAGGCTCTAGTTTGCTCTAGGTGTTCTTAAATTTTGAATACCTATTTTAGATACACTTTGTATACAAATGTATCGCATTTCGCTGTAAAAATTGATAACTCGATGTCTTGAGAACTCGAACCTTCTTTTGTGGCAAGTTATGGTTCGAGTTATCGAAGTTCGACTGTATTTCAATCTTCTAAATTTATGCCTTAGTTCAGTTTTGTAATAGATCTCTTCAAGTCTATGTCAGTTTATTACCAAAAAATCTTCTTTTACACACAACATTCCATTAAAAAAAATGTTACTTGCTCCTGTATAAGCGTCTTGGCTCACCCTGTATGTTCAAAAATATTTTCCGGTTATACACTTTTTTTTCTAGTTTACTTGTGTTTTTAAATCAAATTTCTACCTATCATAGAACTCGACCTGTCGAAGTCGGACCCACTATTGCCCCACCCTATATAGTATAGTAGGTACTGATAAAACAAAATAATTAATTCTTATCGTGTTAAAGAAGTTAAATTCTGTAGAAATAAACTGTAAACTCAATTAAGAATTTCTTGTTCTGGCGGTCAAAAATAATTTAGGATCCACTAGCACTAGGATATTACGTAAAACCATTACATGACATGGATTTTTATAACATCTGCCTTAACTTGTTTTGAACATTAGAACTCGAAGGATGTGTTAATTGTTGTACCATAATACAAACTTTTTTTCGCAACAATTATTGAGTTAGCGCACTCGAGGTCGCCGCCTTCTTGGCAGACGTCACAGATGATCCCGACCAACGCAACAACCCTCGACCGCTAGCGGTTAGCGGTAGTGACTAACAAAAAGCAAGGAGGAAAGACCCAAACATTCAGTGCGGAGTGCATTACACCTCTGGTGATAACGTTGAAGTAGCTGCTCGTCCACAATCCGTACATTTCCACATTCCTCCATAGTAGTTACAAAACATGAAACCATTGATAAAGCGACATAGTAAAGGTTGCTTTAATTTTTTTTTTGTTCTTTTAACTCACTTGGAATTTTCGGGCCGGAGCAAATCAGCCGGTCGTTGACCAAAATTTTGGTGATCCTCGGTGGGATCCGCTCCCATCTCGGAAAGTACAGTTTGTAACGAATCGGCCTTCCATGGGCTAAATCGTCAGCGACTTGATTTCGGGGCGATACCAGCACAATTTCGCCGTTGAAATTCTGTAACGTCAATGCGACTTTACGATTTCCTAACGATAACATGTCCAAACAACAACTATTTACAATAACAACAACGACCTTGAACTTGACCGTTATTCAAACACCGGATGTTTCTGGAACAGACATCCGTGTTGTCACTTTCGCTTTCTTACATCTACACGGTTTCCTACGGACATTTCGATGTTGAGCTTGACAACGTTGTCGTCCAAAGAACGGATGACCATTGCACCGACTATGCCTCCTCCATTAGTATCCTGTTCGTATTGGAAAATCTCCGGGCAAGGACTGGTGAGGTACTGGAGGGCGACCATGGTGTTGGTCGATAGGAGACTGGCACAGAACACGATGAGTCTCAGCACATTGCACATTGTTCTCGAAAAGAATCTCGTAGTTTTCTAGTTCAACTCGTCGAAATGGACCATGACGGACCTGACCACAGAAAAAAGTTCGTTAATAGATCACTTGCGGTTGGATTTTTGGACTACCACCTCCTAGTCCTAGATGATCAAGAGCTCTTTGTGTCAACTCAAACAACAATATTGGTTCAGGGAGAAACCACTTGTTAAAATGGTAATAAACGAGGAACTTCCGAGTTCAAAGGACGTAACCGACAAAACCGCAAGATCCGAAACATTTGTCACGTCTATATTGACCACGATGGCGTCGTCTGAAGATTCTTTTCTTCTCAATTATTTTCATCACCCTACAGTACCTACCTACAACAATTTCACACACCTCGCCAAGCTGCAACTGTTTGTAGGAACTTACCATAACTTTATCAGTAATTTAATTTTGAGTCAGCTATTCTTAAGCGAACTCGAACAATTGAACGTTTTGCAACAGATTGTTTAAAAAAAAATGGGTTTCCCCAAATAGATGCGAATTACATAATGGGCTCAATTGACTTTGATAAATCAAGGTTATTGCTCGTTTAGCTGACCGTAAAATTAAAAAGTAAAACAAGCTACGAAGATACGAGGTTCATTCTGAAGTATCCGGCAATATACCTATACCTAATAAATTTATTTTGATCTTATAAGGATAAGATCAAAATAAATTTATTAGGTAAGGTAATAAGGATTGCATCCCAGTTTATCTAAGATTAATGAAAATGCTAGCCTAGAGTAATTAAAGTATAAAACTAGGAAATTTAAAGATTGCTTGTATATACAATACAGGGTGGGGCAATAGTGCGTTTGACTTCGATAGCTTGAGTTCTATGATAGCTAGAACCTTGATTTAAGAACACAAATAAAGTAGAAAAAAAATCTTTAACCGGAAATTATTTCTGAACATACAGGGTGAGCTAAGACGATTACACAGTGGCAAGTGACATTTTTTTAAATCGAATGTTGTGTGTAAAAGGAGATTTTTTAGAGCTTTTTCCTAGACTCTTTTCACTCCAATATTATTAATGACTATTTCTAAACCACTTGGATATAGCAATTTTTTTTATACAAATAATGGCATCTGCAGATGCATGTTAAAAAAAAATCACTGCAGTCACAATTATGAGTTCTAAGAAAAAATTATGTAAGTACTAGTTAGAAAACATCTGTGGGACGTCTTTGAATCGTTTTTACTTTTAATAAATTATACAAGGTGGCTAAATTTAATTTTTTAATTTGGAACTTTTTTATTTTAATTTTCTTTTACAAAAATGTTTGTTTTTAGTTTCCACATGATATTGTTAAAAAATATACAGAGTGTTCAATTTGAAAAAATGAAGAAAATTAAATTCTAAAAGTTCTAAATTGAATAATTAAGGTTAGCCACCTTGTATAATTTTTCAAAAGTAAAGACGATTCAAAGACATTCCAGAGATGTTTCCTAACTAGCACTTAGATAATTTTTTTTAGAACTCGTAATTGTGACTGTAGTGATTTTTTTAACATGCATCTGCAGATGCCATTATGTGAACAAAAAAAATCGCTACATCCAAGTGGTTTTGAAATAGTCAGCATTAATATTGGATTGAAAAGAGTCTAGGCAATGGCTCTGAAAAATCTTGCCCCTGTATAATTATCTTGGCTCACCCTGTATGTTGCAAAATAATTTCCGGTTATAGGCTTTTTTCTCTAGTTTATTTGTGTTTTTAAATCAAATTTCTACCCATTATAGAACCCGAGCTATCGAAGTCAGACGTACTATTGCTCCACCCAGTATATTTAAAACATTATTGTTAAAGCACGTCAATGGTGTCTCCAGCTGCTTCGTATTTTATACGTTTTACTTTCAAACTTCGGTAGTTGCGTGAAACTGGCAAAATTACTTGAAACTCTTTGTTGAAACACAAGGTGCTTCATGGATGGTTAGGTACTAGTGCATAAATTCTAGTATACTCGTAATTGTACTGTATACTTAGTTAATAATGATGAACACATGATGATATGTAGTGCTTCAATTGTGTTTCACTATCTTCACTTCATGCATCGCGCTCGTCAAAATTATTTAAATAGAATATGACTGCTTCTATGAAGTTTTGCTAGAGAGAGAATGGTGACGTATCTGATTGCTATTATTTCGATAGAGTCGAGGAAAACAGATTGCGCACCGATGGACAGCCTTCGGGTTCAAATCCTCGTTCAAACGATAGTTTTTTTTTGGGAAAAAGAAGTTCTATGCAAAATTACTACTTGAAAAGAACTTTTCTAATCGTTTTCCTTGCCCTAATACACTGAAGTGTCGTCATATGGATTAACGGCACTTTAACAGGAAGCCGTTTGACGGCACTTTAACGCCAGCGTTTAAAAATTATTTCTTAGAAGTTACCTAAGCATCTTATCAACGGTTTATTTCAGTTTTATTCAAAATATTCATTTTTACTTATTCGATATCTGCGTGGTCCACATCAACCATCAGTGCTGTTATTGAAGAGCTTATTCGTGTGCAAAATTTTTTTCTTTTTTAATTAATAGAGTTAAAAATTTCAAAATTTTGAACATAAATGAGCTTGTTTTAAAAGATATAAAAAATGGACAAACACGTGAAAAAGATGAAGCATTAGCAGAGCAGAGATGCTTTTAAATATAGAGAGAGAAAAAGTTAATGAAGCAACTTGAAATATTATTTAAGATAATTAGCCAAAAAATATATAAATTAAATGAATAGAAATTACTAATGTGAGATGAAGCACTACAAAAATATAACTAAATTACTAGCAATCCTGAAAGTGTTCCAACTCTGCTCGTCACTCTGATGTTCGTCTCAAAGTTTAAATAATTACTGAATAGCCATAATTAATTATTGAAACAGTACCATAATGTGTTAAAACTAAAACCAATAAGACATTTAATGTGGATGCTAACCTTGTCCTTAAACTTTGAAAATCAATTGTCTTGCAATTACCTATATCGGTTGTAAATCAGCAACATGATGCGCTAGAATGCTTTACTAAAACTCTAACTGTAAATTATTGGAGCAACAATTCTTTTAGTCTATTTATAAGTTTTTCGTTTTCCCCAAAGTCTGAAGAATCGTAGAATTTTGCCATCTAAACTTGAAGCAATTCTGAAGCACTAGAAAGTCTTTAAAATAAGAGTGCTTCAGGTGTGCTTGCTGCAGTTACTCTAAACCCATAACTATCGATATGTAGTTTGAAACATAAAAAAGACTACAAAATTTTGCCTAAAGCACTAACTCCCGTGAAGTGTTGCTAATGTGAAACATGAAGCATTTCTTCTAAGACACTAGTTGAAGTTTAATGTCCAATTACCTTAACATTAAAACTGCATCTGTCTATAGACGAGCAACAAACATACTAACTATCATGGTGAGTTAAAATAATAGTGCGCTAATGTTTACGTGAAGCACTATGCTGAAGCACTAACAAACGTAACAGTGTTAATACAATAGATCTCATAATATCGTATTTACCATAATTTTTCTTCCTTGGGTTTACAGTTTAATTGGTCATAAACCATAACTGCCAATAAACTTTAAACATAAAGCACCATGAAGCACTTCTAAATTTTGTAGCAATACTGACGCACTAGCTGCAGTAATAGTAGATTACACACCGAGGTGGAAAATGTTTCATTTCTGTCGAGAGCTAAGATAGCTTACCGAGGTGAGCTAATGCTCGAGACAGAAGAAAATATCCACCGAGGTTTGTATACTATTTTATTCGCAATCATTCATTTTTGGCACATAAACGAAAATTCGTTTTCCGAAGTTTCACTCTGCGCCATCTACTGAGCCATTTTTGTACTCACAGCAGGTTAGGAATGAGCTCATTCCTAACTTAGAGAAGGAAAATAAGGTCAAGAAGAATGAATTGTCAGGAATGATCAACTTCCCCACTTCTCAAAAGGTTAGGAGTGGACATATTACCTATACGATTGCGAATAAAATATTATAACAATTTTGCTTCAGTTGTGTTGACCAGCGTTGATCACTATGATTATGACTGTTAGTACTTTAAGACATAAAGGCTAGAATTTAATACATATAAAAATAATGTCATCTGGGGCATCTGATAACTATAAAAAATTGCAAATCGCCAATCTAAAAATATTACAAAAGGATTACTATCGACATTATATTATTAAGCCCCTATTGAGTTAAATATGCTATCCCTGAAACTTAAGTTAATCAACATAAAACATTGAAGCATTAGGAAGTACGTATGATGGGTTTTAAATGTACTGGCCAACTTCATGGAGTTACTATTGTTGTATGATGGGTTTTAAATATACTGGCCAACTTCTTGGAGTTACAGAGTTAGTATTGTTGTAATGACCTCAAATCAGAAACTATGACCTACTAACTAAAGAATGTTCAAAATATTTATTTCTACAAAGATTTTTTGATTGGCTCGCCTCGTACACTTTTTCGGACTTAAACACCATTTTTGAGAATGATGTCAGAATCAACACCATTATAAGGTGACACCTCTAACAAATGATGTGTACTCATCGAATTTTTTTAGTTAGCGCTATTGTTTAAATGTATTTGCGGTAGATCTGAGGCCTTCACCAAACTTGCAACGCGAATCACGTTTATTCTTCGCCTAGGATACTACCTGAGATCGATGTTAATAATTTGTCGCTTACATAATTTGATAAAATAAGAATTCTTCGTAACCCGTCAAGTGTGTGTTGTTAATTTTTTAACATCTTTAATTCTACGTCTTTTTATTGCATTAGTCAAATCAGAAGACAATAGTTAATAATTTTATAGCTCCGATTATAATTACCGATAAATATTTACGACGAGTCACTGTTGGTCCTTGCGGAGAACCCCGTCGAAATGAAGAACGAATCACCAACTTTACGAAACTTTTTACTTTATTTAGATCGTTACCTCGAATCGCAATTGAACGTTGAATAATTACAGTGATAAATACGAACTTGTCAAACTCGTCACAACCTTTGAAATCACCATAGAAAAACTCGCACAATTACACAAGTTCCGACTGCTACCACCACTTAAAGTCGAGACGGACGTCGACACTAATCTACAAGAAGACGCGTATCGTTGAGTTACTCATCCCAAATTCCATCATCGCCATCACGTTTTGCCTTAACAATAGACAAAAGGGAATGCGATCAGATCGGTTTGTCACGTTTTTGCGGATGGCGGACGTTTGGGGAAATCCTCGAGGCGCGTCACAGGCGCGCATAGCCGGTTATCCCGGCCCGGATATCGTTGCGCCAGATAACCGTGACGAAGACGACGAGACGCCACTGGTAACAAGGTGATATTGCGGATACGTTTTTTTTCTTTTTTGTTGTTGTGTGATTTACTTATTTTTTTTTTTTGTTATTGTTATTAATGATCGACTTTTCTTTTGGTAACTGTGTTATTTTCTTTGTAGTCTCATGCGGATGTGGGTCGATGTCAATGTGGGTTTACCTACGCGAAATTCTAATCGCGGGCAATTGCTATTTATGCGAACCAATTGAACACGTAATTATTTTTTTTTTGAGTCGTGATAAACTGATCAGTATTATCCATTATGTACAGTATAAAATCATAAATAATCAGTAAGATATTGCAAAAGAACTAGTACATTCGATTCGACAATTAAAATTAAATTTTCGGTCAGTTAAATAATTTATTTGGCCAGTATTTTTATTATAATGAGCAGTAAAAATTGATGAAATGTCAGTATGCAATAGTCGGCAATAAATTTGTAAAGAGAGTGTCTATACAACCGCCGCACTTATTTTGCAGGTTTTTGTTAAGTATTTACCTAGCGGAAATTAATTGTATTGCAACTTTAATGAAGCTTTAATAAAGTTTTAATGAGTCACTCTGTACTGCTCAACATATGGGGAAATCTTTTAATGATTGTTAAATTTATACCCACCATTTATTAATGTTATTGGCCAATTATTAATTAATTTTATTGATTATGGCTTATTATTAATTATTAATTTTATTAACGTTACTGGCCGATTATTAATTGGACTAGGGCTACGCCCTAGTATCCGCCGAGACGTTTACCCGCAGGGGCCCCCGGGTGTATGAGGGTGCCACGTTGCAAGTGGGGTTCGCAGCTGCGCTGCTTCCCCACATGCCGCACCCGGGGAGGCCCTGCGGGCCTCCCCGGGTGCTTGAGGGTGCCACGTTGCATGTGGGGTTCGCAGCTTCGCTGCTTCCCCACATGCCGCACCCGGGGAGGCCCTGCGGGCCCCCCCGGGTGCTTGAGGGTGCCACGTTGCATGTGGGGTTCGCAGCTTCGCTGCTTCCCCACATACCGCACCCGGGGAGGCCCTGCGGGCCCCCCCGGGTGCTTGAGGGTGCCACGTTGCAAGTGGGGTTCGCAGCTTCGCTGCTTCCCCACATGCCGCACCCGGGAAGGCCCTGCGGGCCTCCCCGGGTGCTTGAGGGTGCCACGTTGCAAGTGGGGTTCGCAGCTGCGCTGCTTCCCCACATGCCGCACCCGGGGAGGCCCTGCGGGCCTCTCCGGCTGCTTGAGGGTGCCACGTTGCAAGTGGGGTTCGCAGCTGCGCTGCTTCCCCACATGCCGCACCCGGGGAGGCCCTGCGGGCCCCCCCATGTGCTTGAGGGTGCCACGTTGCATGTGGGGTTCGCAGCTTCGCTGCTTCCCCACATGCCGCACCCGGAGAGGCCCTGCGGGCCTCCCCGGGTGCTTGAATATGCCACGTTGCAAGTGGGATTCGCAGCTTCGCTGCTTCCCCACATGCCGCACCCGGAGAGGCCCTGCGGGCCTCCCCGGGTGCTTGAAGGTGCCACGTTGCAAGTGGGGTTTGCAGCTGCGCTGCTTCCCCACATGCCGCACCCGGGGGGGCCCTGCGGGCCTCCCATGTTTTGGAGCCCCCTGGGGCCCCCATGTTTTGGAACCCCCTAAAGCCCCATATTTTCGAGCCCCTGGGGCCCCCATGTTTTGGGCCCCCCTGGGGCCCCCATGTTTTGGAGCCCCCTGGGGCCCCCATGTTTTGGAGCCCCTGGGCCCCTATGTTTTGGGCCCCCCTGGGGCCCCCATGTTTTGGAGCCCCCTGGGCCCCCATGTTTTGGGCCCCCCTGGGGCCCCCATGTTTTGTAGCCCCCTGGGGCCCCCATGTTTTGGAGCCCCCTGGGCCCCCATGTTTTGGGCTACCCTGGGGCTCCCATGTTTTGTAGCCCCCTGGGGCCCTCATGTTTTGGAGCCCCCTAGGGCCCCCATGTTTTGGGCCCCTCTGGGGCCCCCATGTTTTGGAGCGTCCTGGGGCCCCAGGGTGCCACGTTGCATGTGGGGTTCGCAGCTTTGCTGCTTCCCCACATGCCGCACCCGGGGGGGCCCTGCCCTGCGGGCCCCCCCGGGTGCTTGAGGGCGCCTCGGAGTCGGTAGCCCCTTCGGGGATCTAGTTTGGGGCCCCTTCGGGGCCTACAAAAAAATTTTGCCATTTTGACACATGCCGCACCCGGGGGAGGCCCTGCGGGCCCCCCCGGGTGCTCGAGGGTACCATCGGACTCGGTAGCCCCTTCGGACATCCAAGTCAGGCCCCTTCGGGGCCTTTTTTGGCACTTTTCCGGTACCAGCAACGAAAATATTTTCTCGACCGGTGACCGTTTTGTGAATTTTTCTGACTTTTTTCGAAATCGCCATGGAATCGACGAAACTCACGTCGGGCATCTCTTTTTCACGAACACACAAAATCGTCACGGGCCCCGTTTCAGGGCCTCAACTCGAAAATCGCTCAGGTCTATTTGTTAATAAACGTAATTCCACGTCGAACTGCACTTTCCGCTCGCCGCTTCGCGGCTCGCCACGCCGTCCAGCTGGTCCTCCGTTTTTCGTGCGAGGGGCTCTTCCAGTCGTCTTTTATATAGTATAATTGACCGTAGTTTATTTTACCAACCATTTATGAAATTTACTGATCGTTTATTATTTTTTTCGGTTTCAGGCTGTAAGAAGGTCCTTAACATTCACAAAAGTTGGTTTGTAATGTACCTTATAACTATACTAGGAATGTCAAAGTGACATATCGGTAATGTAAGAATGATATATTGGTAATGTTATATTTTTACAATACCTACAATTATTAATTTGCTGCCAATATTTGAACTCAGTATAACATATTTCGTATCTCACTTTCGACTTGGTTGGAATTAAGTGCTTGCATAGCTTCCTCAGCACTTTCTAGCCCGTTTTCAGGCAAATTAGCGTCACTCATTTTACAAATTATTGAATTTTTAAAAAATAATAGCTATTTATGTAGTAAGTTGCAAAATGAAAGTGTTTTTCGCACCAAGACGTGAATATCATCAAACGAGCGAAGCGAGTTTGGTAACACGTCGCGTGCGAAAAACACGAATTTTGCAACGTACTACATACAAGATTTTTTCTACAATCGTGGCCAGAATTGTTTAAAATGTAAAAAGAAAGAATAAAATTGCACATTCTTACTGCATAATCTAGTTGCACAATTTTTTGTTTCCTAGGAAATGCGACATAACAGAATCAACATTTCATTGATAATTGAGGTGTTTGTCAGTTAATTTTACATTTTGTATCTAGTGCGAAAAAGTGACAGTATAGTGAAAAAAACACGTCATTTTAACATGAAAATGACATTCGAAATGGTACTATTTCGATACGATTGTATAAAAAATATTTATTGACAAGTAAACATCTTTGTTACTACCTAGCAACCAACAACCGATAAAATATTGAACAAACCTCGATGTTATGACATATTACAGCCTTAGATGTCTTTAAATCATCGCTCTTCGAGCTCGGATTTTAACCTGACATCTGCGGCTGTAATAAATGTCATAACGTTTCTTGGTATGTTAATAGCTATTACTTACCATATTTTATAATACTGACCGTTTCAAATACAATACTAGAAAAATATACTGCCCATGAAATTTAAATGCTGATAATTTAATTTATTGCGTTTTTTTCCTTCTACTAACTCATAATTAAAGAAAAAAATTTGGCGCTAATTTTTATTGATACCACCTACCACCGGGTAAATAATGTTCTTCTCGTATGTGATGTAATGCCGTAACGGATGTGAAAAATTTAACAATTACGTGATGAAATGCGTGTTTTGTTTGAAGCAGGTGCCCACAGGTAAATGGGTTCTTAGCGCGAGCTGCCGACTGCACGCTGCGCGTGAAGGTGGGTGGTCGCAGACGAATTGAAACAGGCGTTCTTCAGGGCTCAATCTTGGAACCAAAACTCATTTCTGCGCGAAGAAATCGAAATTTGCCGGCGTTTCTTGTTGCCATAATTAAATTGTTGCAATTGTGTTTTGTTTTCATGACATACTTGAAAAACCAAAAAATCTCTCGGCAAGATTGATGGAATTTCTGGATTTTAATTTTTAATTGGATAGGGGATGAAGTTAGGTATAGGTAATTCTTAAGTAACTCATCCCAAAATACAATTTTTAACCGAGTGGTGCAAGAAAAATCAGTAAGTGCTATTTGAAAAAAAAAAGATTTCTTGATCATTTTTGGTTGCGATATTTGAAAATTGTTTGCGCCCATATGGTACAAAATAGAACTACCATTAAGATATCAGAAGTTAGTCTGGACTTCGAACTCAGTACTTTACAAATTGGTTTTCATAAATTTTGAATCGTCTGCCATATACGAATTTCTTCGTAAGCTACCACGTCGACCATTTTTTTGACATAAATTAACATAATGTGAAAAATTGTCACATAAGTTCACATAACAAGTGTTATGAAAACTCAGAGTTAGAAGACCAATTGAACCATGTAGAATAAATGGTATGTTTCTATTTATAATAAGAAAGTTGATACCGACTTTTGGCACAACCTGTATAGCTAGAAAGCTCAAAATATTTTAGATAGAATGAGCATGACTGATTATGACTGCCTCCCAAGTTTCAAATTTCTAATCCAACTGAAAGTTGATTTTTAGCACGGGCTGCCGACTGCACGTGAAGGTGTGTGGTCGCATTTGCGTGTTTTCTCTTGAATGTCAAACGATGCTCATTTTTTTCAAATGGAAATGTAGTTTTTGAATAGTTTAGTTCGATGGAGCTTTTTTTTATTACAATGATGTCTAAAAAGTTAACTTTGGTGTAATATTCATTCAAGAAAATAATTAAAATGTGTGGCAAAATTACGTTGGGTTTCTTGCAAAATTTTCATGGAAGACCATAATATGTCATACCAAAGTCAACTTTTTATACAGTATCACCATTGCAATCAGAAAAAAATTATCCAACAAATCAACAAATATCAAAATAACGTTTCTGTTTGAAAAAAAAGTTGAACATAATAATGTAAAAAATTAACAATTATGACTACTTTGTATTGCTTAAGGAATAATTTCCTAAATTTGTTTGTTTATTCAAATAAGATATTAAATAACGGAGTTACGGTTTAAGGTTTTTTTTTTTAAAACAATATACCGGATGTTTATTTTGAGAGGAAACGGGCATTTTCTGCTAAACTATACATTTCATGAAAAAAGTTTTTAATGGAAGCTATTGTACAAAATACAGTCTTCCCAAATATGTTTTTCAACATTTTTATGCACTTGCCATTTAATCAGAAATGATATCAACTTTATTATTTCAAATGGAAACACATTATTTTTTTAGCAATTTCTGAATCTAAATCTAACAATGTATTACAAATGGGTTGTTGTATAAGAAAAATTCTGAGAAAAATGACTGAATGTGAAATTACATTTTGTGGCATAGCCTTACTTGATAATGTGAAAAGTTTTCACGCCGAGACACAGAGGTAAGAAATAAGATAGAGCGATTATGGAACTTTTTACATTATCAAGTAAGGCTGTGCCGCAAATTGTAATTTCACATTCAGTAATTTTTCTCAAATTTTTTTTGATGCAACAACCCCTTTGTAATACATCATTGGATTCAGAATTCAATTATCTACCAGAAATTGGTAAAAAAATAATGTATTGCCATTTGAAATAAAGAAGTTGATATTATTTCTGATTAAATGACAAGTGAATAAAAATGTTGAAAAGCATATTTGAGAAGACTGTATTTTCTACATCCATTCCATTAAAAACTTTTTTTCATAAAGTGTATAGTTTAGCAGAAAATGCCCGTTTTCTCTCAAAATGAACATCCGGTATACAGGGTGATTTACGTAAACCGCGCATTAAAAGTTTTTCAACTTACGGTGAGATAGAAATTTAAATTTTAGTCATAATCAATTGTTCTGTGTAAAATATTTACTTTAAATACTCCAGTTCTACAGGCTGTGACAAAAGTCGGTAGCAACTTTTTATTTTAACTGGTCGTTTTTACATAGTTTGTATACTTACGTGACAATTTTTGACATAACGTTAATTTTGTTGAAATAACTTCAATGTTATACCTACTTATGTAACTGGGATTGAATTTGATACATTCATACCGGACATCCCAGCGCAACTGAAACATGGGGAAATACCATGGGAAATTATAGATCCTATTTTCATATATCTAAGAACGTTTTTTCAACATGAGTGCCGAAATTCAAGTTCCGATAGAGGCAACATTTCTTATCTTTTTTTTTTAGTAACGGAGGACATCCGGTATAATTGTCGTTTTTTTGTTTGTTGTTTTTTGGACGCATAGTATTCATAGTTGATGGAAAAAATTGCGTGGAGAGATGGGGTAATATCATTTTTTAAAGGGCTGCAGAACTTAAACCTTTAACGAGCGTAATTTATTATTTATTAGAACGGGTGTAAGAGCGGATACGATAAGCTATCGCTTGGTAGGACTAATTGGAATTAAAAATTTTGTGGGAAGCCCAAAGTAAATTTTCTAAAAGGTTTCAGAAGCAAAATGTTTTACACCCGTAATTTATTTTTTTTTTTAATTTAAGTGGATTGGTTCTTACAATGTTTTAAACGGCCCAATCCGACTCTACGCCCATGCCATGATTTTTGCGATAATACCAGATCCTGCATTATCGGCCTCAATGACATGGCGGGTCTTTTGAAATTTGTCAAAGTTATTACGAATAATCGACTAAAAATAGAGTTAACAATAAAAAGTTGATTAATTTCTCTAAAATGCAGCAGTGTTCACCGTTTACGTAAATCCGCGAAAGGAAAGAAAGAATGCGACATTTTCTGTAAAAAATTTTTTTTTTTTAGGTTAAGTGACACTTTCCATTGAGCTCGAGCGTAACATTGTACAAGAATTACAAGATTCCAAGAGACAGAAACTGGCGGTTGGTGTAGTTTAGCAACAACCAGGAGAAATGTGAGTTTTCCCGTTAAAATTCGCAATTTTACTAAATTTTTGCAGGTGGCTTAGGGGGAAATAACATTCATGCAACCACAAACCGACAGGTTCAATAATCACATCCAGAACTGTTTGGACGATCCTAATAATTGTGGAATTGTTCTGGAGGACTATCTTGTTGAATCATCAGGCGCTCAGAGGGTTGAGGTTATGGAACTGAGAAAAGGGTGCCAGCAATTAAATGTATGATCCAAATAGATATTCTTGACGGATTTAACAAGAAATCGAAAATCCCTCGTCGAAGCCTCCCATAAACTCGTCTATATCAAACCTGACACTGCACGGTTGTAGGAGAAGCACAATGCTCTTCCTATGAGGTACTTTACAAAAGTACTTGAAAACTGTCTCCATGGTTTAGAAACTAGTCTGCTATTTTTTGTTTTTATTTTTTTATTGTTAGATTAAGATAAGGCTGATAGGAATAACGATTGAATTTTGTAAATTAATGATAATACATAGTAGGTACCGACAAAGACAAGGGCACTGATAATGTGAGGCCTTTAGGTGCAAAAAATTATTGTTATTATTATTAAAATAATGTCTAGTGTTTCCAAAAAAATTGGAGGTGAAGAATATGGTTTTTAGTGCCTCAGAAATCAATGGGTTTAGTTACGATATCAAGGAGTGTTTGGCCAACAATGCATGCAGAGGGATTCTGGAAAATTACCTCGATGGTATGCAAGGAAAAAATTATCAAGCCATTAAAGCGCTGCGACTTTGGCAATTCGCCAATTCTGGAAGCATTGATGAAGAAGCGTTAGATTTGGCCCTGGATGTGGATGGAATTGATTGCGAGCACTTAATGAGTCTGCCTGAAGAAAAGAAATGCGTCTATGTCAAGTTGAGGTGTTCCATCATATTGTCGGATATTCACACTAACTTCGTCCAGTATTTGAGACACTATCATCAAGCATACTAAAATTGGTATTATACTATTAACTTGTTTTTTTTGCATAGAGGAAAAAAATTGAACTCTAACTTACCTATTTCTTAAATATTTATTTATTGCTGCCTTTGTATTAATTAAGTGAAAACGTATAATTGTTATGATACAAATTATAACTAAAATGTAGTTCTTAATAATTATAAGAGAGACTGAACCACTTGTTACAAACTTTTTTATCCCCTTACTACTACCATCTACTACTTAGCTACTGAGAGTGTTGGCAGGAACGGTTTCTATTTAAATTGATAATGATCAAAGTGTTGCTTTCGAATTTACAGGGTGTTCTCTAAATAACGCCTCAAGCGTTATTTATTATTCGATTTAAGTAGACAAACTTGTCTGACTTGTAATTAATTTTATACGCCATCGGGACGCTATACAGGATGGGCAATAGTGTGCCCGATTTCGATAGCTTGGGTTCTATGATGGCTAAAAACTTGATTTAAGAACATGAATAAACTAGAAAAAAAATCCATAATCGGAAATTATTTTTGAAAAAACGATTATACAGGATCAAGTGATATTTTTTTAAATGCCATATTGTTTGTAAAAGAAGAAGTTTTAAAGCCTTTTTCTAGACTCTTTTCACTCCAATATTATTGCTGACTATTTCCAAACCACTTGGATATAGCGATTTTTTTGTTCAAATAATGGCATCTGCAGATGCATGTTAAAAATCACTACAGTCACAATTACGAGTTCTAAGAAAAAATTATGTAAAGACTAGTGAGATGTTTTTGAATAGTTTTAACTTTTGAAAAATTATACAGGGTGGCTAAATTTAATTTTTTAATTTAGAACTTTTTAAATTTTATTTTTTTTATTTTTTCAAATTGAACACCCTGTGTATTTTTTAATGATATGATGTAGAAACTTAAAACGAACATTTTCTTGTATGTATACCCCTACGGCTATTTGTAACCGTTTTCGATTTATCGCCCAATAATTACAAAATTCAAAAATAATCTTAAAAAATTAGATTGTTTTTCAAATAACTTGAGATAAAATTATAATTAGTGATTCAGATGTTTGCCTATAAAAACAGCATAAGTTTTTTTAGTATGTTCACTTCATGTGTGTATCTTGATCATTTTTGGCTTTTCATATTATACGACAAGCAATACACATTTATCGCAGTCAGTTACCTGTCGTCAGTTGTCATTTGTGTCAATTTTGAAACATTTGAAGTTTTTTGTCGAGTTAATTTTTTAGGATTATTATTGAATTTTTTAATGATTGGCCGATAAATCTAAAATGGTTACAAATAGCAATACAAAAAATGTTCGTTTTTAGTCTCTACATCATATGGTTCAAAAATATACAAGCTGTTCTATTTGAAAAATGAAGAAAATTAAATTCAAAAAGTTCTAAATTGAAAAATTAAATTTAGCCACCTTGCATAATTTTTCAAAAGTAGAAACGATTTAAAGACATTTTACAGATGTTTCCTAACTAGCCTTTACACAATTTTTTCTTACAACTCGTAGTTGTGTCTATAGTGATTTTTTTCACAAGCATCTGCAGATGCCATTATTTGAACAAAAAAAATTGAAACATCCAAGTGGTTTAGAAATAGTCAGCAATCATATTGGAGTGAATACAGTCTAGGAAAAGGCTTCAAAAATATTCTTTTACACACAACATTCCATTTAAAAAAATGTTACTTGCCCCTGCATAATCGTCTTGGCTCACTCTGTATGTTCAGAAATAATTTCTGGTTATAGATTTTTTTTCTAATTTCTTTGTGTTTTTAAATCAAGTTTCTAGCTATCATAGAACCCAAAATATCGTAGTACAACGGACGCACAATTGCCCCATCCTGTATAACTGTTAATACAACATTACGAACATAAATATACACAATTTTTGATCGTATAAAACGGCTTTAATGGTCAATTTCTTAAGGCAATTGAGAAAAAACGAACCGTATGAAGTTCCATAAAAATGCAATATTTGTGATACTTCTGAAATTGGAAGTCAGGGTAGTAGCGGTGGACCAGAAACTTGCCCTTCTAGTTAGGGGTTTAAGCCGCACTGATGGCTTCTATAAAATTTGTTGTAAAATTTCTAATTACTCGCATGATTAGGATGCAAGTTTGAAAGTATGTATGAGTTTCCAACTAAATGACGATGTGAAGGGCATAACTAAAACATCCAAAGTTTGGCGTGTAAATCGTTTAATAATTTATAACAATAAATAAGAAATCGCAAAATACTTGTCAGCTGTGCCGTGTACGAGTTTAAATAAATAAAAAAGTCTAATTTCACTGGGTGTGTTTGGCGTCAACGCCAAAGCGATGTTAAATCTGACACTTTGCGGTAGTGGCCGGCTGAGCGCCATCAATTTCGACGTCAGTTGGCAAAAGTTAAGAAAAAACTCTTCTAGTATCGAAATAGTTCTAAAAATTGCCATCTTTCCAGCAGCTATCACAAATGATCAAATTTAACGTCACTCCGCTGATTGCCCGAAACCCATTTTTAATAAGTACCCACACCTGGTCGTTTCGTGAAAACCACAAGAAAAATTTGATCTAAGAATATGTTACTAGTTAATCTACGCGTGACTTGTTGTCTTTTTTAAAAATCATCTTCAATAGTGGACTGTAAACGATAGGCCACAAAACAAAGAGCAAAGTGCCGACGTGATTGGCGGCACAAAACGCCGCCCAATACCGGTGGAACTTAAGCAAGGCAAACGGAAACAAACACCACCCCATTAATATAAAAGTGTAGATTCGAAGCAGTAGATGGCGCACCGTCCCCACGGTCGGGTTAGCGAAGAAACCCGCCAACTTCTCGTTGGAAGTAACGATGGATTTCAGCTGAAATTTACGTGGTTGAAATGGTTGTGGGTCCGGGTGATTTATGATACTTACGTCCCGTTCCATGTAAACTACGATGAATTCGAAAAAGAAACAAACATAGTAGCCGGAATGGAAACCGTGCCATATCGCTAGGAAAACGAGGGCCGCCAATTGGCTGAGATGGCGGTTACCTAAAAACTTCAATCGTTTGTATATGTATTGGGCCACCCAATGGTTGGTGTTGATGTTGAACGACAGAATGTAGTGATTGAATTCAGTTGTGTTCTCGAAGATCGACAACTTAACGTTCTCGCAACCATCCCACTTAACCGTTCCGTCCTTATCGATTCCGTTATGGGTCACACCTGCAAGACCAAAAATCAATTTCGGGAATTTCAACTTTTTTGACACCCACCGAACAAAATACAGGCACCTTCGGTAAGCAACCAACACGATATGTACTTGTACAAAGTGTACCGGCCCCAAATTCCCATCGCAACCATTTTCCGGAAGAATCCCAAATCGGCAAACTCCCCGGAAAGCATGTAATCGTCCGAAACAAATATTCCCAAAATTTGGAAAATCACCAAGTAAACCACTCCCAAACCTCCCCGAACCAATGCGGCTCGCACCGAATGCGGAGCCACCCCCGGTGACGGCCCGAATTTACCGGCGACAAAGTCCTGATAACGCTTCATCGGAAATTGCGGCCCCACCATAAAACTGGCCGGGAACAACATGTAACCGAAGAACTCCAACACGTTCGGACATTTCGATAACGCCACTTTCTTGTTTTCCGACGATAACGTGGCCAGAGGGCGCTGACCGTCGTAGAGATCAAAGGCTATGGCTGAAAATCATTTGTTTAATAAATTGTTGACACGTCGCCGCGGCAACCGACTATCTAGCAGTGGCCGAAAATCATTTGTTTATTAAATTGTTGCCACGTCGCTATGGCAACCAATTATTTGGCGGTAGCAATTTTTTTTTTAATTATTAATACGTCGCCATTTAGCATTGGCCAAAAATCATTTGTTTGTTAAATTATTGACACGTCGCTATGGCAACCAATTATTTTGCGTGAGCTAAAAATCTTTTTAATTAAGAACTGGCGAGTCACTATAACAACAAATTATTTTCAGTTGAAAGATTGAACATTACTTTAAGGTTGTTCCTGATTTGCAACTTCCTGTTTTGTCACGCACACAATTCTAATCAGGGCATTACCAAACTTCTGATAACAAACATTTGCATGGCAAATAGAAAAATTGAAACTTCACTTAACTAAAGCGCGACCAGCAGCGAAGCCGGACTTACCGATGAGCCGTAGAACAAGAACGCACTGGGGCATTGTCCAATTGATGTCGTAATTGTCGGTTCCGACATGATAATAGCCTGTAACAATCAAACTTTACATTTGTTCTCCATAAAATTTATGCGCGTAACATTTACCGTATAAAAGGTAAGTTAAATTTGCCAAAAAAACAACCGCCACGCTAGTTGCTGTTCCTCCAGCGATGAAAAGCGTGACGTAAGTGAAAGCTATGGCAACGATTGCGTGTAAACTATCCGAACCGTAATTCCAATATGTCAAAGCGAAGCCGGACAGCATACAGAACAAGTGTTGAATAATTGGGGGTTTGCCATAGATAAATTTTCGATGTAGAACTGCTAACGGGTAACCTGAAATCAATTATTATTAATAATGCAAAAAAATTGTTTCAAACCTTTCTTGTTCGTGTTTTAATCATTGATGGGGATCGAAGTTTGGAGTTGTGTTAAAATTTTAGGGGGTGTTAGTTATGAATAAGGAGTTGTTTGTGTTGGAACAAAGGGGAGGAGAATTGAGGTTATGTCAGGTGATCATAAAAAAATTTAACTTACCTGCAAAAATCGCTAGTAATAAGCGTAAAGCGGGTTCGCTGGTGCCGACGGTTGCGCTTAAATTTGCAATAAAGCCCCCTGATTCCTGTTGAGACATCTTCTAAGGCTTACGGCATAATCAAAATTAGTCACTGAAGTAGGGAGTTTTAACGCTAGCGGCCCAGATCGATTTCTAACAACGTCAATGCCATGTCATTGCTCACGATTTCAATTATTGTGATTAGCGGGTATTGACGCTTGAACTTGATAACGCGTAATTGTTATTAACAATTCAGGTGAATTTTAATTGTTTATTATCGACAAGTTGTAACTTCGGTTGGCAGCACTGATCGCTAACTCGGGTGATTTTAGTGATTTTTATGTTCATAGATTTGATAGAACATAGATCGCTACGCCACTATTAAGCGCTCTATGCTAAACTAAAGTCTATATTTCCTATACATAGCTAATCAGCTATAGCTACATCTAAAATGAGAAAATTAATCTCTGAACGTCAAAATGCGTACAGTGAGAAAAAAACGATGTGATTGTCGTTTGCTTTAATTTATTGCGTTAATTAGAAGAAAAAAGTGAGGTTATAATGTTTCACCGCTTTTTTTTTAGCTGGTGGCGCCATCTCTGCACAGGGCCAGAACGAACGACAGAAATCTGTAGCTTCAGTTATTATATTTTTTTGTTACGTTGTCGTTTTGGCGCTGTTGTCCTGTCATCTGTCATTCCGGTTTCCGTCACTCTTGAATTGTGGTGTGGTCACTCTTTAACTGTCATCATGTCGGACCAGGGCGATAAAAAGGAATTGCCGGAAGAAAAATCGCAAATCGATGGAAATACGGAAGCTACGAAGCAAACAAAAAGGTAAATACGTTATCGAACAGCAACTTAATCGAAATTTGCGGTTTCCTGTCGATCGGTGTGGGGGCCCCCTTGCGTGTCGTTTGCTCGCTAATTCGACGATTTCCAGTGCGAAGAAGCGCAACCGCGGCAAGAAACACCAAGAAAACAAAGAGGAAACCATCCAGAACGACCAGGAGTCCGAATTGCTGTCGAACTTTGCCAGTCCATTGAACACCATCTCGATCAGGGGGCTGCGCGCCGCTATGGAAGCCCTGTCGATGAACCAAAAACCGGCGAAAACGCCCGAGGAAGCTCTGAGTAAATCCTACCAATTTTGGAACACCCAACCCGTGCCTAAAATGGGTGAGTTGACCGAAACTAAAATTTTTTGTCATTTGAACCAAACTGACGTAGTTGCGTTCTAGACGAGAAAATCACCGTTAACGAAGCCATAGAACCCGATAGGGAGGTCGGCGAGATTCGGGCAGAACCCTACAGCTTACCGGACGGTTTTGTTTGGGACACCCTCAATCTGAACGAGCCGCTAGTTCTAAAGGAACTCTACACTTTACTCAACGAAAATTACGTGGAAGACGACGATTCCATGTTCCGGTTCGACTACCAACCGGCGTTTCTAAAATGGTACAATTTTTTTTAAACACAACCCCTGGTGATTTTGGTGATTTCAGGGCTTTACAACCTCCCGGGTGGAGGAAAGACTGGCATTGTGGAGTGCGAGTGGTCAAAAGCGGCCGTCTAGTCGGATTCATTTCCGCCATCCCCGCTATTCTGAAAATTTACAACAAGTCAGTCGACTCGTCACTTTTGCGACTGCATTAATACCGAAAATATTTTTTTGTAGATCGCAGAAGATGGTGGAAATCAATTTTTTGTGCGTCCATAAGAAGTTGAGGTCGAAAAGGGTGGCGCCGGTTTTGATTAGGGAAATTACTAGAAGAGTCCATTTGACTGGGGTGTTTCAAGCTGTTTATACGGCCGGTATCGTTTTGCCGAAACCGGTCGGAACTTGTCGCTATTGGCATCGTTCGCTCAATCCAAAGAAACTGATCGAAGTGAAATTCTCGCATTTGTCCAGGAACATGACGATGCAACGCACACTGAAACTGTACAAGCTCGCCGATTCACCGAAGACGACGGGATTCAGGAAGTTGACCGCTGCGGACGTGCCACGAGCCCACAAATTATTGACTGAGGTCTGAAAGACATTCAAGCCATTTTGTCAACTTCAATACTCAAATCTTAACTTTTGTAAAATTACTAGATTTATTTCCGGTTTCACAAGCGATCATTAAAGTTAATGGTTTGTTAACTTTTCTTAAAATTTTTTACTACTTTGTAGGTGTTTGATTGACATTAACATTGAAACCTTTTAAATTCTTAAAAATGAGCGGATTACCCTGCAATTAAATTTTAACGGTTTTTTAAATGATTGTTTGTGAAACTACGCTTTAACGTGACTTTGAGTGCGTTAATGGTTTGAAATTTGCTTTTTTTCTAGTGTTCAAACTATTTTTTTGAACTACTTTTTAATAGTCACTTTCAGGGTCATTTGACAGTTGTCCGATACTCACCTCGTTTAACTTTCAAATTTGTTTCTTTTTTGTTTGGTGTTTGTTCAAACTATTTTACTAAGTTTCAAATTTTTAATTTTACTTTAAACGTCACTCTGTCAATTGTATGTAATTCTCCTTGTTACTTAAGGTCTTCTGATTTTGAAAATTTCTTTTTTTAGTCTATTCAAACCATTTTATTAATTTTGTAAATTTTAAGGAACTCATTTACCAATCTTTCCTTTTTTACCAATTTTTCGAGGCTTTTGTTGTTACTTAAACGCTTCTGATTTTAGAATTTACACTTTTGTTTTTCTAATGTTTGAAAATCATTCAAATTATTTTGTTAAGTTGAAAATTTTAATCAAACTTTTGCAAATGTTTTACATTTAACGTCATTTTGACATCTATAGTAGAGTCTCGTCCTCACTTAAGCGTTTGTGAGTTTAAAATTTGCGCTGTTTGATTTTTTTTGTCCTTGAGAATTATTCAAACCATTTTGTTGAATAGCAAATTTTCAGGGAATTTTTGATAAAGCTTTAAATTGAATACTTTGACTGTTCTATCACATTCCTCATTATTTAAATGCTTTCAACATGAATTTTTTTTTCTTTTCTTTAGATTTTATTGAAACCATATTGTTACAAAATTATCAGCAGAACTCATTTAACGCCACTTTGATAGTTTTCTGGGACTTCCCTCGTCACTTAAGCACTTCCGACATTAAAATTTGCTCCTTTTTTGTTCTAGTATTCATTTAAATAATTATTTTGTTAAATTTCAAATTTTTAACTAAAAAAATTTTACTTTCAATGCCACTTTGGCAGTTCCACGTGACTCTTCTCATTACTTAAGCATTTCCGAATTTGAAATTTGCGCTTTTTTCAATCTTGCGAATGATTCAAACCATTTTGTCAATTACTAAATTTTTATCAAACTTTTACAAGTTTATTACATTTAACGCCATTTTGACACTTGTATGAGATTCTCGTTAGAACTTTAGTGTTACTAAACCATTTAGTGTTGTTACTTTGTAAAATTTTAGCGAACTCACTTAAGGCCAGTTTGACAGTCGTTACTTAAGCGCTTTTGACTTTAAAATTTGCATTTTTGTTTTTCTAATTTGTATTTGAAAATCATTCAAACCATTTTGTTAAATTTCAAATTTTTAACAAATTTTTGCCAAAGTTTTAAATGCAACATCATTTAACTGTTTTCCAAGTTTTCTCTTGTTACTTAAGCGCTTCCGACTTTGAAACTTTTTCCTTTTTTAATCGTTGAGAATCATTCAAACCATTTTGTTAAGTTGCAAATTTTTATCAAACTTTTGCAAATGTTTTATATTTAACGTTATTTTTACAATTGTGAGAGATTCTTGTTAGAACTTAAACGCTTTTGACTTAATTTGCTCTTTGATTTTTTTTATTATTGAGAAACATTCAAACCATTTTGTTGAATTTCAAATTCTAAGTGAATTTTTGGAAAAGTGAGGACCATTTTGACAGTTCTACCAGATTCTTCGTTATTTAAGTGCTTGTGACATTGAATGTTTCTTTTTTTTCTAGTTTTTATTCAAACCGATTTGTTACTTTCTCAATTTTTTTAACGCTACTTTTACAGTTTTTCGAAACTCCAACTCTTGCAAAAGTTTTACTTTTAACACCAGTTTAGCAGTTGTATGCGACTCTCCTCGTTACTTAAGCACGAATTTGAAATTTACTTTTTTTGAGTTTTGGAAAATTAATTAAACCATTTAATTAAGTTGCAAATTCTTAACAAACACTTGCAAAAGTTGTCACTTTGGTAGTTTTCCGAGTCTCCTCTCGCTACTTAACCGCTTGCGGTTTAGAAATTTCCTTACTTTGTATTCAAACCACTCATCATTATCATTCAAACCACTTTTAAATGTTTGTCAAACTTTTACAAATGTTTTACTATTAACGCCATTTGAACTCTCCTTGCTCAAACGTTTTCGACTTCGAAATTTATTTTTTTTCTCGAGTGTTTATTCAAACCATTTTGTTTATTTGTTCATTTTTACCAACTCATTACTAATTTTATTTTTATTTTTATTTTTCAGTATTTAAGAAAGTTCGATTTGTCACCGGAATTCACTGAAGAGGACTTTGTGCATTGGTTCCTGCCTCGTCCGGATATCGTCGACAGTTTTGTTGTGGAGCAAGGGGGCGAGATTGTCGATTTCGTTAGTTATTACACGTTACCGTCAACAGTTATGCATCATCCGATGCACAAAACTCTAAAGGCCGCTTATTCGTTCTATAACGTTTCGGGGGCGACGCCCTGGATCGATCTAATGAACGACGCCCTGGTCTCGGCGAAACAATTGAATTTCGACGTTTTCAACGCTCTCGATTTGATGGACAACCGCGAATTTTTGGAGGCGTTGAAGTTCGGCATCGGCGACGGTAATTTACAATATTACCTGTACAACTGGAAATGTCCGAGTATGGCACCCAATCAGATGGGCTTAGTTTTGCAATAAATTTAACAACCTGTAAGACATGTAATAATTTTTCGAGACACGTACACCTTGTATAATTATAAGTTTTATCTCCGTCTTGAGCCAATTGATTGTGTATTTCCCTTTTATTCAAGATACTTATGTTGGGGTAGTTGATTGGTCAGAAGCACTGGCGTTTCAAGTGAATAGAAAATTATTGATTTTGTAACTTTTTTGTTGAATAAAAATGTACCAGTTCGACAGCATCTTATTGAATTGTCTTGAATATAAAAATAGGAACATAGTTTTGGCTAATTAAAAGATTTATATTTTCGAAACAGTCGATAAATAAATAAAAAACTTTTAAAACGCCAAAAAAATTACTCCATAGAAAAAATAATCTACTTAAATAAAACAATCACCGTCAAAAATCACTGTCAATAGTCAATAGTAGGCACCGTTGCTTTTTAATTAAAATTTTTGAAAAAAAAATTTATGAAAAGATCTATCAGGAGAAAGAATTAGTCCAATAGAGAATTATAGAAAATAAATGAGAAATAAAAGAAAAAAAATAACTGAAATAATATGATTAATAAAGTAAATATGCAATTAAAGAAATTGTTGTAATGTGAAGAAAAAATATAATTGTTTGAGATCCTAAATCTAAATTTACCTTAGACAACCTGAAGAACAAGAAAAAAAAAATTATTAATATATTTACTGAAGTCTTGTGATAGGTATCTTCTGATTCGGAAGTTAACAACATTTAATGGCATAATATTAAAAGATCATTATTCATAAAGTTTAACGCTCAAAATCAATAAAACTTTGTTGACTTCGTTTTGTTTAAATATTTTCTCTTCGATTTTCTTCGGTGGGTGTAATCCTGGCAGAATTTTTCCATTACATGAACGCTTTGGCTGTGTACGATAGAATGCGCAAGATCGTCGGAAACCAAGTGCAATCGATATAAACGAAATATTCATTCTCTCATTTCCACCACACAATACCTGCTCAATTCCTCCGTCCCTTTCATTATACAATCGTTCTTTGACATTAAAGGAACAACATCATGACCCGGACCGGTTGTTTAAAATCCAACTAATTATGTTTTAAATTGAAAAAAAAAACGCACGCGAAAACAATGGCAGCTGCCGAAAATTTAAACGAAACCAGCTACATTCTGGAGAGGAACAATTACACCACCGATGAAAGGGTGAGACTATTTTTTCGTTCCTATCAATTTAATTAATTTAAAACAAAATTTTAGGGCAGCAGCATTGATTCCAACGAAAATGCCTTCGACGATATGAAACAACTGATAAACGTAAGTAAAATTATAGTAAAAAAAATTGGTGAGTTGTTGAATTTTTTGAAGGATGAAGACAATCCGAACAAATCGAGTTTACCCTGGGCCAGTTTCAATTTTATCAATTCCATCATTGGCAGCGGTGTTATCGGTAATTTTGGTAATTTTCTCTTTGTTTGGGTTGATCGGGGCAATTTTGTAGGAATACCGTATGCCCTGCATGAAGCCGGTTTTGGCTTCGGCCTCATCCTGCTGGTTTTCGTGGCTTACATCACCGATTACTCCCTGATCCTGATGGTGAGGAGCGGCCACTTGAGCGGCAAATACTCTTACCAGGGGATTATGGAAGCTGCTTTCGGAAGACCTGGATATATTTTATTAGGAGTTTTACAATTTTTTTATCCGTTTATCGGTGAGTTTTTTTCCCATTCAGTTAAGAGTGTTAATAGAGCAATCTCCATCTATGCAGTTCTATGGATGCGTTCTAGTGGTTTTTATTACTCCTTTATGACGGTCGGTAATAACAATAACAATTTATGTTGTCTATTAAATACGTTTAATGTTGACGAAATGGGTTTGAGGAAAAACACATACGCATTAAGGTACTGGAGGGTAGTAGAGGCTCCTAGTCCATAACGTTTTGGTACTTTGGCAGCTTCAGTATTTCACTTTTATATATTTTATCCTTTCTTGTCCCACCACATGCCCACCACCAATTCCAAGTTTTCTTTCATTCTCATCCGCTGTTGTCTCACTTTTTCTCTCACATTTTTTATGTCGTACATCTACACATTATTCTGTTCTTTCTTAAAGCCTCATTTTTCTTTAACCCCGCTTTACTTGTCTATTTGTCTTTTTGTTTTCTACTTTACCTCATAATGTCTACTTTCTCTTCACTGTTCCTATACTGTTACTCTTAACTTTAACCGATTCTCACTTTTGCTCTCTACTTTTACATATTCACAGAAATCTCTCTCAATTCTTTTATTTTCCTTGTATCTTTTAGCTTGTAGGTATATGTACTATTTGTCTTGGTCGCACATATTGACATATTGCGTAGGTCTTTTTATCTTTTTATATAGTAAAAAAACGAAAAATTGTTTCAGACAGGCATCAACACATGTCAAACCTGAATCTGCTTACTTTGTTTTTACCATTAGGTACCTTGTGAGTTTAAAACTATGGTCAGTTAGTTGCAAAAGAGACCTGACAAAGTCTGCGCTCTGCTAGTCTAATTTCTCTTCAAAATAGAAGTGGGAGAGGGAGAAGTTTGACCGATTCCTTTTGCAGCTGATGGTACCTACCTAGATATTGGATATTCCACGATTGACCTCTTTTCCACTGTGCTGTGCTTCGCCGGGACAAAGTTTCAAACAATAAATTTGACCAAACTTAGGTATACAGAGTATTTCAACGAGAACTGCCGGTGCCTAATTTCATATTTCCAATGGAGTTGAAAATTTGAAATTTGACAGAAATAAACTACAATGTGGCGTAATTGTTTGGTCCATAATTAATTTTATGCGCTGTCGGGACGCCATAAAGGGCTTTTTCAGGAATTTTCAATATTCTATTATTATTATCTTTGTAATACAGCTAGAATAAACGTTCATGTTGCTAAAAATTTGAAATTTGTAGTTGAGGTATCGCTAATTGTGTTTTTAAGAAGTTTGCGAGATTTTGACGAATGTATGACACGATTACTTTATTGAAGCAGTCAAATTTTATGACAATGACGCTTAAACGGTTTGGTTATTTATGACTTAATAGCGGTACCTACTCAAGGATCTTGGCAGTACAGGCACCATTATAAAATCTAATGTGGTTAGCTGCAATCGGACTAGGTAAACGGCCACAAAGCTGTCAATCAAAAATTCATTCAGCGCTGAAATTTAAAAATCCATGTAATTCAATAACGGTTTGATATAAAAATATTTCAATTACTCATTATCAATCTTGGAGGTGGTGATCATGAGCTTGAAGAAAATCAAAAAGATGAACTGAAAATGTCGATACGAAATCGCGGTTAAAAGTAAAAACTAACACCATTTAAAAAGAGAAAAAAAGCAATAATGTCATCTTGTAGTGCATTAATTATAGTTTGTTTCTGCCAATGTTCAAATTTTTAACTCTATAGAAATACGAAATTAGGCACCAGCGGTTCTCGTTGAAATACCAAGTTTGTATAATATGTTGCCTATACTACCAATAGTTTATATATAGTTTATATATAAATTATTAAAATGTGGAAACAATTTTCGGCAAATTATAGCAAAGGCGTTCCACGCTGAAAATTTTTTGGTCATTGTTTACTTAACCCACTCTTCAATTTTCAAAAAACTAATTACCTACACCAACGCATTCCTCACCATGTATACATTACAAAAATCAATATCTTTTTTTGTGCAAACCACTTCTATTTTTACTCTTATTTTCCTTGCCCTAGCACATCTACATCTATAAATTTTGTATAAAATTATTTATCGTTTGCACAACATTTTATTGCTTAAAATGGCATTATAATGATGTTTTACGATGGTTTCCAAAAAAAAACACTACAAAAAGCGAAAAGTGGGCATTGTAAACAATTACCAATTTTTCATTTAGTTGACAAAGTTAATTGTGAAAAAACTAAAGATGAATATGTTATACCTACGTAGTTACTGCTAACATAACAAAAGTGAGAATTTAATGTTACAATTGCGACCTCATTATTACTTACATCAACAAATAATAATTATGTTACATTGATTTTCATGGCTTCACTGGAAAGATGTTAGGCGTGTTTTTATACTGTTTCGGCCTCACAAACTACTTATGTTTTCCATGTCCTTTACCGTGAAATCTAAGTTGTCTTTAGTCTCGTGAAATCAGTTATGAACAAGTATTACTTCTGTGGAATGTCTTTGATCTATTTTAACTTTTGAAAAATTATACAGGCTGGCTAAATTTAACTTTTCAATTTAGAAATTTTAAATTTAATTTTCTCCATTTTTTCAAATAGAACACTCTGTATATTTTTTAACGATATGATGTAGAAACTAAAAACGAACATTTTTTGTATGCACACTCCTATGACTATTTGTAACCATTTTCGAAATATAATTAATATAATAATATATAATATAATTAATATTTTGGAAATAGTCAGCAATAATATTGGATTGTACAGAGTCTAGGATAAGGCCCCAAAAAATCTTTTTTTACACACCACATTTTATTTAATAAAATTTTACTTGCTCCTGCATAATCGTCTTGGCTCACCCTGTATGTTCAAAAATAATTTCTGGTTATAGACTTTTTTCTCTAGTTTATTTGTGTTTTAAAATAAAATTTCTACCTATCATAGAACTTGAGCTATCGAAGTCGGAAGCACTATTGCCCCACCCTGTATATTATGTGAAGCCAAAATGCGATCAGACTTATCCCTAGGTATATCTCAGAAGTTCTCGCATCCGATTTAGCAACGAGGTCAATGTTAGTCTTCAATATAATTTTTATAAAGTACAATTTTTTTTTGGTTTTTAAACAACTGACAATATTGATTTCTAGGTCTCAATGTACAGTATCTGTCAAAAATAAAGTGTAACTCGCCAAATCAAAAATTTTAAACTTTTGTAAAACTGTCTATATTAGTGGCAGTGGCAGTGTCATGGTAATGGTTTAAAATCTTAAAATCGGTTTAAAGTTTATACCTACCCCAAAGGTTACCTTACCACCAACGACGCGGCCGCCGATCAACTGGGAATGAGTCGGCCGCATTGACTCTTCTTTCTACTAAATAAAACTAGTTTTTATTAAGAAAAAACAGCGTGCCTTATATTTATTGATAGACAATGTACTCAAAGTTTGACTTGTGTAAATTTTCCGATTCTAACAACTTTCCTTTTTTCCAGCAATGGTTTCTTACAACGTCGTTGTTGGCGACACCGTCACCAAGGTGATCATCCGTTTAACAGGAATTGGTCAAGATTCCGTCTTTGCCAAACGCCACATTATCGTCCTGATCGCAACCCTATTGATAACAGTTCCTCTATGTCTCTACCGCAAGATCGCCAAACTAGCCAAAATTTCCTTCATCAGTCTAGTTTGCATCACCTTTATCTTGTTCTCAATTTTCTTCAGAATGGGAACCATGGGCGATATTGTGTAAGTTTTTCTTCTTCATTTATCAACCGACAGCAACTAAATCAAGAGGATTTCAGACCTCATCATCCCCACTCCTGGCAATTCATCAACAAAGACATAGTTCCGGCGATTGGAATCATGGCTTTTGGTAAATAGACGGGTTGAGAAATTTAGATTTTTTTCTCATTTGTTTTTTGCTTAACAGCGTTCATGTGTCACCACAACACTTTTTTGATCTACGGGTCGATGGCGAACGCCACTCAACAGCGATGGGAAATAGTGACTCACATTTCTATTCTGACGAGTCTCGTGGTAGCGTTGCTCTTCGGAATATCTGGTTACGCCACCTTCACCGCCTATTCACAAGGGGATTTGTTGGAAAACTATTGCTGGACCGACGACTTGATGAATTTCAGTCGACTACTCTTCAGCATCCAGATCCTTCTAACTTATCCCATTGAGTGTTTCGTTTCCAGAGAAGTCATCATCAATTCGATGCTGACAAGAGATCCGGAAGTGCCGGTTTCTGAACGCGTCCATTACTTGATAACTTTAACCATAGTCGGTATCACTTATTTCGTTTCGATATCGACAGACTGTTTGGGGGTCGTTCTGGAACTTAACGTATTAAAAAAAACTATTTTTTAACAACTGAACGATTAATAAAATTTTCTTGCAGGGTGTTCTGGCTGCTGTTCCGTTGGCGTACATTCTTCCTGCTTTGAGTTATCTCCAGTTGGAGGAAGGCCACATTTTGTCGAATCGCAAAATTCCCGCTTTGTGTGTGGTTATTTTCGGGTTGGTCGTTGCCGTTTTTGGGGTTGTTTTCTTGATTGTCGATTTTGATCAAGTCGACACTTGTTCGCATGGCAAAATCATGGAATATTGTTCGACGAACTCGACCAACGTTTCGGTAGCGATCTAAACAACGCCATTAATTATTCAAACAGTGAGCTTAAATTATAACAAATCAAATATTTTTACTAGGGCTGTTTTAGTAACGAAACGTTCTTGTATACCGAACGTTTCGTTGCACCGACGAACAAAACAACTGTAATAAAAATCAGTAGAACGAACAATGTTCGTGATGTAAAGAAAAAAGTTTAATAACTCTTGTTGCCAAATATCTTGTGATTTTGCTACGCATGTTGTAGGCCAATTAAACGTACAGTGTGTCTCCTCAAAATTAATATTTTTCGGCACAATTTTATTGCGCGAGAGAATTGAGATTTTTTAGACATGCTGTATGTACCCACTGTTGAGCACACAATTCAAATATTTATCGATTTTGTTTAAATATTTACTGTGGGCCATTGATACTATACCGATATGTATTAGTAAATAAAAGCAGCCAAGTTTATTTACTAAACATTGTGCGAACGTTGACGTTCGTCAAATAATGTTAAAGTTATCTTTGTTACAATGTATACAGCGGGTGTCGATAAGCCGAGATTCGGTATTTTCTATTGGGTAATTGCTGGGAGATCAAAACTATTTACTGGGGAATAACAGTTAGGCAGGACCGGGTAAAGTGGCAGAAGTTAAAAATAATTTTTCTCTTAAAAGTCGAAAATCCAAAATTTATTTTTCAACAAATTTTTATATACCTACTACTTTTTTAGCAAAATACTTGAGATTTCTAACTCTATCACCAAAAAGTGAAGACTTGAAGACTTAGGTCTACCAGTTTTTTCAGAGTCTATTTCAGTTCTACGACATCGTTCATAAAAACTCCAAGTCAAATTACAAGTACAGTACCTACCAAAAAATAAGGCAGCGTGATGGTTTAAAATTTTAATTTCATACCAACCACCGACAGTTCGGCCGTCAATCAACTGGAAATAGGCCGACTGTAATGACCTTCGCTCCTGCCGAATAGAGTTGGTTCACACTGGGAAGAAACCGCGTGCCTTATTTATTGATAGCCATTGTACTTAAAGAGTTTTTTGTTTGAACTAATAATTGCGTCACTTCAGCGCTCCTCCAGAGCTATTATGAAAAAGTAATAGTAATTCTTTATCTGATGACAAGTTGTCTTATCAAGATCCTTTCAGCGACAAGAACTTTTAAATTTTCACTTGAAGTGCGGTGTGCATGCGGGTAGATGACTGATAAGGTTTGAGGATCTAAAGTCAATTCTTGTCTTATCTGCAGCTTCTAACAAAGCCTAAGTTTCAATAGAGTCAAAGACTTATTAATAACTTTTGAGAGCTAATTGTGAAAAAAAAACTTGAATCTATTTTGATAAACTATTTGTATATTATGATTCATGGTGCCATAACTATTCTAAAATTATTTTACACTATCAACATTTATTGACGAGGTCGCTGATGAACAACTTATAGAAGAAGATTAGAAAGCTGTAGTTTTGTTAAATAACTCTAGATTTTTTTCATATTCTTCTGCTCGTGGATTGTTAGTCCAACTTCTTCTATTCTTCTATCTCTGTAATGTTTTATCTGTTATTTGATAACTATAAGGCGCTTTAGGATTTTTTAGTTGGTTTGTCGCTAATCTCAATTACTTTTTTTGTGCTGGTTTTTAGGACTTCTAGATCTGGGCTTTTACATGGTGATCTGACATTGGTATTAACGAATTGCAACTTAAGTTTAATATTTATATACAACTTAATTAATTAAGCGTTTTTGTGATTTATTGTATGCTTCTATCATAGCCTTGGCGTTTTTTCAAATTCCATGTCTTGTTACCTCAAAATTGTTGCCGAAAAAAGACCATCGTTAATGGTTCTAGCGTTGTCAGCATTGGCATTGTTATAAAGTCAAAGACTTGTTCTAAAACAAAAATTTTGGAAAAGGTTGGATGATGATATTCTACTCTTCTTGGTAATGTTTCATTCTTCCAATGAGTCTTTGAAATATTAATTAAGGTAGTTTTTTGCAGCACCAAGGTAAAACTTCTTTCAGATCTTAACATGGTTCTTTCAAATGTTGATAGTAATGGTAAACTTCTGTATCAATCCCACAAGAGGTCTCTTGCTGGTTTCATTATGGTTACTGCTTGTAGTGGAGAATAGTAGATTACATTCTTTCTACTTTTCCATCTAGCTGTAAATTTTGTTAGTTCGTCTTTAAAATCCTATTAAACCAGGTGCTTTATTGCAGAAACATGTGTTAAAAATTAAAACTCTCTTTGTTATCTTACAACAATTTTTGATAGTTTCATAATTGTTACTCCTCATCTTGAAAAATTGTGGATTAGATTCTTCTGTTCACAACGTTTTATTAGCTCAATTCCTCTCTGAAAATAATGAATAGATGTGTTCTAATATCTTTAGAACATTTTTGAAATCACAAAGGCGTCATCATGATGGTTTTATTAATATTACTAGTCGTCTCAAAAAACTGTGGACAACATTCTACTCTTCTCCTAAGGTCTTTTCCTCTTAAATCGTCTTTAAAATGTTAAATAAGGCAGTTGCACAGCAAAAACATTCCAGAATTTTTTTCACAATTCTGTAGACGTTCTTAGATAGTGCTAGTTACCCTGGAAAACTGTAGATTACATTACATTCTTGTTTACAATGCTCCATCAGCTTAGTTTGCCTTCAATCATGTTAATTTGTCTTTGAAATAATAAATAAGATCTACATAAGTTCTAAATCTACATAAGATCTAAATAAGTTCTACAGCAGAAACATTGCAAATTTCTTGGGCCTTCTTCTGTTTCATAATGGTTCCTACTGCTTAATTTTAAAAAAAGTCCATCGCAACTTTTCAAAGTTCTATTAATATTTTCAAGATTAGTATTGCTTATCTTCAAAAGAAATAAATTACCTTCTACTTTTTTCTAGAAAGCTCCATCACCTTAATTTGTCTTCTAAACCTTAAATTAGCTAGTTTTACAGCCACAATGTTGCTCTTATTAAGGGTCTTTTCATGGTTGATGATTCTTGCTGTTTATCTTGAAAAATAGTGGATTCTTTTCTATAACATTTAAATTTTTTTTTGAAAAAGTTAAAAAAGGCAGTTCTCTGCAACAACATAGTGAAGCTTCTTCTGTATTCCTAGAGGTGTTTATGACTGCTTTTGCTTATATTCAAAAATAATAAATTATTTTCTGCTCTTTCTTAGAAAGCTCCATTAGCTTCATTCATCTTCTAAATGTTAGAAAATGAAGCTTTATGGCAACAAAATGGTAACTACTTCTTCGTAGTAATCAAAGAACCTATTGATAGTTTTATGATTGTTGGTAGTTATCTTGAAAAATAATGAAGAGTTTGCAGCAGCAACAGACTCTCTGCAACATTATAGTAGTTTGGATATTTCCTAAAGTTAACTACTTACCTTTGAAGCAATGCATTACATTCTACTCTTTGTCATATTGATTCATCTTGAAAATTTTAAATAAGACAGGAATATTGTAAAAATCGTTCTCATAATTTTCCAAAGGCTTTATAATGGTCTCTTGAAGATTCACAACTCATTTTAGAAAAGTGTTGTTTGCATTTTACTCTTTTCCAAAATGCTCCATCATGTAAGTTTAGGAATAGAAGCTTGGTAAAATTTTTCCCGTGACCATGCAGACTTCTCTTGATAAATTCCCAGTTTGGAAATGGGGAGTTTTCTTCTACTCTTCTTCACAACCTTCTATCAGTTTAATTTGTCTTTGACAGTGTTGAAATCTTGAATAAGGTGATTCTGTAGGAAAAGAATGGCGAAGCTTTTTGGGTAGACTACATTTCTTAAAAATCTTCATTATGCTACATCGCTATTAAAACTATTAATAAGCCTGCAGTTGCATGCAGTATGATAGAACTTCTTTTGAAGTCCTGCAGAAATCTATTGATAAATTCCTGATTGCTATTTATTTTCTGGAAGATGGTATATTTTCTTCTACTCTTTTTTATAACATTTCAACTGTTTTATTAGTTTTCTAAATGTTGAAGAGGGATCGTTTGGCTTTCTAGCCTTTCCGAACTGCGACCAATAAGGTCTTTTGTTCAATTTTTCTAAATGTTAGTTCGTTTAAAAAAAATATATATAAAATTTCTACAGCAGTAGCATAGTACAACTTCTTGGGCAAGTTCTTTGGTGTCCCACTTCTGATAATTTCATGATGATTACTTACTGTTTAATTTTGAAACCAGTAGTTTACATTTTATTTTTTCCTACGACTTTCCATCATCTTAATTCGTTTTCTTCTTCTTTTCTTGATGGCCACTGACCTTCTCTTTCAAGTGAGTAGCTTACTTATCGCTATGTCGTGACACTGTCCATTAAAAAAAAATGAAGAAGCCGTACTTCTTATGCAATAAAATTATCGAAAAAAAGTTTGATTGTTGTTTATCCAAAGCGCAATTGTCACTAATATTCCCAGATTCTGCGGAAAACATTCGAGATTGTAATTATACCAAACTAGGTATGTAGGTACCTACATCAAAGCAGGTGTTTAAATATTTTTTGCTGTGGTTGTTGTCTGAAGCGTTGCCCAAATCAAGACCTGATGACGTTTATAGGAATTATTATCTACTGATTTTCGAACCAGCTTCCGTTCACTGCTCCTTTCTTTTTTTATTTGATGGCTGAAGGAAAGAGTTGCAATGTAGGTGTAATCGTAGACCCGCACCAATTCTTCATTGTGCTGCCTCCAAGAAGAGGTCAGGGATCACTGGAGAGTCATGTCGCCGTGTACTGGACGAGGTGAACAAAACCGAAAAAAACCCAGCGCCTTCGGGATCACAAAACCGCAAATTAAAATAGCTTTACCGAGAAAACCTGCCACTTTACCAGGTCGCAACCTTCCTCCTGACTGACTGAAACGTCCTCAAAAAACTCTATTTTCATCATGTAACACGCACGAATTTCGACTTCAATTGCACCAATATGTGATGTGTTTCTGTGACATGTAAATAAATAAAAATTCTATTTCAATACCGAAACGATAATTTTTTTTTTCTTCGACCGACATTTTGTTGCATCTCTTCGCCCATCAACCCAGACAATTTTTGCGCAACCTTTTGTGGGTGGTTTTCCGAGAGGTCAACGATAACAAATTGGATGTGCAAATAAGTAAATGTTAAACGTTGCCGATTATTCACCGAAAACGTGACGATAAAACCGCCAAACAATCAGAAGAGTCTTCGGGGACGTCGCTGATAACGCTCATGAGTCGAGATAAAAACAAAAGCGATGCGTGCCGGAATTTTTGTAATTTTTTTTGTCTAATTTTTTTCTTTTTTTCAGTAGTGTTAAGGTGATTATTAAGCAACTTGGTCCAGTGGGCGTATCTTCGGCCATAAATAAAAGTTTTAAAACACATTTGCTTAAATAGGTCAATAACGATCAGCAATCGTCTCTTTTATTGCGAGAATCGCTTTTAAAGATCAAGAGCGAAGGCGACGGTGTGTGTGGCAGTGGAGCGCGGTCGGGGCTCCGACACCACCTCCACCCCTGACGGTACGCCCTCAAATATGTCTCGGTCGCGCTTCCGGTGATGATGACAGTAACTTCATTGTATTGACATTGAATCGGTTTGATTGAACAGTTTATAGTTCTATTGACCTTATCGCGAGGTGGCCGTCGCGATTTCGTTATTACAAATTAATATCCATTTTCACTTTCATAAAATCCTATACTTGGTAACGAAAAGTCCTTGCACGGATAATTGGATTTTTGTAATGGAAACTGCGGCGTGGACGGGTCAAGAAGAGATAACACTGGCGCGATTGCTTGATTTAATTAAATTTTTTTTCAAGAAAAACGATTTTGGATGATTGCTGGAAGAACGCACGCAACTTGATCGAATTCGATTTATTAAAATTGATAGCCTTCCGAACTCATTAGCACTACTTCAAGATGTTGGACATTTTATAAACAATTAATAATGGATAAGTTAATAAGGAAAACTACGTATTCAAAATGTTCTAAAATAAAGAATGTTATTGATGTTATTTTCAAATTATATTTTCTGTAGATAATTATTGAGACATTATTTATTAATTAGTTAATTATGACTTTTTAAGTTTTTGCGGTAACAAAAAACCGCCCAATGTAAAAGGGTGTGTAACAAAAGGTGAAACGTTCTTAAATTATTTTTGCAGTAAAAGTTCGCAGAACAAGCTGGAGGCGTAATAACATATTGGAAGTATTTTATTGTAAAGCGGGGAGCATGATGCTGAGAGAATAGTGTGGTGGCAACTCCTCTAATAGTTAATTTCACATCAAATTAATGAATTAATAAGTAAAACAGAATTGAACAAGTGTAGGCCAATAACAACACCGATGTTTGTCAAACAAAAAGAGTTATAATGAAAAACAAGAATGGGCATAATATATTGCTCTGGAGCATTCTATTTACAGAATAAAGAAAATTTTTATTTTACTATTACCTACTACTGGTTGCTACGCGCAATGCCGCTCTTACTCTTAGATACTCATTATGAATACAGGGTGATTCACGTAGCCCGTCCATTAGAAGTTTTTCAATTTCCAGTTGGATTAGAAATTTGAAACTTCGAAGGCAGTCATTATCAGTCATGCTTATTCTATCTAAAATATTTTGAGCTTTCTAGCTATACAGGGTGTGCGAAAAGTCGGTATCAACTTTCTTATTTTAAATGTAAATGTACCATTTTTTCTACATGGTCTAATTGGTCTTCCAACTCTGAGTTTTTATAACATTTGTTATGTAAACTTATTTAACAATTTTTGACATTATGTTAATTTATGTGAAAAAAAGGGTCGATGTGGTAGCTTACGGAGAAATTCGTATCTGGCAGACGGTTTTGAATTTATGAAAACCAATTTATAAAGTACTTAGTTCGAAGTCCAGACTAACTTTTGATATCTTAATGGTAGTTTCATTTTGTACCGTATGGGCGCAGACAATTTTCAAATATCGCACCCAAAAATGGTCAAAAAGTCATTTTTCTCAAATGGCACCTACAGATTTTTTTTACACCATTCGATAGAAAATTGTATTTTGGGATGAGTCACTTAAGCATTCCCTATACCTAACTTCATCCCCTATCAAATTAAAAATTAAAACCCAGAAATTCCATCAATCTTGCCGAGAAATTTTTTTAGTTTTTCAAGTATGCCATGGAAACAAAAAACAATTGCAACATTTTAATTATGAAATGAATATGTTACTAATTTTATAAAGAAACAACAACAAAAACTACCAAGAACCATCTTAACAAAATTCTAATGTAGGTGTTCAATGTGAGCACCATTTTGATTACTACATACATTCTATTAATCCATTTTCAACAGATTGTGTACCTCTTCTAATTTCGTTAGGACCAAGACTGTCGAATGCTCTTATTATCTCCAGACCTTACCTCATTAGATTTTTATGTTTGTTTGGGGTCGAATAAAAGATTTAGTTTATACTTCACCACTTTGCAACATAAAGGAATTAAGCGGGAGAATAATAAGAGCATTTGACAGTCTTGACCCCAACGAAAGTAGAAGAGCTACACAATGATATACAATGATAGAATGTAGTAATCAAAATGATGCTCACATTGAACATTTACATTAGAATTTTATTAAGATGGTTCTTGATAGTTTTTGTTGTTGTTGTTTTATAAAATTAGCAAGGTATTCATTTCATAATTCAATTATTGCAATTGCCTTTTGTTTCCATGGCACACTTGAAAAACCAAAAAATCTTTTGTTCAGATTGATGGAATTTCTAGATTTTAGTTTTTAATTTGATAGGGAATGAAGTTAGGTATAGGGAATGCTTAAGTGACTTATCCCAAAATACAATTTTCTATCGAACGGTGTAAAAAAAATCTGTAAGTGCCATTTGAAAAAAACAACTTCTTGGCCATTTTTGGTTGCGACATTTAAAAATTGTCAGCGCCCATACGGTACAAAATTGAACCACCAGTAAGATATCAAAAGTTAGTCTGGACTTCGAACTAAGTACTTTACAAATTGATTTTCATAAATTCAAATTAGTCTGCCAGATATGAATTTTTTCGTAAGCTACCACATCGACCATTTTTTTCACATAAATTAACATAATGTCAAAAATTGTCAAATGAGTTCACATAACAAGTGTTATAAAAACTTAGAATTGGAAGACTAATTAAACCATGTAGAAAAAATGGTACGTTTCCATTTAAAATAAGAAAGTTGATACCGACTTTTGGCACATCCTGTATAGCTAGAGAGCTCAAAATATTTTAGATAGAATGAGCATGACTGATAATGACTGCCCTCCAAGTTTCAAATTCCTAATTCAACTGGAAGTTAAAAAACTTCTAATGGACGGGCTACGTGAATCACCCTGTATAGTAGCAATAGAAGCAATAAAAAAAAAGGAAAAATAGTATCATACTCTTCCCCCTTTTCTTGCTCCCATTTCTACTGTTTTTTTTTTCTCGTCTGATCGCCGAGCCGCACACTCATTTCTACTGTTACTTCTATTGCAAATCCTATTTCTTTTTTTTTTTTTTCCCTACTTTTACTTCTACTGTTAACTGTTAGTTGTGCACAACTACAAAGTCATCCAGAATAATTAAATATCACTTCTTTTCGTTTATCTTCCTTTATCTTGCTCCTATTCTTCTATTTTTATATTTTTCTAACCATTATCAATTATCCTAGTTTCTAAATCTTGTCATCAACTGGTACTTTTATTAGATACTTAGTGTTACTTTTACTGATACTTTTTTTTTGCTCTCGCCCGTCCTCTTTTTTCTTTTGTTTTTCTACTTCAACTCTTACTGCTACTGTTAGTTAATTTACTGCTGTTTCTTCTTCTTTTTTCGCTTCTTTATCTCTTTCTCGTTCTCCTACTTTTAATCCCACTTCCCACTATTATTCCAGTTTTAGCGACGAGAGCGAGAGACCGTGAGCCCAAAAATTAAGTGCAATTAGAGAACAGAACGCGACAAGTGCTACAAAACTATCTTCATGGCAATCTGGAGATACAGCAGAGTGCTACTTATGATATAAATTTATGATAAACCTTCTAACGTAATATTACATTAATTTGCTCCGATTAAGAAAGTAATAGTAAAGTGCAGGCTCACCTTTCTGAACCCATTTAATTGCTTTGGAATTAACTTATATTACTTACCATCTTGTATCAGCTTGAGTCTAAGGGCGGTATTTTGTTCTTTTCTACCTCTACAAACATAATAATAATATTACTAATCCCAAATGGCGTTCGCTCACGTCTTCTCTGAAGTGACAGATTACTGAAATAGTCACACTTACCTTTAATTCTATCTAATTTATGTTAATTTTATTACAGATACAAATTTGCATTTGGCATCTTGATTAAGCTTCATAAGCTTACATCGTAATCTGCAAAATAGTGATAGTTTTAGGTTAATGTTATCAGTAATAGATAATAGAATAGATAGTTTCAATGCTAATATTGCTTATACAAAATGGCGGTAAACTTTACGATAAAAGGACAGTTTAGTCATATATCGACAATGATGTTTAGTTTTGCTCATAGAAGCCGATTTAATTTTTAATTACCATTTAAATTTTATTGAGGATACAAAATGGCGTTTAAAACTCCTACAAATTATTAATGTTAGATTTAGAAATATAAAAATTTAACAAAATTTAGAGGTGGCTCTTTTTGCTTTTTGGCTCATCATTTGATGGTTTGCCAACTATAGATTTTAGAGTGACAAGCGAGTGTCGCGCCATTTTGCATCAGGTTAATCTAGATATCATATACGTAATACGTAACTAATGCTTTCCTGCTCACACTCTCTTGCGTGCATAATATGAAAAAATAACGTAAAATTAAATAAAAGTTGATTATGTTATTGATACAAAATGGTGTCAAGACCCAACATAATGTCAAGTCATATGACTCCAATATGACGTTTAATCACGTTTAAAATATTGTCACATATCGCATTTAGGTACAATAATAAATATATTAGAATAAAGTTTTTAATACAAAATGGCGTGTTGGTTAAATCTGTCATTAAACTGGAGATCAGGATTGAAACCAAATCGTGATTTTAATATTATCACCAAAAAAAATTTTAATTAAAAAAAAGTTACAGAATAACCAAAATTTGTTAACGTCAATGATACAAAATGGCGTTTAAAACTGCTACAAACTATTAATGTTAGATTTAGAAATATAAAAGTTTAACAAAATATAAAGATGGTCTTTTTGCTTATATAATGGTTTGTCAACTATACCTACCAAAATTTTAGAGTGACAAGCGCACGTCTCGCCATTTTGTATCAGATCAATCTAGATATCATAAACATACGTAACTGCTTTCCTGCTCACACTTTTGCGTGCATAACGTGGAAAAATAACGTAAAATTAAATAAAAGTTGATCATGTTATTGATACAAAATGGTGTCAAGACCAAACATACCTAATGTCAAGTCATAGATGACTCAAATATGAAGTTTAATCACGTTTAATGCACTATTTTGTATCATCTCAATCTAAAAAGATACTGATACAAAATGGCGTCAAGACCAAGTATAATGTCAAGTCTTAATTGACTCCAATATGAGGTTTAATCAAGTTTTAATAATATTGTTGACACATATCGCATGTAGGTACCTACAATAAATACATTGAATTTCGTCATTGATACAAAAATAAAACTCATGCCGATCATGCGGGAAGCAGTCAGGAGTAGTATACAGTCGAAATACTCGAATACAAAAAGTTATTGGTAAGGTAACGTCTGAGATAGACATCTGTCTGTCCATGGTCTCATCAGCTTGAAGATGAAGCTATTTTCATAACAATCTAGAGATGCAGCAGAGTGCCACTTATGATATAGGTGCATAGAACATAGGTACCTATACCGTATACCTCCAAAAAATGCTGCGTCAGCTATTTTCTCAAGTTCCGGTGCCTGTGGCACGAAGAGATAGCGCGTCAGATCTGGAGCCGACGGTTCAGAAATCAAGAGTTCGATTCTCGGCGGCACGGTTACATGATTGTTTCGCTGTCTAATGCTTTCTAACAACAGGTTTAAAACCTTAATCTCAAATTAACTCCTAAAATTTTCAGTTCAATTCCACAAAGACACTAATGGTGCTAGAACCGAGAAACTTATAAAGAAAATGTAAAAAAAGAAAATTGTTGCCATGAACAACAATTAATAAAAATGTGATCGAAGCGTGCCGGAATTTTAGATTAGGTAAACAATTGGCTGTCGTAGTCGATTTCCTCAAGTGCAAGAATATCATCTTGAGCTACTTACATGCAATTATTGTTGATCAGGATCTATTTTTACCGATCATCAAACATTTTAGTTACAAAAACATTTATTTTATCTTAATTAGAAAATGACGAAGACGGTCGCCGCGAAACGAATAGATAGGTACTTGAAACGAGACAAACGAAATCAATTAGTAGCTACGAACAATTTCAAAAGGTCCTCTACCCGAAACATTAATAACAATCATTAAAGTTCGATCAGCCGTCTATATCTAGAAACGTAGCAATCTAACAAAAACGATTAAAATTAGATGAAACAGGAAACTTGCTGCGACCAGTATTCAAATACTTAGTTGCACAAATTCGCCCACATCTGAATCGATTACCATTCATGATTCTTTCAAATCGACTTTTTCTCTCCACCCAGATGAACCGTCAGTCAGAAGGTTAAAAGAATTGTCAGCAAATTTATTATTCAACAACGACAAAACCAAAATGACGTTGTCGTTGTCACAGTGGTGACAAGGCGACGTGTCATTTGTAAGGATAAGGACGATACTTTTTGACCGACTTGTATAATTGCCGATAATTTTATGTAAATGCGACAAAAATTCATGAGAAGGTGATAATTGTAACACTTGAAAAGTCTACAACTCAATGCAACTCACTGAAGGGGAAAAGAATAACAAATAAGTAAGTACAGTCGTTTTCATAAGCACAAAAACAATTTTTTTCCTGACGTAATAAGTTGTGCAGGCAAGTATCCGGAAGTGAGCATTTTGTTTGGAACTAACCATTTAATTTGCCGAATTACACTGAACTCGACAATTCAAAGGTTAACATAGATAATTACTTCGCTTGAACACCTGTAAAATGTTGACATGACCTGACAAAGTTAGACGCAACGCAACAAGTGACTATTAAAACATATAAGAAAAAAAAATTAAAACCGAAATATTTTAAAGCAGACTTAACTGGCTAATGAGAAATAAAAAAAATTTCTTAAACTAGAAATAAATTTACAAAACTCAATTACCTTTCCTGTACCTACCTAGATATTTTATTTTAAACACTTTGGCAAGTTCAACTGTTTACAGAAAAGATTTTCCAAGAATTCCAAGAATTCCAAGGTGAAGTCTCTCAATTTTGTCGAAAATCGAAGTTTTTCGGTTTCCAAGTAGGGCACAGATAATCGAAAAGATTAAGTAAAAAGTGTCAAGGTCAGAGAAAAATTGCAATTGTCGCGGTATTAATCGATTTCTCTTCCAGTCTCTTACCTTGTGTTGCATATTATGGAACACCCTTTAGGAATTTAATGCAGACTTTACGTTATCATTTGTATATGTTCGCATTGCTGTCAGGTGTTTCTTAATAAATTATTTATTTATTGCAAAGCAGTGCAAGTGGCTGGCAAGACGATCGTTTGACTTTAGTGCTCCAATTGGTTGAAATTGTGCAATTTTGGTAAGTTAGTTGGCCTCATTAGTACTAAAATTACTAATGAGGATTTGTGATTTTACGACAAGCGCAAAATTTAGTTTGTGTCAGTAACAGATTAAACTAATATATTCTTGTCCACCATTTTGCATCAGTCCTAATCGTATTGATCTTTAACTAATGCATTACTTTTTTTGTGCCTAACAGGCAGAAGAAAACGAAGCATCTGAGATTTTTCATCACCTTGTCCTAAACTCATCAAAATTAACAAAAACGCCATTTTGTATCAGTTTTAAAATTTAACAGTAAATACTGCAAATCCGTTATATCAGAGAGAAAAATTTAGTGTCATAATCAATATTGAAGCCACTTGTTAAATTAATTAATCAATTTAACAAGTTTAATCAATTAATTAAAAACTTATTAAAAAATAATTAAATTAAATTAATTAAATAATAAATTAATTAAAATTAATTAATTAATTAGTTTAACAACAAATTGATTCACATCAGTATAGAAGTTACCTTACACTCTGAAATTATCATAAACTTGACGTTGTGACTTTTAGAACAATTAAGTGCCATTTTGTATCAACTAATATTGGACTGATACAATACTTCTAAGTGTTCAAACCAGGGGCAGGGTAGTAAAACACTCATATTCAACTCATTTCCACAACAGACAACACACATCAATAATTTTTTCAATCCCTTGACAAAATTAATTAATTAATTAATTTTGTATCAAAGTCAAGGGATTGAAAAAATTATTATTATTCAAATTTGGCTCACATGTTATTATTAATTTTTTTCTCTTAGCCAAGACCCCATTTTGTATCAGTAAGTAAATTGAAATGTCATTAGCGTACATTCACCGCTGCAAAGAAGATAAACACAATCCTGCAAATTAGACTTATCTGACAACAGGAGTCATCGTTTTTTATACCGTTTGGGTGAAGGTGATACAAAATGGTGTTTTATTGCCCTAAAGTTGTAAGTTAATAAGTCATCAAATTAACTGGTTGCCACGTTCAGATTAAATTTAAAATATGCAAGGTGTAAGCTTTAAACGCCATTTTGTATTAATGAGTAAAATCCAGTGTTAAGTCTTGGATACAATGTTGTATCAATAATGTTAGCCTCTAATTTATAACCCAATACAAAACAAACTCTTTTGATCACTTCGTTTTATACTGATACAAAATGGCACCAATCTCTTCAAATACAGAACTGATGAACGTAGCACAAACTTGACCAGCATGAGCTTTTGTTTTAGTAATAAGCATTTTGTTCTGACACAAAACAAATTTGTAACTTAATTACTGTCGTTTATATTAGTATTTAGATCATGGTTTTAGTTTTATTTCCCGAGATGCCATTTTGCATCAGTAATTTGGTCATGCACGATATCACATTGGCTTTTCCAAATTAGGTATGCAACAGGTAAAAGCAAAGAAATCAATGCTTTTCATGCACTTTCACTAAATAACTAATAAAAATGATATTTGCTTCATTTGTTATACTTTATAGTAGGTTTCGCCGCCATTTTGTATCAGTAATTTTATCTGCATTTGACAAAAATGCAAATTTTTATTTACAAATTGTGTGAATTGTCAACCAGCAAGAGGAAAGTACACTACTGATGGCAATTTCTACGCACATTCCCTCAAAATGATACAAGATGGAACCTTCGTCCACGTGTTGCTTCAAACTCTAACTTCATGTAAAAAATCAATAAAAGATTAAATATGTGACTTTCAAATTTAAATCTGAATCCATCACTTTACATGGAAGTTTACGACGCCATTTTGAATCATTTAACCAAGTTACTTTTTTTGCAGTATTTAGTTTGCGCAGCACACGAAGAACAAGCCATTACCTAGTTTTGTGCGCTTTATTTCAAAGTGATTCAAAATGGCGCGCAGTCGGTTGGTTTCTCGAAAGTTCGCCTAACTAAGTAATCAAATCATCAGGCAGAAACGCAACCTCGATTTTTTATTATCTTGTTTGTAAATCTGAGTACATAACTTTTGCCACACGCGTGCATCAATTTGAACAACAATTTTTTTTCAACAACCACATTTTGTTTACAACCGAGAAGAAAAAACTATTATTGTTTAAGCCAAACTTATACAAGATGGCGTTGAGTCAAATCGGTTTAAGAACTATAATTGTTGTCTTTCTAACAAAATCAGAAACGCTATTTTGTGTCAATAATGTTTAGTGACATTTGCTAATTTAATTTTCCCTATTCTCTTATTTCTATCTTTATGTCTATCAACAAAAATGTTACTATGTCTACGGTACCTGATCTAAAATTAATACACAGTGACCCTAATTTATTGATTACCGTAGCTGCTGAACTGAGATACTGTGGATTAAGAAGAGGTCACTTTCAATCATTATCAGCGTGAGAATCAACGTGATAATTACACACTAAATAGTTCTATTAAATTACCTGCATTATAAAAAATAATGAACAAACATGTTGTCGTTCAACCTTTTGTGGGGCCGTTTCGCTCTCTGTTGTTTTCTCTCTTGGAGTACTAAAATCAGCTCAAACAACAAATTGATTCACATCAGTGTAGAAGTTACCTCTACACTCTTTCTGAAATTATCATAAATTTAACGTTGTGACTTTTAGAACAATTAAGCGCCATTTTTGTATTAATTAATATTAGACTGATACAATACTTTTAAGTGTTCAAACCAGGGTAGTCAAACATTTATATTAAACTCATTTCTACAACAGACAACACGCACCAATAATTTTTTCAATCCCTTGACTTTAATACAAAATAGCGTAAAGACAAAACAAGTACCTAGGTACGTAAACAAGCAAATATTTTGCCAAGCTTCTGAATATTTAACAAGTAAGTACTTTGATCAAATATTAAACTATCATCCACAAGTAGACGACAAATAAAAGTTTTGGGTAACTGTCAAAGTGGTACCTACGAAGACGTAGAGAGGCCAACCACAAATTACTTTTTTTTAAAGCAACAATTATTGTCGATCCGATCGACAATTGTGACAATTAGTGTAAAACTTAAATTTTCCGAATATGGTAGAAAAATATTGAACACTAACAAAATAATGGACAATTTTTTTTTTAAAATATTGAAACAAAACACCTTGTATCTCAGTAAGGAGACACATTTTGTATAACTATTTTAGGTTAATTCTTCATATCTTGGTCAAGGGTTCTCCAGCCAGGTAGCTTATGTATTAGTGAAGCACCCTGTATATATTAAGTCCGGCAAGTGTGTCGGAACACCTGATTTTTGGTTCAATTAAAAGATACCCTTAACAAAAGTTTTTGTAGTATTTTTATTCTATTCAGTGACGTACTTTGACTTCGCTTTTTTTGAGATACGACGTCATTAGCGTTTTTTTTAATAGATAACTTTGTTTGACATTTTCAGATTTACTGTTTCGTCTATTATTATAATGTAGGATTTGGTGAGTGGGCGACTTGTGGTTTTTCAAATAATATAAAAATAATATACAGAGTGTCTCGAAAAAAGTGTGCAATATTTTGCCGACGGTTTCTAAAATAAAAAAACATAAAGAAAGTTGTCTATAAACATAGGACTAAAAGTTCTTTCTAAGGGAACTAGAGCCCTCTAAAGGTAAGCCTCTGTTAGTGGTTTGCAGTAAATATCTTCAAAGCCAATCAAGGTAAAATAATGATATTGATAGGCAATAATACTTAATAAATAATAAAAATAATGAAATTTTGCCCAGCCATTAATATTTTTGTATGTAAGAATAATAAATGTCATTTTATTCGCAATATCTGCCGTGTAACAAAATCTTTAAATCCTTAAATCCAACAAGTGTACCTTACTTATGTAGTAAACTCTAAATATTTAAAAACCCTGGGTTAAAAATTGAAAATGGTATATATAGAAAAGTTAGGGCTATCTTCACTCAGCAGGCTCTGCACTTCAGATCCCCCTGTATACATTTCTGTAATTATTTAAATTTCTACTGGTTACATACAAAAATGGTAATATTTGTGCAAAATTTTATTATTTTAACTTGACTGGTTTTGAAGATATTCACTGCCAACCTCTCACAGAGGTTTACCTTTAGAGAGCTCTAGTTTTCTTAGGAAATTTTTTTTGTCTTATTATGTTTATAGACAACTTTCATCATGTTTTTAATTGTAGAAGCCGCCAGCAAAATATTGCACTCTATTTTCGGAACACCCTGTATAATAATAAATATATCTTTTAATCAAACTTATAGTTTAGCCAGAAGTCAGGTGTTTAGGTGTACTTTAAAAAAGTAATTTGTGGTTGGTCCTTCTACGTCTTCGTGAAGTAGTGGCATATTGACGTCAAATTAAACCCTTTCTACGGTATCAAAATATTTTGTTAATTTCATTGTTTGGGAAATTGGCGTTTAATCGTCAAGTACCCGAGACTCACCCATAAATACATGAACTTGAGTAAAGAAAGCGAGATAATTTCCATATGTGTAGCAAACAAGCAAAAAACGTGGATAACAACAAACACAATAATAAGGGTTGACATTTGAACACATTCACTTCTAATTTGTTTACAAGAAAGGCGGCAATTCGACCGATTTGATTAACGTCCGCCGTTTAGTTTCCGGAACACCGGCCACTCCTGCTCCCGATGGTTTTTTCGTCCCGTCATCATTATACGATCGGCAATGAGAGATCTTTTCACCGGTAGAAATATAAAAATCAGTGCGACAACAAAAAGTGACAATAAAAATATATAAGTTCCGCGGCCGACGCGATCTCGCAACATAAAACAACAAACATTGCACGGCCAACTGCGACCTATTGTGGACCACATCTAGAAGTTCCGATTTTCGCACTACTGAAACATGCAAATTAAGGTGAGTCACACACGACGATGCATCTCTCTCGAGATTACGGAGAGAGGGATACCCTACGCGTTGCCCCGATCGTAAAGCGCGCATTCGAAGGGACGTCTCGTTGTTCAAAATCCGACAGTGAGCGCGACGCTCGATCACGACGCTCTTTTTTTTCGGTGATTCTTGCCAAACTATGTAAGGCGGCGCGGCGACTGTTTTTTTGTTGTTGTTGTTGTTGTTGTTTTGTTTGTTCAAAATTTGTTATTTAGTGTGTAACTTTTTCGGGCCAGTTCGACGCTCTGTGATATTTTTAAGTTAAAGGTAATTACTCGTTACGACGTCGAAAAAACACCGAAATGAAAGTTTGGCGGTTTCCGCGCGGAAGTCGAATTGCGGAAATTAATGTGATGGGTTTTGTTGCAGCTTTGACATGGGACTATTACCGAAGAAAGTACAAAAATTTTGGGATTACGGCGCCGGACGAATGGTGAGTCGAAAAAATTATTTACAAAATTCAAAAATATTTTTAATATTAAATTTTGAATTAATTCGACTATTATTATTGAGAAATTTGACCAAAATTAACGTTAAAGTAAAAAACAATGTCGAGAATTTTGGCCAAAATTAAGAATAAAATTATTTTGTCTACACGAGTTTCAGCTAAATCCAGTTTTTAATTTTTGCTTCAGTAGTCTGCCAACTTTAGTTACAACTATTTTTAGAGTTTGCTGGCAAAATATTTTTCTTTTACAAAAAGTTTTATGAATGGCCAAAAAAGTTGGCGACGTAAATTATGAGGCAAATTGTATTGTAATTTTTTTTACTGCAATGATTGTGCGCGTTTTTTGTGATTTCCGTCAACGTAATTCGATTTCGCTTTATATTAGGCCACTTTGCTTACACTTTTTTAGACAGCCATTAATTTGTCCAAAATTGACCAGGAAGTGGCAAATCTAAAAAATAATTATTGCGTCAACTGGCAACTAGTAAAAATCTTTTCGGGATCAAGTTGCAAATTCGTTTTTTATCCCAATAAAAAGTTGTGAAAACTAAAAGTGTAGCAATAAAAACCGCTGAAAACGGTCATAAAAAGCGACCACCAAGTGCCATTGTTTTGTGGTTTATGACCGTTTTGAAACGATTAGAGAAATCTGGCAATTTACCCAATATCCCCGAAGAAAGTTGCGCTAATCTTCAGTTCAAACAACAAAATCGAAGTGACGCAACAAAAATGGATGTTAAATTGAAAAAAAAAACAGCAATTTTCGCGTTCTTAATCGAAAGATTAACGTCCGTTTCCTTCACGTAACAAGTGAACGAGGAAACAATTGAGCAGCGCTCTTTGCCAAGTGACCGCCCGTGTAATCGTGTTACCTTCGGTCAAGATCAAGGCACACGCGATCATCGGAGCACGGCGTCCAACCTTGCTGAAAACGCACCGTTTTCAGGTTGCAACGAAACAATTGCCGTTGATGATCAGACGGCGTTTGTTTCGCCTTGGTAATGAATTTTTCTCTTGTTTCAGGCGTTGGCTGCGTTTTGCGCCCATTCGGCCTCGATTTCGATCGGCATTTGTCAGGGTTACAGCGCCATTCTCATCCCTCAACTGAAATCGTCCGACGAAATGGTCATCAGTTCGGAGGAGAGCTCATGGCTGGGTAAGATTACCATAACGAAACCAATCCTCTAAAAATGTAGGGCGTGTCGCATGTTAATTAAAAATTTTTGGTAAAAACTCGGCCTTAACATTGTCCTTAGCCCAGCGTAGATCAACGACCTTCTGTCGATTTACAAATAGAGTTTTTTCTTGTGAACCGACCACATTGCGATCCTACGCCTCTCTTGATTTTCGTGAAAATTTTTGTCGAATTGGAGGACGAAGGAGAGAGGTTTCGGAAAAGGCGACCTCCACACCTTTTACTTCCGACCTGTCGGAAACGATCTTATCGACAATTATAAAATTACATTATTAAGTATAGTCGGCGCGGTACCAATGCCAACGCTGACTTTTTTTTTTGTCAAGTTTTGTTACTTTTTGTGTTGATCGAAACATTGGAGATTGGATGCAAGTACCTATCGTTTTTCCGGATCGTGCGACCTTGAATGCAATTGCACAATCACAATAAGCATCGGCAACTCAATTAGCGTTATTAATAATTAAAAGTTATGAATTAAAGTTGTTGATCTGACAGAAAATTACTAGAGTGATCAAATGAGCTTGGGAATTGCTTCGAGAAACTTCAAAAATTTAAACGTCATAATACTCATAATAAACTCACTTTCACTGCACTTGGTGTTGATAGTTGTTGTTTAGAGTTAAGAATAAAATAAACTGTTAATAATTATTGTTGAAGCAATTGTCCGAAAGTCTAAGGCAACTCAAGTGACAGTTTTAAATATATTGATCAAGTTACCGCAATCAGTTTTGTTTCCTCAGCTACTATTGATTTGATTATAAATTTTATTAACTTTGGGCCTAGAAATAAATTTTTTATATCTATATGTCAACAATTCTTCTAAGAAAGGAAGAGGGAATCCCAAAATAGATCTAATAAAGTTGTTTCTCAGGTACAGGGTGGACCATCATAAATTATTTTCTAAAAATTCTTTTTTATCACTAAAATTAAAAATTAATGTCATTTTGTTCTATCTCATAATTTGAGTAATTATGAAGCTAATTAATAACATTATGATAATAATTATTACCAAAATTAGTTTTTGTTGAAAAAAAAAAATGGCTATTATGTGGTTGTGACTCTGGATTTTGGTGCCAATCTGCGAGATTTTTCCAAGAAAAAAATCTATCAGTTTTGCACGTGGCTACTGTACTTTTTCCGTGACTAATGACTTTCCTGGTTGATTTGTTGAAATCGAAGGCGATACCTATAAATTTCGTTATGGTCACAATTCAGTAAGGTTGAGGACGGTTTGCTTGAAACAGGTTTGGTTTGGAACTAAGCCTGGCAGAAAAACAATTAGCCATTCTAATCAATCAGTTTGTGTTGCCTACTTATCGTTTCTTCATTATCAATTTAATTAATTGTCATGTTTTGTTTGGTGATTTTGTGTTAACATAGCCGGCGTTGCCATTATTAACAATAATATCTAGTTTACTCCAGCAAACATTGAGTCGTAATCGTGAGTGATAATTTATTCAAATAGACCGAGATTTTCGGTAAAAATTTACGCAACCAGTTCCAAAGATAATTTTTAGTTCTGTTGAAAATCTCCCGGGTAAAATCAACTAGAGTTGAAACCTTGAATATTACCTATGAATTACAGAGACCGAGTTGTTATTGTTGAAAATTCGACGTCATAGTTGCGGAAAATATTGAAAATTTACGTAACTTCTTTTGATGATATGTAGTTATAATGTCTGGTCTGGTTATAAGAGGGAATTGATTAATTTCAATCAACACATTCAACTGATTCGTTCAAACGTTATGAATCATTGAGTTTGTTCTACATAATGGGGTATATGTCTAAAAAAAATATATTGCACTTTTTATTCTCTAGGTGCATGCAAATAACTAAAAAAGGCTCAATATTTTTTTTCCCATTTTTTTATTTAATATTTTTCTAAATATTTGCAATCCAAGACTCACACCTATATTGAACGGACTCTTGTTTTTGGCTACTAACCTGCGCTGCTACCAGAGTGCGCGACATGTGTACAGCGGATAGGCATTCGATTTATAAATAGAATGCAAGCAATCTAAGTAAAGCGCCATCATACGATTTCTTTTCGAACTACGCCGTGCAGGGGACGGCTAACTTACAAATCTTCCACTTCAAAAATTAAAAAAATAATTCTGGGCGTAATATTGATCCTAGAACCAAATAAAAAATACGGGTCTAATGAAATTGCTTACATTTTCTAAATATTATATTTTACAAACATGAGGCCCATTATGCTTCTCATAACATGGACTTTCTGATTTCGATCAGGATCTTACTCTTCAGAACTTTTCAACTTTTCTTCCTAACAGTAATATCGTCTGTAATTAGTTAATTAGTTAGCTATTTGACTTGAAAATTTTTATAACTTAAAATTTCTGGACATAGGAGATCATACACTCAAAAAAATAGTGGATTCGATGACTTGCCCTAGTCACTCTCCTATGTCTAGGAACAAGAGTTGCAAACTGCCCACTCAGCAGTGATGAACAATGCCACTCGACTAACCCAAACCGACTTGTTTTCTCTCTTTGTTCATTTGACTTGAACTTTATTGAAAGATGCTCTTCGTCCCTTCGTCGATTCGATTTCGTTAATTTTCGAAAATATTACTATTCCATATTCATTTACAATTATACCAACTTACATACATTTACTTACTACATTGTCAGAAGTTTTCTCCATATTATAACAAACGTTTGTGCTACAGCAACGTCTGACATTTGACCGCACTCAATGGAGACGTCTAGTACAAAAATAAATGTTTCATTTACTACGTTTACGCTTTTTCTTAATATGTATTCTGAAATGCGAATTGACTTAATCCCATAGCATAAACGGTCTTAATGCGCATTGGAAATTTCAATACGTATTTACTCAATGCGGTTTAAGCAGCTGGCTTTGGAGTTCAGTTCTGGATGCATAAACGCTTAATTCGCAAATAATGCGAATTAGATCACCCGCCCCTTCATTCATTTTTGACGTTTGACTAAAGTTAGATTAAGATGTCAGGGTGGATTGGGTTGGCTAAACTGAAAATCGTATTAAAACAATGCGCATTTGCAATAAAGCATAAACGGGCCTAATGCGCATTCTGCAAATTCGGGAGTTACTTCAATACGCATTGGCAAATGCGAATTGGAATGCGTAAACGTAGTATATGAGATGTCTGATTATAGCTAATTAGATTAAAAAAACGTCATGAATAGTTGTTTATAGAAATAACTTTTTGGGGTCTTGAGAGAACTATTAGAAATTAGTATACACACTCGTAGAATTGTCGCACTGGGCCTACGGTCTCGTGCACTAACATTTACGCTTGTGTGTTGAATGTCACTTTCCATGGTGGTTATGTATAAATACTATAAAACAGGAACTAATTAGCGATCAAAACACCTTAAACGCCACCGACAGTTGTCAACCATCCAAAGGAAACAAATTGAAGTAAATTTTGATTAACGTGGTGAGGTGGTACGCTGACGCCTCGTTCAATAATTCTCTCTGGGAATATTAGCTAAAATTGCATTAAGTATGGATGTACTGCCAACCTTTAGTAAGTAGTACAATACATGGAGCGCGTATTTTTCTTTATAATTTACACGTGCGCCATTGTAGACGCGGGACATCGTAAATAACGGTTGTGTTTAATTGCCGTGTTATTTATAATGACAATTATTTACTATTTGGTTGAGTCTGAAATGAGCTCCATAAATAATATTTCGGTTTATCGTAATTAACATTTTATTTTTAAAAACATTTCTTGATTATACCAGACCTCTTCAACATGACACGTTCCACAAAAATTAATTCTACAAAATTGGACAAAATTCTACAAAATTAATTGTCAAACTTAAATAAATTATTGGATTTTCCTCCACACTTTATTTTGATAGAATAATGGAAATTATTCAATAGTAGGTACATTGAAGAACGAGTAACATAAGGCACATTTTATGGGACGCTTCTAAGGTTATAAAACTAGCCGCACAGTGGCAAGTTTTGTAATGGACGAGTGTCATAATAGCCTTATAGACGAGTTTTTCATACTATTTTTTCTACTTTGAATCAATTTTAAATTAAAATTAAAATCACAACTACTAACCTGGAACAAACAAATTGCACTATCGCTATTACGAAACCCAAAAAAAGCTATTACACCACCGTTTTGGGTGTCGTAATAGCTTTATCATAAAACCAAAATAAAAAAAATAATTTGAAATAACTTTTAAAAAAATATATTCCAATTTTGCGCAGTTATTTATATTATCATTTATTAATATTAAGTATAATTTTGCAGATTTTCGGGTAATAAAACTATTTACTTTTTTATATAAATAGATATACACGACATCTATATTTTTTCGATAAGGGTTAATTTAACAAAAAAACATAATATACAGGGTGTTTCCTAAGAAACGTCTAAAGCCGTAACTCCGTTATTTATTATTGGATTTGCTTTAATGTCAAAAATTGTTTAATTTTTTTCCGAATAGAAACGTATTTTTTTAATACTTTGGTAATTAATAATTAATAATAACATGAAACTTTATTTAACTAAATTAAAAGAATATAATTTATAAACATTTTTAAAACCTGACAAAAATAAATGTAAAATTTTGCAGGATGTGTATAATGGCATTAACTATTATAAATAATTAAATCTTGCATCATCCCGAAAAGTCTTCTTTCCATTCAATAATTACAACAAAGTATGACTTTTACCAGACTGTTTCACCAAAAACAAACGGATTTCTAGCCAAGTTATTTGAAGACGTAGAGAAGAAATTCTGAATCCCTCTTGAATTGAGGAAAAATGAAAAATCTCTATGATCGACGTGTAAGAAACTAATTTTGGCACTTCCGGTTTGGACCGGAAGTAGACCAACTTTTGATTTTTAAATGAAAGGATACTTTTTCTATTGCCCTATCTGATGGAAGGAGTGATTACAAAAATGTATTGACCTTATCGATTTTTTGGTCAAAATTAGTTCAGGTCTTCATTTCTAATGCAACTGTTTCACCAAAACGGACGGATTTCTAGCCGAGTTATTTAAAAACGTAGAGAAAAAATTCTGAATCCTTTTTGAATTGAGGAAGATTCTCTATGATCAACGTGTAAGAAACTAATTCTGGCATAGAGATTCTTTCTCAATTCAAGAAGTATTTACAGTTTTTTCTCTCATATCATCATCGTCATACAGTCATAGTTATCTATGACTGTTACAGAGTTGTGTTTTAAATATAACAAGATGGCAAAGAAGTGGTATTAAACTAAATGGGGGTGTTCAGACATTGAATTACGAAATTATTAACATTTTATCATATTATGTTCTTCCACAATTATTTTAAAACAAATAAAATCCATACAGTGAACATCCGAAGCAGTGACAATATCAAGTATTTGGCGTAACTTCCACTTTTTGCAAAATAATTTTTTTTCTACGTCCATTCGTTTATTTTTTAATAAATAAATAAAATTGGCGTTTCAACTTTTAAGGTTTTCCTATTTTGAGCTACCTGAAAGATACGGGTTTATTTAGTTCTTTCATACTGTGTAATCCTTTTGAGCTGTTCTCTGATACCTGCATCGACTTTCTATTCATTCCTCAGTAATTCTTTATATGAACTCCATAATATCTAGCGTTCAACTTCTACAGGTAGGCTAAGAAATTCATACACGTTAGAAATTTTTTTGAGAAAGTAAATCGATATTTTAGTGCTTAGAACTTCAAATTTAGTAAATTAATGCCAAACTTCTTTACAATTTTTCAGCTCTCATTATACAAAAATGTTGCTATTTTGCTTGTTAATTTTATTTTGAAATTCTTGTTAATAAAAAATTATTAAACCCAGATCTCATCAATTCCGTAGTCAAATCCTTCACATGAATCACGCAGTGCTTACAAACACTTTGGATGATTTGTTCGTTTGTTCCACACAATCATTGTACATAAACATTTAAATGGGATTCAGAGGATGCTGACGCATTCGTGCCTGTTATGACTTTTCTTATGACTGGTTAAAAGAAACTTTAAACAATGCATTTTTCTTAAAGTTTCACAAAATTCTGATGTGGACTTTTCATTCAATTTGCGATATGAAGAATTAAAGAATTGCCACATTATTTTATCAAAACTTTTCCTAAATACGAATGAGGGCGAATACGTGAATACCTTAACTTAAATGATAGAAATTTCTTAATAATCTGTGGTTTTAGGATGACCCCAAGGGCCTTCATGATGAGTAATAAATTGGAAAAGGTTAAGAAAATGCTGAAGGAGACAACCAAGTTTAACTTAAAATAATTTGTAACTCTACAGTTATAAAGCCGCACGAGTTTACTAGAAGGTCGTAGATTAGAGGAAACAATATCGGCTAAAGAGACTAGAGAAGTAATTAACAATTCACAAAAAGAACTAGACATAACCAATAAGATCTGAGAGAACAAAATCATGTCAAATATAAGGACCAGAATCAATAACATCGTTCTTATCATAGCAAACCAATAAAGATGAGTAATAGAAATGAACATGAAACTCAAGAACAGTGTGTAGTAACTGTAGTGTCAACAATTGTTTTTAATGAAGACGGAGAGAGATTGATGGCAACTATTGCCATCGTCAATTATGAACGTCTTGTAATCAGTAGAGAACTTAGCTTGTTTGCTTTCTTGTACTATTTGCATTACCATAAACAAGTAAAAAATTGAGAATGTAGGAAACACAGATGGAATGTGACAAAATGTTTATCAAGAAACTACTGATTATCTCTAATACAGTTAAAAGAAAATAAAAAAAAATTCCTTGGGGCACATATTTTGAGAAACAATTTTTGAAAAAAATATAATGAGAAGTTTCGTATTGTAAGTACCACACAGATTTAAAACGCCACCTTTTTTTCTACCAAAGTCAGTACTCATTATCAGAAACTAAAAATGATATAAAGAACACATTAAAATATTACGAAATATTTACCACGAGGGACAGAATGTTAATTATCTGAAGCAGAGTTGGCAAGAATAGAAAAGAAATAATGTGAATCACAACCACAGCTTAGCGAAGGATATGAAACAGAATAATATCTTTTGTCAAATCAAAACCTTTCGGGGGGTGGGAGTAATTTCAATATTAAAATCTGTCATCTGACTGAGAAGTTTCCGGAATTATATTTAATATTAATAAGAGTTGAGGCGAGGCGTCATTTTTTTTTAACCAAAGTCAGTTCTCATCAGAATCCAGCAGGAATATAGAAAATAGGGATTAAATGTTTTGAAATGTTAACCAAGAGAGTCAAAATGATCGCCATCTTTAGTAGGAATGTAGAGAAATACAAAAAAAATAATTTGGACCACATTTACAGGTTAAAGCACAAGAATATGAAGAAGAAAAAAATCTTGAGAAACAATTGATACCCACTTTGGTTTCACAAACTAGTTATTTTTTTATGAAGAAGAATTTAAATATATACACTATTCATGAGAGATTTTTAACATAAAATCTATCACCTCATTGTACCTTTATTATAGACTTCAGAAATTCTATTTCTATTTTATCGGTTTTCGGTTTGAAAACCGATGAGAGTTGAAACTGGTAAAGATTTAAGAAAAACTATCAAATGTTATGATCAAGCGAGTTTCTAGTTGAGTTAAAAAAGAATTGAAAAAAATAAGGTAAACTCCATAAGCTGCAGAAAAGAATGTGAACATTTTTTCTTCTTCTTCACATTCTTCTAAATATCATTTTCAAAGAAGCAGTAGGTATGAGTAGTTTAATTTTGTAACTACAACACAAATTAGTTCTTGTCTTCTTATCTTGCATGAGAAAAAATTAAAATCAAAACCATCTCTTAGGGTTCGTGAACTTTGAGATCTACCACCGCCTAATATTCTCACTGAGAACCTTCTAAACTTCTGGTTTAATTTTTGACGCTTTGTCTTCCTTAATTGTTGTATTAATTGAAGTTTTTACTTCTTCCAAGTATTAAAATTTTGCTTTATAGTAACCTCATCTGTACCAATTTTTATTCGACTGTCATAAAAGATTTGTTCCACATAGCCATTCTTGATTTTTTGTCAATTAAGAATGGTTATGATTTTCCTTTATCATCTTCCATCTTCACTGTTCAAATTATTAGGCAGCGGTTGTAAACCCTCTTTGTGCTCTTTCTTCTTCCTGATTTTTCTATAAAGACTTTTTAGAATCAGAAACCATGGAAGCAACAACATCGGGAATTATTTAAGGGTAGGTACTTACATGAATAGAAACAAAAAAGTCAAAGCCAAAATTAAAGCACCAAGTACTAAAATGTACTTTTAATGGCAAACATGCGGCATTTAGGTAGCTACAATATAGTAAATACAAGGCCTATTAATAAATAAGGGATGCTTTTTTCCCAGTGTAAACCAATTCTATTCGGTAGGAGCGAGCGCTATTGCAGCCAATCCATTCCCAATTGATTGTCGGCCGCGCGGTCGATGTAAGTATAAACTAGCAAATTTTAAAATTTTCAACTATTGACACGACTAATCCTACAGCCCGTTTCACACCATACACGCTCACTAGTGGTGCCCTATTTTTTGCTAAGTACTGTACCTTATGTTTGTAAAATTTAAAAAGTGTGCAAATTTAGGATTGTCAAAGGTTTGTGAAGTGCCTAGTCTATTGAAAGTTTATATATCTTTACAAATTTTAAATTACAACGAGCTTTGTTGAACACAAAACGTGGTAAAATGTGACTTTGATGGCTATACAAGTTGCATGACCTGTTGATAACAAAAAAATCATAAAATTGCTCTATTATAATTATTGGCATTTTAAAAAATCCCAGATGCTTAACCGAAGCGATAGTGCGAAAGAAACGCAATTTTAATTATTATTTAACAACTTTTGAAATTTGTGGGATAATTTTATGTGTCTGAAGAGCAGCGGCAAACGTTTGAGAATCGTCCTCACTTCCGTTCGCGACTTATTATTTAACAATTATTGAATAATTATTAAAGTGCCTGGTACCCAGCGAACAACAATCATCGGCATGTAATTGCAAAACGACATAATTATCATCAATTTCACGAAGAAAATATGTCAATTTTGCAAATTTGCCGGATACGTCGAAGACAACTACCCACTAACCATCAAAATTACCAGATTGACTAAAAATTAAAGACAACTATTTTTGTCTCTAAATTGTCACAAACTTTTGTTTCGAATTTTTTTGCTTTGTTAACAATTAATTTTTTTGATTGCAGCAAGTTTGGGAGCCATAACAAATCCGATTGGATCAATTTTGTCCGGTTTATTGGCTGAATACTACGGCCGCAAGAAATCCATTCAAATCAGTAGTATCCCGTTCCTAATTGGATGGCTGTGCATTGCCTTCGCCGACGACATCTACTGGTTATACATAGGAAGACTGATTTCGGGAATAGCTGCAGGTGTGAATCAACTATTACTAGTTTACTAACAAAAAAATTAAACTAATGTAAAATCATGCGTAACGTAAATTGAAACGTTTTCTAAACAATCTGCAATAATTTGGAGATTGAGTGAGGCGTACAGTATCGTTTGAGGAGAACATAAGTATAGAATCCATTTGCTTTTGGGAACACTGTGGCGACTTCTTTAGTAATTACTTTAAACTCTAGTGAAGGCCCTGATGGTTCAGAAATTTTACTTCTATTAGTTCCAATAGTTGTTAAAAATTCAACGTTTTTTAATTCCAGGGATGTCTTCGGCTTGCTACACTTACGTCAGCGAGATCTCCACGCCCGAAAACCGCGGCATCCTGCAGGCGCTCGGCCCCATCTGCGCGTCGTTCGGCATCCTGCTAACTTACACTCTCGGCTATTACCTCAACTGGTCAACAGTGGCCCTCTTGAGCGTCATCTTTGCGATCTTCACCCTGATAGCGGTACAGTTCCTGCCGGAAAGTCCGGCCTACTTAATAAAAACTAATCGACAATCGGAAAGTTTCGACAGTTACTTGTGGTTCCGTCGCAACAACGCGCTAGCTCAACAAGAAGTCGAAAATCACCAACCCCAAAACAAAACGGCGAAAGCTACAACCAAAGAAGCCTATTTAAGTCCGGCAACAGTCAAACCTTTCATAATTTTAGTAACGCTCTTCTTCCTGCAAGAACTGTCAGGAATCTACACAATCCTCTTCTATGCCGTCGATTTCTTCGAAGAAACCGACCTCAACATCGACAATTACGTCGCTTCGATAATTGTTGGTGCCATAAGATTCACTATGTCGATAGTGACGGGATTTCTTCTCAACAAGTTTGGTCGAAAAATTCTCTGCATGACCTCGAGTTTCGGTATGACGTTGACAATGTTGGCTATGGCTGTCTTCGTTAAATATTACGAAATTCACCCTTACGAAGCCAAAACTTTTCCAATGTTACCATTAATTTGTGTGATTTTTAACGTTCTCTTCAGTATGGTGGGGATGTTGCCCATCCCCTGGATTCTGGTCGGTGAACTCTTCCCTTTGGAAGTCCGGTCAATTATGTGTGGCGTTGTCATTTGTATAGCGCAATGTTTTATTTTTATTTGTGTCAAGATTTATCCGGACATGATCGAGCATTTGGGCTTCAGTGGAACATTGACAACGTTTCTGGTTGCTTCGGTGGCGGCGTTGGTTTTCTGTAAATTCGTCTTGCCAGAAACCAAAAACAAATCGTTGCAAGAGATCGAGAATTATTTCAAGAACGGAAAAAACACTGAAGATATGAAGGGTTTTGACAACAATGGATTTGTTTTGACACCGGAAACTCTTAAAGTTAAAACCGAGCAAGTCTTCACGGTTCAAGTCCAATAGTTGGATGCAAATTTAAGAGGTTCGAGGATAATGAGGGCATCTAGTTAGTTTTTGTAGAGAAGAATCCTTATGGAGCGGTTGCAGCGCTACAAACTTGCCTATAGTTCTTATAGAACTGTCGTTGTGATATTTAAACTTGTAATTTTATATCTTAAGTAGGATGCAACATGTAGTTGACAATAAAACTATATTTATTTTATTTATCAAACGGCTTTTACTTTTTACAATATGATTTTATTTCTTCTGGGAAGTGGTAGTTCGATGGTAGAAATGGTAGAATTTTTAATTAATTTGATCATCGACCTAGCCAAAAAAGCTCCCATTGATTGCTTTGAGGTCAGCATATACAGAATGAACGTTAAGGAGGACTGAAGAAGTGGTGGAGTTGTGGTGATGACCCTCTCAACCATTGACGGATAATATAATAAGATGCACATGTACTGCATGTAATACTAATTGCTACTAATAAAGCGTGACAAACAATGAAGGATAGAAGCAAAACAACGATGGTCACGTGAACTGTTGAACCAATAAGTTTAGCTGGCGGCTTCAATTCTAGTGGCGGGATCTACTGACAGAATTTAGAATTGAAAAAGGGGAATCTTTATTTTATTGAATTATACAGTATGTTTAATTGAATTTCTTATCTAGTGGGTTCTGAAAAAAACGAGTCATGTCTGAGCTTCGCCGAATGGTTTCTTTCCGTTTTCCTCTTCAGGATGTCAACAATTCGTAATTCTTGCTCTAATTTAAATTCAACAAACCGCTTTTCTCCCTTTTGGCGCTTATTTGCATATTATTTTTCATTTACAGATTATCAAAGATGGTGTTTACTAATCAACAAAAAACTTTTAAGATTCTAACCTTAAAATATAAGTAAGTTGGATTGAGATCCTAATTCAATTAGAAATACTGTACACCCGAGTTCAAAAGTAATTTCATCCCCTCTATTAAACTTTAAACTCGTTTATTTTCCATATATTTAGACATTGAAATTCTTATTTATGCTGGCAAATGAACAAATGCATTGAGTTTCGTTTACTTAGTACCTAGTACATCAACTGTAAAAAAAATTAAATTTTAAAAGTGTAAAATGCACATTACTTTTGAAACTGTACTTTACATGAAGATAGTTAATTCAAAAAATGAAAAAAGTTGAGATGGTATAATTGTAGTAAAAGAAATCAACATATTGAGATTCCCCTGGCAGGCAGAACAAAAGAACATAATTTTTCTGTAGTAAATTTAAAATTTGAACACCCATTCAAAATTTCATGAAAACTTTCTTATATTTACGAGAAATTGGTTGAGATCTAAAAACTTTAAATTGAGATTGATGATGTTGAAAGTAGGTACCTACCTACTTTTACAACCTTAATTTACGTTGTGTAAGATAAAGAAATGCTAGTAAACATGCTAATTGGCAAACGAAAATTAGAAGGCTGTACCTAACATTAAACAAAGATTTAAAACATGTTAAAATAATAAGTTTCAAGACAAGAAAAGTAAAGTAAATAAGGAAAGAAAAAAAATAAGTAAAAGATAAGCGAAAAGATGACGAAACGGAAGAAATGACAAGGAGGAAGATAAGGAAGGTTATCGGGTTTGTGTGGTCTAAAAAAAGCTTGAAAATATAAAATAAAAGTAACCAAACTTGACTAAGAATTACCTAAAAAAGTCCCAGAAAAGTATTATAATTCTTATCCTTAAGATTAGAAAATGATTTTGTCTTTAATATTTGTTAGAAATGCAAACTCAATAAAATCAATAAAATGAAAAAATTTGAATCATAAAAATAGAAAAATAGTTGAGAAAAACCTAGAGAAAAACATTACTAAATCTAACTTAGGTAAAGATGGTAGAATGAGAATCTGGAAAGTGAGTAGAATAAAAATAATTGATTTTTGATATCCATTTCCTCTTATTACAAAAGGTCAACTAAATAAATTGCAGAGTACATACCTACTATATCCGTTCTCAAGAATATATTATTATTCAGAAGTTATAACCTCCAAGAAACAATTTTATTAACGAAATATTTAAAATTTTGTACTATTTATATCCAGCAATTACATGATTTTACTTTACATCATTCTTGAGGGGAAAGAAAACAACACGTTTCAAAAACTCAAGCAATTGGTGCTTCAAAGAGGTGAGGCGATTTTGAAATTCAGTGGGAAAACTGTAACTATCTTAGATACAGTTCTAATATCCTAATGAACGGTTGTACTTCTCGTTCGCAACTGTTTTTGAGCTGTAGTTGTAGTTGTAAATTAAACTATATAGACTATATTGACGCCAGAAAGCAAGCTTAGAGCAATTCTACTTCAAAAAGGAATATGTCGATGGCTAAAAGTTTTGAAGTCGATTTAACCCTTTCATTCTTATTACGATTTACGATCAAGGATTAAAGAAGATGTGAAAAAGTTCTATGTTTATTTTTTTTTCACCTTTTTAACACTTCTCTCACTTTATCTTTTAAATTGAAAAGAACGGCTTAGTCTTTCTAAAGATAGATGAAGCTCTTTTCATTAGGATAAGATTTACCTGAAAATCTAAAATTTTTAGCCCCCGTATTTGGAGCTTAAAATTGCTTTTTCAAATTAGCATTTCAATATTCTTTCGACAACTTTTCTTCAGCCTGGTTGGAGTTATTGCTGTCCTAGTAGTAGTAAGACTTAAGGTAGGAAGCTACTAAGATAGTTTGAAGCCCATGTAGTGTTGTAATAAAACTTAGATATTTTAGCCTTTACTAACAGCTTTAAGTTATAATCTTATTGCTTGCAGAAAGCGCTCTTTTGTAAAAAAACTTCTTATATGTATAATGCCTTAAAGACAATAATCATGACAATACTTCTATATCCGAAGTACCTACTGTAAAATATTAGTTGAACTAGGGTTGCGCCCGTCGCGTCAGTAGAGAAGTTTCAAGTTATTGAAAGTAATCTTTGAACGGTGTTTGTTTTTATTTTGGAAAAGGGGAGTTTTGGGTGGGGGAGGGGGATTTTTTTTTTGGCCTGAATGTTTGTTGGGCTTTTTTAGACATCTTTGTCTTGGAACCGAATGGGGGTCATGTTGCAAGTGGGGTTCGCAGCTTCGCTGCTTTCCCACATGCCGCACCCGGGGGGGCCCTATCGGGCCCCCCCGGGTGCTTGAGGGCGCCTCGAAGTCGGTAACCCCTTCGGGGATCTAGGTGGGCCCCTTCGGGGCCTACAAAAAAAAATTTTTTTTTTGGGGGGCTTTATTTTTGGGGCGGGCACCTTGAGCCCCCCCTTTTTGGCTCTTTCGGGACTTTTAGCTAAGCATTTTTAAGGCTTTCAAAAAAATTTTTTTTTGGGGCCCTTTTTTTGGGGCACCTTAAGCCCCTCTTTTTTGTATTTTTCGGGACTCTTAGCTAAGCATTTTCGGGGAATGCAAAAAAAAAAATTTTTTTGGGGGGCCATTTTAAGCCCCCCCTTTTTGGCTCTTTCGGGACTTTTAGCTAAGCATTTTTTTTTGGGGGGCACCTAAAGCCCCCCTGTTTTTGTCTCATTCGGGGCTTTTAGCTAAGTCCTTTCGTGGTTCGCTAAAAAAAAAATTTTTTGAAGCACCCTTTTTGGGGCACCTAAAGCCCCCGTGTTTTTGCCTTCTTCAAGGCTCGTAGCTAAACCCTTAAAAAAAATTCTTTTTCCTTTTGTTGGGGCGGGCATATTTTTATTAGGAGAGAAACCACCATGTTTTATTGATGGGGGGGACCATGTTATTATGGTTTTTTTGGTACTTATGTTTTTTGGGTCGCCATGTTTTCCTTTTATTTTCTATTTTTTTTCTTTAACTCTTTTTTTTTCTATCTTTATCTCTTCGTTTCTCTATTGTTCCACTTTTCTTTCTCTTCTTTTCTGCCTTTTTGTTTAATTTTTTTTTGCTTATCTCCCTTTTTTCTCAAATTTTTTTCATTTTTTTAATACTTACGTCTCTCTTTCCCTCTCTCGGTCTGTATGTCTCCTTTTTTTCTTCTTGTTTGTTATTTTTCTTCTTTTTCTCAATCTTTTCTGTCTTTGTTTTTATTTTTTTTTTCGTTCTTTTTCTTTTTTTTACCAATTTTTCTCCATTTCTTTCTCTCGGTTTGTTTGTCTCCCTCTTTTACTCTCCCTTTCTTGGCTTTTCTGTCTCCTTTTTTTTCTATTTTTCTCTCTTGCTATGTGTGTTTCTCTAATTTTCTGTCGCTTTTCCTACTTTTTTCTTTCATTGTTTTCTTTTTCTTACGTTTTTTATTTCCTTTCCTTTTATCTTTCTCCATCTTTTATTTACCCCTTTTGTTTCTCTGGTATTCTTTTTCATCCTCCCTTTCGCTTTTTCTACCTTTCTTTCTTTCTTTCTTTCTCCCGATCTGTATGTCTTCTTTTTATCTCTCGTTTTGTAAATTTTTTTTCTTTCCCATTTTCTTCTGTTTCTTTTCGTTCTTTTTTTCTCAGTTTTTTTCTATTCCATTTCTCTTTTTCAATTTTTTCTATCTATTTTTTTCTTTGTTACTTCCGGTCTGTCTGTCTCCATCTTTTACTCTCTCTTTCTTGCTTTTTCTGTCTCGTTCTTTCTTTTTCTTTAACACTTTTTTTCGATGTGTGCTTCCCTAATTTTTTCTCGCTTTTCCTATCTTTTTCTTCCATTGTTTTCCTTTTCTTTCTTTTACAGTTTTTATTGCTTTTCTCTTTATCTCTTTCCATCTCTTTTTTTTCCTTTGTTTCTTTGTTTTTTTTTCTTTATCCCTTTCTCTTTCTCTCCCTTTCTTTCTTTCTCCCGATCTGTATGTCTTCTTTTTTTTCTCCTCTTAATATTTTTTTTTCTATTCCATCTCTTTCTATCTGTTTTTTTCTGCCTTTGTTTCTCAGTTTTTTTCTTCTTCCTTTCGCCTTTTTTTGTACCTATTTTTATCTCTTTCTTTCTCCCGGACTAAAACTTAGTTAATTTTAAACCGAAGTGATCTTCTCTCTAATCTACGCTGCTCTCCCTGAAATAATCACAAACTGGTTAACCAACGTTTTATTGTTATCCAAAATTGATTAAGAGAGGTCTCTTAATTCTTCTGGAAAAAAAAACAATTCGCAAAATACGTCAGCTGTGAAATTTTCTGTCGTTGCGCGCGTCGCGCCATCTCTCGGGTCCCGGCTAACCTGCCACACTGTCTGTCTAACTCAATTGCAGCGTTGCCAACTTTAGGGAATTTTAGTTCCTATTGCGCGTAATTTTATTTTAAATAAAATTTTTTGAATGCGGCGCCATTTTACTCGGTTCGCTTGCTTTTCAGCAACAAATGATAACAAATTTTAGAAATCTAGAGATAAAACCTCTTATCTAGGAAACTATTCGCAGACACAAAGGAAATTTACAGAACTAACTTTGGCAACACTGCTAAACTGTCATTGATGACACATGACTTTCGATAAAATAATGAAAAAAAAACACGTCAAACTGTTATTCTGGCATCAATTGCAACAAAATTTTATTTGCTTTATGTCTTTTTACAATTTTTCGTTTCATTTTATATCATGAATTAGTCTCGTAACTTTAATTTGTCGACATCTCCTTCTAAAAGATATTTGGAAGCTTTCTAAGTGGCCTAATTGTAGAAAATTCCAAGTTGAAGTTCCGTTTCACGACACAGTCCTTTATCTGGATCGGCTTGTTTAGATATATGTATCTTCTTAATCTGTAAAGCTTTGAGATATTAATAAAACGGTCAAAAAATACTTCTTTCGTTTCATACCAGCACGGATAATCCAAATCACGGATAAATGAGAGCTGGATAATCGGCTCTCTACTGTATTCTACTACAATCCGAAGACTTTAAAATTTCAGAATTCCTTACCAAATCAAAGAGTTTCTCGAATGATCTTACACCTGCGTAAACAAAAGGATACGTTCTTAATTAGTGCATTGACCTTGTCTTCATGTTAGCCCCAACGGATAATCAACATAACCTAAAATTTCAATTTTAAATTTTCGATAACAAAAAAACGTCAAATTCACCACCTCTCATCCTGACAGTGGACCAGTCACCAGGAGACCCTCTGATTGCCAATTAGTCGAATGGGGGCTCAAAATTTTACAACTTTCTAGGATTCTAGGATTTTTTCGTTTACTAACCACTTTCATCATGACAGTTCCCTACCGTGCCAACCGACATGAAGTTGGTTATTATTGAAGAAAGCTGGAGGAAGAGCAAAATTAATTTTTTAATGAAATCAAAAAATTTACTTGCCACGAAAAATTTCACTCGATCGACGGGAACTTGGGGCCTTTCTGGTCTGGTCAATCACAGTTGGCGGTTTTCTTTTTAAAACGTAAAAAATTTATGTCGGAAAGAGGGGCACTAAATTTTTGACAAAATCTAACTTGTTCAAATTCACGTTACCCCAGGACAGTCCTTGGCCGTTTTTAACACGCACTCGCACCAAAATTAAGTCGTTTTAGGGGGCACTTTAGTCTCGTCGTCAAACGGCCGTCAATTCAATTTACGGTTTTGACAGTTGACAATAAAAAATTGCAATTTTCGAAGAAAATCGTTAGAATCCGTGGTGTACAGCCTCCGTTCTCATGCTGGCTTTGACAGCACCACTTTTTTGAACCCTAATTGACTCTGGGTGTCTATTTAAAACGCTCTAACCTCAATTTGGAGTCGAAAATTTTGACACTGAATTTTTGACCAAATCTAACTCGACTTAAACACAACAACGTCACTCCACACCACTTCTAGTTCGTTTTTAACGTTGCAACACTCACTTTGACGACACCAACTAACAATTAAGCCCCGATTTAAAGTCGATTTTGGTTTGTTTGTAAAATGACAGGTGACAAACGTCATTTGTCGTCGGCTCGGTTGATGACTTCACGGATGTCGTGCGTGTTGCCTACCTCTGAAATTTTATTTAATTTTTCCAAAATTTCTAAAATTCCAATTTTGAAAAAGCAATTGCACAGTCACAGAAACGACAGTCCTGGGCCGTTTGTCATGTGACAACACTGGTCTTGCGTTGACGACACTACTTTTAAAACGTAACATTGCTCGGAAGTGGGGCACTCAATTTTTGCCAAAATCTAACGTAATTTAAACACACGTAACTGCAAGACAATTCTAGTCCATTTTTATGAACGCACTTGCACCAACACCATAAGTTTTAAGGGGCAATTTGGTTTCGTCGTCGGACCGCCGTCAATTCAATCAGTAGTTTTGACAGTTGACAGCATAGGTTGCCAGTAAAGTTGCAGTTTGGCAAAAAAACAGTTGCAGTGTGCGGTGCGCCGTCTCCCCACTTTCTCCCTGGCTTTGACGGCACCTAACACTGACTTTGGGTGTCTTTTAAAACGCTCTAACCTCAATTCGGGAATCGAAAATTTTGACACCGGATTTTTGACAAAATCTAACTCGATTCGAACGCACTTCATTCCACGCCACTCTTTGTTCGTTTTTAACGTTACAACACTCACTTGACGACACCAATTAACGATTAAACCCCGATTTAAAGTCGATTTTGGTTTGTTTACATTTAACGCGTAAGAAAATGACAGGCGAGAAACGTCATTTGTGTCGGCTCGGTTCGATCGAGTTCGGGGACGGACCAATGAAAAGTCGTTTCGGGGAAAATTGACGGGAAGAGGCGCGGTTTCGACGATGTCGCATCTTTATCTCGCAATTCCCCAAAAACGGTCCCGGCGTCCCGAGGGAGTTTCGGACGGAAACGCCGACCACGTAGCGGGATCGATTTCGGCCACCCGGTCGAATTCAAGACGGTCGGCGACGACGCCGCCTTCGGCGGCTTTTCAAAATTGTTCCTATCCGAATGTGCGAAGGGTTCGGCGATGCTGTGTTTTAGTATATGTAATACTTATCAGCTATTTATTGACACTAATGTTGTTGATGGATTAGTTTCTTCATCACTAGGTTCACTTCTCAACTACTGGAGAGTGTTGAATTTTCAATATTTTACGAACATTTTTTCTGTAAATTTATAAACGTTTGGTTGTGCTCGTCTTTCTACCACGTACTATGATAGATTTTAATTTGTTATAAAACTATCCACCCTGCGCTACAAGGAAAAAAAGATTTACTTTATGTTTCTACTTTGGGTCTGCAATAAAGCTATTACGACACCCAAATCAGTGCTGTAACAGTTTTTTGGGTTTTGTAACGGCAATGGCAATAGTGCAATTTTCTTCCTTCAGGTTGGTAGTTGCATGACATTAAAACATCAAATAAAGGTCAAAACGAAACGACTGAAGAGTAACTTCAAATCTGACATTTATATAACTTTGGTAGTACCAACCACAACCATTTTCCCTAAATATTAAAATTGCAAATTTTTATTTAAAATTGGTTTAAAGTAGAAAAAATAGTATAAAGAACTCGTTCATAAGGCAATTATGGAACTCGTCTATTATAAAACTTGCCGCTACGCGGCTTGTTTTTTAATCTTGGAATCTTGCCATAAAATGTGCCTTATGTCACTCGTTTTTTGAAGCAATTATCTTACCATTTAAAAAAGTTCTGAACTTGGTTTTATATTTAAAAATCTTTTTTTAACTTTAAAAACTACCAAAAAACGCAGAGGGCATACCAGGATTGTACTGTAGGTAGAGCAGTGAAAAAATCTGAATTAACTGGTACTTGATCATGAAGTTATTAGAAGAATGATACTAGTCAGAGCTAGTGATCTCTATTTTGTTGTCTGATTTTAAATGATCTCTTTAAAATTTAGTTTCTATAATATCTGATTTCTAATAGCGTTTTCACTCTAAATTACACCTTCGTGATCGAGAACTCCAGTGAGGATTATCTTTATATTGCTTTCAACATTCTTGATTTTTCTAAACTTCTTAGAGTTATGTAAATATTACTATTAGCCATGACTTCCTTTTTGGTCATCTTCATTCAAAGATCTAGTCAAGATTTTTAGAGTTTTAGTTGCCTCCCAAATATCTGTTAATAAAAATATAAGTTTCTGAGGCAAGAAGCTGATAACCAAGAAACTGAATCCAAAAAGGGTAGGCTATGGCTGGATCTTCCACATGTATTTTAGAATTAGAATCCGACAATCACCTTTGTGAATAAGATAGTAGCAGTAGCAGTTCTTTTAAATGTTGACAGAATTATATCGTTATGAGAATGAGAAGGAATGAATCAGCAATTAGCAAAGCCTAAGGTTGCCGATATTCTACCGGTAATGACTGCTACAAGTAAGTTATTATAGACTCAATTTAGCCTCTACCGCAAAAACTGTTCAACATAAGGTAATTTTGACAGTATCCCCAGCCTCGCCCAAAAATGCGGCATAAATGAATCTGAAATTTTATAAAATTCGCTTTTATTTGGCTGCGTTTAATGTTTTGATAATAGACTTACATATATAACAATACCAATTAAATGTACAATATAATGCTGTTCGTTGATATTCTTCTTTTCTTATATTATAATAATAATAATCCTTCTCCCAAACGTTAATCGGCGCTTTTGCATGATGTACACAATGAACGAAACTCAACAAGATCGATGATAGGACAAGAACGTTAACAACCGCAAGGAGGATCGTACAAAAATAAATGCGGACTGACGGTCCTGGTCACCCTAAACCATCCCCTCTGCCTGCCCTCATTGTGCATCTGATTGTCGTCGGACCGTTGTCATCAACCAAATGGAATGAAAAAGAAGCGTCGTGGTGTCCCAAGAATAACAGGACGGATTCCGAAAACATCTTTAAACAATTCTTCTAGAAACAATTTGCAAACTTAACGAAGCTAATAGGGCGCAAAAATCAATTTTGTTTTTGACGCCGCTGTTAGTGTCTTTGATAGTTGTTGTTAATGCTTTTTCACGTTCTCTGAACAGATTCTTGGCCAACATTCGCATTTTGGTGATTTTATCGTCGAACAGAGCATTGCTCGAGTTTGTTGGCACGTTGACGTTGCAGTAGTTCTGGTCGCAACACGAGACGCACATCTGAAATTTATATTGTGTTAGAAAATAAGAAATTGAAGACGAGTTGTTACCACTTTTTGCGAGTCGATCTCGACGCAGCCCACTTTGTTACGTTGGCACTCTTTGTCGGTGGTGCATTTCTTGTTGACGAGCACGCTGGTACCTTTCGAGTCCATTATGTGCAAGGTATGGCAAAAAGTTTCGCCTGCAAAATTGAATTACAGTTTTCAATTAAACATTAATTGGATTTGTCAGTTTGAATTAAAAGTGTCAAGAATTCCGAGTAAGTAATTGCGTTACGAAGTGCGAGCCCCGAAAAGGCGGAAGCTTGACGCTTTCGGGTCGGATACTCGGATTTCAATAAAACTTTTCTAGGTTTGCGGGATCCGCACCATTTCATAGTTTCATACTCATCTTTGGTGCAGGACTCCGGTTCAATCGTAAACTATGTTTGGTTTTAAATTTCGTACATTACCAACAATAAAAAAATTAGATTATAGCTTCATTATGAACATGCGAGGTTGAGTCAAGCAAAGCCTCCAAAAAGGTGTTTGAACAAAAATTTCTCCGCTCCAAGTTTTTTATTTCTTATTAGTGAATTTTATGAAATTAAGAAGTTTCAATAATGGTCAAAGTATACTTACTCAAAGAGTCAAATTTTAGGATAGAGAAAGGAACGTCATATCTTGACCAAACGAGCTCGAGTCAGTTTCAAAATTCTTACGTTTACTCAGCCAGTAGTTTCCTGACTAATAATAAAAAATTTAACTTCCAGCTTTATTTTAAACATTTGAGGTTAAGTCCTTGGAAATCTCCAAAGAGGAGTTAAAGTAAAAGTTTCTTTGCTAAAAATTTCCTTTAGTTATTTGTAAATTTTATGAAACAAAAATATGCTAATTTCTCATAATAATAATAGTGGTCAAGCTATCCACAAAGTGAAAAACATATCAGGATGAAAGAAAGTTGTTTCTTGAGCAAAACAGCTTTAGTTACTTTAAAAATTCTTACGTCTACCTAGTCAGTGGGTTTCTAGCTAATAATGAAAAAATTTAAATTCTACCTTTATTTTGAACATTTGAGGTTATGGAAACTCCCAAAAATGCGTTAGAGCATTCTGTTTACCGTTTGACTTTCTTGATTTGTATAAGTATGTTTCATAGTAATAATAGTGTTCAAATTACTCTCGGAATAAAAGCATCTGAAGACAAAGAAAAGTCGTATCTTTACCAAAACCGCCCTAGTCAGTTTCAGAATTCTTGCAACTACTCAGTCAGTGGCTTTCTTAATAATAAAAAAATTTTAGTAACAGTTTTATTTTGAACATTTTAGGTTGTCATTCGAAACGTTCAAAGATGAGTTAATGTAAAACTTTTTCCATTGAACATTTATCTCTACATATTTGTAATTTTATGAAACGAATAATAGTAATGGTTTATAGTAATAACAGTGGCCAAACTACGCAAAACGTAAAAAATATTCCAAGACAAAGGCACGTCGTATCTTGATCAAAACAGCTTTAATAAGTTTCAAAATTCTTACGTCTACTCAGTCAATGACTTTCTGGTTAATAATAAAAATATTTTAATTAATGCTAAATAGTAAGGACGTTGTGTATGATGCGTCGCGTGTTAAAGATGTCACAGCTTCTTATACTCCATTTACACTCAGCTCACTTCCGTGGCAATGGGCAGGGAATTAGGCAGGTAAGTGGGCAGCGTGAGTATGTAAACACGTCACTCTCGCTGCCACTGCCGCTGCTACTGCCACTGCCGCTGCTACTCGCGCTGCCCGCTGTCCTGCCCTGAATACTTCTGCGGCAGCCTTCCAAGCGAATGAGCGTTTACATTCAGTCCTCCACACTCATTGACGTCAACTCTCCGGCAATGAAGGACGTCAAAATTGTCGCGTCGGCAGTGCTCTGGTTTTTGAGTTTGCAAAACTATACCAATATTTTGAAAAAAATGCAATAGAAACGATTGTCGGGGTTAGCAACTATTTCCATTGTATATATTTATTTATTTTTTATTTATTTATTATTTGATTTATTGTTTTATTGATTTTTTTTAATTAGGTAAATGTTAATATTACAAATTCTGCATTTTTGGGGCGGGCCCGGCCGCAGTATGCAAAAAGGCGCAGTCACTCGTGCTGTCAGTCCTTTGACTTCCATCTAAAATATTGCTACCAAAGGGAGCGTACGGCAGTGGCGGTAGCAGCGGCAGTGGCAGCGGGAGTGACATGTTCACATACTCGCGCTGCCCACTTCCCTGCCCAATTTCCTGCTCACTGCCACGGAAGTGGGCTGATTGTAAATGGGGTAGACTGTAAACATAAATTAATGACTCACTTTTTAAATTATTTCCGTACCAAAGTATAGCTAAGCATCTACGGCTTTATTTGACTTGACAGATAACCCTACTTTGACAGTTCCAATGATTTTCGATAACTTGTTTGAGTAGGTAACTGTTTATCTGTCAAGTTAAAGCGGTTTCAAGTTTAAACCTTGAGTGAATTAAGTCCTAATTGGGATGTTTTTTTGTTTAACTTCTAGATTTTTTAGACTCGTTAAAATTCTAAAGGGTGATTTGTTCAAAGTATACCTAAATGATTCAAAGTGAAACTTGTAGCCTAAGTGGCAAGAAATAAATGATCGGTGTGGATGTTTGTAGAAATCGTTGGTTTTCGAGTAGCTTAACTCTTTTAAGGAGATTAACTGTCTAGTTAAGAGCCCGCAGTACATTCCCTTTGTGACATTTCACCCAATCTTGATGCATTGTGCATCAGCGGGCCCTGTTGCATCCACAACGCTCCACATGTTGGCGACACGTTCAGTATAATTTCAGACTTTCTCCATCATGTTCTTGACTACTTGAGAATCTAAACGTAAAGTAAAGTCAAGAATCGAGGAGTTCAATGCAAAATAGCGTTTTTATTTTCTCGTTAGTTCTCGAGTTACGTTTGATTTCTTCCAGAAACGTTTCTCTACACACTTTGAATTCTCTGTTCGAGCAGATGTAAAGTGCAACGTAATTTGATTAAAACTCCGGTAGTTTCCGAAGAATTTTCCTCATTAAACCGTCAAACTTTCTTGCCTACCTCCCACCCCTCACTCTTGATACGTTTTTGAACGTTAATTTGGACCTTTAAACCGGACGACCGTGTCATAGCATTGAACTAGCAGAAACGCCCCGAGTCACTTAAATTTGCATTACAAACGAAGTTAGTCTTGCAAAGAGTTCTCAAAGGATTCCGACTGAAATAAGCGTTTTATACGTTTTCCGTTCGGCACAGAAAAGAGGAGAAAAGGGAAAAAACGTGGAAAGCTAGCCGGGGATATTGAAATAAACAAAGCTGGCGTCGGTTGGAATTTATGCAGGTAACCTCCTGGGTGCTGGTCTCTGAAGGAGCCACCCTCGGGAAATTACACAAAGGTGCTTCGGCCCCATTTGTTTTTATTTTCAATTCGGGAGTGTTAGCGTGGTCAAAATTGACTGTTTAATAAATAATGGCAAGATTATAGACTTTTTTGTTGGAGAATTTTACATTGGGGAGTTAGTCGTCTCTAAATATCACCCGCCAGTTTCATTTGATATTGAACTTACGTATCCAAAGCCGAAAGTATAAGTTTACACATGTGGCGTTAACGTCATAACACTCAAAGCCAGCTATCTGCCTTGAAGTGTTCAGTTTTAGAAACTTTGGAGTAGCAAATGGTTAGCGTCAGTTCAAGTAAAAGAAATTCTAGATTAGCGTTTGCCATTCGGCGTGATAAATGCTCCATATGCATAATTACCTACATTGATGGGGTTTGGAAAAAACTTTTGGTATTTAAATATTTAAAGGCGTAACACATCTGAGATAAAATTATGCTTTAGAGAAATGTGAAGGTTGGGTCATTATTCTTTCTTAGTTCCCGGTTCATTGAATTGCTATAACTATATACGTTATTACAATTCTTGAATAATGTAGCGGCTGTTGAATTTTATAATAAAAGAGCAACATAACCTCAAATGTTCAAAATGGAGTTGTAACAAAAATTTCTTTTCTATTATACAGGAAGCAACTTGCTCAGTGAACGTAAGGATTTTAAACTAGATTCAAGCTGTTTCGGCCATTATTTGACGTTTATAGCTCGAAAAGTGTTCTTCGAATTGCTCAAAAAACCATTTTTATTGAAGACCACTAAAAGCGTTTTAGAATATTTTCACATAATTGTCATTACCTGGTTTGCAAGGCCTGTCGATGGCAAATTGGTTGCAGACTAGATTGTCGGAAACGTTGACACAGATGTAACAGGTGACGGCGTACTTTTCTAAGTCTTGTGTTAGTTCACGTTTCTCTACTAAATAGTTGGAAGCCAGGTTTTTCTCGTCTAAAGCGGTATTTGTCATGAAAATGCAGCTCAACAACATGCTCAGTCTCAACATCACAATCTGAAAGAAAAAAAAAACAATTAGCAACCCAAGCCATCTCTTCAACAAGAAGATTGTGGAAAAAAGAGGCGGCAACGTAGCTGCCGCGCATCTTAATACCTCTAGAGTCAAAGCGAACATATCAACTTGAGGCTAGCTTAAATTATTATTTTTTAATAAAACAGTCGCTGTTAAAGACTACTCTCAATAGGAAGCACCGTTGCTAGTCATAATATAAATGTTTAAAAAGATTCCGAAATTAATAAATTAACATTTTATTTATTTTTTCCTTTTTTTGGCACTGCCACTACTCTCCAAGAACCTCAAACTTCCCTGTAGTTGCTACTGCAACTGATTAAATTTAACATCATTTGGACAGTTACCGGGACTCGCCCATAGATATTTGACCGTAACTGGAAATACGTACATTATTTTTTTTAATTACTTCCTTTTCCTATTCTTTCAGTTTTCAAGTTATCAGCATTTTCTTCAGCTGCGACCATGTTCTAATTCTTGATGTGAAACCCGCAAATATTTTTCTATAATATTATGTCTACTCGTGGCGTTGATTTAAAGCGATGGCCGTCGCGAATTTAATTATGGAGATGTCGGCGTCGTCACCGACGATTTTTCGACGTCGCGACGCGCCTCGGTTAATGGTAACCAAAGGGGGGACAAACGGGGGGGAAAGGGGTGCTCCTCGATTTACATGGAAATTAAAGAATGTAGCGGAAAAATTGTCGCAGCTACGACGGATACAAACGATCATCATTTTTAACGGCCACTTTGGCTAATGTCGGACTCTCGTTAAGCGATTTTTTAACAGTGTATATGGAGAAGAGGAAAACTCCCCCACCATATATAGGGTGGGGCAATAGTGCGTCCGACTTCGATAGCTCAAGTTCTGTGATGGGTAGAACGTTTATTTAAAAACACAAATAAACTAGAGAAAGAAGTCGATAGCGGGAAATCATTTTTGAACATACAGGGTGAGCCAAGACAATTATACAAGAGCAAGTGACCTTTTTTTAAATGTAATGTGGTATGTAAAAGAAGATTTTTCGGAGCCTTTTCCTAGACTCTTTTCAATCCAATATTATTGCTGACTATTTCCAAACCACGTGGATGTAGCAATTTTTTTTGTTCAAATAATGGCATCTGCAGATGCCTGTTAAAAAAATCACTAGAGTCACAATTATGAGTTCTAAGAAAAAATTATGTAAAGACTAGTTAGGAAACATCTGTAGAATGTCTTTGAATTGTTTTAACTATTGAAAAATTATACAGGGTGGCTAGATTTAATTTTTTAATTCAGAACTTTTTGAATTTAATTTTCTCCCTTTTTTCAAATAAAACACCTTGTATATTTTTTAACTATATGATGTAGAAACTAAAAACGAACATTTATTTAAATTATTTGACAGATAAAAATGTAATAAGTACTCCAGATGTTTTGTTTATAAAAACAGCATAAGTTTTTTTAGTAAGTTCACTTTATGTTTGTATCTTGATCATTTTTTGCATTTTATATTATCTGACAAAAAATACACATTTATCGCAATTACCTGTCGTCAGTTGTCATTTTTATGTCAATTTTGAAACATTTGCAGTTTTTTGTCGAGTTATTTGGAAAACGATCTAATTTTTTAAGATTATTCTTAAATTTTGTAATTATTTGGCAATATTTCGAAAATGGTTACAAATAGCCATAGAGGTGTGCATACAAAAAATATTCGTTTTGTAAGAGCGATTTATTCAGTAAAGTAGTAAAACAATACATCAGGCGGTTACAAGAGAAACTACTGTATTAGTCGGGGCACACGGGCCGCACCATAATTGTAGGTTGGTTGTTCCGCCAAGGAAATCGTCTTAGTAGTCGTCCGAATGGATGGTGACTGTAGACTGTTGACTCTCGACTTGAGTGTTGAGTACCTTGGACATCGAGGCCCTGTCCATATATAGGATTATACCGTGGACAGGGTAGCGGGTGATTGTGTGCTGCGCCATCTACGGAGGGGCGCAGTAACGAGCGAGGCGACGATGCAGTCCCCGGACGCTGGCGGCGCTGCATCGTCCAGCTGAGTCGCGCGAAACTGGCGATTCTAGCGGGGGGGCGTGGTCGGTCGGGGAATTAAGTAGAGGCTCGTGTTACAGTTTTTAGTTTCTACATCATATCGTTAAATAAATATACAGTGTTCCATTTAAAAAAATATTGAGAAAATTAAATTCAAAAAAATTCTAAATTAAAAAATTAAATTTAGCCACCCTGTATAATTTTTCAAAAGTTAAAACAAATCAAGGACATTTCACAGATATTTTCGAACTAGTCTTTACACAATTTTTTCTTAAAACTCATAATTGTGACTGTAGTGATTTTTTTAACATGCATCTGGAGATGCCATTATTTGAACAAAAAAAATCGCTACATCCAAGTGGTTTAGAAATAGTCAGCAATAATATTGGATTCAAAAGAGTTTAAGGAAAGGCTCTAAAAAATCTTCTTTTACACACCACATTCTATTTAAAAAAATGCCCCTGTATAATTGTCTTGGCTCACCCTGTATATTAAAAAATAATATCCGGTTATAGACTTCTTTCTCTAGTTTATTTGTGTTTTTAAATCAAATTTCTACCTATTGTCCCATCCTGTATAATTGTACGTACAGAAGATGTCTGTTTAAATGACTGTAAGGTAATAATTATTATTTAAATAGCTTTTGTTTTGCGAAAACGGTTATAAAATTAAGTAGAGCTCGGCCATTTTAAGGACGCCACATACGTAGGAAAGAATTTTGTGTTTTGTTTGACAAATCTTCAGTAGCAAGCTCAACTAGAAACTCTACTGTCAACTGTGAACTCATGAGATACAAAAATTACTTTCTACGCATAATAACGTCTGCATCATCCCTAAAATGTTGGAACTCTACCTAAAAAATTCTAATAGGTCTTTGTTGAGCTTCTTGAAACTGTACCTACTTCTAAAAATTAATTGTTGCCATGAAGACCTTTATATCGCCTTGGCAGGAAAAATTTTAAAAATTTCTCTCAGCGCCCACGTGATTAAGCGATTGCCCGTTGACCTACATCTTGTCTGTTTTAAAAGTGAGATTTCGACAACCCTCGGTATTATGCCGGGTAATGGCCGACCGCCGTGGAGGGCGTCGGTGGGCGCCCCGACGCCTAATGGCCGTTGAAGTAATTCGCCAACGTCAACGCCGAAGAAAAATGCCCTAAACGGCCTCCATTATTGATCAAAGTCCGGGGGTAAGGGGGAGATGCTGCTTGTCGAAAACTAGCGTCCGCTATTTTTAGTCGTGGCTAATGAAAATTTGTTTCATCTTCTCTTGTTTGGCTATCTTGTTCGACAAGAGACGAAACGGGGGAAAAGGGGCGAGACGAGACAATGAGGTTTTTTTGGCCTTTAATATGGACAACGGAGGCAGTGGCTCGTAAAAGTTTCCTAATTTTCGCGTTATTTCTGTTTTCGGAATTATTAAAATGCATAAATCCTCGAGATGTGCCCGAGGGACCTGCAGGAGCTGGAAAGTTTTCTCGTCGTTCTTCAGAAATTAATTTAGACTTTCAGCAAAAAATCTCATTTAGAGTGCTGCAGGTTTCTATGCAATACGCGCCATAATGAGCCGCCAACACAATAATAATTAACCCCACAACGTCCCACTCTCATAGTCATGAACGTCAAAAAATTAATATTTAACAACGGGAACAAATATAATGTACACCAAATTAAACCATACATCCCTTGCACTGTCCACTAGAAAATTTAACGAGCATCAAAAAATCTAAATGAAAGCCAAATTATTCACCTATTCACCTATCAGAAAATGAGAACATCACCACTAAAATAACATAAATATTCGCGCTATCTATTTATATTTAGGTTTCTCAAAAAAACTATTTGTGCGTCTAATAATTATTCTATTAGTCCAAAAATGAAATATGCTCGCGCATCTCTCTTTGCCGCTTGCGCTTCCAGACAAAAGGCACGCGAAAAAAGTTTTGTACAAGGTCAGTTCAGGGCCCTGTAATTTTTTTTTAAAGCACGATTAGAAATTACCACTAAAAGAAGTTTTACGTTTTACATAATGCAAGCCAATTACATCAAAGCATTTATATATTAAGGAAATCAATATCTTTTTTTGTGCAAACCACTTCTATTTTTACTCTTATTTTCCTTGACTTACCACATGTACATCTATAATTTTGCATAAAATTATTTACCATTTGCACAACATTTTATTGCTTGTCGTGTATTTTTGATCAACAAATAGTATTTTTAACTGCTAAATAATATAAGACACTGTTGAAAATTAAATATCTGGGTATTATGTTAGAATTAAATGCGGAATAAAATTTGGTGAACATTTAGTATTTATGGTCAACAAAAGTTATTTTGGCGAACAAAATATATAAGAAGCCAGCATTATGTCAATATTTGGTTGTCGGTTTAAAATTATGTATTTTCTTAATTTTGGTGAGCATTTAGTATTTTTGGAAAATGAAAGTATTTTTTTGTATGAAAATATTGGGTAAATTTGGTAGACTGTTAAATACGACCCTTTAATAACATTAGTGACCTGTATTGGATAGTTAATAGTCCGTCATTAGCTTCCAAGAACATTCATAGGTACTCTCAAACTAAAAAGTAGTGTCGTGGAATTACTGACGTACTGTAAAGATGGTCTTTACTCAACTACCCTGATGTCATCTGCGTCAGGTACTCTTATTGGTAACTTTGATCGCGTTCTTAGATATGCGTAGTGATGTGAGTTGGAATTCCGCTTTTTGACTGCGCCAAGTGTTCGTGATATTATTGTCTGACGTTACTCGCTACAGCAGATTTTTTTTAACAACTTCACGATTGAATAGAGGCGGAGCAGCGACCACGCGTTTAAATCTAGTGAAGCTCGCCGCGTAGAGAAGAACTCGGATAAACTTGTCGTTCTCTGTGAGTAAGAGAGACAGTCAATGCAATAAGCGTGTTGAAGCTGATTGTTGCTGGCATTATGACAATTTTATGCGATCGTGGAGCTGTTAGAAAAGTTCTACTATAGCTTGGACTTGTACATCGATGAAAGTTCTCACTCCAATACAAAAATCTGTAAATTTTACTGTACAAAACGTGCTCCATCTTTTAAGTTTACCGTTTTATGGTTTCTCCCAAGACAAAATATTGTTTATTTGCAATCGTATAGGTAATATATCCATTCCTAACCTTTTAAGAAGTGCGGAAGTTAGTCATTCCTGACCTTAGCTTCCTTCTCTTGGTTAGGAATGGGCTCATTCCTAACCTGCTGTGAGTACGAAGATAGCTCGGTAGATGGCAGCAGAGTGAAACTTCCCAAAACTAATTTTTGTTTATTTGCCAACAATGAATGATTGCGAATAAAACAGTATACAAACCTCGGTGGAAATCTCCTTCTGGATTGAGCATTATCGACAGAAATGAAACATTTTCCACCTCGGTGTGTAATCTACTATTTTAGAGGTGCTTAAATTGGTACACTTCTACCTGAGTTTCCTCAAATTTGTTCACTGCCAATTAAAAACCTTATCTCTGATACAGCGAGATAGAATTTCTATTATTTGTCTACAGCGCCCGTAATTAACGTTTAAAGCTATTTATAATCTTAGATATAAAACTTCATTGTGATTCGTGTAAATTTCTTTGATAATAAGAAAAATAAGTCATAAAATGCCGAAACTTAGTCCAGCTTTAAAGATTTGTGGAGATCCTCCAGAAGGGCTTTTTTCAAGAAACTTCTAATGCTGCTAAACAACTTCTTACATTTGTATTCTGTAGTTTTCCACATATGGTGTAGCACATTTTTCTCAGTGTTTAGAGTCCTATTTAATTTCCTCCAAATATAAGCTCTTATGTAACTTTCGTAAAGGTTTGAGATCTAGGAAGTTAGCGTCGATTAGTAAAGTGAAAACTTCAACTCCGATCCGATTCAATGTGAAATTGCGACAGCTAAATTGAGGGCTGGATCGTGAAATTGCAGTATCAACGTCTTAGCGAAGCTCCGTTTCCAGAATTGCAGATGAAATGATAATTATGCAAACTTGTACCAGTTTAGCACAATAGCACGTGACTCAACTGATACCGCAAACTACAAGCGGTTGACTTAATGCTCCCGGGTATTCGGTTTAGTATGCGGTACGCGTCAAGTCACATAATATCGACTCGCAGAACAAATCAGAGGTTCCCAACCTAATCCCGTCCGCGACACGACCAATTTCGGTCCAAAGCATTGCTGGCTAGATGTAACAAGATAAAGATAAAGGGAGACAGATAAAACTTTCCTCTTTGTTTCTCGATTCGAGGCGGCGAAGATATAAGGAACAGGCGTCTCAACTAACTAATCCCTCGATTTTATTTCCGATTGTTACCGTTAATTAATCGTGTTGGGGGGCGGCGCGATTTTCATTCATTTCCCGGCGTCCCGTGGCGATGGAGATATCTCGGTGGCGGGCGAGATAAGGGATATCGATCTCTCGCCTCGGGGGCGGCAACAACGCGCATTTTAATAGCTCCGTCTCGACGAGAAATTAAAAGCGATTCTTCGATTGAGTCCCAACTTAATTGGGCTCATCTGCCTCAATTTGAGGTTAGATACCTTGGCGAAGAAACGAGACAAATATTGTTTCTGATTATTTCCCAGCTGCCGCCCGAAATCCGCTCATCTCGAAGTTACGTTCGCCACCCCCCAACAACCGATATTTGGGGCAACTGATGGAGAGGGTTCTGACCTACGATATTAACATAATAATTACGATGTGTGTTTTCTTTTCGCCGCCGCTTGCGTGCTCGCATAAGTTGAGATTGCGGACAAGGAACGGACTACTTATGGGAAAGTTGACGTCTATTGCACGTGAGGGTTAGACACACAATTGGGGCGAACCGGAAGGAGATTAGGCACATTTCCCGTCTGTTCCGCAGCACAGCATCGATTAATCAACGACTTCGCAAATTAATTTTGGTTGAAACTTCCAAAAGGGGGCTCTAATGGGTTTTTTCTTGTAAGGATAAAAAGAAATTGAAAGCGTAGCACAATCGAAGGGTGAAAAAGCTGCGAAAATTCGACAACTATTGCTAATTCGCCGATACCGTCAAGAATCAAACTTAACTTCTAAATTATCAAAAACTAGAACCACAATGAAAGAAACGAGCAAAAAGTGTTAACTGGAGCGGCACTTGGTGTAGCTATTAGATGAGGCACCATTTGGTGACTTTGTGAACCACAGTATGATGGTCGAAGAAGAGTAGAAAGGTATAGATAAATACAAATTGAGAACTACACATACGTCCTGACCAATCAAATATTATATCGTGTTAACAATGGACATAAGATATAAGAAAGACATAAGCGTAAAATCAACATAAAACCTACGGCATACCTACATATACATAAGATCAGAAACTACTCACAGTAGACATAATTCTTATATATTCCGGATTGTTGAAGTTATACACATCACTTAACCGGAAAGCAAAAACATTTAAAGGGTCCATTTTCGTTTCGTTATGTTAAGAGCAAAAGTAACAACGCAACTGTTATGGCTTCTTTTGCTAAGAAGAGGAGAAGATGAGCACAGAACAAAATCAGGCGACAGCAAAACTGCCGCGCGTCGTGATAAATACAGGGCAGATATATCAACTTGAAGTAGAGCACAATGTTGTATGATACCAAACAGCTTAAAGTATACTCAGATGTAGTAATATAGAAACCGTTACGCTAAATCAATATTGTAAACTGTACTAACAACGGTGCTCCCCTATTGACAGTGGTCTTTGCACCAGACACTAATGTATTATAATCGTATAATATGCAATGTAATATAATAATAATAGGTTTAGGGGATGTAGATGTAAGCTGGGAGACTATTGCCACTTGTATGAGACCAGAAAACCTTGGATACAAGCAAAAAGTAAAACTTAAAGAAAGTTAAATCTTTAGCGCGATAATAGATGCTGGAGGTTCAGCATCTATTATCTATTATCATTCAAGTACCCACTTGAATGATAATAGATAATAGATAATAATTCAAGTAGGTACTTGAATGATTTCCCCACCCCCCGTTTATCTCCTAAATGTTTTATCCCCATTTGTATTTTCACTAATAAGACAGTGGCAAATTAGCAAATGCTCCACGGACGCAATTTGGAGCAATTACGTTCTAGTTTTTTCTACTAATTTCGGCCATTGTAGAAAACAAATTTATTGAAATATAAATTGCTAAAACAAACTTTTTCACTCAGCAGTGATATAAAGCCTTTTCTATGATACGTGTTGAAAATAAAATTCAAACTCTCATGCATGTTATTTATTGGTTCGGCCATCAAACTCTCATGTTATTTATTGGTCCGCCCGTCAAACTCTCATGTTATTTATTGATCCGTCCTTTTGTTCTTTTGGCCGTCACCGGATGTACCATAGTGTCGTGTGCAATACTGTGGTGTCGTGTGCATTAGATTAGACTATATAAGGTCAATGCGTATTAGTTTTAAGTTAGTTCTAGTGAAGCTGCCATACGAGCAACATCTCCCGATTGATTGCAATAAATTGTTTTGTGAAATAAATGTTTTGTATAGCAAAAATCAAACTAAAATTATTTAACACACCGGAAGGATTCTTTTCCGAACGTTATATTAACTTGAAAATGACCCAGTTTTAGGGCAGGTTTTGAACGACCAATTTAAAAGGTCAACTGCTGGTGTTACAGACAAAGAATAGAAATTTCTTTTCGCTGCTTCATAATAATGTCATAATTGTTCAAATTTTTTTCTATCATTCTCTATCATCTCATTTCAGTTTCTTTTCTATTTATATGTTCACTTATTTAACTTTTTTTTTAGATTTGTTAAATGGACTACCAATACGCTGCAAGTCGTTTCTGAATCTATCATTACATTTACTTCCAGCTTAACTCTTGTACCTCAAAACTTTATTGTTTCGATGATTGTAAGCGCCTGTCTATTTGCTTTCTATCAAATGTTACGTGAGCATTTCCAAGTTTTGATTGAAACATCGAGGTTATCGCTCTATTGTTATACAAAGGAGTAATGCAGTGGGGCTTTCATGAAAATTACCGTTTCGAATTTGAATTGAAGTTTGCGGTCAACAAAACAGCAGGTCAATCGGAATCGAACAACATGAACTAGGACTCAAAATCTATCACCGTTATCTGGGAGCAGCAATTAACGTTCTTGAATGACACGTTAACGATTCATTCAATCAATCATCTCAGGAACTTTTTCACCATTATTGAATATGCCCGGGCTAAATAATTGCAGAATTGATTTTAGGTTTCTCAGTAAACGTCCGATACGTATGCAACTAACAATATCTAGGAAATAATTTGATAAAAATAAAGAATTAAATTGTACCAAAAAGTTGTGTAATTATTTATCTTTACATCTTCTATTTTTCTTACATTTGAAGACTTTAAAAACGGCAATGGTAGAGATGAGATTGCTACACGTTTTGAAGGCTTCATAAATTGGGGTGGAAAGAAAGACAATGTTTCATGTTATTTCTGAAATCGATGTTATGATCACGTTAAATCGAGTTGATGCAGCGAATCGAGTGTCGATGTGAAAGGCCGACGAGATGTGTCGATGAGTAAAGCCGACGTTATTTACGAGCTTTATGACAGCCTGTTGTGGATGTGTGTCGTCCTTCGTATCCGGGGATTTCGAACAAACTATCCGTTTTATTATATAGAAATATTTCGTGGATTGAATCGGTAGACCGACCCAAAAACCCTCTACATCCATCTTTTGTTTCGTAAATTCTCCGTTAATCAAAAACTCTTTTCAAAAGAAGTTAAAAATAAAATTTTACAATTTTCAATTTATCTTATTATTAGAGTACTTCACAGGCCTATCAGAAGAAAAACTGTCAAAGTTTAAGCACCATTCACTTAAAAGATGTGGAAAATAAACACAAAAAAAGAAAGAATAGTTAGTCGGTACTGTCGTTTGCGGGTAAGTTGAGCGGTTGAAAGATGCAGATCGCCTACAAACTCGACGTTCATCTGTCTAGTATAGTACTCCATTTACACTCAGCCCACTGCCGCTGCTGCTGCCGCAGCTCGCTGCCCTGCTCTAAATAATTCCACGGCAGCCTTCCGAGCATGTTAGCGTTTACACTCAGCCCTCCACCCGCAGTGTCGTCAACTCTCCGGAGCTGTTGTCAGGTATACCCCATTGTGTGCGACCGGCACGTGCTGCCAGTCCTTTGACTGCCGTCCAAAATACCGCCACGGACGGGAAGGACGGCAATAGACATGAGCATGAGCATTGGCAACGGGAGTGACCCGTTTATACACAGCCGCTGCCCAAGCCCCAGCCCAATGCCCTGCTCACTGCCACAGCAGTGGGCTGAGTGTAAATGGGGTAGTAGCATAGGCGCATTTCAGCGCCTTCCCTTTCTACACCTCTCAATCAAGGTGCAACCGACAGTATGGCAAGTTGTAGGCGCCGCTCAGCCTCTGGAGTATTAGAGCAGTCGCTACAGTGTTGTATTATCAACCTTCCCTGCGCTAGATGTTGATGATGTCATCGTCTAACATCGCCAGCTATAGTTCCCATTCCGGATACTGTCGTTTGGAGCTAGACTGTAGATTGTATACCCTATTTACACTCAGCCCATGGCCGCTGCCGCTGCTGCAGCCCGCTGTCATGCCCTAAATATTGCCACGGCAGCCTTCCGAGCATGTTACCGTTCACATTCAGCCCTCCACCCGCAGTGTCGTCAACTGTCCGGAGCTGCAGTCAGGTAAACCCCATTGTGTGCGACCGGCACATGCCGCCAGTCCTTTGACTGCCGTCCAAAATACCGCCACGGACGGGAAGGACGGAAATGGCCATGAGCATGAGCATTGGCATCGGGAGTGACCCGTTTACACACAGCCGCAGCCCAAGTCCCAGCCCAATGCCCTGCTCACTGCCACAGCAGTGGGCTGAGTGTAAATGGGGTAGTAGATTTCAGAGGAGTCGTTTGGCTTTCTTCCCTTTCCGAACTACGACCAATGAAGTCTTTTGTTCAAACACTGCCTCTAATTATTGTTCCAAAGGCATAAACTCTTTGTAATGACTTTGGGAGACCTTTCCTTCACTTTGCCAGGCGATAGACTCACACTGCCAAAGTATGTTAGTTTACGGCTCGTTAAAGACCAGAGAAAGGAGGTACATCTGTACTTCATAGATTACACAAGGGCCTTTGACTGTATAGATCACAGCACACTATTAGAACTGCTGGAAAAAGAAGGTGTTGATGCGCAGGATTTAAAAATCGTACAGAATCTCTATGAACAGCAATTAGCGTCTGTTAAACTGGAAAACACCGAAACAAGCACTGTACCTATAAGGTGTGGAGTCAGACAGGGGTGTGTACTTAGTCCCATGTTCTTTAATATGTATTCAGAAATCATTTTTCAAAATGCTCTGGACGAGGCGGAGGAGGGTCTGAAGGTCAATGGGAAACTCATAAACAATCTAAGATATGCCGATGATACAGTGATAATCGCAGACAGTCCTGAAGGGCTGCAACGCCTAATCGACAGCATATCGGTTTCCGGGGACGAAATGGGACTGAGGATTAATATCTCAAAAACGAAGATCATGCAAATAAGTCGTAACCCGAACAATCATTTTAGCATAAATATATACGGATCACCAATAGAGCAGGTCACAAAATTTAAGTATCTGGGAAGTTGGATCAGCGAGGACCTGGATCCTGAGATAGAAATAAGATCCCGCATAGAGCAAGCGAGAGCAAACTTTATTAAAATGCGGAATCTATTAACTGACAGAACACTCAATTTAAGCATAAGATTTAACTTCGTTAGATGTTATCTGTATTCCACGTTACTGTATGGAGTCGAGGCCTGGACGCTAAAGGTCAGCAGCATTAACAAGCTAGAAGCATTTGAGATGTGGGTGTACCGCAGAATGCTGCGTATTCCATGGACCGATCATACCACCAATCAAGACGTCTTACATAGGATGAACAGGGACCGAACAATCCTCGAGACCATAAAAAAGCGAAAGACTGCTTACCTTGGCCATGTCATGAGACAGGACAAATACAGATTCCTGCAACTGATTATGGAGGGCAAGATTGAGGGAAAACGTAGGCCTGGACGTAGGCAGTGCTCTTGGCTGAAAAACATAAGGGATTGGACAGGCTTAGACTCAAACTCCCTGCTAAGAAGAGCCCAGGACAGAGACGAATTTGCCAGGATTGTTGCCGATCTTCATTGAATGGAGAAGGCACTTCAAGAAGAAGAAGAAAGCGTCACATTGATTTATTATGTGTTCTGAAGGTTCTTCTACCGATCCACATAATCTATATATCTCACTGTCCGTTTGCAGCTAAGTTGAGCGGTTGAAAGAATGCGAATCGCCTACAAACTCTATGTTTACCTGTGAACTAGAACACTTTGAATTCCTATACTTTCTATTTCCCCACCGGTTAACTTAGCTGTAAATTTTGGCATATAAATCCTGTTTCACCTATTTAAAGTTTGCGCGCCAAATTTAAAATTCAAATTTTCTAATTTAAATCTAGAATGGTTACCTTACCTAAGGCTTTTTTGTTACCCTAGTTTTACCGGAACGCGCCCCTTACAAACGGTTACAATGGCAAGCGTTCTGTTTTGTTACGCCCGCTTCTGCATTGAACGAGGTTACGTTACTCCAAAGAAATTTCAACAAAGTAAAAGCTTTCTCGTCAAAAGAAACAAACCATTTTAATTTCCCGCTTTCCGTATTATCCAATTAGCTGCGACCAATTTTGGCGACGACGTTGTGTTTTAATTTTCCACTTTGACATCGTTATTGTTAGCGCGGACGTTTCTAGTTGGAAAGTGTCGGGTTTCGCTTGTTGTTCCATAAAATTGAAGTTTTATCGATCCTCGAGCTTCTTAAAGTTGAAAGAGAAAAAAAAACGGGAGATGGTGACGACGCCACTACCTACGTTCTTTTCTGGAGCTGATGCGCTCATAGTTATGGAAAAGTTTCGTCGTATTTCTGGAACTCGAGAGACGTTTCTGGAGTAGATGGCAAGTAATGCACGAATTTCATTCGGCAGTTTCGGAAACGAAATGTACGTAAAAATTTTATTTATTTTTATTTTACAGTAAAGTTGTGATGGTGTTGCAGGATCCACTCTCTTCTTCTCAAAGTTTCTTTTTATTTACTGCTAGTAATAATGAAATTTAAAGATTCAGTAGTTATTTTGCTGCAATAACCATGTAACTACACTCATAATTTATTTCTGCAAATTTAAGGGAACAATAAAATTTAACCCAAAACGGGTCAAACTTTCTGTTATGTTTGATTATTTAGTTAAGGCCTAGATTTAAGAGAATAGGGCTTTGCTCTCAATAGGCGATATAGGAATGTTTTCCCACGATTGCGTAAAGTTAGAACCGAACAGTTTAATAAATTTTCAAGTTTTTTTTTCGATATTAGGAATTTATAAACATCAGCCTCGGAGGTAATCTATTTTTGAAGTCAATCGGTCAAATACCATTAAAAATACAGTCATTAATTCTCTTGAATATGAAAATAAATAATTATGTTATTTTGTAAATAAAAACTGCAGTAGGTACTTTACAATCGTGCAACAACCAAAAACTCTTTCAAAATTATTAACATCATAACCTCACATTTCTAGCAACTGGCGAATCAAAGTCAAATTTTTGTCACAAGAATAATTGCAAATGTTTTTTTCTTGATTTTTAAATCTAAAATAACAGCTGACAGCTCAAGTGAGAGTTCTCGACAAATAAGCACATAAAACATAAACCAAGTTACGACGTTCGATTTTATTTTGAGACCCGCCTGTGATCATAAATTTTATTGGTCATGCTGTACTTTTATTACTTTTACTCAAGTACAAGAAACTCGTTACATATTATCCATTTCAAGTCACTTCGAACCTGTCAACGTCTTCATTATCGAATATTGAGATAGAACTTAATATACGAAACAACTAAAATTAAAATAAATATTTTTGAAGTTCTCAAAAGTTTTATGAAACTCCTAATGAGGCAGTTAATTATTGTTAAGTTTAAAGGTGTTTAAAGCAGTATAATAATTCAGTTTAGCAGGAGTCTTATAAAGCAGCAAGATTTCGGGAAAATTAAAAAAAAAATTAATAAACAAGGTGTTTCATTATTAATGTCAATATTGAAGGGGGTTAATCTGTGTATGATTCTAAGATAAAAAATCTCCATTAACATAAGCCCGTTTTTGCGTTATTTTTGAGATACAAAGCGATAAAGATTTTTGATTTTTTTGTTTTTTTTAAATAATACCAAAACTACATTAGATTTTTTTCACAAAATTGTTATTAATTTGTTGACAGTCAAATACAATTATATTAATTAATTTAATCAAAAATGGGTATTATAGTTATCCAGTTGTTAAGGATCATTTCGAAAAAAATGTAAAAAGTAGGTACCTTAAGTATAAGAATATTTTATGTTTACATACAAATAACTGTTTTTATTTTTTTTTACTGAAAAATACTTCAAGATACGAAAAATAGTAAAATCTTTTTTATTGGCAAATGAGGGACCATTAATAAAATAATTTTTGCTTTTGGAAAAAGCAGTGGCGTATCATTTTTGCGTTCAAAATAATTAGGGTGACATTAGTGGAGAAACCATTGGTTTAAACTAAAAATTTGTTTTTTCACAAAAATTTGTTTCTACCCCTAATTTACTACATCCATCAAGCTTAATAAAAATATCTAATAATGTTTCGGAGTTGAGTATTAAAAAAAATGTATCGCCCTGTATAGACCCTCTTCAATATTGACAATCAATTATAAAACGCCTTGTATATATTTTTTCTTAATTTTTCCAACAGTTAACCAATATAAATTTACACTTTAGCAATTGGAATTTGGCGGGTATGTTAAGTTGGCAGCCGTGAGATTTTCTTAGAAACAGCTGTCACTTAGAAAAGACACTAGATTAGGTAAGAAAGATAGCAAAAGGAGATGCGGTTTAAATAAAAATAAGAAAGTTCAACGAATCCCAAATTATTTCAATCATCCACCATCCCCTACACTATGTTACTTTTTAGTAGCGTTATCTAAACTATCTAAAATACATGTCAAATTATAGAAAAAAATTGTCTTACGTTGTCACTAGTTAATTTAAAAAATCTTTATCTATTTCTCTGCAATTTAAGTTTCAAAGTTGCCAGCACTGTCTGCGAATTATAGCAATTATACTGTGGTTCAAAGATGTACTGAAATAATAAACTTAAACAGTTTTCTTGCACTCATAAAGAAATTTGAAGAAAAACACTTTTTGCTAATTGCAGGCAGCTGTGTTGATTTTACCGGGGTTGACTCAATTAATCAAAGAGCTACGATTTAGATTTCGGGACAGCAATTAGGAAGACCGAGAGAATTCGCCCTATTAACACGGGTTCATTATGCAAAATAACAACGGTACAACACTGGCACCGTGCCAGATAAATTGACAAAACGGCCAGGCCGGTGCTGTTTTCATTATGAAAGCAAATTCAAGCTCCATAAAGAAGAAATGTGGGTCGCTTCATTCCCTTTATTTATAACCCCACATTAGCAACAAAAAGGACCTCATCATTACGTCCTCATCCGCACATTCCCCAAATTGTGGCCACATCCACCCACCGGAAACGGGAAATTTTCCGTTACCCTCCAGGAGCATTTATCGTAAGTTTACTTTTATTCCTAATATACGATTTCTTTTTTTGGCTGTGCGACGTGAACTGCATCGATATTCGGGAGAACGTCGGGATTTCCCGTTGCAGGAATTTTAAAAAGGATTGAATCCAGAGGCGGCACGCGATAATAAAAAAAATGCTTGTGACGGAGGAACCGAAAAAAAAACAACCGGTAAGTGAGTGTTGGGAAAAATAATAAAAACCGGCGCGCGTGTGTGGCGTATCGGTCCTAAAACCTTCCAGTGTGCTCCGTAAAACAGAAGGGAATGGAGTGATGGAACTGATATCCCTCAGGACTTTACTGCGAGCGGTTGATGAAAACGTAAATGTATAGGAGGACGCGAGATATCGAATTCATTCGGTTTTCTTGACTGTTCTTAAGGGATATCTTTCCTAATCAATAAATCGCCATTGAAGGCGCCACTTGAGCGGGTTACTTGCCAGTATCAATTTGTGGGAAAAGGAAAAAATAACCTTGAAAATTTGTTAAATGACGGGCATTAAATTGATGTTGATCGCTACTATTTATTTTGATACAAGAGAATTACGCGTTTTAAAACTTTTTACATTTGGAGCGCTCTTAAGTGAAAGAGGAGATTGACTGCTACAGTTCTCTAAAAGCAATGAGTAGGTTGTAAAGTTGTTACAAATATTTTCGTTAAATTAGAGACGATCAAGACCTAATCTACTAGAGTTTCAGATCTTATAAACTTTAAGAACAATTTAGAAGAAGCTATGAAAGCTTTTCATTCTTCTAACTGGTGAGTAGATAAAGCTGAAAAGACTTGACTTCATCTAAAAGTTCGCAAGTAGCGCATAGGTCACGTTCAAAGTCAACTACAACCAGCTAAGAATTATTTTTATACGACATCTGGTTCAGAACTTTCAATTTTTTACATAGATTTTCATCTATATAAACTTTGAGAGAGATTAAAAAAATCAGAATATTTATTTACTAACTTATAAGTATTTATGTACATTGTCTAGATAATAGCTTTAATATCTAACAAAATTATAAATCTTGCTTATTTTAGCTTTCTGAATAGTTTTTTTTAAGAAATTTGGGCAATATTTACAAATAATGGAAAATGAATAAATGGAAAACCTTAGGTAAAGATTATAATATAAAAAAATTCTTAACAATTAGCAAAACAAAATAGAAATGCTGTGATTATTTTTCTACAGAGATTAAAATTGATTGTCTCTAAGCAGACAGACTCTAGGCAGACAGAGGTATATAGTTTGGTGCCTCGCCTAGTTCAGAATTTCTATTATTTTTTATGTAGCTCGTCATCTCCATAAACTTTGAGAAAGTCCATCAAAAGTTCAAAAATATTTATTACATAAATACCTAAATCAAAATTTTCTTAATCATTAGTGAAATAGCTAATGCCGCTTATTTGCACTTTTGGGCAGTTTCTTTTAAAAAAATTGAAAATAATTAGCAAACTGTAAAAAATATAATGTTAAATTTTGTAAAAAATTAAAAATAAAGCAATAAGAAATTTCCTTAAAGACCTATCATAAATGACTACTTTCAAGCAGCTAAGAATTATTTTTGTAAGTATGACCAGCCAGTTCAGTATTTATAATTTTTTAATTAGCTCCTTATTTGCATAAACCTTGCGAGAATGCATCAAAAAATCAGAATTATTTACTAGGTGCATGAATATCCATATGTAGATAAAAATAGAAGAAATTTTGAACAATATCTTCTAATAGTGCAAATTCAATGAATGATAGAAGAGGTCGATGAAGATCATAATATAAACAATTCATCAAATCCCACTAGAAAAACAATTATTGTTTTTTTAAAAATGTTATCATCGGCGTTTCCAGACAGCTAAGAACTATTTTAAACACATTAGAAAAATTGTAGACATATTAGTAAAAAAATCACGTAAAGAGCATGAATTAAAGATTCACAAAAAATGACGAAATTACAAATATGAAATTTTTTTCTTATTACAATAACGTAATCTTTCTAAAAAAATATGATTTGATATCAGTTTATTTTGGTAGCTTGCAACTATTCCATTAAACATAACGATATTTTAAGGAATGCCTTATTCGACAGACTTTTAGAAAACCCATTAATTAATGTTTACTACACAAATAAACAACAGTTCTAGTTGTTTACGAAATATTGCAAAAATTGCTTACTTTGTCTTATGAAATAAATTTTTTTTAAAGTTTTTAAAAAAATATGCTTAATGTAGAAAGTCAACAAAATAACGAAAGAGGCAAATGGAAATCATAATACAGAAATTTATAAAACTGTCATTATCTCTTATCAATAAAACTAAAACAATTTCAGTGTGACAATTAGTTCAAAACTTTTGATTTTAAATATTTGCTAATTATCCAAACAAACAATGAAGAGTCAGGAAGAAGTCAAATATTTGCTACATAAATAAATTTCTAGATAGACCAATTATTTACACAAACATAACCTTTGATTATTTACCTAATTAAGTGGCTTTATTGGAAAATTTTAAAGAAGTTCAGCAAATTATAGAAAGTCGGTTAATGGTGAAAAAGTCAGAGGTTGACTATAATATAAAATTACATAAAACTAATATTAATTATTTCAATTTCCTTCTCCACTTGTATATCACTTTGTTATACATTGATTCGTTGTATTTATAACACTGTTTTGCATTTAAAAATTTTATCTTGGCGATATAATGACATTTTGTTGAAATTATAACTGTTTGTCGTTTGCTTTGAGTAATTACTATCAAAAATTAGTCCTTGTTGAATAAACTTGAATATTTTATTTTAACTACAAGTTCTTCATTCAATTCTAATTTTATTAATTCTTTTTTGCTTTGTATAATTTTGCTCTCAATTTAGCTTTTTTTCATTCTTTCTATTTTTTCTTTCAACCGACCGTAATATCGTCATCTATTTTACTTTATAGATATTTTTCTTGTTAACTGTTGTTCAAATAAAGAAAAATAAAGCTGCAGTGCGCATATTTCCATATTTTTCCATATTTTTTTGTTTTAATTTTGACAATTATATATTTAATAATTACGTCCTCAATGACGCTCCTAAGAAAATATATGTAATTTAGAACTTTTTGGTGTTTGCTTTAACCAATTTTTATGAATGGAGTTTTTGCTTAATATATGTGCATAGGTATTACTTCATTTCTTTTTCGTTATATTCTTCACTTTTTTTATCTTATTTCTTCTTATTGATCTGAGCTTAAGTTTTCGATTAATTTTTATTGTTGCTTTGTTGTTTTTGCTTGAGAACTTATTTACAGTTGTCAGAATAAAATTTCTTTAACCTTTCAATGAACCACTTTTCAACATACTTTGTTTAACTCTTCACTTAAATTTTAACAATTTTGTAGTTAATTATTATTTATCTGAGTTATAGCTGTTTGTCATTTATTTTGAAAAAACATTTATGAGTAGACTCTTTGTTTAGTGAACATAGACATTGTACTGATGCTTCTCTCTTCTTCTTTGTGATTATTTCTTCACTTTATGTATATTAAATCGGTCTTCTATTTACTTACCTACTCTTGAGAAGGTTTATACATAATTGTATGAATAATATTTCTTTTCTCAGCGCTGATTCTCCCGGCGCCTCCACCAATTCTGCGCGTGCTTGTTAAATTTTAATTAATCCTTGACAGTTTAATCATCAGTGTTTGTAGCTTCAAAGACACCTATCAACCCCTTGTTTATCTCAACCTGCAGGTATTCGGCAAAATTTTAACACGTAACTTATCGTCCGACCCTTCCACATCGTTCGTTCGTCCCGCAGTTCAATATCTGCCTAAACAGCCAGTAGTTTTCCTAGGAGCCGCAATAAAGCGTCCCGACGCCGTCGTGTGTACATTCGCTTTCGTCCGACGGTGCCCCTTTTCCGATTACTTCAGCGTTTCTGTTGACCCGAACCGACGTAGGCGAAACAGACACCACACACACATTACATTCCGCGCCCCCGAATTCCGCAAACATGGGCGACTGTTTCGAATAGATCAGGGGGCGGCGTCCTTCTCGACTTAGACGACGGGTGCGGAATTCCGTAATGAAAGTTCTACGTATATCGAGGACGCCCGTCGAATCCGTAATTTGTCGCCTCTATCATGCGGACCGGAAGACAAACGAAAGGAAAACAACGTGAGGGAGAGCTTTGGATTATTGGCGATCAAACAAGTTGCGTCCGGTTAGCCGGCATTGGCAAAATCTAAAACAGAACTTTGTTGAAAGGAATCTAATTTGGCGATGTTTCAAACAAAGATGAGGTTCTATTCGCGCCGTTCATTGTTGAGATCGTGCGTCGTTCGCGGACAATTCGTTCAATTTGACCCAATCTCAAAAGTGAATGATTACGAAAATTATACTCTACACAAAATTAGTTTTTTTTTTGTTCTATATCAAGCCGTTTATTTTTAAATAAATAAAGAAAATTTGCGTTTTAGTTTCTAAGCTCCGCCCACTCCGATATACCTGCAACACGGGGCTGAATCGTCAATAAAGAGTCAACCCTTCCGGTCATTATCCAATAGTGCTGTTGCTAGTTATTGTGATGGAATCCAGCCCCGGGTTCAGGTAACTCGTAGTGGGCGGAGCTTAGAAGCAAAGTGCTACATTTACTTAGCAACAATAGAATTTTTTCATTTATTTAAAAATTAACAGTTTGATGCAAAAAAGTTCAAAATATTAGTACGTTGCTGTTTAAAAAAAAGTAGCCGCCATTTTGTAAAAAATTATGGTTTAATATGCTTTTAAATTAGTCATTTAAGAGTTTTAATTTTTTTTCTAAATCTAATATTGTAAGAGCGATTTTTTCAGTAAAGTAGTAAAACAATACATCAGGCGGTTACAAGAGAAACTACTGTATTAGTCGGGGCACACGGGCCGCACCATAATTGTAGGTTGGTTGTTCCGCCAAGGAAATCGTCTTAGTAGTCGTCCGAATGGATGGTGACTGTAGACTGAGTGAGTTGAGACTGCCTTGGTGATCGAGGCCCTGTCCATATATAGGATTATACCGAGGACAGGGTAGCGGGCGATTGTATGCTGCGCCATCTACGGAGGGGCGCAGTAACGAGCGAGGCGACGATGCAGTCCCCGGACGCTTGGCGGCGCTGCATCGTCCAGCGGAGTCGCGCGAAACTGGCGGTTCAAGCGGTGGGCGAGGTCGGTCGGGGAATTAAGTAGAGGCTCGTGTTACAAACTCCCCCTCAGGATTAAGGAAACGCCCTCGTCCTTAAGCCTGAATCTTAAAAACACGAGCTGCACCTAGGGTTGGTGCTTCCGCAGTCGTCCTCGACGGCGGGTGGGGCTACTGGCGAGGGAGTAGAGACGCCGGTACCAAGTTGATAGGGGCGTAAGGCGAAGACATGGTCGTCTTGCAGATCGGGCTGCGCGATCTCGTATCGCGTATCGTAGGGTAGGCTCTCGGTGAGGCGTTATCACGTAGGGGCCATCCTGGTGAGGTGCGAACTTCGAAAAATATTCTTCTCGACAGCGATTAACAACAAGCGGCTGGCCTACTCCATAGGGTGCTCGCTGTCTGTCTCCCCCTGCTGGAGAACTGCTCCGAGCGCATATCCGCTGGCGTCGGTTCGCATGGTGTTCCTTGAAGAAGGTTGTGCTTCTTATGAAGGCCCCCACCAGGTGAGGGTCTCGGGTTCCGTCGAACCGGGCTGGACACTGTGTCATGTGACACGTGCGGGGGTTGGGCGTCACTCGCCGCAAGATTTGTTCCAGAGCTTCTGGTGTAAGAGCCATGGTAAACCGGGGGCTACGCCGCACTGGTGTTTGTGACGTTTTTGGGTCTTCGAATGACCTGGGGCGCACTGATCTGGCCGCTCTTGGGGCACACACGAACTGGCTGCACTTGGAGCACTGTCGGGTTCGTCTAAGGACAGGGACGCTTCGTCACCTTCCTGCGCGGGGTTAGTGGAGCACTCGGGCTGCGCACGGGTCGTCGTCTCCTTGGAGGGGTTGGTGGAGCACTCGGGCTGCGCACTGGTCGTCGTCTCCTTGGAGGGGTTAGTGGAGCACTCGGGCTGCGCACTGGTCGTCGTCTCCTTGGAGGGGTTAGTGGAGCACTCGGGCTGCGCACTGGTCGTCGTCTCCTTGGAGGGGTTAGTGGAGCACTCGGGCTGCGCACTGGTCGTCGTCTCCTTGGAGGGGTTGGTGGAGCACTCGGGCTGCGCACTGGTCGTCGTCTCCTTGGAGGGGTTGGTGGAGCACTCGGGCTGCGCACTGGTCGTCGTCTCCTTGGAGGGGTTAGTGGAGCACTCGGGCTGCGCACTGGTCGTCGTCTCCTTGGAGGGGTTAGTGGAGCACTCGGGCTGCGCACTGGTCGTCGTCTCCTTGGAGGGGTTGGTGGAGCACTCGGGCTGCGCACTGGTCGTCGTCTCCTTGGAGGGGTTGGTGGAGCACTCGGGCTGCGCACTGGTCGTCGTCTCCTTGGAGGGGTTAGTGGAGCACTCGGGCTGCGCACTGGTCGTCGTCTCCTTGGAGGGGTTGGTGGAGCACTCGGGCTGCGCACTGGTCGTCGTCTCCTTGGAGGGGTTGGTGGAGCACTCGGGCTGCGCACTGGTCGTCGTCTCCTTGGAGGGGTTGGTGGAGCACTCGGGCTGCGCACTGGTCGTCGTCTCCTTGGAGGGGTTAGTGGAGCACTCGGGCTGCGGCACTACTCCGTGGGTTTCGGGCTCCACGTTTGGGCGTCAGTTGTAAGAGCGATTTTTTCAGTAAAGTAGTAAAACAATACATCAGGCGGTTACAAGAGAAACTACTGTATTAGTCGGGGCACACGGGCCGCACCATAATTGTAGGTTGGTTGTTCCGCCAAGGAAATCGTCTTAGTAGTCGTCCGAATGGATGGTGACTGTAGACTGAGTGAGTTGAGACTGCCTTGGTGATCGAGGCCCTGTCCATATATAGGATTATACCGAGGACAGGGTAGCGGGCGATTGTATGCTGCGCCATCTACGGAGGGGCGCAGTAACGAGCGAGGCGACGATGCAGTCCCCGGACGCTTGGCGGCGCTGCATCGTCCAGCGGAGTCGCGCGAAACTGGCGGTTCAAGCGGTGGGCGAGGTCGGTCGGGGAATTAAGTAGAGGCTCGTGTTACAATATAGTTTAGACTTAGTAAGCTTGGTTCCACTTTTTTTACGAACCCTGTATATACCTGTCACGGTATAATAAAAGTAAATACTCGCTGTAGACTGTAGAGGCTTACAATTTATCAGGCAGTGCTTGATAAAATTTCCATGGCAGTGACGATTTCTGGGTTCCAATAGGTATGGCAAGCCGTTTTGCTATTTATTCTCTATAGGTATCAATGTGTCATTTTAATTCCATCTTATTTTCATTTCACTTGCAATAATTAAAATTACGCTATTTCCCTTAAGGAAAATACAATTTCCATTCTAAATTAAAAATTAAATACATATTTTTATTTTAAATTAAAAGTTAAATAATTTGTTACCAGTTTGAGAATTCTCTTTTCACATTGTATTTATATCGTACGAATATTTTTGGGAGATTTCAATTTTTTTGTCACGTCAATTTCCATTGCACATGAATTTCTATAGCATTGAAGATCTTCTTGCGGTGTTTTTATTCGAATTTGTTGTGTATTTTTCTTGCAATTGAATTTCAATGTCATTTGAATTTGTCATGACATAAATGTATTTTTATTTTAAATTAAAGTTTTAATTCGTTTGCTATTTCGCTTCAATGTGAATTTCTATGGCATTTAAGATCTTCTTGCGGTGTTTTTATTCGAATTCGTTGTGTATTTTTTTTGCAATTGAATTTCAATGTCATTTGAATTTGTCATGACATAGATGTATTTTTATTTTAAATTAAAATTTTAATTCGTTTGCATGTGAATTTCTATGGCATTTGATGTCTTCTTGTAGTATTTCTATTACCATTTGTTATGAATTTCATTTGTAATTGAATTTCCATTCCACACGAATTTCCATTCAACATGAATTTCCATTCAACATGAATTTCCATTCAACACGACGTTCTCCTTGCACGTCATATTGAATTGAAATTCCCGAGCGCCACCTATGTTCCAGTAAGTATAATAATAATTTGTTCAGTTGGCGCCAAATTTTGTTTGCTCGGTGACCGAGCAAACAAACGAACAAACCATCACCCACTACCGTGGCAATCACAACAACGGCAAGCAACGCTTTGTCAACTGAGCAAATTATTATTATACCTACTGGAACATAGGTGGCGCTCGGGGATTTCAATTCAATATGACGTGCAAGGAGAACGTCGTGTTGAATGGAAATTCAATTACAAACAAAATTCATAACGAATGGTAATAGAAATACTACAAGAAGACATCAAATGCCATAGAAATTCACATGCAAACGAATTAAAATTTTAATTTAAAATAAAAATACATCTATGTCATGACAAATTCAAATGACATTGAAATTCAATTACAAGAAAAATACACAACAAATTCGAATAAAAACACCGCAAGAAGATCTTAAATGCCATAGAAATTCACATTGAAGCGAAATAGCAAACGAATTAAAATTTTAATTTAAAATAAAAATACATCTATGTCATGACAAATTCAAATGACATTAAAATTCAATTGCAAGAAAAATACACAACGAATTCGAATAAAAACACCGCAAGAAGATCTTCAATGCCATAGAAATTCATGTGCAATGGAAATTGACACGGCAAAACCACGTTTTTAAAGCAGACATTTTTCCCATAAAAATGTAAGCAGCCGAATAAGCAAATGAAATTGAAATGTCTAAATGCATTCAACTTTTAATTTAAAAAATAAAATCAATTTCCCTTAAGGGAAACTGAATTAAAATTGTAAATAACAACCAAAAATAAGTAAACCCTGTTTTCAAATAACTTGTGTATTAAAATTTTAATTTAAAATATAAATTCATTTTCTTTTTCATTTCACAAGTGTTCAAAATTTGCCATTAGTTTCAAATTGAAATAAAAATTCACATCGGTACCGAAACAGTAATTTATAAAATCATTTTCGTGTTAATTTAAAAGTTAAATTCATTTTTCCTTAAGGATAATTGTATTTCTGTTAAGGAAAATATCAAAATTTTTCAAAGGGAGCAATGGGTCATATGTATTTAACTTTTAATTTAAAATGAAAATATGTATTTAATTTTTAATTTAGAATGGAAATTGTATTTTCCTTAAGGGAAATAGCGTAATTTTAATTATCGCAAGTGAAATGAAAATAAGATGGAATTAAAATGACACATTAATACCTATAGAGAATAAATAGCAAAACGGCTTGCCATAAATAGGGGATGGTCTTGACCCTTGAAAAAAAAGTAGGAAAACTTTACGAGCGTTCTCTTTCTATAAAATCGAAGGGTTTATGGTGTGGCGGTTTTCCCATGCACAACACGCCGCAATGTAATTGCCGCCGTTATCCCGACCCCGTGGTAATTTTCAAAAATGGCTACTCGCTCCAGGTCGGCACTAGCTCGCATTAATTCTCCATCTTTCCCTAATGAAAGCCGTGCTAATACGGTCCGCCTCCCTAAACATTCCCGTTTCCCGTACATACTTTATATTTCCTAATAACGCCATCATACTTTCAACGGTCTCGCTCCTATCCCCGAGAAGGGTTCATTTCCGGCCTTAGGTCGAAATTACCCGGTTCGGGGCGTAAAAAATTAAAAGTCTTTTTGTTTAGTGTTATTTAACGGAATTGCCGCATTAAATTTTCGTGAAACAGACGTGGCCGGAAACACAAAATCGTCGTCGTCGTCAGTTCGTCTTGAAACGTTAAATTCGACAAGAAAAAAATTACGAAAAGCAAACATTATTTTTGGTAAGTAACTCAAACGTCAGTTTTAGCATCGCCTTTTAATTAAACCTTAAGTTTGAGGTCGACAAAATTTTCTTCGTAAACACAACTAAACGTTTGTTCCCGTGTGGCATGAAAGGGGTAATTGAACACACGAGCGTCGCCGTGTTTGCCTCATTTTATTTAATTACACCCTAGAAAGACTCAAAGCCCGTTCACAACCACTTAGCATACGTAACGTAACATTAAAACATAACATAAGAAACATACAAAGTTATTTTCAATTCACAATGGCGTAGAAGACATGGGAAACATAAGACTTGCACATGCGCATAGTGTGGATTAACCTCAAATATGACAGATGTGTGACAGGACAGTGACAGTAGCTGTTAGTGTGAGCGTGGTTTGAGGTTAAAGCTAAAAGTTTATCATTTGGATAAAAGAAAATTTTTGTAAAATATGCAGAGAGAAGAACGTTTTGCTATTATTTAGCTGACACTATAGGCAAGAACACGCCATGACTATCGGGGTCCAGACGGCTAGACACGACATTGCACGACATCGCACTCAAGACCGCATTTCATTGGCCAAACATGGGAGACATATCACAGGAGACATAGAAAGTTAAAGTTGGCTCAACTTTTCCGTGCGTTATGTTATGTCTGCTATGTTTTATGTTATTGTGAATGGATGGTAAAACCGTGCATTTTAACTTCTCTTAGGTTATGTTTTAATGTTACGTTACGTATGCTAAGTGGTTGTGAACGGGCTTTCAAGCGCCGCTCGGTACTTTTTGTTTGCAACAGATGGCAAAATAAGTGATATCAAGATAAAATGGTTTATTCAGAAGATTAGTTTGTTCCATTATTATAAGTCAGTAATTAACTTAAAACTACCTGACAATTTAAAAAGTTTAAAAGTTTCTTGGTCTTTTGTCCTCAAAAAGCACTAAAAGTCTAAAAGATGAAGATCAATGCAATCTAGATAAAGTGATTGATTTCAATCGCTTCATTCAAAAGATTCGTTCATCGAGATTCGTTCAATCGATCGTTACGACTCATTGAGGTGAAGTAGTGATTTTAAAAGCTAGATTGCCTCTTGTATCCATTGACCGCACAAATTATTACAAGTTTTACCAAATTGAGATCACTAAAAGGCTGGAGACAAGGATAAAATTTTGATGTCATAACTGATTTGAATCGTTTCAATCAAAAGATTCGTTCATCAATTAAGTGTCAAATGTTGCAGATCAGTAAATTACTGACAAACGCATTTTCTGATTATCGACTTTCTTATTTTTAAAAGAATAAAATTTGAAAGCTGAACCGTTTGCTTTTTATAGAACCAAGTTAGACGTCTCAAATCTATAACAATAGCAGCGTTTTTGTAGTAAACAAGCATTTGTTGGCGGTTTCGTGGCGCCATCTCATTTATCACATGCAACTTACGCGATTCAACAGCATAACCGACTAGAGTAGTCACAGATTAGCTCGAACCAGTGAGTCATTTATACCTAAAGGTTTTTGATCTTTGAGATTCGAATGATTCGATAAATGTGAGAAAGAGTCTTTCCGACAACATAAGAGATCATCACGCATCCCGAATGTATCGCATTCCATAGCTTATTCAAAGAAAAAAATTTTAGCACGTTTAATGTCTCACTCAAAACTGAGCGTATAGGTATTTATCTATAAATTGGGTGTTTTGCATAATGCTTAGATGATATACAGGGTGTTTAAACGAAAATCGCCGGTGCCAAAATGCGTATTTCCAGTAGAGTTAAAAATTTGAAATTTGGCAGATATAAACTATAATTAATGCACTACAACATTATCGTTTTTTCCCTTTTTTAAACGGTGTGAGTTACACTTTCGACCGTGATTTCATATCGAAATATATTCGATTTTATGATGGTCTCTGTACTGCAAAGACCTTTGAGTAGGTACCGCTTTTAATAACCAAACCGTTTAGGCGGTCTTTGTCATGAAATTTGACTGCTTCAATAAAGCAGTCGTGTCATAAATTCGTCAAAATCTTGCGAACTTCTTAAAAGCGCAATTAGCTATACTTCAACTACAAATTTCAAATTTTTAACAACAAGAACGTATACCTGGCGGTATTAAGAACATAATAATAAAAAAATATATTGAAAATTTCTGAAAAAGCACTTTATAGCGTCCCGGCAGCATATGGAATTAATTATGGATCAAACAATGACGCCACATTGTAGCCCATTCATTAAAGTCTAGTTCTGTCAAATTTCAAATTTTTAACTTCATTGGAAATACGCTACTTGGCACCGGCGGTTTTTTTTTTCGTTAAAACACCCGGTATGTACAATATTTTTATATCTATGTTATTGCCTATGTATACAATTTCTAGGCATTTTAAACAATGTCTGAAACGGTCTGAAGTGAAAACCTAGAATATAGTTAACAAGGCCAAGGAATTGGTTTTTAACAATTAAAGCATTAAAGAGTTTTATGTTACATAAGCTTTTAATATTTTACATAGGTATGTATTACCTACTTAGATAATGCTTAGAATGTCCAGGCAAATTATAAAATATTTCAGAATTTTTTTTTTTAGTATATTGTCTAAAATTCTCAGGCATTTCATAGAAGATCTTGCCATTTTAGACAATGTCTGGATTTAACACTCTGACTGTATTGATTGTATTGATTGTATTGATGACACTCTTATTATTAGCCATAAGAAAAATTCTACAAGGAAAGTTAACTTAAACAAACAATTGTTAGGTGTTGACGAAGGACCTTTAAGTGCTGCGTTATCGCTTTCTGCAAGTTCTCGATGAAATCCAACTTTCCCGTCGATTCGGCGGGAAACTAATGTAAGACCAATTTGCTGTTTCGTTTTTTTTTCCGACGACAATATCGATGATGACAGTTGCGATTTCAACCCTGCACCCGCGTCAAATTACTGCTGATGGACGCGTTCTTCCCAAACTCTGTTATCGTCCACTTGACACAACTCCAACTGCGCCCTCCTCCGCCCCGCGTCACTACCCCATTCTATTAAGTTCCTTCTTTTACACCCTTTTAACTCGTTTCTAATCTTTTTGCCGGCCGTCATGGGTTTTTTCTTTCTTCTTATAAAGTGAGTAGGTACGACATCTCTGCGAGCAGGAGGGATGCGAAAAGAAGCGGCGCCCGTCGGCTCTCGGCCATGGCGAGCTATTACCTTTTTACGTCGTCCGCTCTTCCCGACAAGGTCTCCCTCAGGAAACGGTTTTACTGTCGAGTTTACTCCGTTTTGTATTCATGGACAATTTAACACGTTTTTTCTTCTTCCGGGAACGTTTGCATAATCAAGCGCGACCGATGGAGACGATCCTTTGTCTTGTCTAGGAAAAAGCGCCAGTTTTCCTTCAGGACCCCGGGAGAATTTGTTGTTTTTAAGACTCATCTTCATTGCAATTTATTTCTTAGTTAAAAACGTGACAGAGTTGTTGTGTGGGAAATAGCTGCCGAAATTACAAGACGATTGATGGCCAGTTAGCGTCGTAAAGAGTTTAACGATGCGTTAATGAGGCAACAAGCAATTAACCGTTGCGTAACCGGACGTAAGAGATAGATTGTCACTCAACTGACGTTTCATGCTTTCTGACTCTTCGCGTGGTATTAGCCTTTTTTTTTATTTTCTCATTCAAATATTTTTCGTTATTCCAACAAAACATTTGTTCTCCTTCACGACACATTTGAAATTTTAGAAGAAATCCAACATAATTTTTACAAACGTTTTAAATATATTGTTGAATAAATATTATACCAAACTAATTTTTCTAAGCGTCGTTGCATTCATTCTTCAACAAACTGACGTACTAAAAATATACATTTTTATTTGGAAAAGTTGAACATCTTTCGACATTAAAGTTAATATTTAAAAAAACAGGATTAAAGCCATTTTGAAGTGTTTAAAGAATAATTTTCAGAAGTTTTTTTTTTTATTTAAAGCGAATAATAAATAATGGAGTTACTGTATGAGGCACTTTTAGTAAACACCGTACGCCGTTAAATGAAAGATGCCTTATTATTGTGTCATTGGATTAAGATTAAATTTTAATCTTATTCATGCCTTCTACGTGGAATAATATACTTACTATCCACGTCCTAAGTCCTAAATCCAGGCATTATGTAAAATGTTTAGTGATTTTGTAAAGTGTCTGGCGATTTTAGTAAATACTAAAAATTTAGCAGTTTTTGAAATGTTTTATCATTTTGCTAGGCAATTTAAGTTTTATTTAAATATTATGTGGAATAACAAAAAATATGTCGTTAAGTTTATTAAACATAAGTCACACAAAAAAATACTTTTAATCGACATTAACAACTATTTCATAAGAGTGTAGAAGTAAAAATACCTAGGGGAGCGAGGAGCTAGTTGTAACAATTTTAACAAATAAATATATATCTTGAAGTGTATTGGCTAAATTACCACTAACTAAACTTTGATTGATACTCTTAACTATTCTTCTATTTTGTCAAATCGAAAAAATATCAAATCTACAGGTAACTCTTTCACAATTAATTTTTTTTTAAAAAAAGAGAAGTGTTACAACTTACCCCGTGGTTGGGGCTAGTTGTAACAACAATAAAAAACACCTTCAATCGTTTAATTTTTTCACATCTTGGATCATTTTACTTTGTTTACAACAAAAACTAACTAGGTATTTCTATACTAATAATGTATTTTTTATTAAATAATTAACTGAAATATACTTTTTTTATAATCAACAAATTAAAGATTTAAGTTTTTAACTATCTATCTTATTTTGTACTTATGTACTACTATAGGTACTTATATATATCAACATGGCACTTTATAATCCCAGTAAATTAAATTATAAACCTGCAAATTAAATCTTGTAATTATCTCTTACATGTTACAACAAACCCCGAGGTTTTGTTACAACTAGCCCCTAGGTACAGTTCTTAATATTTATCACGACAACTATTAAATCAACTTAGTAATCATCTTAAACTGTTACACAACATCATAAATAGTTAAATTTTAGCATCAAATAAAATACATAAAGCTCCAATTAGTCGAAAATAGTAAAGCTAACCAAAAATTTACGAAAATAAAATTGTAGGTTATTTGTCAATAAAGAAGCGTTTGCACGCACCCACTCACTGCGTCCCCTGGCGGGACACTGGCTGTGATAAAGTGACGTGGCGCGGTATAATTTTAAGATTAGGTAAAAAAAAATCGTGAATAAAGTTTAAATTCTTATTGAAAAAGGTCTGTTACCCTGTTACAACAAGCCCCGCGCTGCCCTACTTAAATTTCGCTAAAATTAAATCCAGACATTCTGTAAAATGTCTAGGAATTCTATAAAATATTTTGTGGTTTGTTTGCAACCTTAAACGTTTAGAGATTTTTAAAATAATATATTTTTTACCATTTCTAGGCAATGCATGCATTATCTAGATATTAATTAAAATTCCAAAAAATGTTTAGGTAGATACTTGACATTAAAAAAACCACACAAAAAAAACGCAAAATTTCGTGTTTCTTCCTTATTAAGCAAAATTCAAAAATTTTTGAAAAATAATGTCACACCAATGTTCTGTGGGAATAGTCAATCAGCAAATACTTTCACATTAAATTTAATTCTTGACTGATACCAAATTTGCGTTGTCGAATATTCGTTGCATCAATGAACTTAAGAATACCTCTAAACGCCTCTAAAGCTGAAAGTGGCAATAAAATTTTAAACGTTGACCCAATCGCTCATCCTTTTCTCATCTCGCCTTTTAGCGCATACAAAACCAATTTTTTGCCGACTAAATGGGGAAACCCCGTATGTTTTAAGGAGCGACCTCGAATTTTTCCTCGTAGATTCCGCCACCGCCGCGATTGCAATAACACGATTTTCCGATACCGCAACCGATAAATTTTTTATTTCTGGATCATTTCCGGCGCCTCACACCACCCCTCTTTTCTCTCACCACTACCACTTCGCCGTTCCGGCAATCCCCGGAAAAGCGCAATAAATTCCGGCAAGGTGATAACGTCACCAGACGCGCTCCAAAATATAATGCACACACCGCGCCAACCGCCGTTACGGGGGGCAGAGGACAAATTTGATTTTATTTCGTCCCACGATGTAACAATTCGGGGGTTGTACGAGCGCTTCTGACATGTTTGTTTTGTCGCTGATTTTATCGAGCGGGCTACGCCGGATGTACGAGGTAATGGGAGAAAGGGAGGATTTAAATTTGCTATTATTTCTCCCGGCTGCATTAAAATCTGAATAGTAAGCGGTCGCAAAGACAATCGAGACTTCAGTACCTTGGCAGATATCTGACAGCAATTATAGGACTTCATATAGGAAAAAACAGTTGAAAAGCATTCTTTAAATTGATTAGATCCAGTTTCGGATTCGTTCAAATTGAGCGAATCGTTCGAAATAAAAAACCTTATATATTAGAATCTAGAATCAATAAAAAATCCAAGTAAATATTTATTAATTCAAAAACTTTTTTTTACAAATTCGGGGTGTTTGAAAATGTTTCTTCAATTTTTCGGAGATCACTCTTGTTAGGACAATAATAATACAAACATAATTTTGATAATCAAGTGGCCGAAAATACATATCTACTAAATATCAAATAGCCAAGTAGGTATCTCGGTCTCTCGAATATTCAATATTCTCATACTTTGCAAAGTTACGTAGTTACTGTACAAATAAACTAGACGTCATAAGTTTAAACTTTCGGTTTGAAGATTTGGAGTGCTTTCCATCATAACACAGCAGATTAGTTTGGAGGTTGCATAATTTGCAATTTTAATTCATTAAAACCAATATTTAAAAAACTAAATCAGCAAAGCTGTGTTTGAAGTTTATAAGAGTCAGAACTTCAAAGTAGATTTATTAAACTGTCAAAAAAGATATATTTTAAGTTGAAAATAAATTGTTTAAAGATTCAGCATATAAATATGATTATAAATAAAATATAAATTTTAGATTTTAAATTAAAATATAGTAGGTATACAGGGTGATTCATCTCGAGAAAGAAAAAAGTTACTGACCTGGTCATAGTCCTAGTGAGGTAGGATCTGTTACTGAAAATATTTTCAAAATGGTGACACTTTAGCTTATACCTACCGGAAGTTAAAATCAACTTTGTTATTTTAAATGGAATACCCCAATTTTTAATTTTTTTCTGAATTCTATAAACAATTTAAACATCAATTTGTTAATAAGTCCCTGTACTTAAAATCAGTATTTTTTGAGATATTCAAATTTTCTTGAAAAATTTGACATAAAAGTGATGTAGCTAAAAAATTAAAATCGCAGTAACATTTGACAAAAACATGTTGAATCTTTTATGTAGGTGAGAAATAATGTTGGAAATTAAGATGGTTTCATAAAATTTCAAAAGTATTGAACAGTAAAGTTTCTAATGAACGACATACGTCGACCTCACAGAAACAGCCAAAAGTCAATTTTTTAAAATGGCATGATACCTAGTTACATACATCAATTAGTAGAAAAAAGTAATGCGTAATGTATGATGTTTCTATACCTAAAATACATGGTTTTTTAGGTATTTGGTATTTCTTATTTTATTCTAGAAGACTTTGACTTTAGCAGTAGCAAAGAATGCTGAAATGTTTATGGACAACATTTTAAACAATTTAATTTAAATCTTAACATTTGATGTGATAACTCTAGATAGTATTCTTTCTGCATGTCAGCTTTAAAATGTAAAAAAATTGTTTTGCAATCTTTTAAATTTTTGTTTGTTTATTGGTCGTTTTTCAGGACACAATTTATTAAATGTTTAGCATGTTCTGCTAATTATTGTCTCACATCCTTCATGAATGTTGAAAAAATTTAAAATATTCAAATTTAAGTAATTATTTGCCATCTTCTTAACAATTAGTACATGCCAAACACAGGAAGTGCGACAATAAGCTCGTGACAATTTTGTTTTGTCAACAATAACTGCTAAAGTCCAAGTCTTCTAGAAGTCGGTGTTATCGAATTTTCTTCAATAAAATAAGAAATTCCAAATATCTAAAGAACCATATATTTTAGGTATAGGAACATCATACATCATTAGAAGCGCATTACTTTTCTCTACCAATTGATGTATGTAATTAGGTATCATGCTATTAAAAAAAATGACTTTTGGCTGTTTGTGTGAGGCCGACGTATGTCGTTTATTAGAAACTTTTATGAAACCATTTTAATTTCCAACATTATTTTTCACCTACATAAAAAATTCAACATGTTTTTTGTGACTATGATTAATACTATAACTATGATGAATACTATGGGTATGACGAATACTATGGTAAAGATGAATACTATGGATATGATGAATACTATGACTATGACGAATACTATGGTTAAGATGAATACTATGGATATGATGAATACTATGACTATGACGAATACTATGGTTAAGATGAATACTATGGATATGATGAATACTATGACTATGACGAATACTATGGTTAAGATGAATACTATGGATATGACCTTGCTTTATTTGGTGGTCGCTGGACGTAGGAGTAGCTGGTCGGTTGGTTGTCCCGAAACTGTATCCGGACCCTCCAGAAACCTCGAAGAGAAAAAGATGGAAAAAAAAACGCCGGTCGTCGGGAAACTGGCCCGTGGAAAGACGCCTGCGTTGGAGCGTTTGGCCTTTCTTGATTACTAAGCTGAGTGGAAGGAAAAGAAAATAGAGAACAGGACCGTTATAGAGGGCTTCTACATACCTTTCGAGAAATTTAACGTGTTTAATCCGTTATCAACGATAAATTTCGATTCCCCAAACTCGGAATCCGAAATTACACACACGCCTTTAAGTAAAATTAATCCTTGTTAACTAGAAGTTAACAATACACTCAATTGTTAAAGTTTTACTTGTTACTGGCGTAAAATCAGAAAGGATGTGTCCTCTAACACAGTCGGTTCTCTAGTGCAAAATTTAGAAAAAAAGGAAGAATCAAGCACTGATAAGGAAGAGGAAAAAGGTGGTTGTTTAGCCAAAATCCATAAGCGCCGGTAGATAATATTTGCCTTGTAAACTTTTCATAAAATAGGCCACGCGTGAATTTTGGCTATAAGAATAGAAGTAAGAAGGAACATAAACAAACCTATTGATAACTGCGACTGCATAGAGTGGAAATGGTGGAAATTGGGAAGACTAACGTTACGGTTCCTTAGAACGGTTTTTGAGGCGACGCCACTGGCGTACTCATCGTCACGTGGTTCTCGCCCCAACGGAACATAAACAAACCAACATAACCTCACACGGGTAAAGCAATAATCCCATTCAATTTCCAACAAATGCGAAGGGCACAGTCATCAATAGGTCGAAGAGAGAAAAGAGAAAAAGAAGAGGTAACAGACTAAGTAAATTTCCCTAGGCAAAAAATCACTTTTTCAGGAATTGTCAAACCGCTCCCGGTGGAATACAGGAATGGAGCGATTGAACCGTGAACCGTCGAAAAGCAACAAAATGATGTTCAAATTTTTGCATGAAATCCAGAAAAAAATTAAAAATTATGGCATTTTATTTAAATAATAAAGTTGATGTCAACTTCCGGTATGATCAAAAATGCCACTATTTTAAAAATACCGGGTGTTTCAACGAGAACCGCCGCTGCCAAATTGCGTGTTTCTAATGAAGTTAAAAATTTAAAGTTTTACAGAAATTAACTATAATTAATGGTCTACAAGATTATCGACATTATCGTTTTTTCTTTTTTTAAACGGTGTGAGTTTTCACTTTCGATCGCGATTTTATATCGAGATATTCACTTCATCTCTTTGATTTTCTTCAAGCTCATGATCACGACCTCCAAGATTGATAACGAGTCATTGAAATATTTTTATATCAAATCGTTATTGAATTACATGGATTTTTAAATTTCAGCCCTGGGGGGATTTTTTGATTGACAGCATGACACCTTTGTGGCCCCAGCTTTGCGGTAAACCACATTAGATTTTATGATGGTCTCTGTACTGCAAAAGTCTTTGAGTAGGTACCGCTTTTAAGTCATAAACCAAAGACCGCCTAAGGTCTTTGTCATAAAATTTGACTGCTTCAAAAAGCAGCCGTGTCATAAATACGTCAAAATTCCGCGAACTTCTTAAAAACGCAATTAGTGGTACTGCAACTACAAATTTCAAATTTTTAACAACAGGAACGTATGCCTGGCGGTATTACAAACATAATAATAATAAAAAAATATATTGAAAATTTCTGAAAAAGCACTTTATGGCGTCCCGATGGTGCATGGAATTAATTATGGACCAAGCAATGACGCCACATTGTAACGCATTCACTAAAGTTTATTTCTGCCAAATTTCAAATTTTTAATTCCATTAGAAATACGCAATTTGGCACCGGCGGTTCTCGTTAAAACACCCGGTATTTTCAGTGACCTCGCTAGGACTATGACCAACCTTTCAGGCCAATAACTTTTTCGTTCTCGAAATACTTCTAAGGTATTACTCACTATGAATCATCCTGTATACCTATACAGTGTGCCCAGGATAAAAATGTTAAACATGAAATAATTAACAAAGTTTAAGGTTATTTCGCAAAATAATTAAAGGAATAAAAAAATTAAATAGGTACCGTATTTGAGTTGTTCTCAAAAAAGTGTTTTAATAATGTGCTACTTTTATGACCATAATTTTTCTATCAGCGGAACTATTTAATATCAAGCAAACCATGAGAAGTATGTCACATGCTATTGATTTATTGCATCAAGCTCTAACTGGGGTAACTTTCTTGCAATTTGATCAAAGTCGCCACTCTTCAAATAAGTCAAATCGCCGTGCTTAACATTCTTATTCTGGACACCCTGTATACAAGAATTTCAATTGAGTTAAAAATTTGAAATTTGACAGAAATAAACTATAATTAATGCACTACAAGATGACATTATTTTTATTTTCTTTTTTTAAATGGTGTGGGTTTTCTTCATCTCTTTGATTTTCTTCAAGCTCATGATCACGACCTCCAAGATTGATAACGAGTAATTGAAATATTTTGATATCAAACCGTTATAGAATTACATGGATTTTTAAATTTTAGGGTTGAAGGAATTTTTGATTGACAGCTTTGTGGCCGTTTACCTAGTCCATTTGCGGTTAACCACATTAGATTTTATAATTGCTTCAATAAAGCAGTCGTGTCATAAATTCGTCAAAATTCCGCGAACTTCTTAAAAACACAATTAACGATACTTCAACTACAAATTTCAAATTTTTAACTCCCTTGGAAATACACAATTAGGCACCGACGGTTCTCGTTGAAATACCCTGTATTATGCAAGTGTATGAAGCCGTAAATACTTCAGTTATCAATTTTTTTGCTTGAATGCTCCTGTTGGTCAAATCAAAGTTGGTCGAAAAATTCCACCAAACATCCCATATCTCTTATTCGCCAAAAACATTATTTGACGTAAATAAAAAAATTAAATTTGTGAAAAGAAGATAACGTCATACTGTAATTAAATTATTATTTCGTTTAGAATGTAGAATAGAATCGTAAATTTTGCTACTTACGGAAGTTGATATCTGCCTTGTCGGCTGCGAGATTTTTCGCATGATTGACAGCCAACTCGGCATCCGGAGCACATCTGCATTAATTTACTTAAATAGCTGAAAGCGTGTGTAAGTTGGCAGCGTTGTTTGGACAAAAGAAGTACAAACCAGAGGCAATTAAACGAACAAGCGATCCCGAATTTAAACAGAAGCCTGTAGAATAATCCCTGAGGGAAGCTTCATTTTCGCCCTCTCGCCCTCATCCCCTCGACAAGCAAACTCCGACTTTTTCTCGGAAAAATTCCAACAATCATTTCGGAAAATTACACTTTTAACGAGTCGTAAATCTGCACCCAAGAAAAGGTCGCCCTTATGAATAGTCGTGAGACCAATAAATCTCCATAAACTTCAGCGACACACTTTGCAATTTTTTTAAAAGACGCGAACAGTCGTCATACGTGGAAAAACCCTTTATTTATCAATCAAGTCTCAAACAACGACACAAATAGTTGCTGGAACTGAAACAATTGTAACAACGAACTTACCTTTCAAACATTTTTTTTTAAGTTTACGAAGAATAAATTGTCGTCACTTTGTTGAATTAAGAAAAAAAATACGTGTAACGGACAATTCTCAATTCCTTTATAATCACACTTGATTTAAAAATTTCTTCCGGAACGTCCCTGTCCCCTTTCGGCCCCGTCACATTGTTTTTTAACACCGCTCGCACAGCCTCCTCATCTCGTTTTATTCATGGACCCGGTTTTTGTTCTTTGTCGTGCTGTTGTTTTTGTTTTTTTTTTTTTTTCGTCACTCTTTGGCTGGTCGCCCGCCACGTCCCGAAACCCTCTTACATGAAGCTTCCCATAGTCCACTTGATCTGCCTTCTCGCACTGTGTGCGGAAAGCATTTGCAATATCCAGAAGCCCTGGGAAAATCGAAACGTGACGAACGCGCACGGAAACGGACGACTGAAAAAAGGACAATCATCTGATTGCCTTTCAGGACCCGCTCCTCTCCCGCCTCCTGGTCCCGGAGCACAATGAAACATCGCGTGACGTTTTAATCGTTATTGTTGTTACGGTTCGCCTCTTTTTTTCGGTAGTTGAGGAAAAATTGAATGTTGACTGATTGACGTGTTGATGGATTGGTGCTGATGCTGTTATTGATAATGATTGCGGGTAAATGTCGTCGACGGATATGTACATGACCTTTCCCTCGTCAATGTGGTGTGGGAGCGTTGAGGGTCTATAAATTCTGAACGTGTTCAGAGGGTCACTTGAGGCCGCCGAAAAAATATGGGAAGGCTGGATTAAAAATCCGTTGCCTTCTTGATTTATCGGCGGTGATGCGACGCTATTTCACTGAAACACAACAAACAACTAAACGACCAACCAACAAGTAAATTACAGTCCTTTATTGTTAAATTCCGTTTTCTGGAAATTTACATTCATAATTTCCTTCACCCTTAATTTTCCACGTCGTTTGCAAATCGAACGCTCCATTAAAGTAAACGATGCAACTTGAATCGTTTGCTAGAAATTATTGAATGAAGCCGAAATAGCAAAAATCTTGTCAATAACGAGTCAAGTCCAGTCACCAATAAATACTTCACACAATGAGTCGTAAAGTTTCATTGAACGAATCTCGACAAACGAATGATTCGATTCAAATAAAGTGAATCTTTTTTATCGATCTCTTTGTATCTAACTCTTTATCTTTTTGTTTTAGCTCCTATTCTATTAAATTTTAAAATGAGCTGTTATACCAGCCCCGTTCCATTGTCAACGGCGAGGAAGGGTGGTCAGTTGGATGGATGAATTTCAGAACTGATCAACGACATGCTTTGCGGAGCCGACAATTTTGAGCCGTTTGTAGCGGAGCTTTTTAAAATCAAATTATGCCCGTTTCTGTCACTTTTTAAAAATTTAAACAATTGCATTGTCCTAATAGTATTGCGTTTATTTCTAACCTCAGCTAAAAAAATACTTTTATTTGGAAAAATTAAAAAAAAATTGATACATTTAAGCAAAATTAAACTAAATTAAATTTAAAGGTACTGGAAATAATTTTATCGATTTAATTGTATCATATATTAAAACTGTAATTTTACTAACAAGGAAAATATTTTGATTGATTCACTTTAACTGACTCACCCTGTAGATATACATAAATATTGGCAAACATATTTTTGAATTAAATGAAATTATGAGTCAAAACTACTTCTTAGTATACCCACTCTTAGCTCATTTACTTTGCTAATTACTGCCATTGTTATGGGAAAAAGGGCAATTAAACTAATCAATCAGTGATGCAAAATGAAACTAGCTTTTATTTACCATTCTTTCAATCCCACTTTGAGTACAAAGATAAAAAGTTTACGTTTTTGCCATATAAACGAATAACTCGCTCGGTTGAAACTGAACAAAGATCCATAAACTTGATTGAATCCCAGTAGGCTATTGGTCAAATATACCAATCATGCCAAAAGTAAATATTTATCTATTACGTTAGTATTGATCAATAATGTAGGTACAACCTATCTAAAGCTGTCGAACGCGTCTCCGTAAAGAAATTTTAAAGTGCGTCATTCAAGTGAAACAAATCAGTGAAAATACGACTAAATAAGAGGGGTGCTTGCCTCAAGTTTAAAAATATAATATTTAGAAAATGTAGGCGATTTCATTAGACCCGTATTTTTTTATTTGCTTCTAGGGTCAATATTACGCCCAGAATATTTTTTTTAATTTTTAGAGTGAGAGATTTGTGACGTAGCCGGTCCCTGCACGGCGTAGTTCTAAGAGAAATCGTATGATGGCGCTTTACTCAGATTGTTTGCGTTCTATTTATAAATCGAATGCAAATCCGCTGTACACATGTGGCGCACTCTAGTAGCAGCGCTGCATAGTAGCCATAAACAAGAGTAGATTTAATATAGGTGTGGGTCTTGGATACGGGGGTCCAATGCGTCATCAAAAACAAAAATTGCAAATATCTACAAAAATATGAAATTAAAAAATAGAAAAAAAATACTTAAGCTTTTTAGTTATTTGCATGCATCTAGAGAATAAAAAGTGCCCCATTGTTTAAAATAAACTAACAGTCATGAACTCAATTCAATCGAATTCGTAAAGTGAACGAATCCAACATAAAATACTTTGGTGCCGTTCATTAACGATTCGTTTAATTTGATCGAATCAAAAAATTAATGAATTAAAAAAATTCATAATCGTTTTTTAAATTTCGTGACTCACAAACCGTTAACTGCGTTCCTGCAAACGAATCTTTTAAGTGAGTAAATTGAAATTAGATAAATCGAATTAGTGAAAAAAATGAGCATTAAGTGGCTTTGTGACTACCCATCATTTATGTTCGTTGTCTTGACTGGAGCTTATACCTACTTGAAAGCACCTCTATTAAGCCATAAACAACAAAGCGACAACACGACTGCTTGAACAAAGACGTCTTGTCATACATCCTTCAAAACTTCTAGAAACGAAATGAATGTTACTTTAACTAAAAGTTTGAAATTCTTAACATCAGAAACGTGTACAGTGCTGAGCAAAAAGTTGGGCACAATGTTTTTTCCTAGTGTAAACCAACTTCATTCGGTAGAATGGGGAAAGCATTGTGACTCACCCATTTCCAGGTGATTCGCTGCCGGGCGAGAGAGGTGAGTAACCTTTGGGGTAAGTATAAACTCTAAACGGAATAAATTTCTATTACCCGTAGCACTAGTGGGCGATATTGATTCCTTGGGGTCCAATACGGCAGGCTGGCAGGTCTCGCTGACACAGTCACTCCTATGCAGCCCGTTTTACACAACTTCAAAGTTGCCGATTTCGCTTCACAAGTCGTGCCTAATTTTTTGCTCACCACTGTACTACCTAGTTCCTACATAGAGGAATTACAACGTAATAATGAAAAAAAATATATTAAAATTTCCTTACCAACTCACTTCATATCGTCCGGGTGGCGTATGAAATTAATAACGCACAACTCTAGAAAACCTAAATAAGGCGGTAGCGGCAGCGTAGCTGCCGCGGGTAATAATTAGTACAGATGTGCGGCCAGATCAACCAGATCAACTTGACATATGCCACAGGGTTCTCTGATGTTGGCGGTTCCTTCTTTTATGAAAACAGTTTCTAGATGAGAAAAACTGGTGAGAAAGAGAGATGCGGCGCATCGTTTGGATTGGGTAGAAAACGATTTCGCCAAAAAACGTCGAATTAATTTTTAAATGTCAATATATTCTCTAACAAAAATGTCCCCGTTCATTGCAGCTATTGCCTTCAATGTTCATTATATTTTAGTTTCCATCAGTCTAGTGACAAACAAAGTATAAAACTTTCTATCATTTGAGTCATCTGAGTTGGTAACATTGGTAACTGAAGTAATTATAAAATAAACTAATGAGGTTTGCGACTTGAAGGATTCAGTCAATTTGAACGAACTTTGGAATCGAAAGGTTCGATCAATTGAACGAATGTTAAAACTGAACGGTTTAATTAAATAAATCTTTAGAAGTTTAAAAGATTCAAAGAACTCTCTCTGGCTACATCTACCGGATTTTTTGAAAATGCATAGAAAGTTTTGATTTTCAGACTATGCCTTCAACTATTACGATATGAGAGGCAATCCGTCATTATTAGCAACAAGTTTGAGTTGGCATTTTTCGTTCGCTTCTCCTCTTTATTCTTTCCAGCTTCCAGCGGACGTTCCGGAGCAGAAACGATTCCTTCGACATGCACTTTTCCTGTTGTTTCCGCGCCGACAAGTGGACGGTCAACTGTGAGAGCGAGCCGCCTCCGCTTTTATAGGCGGATTTCACGAGCGATTACGTCGAAGTAGCGGAAGTGACGGCGGAAAAACCGGAAAAGGATCAGTCTCGTGCATGTGTGTGTGTGTGTGGTAGGGAGAGTTCGGTTTACCACCGGCGATACGTCATCATTGTCTGCCACATTACGTCAGAATTTTCACGGGACGTCTTCTCCATAAATTTTAAAGATAGAGCCACCCTTCGAGGGGGGCGCGAATGAATAAGTGATTGGGGAGCCATCGCCCAACTTGATGCTAAACGGGGGCGAGAAGGTCGCTACTTATACGAACCCAGAAGGTTCACAGCTTGTCCTAAGATAACTGGAGATCTGCACCGCCGTAGGTCAACGGGTTCACGTGTTTCGTTAGTAAACATTTTTCTTGTTGCAGAGAGAAACAGGGAATAAACCAGTGATTTACCGCAATAATTCTTTCTTCATAATGTTTGTATTATTTATTATTATACAGGGTGAGTCAGCTAAAGTGTATCAACCGAAATATCTTCGCTATTAGTAAAATTACAGCTTTAATGTACAGGGTATTTCAACGAGAACCGCCGGTGCCTTAATGCGTATTTTCAAAAGAGTTAAAAATTTGAAATTGGTCTATAATTAATTCTATGTGCCGTCGGGACGCCATAAAGTGCTTTTTCAGAAATTTTTAATATATTTTATTATTATTATTATGTTCGTAATACCTCCAGGTATACGTTCCCGTTGCTAAAAATTTAAAATTTGTATAGTTGAAGTACCTATCGCTAATTGTGTTTTTAAGAAGTTTGCGGGATTTTGACAAATTTATGACACGACTGCTTTATTGAAGCAGTCAAATTTCATGACAAAGATTGTTTGGTTATGTATGACTTAAAATCTGTACTTACTCAAAGATCTTTGCTGTACAGAGACCATCATAAAATCTAATGTGGTTAACCGCTAGGTAAAGGGCCACAAAGCTATCATGCTGTCAATCAAAAATTCCTTCAGCGCTGAAATTTAAAAATCCAGGTGTTTCAATAACGGTTTACCATAAAAATATTTTAATTACTGGTTATCAATCTTGGAGGTCGTAATCATAAGCTTGAAAAAAATCAAAGAGATGAAGTGAATATTTCGATATAAAATCGCGATCGAAAATAAAAACTCACACCGTTTAAAAAAAGAAAAAAACAATAATCTCATCTTGTAGTGCATTAATTATAGTTTATTTCTGCCAAATTTTAAATTTTTAACCCCATTAACGCAATTTGACCGGCGGTTTTCGTTGAAACACCCGGTATGTTGCTAGAAGCCAGTGCCCAACGTTCTTTTTAGACTATAAAACAAGCAAAGAATTGGATACATGAGGAATGCACTGACGGATGAAAAACTACAGATTTGGCCTGCATCCCAATGAATAACAAAATATTAAATAAGTTAGAAATAAAAGCAGTACCTAAATAAGAAATTTGCCATTTTGAGAACTGGTAAAGTAACAATTTAAATAATAAATTTATTTCCGTTATTATTAAAATTAGGATCGTATTTAACGTATTTAAGTACCTATGAATGTTTTTGGACGCTAATGACGGACTATTAACTATCCAATACAGGTCACTAATGTTACTAAAGGGTCGTATTTAACAGTCTACCAAACTTACCCAATATTTTCATACAAAAAAATACTTTCATTTCCCAAAAATACTAAATGCTTACCAAAATTAAGAAAATACATAATCTTAAAGCGACAACCAAATATTGACATAATGCTGGCCTCTTTTATATTTTATTCGCCAAAATAACTTTTGTTAACCATAAATACTAAATGTTCACCAAATTTTATTCCGCATTTAATTCTAACATAATACCCAGATATTTAATTTTCGACAGTGTCTTATATTATTTAGCAGTTAGAAATACTATTTTTGATCAAAAATACACAAGCAATGAAATGTTGTGCAAATGGTAAATAGTTTTATGCAAAATTACAGATGTAGATGTGCTAGGGCAAGGAAAATAAGAATAAAAATAGAAGTGGTTTGTACAAAAAAAGATATTGATTTCCGTAATATATAAATGCTTTGCTGTAATTGTCTTGCATTATGTAAAACGTAAAACTTCTTTTAGTGGTAATTTCTAATTGTGCTTTTAAAATAAAAATTAAAGGGTCCTGAACTGACCTTGTACAAACTTTTTTCGCGTGCCTCTTGTCTGGAAGCGCAAGCGGCAAGGAGCGATGCGCGAGCATATTTCATTTTTGGAGTAATAGAATAATTATTTGACGCACAAATAGTTTTTTTGAGAAACACTAAATATAAATGGATAGCGCGAATATTTATTATGTACAGTACGGACGCGTAACTTGAGCGTTCTAAATTTGGTAAACATTTAGTAAAATTGATAGACATATAGAATTTAAAATGTAAGCAATGGTAAAACAATACGCAGTATAGTTATTTTAGTGGTGATGTTCTCATTTTCTGATGTATAATAATTTGGGTTTTATTTAGAAATTTTGATGCTCATTAAATTTTCTGGTGAACAGTGCAAGGGATGTATGTTTTAAATTGGTGTACATTATATTTGTTCCCTTAAAATTATAACATTTATTACTGTGTTTACTTTCAGAAAAATGAGAGCGAGAGAAATTTTAGATAGACCCGGGGCGCAAATATTCTTAATCCGGCGCTGGTTACAGCGATAACGCAAGTACTGCTGGTAACGTACCTACGTAACGAGCAATACTTATAGATCGCGTGTCAGCGAAAGATTCGTAAGTAGAGAAGAAGAAGAAGAAGACGAGTTGGGATTTTCTGAAATCTTACTTGGTAAAATTTAAAATTTTATTTTTATTTAGGTACACAAGGTACACAAAGGTTTACACAAATGTAGATATATATATTCAGTATATTTTCTTTTGCTTTCTAGAAAGTTGTGAATGAAAAACTGAAGATTTGGAGGATTTTTAGCCTTAAAAAAAAATTTGTAGGTCCCAAAAAAAATGTTTGACAAAAATAATAATTCCCTATTCGTTTATTTGTTATGGCTATGCAACTTTTTATTCATCTGGCTCGTAATAATGCCTAAATATGCACCTAAAATAAATTAAAGTTGAGACTGTTAAGAGCATTTTTAACTTTACTGCCAGTTTTTTTTTTTACTTTTTTACAAATTACCATATTGTGGCTAGAACAAAAAAAAATACAACAACAATAGTAGCATTACGTAGATTAGGTAGAAGGACTCAATTTTTTCCAAGCGTTAACTATACTATATGACAAAACAATTCTTCCTGCTCTTAAACAAAAAACTTTTTCTAACTTTTTTTTTACGTAGATCACACCCTAAATTAAAGCTTTTTAAATTCTGCAGTTGGGGTTGCGCTCCATCCCCGCTTCTATCCTAGGCAACTTGCCGGTCAGCGGCGTGCACTAAAAGTTGCCTATATAACCGCCCGCCAGTCAACTGTTTGTTCTAAATTTCAACAATTACCAGTTTAATAATTTTTTGCGATGGTCCTATCAGATTTTTGGCCACGACAACAACAAACATAATCAACTAGATGAGTCACGTGACGACCGTGGTAATTCTCACGACGATTTTTCTGCCCGTGTCTGTTTAAAGAATCAAACTTAACCAGGACCGCCACGGTCTTTAAACGATTTTATGCTGTCAAACTCGGGAATGATTAATCGCGTTTAAGAATTTTTAAACGGCTTTTTTACATTTTTCTGTTTAAGTTTTTTAAGGATGATAAATGAATTAGAATAGTTTAGTTGCGCAATCCGGACCGAGTTGGTAGCTTTGCGGGACAAAGAATCGAAGGTAATAAGAGCGCACCGGGGTTGTTTCCCTCGCTCTGCAGGAACCCTGCAATTAACCACGCCATGAACCCTTTTGCTGTCGTGTAAGTTTTTTCTTTATAATAAATCGAATCGCCATCAAAAATTTTGATTGATTATTTCGATTATGACGGAAACGTTAGGCGAGAATTATTCAATTTTTTTCGAGAGAGAAAGAGAGACAGTGGCGCTCATAAAACCGTTCGAACTCGTTAAGAAACCGCTTCTGGATGTAGAAGTCGCGGCTACTGACTTTTGAGGAAGTTTGGTTAGACGTGTCGATAAATTGGACGGTTGTGGTGGAAGCGAAGGGCAATGATGGCGCGGGGTCATGACAAGCCCAAGTAATTATGTAAATTACTCAACGGATTGATGAAGAGCAAGAAGGGGGCCAAGAAGAATGTAAAGTCTATACGAAAATTACTTTTATAACTAGATATGTAACGTAGCAGCGCTGCCTGCTGCACCTATTAAAAACAGCTGAATATACAGTATGATCAACAAAATTATAAGACAGACCAATTTAAGATTTAAAAAATTTCTTGATGCTACTTGCCCACTCTTCATTTAAGAGACGTCAAACTGCAAAAAGTTATGCAACATTAGCTACTTTTTTCACATTTCTAAAAATTAAGTGACCATCTATTTTTGCTGGTTGTGTTGGTTATAGTAAACGTTTTACCGACACTTTAGAAGTGAAGCAATTATCACAAGAAATATTGTTTCTAAGTTTAGTTGAGAGCTGCCACTTCAAGTGACACTTGTCATGTTGCCATAATTATTGTAAAACTTGAAACTGTTGCCGATGAATTGGGCAGCTAAATTTATTTAACAGCTGACTCTTCAAATAACAGTTCAAGTTACGACGTTCAATTTTGATTAAGTATAATTTTTTTGGTCATAGTACTGTAGAATTTGAAGCTATTGCTGAATTTTAACTCTAAATCTAGTTGACGCTTCAGGCGATAAATCAAGTTACGACATTAGATTGTAATTATGAATTTTTTGATCCTACTGAAAACTTCTGCAAAATTTCAAATTGGTAACTCTATTAAAAAAAACGCTTTTATTTAGGCGTTGGCGGTTCTCCTTGTAACACTCTGTATACAATTTTTTTTAAATCAACTTCTTTGAATTAATTGAAATCAAAAGAAATTTTCGTCGATGCTGAAAACAACTTTTTACAAGTTCTGGCGGTTATTTGGGAATTCTCCGCCCTCTCCCGACATTTCACCTTAATTCACCCCGCTTAGTGCCAAATTTACCGTCCCAACTCGTTAACGCCCGAGATAATTCCGTGTCATAATCTGTTTAGAGCGACGTCCTGAAAGTCCGTTTACGTCAAGTTTTAAGCGATTTAATTAATTATTCAGCGCCATCTAGCGACAACACCGTCATCTCAGCAAATCGGTCGTGACCTCGCCGAGAAGGAAATCTGTAAGTACCCATAACAATTATTCGTAAAATTTGATTTTTTCCGTAATCACGTAGGATATAAACTGGCGCCACGTAATTTGCATGTAAACAATTGCTGAAAACCTACAGCGTGGTTTAGAGAAAAACGTTTCGATTTGTAGTAGATATGAAAAAAATTGGGCGCCACGTAATTTTCTAAAATTGACAAAAACATACAATTTTGCTTTATCAACACCACTAAAGTCGTCATATATCCAAGTAGGTACCTATAAATAAATGGGTTTAAGAAATAAAATATTTTACCCCGTTAGTTTTATTTAATTTAAACAAATTAAAAACACAAAAACGTGAGAAGACTAGAAAGAGAAAAAGTCGTTATATTTACAATCAGGTTAGTGAAGTTATGGGCGCCACGTAATTTGGTCAAATAAAAATATGTTTGTGGATAGATATCGAATTATATATCCCCAAGGACAAAACCTGGAAAAGAGATGAAGTAACTGTTTAACAAGTACATAATGAAAGAAAGTTGCAAAACTTTCTATCATTTTATCAAAATAGGGCGCCACGTAACAATATTTCTCTCACAAACCAACAGGTATATGTATATGAAATTTATGAACTTGTCAAAATTATCAAAATTAAAAAAATAAAAGCTTTCAAGGGTGCCACGTAACTTGGTACCTAAAGTTTAAAACGCGATCTGTATCTAACATTATATGTATAAACAATTTTACATGTTATGGAATTATTATATCCTCTCGAGAACGTTAGAATAATTTTTAAAAAAATTTTACAATTAGGTTTAAAATTTCTGTCAAAATTGGGCACCACGTAATAAAATTTTCCACACAGCCGACCAACAGATTATGCCATCTTAGTAACATTGGAAGAAAGAACAAAGTAGTAGTGTCATTAATAATAAAAAATAATCATTTCCGTACTTTATTGAGCACTTGGGCGTCACGTTGATCAAATAAATAAACCCACCTATATGATCTTATATATGAGATTCTGATATAATTGAGGATATAATATTATATAACAATATAAAACAATTTATAAAATATAATTTTCTATCATTCAATCAAAATTGGGCGCCACGTAGTTTATGTCGTATCAGAAATAAATTTTTTTGCACATCTTGTCAATAGATTATACCATCTTGGCCCGATTGGAAGATAGAAGCATCCTCAATCCTCAAAGTTGACCCACCCCAAAAATTTGGCGCCACGTAATTCAATTTTTAAAAAACAAAATTACCAAATTTTTCCCAAATTTAAGCGACATTGAAAAATTGAAAATGTTTCTCCCAAATTGAGCGGCACGTAATTTGTTCTAGTTTAATAATTATTCAGTATAGTCGTTGGTTCAACATTATTATAGAACCTAGAAAGAAATTGCGAATTTTTTTTATTTTTTCTCATCTTTCAATTTAAATTCTATTCATTAAACTTGTACCCGCCATAAATTGATCTTTGTCCAACGACTTTCTTCTATCTCTTCTTTCCAGTTCATTTCTTAGGAAAAAATTGCTGCAGAGTTATTGATTATTCCTCTAATTTCTGACTCGATCTGTGTTTAGTAAAATTTGTTTACCTTTGTGTTATATTTAAGTTAAGCATCAACCTTTAGTCCTTAGATCTAGTTTGTGAGTTATTTTGGTTTGATTTTTCTATTTGTAGAAACAATTATTAATTTTCAAGATTCGGTCAAATTGAGAGAAACGTTTGGAAGATCCTTGCAGCGATATTGAGCAAAATGACGAAATCCCGTCGAAACGCAACAATTTTTCACGGCGACTTCGAAAGCAATTAAATATGTAACATTGCCAAATGATTTATAGATAGTTACTTAGCAGATAGATATCAGATAATTACGAGTTACACGGCGGTGGGAAAAGTCCACGCGTACTTTACCTGGTTGTAGCTATTGCCGTAACACACAAAAAGGTCTCATTAAAAAATCCGACAATTCACCGTGAATCCCGGCAATACGGATTACCTACCTAATTAACATCCGTGACGCAGCCAACAACCCCTAAAAAATTCCCATAAACCAAAACTCCGCGCAACCCTTCCGAAAATCTCTTAAAAACCAGCGCGACACACAAAAAAGCAAAATCGTCGGTCGAACACATGTAGTATCCGTGAAAGCCTGAGAAACGTTGAGAAATCGTTTTTTTCGCCCGACCCTTTTCCTTATTAAAAAAATATGCACCCTCCTTACGTACGTCATGTGTTGTGTTTCCACCCTTTCTTCCCTGAAAAAAGGCTTAAAAAAGTCGCGTAACTCTATCTGGATTTTAAACCCTTTACGGATAAACACAGCTGCAGAATTTTGTGCGATCGCGAATACCGGAGAGGAAGGGACGTATGTACAAAAAGGGGTGACAACTAACACCTGAGAGCTACCGGAAAAAGGACGGGAAAAAAAAATTAATTTAAAAACCGCCCGGGTCGTCGTACCGATTCCATAAATAGCGCGCGGATAATTAAGCAATTAATTAACAAATAATAAAACAGCTTGAAAACAAATTATAAATAATAACGACGAAAACGGTCGAGTTATTTATTGCGTCGTCGCCGGAGCCGGCGTGGACGATGATGGGAGCTCAGACCAACCATTATTGCTACTATTATATGTACGACTATTCAGGTAATTAATTAATTAACTAGCCGAATTACGTGACGCCCAATTGCTGGGAAAAGTAGAGAAAATTGATATTTATCTTTAATAACGACACTACTATTTTATTTCTTTATCCTGTGTTGTCAAAATAATTTGTTGGTCAGATGCGTGGAAGAATTTATTTCTTGATGAGCATTACCTACGTGGCGCCCAAAAAATATCTATACATATTTCAATTCTCTTACTTGGTTTCTTCTGCTTTTGAAGGTGATTTATTTTGATGGTTACTTTGCTAACTTAACCTACTGCATTAATTTAGTTAAAAAATTTTAATTTTCTTATTTGTATTACGTATTACGTGACGCCTAAATTTTATAAAACTTTGGAAGGAACACTTTTTTTATTATTTATGCCGCTCCACTTCATTTCTAAACTTCTTTAGAAGAATTTAATTTTAGACACGGATGCGACCAAATCACGTGACGCCCATTTCTATCTATTACATTGGTGATTTAAAACTGGTTATAACTTAGGTACATAATTGCTTTTTGAGTGTTACGTGGCGTATAACTGCGAGGTAAACAATTTGCTACTTTGCAAAAAAGGAATTATAGAAGCATATAATTATAAAAGTATAGGAATCATAGAATAAAATTTTAAAAGTATGATTAGGCATTTTGTATAATTTTGGAGGTTTTTAGTTCGTTTATTTCTCCGCTGCAATCAAGATTGCATAATTGCGTTGCCTGCCCACTCAGTTTGGTGTCAACTTAACATTTTTCTCCTTGTTTTAAACAACTTCCAACAGCTTCTAAACAAGTTCTAATAGAAGCTGTAAGGAGCTGTATAAAGCTGATTTGAAGCTTTTAGAAGTTGTTTGGAAGCAGCTGAAAGTTGTTTAAAACAGCTTCTAATGGGAGCTGTAAAAAGTTGTTTTAAACAACTTCCAACAACTTCTAAACAACTTCTAACAGCTTTTAATCAGCTTTAACAAACTTCTAATATAAGCTGTAAGAAGCTGTTTAAAGCTGATTAGAAGCTGTTAGAAGTTGTTTAGAAGCTGTTAGAAGTTGTTTAGAAGCTGTTAGAAGTTGTTTAGAAGCTGTTGGAATTTGTTTAAATCAGCTTCTAATAGAAGCTGTAAGAAGTTGTTTTAAACAACTTCTGTTGAAAGCTGCTTTAAACAACTTTCAACAGCTTCTAAACAACTTCTAGCAGCTTCTAATCAGCTTTAAACAACTTCTTATAAAAGCTATAAGAAGCTGTTTAAAGCTGATTAGAAGCTGTTAGAAGTTGTTTAGAAACTGTTGGAAGCAGCTTACAACTTTCAACAGCTTCTAAACAACTTCTAGCAGCTTCTAATGAGCTTTAAACAACTTCTTATAGAAGCTGTAAAAAGCTGTTTAAAGCTGATTAGAAGCTGTTAGAAGTTGTTTACAAACTGTTGAAAGATGTTGAAAACAGCTTCTAACAGAAGCTGTAAGAAGCTGTTTAAAGCTGATTAGAAGCTGTTAGAAGTTGTTTAGAAGCTGTTAGAAGTTGTTTAGAAACTGTTGGAAGCAGCTTACAACTTTCAACAGCTTCTAAACAACTTCTAGCAGCTTCTAATCAGCTTTAAACAACTTCTTATAAAAGCTGTAAAAAGCTGTTTAAAGCTGATTAGAAGCTGTTAGAAGTTGTTTAGAAGCTCTTGAAAGTTGTTAAAAACAGCTTCTAATAAAAGCTGTAAGAAGCTGTTTAAAGCTGATTAGAAGCTGTTAGAAGTTGTTTAGAAGCTGTTGGAATTTGTTTAAATCAGCTTCTAATAGAAGCTGTAAGAAGTTGTTTTAAACAACTTCTGTTGAAAGCTGCTTTAAACAACTTTCAACAGCTTCTAAACAACTTCTAGCAGCTTCTAATCAGCTTTAAACAACTTCTTATAAAAGCTATAAGAAGCTGTTTAAAGCTGATTAGAAGCTGTTAGAAGTTGTTTAGAAGCTCTTGAAAGTTGTTAAAAACAGCTTCTAATAAAAGCTGTAAGAAGCTGTTTAAAGCTGATTAGAAGCTGTTAGAAGTTGTTTAGAAACTGTTGGAAGCAGCTTACAACTTTCAACAGCTTCTAAACAACTTCTAGCAGCTTTTAATGAGCTTTAAACAACTTCTTATAGAAGCTGTAAAAAGCTGTTTAAAGCTGATTAGAAGCTGTTAGAAGTTGTTTACAAACTGTTGAAAGATGTTGAAAACAGCTTCTAACAGAAGCTGTAAGAAGCTGTTTAAAGCTGATTAGAAGCTGTTAGAAGTTGTTTAGAAGCTGTTAGAAGTTGTTTAGAAACTGTTGGAAGCAGCTTACAACTTTCAACAGCTTCTAAACAACTTCTAGCAGCTTCTAATCAGCTTTAAACAACTTCTTATAGAAGCTGTAAAAAGCTGTTTAAAGCTGATTAGAAGCTGTTAGAAGTTGTTTACAAACTGTTCAAAGATGTTGAAAACAGCTTCTAACAGAAGCTGTAAAAAGCTGTTTAAAGCTGATTAGAAGTTGTTAGAAGTTGTTTAGAAGCTCTTGAAAGTTGTTAAAAACAGCTTCTAATAAAAGCTGTAAGAAGCTGTTTAAAGCTGATTAGAAGCTGTTAGAAGTTGTTTAGAAGCTGTTAGAAGTTGTTTAGAAACTGTTGGAAGCAGCTTACAACTTTCAACAGCTTCTAAACAACTTCTAGCAGCTTCTAATCAGCTTTAAACAACTTCTTATAAAAGCTGTAAGAAGCTGTTTAAAGCTGATTAGAAACTGTTAGAAGTGGTTTACAAACTGTTGAAATATGTTGAAAAGAGCTTCTAACAGAAGCTGTAAGAAGCTGTTAGAATTTGTTTAGAAGCTGTTGGAAGTTGTTTAAAACAAGGAAAAAAATAGCAAGTTGACAGCACACTGAGTAGGCAGGCAACGCAATATACAATAGTGTTGGGAAGAGAAGGAGTGATCTAGAAGCCCTCTTCTTTCCCTACTATAAAACTCCTATTTCGCTTTTTTTCTTACATAATATTACACTTGACGCCAAAAATATAACTACATATTTTTTCTTACTTATGGCACTATGATTGCGTCTCATTGCCTATTGTGTTCAAGACTGCATGACCTGACACCTAACAAATCAGAAGCAGTGTCACTTATTTAGTTCTGGATTTGAATTACGTGACGCCCATTTTTGGCTTTTAAAGTTACCAAAAGACAATTCTTAAAAAACCTTATTTTTTGATACCGTTAATTTTGACTAAATGATAAACATGTTTATAGTTAGTTAGTTAGTTAAGTTCATGGTGTAGTTACGTGAGACCCAAAAATTTTATAATTTCCATTATTACGCTGTTATTTCGTTTCGTTGCAGTATTACCACCATAGGAAATTTTGATTCTCGAAGTGTTACTTTATTAAGACTTAATCAAATCGTGTTTATTGTGCTGAAGCTTTTATAGAAATTAAGATTTTTTTGAGAGACGTCCAAATATAATAAAATTTTAATAAAAATAAAAAAATTAATAAAATACCTTTCTTTAACCTTTTCTTTCCTGTCGTTACAGAAAGTTGCTTGATAAAAGCTTTGTTTTTGTCTAATATTTATTATTTTATAAGCTACTTGTTATCAGTTTTAATAACGTCAACTGATTGTTACGTGATGATTGTTACGTGGCAATACGAGAAATAAAGTTTAAATATTCAAATTTTGATAAACTCATCAATTTCTCGCTTTCTTCATTTGTATCAATCGTTCGTCTGAACGAATCTTAAGAGAACGACGCATCATTACTTTTGTTGACTGCTGTAAACATAAAAATAATTGCCGTACTTAATTTTAACATTTCACTGAGTGAATCTTTTGAACCAAAGCGAGTTATTTAATCTATCGCGCTTTCTTGAAAATTTTTCTAATAAAAAAATTTAGTCAAAAAAAATGTAGACGTCATTATACATTTATTTCTTAATAGGGGGAACAATACTGAGCAATTTAGTCGCACGCTTCATTCACCTGGATCAGTCGTTCGTTTGAACGATGATTTTGACTGAACGCGACCATCTCCACAGTGACACATTAGTGCCGCTCGACTGGATTGATTTTTTAAATGTAACTTTGTAGACAAGGAATCTGGTTGAAGATGCGAGGAATAGTTCGCAAACGTCCGAAATCGTGATGAATCGACATATTGGTCCCGGAAGTTTCTTTTTTACCAATTTCAAACAATCAATCAGTCAGCATATCCGTTTCCCATGCGCCCCCCCTTAACCGTCGTCTTTTTCGCAGTTCCCACAAAAATTAAACATTTTCCACTTGATTCAGTCCGACAATTAACACTATCAGAACACTATCGATCACCGCGACGATCAATCACTCCAGAACGATCATTAAGAAGGCGAAGCGGTGTCACGTTACCCCCCTCCGTCCCATCAACCCTTGCGATTCGCGCCACTTTTTTACCTGGCCGCTTCCGAAATCTACAATAATACTTCTTTATAGGTAAATGTAAAGAAAGAAGGAATATAAAAAAAAAAAAAAAACGACGGACGTGTTAGTTGCGCAATCTTCGGAGAGAAAACCAGCGGTAGCCAACGACACGTCTTCGGAACACATGTTATCGCCAGCAGTGGCAGCAGCGTTGATGGTGAAGAAACGACGCCTCTCGCTGATGTATTAAGTGGCGTGTTTTACAAATAATTATAGCCTGGAAACTGGTAAATTATTCTCGAGACCGTTAATCGATTGAGTTATTTTCAACGACGTTGGCGCTACGAACGTTTTAGAACTTCTGCTTTAACCCTTGTATACGGTTTTTTCTGTTATTTCCTTCTATTTTTAATATACTCAATCCGTTGACATGTGATTTACGGCCGTCTTATCGTTTATCTTCGTCCGGGACGGGGGCCGAGACAAGGACGGGGCGCCCTTTATACCTGTGTGTGTGTGTTTGTAGGGGAAAGTGAAGACTTTTTTACCTGACGCGGCTTTGAAATTTTAGAATTATGAAACCCAACGCCAGACAGACGGCGTTATTAAGGGATTTTTACCTAAAAAATTGATGTTTAATGTTTAAACAGTTTACCCCTTCTCGGGGGGCGCACTGTGGGAATGCGGTTCTATCTAAGCCTCCTCAATCCCAATGACTTTGAAGTTTTTTTAATAATGCATTTCTCTAATTTTTCTTGTTGAAATTTCAACACTGGCTCTAGCATTGTTGTCCCCAAATAAATTAGTCATTTCATTATATCTTATTATGAAATCTCAAAAAATCGTAAGGGTTGAAAAATTTGCAATTCCATTTTTTATTGAGGTTATAATTAAATCAGAATTATCTCTAAAAAGTCTAATTTATGCCATCACATATTCTTAAGGCACTTCCATTGGGGTGAAAGGAAAATAGGGTAAAATCCATAGAATTATATTTTACTGGCCATGACCCGAATGGGAGGGTGAATTGAAGGTAATATAAGGATAGTACCTTACAATTGATTATTCTTGTCTATTGAAGATGATTAATAAATTCTGACAATGTTGAAGACAACAGGTCTTCGACATTTGAGTAAACAATGGTGAAATGGATATCTTGGCTATTATGGTTTTCAAAAGTAATAATTTAAGTTACCCTTAACAGGACACAATTATGTAAAATAATAATATAAAAAATAAATTTGTTATAGAACATAACTAATGAAGATTTATATTAGACATACAGGGTGTCGCATTATTATATCGACACACTTCGGTTGGTTATAAAGGACAACAAAACAAACTAATTTGCAAACATGGGTTTATTGACAAAAATGAAAGACTTTAACAGTTTAATTATAAAACACTCTATATGCAGAAAAATGTTTCTTTATAATTGCAGTTTTTAACAATCACATTTAGAGTGTAACGAAGAGGGTGGAGCACAGCAAACAAATAAACCAAAGGGAAAATAATACCAATATGAAATTACTGTGAATAATAATTGACAATTACCGTTAGAAGACTCACGTAGGAGGACTTTTTACAAATCAATCAAATTAAAGGTTAGGTAGGGTCTAAATCAAAATAATTTCTTTCTATGAAATTAAAATTTGGATAGTCATCAATTTGAAATTGATGATTGAATAAACCAAAAAAAAAAAATTAAGGAAAAAGAATTTTTTAAAAAAAGATAGAGAATAGGAAAGAAAAGAACTGGGAAAGAGAAACAGCGATTGGGAAAAATAAATTAAAAATTTACCAAACAGTAAGTAATAATAAGCCTGAAGTGTCAATATTCGTCAAAAACTCACGTGGCTTCTTCTAGTCGATAAAGTAAAATGACAGGTAGAGTCTGAATATAACAAGCGATTCCCTCCCATGGCGTTGAAATTTGGAGTTATGAAATTGAAATTTTGCTGTAAGATTGAAAGAATAAAGGTATAGATTAATAAAAAAGCAATTAAAAAATTTAGAAAAATATAGAATGTACGAATAGAGAAAACAGAAAAGGATAACTTGCCAGTAACAGTGTTCACATCTAATTTGGTTAAAAAGAAATTCTAAGTTCCTAATTGCAATACTTTTCGCTGGAAGGATCTCTAAAATAATCTAGCTGACCCAGATTTTTGTTCCATGTAGCTTCTGAGCTTCTACGTAGAAGTGTCTGCTGCCAAGTTTTTGATATTTTACCTCGAGTCGTCTCCAACCTTCCTCCAGATTCTTGAAATCTCAATATTATAACCTGAAAATGAGTTTTTTTTGTAGTTCTGTAGAGTAAAGAGAATATATCCAAGAATGTCTATAGGTTGTATATTGCCATCCCAGAAGATTTGCCTCCTTGGTATGTTTGATGTAGAAGCTTTATGCTCATAGTATAGGTATTTCAATCACACAGCTTCTAAAAAGTTTTCTAAAGAAGAAGGGATACTTTTTAAACATATGTCACGTAGGACTAACAAAAGTAACTCGAGTCTATCGCTCGTTTTACTCTCGTATCTTACTAAGCAATAAACTCAAAAAAATTGGTCTTCTGATATCTATATCTCACTATAGTGATTGATATACTAACTGATTTCTCCTGTGTTCTGTCCAAAATCAATATAATAGACTCTAAATGCTATACATATACCTACTGGGTGTCCCAGCGCTACTGGGTCATAGGGCAAAGTATATTTTCTTAAATTATATCTTCTCAGATAAAATTAAGTACAAAAGAGTTTTTGGTTGTAGTACAAACAAAAACTCTACGCGGATTCTTAAAAGGAGGGGCATGCTTTCATGTAAATGGTTAGAAAGGCAATACTAAAAAAAGAAACAAAGTGTTGCTTTGATCGGAATTTGAATCTCGGAGCTCATGTTCGGAAGCGTCCCGATAAAAGCAACATTTTTTTTAGTATTAAGACTTTTCTACCCATAAATTTTATATGAAAGCGTGCCCCACCTTTTAAGAATCCGCGTGGAGTTTTCGCTTTTACCGAACTTTATCTGGGAAGATATAATTTAAGAAAATATAATTTGCCATGCTATTTCCCTATGACCCGGTAGCGCTGGGACACCCAGTATGTAGATCTTTTAATTAATTTTGATTCATTAATAAAACAGGCTCTCACAACACACAAACATTCTGTAAAAGTCTTCTTGAATCAGTTGTTGCAAGGTCGTATTAAATGCATTCTTTGCATCTTGGGTTGTGAGCTTGTGATTTGAGAGTAATTTTTTCATTTGTCTTCTCTCTCCACAAAGTAGACCATTAACATTTCTTGAGCCCTACTGTCTTTTAAAGAGGTTTAACTGACTGGTTTTAATGTCATTTTTCATGGATTCAGCTATCAGACACTGCATTAATCTAACATTAATATAATGGAAAGGTTTCAGTCAAAAGTACTCCGGATTGTAACTATCGCTCCTTGGCATAATATGCCAAACCGCATCATAGCTCGCAATCTTACACTCTCACAACCTTTTTTTTTACTTTAATTTTAAGGATGTACCGGGCGCCAATAGGAGCTAACCCGCCAGTGACCCTACTGAACCGCACCACCACTCCGGAACCGCTTTAGCATTATTTCAGGGTGGGGTCTGTCTTTTTCTTCTTTTCTCTTTTCCTAATTAATAATACACATAGAAATGAAACAGCAACATCTATTCAAACAGCAACTTTAATAAATAACTCGCAGAGCTTCTCCCACAGCTCTGCCACAACTGTCGCAGAGCTGTGATAACGCCCATCGACAAACAAAATCCACAAATATATATTAATTTTCACACAGAACCCCCTTTGAAAAGAAAAGCCGCGACCCCACCACCGTCACCGTCAGCTATAAAGCAATACGGCCCCCGTGTCAACCCACACAAAACCTGGACCACGACCCTCGCTGCCCACCGGAAAACCGCCTCCTACCACCCTAATTGACGCGTCCCTTCTTTCGTCCACTCTCCACAGTGGGTTTACTATTTCCCTCCTGTTGGGTTTGCTCACCAGCAGCACCCTCACCCCTAACTCCAACGCCGTGGCGCAAGCCGCCCGCACTCTCTCTGTCTTTCCCCTCTTCCCCAGCTCAATCAGCAAGTCTCCTGCTTGAGTCCTCCTGACTCCCCTCACGTGCGTCCCTCAGTCTTCTGGCTTAGCCTTTCCTCTTACGGCCCCCAGTAATTCCGCATAAGAGGACCCTTTCTGAACCTTCACCAGGTCGGCCTCCGGTCGCTGCTTTTTCTTCCCTGGTTGGCTCTCCTTTCTCCCCCTCCCTTGAGTCCTTCGCCTCCCTCCTTTGAGGGCCGACTTACACCCACCCATTCCCGCTATTCTTTTCCAGATCCCTCTGCCCCCCTTGACCTGTCCTCCCCTGCATGGGTTTCCCGTTGTACATATATATGTCGTAGTCATTGGGCGTAATGCGTCATTTCATGAAACGCCGGCAATCGGTGTAATTAAAATTGTTAAACTAGCGGTTTTAGGGCAAGGGAAAAGCACAGGGAAAGGTGAGGAGGATAAGCAGCACCAAATTCATAAATTGTCTAGTCTCCTCACCTCTTCCTTGCCCTAAAACAGCTAGTTTAACGATCTTAATTACAGCAATTGCCGGCGTTTCATGAAATGACGCATTACGCCCGATGACTACGACATATACCTATACTCACGTTCGTTGCTCCTCCGTGAAAGACGCACTCCAGCATTTTCCTGAGCCTCAGAGGGCTCATGAACTTGACCCTATGTATTGCCAGCTCCTTGTCATTTCTTGTCTTCTCCCTGAGCTCCTTAATTAGCCTAAACAGCCCCTTTTCCGTCCCATCAAGGGATACTTTTATCACCTTCCAACTAAGATCTAGGGAGAGAACTCCGCTCCCTCCCTAGATCTCAGTTGGACCGTTTGCTCCAATACTTCGACTTCTCCCTTTGCCTCCCGCAGCTCCGGAAACCTGTCCCCGTACCTTCTTTGGATATACTTCTCCTGGTCTCCTCCCTCCATAGGATCTCCCGCTGTCACCCGCTGCCACCTGCTGCCACCTGCTGCCACCTGCTATTACCTACTGTCACCTGCTGTCACCCGCTGTCAGCTGCTGTCACCCGCTGTCACCTGCTGTCACCTGCTGTCGCCTGCTGCCACCTGCTATCACCTGCCATCACCTACTGTCACCTGCTGTCACCCGCTGTCACCTGCTATCACCCGCTGTCACTTGCTGTCACCCGCTGTCACCTGCTGCCACCTGCTATCACCTACTGTCACCTGCTGTCACCCGCTGTCACCTGCTGTCACCTGCTGTCACCTGCTGTCACCTGCTGTCACCTGCTGTCACCTGCTGTCACCTGCTGTCACCTGCTGTCATCTGCTGTCGCCTGCTGTCACCCGCTGTCACCTGCTATCACCCGCTGTCACTTGCTGTCACCCGCTGTTACCTGCTATCACCCGCTGTCACTTGCTGTCACCCGCTGTCACCTGCTGCCACCTGCTATCACCTACTGTCACCTGCTGTCATCTGCTGCCACCTGCTGTCACCTGCTGCCACCTGCTGCCACCTGCTGTCACCTGCTGCCACCTGTTGCCACCTGCTGCCACCTGCTGTCACCTGCTGCCACCTGCTGCCACTTGCTGCCACTTGCTGCCACCTGCTGTCACCTGCTGTCACTTGCTGTCACATGCTGTCACTTGCTGTCACCTGCTGTCAACCGCTGTCACCCGCTGTCACCCAGTCACTCTCACAACCTGGACCCCAATTCTCGAGTTCGTGTGATGCCGTTGCCGTTCTCATGTGAACGGTGGGCGGAGATTAACAAAATTTGATTGCTTGCGCATGACCGACCGAAAAAGCGTATTCTCCAGTTCATACGATCATCTCATCGCCCGTTTTTCGTTGGAACTTGACATCCCATGGTGTTTGCATGTGAAGCTACCGATCGCACGAAAATATTTACAAGTGACCGCGGTGCTCGACTGCGCAGTGGATTATTATTGAATTAATAAGCAGATAACTAAAACATTCTTTACATAATTGATGATTTTAAAGTTACACGTGGCAATTTTGTTAGGTTAAAATAGTTATTTTTGTATCTAGTACGCGAAATGCCACTTTTGCGTTGAAGAATGAAAGTTAGTTAGGTTAGGTTTACCGAGGCAAAATATTCATTCGAGAACGCAAAAGCATTTTGCGTTCGAGATACAAACAAGATTTTTTTGAAAATTGCACAACAATTCATTTATATTTTTTTTATATTTTATTGTTTGAACCGTGTTTAAATTCAGACGGTTTTGGTGCGGTGTCTATCGTAACGGTAGGACGAAATAAAACAATAAAAATCAGTTGTTTTAAAAATTAGTTCTACTAATAATTATTCTAATTCGTGTTCCAAGAGTGTATAATTATTCAAAATGAGCTGGGTAAGCAAAGAAGAGCGTTTACCAGAAGAAGTATGTTATGTGTTTAATTAATAAAGTTATAAATGTAAGTTGAATAATTGACAAATTATTTTGACATTTGTTTTATGTTCTAGAACGAAAAAGACTTTGGCGTTCTAGAACATAAAAAACTCACTTTGTCAAATAAAAATTCAACGTCAATGTCAAATTTTGATGACAGTTTTTGAAAAATTGATTTTATAAATCTCTTCATGTTTAACCACATGGTTCAAGAGCTACCAAGAAATAACTGGATGGTATGGATGGTATATGCAACAATGGGCCCGAACCTATATAGAAGTAAATAGGATAATAAATCCAGTTCTAACTTACGCTCGCCGTCTACAGCAGCAAATTATTGAGCAACATTTCGTAGAATAAAATGTACATTTATTAAAAGCTATATTTATTATTCAATTTGATATGTTTATTATTTATTAATGAGATTGCCCAACAAATATTTTGTCCGACAAATTGTCTAACAATTTCTAGATGCGCGAAATTCAAATTCATCAAATCCTTGCTCTAGATTGGACAGTAGAATTGGCAACCGCGCTCATCCGCGCGTACGATGCGATCGTACCACCTCGACATCGGGTGGGTTCAAGAATACACGTTTTACCCACCATGTGATCGTGGTGCGGTGGGATCTGTCCCCATCACACGAAAAATCATCGCATCACGTAAACTCGAGAATAGACGTCCTGGTGAAGAACCTGATGAACCAACCAACTGGTCGACGGTTCCAGAGATATACCTACTCCATGCGAACTGCTAAGCAGATTTTCAAAATTTTTTCCCAGACACACCCACTTTCTTACAGATTGTGAACGCATGGGAATTCATATCTCACGTTACTACTTCTATGGTAGTTAGTACCATTTACTTATTGTAATATAAACTAATTACAGATTGTAAATAAATTTCGAAAGTTAAAAAAAATCTTTTATTTTTGCTGCTGGTAAAATTTTCTACCGTATCCATAGGTCGTCTGAGAAATGAAAGATGAAAGATCATTAAAGAACTTTCCATCCCAGTTTAAAAGATGTTTAACGTAACAGTGCGACCATTATGATTCAAAGCCTTATGAAGAGCAAACTTCTGAGATACTACAAAATGCTTCGATGTTTTTATTTTTTCTTAACAGGAAACAAGCTCTAAACTAATTTTAGAAATAATATAATATATGTAGTTTTGTATCTTAAAATAAAGAAATGTGTATAGATCATCAATTGTTTTTAGCTTAATTAATATTGATATGTACAGTACAGTGCCTATCAATAACTAAGGTACGCTGTTTTTTCTCAGTCTAAACCAACTCCAATTGATGGGAGAGAGCACCATTGCAGCCGGTCCATTCCAAGTTTATTGGCGGCCGTGCGGTCGGTGGTAGGTAACCATCAGGTTAGGAATTAACTTTAAACGGAATAAAGGCTTATTGCCCATGTACACTTAATAAATAGTAGATTTTAATATTTTTTTTTACAATTTAACGATAGATAACTATTTTCCACAAGCACCGTCAAAATACAAAACATTTACGCATCGCTGTAGATGGGTCAAGCCTGTTCCTACTAACCTGATAATTATGCATTTATGCATTGTAACTTGGATCCTACTGTACTTGGTATCGCTGTTACGTCACGCTCAGCAATCTCTACACTTTGAACTTTATTAATACACAGGTATTTTCAAAACTAATAATAGCAAGAAGTTGCTGTTTGGTGATATCTTTTTAGGATTTTTTTCTATTTCCTTCTTTGTTCACTTTTTTTTTGCAAAATTACAAGAATTAGAAAATGCATACAGGGTTTTTCAAACCGCCGGTACCTAAAAACATATTTCTAATAGAGTTACAGATTTGAAATTTTGTTGAAATAAACCTTAATTAAGGCGTAATATAGCGTCATTCCCTGGCTCGTAATTAATTTCATACGCCGTTGGAACGATATAAAAAGTGATCAGAAATTTTAAATATTTTTTTTCTTTTTATTACGTTCGTAATATCGCCAGGTACACGTTCATAAAAAAATTTTAAATTTTAGTTGAAGTGTCTCTAATTGTAATTTTAGGAAGTTCCTAAAAGTTTTAAAAAAATATGACAAGACGGCAGTTAAAGCAGTCAAATGTCCTGGCAATGACGCTTTGATGATTCATGGCTTAAAGGAGATATTTTCCAAGTAGGTAAAGCTTCAGTAAAAGAAAGAGCTACCAAACTTAGATGGTGGGTAGCCACAAAGGCACTTAGTAAACGAGAAATAGAGTTATCAAAAAAAACACCTTGAGAACAGAAATTTAAAAATCCGTGTAACTCAAAGCGGTTTGTTCCAATTACTTGTTGTCAATATGTCAATTTTAAAGATCGTGATCATAAGCTTGAAAAAAATCAAAGAAATATAGTGAATATTTCGATACAAAATCGCCATAAAAGTGAAAATTCACACGGAAATAAATTTGAAAAAATACGATACTGCCATCTTGTAGTGTATTAATTATAGTTTATTTCTTCCGATTTTCAAAATTTGAACTCTATTAGAAATATGATTTTAGGCGCCGGTGATTCGCTCAAAAAGACCCTGTATAGATAAATGTAAATTATACAAAATACAAGCAAGCTGTGGGCCTAGCAGTTGTTCAATAATTGATCAATTATCATTTTAATTCAAATTCAAGTTTAAATCAGTTACTTATTTATTAAGAAATTTGTCGTTGATTTCAGGCATTTTGCGTACGTTTAATTATTAAAACATATCTCAAAGCTAACCAAGTACCGTAAAGTGACCAACATTATTGACCGTAAGCAGCTATTTGAAATGGAGTTTGGAATGGTGTCACTGTGAAGCACATTGCTCATGCGCCACGTGCTTTCACTTAAAAAGAGTAAGTTGTTGAAAGTACCTAGTGGAGTTCTTACACGGTATCATTAATTTTGTAAACTTTTATAAGTTCTCCACTGTACCTCTACCTCAACATATACTATTATACTATAGAGTGCTCAAAGACCAAAGGTGTTGCATAACTTTTCTCATTTTCTTTTTAAGAAGTGGTGGTAAAATTTCAACTTTGACGAGCCATAATTAATTTTAAATCAGTATTTTAGACACCGAACAAGCGAGTGTCACTGAACTGAGTGATCACGTAAATTCGAAGTATTATTAACGTAATAACTTCCTCATATTGTTATTGAGTTCCTCTATGGCGTCATCCTAATGTCGGTTTGGTTCGATTAGGAAGTTGAGTGAAAAAGTGGAATTTCTCTGGCCTCTGTGTCGTTATTAAGTCATAAGTAAGCGAAAAAAGCGCGTTCGAGTGCCCACTCCGGGTGTTATTGACCTTGATACGTTAGTTCATTAGAGTTAGAAGAGAACGGCTCTGGGTCCGGCCCTGCAATCGCCCGCGAACCGTCAGGCCGCCGAATCCACATTTTGCTCGAAGAAACCGAATCGACCCGGACCGGGGAGATCGACCAAAACGAGTTTTTACATAATTAGAAACAAACGAATCTAGTTTTTTAGACAACCGTAATTAATTTAAACAAATTGTTGTTCGAGGCGAATAAAATTATGATCTTTGTGTGCCGATATAGCAAACGTCAGAAAGCGGAACTACTGATGCTGAAAACAGATACTGAGAGAAAATTTCCCAAATTAATAATAACCAAATCCGGGAGTTGTTTGTTCAATAGTGTCGTTCACGAACGATTCTTTCAATCAAATCTTGGAAGATGCCAAGCCAACGAACGGTTCATTAAAAATTATTGCCGAAATCCTCAAGATTGAAAAATTGCGAATCGAGTCTTTTTGTTGTTAAAATTTCTAAAAAACACTTGAAACCCTTAAAAAAATAATTTGTAACGTTCGGTTGAACGACCTTTGGTGACTCGAAATTCCCGGTTCTATAAAAATAGTTATGGCAACCCTTCCCGGTAGCGCGACCATATTTCTGGAAAAAAACTCCCCTTCCCTAAAAATTAATTAATTACCCGACCACCCTCTTACACGTTGACGCGCCTCTTATTTTAGATGGAAAATTAACGTCTGGTTCTCACGCAGTTGGCGGTTTGTTGTGCGATTTTCAGACGTTTACCGCTTGTTCGACGTGAAAGGGGAATTTTTGCCGTTCCACCCTCCGCCTCTGATTTACGTGGGAGTTTTGTAAACGAGAAGCGGAAACAAAGATTTGAAAAAATCGACGACAAACGGAAACGGCCGCTTTAAAAGACGACGGGTGAAATATGGAAAATTGGAAAACGCCACCACGTGCGTACAGTTTGCGGGGGAAATCGGGGGCGCGTGATTAATAAAGATATATTTGGGGATTTCGCGTTGTTATGCTTTCTGACGTTATCTGATTGTTAATAAAACGCCGTTTTATTGCTTTGTCGGCCGTAATTCTCGTCAAAATTATTTTTAGTGATCTTGTCACAGAATTTTCCGCTTTGGCAAATTATCGAAGAATGAAAAACTCGTAATTTTTTTTTAAAGAAACTTTTACGACGATTATGGACGAATTTGGTCAAACGAATAATTATCGCGATTTCACCGTTATTAATGGAAAAATTACAAAACGATCCGATAAATCCAGTTTGCCAGACGATTTTGTACTCGGGTTCGGGCAATCTAACACTTGAATTAGATAACTGCGAGAGCCACTTGTCTGGGCTCTTGAAAACTTCTAAATTAGTCGTGAGATAATTATCGTAATCCATTAATAAGAAGAATCAATTCTGTCTCGGCCACATTTTTAACGAATTTTGATAAAAAAACAAACAGTATGAGTGACAGTTGTATCCATAAGCGTGATTAAGGCTACAAGGTTTCTATTTCATAATTAACCTTTGATCACGACAAGTATTCCACTAAACCGAAACAGAACATTAAAAGATTCTATCAAATAACTTTTCGAGAATTGTAAGAAATTTATTTTTCATAATAATTACAAAAAACTAGAAGGCTCACGTTTTGCACTTCCAATCGCTACCTTCTATTCATTTTTAATTCTGAGAAGTAATAAATAACTTTATTATAATCATAATTTAAAAAATAAGAAATAAGCTAGGTACTAACTTGACGGTTAGGTCATCAAATCGATATGTACCTTAAATACTAATTGTTAACGTGAGAGGATTACATTATGAGATTTATTGTATCTAATCTAACAAACTAATTGCATAATATATTCGTTTTTGTTGCATTTAGTTGGTGAAGAAATTCGACTAATTCGCGATGGTTCAGTTTCGACTTGTGGAAACTGTAGTGAACGGCGTTCCGATTTTGATTCTCTTCTTTAAATTGCTCTGAAATCCGCTGAATTATTGGTTAAGGTTAAAATTAATTCAAAATGCGTCAAAGTTAAATAGTGATGTGTTTATTAAAACAAATTTATAACTAACAAAAATCTCCAAAATTAAGCAATTTGCATAAATATTAATAACTTAAGGTAATTAGGTACGCTTGGGCTACCTTCAGTATCTGTTATTGTGATGCTTCCAAATTTTAGTTTAAGTTTTTAGACACAAATTAACTTTTCGCGATTTGAATGATATTCGTCAAAGTTCAGAAATTTTACAATTTCCCATTGATCTCGAGCAATAAGAAGTTTTTGAATAAATAGAAACTATAACTATAGATTTTCATTTTAATTAAATACAGTAAGGTAATTTTTTGAGTAAATTGAGATCTAGAAGTATTAAATTAACATATTTTTACTTAAATTTGCTAAAGTTTATGTTTTAAATTTGTCTAGTTATAGACAAATACCTAAGCAGTGAATCCCGTAAAGTTTAGTTAAAAAACTAATTTTGGTCATTTGGGTGGGTAACTTTTTATCTGTCCATTTAGACCGGTTTAAAATTAAAACTTTCTTAATAAATCCGAATGTTTTTGTTAAAGAACGATCTGTACACGTTTTACTCGTGTCTCGGTCTAGAAGAGCAAAATCGAGCAAAATTAATAAATTTATTTTACTATTTTATAACATGTATACCTAGGTATTATGCTCTTTTTTGTTAAAAGACTTTCATTTACCTGTTTGAACGTTTCTTATCTTCAATTTTTATTTTCATTTCCTAATTGTTATTCTTTATCTTTATATTTATCTTTACTTTACATCTTCATTCTCTCTTCTCCCTGTATCTTTGTCTCCCTTACTTTCACCTTCATTCTTCTTCTTTAATTTTTATTTTTAGGTACATTTTTACTGTTATTATTATATCTTCATTCTACGTCCTTTATAGTACGTTGTTCATCATTTTTATTCTTTAATTTGTACCTAGTTCTCATTCGTTATTTTTGTTAATAATTTTTATATAAGTACACATCTTTACTTTTATCTTTATCGTCATTCTCCGTCTTTTATCCGTCACTCATCATTTTAGTTTGTATACCTGCTCTATTCCTCAATCGTTATTTTTATCATTCATCTTTACTTGACATCTTATCTTCATCACCGATACCACCTTCATTCTCGCTATCATCTGCATTCTATTTTCATACTTTTTCTTTTATTGTTCTTTTTGCGTTTTTTCCAGTTGCTCTGTTTTCTTAGACTTCTAACTATCATTCATGTTCTTTATTTTCATTTTTTGTCTCCATTCTTCATTTTTAGCCTTATCTTTATTTTTTATTTCCATACTTTAGTTTAAATTATTTAGTTTCATCTTTAGCCTTCATTTTTATGTTCAAGCTTTATCTTCAGTTTTTGCTTTTTATCTTTGCTTTTATTTTTAATTTTTATATAGGTACATCTTTACTTTTATCTTTATCGTCATTCTCCGTCCTTTATTCGTCACTCATTATTTTATTTTGTATACCCTATTCCTCATTCGTTATTTTTATCATTCATCTTTTCTTGACATATTCATCACCGATACTACCTTCATTCTCGCTATCATCTGCAGTTTATTTTCATACTTTTTCTTTTATTGTTCTTTTTTGCATATTTTCTAGTTGCTCTGTTTTCTCAGACTTCTAACTATTTCACTCTTATATTTTTCTTGTTCCAGCACCCGTATTGAATATCTTTTCCTTCTTAATAAATTTCCATTTTTTATTTCTACTATCAGGCTTCGATTTTTACCACAATTATTCATACTTTAACTAGCTCTTATAATCTGACATTTTACTTTCAATTTTTTTCTCCACCAATTTCTTCAGTCTTTTTTCAAAATTTCTCTTAATTCTTTTTCTTGCTTGTAAACTGCTCACAGTCACTTCTTTGGCTTGTCATTCTCATACCTTTCAATTTTCAAACATTAATGCTCTTATTTTTGTTAGTTCCTCTACTTTTCTGATTTCTGATTCTCAATTTCTTCACTTTCTTTTTTTTAAAAATAAAAATTTCTAATTTTTCGATCTTTTCTAAGTAAATCAAGATTCAGAGACTTGCAAAATAAAAACATTTTTTTCAACCTGTTGGTTTTCGAAGAGAGAAGTTTCTGACGAAAATCTAATTTAGGACATCCTCTTCGAAATTGATGGCAAATTTTCTTTTAAGTTGATCAAGAACTAGAAACTTAATGCAAAATACTTTTTAAGTATTTATTGTCATTATTAAAAAATCAGAAATTTTTGTGATTTTGCCATTTTTTTTCTAATCACATTTAGCTAAAGAAATTTAGAAACTACTTCAATTATTTTATATTTTCAATATTTGAATGATACAGAGTCGTAAATTTTTCTAAATAAATTAATGTCAACCATCGTAAAAACTAAGACCTATTATCGTTTTTGAAAAGATGAAATCCAAATTGCTCCCTCAAAATTTTTACATCGAGTCCATCATTCTTTCCAAGTTAATTATTCTGTCTTAATTAATTAAGAAACTATAAGAAAGAAAATAATTTTTTCAGTATATTGTCCAAAAAACAAAAATTATAACCAAAATCATCAGGTCTGGAAACTTGAAATCAAAATAATTTTGACGACATTCAAGAGAACAGACTTTTTAAATAATAACAAGCTTTTCGAAATCGAATAGAGTCATAATTTCAAAAACAAAAATTAAATTAAATTTTCAATATTATTAGTTGTTAATTTCAAAAATCAAAAATTTCTTCCATCTCGTCTTGGCGCAGTCAATAATTGTAATTTTAGCGAGGCGAGTCCAGTTGGAATCAAGTGGTAATTTTCCGGGAATCGCCTCGCATTGTCGCGACGTGTGACGTCGAGAAAGTTGCATTTTAAGCCTTTCCTCTGTGGAACGTTTCGGAGTCTGCACCACTTCCGGTTCGATTAACCCTTTCCACATCTGTAATGGATGAAAAAACTTATCAAAAAAATTATACTTTATAAAATATACCATATGTCGGGCGTATTCTTGAGGGAACGCATTAAAATAAGTGTGAGTGGTTTTATTTTTAAAATGCATGCAGTGCCAGGAACAGTTTTGCGGCCCCCCTTCTATCGGACTAATTATCGCGCGAGACAACCGTCCAGATAACCTTCAAGTAATTATAATTTTTGGTATTGCAAATTTTAGGAAATTATAACAAATTCGAAGTGTGCGGGCGATTAGATAAAAACGGAAAACAATTTCGGACGATTCCAGCGATCGAGAAGGCGCTCGACAACTTTGAAACGAATCAAAACTTTCTTTCCAATTTTGCAAAAACTTTTGATAAAAATTATCGAATTTACATTTTTATCGATTTTTTTTTGCCAGTAAAACTTCGTAGGTAAGCAATTCAGTTGTCTCCGGTCGTAATTGAGCAATTGTTTTTGGTTATCAGAGATGTTGGGGTAAGTCCAATTATTATCAAATTCGTTTCGGCTCCAGAAGTGCGATGATACAGATATCACGGAACTCTTGCCCGGGTCATTATCGTGGCGGTTGTTATTACGGTTTCGTCTCTTAACATGGCCACAAATAACTAAAACAATAGAACACGGTCGCAGAACCGGTTTCTATGTGTATTATAATTGCTCCAGAAAAATGCCTCGGATATAGTCTATAAAATTCGAAACAAGACATTGATTATCAACAACTGCAGTCGCCGTTTCGTGGTGGAACGTCCGAGTCAGCGGTGGAGGTTCAAGAGAAAATTATCCCACTTCTGACGTTACATTTTCATTACCTAAGTCTGGGCATTCGGCAAAACTTTGAATAATAATTGGCTGGACCGTTTGTTTGGACGCGTGTACGTAACGGGACAAATCGGATTGTTTTGTGCGGGGCCCGCGGGAAAATGGCAACAAACTCTTGAAATTAATCTAGAAACGTGAACTGGTTTGCCCCGAAACGAAGGAGTTTGGTACACGAGCATAAGGTGATTATCTGGAGGTTTGCCGCAAAAAAACTGTGCCACTTTCCAAATTCCTAATGTTTATGATTTGATGGAGATGAAGCTGAAGTTGTAATTAGGATAACATGTGCGGTAATGGGCGATTCTTGGACAGGTGTCAGACTGTTGGTAATGTGGCATTAAAAGAAACCACACTATTAAATTGAGCAACCAAGGATCATTTTTAATAAACTGATTTTTAAGTTTGGACAGGAAAAGAAATTATCCAAATATGCCTACTGCTTGTAAAAGCTTAGCGAACAGTAGGTTTGCACATTTAATAAAAATACAATACGTAATCTCTTCTTGAGACTATTGTAGTGCGTAACTATATCTTTTTTCTCATTTCACATGTATTTTAAATTTTTATTTAATACCTATCCCTATATCTGCTAAGAATAAAAAAGTTACAAAGAATTCTAAAATTTTTGAAATTTGCTTATTCCAATAAGTATAACAAAGGTAACAAAAAATTAAGCATTCACACACAATCTTGCAAAATGAGTATTAGTACATATGTACGATGCTGTCTTTTTTATTACATTACATTATTAAACAAATTTTTGTTTTTGGAAAATGCAGTGGCGTATCATTTTTTCATTAGAAATAATTACGGTGACATGGGACGCCACTGGTTAAAAATAAAAATTTGTTTTTTAACAAAAAATTTGTTTCTACACCTAATTTACCTACATCTACAAAGCTTAATACAATATCAATTGTAGTTTCGGAAATATTTAAAAAATAAATTAATTAAATAAAAATTTATTCCCCTGTATATCAAAAATAACGCAAAAACGGGCCTATGTTTATAAAACTTTTTATCTTAAAATTATACACAATCTACAGATTAAACGCTCTTCAATATTGACATTCAATTATGAAACACCCTGTACCTACAGGGTATATGCATAGACACTTACATTAAACGCTGGCCTTAAAGTGCCGTCAAACGGCTTATTGTTGAAGTGCTGTTAATCCATATGACGGCACTTCAGTGTGTTAGAACAGGGAAAAAGATTAGAAAAGTTCTTTTCAAGTAGTGCTTTTTAAAAAAAAATACAGGGCCCTAAACTGACCTTGCGTAGAACTTTTTTTTGCAAAAAAAAAAACATTGTTCCTAAAGAAAATCGAACCTGGGACCTCTGCATTCGCACGCAATCTCGCTTCTACGGTTCTATCAGCTCGCTGGTTGTTGCGTGTTCAATCTTTGTATTGTCTTTCTTTCCGTGATGACATCACTTGCGTTTTGCGCGCGCATTAACGGAACTTTAACAGGAAACCGTTTGACGGCACTTTAAGTACAATGTACATTAAAACATCGCCTCATAAGATGCATCGGTCCCAATAAGAAACCTTGCGGAACTCCGGTTTCTCGCTTCAAGTCTTCGTAATTTCTGTCCAATGACCATAAGCTTATAGTGGTCTTGATTTTTGATATTTTTAAAAAGTATATTGATGCTGGTTTTTTTTGCAAGGACAAAATTTTAATTGAACAATAGAATCCCAACATTAATGAAAGGCAATAAGACTTGATGAAGAGAAGATTACGATTTTGCAAGGGGTTCTAATGAGATTACAAAATCGCGGTTGTTCTTTTTGTTTTATTTTGGACAAAATTCCCAAAGTTTCTGTTTCATTAGCAATGCGGGTATTGAATTCCGACCGCCATCCATCCATATCGGGCCATCATCTGATAGGTATGTAACTACGTACGCGTTCAATAGGCTGTATCGGTGCCATAAAGAGATTACCAACAATGATTTTGGATTTTTTTCCGTGAGTATGATAGGCGTGAGCGAAGAGCTGAGTCATGTTCTCTCAGTCCCGCCGGCTTTCGACCTCACCTCCGCGCCCAAAACGGCCCGTTCTCCCTAAAATCACCGAAATTGCTCCACAAACTACAATAATAAGATGAGGAGGAGAGAATGGGAAAAAAAAGCAAAGACAAGGCCCGAACAATAGCGAGATGAATGACATGCGAGGAAAAAATCCGGGCGGGGGCACAAAAAGGCTTATATTAACAATTATAATACATGATTGGAACATTTTAACAAAAATATACCTATAAATCGAAGAAATTCCGTTTCGGTTTGGGTACACGTCACGATTTGAGACGGAAGGAGACGGAGATATAGGCGGCGATGGTGGGTGGGAAAGAGGGACGAGATGCGGCGGTCGCGGCGGCCGCGAGCCGATGGCCGCGCTATGAATATCTCGATAAATATCTCCGAGATGACTTGAATTTTCAATACATACTAATTATCTTTTCGATCAGATAAGGAATATTCATTTGAAAAGGAATAAAATCCAAGTCGGTTGAAAATGTTTAAAACCTCTATCAAAAATTTATGACAGCTCCATGTATAAAAACTAAACAATATCGATGAACCTGCGCTTATACGGACGGCTTTTTAGGCAAATGAGGCGATGGCGCGTCCGCGAACATGGGAAAATTGCCAGGGAGCAATTTTCATCGACATCGACACTTCTAACGCTGGACGATGCAATGATTGCTAGATTTTACTATAATTAATTTCTCTATTATAAGAAATTCGTCAATTGAACATTGTAGATGTTATCAGGTGGGTTGGTCCAGTTGATTAGGTAACTAATGGTGAAACTAGAATCGTAATAACAAGAGCTTCTTTTGCTTCTATAATCGCCACTTACCTCACGCTTTTTATTAACGAAACAAATCTACAGGACCTGAAAAAAATTTAGTCATGCAAATTATCGGGATTTATTATATACGGGGAATTTTCAAAAATTAACTTTTGCTTCATGACTGTTGAATGCCTGATTCTGATCTCGAGATGTAGAAATTACGTTTTGACTACTACTTCAACTTTTCCATTCCAAATTTTTAAGTTTTTAATGGTGTCAATGAGACAAATATATATATTTGTCTCATTTGACTTTGATACCTTTAACAGTATACTGTTAAAGGTATCAAAGTCAGAAAATATTTTAAAAATCAATAACAATAAAAACACAAAAATTAGTTTATTATAACTCTGTTATCTCAAAGTCTATGTCAGAAGATTTTGAAAAAGAAAAAGATGCCAAAAAAATTGAACATTATGCGTAGAAACAACTTAATCAAAAAATACATAGAAAATGTTTTAAAACAGACATGAAGAATCCAAATAGGTCCTTGCTTAAAGATTTTAAAAAAAGAGAAAAAATCAAGTTTTAAGAATTCAACATCGTAAAATGAGAGAAATGCTGTTAAGGAAACTGAATTGAAAAAGAGAGGAAAATTAATATTTAAAGAAAGACATGGGGAATCAAAATTAGCTTGTTTTGAGACAGAGAAATGGTCCAAGAATTTTGAGAAATTAATATTGCAAAATAAGACAAGTATGTACTATTGAGAAAACTGAAGTGAAGATGACAATAAAGAAAATTGCAAAGAAAATGTTAAAAAAGAGGCACTAAAATACAAAACTGTTAGTCATTTGCAAAAGATTATGAAAACAAAACTGAATCAAAGTATTTTAAGAAGTCAATATCATAAAATATAAGAATTATTAATGACTAATAAATAAATGAAAGTGAAATTAATCTACCATACAAGATTTTGAAACAGAAAATTATTCAAAAAATTATTTTAAGAATCTAATGTGACAATAAAAAAATACTATTAAAGAAACTAAAATAAAGAAGATAATGAAAAAAACATGTGGAAAAAAATTGGTTTTTTAAGAATCTCATAAAAAAAAATTATTTTAAGACTTCTAATTATAAAATACAGGGATATTTGTTGATTTTACTGAAGTAAAAAATATATTATAAAAATATATGTAGGTATATCAACAATCTTTTATCAAATTTTCAAAAAAGAAAAGGATTAAAGTAAGTATTTTAATAATTTAATATACAGGGTGTTTCAACGAGAACCTCCGGTGCCAAATTGCGTATTTCCAATGGAGTTAAAAATTTAAAATTTGGCGGAAATAAACTATAATTAATGCACTACAAAATGACATTATCGTTTTTTTCTTTTTTTAAGCGGTGAAAGTTTTCACTTTTGATCGCGACTTTATATCGAAATATTTATTTCATCTCTTTGATTTTCTTCAAGCTCATGATCACGACTTCCAAGATCGATAACGAGTAACTGAAATATTTTTATATCAAACCGTTATTGAATTACATGGATTTTTAAATTTTAGCGCTAAAAGAATATTTGATTGACAGCATGACAGCTCTGTGGCCCTTTACTTAGCGGGTAACCACATTAGGTTTTATAATGGTCTTTGTACTGCAAAGATCTTTGAGTAGGTACCGCTTTTAAGTCATAAATAACCGAACCGTTTAGGCGGTCTTTGTCATGAAATTTGACTACAGTACAACTTCGATAATCCGGAGACGCTTTAGTTCGGACACTCCAGTAATTCGGACGCCTTTGAAGTTTGGACACTTTAGGAATTTTACCTCTATAATTCGGACATTTGGACTTGTAAATGAATCATATTTACGACAACAGGGGGAAATGAAGAATAAAATGACTCTGAAGCTGTAGTTGACAATCTAACAGACAGAGTTAAACATTCAAAAGCAGAAAATATTTACAAAAAGAAATTGAACACTTTTTTAAAACTACATGAGTACATACCTACATACATTATAATAAATACATGAATAAAAAATCGAGGAAGTAGTGTAATAATTTGATATTAAAGGCATTTAAAGGGTTAAAAAATTATACTTTAGTAATCCGGACAATTTCGCTAATCCGGACCCGCCGAAATTTATATCTGTCCGGATTATCGAAGTTCTACTGTATCTACTTTAATAAAAGAGTCGTGTCATAAATTTGTCAAAATCCCGCAAACTTCTTAAAAACACAATTAGCGATACTTTAACTACAAATTTCAAATTTTTAATATTACCTACGAACATAATAATAATAAAAAAATATATTGAAAATTTCTGAAAAAGCACTTTATGGCGTCCCGGCCGCGCAGGGAATTAATTATGGCCCAAACAACGACGCCACATTGTAGCGCATTAATTAAGTTTTATTTCTGCCAAATTTCAAATTTTTAACTCCATTGAAAATACGCAATTTGGCACCGGCGGTTCTTGTTGAAACAGCCGGTATGTAGTAAAATAAAAGAATAACCGATAAAGAATCTGAAGTAAAGAAGAAGACGATAAAAAATTTAAAAGGAAAAGATACAAAATGAGAAAGAGTCTATTATGAGGGATTTTAAAAAACAAAAAGAAATTCAATACAATACCAAAATAAGAGAAAAGCTGTTGAATAAAAATATATAGAAAATGTAAAAAATATGAAACCAAACTAATTTATGATAAGCAAAAAGATTCGAAAAAATAAAAGTACTAACAAGAGTTTTACGAATTCAATACTACAGATTTGAATAGATTTTATCGTTTGCATTTTACTAGTTAAAGGCAAGCGAATGAAGCAAATATTTGAAGAATTGAAATTACTTTATCATTGGCAATTTTAAAACCGAAAAGGAGATTAAACTATTTAAAGAAGATCACAAAATGAGAAAAAAACTATTAAAAATAACTAAAGTAAAAAAATTATTGAAGAAGACATTAAAAAATTTTTATAAAGAATTAAAATTAAACATCATAAAATATCTTAAAATTCTGAAATAAAAATACATTATAAAAAATCAAAGTTAAGTTATTATAAAAATTTTTAAAAAAGTAAGAATTAAAAAAAATGGATTTCAGTGTGTTATAAAGTTAACTCACAAAACAAGAACAATACTGTTGATGAAGTAAAGAGAACATTGGAAAAAAGAATCATAATAAAATTAGACTATTAGGACATTTTGAAAAGAGAAAACGATCAAAGAGAAGACAGCAAATGAAAGCGGATAAAACAGACATGTAAAAAATCAGAATTTGACTCCTCTCACCAAAGAAAAGAAGAAGAGATCAGAACATTTCAAAATTCGATATTAGAAAGTATGAAAAAACTGTTGAAGAAAAGAGGCAGTAAATAAAATTAGTGAACAAAACATGAAAAATCAAAATTAGTCTGGAGGAGATAATTTTGGAAAAAAAAGTTAAAGTGTGTTAATTCAAAATCACAAAATGAGTAAAATTTTATTAAAAAAACTGAAGTGAAGGCGACATAAAATACAACTGAATAGAGCAGATATAGGAATAATGAAAATTACAGTAGATATCAGAAAAGATTTTGAAAAAGAGAAGAGTTCAATTATGTTTTAGGAGAAGTTTTAAAGATAAAAATCAAGGAGCTAGTGAGTAAAATCGAATTGATTTCACTGGTTTTACATAAATGGTCTTCATTTCTTTTGAGATTTACAATGGAAGCAACACCCAACACAAGCTCGTAGAACAAACTGGGACCGGCCCCCGGGTACTTGTTAAACTGTTAAATCACGAAGAAACCACAAATCTTGAAGAATTATAGGACCGATCGTCCGTAGTAAACCCCTTAATTTACATAATCAAGAAATAACTGACGCGTTTTAGTTTATTATTCATTACTATTATCTTATTAATTAGCGAGAAATGGGCGTCGAGAATTTTTATGGCATGTAGCAGTTCGACCTACGCCAGCGCACATTTATTCATTCGGTCGACCTGGTAGCGCCAACAAGAAGCTAAAACCTAAATCGACATCATTATAATCAAGCAGCACATTGATCCACAAAAAACGTTCACCTCCCTAAAGAGAGTCGAGAAAATACGTGTAAAAATCGGAAAAAAAATTTTAGTAGAAGACGCGAAATTAGTCGACGCCACTACCCTTTGCCGCCCTTATTGATGGCGACAAGTCGCGCCCTACCTCGTTAAATTCCGCTCCCGAACAATCGGCGAGAATCCGAGAAACGTCCCGAAAACAACACGTCGAACTACATTTTAAATGGAGGAAATATGTTTGGAAGCGATTAAGGCGCGTTTTTTTTTTATTTCCAATAAAGTTGTTTGGTGTGCTGTAGTGCTGAAGAAACGTCCCGCGTTTCCAGAGAAACCGGTCATCACGTCATCGCACACCAAACCGAACCCCGAAGCATCAGCGAAACGACGTCGACAACATGGAAGGACGTGGGCGAAAAATCCAACAAATCGGACTTTATTTAAAGTTGGAGGCTTATCTGTTTTACCAAGTTCATTTGTCTTTTTTTTTGGACGTGGAAGAAAAGAGACAAGAAAGGTTGAATCTAGTCGGTTACGGCCAGAAGGATTCAATTAATTGATTTTTTTATGTTTTTCCAGGAGCTTTTTCGAAAATTGTCGTCAATACTTAATTTTTTCTTGTTTCTTGTTGACTTTGCGCCATCAACTTGTTAAAACCGTGCGGTAATGGAGCCTATCAGTTCCACTCGAGAAGTTTCAACTTTTTTTCTTGGGCAATTTGTGAAATATTTCGAGAATTCCGGAGCGCGCGGTCAATAATTAGTGAAAAGATTTAATCACGTGTCAGCTGACTAAGCAGAAAATTTCCAAACTTCTTCACACGCCGCCTCGTCCAGAATCTGAAGACGGAAGAAGCAGAGGACGCGAGAAACAAAAAAACAAAATCCTTAAAAGCTTCTTCTGTCCGAAAGGGTTTCGTCGGACGCGTTTCTTGGCGGGCAAGGGGGGTGGTGAATACTCGAAACACACAATCGCCCACTGCGATGTAATAAGCGCGGTCGTGGCTCTTTTGTTTTCGAGAGAAACATCGGGAAAAAATAATTGAACATCGAACATTAATAACGACTCTAACCTGTTTCCCTTTCAAATATCTGATTATGAGCGGTTTTTTCGTTGTGTCTGTCGTGGTTTCGATTTTTATGGCTGTCGGGGACTATAATTTCGGAATTCGATTTTTAAAAATTCTACTCTATATTTATGTTGGTACGTGATAGCATTCGTCGACGGAGCGGGCCATCACATTCACATTTTCATTTTTTTCTTCGCGCGTAATTTAACAAAGACCGGACCTAACCGGGTATTAAAGACTTTTTCGCGGGAGGGATGGCGAGGAGGGAGGAGAGCGACAGATAAAGGATAAAGCGCGAGTTAAACGCGAAATTTATTCATAGTTACTGGGAAACATTGAGGCTGGTCGCACACAAGATGCGTGTTTCTCTCTGACTGATCGCGATCATTTCGCCTTTTAACTTTAATTAAACGGACGGCTATGGAGGCTTTATCTGGCGGGCGACTTATGTGGCGCAATGCCTCAAAACGACCGTTGAACGCCATTATTACCACAATTCAGCTTAGTAAAAACGTTAATTAAAAAATGGAAATTTTTATGCTATTATTTCGTTTCTTCCTTTCCCTCCTCTTCAACGACACGAAATAGCTACTTTTAGAAGTCTTTGGTCATGTTTGAAGCGACTAACAGAACTGACAAAAATTCGTCTCTCTGTGATTTTAGAAAATACATTTGTGGAAACAGGTTCAAAAACTAAAAAACTTGAGCTCTCTCACTTCGTAAGGATGACTCTTTGCTCATTTTTAAAGTTGTTCTTAAAAAACTTTTTTCCTATTGATTAAGGCGTTAAATATAATATCTTTGCAGAGTCTTGAGATTGTACAGTTTGATTCAAATACTACAGAACTGGAGTTGGGAGCTATTATTTTATACTTGTGTAATGTTGACTCTTTGCTCAACTTGAAGACTTTTAAATAAGTGCTGCTTTTCTACTATTATATTGAGGTGTTAAAGATTTCTTTTAAAGAAACCAGAAAGCAAAGCGTTTTTAAAAATGTACAGTTTGTTTTCACAACTAAGAAGCTTAGGTTGAAAACTTTTATTTTTATTTTTGTGTAGGTAGAGTGGACTTTGCTCATTTTCAAAGACATTAGATAAACGTTATACAAATATCCGTTTTAAAATACTATATCTACAACTCCTTCCTTGCTTTAAATAGAGAGTGTGCAGTTGGTGTCGTGTTAAAAATTGTTCTCCAATTGGTGTCAACAACGAAGGAACATGACATACAAACTTTTATTTTAATCTCTACGCAATGTTGGTTTTTTCCTCTTTTTTAACGCAATTAGAAAAATACTTTAATAAAAACTGCATTTTTATATTGATTAAGGCATTAAAGATAAGGACTCGACGGCTAGTCGTTTTAGAAAGTGTACAGTTGGATTCAACAACTAAGAAACTTGAAAATTTCCAACGCAAAACGATCTTTTTATCCAGAAAAGATATTCTTTGTTACAGAGTAAGGGTGTCCTCCAAACTATGTTTTCCTTCTCCAGTTCTTTCCTTCTAATGCTACCTATTAAAAAGGTATTTCTCAAACTTTAGTTGGAAGCATTAAGAATAACTTGACAGGAATAAAACAATTAATATTTTTGAGAAATTTGTGGTAAGTTTCAAAAATTAGAAAACTTTTGTTAAAAATTTCTACTTTTACTCTTTTTAAGTCTTAACAAGAAAAGATAAGATTAACAATAGCTAATAAATTTATATACAACTTCAACAAAGATTGCGACTTAAGCTGGAAGGTACAGGCTACAACGACGTAACTTTGAAAACACAAACAGTAGGTACTTTTCTTGAAGATTGTTCAGTAGGAAATCAATTGATACTTAAAGCTCCATTCATACAGCAGTATGAACCAACAAATACTATGCATATTCCTACTTAAAAAGTAAATTGCCAACCAAAACTCTTTTAGAACTTAGACCATTACCATAGAAGTAGTGTAGTAGTGGGGGTATGGCCTATTTTTATAACATAACCTCACTTTTACGGAGTGCGGAACTAACCCATGACCTAACCTCACTTTTAGATAGTGCGGGACTAGCCCTTCATAACCTCACTTTACGTAGTGTATGATTGGCCCTAGATATAACCTCACTTCTAGGTAGTGCGAGACTAGCATGAGCCAGTATCGCGAGTAGTGCGAGACTAGCATGAGCCAGTATCGCACTACCTCATAACATAACCTCACTTTTACTTAGCGCGGATTTTGGGCCATTGTGGCCCTCCAATGACTTTGAACTCTCGAGGATTTATCCAAAACTCTTTTAGAACTTAGACCATTATCATAGAAGTAGTGTAATAGTGGGGGTATGGCCTATTTTTATGACATAACCTCACTTTTGCGGAGTGCGAAACTAACCCATGACTTAACCTCACTTTTAGATAGTGCGGGACTAGTCCCTGACATAACCTCACTTTTACGTAGTGTGAGACTGGCCCTAGATATAACCTCACTTCTAAGTACCTCATAACATAACCTCACTTTTACTTAGCGCGAATTTTGATCCATTCTGGAATCCTTCAATGGTCCTGACCCCTCGAGGATTTATTTCAGATATGTACCTACTTGAATCTGATGAATTGAGTCTACATAATCTTACAAGAAAATATCTGCTCATCTCCCCGAAAAACAAAGAGTTGTCCGACCAGAAGAAACTTGGCCTAAATTTAATATATTAAGTACCTAATGTTAAAAAACCTTTTCATGAACCTAAACTAAGAGCTCGACATTGCAATTATTGAAAAAAGTTTTTGAATAACTGTTAGATAAAATTCTTATAAGTACTAGCATATACAATGGTACATACTAGTTACGAAGAGTGGTAGTGTCGCAAACAAATGCTGCATAAGATCATAAAAACTGCAAAAATGGGACATCTGATGGAATTTGACCTTCTCTTAAAAAGCAATATAATATGTCTGTCACTTCAGATGCATAGTTAGGGAATGCGCATCAGTCGCGAGGTAGGTATGAAGTCTTAAAATAATGGTGATTAAGAAGAAAAAAAACTTTATTTAAGTCTGCTAAAAAGTTGAAGCAAATATAGTCTCCGTGAATATTTTCATGGACGTGATAAGAAAACTTGGACGTAAGCTGACAGTCACTGACGTAGTGAATCGGCTTGACAGAATCCAGAAGCTTTGAACGAGGCACGTAGCGAGGTATAAAAGCAAATAAAAAATAGAATATTATTGCAAAAGAATTGAGCGGTAGATACGTGGACAAGACATAATATGAAATGGAGATGAAAAGATAAAGAGAAGATATCCAATATGGAACCCATAGCAGAAGGTAACATCTGAATGGAGAAAGCATGAAGACCAAAAAAATGAAAGCTTTTTTTAAGACATGAAGAAAAAACTGGGTACAACTGTCTAAAAAAACAAAGATACGTGAACAAGAAATAACATTAAATAGATTAGATTTCAAAAAATCGCTTGGCTTTATAGCTTTTCCTAACTGCAACTAATAAAATCTTTTGTTCAAACTCTGCTTCTAATTGTAGTCCCAAAAGCATAAACTTTTTGCAATGTTTCTGGGAGACTTTTTTTTACTTTGTTATGCAATAAGTTCACGCTGCCAAAGTAAGTTTGTTTACGGCCTGCTAGAACATCACAGTCACATAGTAGGTATGTGTTCTGAGGTTTTTTCTTCTGATTCACATAGTCTGCATATCTCACTGCCCGTCTTTTCCAAATTCTTGAGAGGGTACCTTAGTGGGAAGTGTCTAATTAGAAGACCGGTAATAAGTCTCATTTTGTTTCTCCTGTCTATGTTCCGGAATTTATTTCCAGTATGCTATTTTAACATTTCTTTTCTACCTATAAATTTTGGCTCTTTTGTGGCATTTGCTTAGCCCACAGAACGGTTCTGGTCCAATAGGTGGAGCCTATCCGTACCCCGTTTGGATATTTCGTCGACTCTTTTATTTCCTTTAATATATGTGGCACTCACGGGTGAGTCTGTTACTTCTCGTCAGTTGCTTCAAGAATTATTTGTATTTCCACTTCCAAAGCACCCTTAGACTCAAGGATCTATGTTTTTAGAGCCTCATTGCTTTCAGTGCTGCCTGGCTATCTGTTAAAATATAGATTTCCGGTCCTTCGAAATTCCTTCAAGGAAAAGCATAAACTGGACTTGAAGAAATGGAAAAAGACATGTGAGAAAAAACATGTAATAAGAGATGACTTAATGGAAGAAAGACATTCATCCCGTAAAAAACCATATTGTGCTTCTTAAAAAGGTGAAGAAAAGACATTCAACGTCCAAAGCAAGTTGTCTAGAAGCACGATGCATGACCAAGAAGTAATTTGCAATAAATCGGAAGAGATGGTAAGAAGATATAGCACACAGAAAGACAGGTTTGGCGCAAGCTGTCCAAAAACAGATAGGTGAAAAGAAGACAACACTAAATGAACCTGAAGCAATAAAAGACATCCAATACCAAATACGTAATAAAATAATGTCAAAGGGATGAAACCGTTGATACGATGAAGACAAAGATTTTTCAGAAATGATGACTTGCAACGTAAATGCATTAAAGTGAATTGCATGCAAGCTGCTCAGAAGAGAAGCTCATAAACAGAAAACAGATTTGAAGCAACAGAAGGAAGCAATAACGCAAAATGAACCTTAAGACCAACACCATTCACTCAATTGAGTGGTTATGGAGCTAAGCATATCGTAAATTAAATAGAAAAATTTTAACTTAACTTGAACGAAAATTTTATAAATTGGTCGAAAATTAATACATTTCTTAATAGAATATTTTTGCTTTTACTCACTACGAAATGGTGTTCAATTTTAATTGAACTGTTTTACTTGTTCATTCTCCTTTTTTCATTTTCAACTACTAAATGTAAATGGAAGACATCACTATATCTACGTTTTGGTTAATTTGGTCTTTGTAGCGTCAATGACAAAAAATAGTTTGCAATGCTAGATAATTTTAAAAAATATTATAAATTTTTGTTTTCTCGATCACTATTTTATTTATTCAATAAAACGTGAAGAATCATTAAGTCACGTGTTAATTAGCAGTTAAGTCACCACAAATGTTGCTGTATCCAACTTATCAGAATGCGAAGAACTTTATCATCATATATAATAAATAAATTCTTTTTGGCATTTGGCATCGTTCTTGATTAATCTACGATACTCGTGACTCAAATAGCATGATCAATTCTCTAGTTACCGTTGAGTATTATGATGAATTCGTTCAAATAATTGAATCGTTCACTGTCATGATGATTCGTTCAAATTGAACGAATCGTTGACGAACGGAGTTTCATTTCCTCAACTAAAAATTAATAATAAATTTGCTTGAATCGGTTAGAAATTAATTAATTAATTAAACGTGAGAGTCCATCGCCAACTTGCCAATAATTTAAGTGCAAACTGCGTCGACCAAAACCACCCTAATAACTTCTTCCTCAACATTATTCTTAACAAGTCGCGACAAAAAAAAAAAATTAAATCAAGCAAACAGTTTCGTTATCACTAACTGGTGCACTTATCAATCCAGCTCGCAATATTTCTGGTGATAAGGACCACCTTGCGCACTCACTTAGTGCCCCCTTGTTACTTTTTCAGATAAATCGCTGGGGGCTAAACTTGCATGGTCCCGGTATCGCGTCCCGTAAATCCGGACCTCGCCAACTGCGACCGTTCATTAACGTATAGAGAATTTAAATATCCATTTGCACGGGTTACGACTGTCACGTTGGCGCGACCTAGGTGGGCTTGCCCCGTATCCTTCATCTCGCTCCCCCGCATTAATCAGCCGCCATAAAACGTCGCGTTTTCTTCGTCGGAGGTAAAAGGGTTGAGAATTTTTTTTCAGCAACACATCCAACGAATATCCACGAAAACTTTTGGTTCATAACAAGGAATTAGATATCATCGTTCGGGATCTCGGTAGGCTCTGTCGTAACGGCGGGGGAGAGACGTCTCGTTATCGTCCCGTCTTTTTCTAACTAACAGCGTTTGTTGTCGTGGCAACATCGGGAGTGAGTTGCACGGAATCAACCCGATGATTTTTCAAATTCAAGAAGAATGACTTGACTCATTTTTTAAAGTCTCCCGGTTAGACTGTGATGGCGATGCGGGTGTCTCGTCGGTTGTTGCCTCACAGTCTCGCTTCATAATAATAATTATTTTAAACAATAGGTGACCCGCTGTGAATAATATTTGAGATGTACGCGAGTTTCTTATTGTCTGTTCGTTTAGAGGCGGTTTTTCCGTGGAATATGGAGCTATTGTGTTGCCGGCTGCGGATTATTCAAAAATTTTATTACAATAAAAAAGTAAATAAGAAGAACGTTTGAAATAACTCGAGGAATGTGAAAGAGAGAACAGATTTATCATATGCGTGTATATGAATTAATTCACGAGAGATTGATGGATTCTCTGCGGCATTCTCTGACGAGCATTCAACACACGGTTCTTTTTTCGACGATTTCGATGGGATATTTCTTCACTCATTAGTTAGTCGACGAGGACTAGTACAAGACAATCGTTGCGGTTTAATTAGAGAACAACCACAACTACTATAACTTAATTGCTTTGTTGTACTCTCATACACTCTACAATCATTTCCATTAACCTGCGATTCTAATTAACAAGTTTACAAAGTGTTTTGTTCATCACCTTAACTAGAGTAATGGCAATTTGTTCATGTACATTCTACATTCAACTTTTAAAATTTGGATTTAGTTAATAATAAACTTTTGCCCTAATGGAAACAACATGTTTAGCACTAAACAGGAAGATTCTGAGAACTAAAGACTCAAATTTTGGGAGACGTCAGCTATATTTCTATTGGAAGGTTCCTGAGAAAATTTTGACAAAGCGGAATCAGACATAACAATTGATCTCAAGAACTAAAACCATAAATTTAGAGCAACTTATCTATATAAAACACGTTGAAGTTAGGGAAGCCCTATATTTCAGCTAAAATGTTTAATATCTATTAAATAAAGAAGGCCTAAAAAGTGATTCAAATTTTAATACTCAAGAGTCAGGACTCAAGAGTTATAAAGACACAAGTTCAAGACCCAAAATTAAAAATACAATGCTCAAGATTCAAAGTTCAGAATTCAAAATTCAACTCACAATACTGAAACTCAGAATTCAAGATACAAAATACAATACTGAAAAGTTAAGATTTAAAGCTTATTGAGTTAAAGCTAAAAACTAAAGTTTTAAGAATCAGAAATTAAGGATTAAGAATTAAGATGTTAGGTTTAAGAGATTCAAAACTAAAAAGACACCACTTGATTTAAGATTCAAAACAAGTGAGAACTCAGGACTCATAAGAGTAAACATTCAGTACCTACTTGAGGTTTAATACTCCACAAGGAGCAGATAAAAATTAGAAACAAATAGGAAGTATTAATATTATTAAGTGAAACTACTCACATTAGATGCTAAAAAGAAAACCTGGAAAAGAATTGGTTAAAAAATTGACAACTGATAACCACACGAACCAAAAGCTATTCTAAAAAACCCTAAAAAATCTGAGAACTGGAAAAATACAAGACACAACAAAACAAATTAAATCCAAAAAAGAAAATATACTTACAGGTCAAGAGAGCATTTTATAGAAAGATGAAAAGAATATTCTGAAAATTCTCTCACAACGTCAAGATAAAGGAAAAACACACAATCAAGAAATTAAAGACAAATACCAACCCTAAGCAAAATAGTAATAACGACCCTGAATGAAGTTAAGGAAGCATTGAAGATACTCAAGAAAAAAAAAGCTGCTGGAAAAGACAACACTAAAGACGTGTAAAGAACACTAAATGTAACAAGGCGTGGAAAGAAAGGAAAATACTAACAGACTGGGAAATTTGTGTTATTTTACCCATCTTTAAAAAGACAACAAAGGGGAATGTAACAATTTACCAAGAAATCCCCTGCAGAGATAAAAAATTTTAAAATGTAACAACTATTGAGCAATATTTTTTCTGAAAATGCCAATAAACATTCATAAAAAAGTTCTTGAAAATAAACTGACAAGAAAGATTGACCAACATTTCAAACAAAGACAAAGTATATTCAGGAAGAAAAAAAGCGTTTATAACCCCATTTTCATTTTTACTATAAAACAAATGATCGAAAGAAAAAAGTAGGATCTTTTGACTCCACACCCCCAATCAAAAACCCATAATTTAGATAGAAAAAACACGCAACACAAGATGCAAGAAAAAATAAAATAAAGCATAACAAAACGTAAAATCAACAAGAAGCAATTATTAGTAGAATACAAAGATTGTACTCTTACAGGAAAAATATGGAATAAGAAGAATTCACTGTGAATGAAGAATTAAAACAGTGGAAAGCGAAGAATAAATGTAGAACATAACAAAAGTAATGGAGATAAAAAACGACAAAGATACCAACGAAAATACAGCTAAAATTAAGACTTAAGATTAAAAGTCATAATTTAAGACATATGGTTTCTAACTCAAAACTCACGAGTTAGGACTTGACTCAAACCTAAAAACTCAAGTTTCAAGAGTCAGAGTTGAAGACTTGTAAGACTAAAAATGCAATACTTAAGACTTAAGATTCAAAACTCAACATTTAAAATCCAAGACTCACACTTAAAATTCATAACTCAGGACTCAAGCTTGAGGGCTCAAAAAGACTTATTGAACCTTAAATTTATTTTGTAATATTAAATTTGCGACAACTCAATATTTTTTAAGTTACAATTTGGTTCCGAGTTCAAACCATGTACATTCAATGATTCAATGACCGAATAAAAGAAGTGGAAATGACCTTGGCTTTCAAACTTTTAAGTTATTAAATTTAAAAAAAATGTATTTATAACGTTTTTCTAGCCTCGCTTACAACTCACACTGAAGTTTAAGAGATTCAAAATAAATTATTAATAAAAGGATTCTTAACTCAAGTAGAAGACAACTTTACAGTCTAAAGAATCAAAACTTTAAAAAACTAAAAAAAAAATTTGAAAACTCCTATAACATTTGGAAATTCAAACAAAAGCACTGCAAGGCGGAATACTGGGATCAATGTTGTATTTCGCGTACTTGCGTGTCTAATAATTCACGCTATGAAGATTTTGAAAACTCAGAAGGCAAAAAATTTAGGTATCATTAGATACCATCTATTCCTTAAGCTCCACCTTTTGTCAACGCCAACAATAGTTTGCCTCTTGGGTTTACAAAAACTTTTCAAAATAAAGTTGGAAATGAACTTTGTCTCAGTTGCTATGGATGTAACTGTCGTGAGTAGAAGGAGATGAGGGCTTCTGGTACAACCCCCACTACTATTTTAATTCTTGTATATTGCGTTGCCTACCTACTTGTTGGGGTTGTTCCAGAAGCCCTCATCTTCTTCTACCGTTGTGCACCAGCAATATCCTAAAAGCTAATAGAACAACACAGATAGAGCTACTCTTGGAGACAAAATGGATTGAAATATTTAATAGCAATAAGCAAAATAACTTAAAAGGAGCTTTTTTGAAATGGGTCAAATGGAATGGAACATCTCATTACCTAAAAAGAGCCACTTTGACTTTCCCGCATTTTAGTCTAGAACTCTTTTTCTATATAAAAGCATTTAGTACTTTCCAATAATATGAAAATTGCCAAATTTACTTTTTAGTTTATCACGTTTTTTTCTTTAATTTATATTAAAATGGAGAAGCCCCACTTTGTTTCAAAACAGATAAAAAAATGAAGTAGACATGTAACTTTCTAACACTTGTCTCTAACACTTTTATTATTTTGCTAACAACCATACACATATTAGTGCTTAACTCAAACAAAGATTGTTCCATACAGGTACTACCTAAGTATACAGGGTGGGGCAATAGTGCATCCGACTTCAATAGCTCGAGTTCTATGAGAGCTAAAAATTTGATTTAAATACACAAATAAACTAGAGAAAAAAATCTATAACCGGAAATTATTTTTGAATATACAGAGTAAGCCAAGACGATTATACAGCGACAAGTAAAACTTTTTTAAATGGAATGTTTTGTGTAAAAGTAGATTTTTCGGAGCCTTTTCCTAGACTCTTTTTACTCCAATATTATTACTGACTATTTCTAAACCATTTGGATGTAGCAATATTTTTTGTTCAAATAATGGCATCCGCAGATGGGTACGTGTTGAAAAACAATCTAATTTTTTAAAGTTATTTTTGAATTTTGTAATTATTGGGCGATAAATCGAAAATGGTTACAAATAGCCAGTGTACATCATATCGTTAAAAAATATACAGGCCGTTCCATTTGAACAAAAGGAGAAAATTTTATTCAAAAAGTTCTAAAGTAAAAAATCATGTTTTGCCGCCCTGTATAATTTTTAGAAAGTGAAAATAATTCAAAGACATCCCACAAAGGTTTTCTAACTACTACTTACATAATTTTTTCTTAAAACTCGTAATTGTGATTGTAGTGATTTCTTTAACATGCATCTGCAGATGCCATTATTTGAACAAAAAAAATCGCTACATCCAAGTGGTTTGGAAATAGTTAGTAATAATATTGGATTGAAAAGAGTCTAGAAAAAGGCTCTGAAAAATCTTGTTTTACACACAATATTTTATTTAAAAAAATGTTACTTGCCTCTGTATAATTGTCTTGGCCCACCAGTATGTTCAAAAGTAATTTCCGGTTATAGGCTTCTTTCTCTAGTTTATTTGTGTTTTTAAATCAAATTTCTACCCATCATAAAACTCAAGCCACTGAAGTTGGACGCACTATTGCCCCAGCCTGTTTAAAAACAAAAAAAAATTAACAATTAATTTTAGTTTTCAAAAACGCCCAATATTTCTAGAAGCAAAATAGACCAAATGAAGTGGACATCTAACTCAAAGGGCACACTTAGACTTTCCAATACTTTGCTTTAGCACTTTTACTTTTCTACTTGCACTTAAATGATTATATAAAGCCTATTTTAAGAAATAGTGTTCAGTACATACCTAAGATAGCAAATAAACCAAAATCAAACCAGTTTTAGTTTTAAGGCAAAAGCAAGTATCTACTTCAAGACAAGCAGCAAGAAAACCACAATAAACTTGACAATTTAATTAAAAAGATTTTCTTTGACTATTTAACATTTTGCTCAGTAACACTTTTATTTTTCTACTCATAGAAAATTATTAAGTTTTAGTGCCTTGGTTTTTTGATCATTTGGCTTTCAGATGTCCTCCCTCGGCTAGAAGAAATTCTTCAGATTTCTCGTTTTCCAAATTCTACGTATACCTAGTTACGACGCTCTATTATTGTTAAGACGTAAAATCCAATTGTATCCGAACAAATTGTAGAAACACATTACCGACGCGTAATAGCTAAATCGAACAATTTTTTTGATCGTTTCGACGGAAATTAATCGAACTTGCTCTACCCATCACCACAGTCGCCATCACTTTTTTTTTTCGTTGGCACGTCATCACGCAATTAAATTTCAAACAGCCAAATCGGCAACAGCTTTAGTAGAATTGATTAGATCACGCCGGCTACAAGCATTATTAATCTAAACATGGATTCCTATACTGGCGATTGTTTTGTCCGAAAAGGTGCGGTATTAAGGTTTAACAGTTACACGTGACGTCACATCCGTTGAATAAAAATAATTATAATAAACGTCGGGTCTTTAACGTAACAAGTAGTTGGCAAGTAGGTATCTAACACGTAATTGTTTAATTATTAATCGAAATTTAGCGGAGTTGTCGCGATTTTCGCTAAGGCAATAAAACGAGGAGATAAGTGGATGGCGACAAAAATTTCAAACAAAAACCTTTCCATGCGCATAAAGCTGATAGAAATAGATGGTCCAATTAAGATAAATTAAAACCGGGACGAAGGCGACAAGGAGAAGTGGTATCGTGATTTGTTGATGTTGAAGAGAGACGGGCGACGATGTATACGGGGCGATGTCAATATTGGGTCGTTTTGTTCGTTTTGAGGAATTTATTGTGTTAATTACCGGCGAGGCGCTTAATTGGTGGCGCACACGATAATGACACGATGCGAAATCGTCACCTAAGAGGAGATCGAGAATTGTTTGTTGTTGCGTCGTATGGACCAAATCTAACCGATTGATCGCGTCGCCTCTATTGGAATCCGGGCCTACCGAGATGGTGCATGGGCATTGTTTGTGGGTTGTTGGGTAATTGCCGGGAGTATCCGTGAAATTTTGATGGGTCTGCTGTACGCAACAGGTTTTTACTGAAATTTAGTTCGAGATTCCGAAACATAATTCAAAATTTCAAATAGAGAATTATTAGGGAGATATTGGACTGACTTATAATTAGTAGCCCGGTTTTGTCAGTTATGATATATTAGGGTACCGAAAACGAGACGGGCCGATAACCGATGGGACGGGTGCGAGAAAGAGACCGACCAACGCGTGGGTTTGTCCAGTATTTTATTTATATAGAAACTCGGCTTTTGGATGATTTGTATTAATGCGGCGTGGTCTTGTAAACAAAAAAAGAATTATAATAGAGGGGAATATTTAATATGGGAATGAAACCGGCCAGACTCCCATACAGAAACCTCTTCTCACAATCGATCCGACCATCATCGATCCAAAAATTATTTTCCAGTCACAGAATTTTTTTTTTCTTTCCAACTTAATTATTGACCTCGTGTGACATTTCACAAAATTCGTTACGGACAATAAGAGATTTTTTTTTATTGCATCGCCAGTATTGTCAGCGCCTCAGGTAATTACACACGCATTAACGAACAAACTAAATCCAACTTCAAGCATACGTAAGTAAACACAATGGCCAATAAATTTGAAACAAAATAACCTTATTTACTCAACTATAAAACCATTTTCCTATAATTCGAGTAATTGCCGGATACGGCTGCGCCTCCTCCTTATTATTGTTATTATTATTCCCCGCCATCAGCGGAGCGCGCCTCGTAGTGATTTCGATGTTTTCGACAAAATAACCGACGCCCGCTACCCCACCCACTGCCCCCGCACCGGATACACGAGAACAACAAAAGAACAACGTCATCGTCATTCGACGATAATTTCGCTCGTTACTTGCACGTACAAAATCGATTACAAAAAAAAATTGGCGTCTTGCAAGAATTTACTTAAGAAACTTATTACCATTTACGTCAAAAATGGTGGATGCGTTTGTGTAAAATTTATTAGAAGGCACTCAAAAATTTTTTGACTGCTCGGTTATACATTAAGTTGTGCGTGCGGCAAATCGGGTTGTCTCATTACGTAGGAAATAAAAGAACAAGAGTCACACACATTCTAAAAAAAACACGTGAGTCACTGTAAAAGAAACCAATTGTTTTTCAGTCTTGAGGTAAAAATTGGGTTACCTACTGCTTTTCGTAACTACCCTACTAAAGATAAAAGCTTTGAAACTTTGGACTTTACGTACCTAAATGATTACAAGTAAACCAGTAAAAGTAAAAGTAATCTTGTTGTGGTCAATTTCATCTCAAATGGATTCCAAACTGATACCAAACTTTGTTGTGTAATTAGAATGGTTAGTATCTACATAAAATTTTATTGTACTTAAGTAACAATTTTGATAAATTTTAAGTTTTTTGTTAAAGAGACTAATAACAAGCTGAGAAGCTGAAGAAATGATAAAATCAGTTCGAATCGACCTAAAATATATTTTTTAACAAAAACCAAATATTCAGCATGTACCTAACATTAAAATTTGAATCAAGTTGACTCATTAGTCATTATTGAAAAGTTTCTTGTATTCGAGTCGATTTTGCAACAATTCGAGTTGATTAGCTTAAGAAAGTTAAATCAAAATGTTACAGTTCAAAAGTTACTTGGACAAATAGATTCAAAATTAATACATTTACTTCTCCCTTCAAGTGGAAATAATTATACAATTTTTTTTTGAAATTGATATAGTTTCAACTTCTTGCCAAAAAAATATTTTTTTTATGCTCAAACACCTTAATTTAACAAGTGGGAATGTAAATTGCCATTTCTAATTTTAATTAGAAAAATTTGAAATTTTTATACCTAAACAAGCTGTGCTATAAATTACTCAGACTAACTTCGGATGGTTGTCTTTCCAAAGCACCACTTGTCAAAATTAAAAGATTTTAAAATTAGAGGCGTAGATGTAGGTAAAAGAAAAGTATTATGTACCTATGATACACATTATTATATTTAGAAAAGAAAACTTAATAAAAAAAATGCAAAAATCCAATATGGCGGACATAACTAAAGCCAAAGTTGGATGTTGTAGCTTTTGGGTGCTATAGAAATTACGATGACAGATTTAGATTCTTTGTGAAAAAGTGCTTTTATCCAATGTTTTAGTTAAAAGCGTTTAGCTCCAATGGTTTTTGCCTAAAACAATAAAAACGAAAATCAAAATTTGCATGCAGATTAATATTTAGTAATAATTCCCAACTTTGCCTTAACTTAACCGACTTTGCATCACTGAGAATAAGCGAGATCTCCATGCTAGCACTCAAAAAGCGGACACCCTGTAGATTGCCAAAATTTTTTTAATAACTTTGCTTTATTTTTGGATCGTCGAAATACGAACACCTTTAGATTTATAGATATCTTTTATAGATATGTGGGATCACCTTTAGCTTGGTTACACTCGTGGATAAAATCGCTTTTTTGTATGTCTAAACAACTTTTTGTTCGTGAAATTGCATAGTACCTAGTTCAATGCGATGAATGTTCAGTTGCATTTTCGGATAATATTTACAATAATTTTTTTTTGTGTGCTATACGAGTTCTGAAACTACTACATCAAGTAACTGACAATCTGCAAAAATGTAATAAAAAAAATTGATAAATTTGAAACCTTCATACAGCGTGTCCCAGAAGTAAGGAAATTACTCTTTTTGAACAGAAAGTTGTATACCGTATAGAGTGTAGATTATAGAGTGTAGATTATAGAGTATAGAGTATAGAGTATCGAATGTAGAGTGTAGAGTGTAGAGAGTAGAGTGTAGAGTATAGAATATAGAGTATGGAGTATAGAGTATAGAGTATAGAGTATAGAGTATAGAGTATAAAGTATAGAGTATACAGTATAAAGTACAGAGTATAGAGAAACCAAAGCCCTAGGATGTGTCCCTACAGTTATGCAAACTGAAACGCTTGTCATGAATTTGTGTACAAAAGAGTACCTGCGTTGCCTCGCAACGCAAACAATTCTTGAAGCAGCTGGTGAGAGGTAATAGATTCATCTTCATGTGGGTGCCAAAGCATCAAGGTACCGAGGGATATAAAGTAGCTGATAAACTAGCCAAACGGGGCACAGGAGCTCTATTTATAGAAGCAGAACCGTTCTGTGGATTAAGCAAAAGCCACAGAAGGACCAAAATCTATAGACAAAAAAAATACTAAAATAGCATACTGGAAGCAACTTCCAAGACAAAGACAATAGAAGAAGTTAACACTTAACAGACTGCTGGTCAAAGAAAGTCATGAAGCTTCCTTGAACTGACGAAAAACGAACTGAAACTTATTTGTGTTTTTATCACTGGACATGGCCTACTAAGATGTCATCTTAGAAAACTGGGAAAGGCAGATAATAGGTATGAGATATGTAGAATATGTGGATTGGAAAAAGAAACCTCAGAACACATACTATGTAACTGTGACGTGACGCTCTAGTAAGGCGTAGACTTCCTCACTTTGGCAGCGTAAATTTATTGACTGATGAAGTAAAGAAAGGGTTTTACAAAGAAATTGAAAACTTCACAAAAAGTTTATGTTTTGGAACAATAATTATTACAAACAGAAGGAAATGGAATCTTAATGGTCGCAGTTCGGAAGGGCTAAAAAGCCAAACAACTCTTTAAACTGTAATTTAATCTAAATAACAAAAAATTATTGTAGTAAATAGTTACCTAAATTAAAATTTTAGTTTAAGAAGTTAACTGGAGAACGCCATAAAATTTAAAAAAAATTAAACTTTTTGCAATACAGGTTGTCAAGTAACCACGGGTTCTTTTATTTAAAATAAAATAATATAATTTACACAACTTACCTTAAAAAAACTGTTTTATTAAGGCAGTAAAACACTTCAAAGTTTCTCAAGAAGAGAAGTTTATTAATAATTTTAAAACGCTTGCTCCGGTTTGGCTGATATTTTTTGTAGGTATACCTACATACGTCTAACGGTAGATAGGTATACCTACATGTAGGCTATTATTTTCAAGACCTTGAACATTATTGCTTAAGTCACCTAACGACAACTTAAGTTAAAACAAGTCATATTTTTTATCTGTTGAGTGACATTATTAATTTTTTTTTTCATAAGAAAGAAACATCGATTTCATGCATTTTTCATGTCTTCTAAAAGTTTGATATTTATTCTGGCTTTCGCAAAAAAATTAAAGCCTCAAGTAACTAATAATTGCAAAATAGCATCTTATACCTACATGGTTCCTCGTACTTCTCCTTTTTGTTATACATACTTTTAAATTGGTTCATTTATGTTAGGTACTCATTTTGTCATAATTTAGAATCAAGAGCAATTGCTTATGCTTATCATATTTCTTTTAAATTGTGATATTTGCAAAACTCCAAAAATATCAACAGATAGAAAGTACCTATCTAATAGTTTTTTAAGCAAAAGCGTTTTAATTGTTTAAAAAAACTCTTTTGCTTTGATGTGGTTTCCGAAGGTAATATTCGATATCTTTTGCAAGACTTTTTTAAAATAAAATTATTTTTTTATCTAAGCTTTACATAAAATTATATACCTAAATGAAACTTAGAATAGAAACCAAGTGCTTTTTTGTTAGCCATGCATTTGCATTGGTCGATTTCACGTTATCAGTTTTCTCGGAAGTAAGAATCCAGAGTTCACGTGATCGCTTATAAATAACTAATTGTTCTTAGAACAAATCATCATATTAAAATTTATATTTTTATTATTAGTTATTCAAGTCAATGCAAAGATTCTGCGCTATAACACACTAAAAAGCGTTTCACTTTTCGTTACGCATATTTTTACATAAATCGATTTTACACCCCCGATTGTCTGAAATCCGGAATTAAAAAATCACGTGATTACCTACGTACAGAAACAAACTTCATCAATGCAGCATTCAATTTCTAGGTTCTTAAAAAGCAAAATCTAACATCTCCTATTCAAGTCTTTGTCACATATTCCACACATATTATGCAAAAATAAATCTTTCTGTCCTTTAGTAAGAATCGTGCTCCTAATTTGTTATTTCTTGATAAGTACGTTTTTTGTAATGACTACTCACGAGGTGCGATTATTAGTTACCTAAAACCCGTATGCGTGAATCCGGCCTTCTGCCATGCACGCCGCATTCCACCATCAGGAATTTATAAATAAACACGAAATCCATCAGAAATATCACGAAGAACGGAAGACTGGTGGCGTTATTTTCAATGACCCTAATGGAAAATAGGCGATAGCACGTAAAAATCAGGAACTACCACGTGGCGGCTTTCTCGGATAAAATGTTATTTTAGTCATCAGTTATGGATGCACACAACACACACACACACATTAAACAAGTTAAACGTCGATTCACTGATGATAGTTTTCTTCCTTCTTCAATACTATAACAAGATAGGACGTGAAGACAATTTTTGATACCTATTAGACTCGAGATTCGAATGACATGATGCTCGAACGTTTATTTGACAACTCAAAATAAACAAAACGTCCGCGTTTGGAGATGTTCAAACAAACAAATGACGGCGGCGCGGCACAGTTTGGCGACTTAATTTCGAAGATATCTAGTAGCACGCGGTAATTGATAGCGCGCCGCTTCCTTAACAACAACAAAAGCTATCGTCGTCAGATTCACAGCCTGCTCGTCAACAATTAACAACGTTCATTGTCCTTTCAGTAAGAATCGTAGTCAACTTTCAAAGTAAAACTTTTTCAGCAATGTAAAAGCATGCGTAACAAAAAGTGAAACGCTCCCACCACTCTCTCTATGTATCTACTTATTAAGGAATAGGTTTGTAGGAATGTTACCTAAACTAGGTATAGGTTGGAGATTTAGGATTTAAATAGGCTCGGTCTCTGCACGTATTTTTTTTAGGTAACTCTAATGGCCGCCATTAACGAATAATGCTCATCTTTAATCAAAAGTAGAATCACGTCCAAACGCCTTAATCAATATGGAAGTCGGTTTTGCATGTGACCTTATCGACTTGCACGGTTGTCGAAACGTCAGAAATTGGCTCGTTAAGGTTGTTTAGTGCTAATCATCGTTGATTTAGTCCAGTTATTGACCTTGCCTGTACTTAACAATTCCACGCGTGGAACGCCGTTGCCGCCCCTTGTCCAATGCGCTTTAAGTAATTTTGACAAGGCGTGGTTAATTACGAACGTCGTCCAATAGCGACACGTTCGAGTACAAACAACGCCACAAACACCAGCTAGATCAACAACGTGTCGTTATGCCTGTTTACCTATCAGTTGTTGGCAAAAGTCGGCTGCGTCGGTGGGAGAGTGGGGGAAAGGGCGACGCACCCCCTGATAAATAAATAAACGGCTTATAATTCGCGCGGTTTGGGCAATGTTGGGTGCATGGTTGCGATTTAATACATAAAATATGTTAATTCACGAATAGAAATTCGTTATGGAGACGGTTAATGTATGCGCGGCCGGATTTGCATACAATAAAATATGAACGCAGCATTCAAATTTCCATATTGTCGATTCGAAAAAAGGGTCATTTCATATTAAATCGAGTCGAACTGAGAAAGTTATTCAAATGTTCGAAAGGGGATTTGCATCAATATACGGGGTGATTTTACGAAATTAACCCCGAGATATTTCCACAACTCAAACACAAAGGGTTTTGATTTCGTCGATATGCTAATTTCTGTCGATGGGGGTTGACGGCTAACGAGATGCACATTCATATTCAAATCGTCCGGATCGTCGCCGTGACGTCACCTCTTTTCTAAATTTAAACGTAATTTATTGGGCAATTTTTGATGGGGGTTAAGAAAAACGCGTCGACGAATTTATGACGTCACCCGCAACCAATCGCAACGTCCAAATCCCACCACCAACGCGAGTTAAGTGGCGTGACTGATAACGAAACCACGTGATGGGGAGTAATTAATATTTTGTCCATCAGCAGTTCATCTTTTGTTTATGGGGCGGATGCTGATGCTATAAAGATTTACTGTCGCTTCAGGTGGCGCTTACAATGTAACGTTTCAATCACCTGTGCAACGTTTTTCTTTTGTTTTCTTTTTTCTCTAAGTACTAAGTAGCTATTTAAAAAAATTCAGGGGACGTTTTTTTCATTTTTTGATTATTTTTTTTGGTTAATTTTTGCGTCGAACTTTAACCTAGGTACCTACATGTGAATCAAACAATTAAAATCGCTGTGGCGTTTTGTTTTGTTTTCATCGGCAAGGGGGCGTCCGTGCAGGGCCGGCTCGCGGCCCAATAAATAATTGCCTAATCGCTGCCATAAAGAAGACGTCCGTGTCATCGGCTACACAACAGTTTGACGTGACGCTCGCGCCAACATCCAGTAGGCCGTGCTCGCCGCTGCCCGTCCAGTAGCGATCGTCGTCTGTTTCTTCGTGACTCTTTACCGGCGACTGTACCGCACATTCCTGAGCAAGCACCGGGGCACACTTGATGCACGTGCCGGGACGAAACGTGCCGTAAAAAATTTTTGTAAATTCTGAAAATTTCGGAAAAAAAGTTTTGATTCCGGTACCGGGAATCGAACCCGAGCCTCCTGGGTGAAAGCCAGGTATCCTAGCCACTAGACCATACCGGAGTTGGGAGATTGCAGAGCCGGCTTCGGTGGTGATTGGGGGGGTCGTGACGATTTCGTCATTCAAGTTCGATCGTCACCTGTCATAGGTGCGCCCATTGAAGTCCACGTACGAGGATACTCGCGTACAGTCTAGGAGAAAATCGAGTGGGTGTGGAATGGAAACAAATGCGGGATTTCGTGTCGCACTCGCTTTGGCCATTTGACACTGTGCGAAAGGGTTTTTCCTCAAAGTCGCATGGCGATAGTGGCGGAATTTCTGTTTCCATAATAACGTAAAACCGAGAATGTCGACTGACATTAACACCGCGAACACCTGGAATATATCGCCATCCCGGGTGGCCTTGGCAGCGATAGCGCAATTGTTTTTCGGACATAATAGAACGAGTTTGCGGATCGTGATCGATTCCCGGATTCCGTCGAAAATTTCCAAAACTCGGAGGTCACCTTGATTTGCTGACCAAATTTTTGTTTAGTCTGGTCGCACACTCGACGTTTGTTTGTTTTTACGTTTTTAAACAGTTGATAAAGCAGTAGCGTTATTAACACTTTTTTAATCGCAGTATCCGGGAAAACTGAACAGTTGCCGAACGCGCCGCGCCTACTTGGCGAATTTCACACGAGACATTACCGCGCCGTTCCTGTATTATTCTTATCATCTCAAGATAGAGCGAAGCAATAAACTGCTGGTGAGATAGTTAATCGTCGCGTTTTGCTTGTCTCGTTTCTCGAAATCGCCATCAACAATGTCTGGCTTAATGATGGCGGAATTGACAGATCGGCGAATTCTTGCTGTTGACGAAAATTATCATCAACTTAGGACTTGGGTATAAGTACCGAAAGTTTTTGTTTGGTCGCGATGTGATTCAGCGTGTCACTTCGCAACGGGAAACTCTATACGTGTGTGAATGCCGGCATTTTCACTTTTTTCATGTTGCTATATCGCGGTCAGTCTTTGCGACGTTTCCTTTAAAACTCTCCCCGCGATTATCCTGGAATTCCTGATGAGGGGTGTACGGTTACGAAACTGGTAAGTTGGCGTCGTTTATGAAGGGTGGTGGGTTTTTTGGACCGAAAAGGGTGAATCTACGATTACGTCGAGGGCAGGTATATCGAGTTACCTTGGCGATTCTAAATGTTGGATTTTTTTTACTGGTGTGAAAACATGTGAATGTGGCGGGTTCAGAAGGGGTCGTGCGTGATTGATCGGTTCTTCAATTGCCAAAAGAATATAATTTTCATATGATTATGCGAGAAACAGGAACCTACCTATAAGTCCGTTATTATATTCCTATTATATGTAAGGGTTCCGGAAATCCATTGAAATCGCTGTAAGTTTCAATAACAACGCTTCTTTCAAAAATGCTAATTTTTTGAAAATTATTTATTTGAATAAACTCGCCATAAGGTCTTGTTTATATAAATTTGGATAATTCGTGACATTATTGACTGACACTTTTGACAGTAAAATCTAAGATCTAAGACGTTAGGAAGAAGTATAGATTAGATATATAATATATAATACTGAATATGTTAGTAAAAGAGGGCCACAGAAATAATTTTTGTGATCATATAAGGTTTGAATCATTTGCCTCGTCAGTTAGATACTATGCGTTTATTTTATAATACATATCAGAAGTGGGATATTGTTTAATTGTGATACCTATAAACACATAGGGTAAAGTCGCCCATATTGAACCGGCGCCTAAATTAAATATTGGCTAGTTTTCGAAATTTAAATAAAGTTTGAACCATCTATACCTACCTATACCTACTTACCAACAGCCAATGTATAGCACATTTAGACCTAAGTTTTGTAGCGCACTTCATGCCGTTATTGTAAGAAGATTTGGAAGACAAACGCATTAGGTTGAACAAAATTAAATTGAACCTAGCAGAGTATCTCAAATTGAACCCTGATTCAATATGCTGAATTCGATATGAATGTAGTGACATGATTAAATGCATGTGTGTGGGAGTAAATGCAAATAAAAAGAAATTCTACTATGATTCATGTATTGAATAGAATTCCATTACCTATTTTCATTAATTTTTTTATTTTTTTGTTTTTGATTTGTAATATCCTATTCTATTAAGTACTACTTTTTACTTTTTCTAATTATGGTTCTATTAAAATATGGAAACAAATATAATGTACACCAAATTAAACCATACCTACATCCCTTGCACTGTCCACCAGAAAATTTAATGAGCATCAAAAAATCTAAATGAAACCCAAATTATTATACATCAGAAAATGAGAACATCACCACTAAAATAACTATGCTGCGTATTGTTTTACCATTGCTTACATTTTAAATTCTATATGTCTATCAATTTTACTAAATGTTCACCAAATTTAGAACGCTCAAGTTAGGCGTCCGTGCTGTACATAATAAATATTCGCACTATCCATTTATATTTAGTGTTTCTCAAAAAAACTATTTGTGCGTCAAATAATTGTTCTATTACTCCAAAAATGAAATATGCTCGCGCATCAGTTCTTGCCGCTTGCGCTTTCAGACAAGAGGCACGCGAAAAAAGTTTTGTACAAGGTCAGTTCTGGGCCCTATAATTTTTTTTTATAAGCACGATTAGAAATTACCACTAAAAAAAGTTTTACGTTTTACATAATGCAAGCCAATTACAGCAAAGCATTTATATATTATGGAAATCAATATCTTTTTTTTGAGCAAACCGCTTCTATTTTTACTCTTATTTTCCTTGCCCTAACACATCTATATCTATAATTATGCATAAAATTATTTACCATTTGCACAACATTTTATACCTATTGCTTGTGTATTTTTGATCAACAAATAGTGTTTTTAACTTCTAAATAAGATAAGACGCTGTCGAAAATTAAATATCTGGGTATTATGTTAGAATTAAATGCGAAATAAAATTTGGTGAACATTTAGTATTTATGGTCAACAAAAGTTATTTTGGCGAACAAAATATATAAGAGGTCAGCATTATGTCAATATTTGGTTGTCGCTTTAAAATTATGTATTTTCTTAATTTTGGTGAGCATGTAGTATTTTCGGGAAATGAAAGTATTTTTTTGTATGAAAATATTGGGTAAATTTGGTAGACTGTTAAATACGACCCTCAAATAACTCAGTTAAAGTTTTGTTTTGGAGCAACGCATACCTAATACAATTTTCAAGTCAAAATGACGCAGGTTTAATTTGTAGGAACTACCTAGTGGTTCAATTTGAGATACTGGTTTCCTAAATTGAACCATTTGCAGATATACTTTTGTATTTACAGGTATCCCAAAAGGTCCGCACCATCTTGATAAGTAAGTAGGTTTAGGAAATGCTTAAGAAAATTATCTTAATAGTTATTTATGTGGTAAGTTGCAAAATTAAAGTGTTTTTCGCATCAAGACGGGCGCTTCGCTCGTTTGGTAACACGTCGTGTGCGAAAAACACGAATTTTGCAACGTACTACATACAAGATTTTTCTATACAATCGTCCGCAGAATTGTAAAAAATGTAAAATGTAAGAATAAAATTGCACATACTTAATGCATAATCTAGTTGCACAATTCTTCGTTTCCTTCATAATTGATTGATAATTGAGGTGTTTGTCTGTTAATTTTACATTTTGTATCTAGTGCGGAAAAGTGACAGTATAGTGAAAAAGACACGTCATTTCAACATGAAAATTACATTGAAAATGGTACTCTGTTTCGATACCTATACGATTGTATAAAAAATACATTTTTGTTTGGTATCAAGAAAATCAATATTACCTAGGCGTCATTTGAAAAAAAAAGATTTTTTGATTATTTTTGGTTGCTATTTGAAAATTATCTACGTCCATTATAGTGCAACATAACTACTGGAATATCAGAAGTTAGTCTGAACTCTCAGCTAACTGTCTCAAAAATTTGAATTCATAGTTCTGAACCGTCAATGACATTATCCCTACATACCTAAACATTTTTTCCTAAACCACCACATCCACTTTTTTTTAAATTGGCATTGGTATGTCAAAAGTTGTCAGATAGTTCTCATAACATGAGTTCTCGAAATTAAGAATTGGAAAGCCAATAAAGCTACCAAAAAAATTATATATTTTTTTTCATTTAAAATAAAAAAGTTGGTACTGACTTTTGACCCACCCTGTACCTATAGCTAGAAAACTTAAAATATTCTACGTGGAATGAACATAACTGATTATGACTGCGTATTAAATTTTAAATTTTTAGTCCAATTGCAAGTTGAAAAATTTCTAACGCTACGTGAATCACCCTGTATAGGTAGGTATTATTTTCATTTCAATAATTTTTGGACTTATCACGAAGTGCTAATTTTTGAAGACAACTAACGGTCGTGTCGTCTTAAAATCGACGACATTTTGGCTAGAAAAATTTGTATTTGGCGTCGTTAAACGGGGCAATAACTCAGTCCGCGGCGGTGTCTGTACGCGAAGCGCCACCCGTGCAAAAACAAGCGTTACCAACTTTCAGTGACAACCCGCCGCCCCCATTTATACCATCAACCGAAATTATCATGATGGCCGCGATGGCGACTTTGGAAATTACACCCTGTTGATGTCAGTTCTGGTAAATGATGTTGCGCATTAAATGGGTAAAAACTTGCGAAAATTTAAATGTTACAGGCGCCCGTCCATCCGTCATTGTCACCAACATAGCGCGTCCGACATCGCGAAAGTCCTCCTAAAACGTGTTAGCACGCCTAATTAACATAAATCCGAATTTGCATAATTCCTAATTTAGGGCCGGGTTTATTTTCGCACCATCAATTTTTTTTTCTGTTTTTTTTTTATTGCTTGCCATCGAAGACGGTAATCGTCGTCAATGGAGTTGTGACAGTAACCGCATTAACTTATTGTCGTTTTGAGTGCGGCCCTTTTGACCATCATCACCCGGCGCGCCCCTGAGAAGAGGGGATCGTCTCTCTCTAAATTATCTCGACACGGTCACTTTCCGCCACCTGCTGTGCGATTTTTAGGGTGTCCGGCGTTTGTTGTGACGGTAATGGCCATTTAACGACGCTCTTAAACGCCACAATAAGAAGGGCGCACATCCTCTTTTCGACACCTCATTGTTGATTTTTTTTTCAAAGAAAAAAAATTGCCTGATAGTTTTTTCTCTTTTCGGTGCCGGCCAATTTAAAGGTCGAGTGATCTGTTTACGCAAATTTCACGGTCTGTGGGAAAAACCGTGAAGAGTCCGTTTTTTAAGTAAAAAGAACCGAGTGACCGTAAATAAATAAATATCGACGTCTGGCACAAAAGAGTTTTTTTCAGTCGACAATTCGGACTTTTCCCCACTTTGGCGATTTTAGTGCCATCAATTCTCAACGTTTTTTATATTTATATCCGTGTCTCATCTCATTCCTTCTGTTTGCTGAGAACTCGAAAGAATAATAAATTATGTAATTTGTCCCAAGGCGGTGCAGAATATGCTAAACACCAATTTGATTAACAAGTGTAAATAATTGCAACAGACGACAGAAATGTTAACTTGCAACTAATATGAGCAACTCAAATGAGTTAGGATTTAAGTTTTTTGCAATACCTCTTTAGTCATCGCCAACTTTAGTTATCTTCATATTTCGGAATTTATTTCAATCTTTAATAAATGGTTCTCCTCAACCACCAATAGCTGCAGTAAAAAAAAAAGAACTATTCCTAATTATGTCTCTTACTTAGGTAAGACTCATTCTGGACTTTATAATAATTTAATAATTTTACGCAAGTACCCAAGAGTTGATAACACTCCTCGAAGACAAAATAAAACACAGCAACAAAATCTTGACCAGTTTATAGATAATTTCAATGGCCCTGATAGTAAGACAAATGACCTCAAAATTTGGCAACGTTGCTTTCTTTTCATAACATTGTTAAATTAGTTTCTATTATTCTGGCAACACGTTTCGAAGAATTTAAAGATTTAAGGCTCCTCTCTACCCAAAGGGGTATCGGGAATTTCAATGTTAATGCGCGCCACGCTATAGGGCAAACGGTTTGATTTTTTGTGGTGAGGTTTGCGTTATTTAAAAATATGATCCTTTATCTACACATAGATCACGTAGTTTAGTTTTAAAATATTTAGTATAAACCAGGCAGAACTACCTACAGTTTATTTATTGGTATGTTTTAGCTAAAATTGAGTTCGACATTTATTTGACAATATCTCTGGAACTACAAACTTCTTCATTAAAAGCCGTGATCAAATTGTAGATAATAGTTTCAGGAAAGCAACTAAAAAAAATTATGTAAAAATATTAATTACCGCACCCCCAATCTTGGATAGGGGATTGGCAATTTTTTGCACCGTAAACAAGCAAAACTTAATGCAACTCTAAATAAATCAGTAACCGCAAACTTATTACTTCGGGTCGAGACTTGATCTGGGATTATTTTTGTTAGATCGATCCGCAATTTGCATACAATGTCAAAAACGCTCAAGATTGCCATCGGGTGAGGAGGACTCTTAAAAATTAAAGTCAATTTTACTTCACAGCTCGGAAAACCCAACTGACCGAAATGAATTTGATATGTTTATACAGGGTAATTCATTTTGATTTTGGATCTTCCATTAGAAATGTCTTGAGAAAGGAAATAGCTACTGACCTGAAAATTTAGTCGTAGTCTTGGAGAGGTAGGATCTAATCAGTGAACTCTCTGAAAAATTCATAAACCATTTTGTTAAAACTAAAATGAGTATTTTTTGAGATAATATTCAAATTTTACTGAAAATCGCACGACACTGAAAAGTAGCCAATAGAAAAATAAAATTCGGTGTCATTTCTATGACAATGTAAAAATTTCCTGGAAATTTTTGCACCTTGCATAAAATTAATAAGTGGAAATTATTTCAGCCCATCAAAATCATTTATTTATTAATAATGACATCATAATGACATAATGGACCAATGTCTGTGTCGTTGCAATTTTCTTACCGAATATGCCCTCGTGCATTGATTAATATCCGGAAATTTTTTCGAATGCACTTCCAAAACGACGGCTAATAATCAATGCACTAAGGATATTATAGATGATGTGGCTAAAAAAATAAGATCTTAACAGCAGTTGACGATAACACGTTGATTTTTTTTATGCAGCTGTCATACCGTTGGAGCTAATGAGCGTATGAAAAAATGACCAAAATATAGTATGGTAAAGTTTTTAATTAACAATATACCTACGTCGATCTAACAAAAACAGCAAAAAGTAATTTTTTAAAGGACATGATACCTAATTACAAAACTAGTTGGCGGAAAAAAGTAATGTGCTTCTAATGACGTATAATGTTCCTATACCGAAAATGTAGGTACCTATAGTTTACTAGATATTTAGTTATTTGAAATTTTTTTATTTATCAAAAAAAAATTAAATAGCACCAATTTCTAAAAAACTTTGCTTTAGCAGTATTGTTGACAAAACAAAGTTTTTAACAAATTCCTGTGTTTTGTTTATTCAAATTTAAGTAATTATTTTCCATCTTCTCAAGAATTAGGCACACCAAGAATGTAAATATTAAAGAACAAATGCAGGAATTGTTTCTATTATCTGCCAAATTTCTGGAAAACTTTATTTGTTCAACACATTTTCCGTAAAAAAATTTAGAATTCTTCATTAACAAAACCTTAGCTCAAAATCGCCGGCGCCTGAAAGTATATTTCTATAAAGTTATAAATGTTATCGGTTTCAGGCTGTAAGAAGCTCCTTGACATTCACAAAAGTTGGTTTGTAATGTACCTTATAACTGTATTAAGAATGTAAAAATGATATATTGGTCTAATGTTATATATTTACAATACAAGCATTAATTTGCTGCTACTGTTTCAACTCAATATAACACTTTTCGTATCTCACTTTTGACTTGGTTGGAATAAGCGTTTGCATAGCTTCCTCAGCACTTTCTAGTCGCACGTTTTCAGGCAAATTAGCGTCACTTATTTTACAAATTATTGAAAATACAATATTTGTTGACAATTAAACATCTTTGTGACCACCTAGCAACCAACTTGTATAACGACTTTGATTTTTACGGAAAAAGTTGCAAATGGATTTTTGATTTACTAATGCAGTCATAATAATTCATCAAATGCGGAGGTGGGCGCCTGAAACCGATAAAACATTGAACAAACCTCGATGTTATGACATATTACAGCCTTAGATGTCTTAAAATCCTCGTTCTTTGAGCTCGGATTTTAACCTGACATCTGCGGCTGTAATAAATGTCATAACATTTTTCGGTATGTTAATAGTGATGAAATTTGGCAGAAATAAACTTTAATCAATGTGCTACAATATGATGGCGTTATTGCCTGGCAGGTAATTAATTTCATACGTTATGAAGTGTTTTGGTCAAAAATTTCCAACATTTTTTTCTTATTATTACGTTTGTAATATCATGAGGTTTGTGATGATAGTCTCTGGAAATGTTGAGAGATTTATGACCAAGCAAAAAAGAAACTATAAACCTAAATGGTGGGTAAGTCACAAAGATACTCACTAAACGAGAAATAAAGTTCTCAGAAAAAATGCTTTTGGCACAGATACTTAAAAATCTATGTTATTCAATAGCGGCTTGATAAGTATTCCAATTACCTACTTGCTTGGAAGTCGTGATCATGAGCTTGAAGAAAGTCAAAGAGGTGAAGTGAATATTTCTATACAAAATCGCAAGTAAAAGTGAAAACTACAAAGAAATAAATTCGTAAAAATCTATTACATCGCCATCTTGGAGTAGGTATATTATTATTATATTATTATTATATTTTATTTTTGGCGTGTTTCCAAAATTTTAACACCATTAGAAATACGTTTTTAGACGCCGGCGGTTCTTTCAGAAAGACCTTGTAGGTATATTAATGAAGTTGATAGTTTGAGTGAATTTAAAAAAATTACCATCTAAAAAAATTAAAAATCTACCAAAATTTCTTTAGTAATTCAGAGAATAATCGTTTAATAACATTATCGAGATCTTCTGCAGCTAAGATACAAGTTTTTATTAGAATGGCTTTGTGACTTTATGATAGATTTTTCGAAACGTATCCAAACGGCAAATCTGGTTCATTATCAACAGTGAATCAAAAGCGATTCATTTAAGTTTGTTTTTAACTTGTTATCATGATGTTAGTTAAATTTGACTCCTGTTGTCATGAGATCGCTATTAATTTTTCTTTTTCCGCCACTTTGTCATAACATAATCAATTATTACTATCTTTTTGTTGTAATATTAACAAGCCATTATTCCAGTTGTCATTAAGTTTTATCGATATCATTAAAATTTTCACAATGCATTTTGAAAGTTATTCAGAATTTGGTAATTAACAATAAATTTTACGATTAATTTTGTTAAACTGTTATCACAACGTTGGCATTACAATTTTTAATAAAAATTTTGATCTCGACATTACTGTTAACGTTGCTATGACGTTCGTTGCTATATTTATTAACAAACTGTTGCCATGGATATTACGATTTGATTGTCGAAACGTCATTGATTTCCATTAGTTGTCGCATTCCAGAACGCGTCATCAGATCGCTGGATTAAAACAAAAAGTTTACATTCAAAACGTTTTTTTTCAAACCTATTGTCAAAGCAGGCCGATCTAGTTGCGAAAGCGATGGTTCGAAAAACTCATCGACTCCAAAGCCAGAGCGATAATGGGCAGAGAGGGAGAAGGGGGAAAGGTTGCAAAATAGATGATGGGTTTTGTGGCATTTCGCCCGGTTATTCGGTCGAACAATACTGTATTTTTATTCTAATGAGAGAAATTGCACGAAATTGAGGTGAACTGGGCGCAACCCGGGGCAACGAGGTGAACGCAACTTGTTAGATACTTATCCATCACATACTTAAGTAAATAATATTTATTCGACATATGTATAGATATAATATCATGTAACGGTGTGGCCACGTAACTTATTTAATAACGAACGAGTAACTGGTCGGATCAATTTTGAATTTCTCTTTTGATTCGTTGAGTGCGAAAAACAAACAAACGTCGAGTGGTAAGTCGGCAGACAAAGAACTTGTCTGACGATTAAAATATTTCATATGTAGGTATTATAAAAACATTTATATTTAATTGAAAGTTACTAACGTTTTGCATCAGCGATCGAAATCCGTCAAATTACAAGTCCATTGTTTCTCTTTCGTAATTTACACGGTGGCTTTTGTTGTTATGCGGTTGCGTTTGTTGCCGCGAAGCAAAATATTTTTCCCCCGTCTTCGCATCAAGCGTTTTGTTGGTGACCGGAGGAGAGATCGAGGAAGGATGTAATCCCGACGACACAACTAACTGCCACTTGACGCATTGTTGCATTACCGAACAAAAGGAAATTGGTCTACTCATGGTTGATGATGGTTGCGATTTCGAGACAAGTTTTCTCATGATTCTCGCGTTCTATTATGAGTGCAAAAAATAACACCACCACCAGCTGGGGTTGATTTTGAGCCAACGTGGCGGATTTGCATTTTTACCTGTTTTTACGCGGTTGATGTCGAAGGGGTTGATGGTGGGTACTTTGATCGCAGGTAGGAAGCTAGGGAGAGCCATGTGTGAGATATGTTTAGATAGGGATGCCACCTAAACGATAAGTGATTGAAAACCGGAAACCGGTAATGAAGAAAAAGTCTACTTTAAGGAGAAATTAATTAAACTTTACGACACGATCAAAAAGTTTTGGAAGAACTAGAACCATTTTGAACTTGGATTACCAAGCACCAAGGGAGTTTATAATAAACTCTAAAGAAATACGGATTAAGATAAATTCCAACATTGCCAAAATACACACAATTATAGCAACAATAGCGAATTTTCTAAGTTTAATACTAATATTGAGAGACACTTCCGGCTTCATCAAAGTAAAAACTTTTTTAGACGCACCGTGCCCACTTTATTTCTGAGTATTGAATGAGACTGAGCCGTCACGATCGGCTATATGTAGGAATGCTCATTTGGCTTGAGTCGACTTTAGTCAAGCGAGATTGATGCATGAAATAAAAATACTAGATGGTATTTAATTAATTCGTCGTTTTTCCTGCTAATTATGCTTCGATAAAAAAAATCTCCATGGACCTCAAAAACTTAGATATAACATGAGGGTGCCGAATGGACCCAAGTTGGATAACAATGTAGCTGCAATCTGACTTAAAACATAGGAACACTGCACTTAAAACATGATGGGAGCTCAAAAAGACTCAAATCTGGTAGCAGCGCAGCTTCGATCCAACGTGAAACATAAATCTCTATAGGTGCCCAAAAGGGCCCGAGTTGTGAAACATGGGGGCTCCAAAGCCAAAAACCCCCAATTGCTCAGAATTATAAGTTTTCACTTCTGTCGTGTGGTCATAAACACACACTTTATTTTTTTTTTTAGCTTTCCTCGATCATCTTGTCAATGTTTTTGTCCTATGCTGTTGTTGGTTTTTCTTTCAGTCTTCTTTCCTGTCTTTTCTGTCTTTTTATCCAAACCATCTCAGTTAGCCTTCTTCGATTTTTCTTGGGACGGGTTTTACTTGCATTTTTTCTCTAATAATTTCATTCCTTACTCTGTCCGTTAGCGTTTCTTCCAAAATCTTTCTTAAAAATTCTATCTCTACATTTTGGTTTTTGGCTCTTATGCAAAATTTTTTCTTTCTTAAATTTTTTTGTTTTTAATGCTTTGGTAAGTAGTTGTACCTACATGAGTGTCAAATTTTCTATTATTATTGCATTAATTGCAGTCTTTTGTGTTCCACTTTCTTACATACATTATACTCCCAAGCCCGTGAGGTTAGCTGCTTGTTCAACAGTTTCGTCATTCAGCTCTACTTTTGTTGTTCATTTTGCCTTTCTGTATATTAGATATTACTAAATTATTTTTGTTTTTTTAAGTTTATTTTTAGGCTCTCGGTTGGCAGTTTTCTGGTCCATATCTTGAAATTTTTGAGTCTTTTTTTGTCTTTTGCAAATATCACCAGGTCATCAGTAAACAACCAAATTTGTTCTAAACTTTCGTGTCTCACGAATAACTTGAACGTCTCATCGCGGGTGTTTTTAATTACCGCCATCTATGACTACTGTGTTCTTAAGTGTCTCCGCATATTGTTATGATTGCTTTCTGTAATTTCTGTTTTGTTAAGCTTCGTTTATCTCTTTTCTGTCAAATGTTAACGAAAAAGTAGTCGTATACACTTTTTTCAAGACCTCTCTTGTAAATTTTTGATGGTAGAGCCAGCAGGTTCGTTCCTCTGTAATTGTTACTTTCACTTTTGTCGCCTTTTCTGAAGATGAGCAATAAATTTTCAATATGTTGATATTTTCTTTTCTTTTCACTCTTTCTTACATATTATAGTGTTAGTAGCCTTGCACCTTCTTATCCATGTTCTTCAGGACTTTGTCTGTGATGCTATCCTTTCTAACGGTGTACCCGTTTTTGAGGATCTTCAATGCTTTCATTCCTTAACTTCATTCATCAACTTAATGTTATCATTTTCTTGGTCTTGATGTTTCTCTTCTGTGTATGCTTCGTCTTAGTCTTGACGTTATAAAAAATTTGAAAAGTGTTTTTTTCCATTTTTCTATTATGTCGTCTTGGGGCCGATTTTTCTTGACTATGTTATTCAGGACTTCGTCTGTGATGCTGTCCTTTCCAACTGTTTACCTCTTCTTGAGGGTCTTATTAACTTCATCCAACTTAATGTTATCATTTTCTTGGTCTTGATGTTTCTCTTCTGTGTGTGCTTTTTCTTTGTCTTGACGTTATGAGCACAGGAAATTTTAAAAGTATTATTTTTATCTTTCTAATACGCCTTCTTGGGGCCGATTTGAGGTAGTGCAAGTTTTTGAGGCAACTTTGCAATCTTGTGAGGTGAAGACTCGAGACCAAGTTGCCGATTGATCAAGCTGCTCTCATAAACAACTGCGATATACAGAAAAGACTGTCGCAGCGACATTTGCAACAAAATTGGAAAGTGGGAACATGAAATCAGCCCCTATGTAAGTATATTTCCTTTGGACTCGATTGCTTCCGTTGTGTTTTGTTTCTTTCTAGTTGTCAGATTTCTCATGATTCTGTAGAAGTTTTTGATGCGGGTCATAATCAATTTTCATTTTTTCAACAAATTCTTTCCAAGTCTACTTTTTAGCATCTGACGAAGTAGTTTTACTGTTGTTCTTTGTGTAATTTTCATCTATTTTTTCTCTATACAGGTGATTCACGTAGACCATGCGTTAGAAGTTTTTCAACCATTTAGCCATTCTAAAAAATTCCAAATTGCAACAAACAATGTTATAAAAGCTGTAATTACTTACATGATTCAGACACATAGGTAATTCAATGTTCCTCATACTGTTAGATGGCGAGGAGCACTTAACAACATTGTAGCAACGCTGTATCAATGACCAAGACAACCGAAGCTCGACAAAATCTTCACATTTTGACAACTTGACAATGAACAGTGTGGTTGAATTTTATTTCAACGAAATGTTTAACAAATCTCTTTGTGTCTAAATTGCAAAAGCAGAAATGTTATTAAATGTTAGTCTAGTCGATTAAATGGTCGTTAAGTGGAAACACGTGGTCAGTTTGATTTTTCTTCATCCCGGTGGTGACGAAAAACAGGTCGTCGTTTCCTGCCACATTCGCCATATTGCATGAAAAAATGCACAGGAAAGTATGTGAAACGAGCCAGTGTGTAGTAACCATATTGGCAAAGAACCAATAAAATAGCAATGATTTACTGTAGGCCGGACGTTTATAGTTGAACTTAAAAGTTTTATTTGCGGGCGTTTTTCATACCTGCAGACATTTCAAATAAAAAATCGAAGCGGCGGGCGAGCACGAAAAATTACAACGACCAACCCCGGAGGAAGCGAGGGAAGAGAGACGTAATCACCAATTATTTTCTTGTAAAATCGTTTAAAATAATTTTAACGAGAATCCGGCCAGATATCTCGATCTGTAAAAGGGGGACAATGGAGTCGGGGTCGGATCGAGTGATTTCAGAAAATGCATCAAAAGAACTTACCTGAACAGTCCGACAGTCGACCAGGTGAATTTTCGAAACGGTAACGAGACGGTTGGTCGTCCAAGATCGCGCGGGCCGACTGCCGGTTGCGTATTATGAGTTTCTTTGCGAATACCCAAAAAATGGTTTTTAACACCTTAACTAAACAAAAAGTTTTGTTGGGAAGTTAGTCTCGGGACGTTTCTACCTTTGAATCCTTTTCTCGTGTCTAATGGGGTTTCTGTGGAAAAAATCCTTTATCACTGCAGATGGTGCCTTTATTCGGGCGGTAATGGAATTTTTTAGGGCGGCCCCCATTTGAATACTCGCGACCCCTCATCATAATCCCTAATCTTCCAGGTAAATTCCTCCTGAAACTGTTTACCTAATAGTTAAGGAGTTGGCGCGTTCCCCGCCAATTTAGTGATACACATTCGCAATATCAACCAAATTTAGCGTTTCCAAGCAAACTTTTTATCGGGACCCGCGGAGGCTCCGTAACTACTTGATTAACATCTTTCTAATTAATTGGTCGAGTCGGTTTGAGGTCGCGATGTTTCGCGGAAATCGCCGACAAAACGTCGTCGCATTCCTAAAAACGTCGTGAATCACGTGAACGATTTTCGAATAGTAAGCGGCTGGAAAATGGCCAAAAAAAATTATACAATTATACACATACGAAACTTGGACTTTGGTCCGGATTTTCCTTTTTGGTGGCTATAGAAATTATGGTGACTTTCTCGTCATCGCCACGAATATGAGGGATATCGATTTAAAATTCAAAACGGCAACGGTTTCAGTAAAAGGAAGTTAAGCTAACGACGTTTGAATTTTTATTTATAATATGGTGAAATAACAGCTCGCCGCGGCCATTTCCGCCTCAAAAACAATGCCAATGCACATTCCTGCGTATACGCGAATATTCGAGGATTAAGTGCGTCTTCCAACGACGTGCCCGGAATCGACAAGAAGTTCGTAATTGTCAATGAAGAAAATTTAATGTGCAAATCGCTTTCAAAAATTTGCAATTCTCAATTTTAAAAAAATGTATGAGAACCTTAATGAGATCAACACAAGTTCACAGTGACAATTAATTTTTTTTCTATTTTTACTTTACTTTTATTTTTATTTAACTTTTCCATATTCTTACTTTTATTTTGACCCTATGAAATGACAAAACTAAAAAAACTTTGGCACCAGAGCAAAGTTATGAGATTGGCTTGAAAATAAAGATAACAAAAAGAAATTTGAGTCTTTGTCAATACTTTTCAAATTTTCTTTTTTTGGTAAAATACAAACTTAACAGTAAAAAAATAATTTAAAAATATTACAACAATTTGATATACAGGATAATTCATGTAGGCCGTGCATTTTATAACGGTTGAACTGGAAATTTAAAATTTGAAATTTGCTACGCAGTCACCAAAAGTGCCGGAAATCCCAAAATCGAGACCAACTTTCTTACTTTAAATAAAAATGTTCAAATCTTTTCTTCTGGTTTAATTGGCCTTGCAATTCTGAAGTTTGACGACCCATGTTCTGTAAACTTATTTATATGAAATAGTATGTTGTTAATTTTGTTGAAAAAAGTGAACGATGTGCGTAGTAGTTTACTGAAAAATTTGTATTTTGTAGACCGTTCAGAAACATAAATCCAAATTTTTGATGAACTTACCTGATGCTTTAGACTAACTCCTAATATCCCAATGGTAGTCCCACGTTGTATAATATAGGCGCATCCAATTTTCAAATATCGTAACCAAGAATGGTCAAATAATTAATTTTTCTCAAATAGCAACTACCAATTTTTTGCCCCACCATTTAAAATGATGAGTTCTATACTTAACTTCATACTCTGTCGAATTATTCTTAAAAATCAAGACTAAGTACGCCATGGAAATAAATAACATGTTTACCATGAGGTCCTTTGAACCTGTAATTAATCCATCTTATGTAGAATTAAACAAAATTTTTGTTTAAATACGTTTCCATATGTATTTCAGTTGTTGCTCTAATTTTAATTTTTTAGCCGTCAAAATTTTCAGAAAAATTTGAATATCTCAAAAAAATATTAATTTTAGTTATAATTTTTTTTATCAAAATAATCTTTGAATTTTTTAAAGAATCCAATTCTTTTTTTGAATGAAGTACTTTACTATACTTAAAATAACAATTTTGATGTCAACTTCCGGTATATCTGGAAGTGTCACCATCCTGACACTATTTTTACTTTAGATCCTACTTCGCCAAGACTAAATTTTTAGGTCAGTAGCTTTTTTCTTTTTCAAGATACTTCTAATGGGCGATCGATCAAAATGGATCACTCTGCTCTGTATGTGTAGTTATAGGAAAAATGGAAAAGTTTCTGATTTAGCTAAAAATTGCTATTGGTTTCTCAGAAAAAGGATAATTATGAGTGAAAATTTTTTTTATTGTGATCTCATCGTTTCAACGATCTTTGGTTTGAGCGGAATTGTCAAACATCTACGCCGTCAATATTAATAGTAAGATATACTGTTTCTATTTAGACATTGTTGATGCTAAATATCTTGAGAATTTTTCCCCCAAGGCCAAAGGCTTGAACCATTGTGAGGCAAAGCTTTCCCAAAGCCTTTCCTAAAAGTTCAGTGACCTCTAAAAATCAATAAATGAGTTACTGGTCAGTATTATACGTAAAAAATAAATTGTTGAATTATTGACTACTCATCATTGCTCTGATTTCTGGCGGATAGCTTTGCTGTAGAGTATAGATGTTGAATTACAATTGCAATTACAATTCTAAAAAGGACCTTTATTGTACTTTGGTCTTCTGAATTTTTCCTGGGTGTCTCTAATTTTTTTTGATGTATTTGTTATTTTGAGAAACCGCCTTCAAACCTCATTCTCACTTCTGAGACAGTTTCTTTGGAATTGCCATAAAGGGGGAGACGATATTGTCTACACATTTTGTCATAATTTACAATGTATTAGATAGCTCATAGAAAAGTGTCTACATTGCTTCTTTATTTAAGTATAAAGTTTGTAATTCAGTTAAAATTTTCTCTTTTGACTTTCATTCCCTTGCTTAAATTTTTGTTTAAGTTATGTGTACATATTTGTCTGTTTTGTGTCAGATTCGTATTTAGTCAACTTATTCAATTAGTCATATTAATAACAATGACATCTGATTGACTACTTGTTACCTAATATCTGTTCTTTGGTTCAACATCTATTACCCCCAATTTTTGTGCTTGTTATTTATGTTGGATGATGTTCTTTGCCTTAAATGGCAACTTAGTTCGTTCACGTTTTCTGCATCCAAATTTTAATCTTGTTTTACTATTCACACATTCTTTGCTGACGTCTCTTATCTTACCCCTGTTCCTTTCCATCTTCCAAAATCAGGAGATGTTTGATCTTATCACCTCTTGTCCACAGTAATCGCACTGGTAAATTTCAATGTTTGGTTTTATACTATTCCGTTTGCGGACAGTTTTTAGACATTTAGCATTCAGTCTATGTGACGACTATAGAACTATAGACCCACTCGCCTCTTTCTTTGTAATGTTTCCACTTTCATAGACAACACTTAGGTATAGATGCTTCTTTATTCTTTTTTCATTGAGACAAATTTGAAGGTTTATTGCTATTGTTTTTGTTATTGATCTTTTTTGTACCTCCACAGTGAAGGTTGCTCTGTAATTTTTAAATAGTTAACTGTTGAAAGACAATTCTCAGTCTTAGCTCCGCTTCTTCTCAGTCTTTATGTTTTTTAGCTTTACTTTCTTCCTCAGTCTTTCTTATTCACAGAGTCTACAACTCGCTCACTTACAGGATGTTCAAGTATTATAATTTTTTTCTCCTTTTGGTTTTGACGAAAGTGACACCAACAATATTTAAATGGAACAAGTCCTAATACTATTACATTTTGAGAATTGCATAGTTATCTGAATTAAATAATACCAGATAAAAAACATTGCAACTGAAAAAAGAATTTGTTGAAACAATTTAATACCTAATCTAGAGTACTATGATTTCTCCTTAATTATTTCTAGCAAACGTAGCAACGCAAGTAATATTGAAAAAAATGTATTGTTAAAAGGTACACTCAATGTAGCAAGTTTGAGGAATTTATCTAAAAAAAATTACAATATTACATCCTCTAGGTGGATATGGGTAGGTATAGTCAAGACAATGGTTTATTGACAAGAGTTGGTTGTTTTGCTGTTCTTTATAACCAACCCAGGACAGCCCAGGACAGAGACGAATTTGCCAGAATTGTTGCCGATCTTCATTGAATGGAGAAGGCACTTCAAGAAGAAGAGATAACCAACCTAAAACTGTTGATCTAATTTTGGCACACCCTGTATTGTTGAAAAAACCTGACTACTTTTACAACTAACAGAAACTGTAGATACTTTTATATTTATAGCTTTGTTGGTCTACTTATGGGACACTCTGTGTTGTTGAAAAAGTTTATCTTTGCGACTCACAAAAGCTCTGGATGTTGTTATGGTTGTAACAAAACCTATAAATTAAAGAGGTTGTTGATATGTTTTTGACCACCCTCTGCGTGTCGAGTTATTTCCAATTGCACATCGTAGGTTATAGGAAAATCCGAATTCGGGACCGCACCCACTAGGATGACCAAGTGACAAAGAATTCCTTCCAACAACGGGGTGATTTAATAGAAATGTCCGCCATTGCAGCTTGAAAGGCTTTTTTCATAAGTCTTTGGAAGAATCTGTTAAACAAGTGGTTTAGTCAAAGTGTCAACTTTTTCCAAAATTATGAAAAGTGTCAAAATTATTTTCAGAATTTTGGAATTAATTATGCACTTGGAGTGCTTGACGAGAGGAGGGCACGGGGGTAAATTTTTGATTGAACGTACGAGGTGCACGTGGTTGTTTTTGCAAATTGTCGGGGCGGTTGTCCCCTCTTCCCGCGTGTGCCTTACGCCTCCGGGCCGCCAACTTTTTGTCCGTTCCTTGGACGGCGGCCCCGCCGCCAAATTAAAATTAATAAACCAATATAAATTCACTGCATTGTGCCCTTAAAACTTCTACAACTCATTTAAAAATGCAATTAAAACGGTCGAATTTCCGAGGCCGCTCCGTTTCTTGTTCGTTTTTTCGAATTCCCTCCTCGGCTTTATGATTTATTTTGTCTGCGATTTTCGGTTGTTTTTTGAATTTTTAAAACTTGTCCGCAATAAAAATGCCGTCGTACCATAAAACCCATACGGGGGAGAGACGCGGTTCTGAAGAGGGCAAAGTCGCGTGAACGAGACAAAGACCGAAAAACGAAACGCTAATATTTCGGCTCGCGGAATTTTCTTCTTTTTGCGCCCCGGACCGGGGCGACCCATATGTGTGCATGTGTGTGTGTGTGTGTGTGTGAACGTTTTCTTCGTCGGCCGTCGACGCCGTCTTCGTCTGCGTGGTTACGGTCGCACCGGCTATGCTGGGGGCTTTTGTGTTTTTCGGCAAAGCGAAATGGTCTCGTGCACGCTCCGAGTTATTGAAATGTGTTCGGCGAGTCGGCGTCCTCGTCGAGCTTTTTCTTTGTTTTCACTCTGGCAAAATATAATAAAAAGGGGCCCAGACGGTCCTAAAATTTTCGATTTGCCCGGTCGAAAAGTGGAACTGATTGGCCGACGACCAGGCACGGACTCCGCCAGATTTCACCTAAACCGGGAATCTCGATTGTCACACCGTCTGATCAACAACAAGTTGCAAAAATCGCCCCAGCCAGACATTTTATACGGAAATTAATTAGTTTCAAAAACAAATGGCATTTATCTTAATAGCATCATTCCAAATGCTTCCACCTATGTACAGAATGATCATAAAATTTATAATCAATTGCGACTTTGTAAACAAACTTGATGTCGTAACTTGTTTATGTGTTTATTTTAATGAAAAATGAAAACTGTCAATTGCGTTATTAACTGTTATTCTAGGTCAGGTAGGTGAATAATTGCAACAATTTCCGCAACGCAAATGGGTCTTTACGAAAAATAATGATTCTCGCTGTCAAAAATTCCTGAGTTACGAGTCGAAATTTCACAGTCGCCTTTAACTATAAATAATTGTTGTTAATCATAATGCATCTAGTTGGCATTGTGTATGTACCTACCTACTAAGACTCGTAATTGATTAGTTGACTAGTCGAGATTTGCATTTAGTATCTAGTATTTTTAATGTTGTCGATATTGCTTTTTAAGAAATTCTTCTGTTTTCTCTTTCATTATTTTCCCTATAAATTCTTTTCTTTGGAGCTTTGCTTATTCGTTCAAAATATTTCTCTGCTACTTCGGTATGGTTAGTGTTAGTATAAGAATTCTTTAATTGAGCCTCTTCTGATATTGATATTAGAATTTTTTCTAATTGGTCTATTCTTATTTTTTCTTCAAGTTTTTCTATATCCTATTTGTCTATTAGCTGACCCTGCTTTTGTGAAAGTTTTGGGCATATTTTCAAATTATTTCTTTGCTACCAATAGTTAGTATTTTCTAATTATATAGTTTTCTAGTTTTTGTGAAATCATTCTAGTTCTTCCAGTTCTTTTCCTTCTTCTCCTTCTTTTTCACCTTTTTTTTGTTTTCCCTTTTACCTCCTCCTTCTCCTTCTCCTTCTTCTTCTCCTCCTCCTTCTCCTTTTCTTTCGTCTTCTTCTTCTTCTTCCCCTTTTTCTTCTTCTTCTCCTTTTCTTTCTCTTTTAATTTTTTTTTCTCCTTCTTCTGCTTTTTCTCCTTCTCTCTTTCCTTTTCCTTCTCTTTCTCCTTTTCCTTTTCCTTCTCCTTCTTCTTTTCCTTCTCTTTTATTTTCTTTTTTTTCTTCTTCTTCTCTTTCTCCTCCTTTTTGTCCTTTTTCTTCTCCTTCTCCTTCCCCTTCTCTTTCTTCTTCTCCTTCTCCTTCTCTTTGAAGAACCCTTAAAATTTTGTTCTTTAATTTTTCTGCTAAGTTTTTATACAGTTAGGTAATAATCTTATTTATTTTATATTCTTCTCTTTTCTTATTTTTGCTTTAACATTTTTCTTACTTTTGTCTTTCAGTTAACTTCTATTAATTCGGTTTGTTACATTTTGCTCACCTTTCTTCTTTAATTTTCCTCCACATCTCATTTTTTTGAAATAAATGGATGGCAAAGGAGTCAAATCAAATTAACAATTCGTCTTTAAAAAACCTTTTATTATAACATTTTTTCTTTGGTCTTTTAAATTTTGCCCACATTATTATTGTCATTTATTAGTTGCTGCTATATTGACTACGACTAGAAAGAAATTACAGAGAGTCAAATCCGGTGAGTAGAGCCAATGTTGAAATAATTTGAACCTAGATTAATCCATTTTCTTTTTATCAAAATCTTTTTTAGTTAATCATCTTTTATTTTAACTATTTTCTTTTCCTATGCTTTATCTCAACATTCTCGCTCAAACAAGCAATTTTCACATATCGGTTGAGCTCTTTGAATAAATTTTCTCCAAATTATGGTCATTTTTCTCCTATTTCTCTTTTGATTCTGTAGTTACTTTAACAATTTTTTAAACTCATTTAACCATTCCTGTACAAAAATTTGTTTTGAGGCACTATTAACAGTAAACTCCTCACTGCAAACAGTTGGTTAAAAAAAAAGAAACAAATTTGACGCAGCAGGAAAGCGATGACAATTCTAGGCGTAGGCTTCTTCATACCTAAAACTAGCTTCGAATAAATCCAACTTAATTGCGTTCATTCTACCAAAAAAGTGAAGGAAATGAAAGGCGAATATTGGTGTGCCAATATTTTTGTGTATGGAAGTTACGAGGTGTCTCAAAACTAATGTCCAGTTATTTAAATTAAAATTGCTGACGATTTGCCAGTCCCATTAAGCACCTACTCGATTTGTGTCACTCATGGTGACAATAATTATTTTGAATTTCCTGCACGTCGTCCCCTCCCCCTTTATGGCGTTATGCGCAATAAGTCCTCTTGTACCAATTTGTATTTTTTTAATGTTCTCCATTGACGTGTTCGCCGTTCTTTTTTCCAATTATGTCCTCAGTTTTTCTATAAGAAGCACAGCGTTCATATTGATTATTCATAAACGACACTGATGCGTAATTTTTTCCGATTTAAATGGAAAATGTGCGAGGAAGACTATAAAAATTCTCCTTTATTACCGGTTCGCTTCCTGTCCCGTCCCGATAATGACGATCATAATATAACGAATGTACCTGCAGCGGCGGTGGATCGGGCATACAAATTAGGACGATGCGATGATGTTTTCGGTTTTTGTTGGCGGAGAAAAATCGGCGCGAGATTTTTTCCGCCCCTCCCTGTATTTTGTTTTACATGGTTGATGTTCGGTCGGTGGTGCTCGTTCAGCGAACTTTGCAGACGAGAATACCGAGAAGTACTGCCACAAATCATCAACCGACGAAATAACACGAGCAAGTCGCTTATAAGAGGTCCACAGGTATTCAATTAATACCTGCGGGGCCGATTCGAGTTTCATCAAAACCTCATTCAAACACCTCGTGCAGTCTTCTTACCTCTTTTCATCAACATATTTTTTTCTAAAAAAATTCTTTTTTGGTCAACTTACCAAGCAAACATCTAAATCTAAAGAGTAATTGAGCTTTCATACGAGGGCACAAAAATGTGATTGATAAAAAAAATTGCCCAATTTAATCACTAAGTCTAAAAAAAATCACCCATTTCTCATTATCAGTAGGTACCTAACTGTTTTTATTTTTTTGCAGAATATAGTCTCCTACTCTAATCCATCAGTATGGTTATTGTTAGATGCTCTTATACAAATGGGTAAGTCTTTTTTAATACACCCCCATAAACATATACCTACCTTTGAAAATTGAAACAAATTACTTTTTTGATTTTTGTTCTTTTTAACACCATTTGTTTATGCTATTTTTTTTATTCTACTGTAATATTGATCGAGTATTTCTATTCTTATTTCAAAAATATTGATTCAAAATTTTCATCAAATTTACAAGAAAAATTGGTTCCAACCATTTAATTATGATGCCATCTTGATTCATCATGTTTCTCTTTTTGAGAAAAAATGATTGTTTGAGGAAGTTAGATAAGATAACGAAATCCTTCAATTATATCTAAGTATTATTTAGAGTTTTTCTGCAATTTCCAGAATGCTGGACAAAAATTAATGAGTAAAGAAATCAAAAATTTCTTTAGGGGAAGAAATATTTCTCTGGACATTAGGATTGCTCTTTGTTTTTTCTTCTATGTGAAAAACGATTGTTTTGAAAAGTCCTATCAAATCTACATTTGAATACTATTTAACAAATTTTAAAAAACTGGATATTTGAATTTAAGAAAACACTGTTTAAGTCATATAGAATTGGGTACCTAAGTTTAAATAATTATGAAAACATACCTCCAAGATTATAATAGAAACTTTATTATTATTGAAGCTATGTGTACAGAAGAAATTAGTAAGCTTCCCATGGTTTTAATATTGAAGATAAAGATGTATTTTGAAGATGCGATTCAAGAAAAAATCTTACGTCATATTGCATATACTATTGGCGATATACCTATATTTAAAGTCAATTTGGATTAAACCAAATGTTAATGTTCTTTGATTGTAAAAAAAGATAACTTGTACTTATTGCTGCTCATTGAAGCTATGTCTGCGAAAAAAATAGTCTTGAATATTGAAAATGAAGGAGTGAAGGATTTTTTCCGAAAATCCGATCCAAACAATGTGGATTCGGTTAGTTCAAATGATTTAGAAGCAATTTATGAAAAAAATCTTACATCACATTGAAGATGCTATTGACGATACACATTTGAAAGTCTTTTGAACCAATTTTTATTTTTCATTTGTAAAAAATGACACATGCATACTTATTTTTTTAAACTCATGTCTCTGAAAGAAATTGATGGACATTGATGAACATGAACAAGATAAAGGTTTATTACAAAAAAAACTCACATAGATTAAAGATGTTGCTGAGGAAAAACGAAATCGCCTCATTGTACTTTGTACGTCTTAGGAAAAAATCATTAAGATCTAAGAAAGTTGAAAATGAACAAAACGAAAAGAGAAGATTATGGTAGAAACGCAGTCAACCCCATAAAGAGCTGGGTAGTTGAAACAGATCAGCACTGGGATCACCGACAAAGCGTTTCGACCGCGTCGCTTCTAAAGAGACCGAAAAGCTTCAATGTCGACCGAGTTGACTTGCATTTCTATCGGTTAAACAGAGAGTTCCAAGAGGCTATCGTTTTTTTTAGTCGCTTTGTCGGGGATCAAAGTGCAGGTCAGAAGCATGTTAAAAGTTTTAAAGAATTTTTTTTTTAATTTAATTACTCTTCTTGCTTAAATAAAAAGGATATTGATTCTCCACGTTGAAGAAGAATCAAATCAATTTGGACATTTTTCTTTACATCTCTACAAATAAACATTGAAACCTTGTTCTAAATTTCTTTTAATTTTTTATAATAATTTTATGACTTATCTGCAGATTCCAGGCTGATCATAATAAGAATCGCCTTGTACCTTTTACTGTTTAGGACTTTGCTTTGAGAAAATGTAAAGATTTTGAATATTTTGACCAGAGTTTTTTGAAGAGTTTTGCTTTTTTCAGTTGCAGGTTTTCGATACATACTTGCAGCTTTTAACACAGACACCTTCTAAATTGATGCAATTTAATTCAGTACTTCATCTTAAAAGAAAAAAATTCTTGAAATTAAAAAAATATATGGTTTTTGTAAATTTATTGATTTATTGATTATACATTAACCAAATTTAGTGCAAATTATAGGTAGTTAGTTGTACCTATGTATGATGGCGGCTTTTTAAAATTTTAACAAATTTTGCACAATCCTTCTGTAAACTACTAGTATCTACCTAGATACCTAAGTAGAAAATAAATTTTTCTTTTACGCTTTTTTCAATCTTTATTATTACACCTATTAACTTCAGCATCCCAGATCACAGAGCATCACCAACAAATTATTTGAAAATATTTCTTCGTAATAACTGTAAATTTTATATTCGTCATATCTCTTCATTCTTATAAAATTTTCTCACTTTATTGCTAATGCAAGTAGTTTATTTTCTAATTTTATTTGTCAGATTTTTATAAATTATAGCATATCTATCACTTCTGTCTTTCTTTCTTTTGCGCATTTTTTTCTTTTATTTTTATTAAACATTATTTAATTATTTCTTTGTTTTTCATAAACTTTGTCTATTAATATATTTTTATATCGCTTATACAGAATCACCACTTAGGTAAGACTCAAAATTACTTAAGTACCCAAAATTTCTAACAGTCTAACTTATTGTTGTTTTATTACCTTCTTCTTTCATTAGTTGCAAGTATCTTTAAATTTACTTTTATTTGCTAGATGAGATACGTACTTGTCGAAAACATTGAATTGTAGGTCATATCAATTCATCCTATCCTTATCTTATTAACTTTTTTCTTAGTTCGCATTAATTGAATATTTTCCTCACCTTCCTTTTATACCTTCGACCCAGGTGTTCCCCTCTCTCATGACCCCTTTTAGATTTGACAATGCATGTGTGAACGGAGACGCTGAACTTGGTGCACAATAACGCAACTTTGATTACTTTAAGATTTTTGAAAACGTACTTACCCCTTTTGTTTTTGTACAAAAATCAAGCACTGTGAATACTTTTAACGAAAGTAATCAAGTGACGCATGAAAAATTTTCAATCGCTCAAAGTGATGAAATATTTGAATTAAATTGAAAAAATGCTAAACTATGAATGTAGGTTATAGGTAGATGGAAACAACAATAAAAAAGTTGCTAAATTTGGTGTTACTTTTGTAGTTTGTTGTTTTGCAATAATAACAAATTATTAGTAAAATTTGTAGGTATAGCAATTTCTTTTATGTAGTTCATAACGCAACGCTCAAGTATTGTTGATAGTAATGGGAACGCCGGCTATTTTGTTGTTAATTAAAGAGGAATCGACTTCATAACACGTCGATAATAATTTTTAGAAATTTCACTGGTTTCATTCCAGAAGTATCCATAAAATCGTCCGAAATAGCTGGGACCTTTTCAAAAACCATAATATAAAACCCGATGATTTATTCCGAATAACTCAGCCTAATCTGAAGAGATTGACGTGAAACGATTTTCTCAACAATTTTAGAAACGTCGGTGTTGGATTGTCAAAAGGATTACGAAATTCCATCCGACGGACGTTCGATTTTTATTTTTTTTTTAATTTCTCCCATCATCATCAATACGATCAATTGTTTTGTTTGGCATCAAAGTCGGCGGCGCGACCTTCTGCGATTTCGCCCGTCTGTTGTCCTCCTCCACCCACGCACGGTGCGACCGTGCGGGTGTCAAAAAACTCGACCACCACCACCAACATCGAGACCATCGAACCATACCCAGCAGACGACGACGCCGGGATCATGAATGAAAACCGTTCCGCCGACTTTCCAGGGGCGTCGCGTCGAATTTTTTCTTCGCACCGCCACCGACGACAACAAAACAACAATCGACACACGAATTTGCGGGCACCTATTCGCCATTTCAGCCAATCTAAATCCGAGATTTGGCTGAAATTTTTTTCGACCGCCGTGGAGGGGGCCCGGAGTGGGGGAAAGGTTGTATTTTCGAATTGTGCACGGCTTCAGTCGCACTCCGTGACTTGTGCAGGGCGGTGCGGGAGCCTCGTGTTCACCCCTCGTTGTTACTTTTGTGTTACGGACACGATTTTGTTTTGTTTTGTTGGTTATAAGTATTTTTTTTTCTTTGACACATCGACGAGTGCTGTGCAAATACTGACGACAGTTCTAAAACGAAAGTGTTTCGTCGAAAAGTGTTTTTTTTTTTTGGGTCTTTAGTGAAAACTGTTTTGAGTCTTTTGCTTTGACACTACTGAATCCAGGACGTTTGTTTCTTTGGAATTGATGCCGACAAAAATTTGATACAAACAAGGAAAAAATCAAGGTACTTACTTGGCGCCCATTCGACCCGGAAAACAATTGCCACCGCATTTTTGCGGACAATTGCGTAACGACGCCAATGTGATTCTTTTTATTTACGCAACGATTGCGCCAACTAGGCAACAATAAATCACTGCAATTAGCAAAATTTAATTGTTATAGTTTAATTGTTGCCATAAAGCGCCTACGGTGCAGAAACAATATTTGACAATCGTTCCGTTGTTTCCGTGTCATCGCCCACTTTAATCAGAAAGGGTTGTTTTGTTTATTTCACTGGAACGCGATCGCGCTCAAGAGAATTTTAAATATTTAAATCGTAAACGAAATACGTCATTAGCGCTTTCTCACTTGAGAAATGATAACGGAGGAATTTCTAAGATTCCCCAGCATCAAAGCACACTTGATCTAGAAATTTTTCCCGACCCCGTCTCCCGTTTTTTTCTTTCTTTTTTTGAGTGGGCGTAGAATTTGGCAATTCGGTCGATTTATTGCGTCGCGAAAAACTGTGATTGTCCGGTCCTGGTTCAATTAGAGCCGCGGTTGCTCAATGCGCGGTCGAATTTGAACTAAGTACCCATCATGAGGTGTTAATTGCACGGTTGTTGTCGTAACGTTTTAACGCGGGCAAATTTAGGATCAACGTAAAAATATTTCGGACATGAATGGACCTTGAACGTTTAAATTTACAGGGTGGCCCATATTATTGATTAACTCGATTGGGCAGAAATTTTTCTTATCAAAAATCGTGTTAGTGCTTGGTTCAGTTTCGAAAAATTTTTCTAATAGCGTTACAATTTTGGAGAAATCTAGCTGCCAAGAAACACTCTTGACCTTTATTTTCGGTGCTTCGGGGCGTAACTTTTTTAGTTTTATTGTCATTGTCTTTCATCTTTTGCTGCTAAAGCTGCTATTCAACGTGAGAACACGCGTTGCGGCAACTGTTAAAATTACTAATAGCTTTTAGCGAGTTCAACAATAATATTCACCGACTTTCTTCGTTTCAATCGTTTCTTGCCATTTTATTGTTTTCGTAAGTGTTATGGGTCAAATCGTTTTCACGTCGATTTTTGGTCCTGGTTCAGTTCATGTTGAATTATTGATGACGGTTTTTTTTTCGTTTCTTCTCAGAATTTGGTTGTTAACGAGGCGAGATGATGCAAATCGAGATGTCGATAAGTGTTTTTCTTCCAACTTGATGGATGTTTACTTCCAGGGAAAGAATCTCAATAATTGTCGTTAATTATTTGCATTTTTTGCTTCCAACGTTTACTTCTTTTTGGAAATTTTCAAAAGTTTCAAAATTTTATTTTTAATTAATCTTCATAGATCAAACCTTAAGTTATTTCTTTTAACTTTAAAAACAGACAAAAGTCGCAGGATGCCAAATCAGAACTGTTCGTAGATTAGCTAAACTATATTAATATTCTCGAATAAGATGAGGAAATTAGCGTTATCGTCGTGAAGTTGTCACTGCATGCAGATGAAGTTGAATTAGGTCTAAAAGTTTAGGTTCTTCTTCATCCAATTCAATTTTGAACATTTGAGGTTACGCTAATTACAGCTTAGTTAACGAGTTAATCAAACTTTTGATCGCCTATACGTAGTCATAGGTACACCCAGCCAATTAGTAATGCACAGGGGGTGCACAAATTATCTACGTTTACCACATTATCATCTAGTATAACATAAAAAAGTTGACTATTTGTGATTTGTATTTTTAATGTCTCATACAAGTTTTTCTATGTTACACTTGATGATAACGTGAGAAAAGTAAATTATTTGCGCACCCCCTGTGCATTACTTAATTGGCCGGGGGTACAGATAGTCCAGGTACCTATACGTAGTTATACAGATAGTACAGGGATTTATTTATATTGTCAGTTGCTGCTCAAGGGCAAATAGTTATTTTTTCAAAATTCCAAATTTGATATTTTAAAAATTTGAATATTCATCAACTCTTATTATTCACTTTTATTTTGCGTTTTTCCATTTGTTGCTTTACTTCCATTTCGATAACCGGCTTTTGTAAAGTTTTTTGCTTCAGTTGGTTTTTGTTGGTCCAGATAACTTTTAATTGTTTTAATAATATATTTGATTTAATTGATCATTGTGTGGTCGCTTCGATTCTCTTATTTTGCTTAAAAATGTTCTTTTTTCTCACACTCATTAAGTAATTAGTTAATGATGGCTGCTTTCCATTTTCTTAAATATTTAAGTAATCTTAGCCATGCTGACTTACTTGTTTTAATTTTCTACATGCAGCGTCAATAATCATCATTCATTAAATTTTCACGTGAAAAATAAAATTGCAAACATTAAAAAAAGTAACCATTATTGAGTTGGCAGGCAAGAATTGCAATTAGGTAGTTTTGTCTTGTCTAGGTATATCTATAATTATACTTTTATTTTTTTTAAATTAATTCCAATTTTGTTTTTCTTATTTGTTGTATGTTTAAAATTTTTATTAAGTATTTTTAATGAATTTTTATCTGGTTGTTTCAATCATCACGTTTTGTTGCCACATTTTAAAGTTTTTTTACTTATTAAATACAAAAACTTTAGTTTGATTTGACTTTTTTTCATGCAGTTACAATTTTTCTTTCAAAGAAGGAAAACCGGCAACATTTTCCAAATTCTTTCTGAATCGTTTTAGGCCCTTCTGATTTTGTTCTCTTTGAACTCAAAATTAAATAAAAAAAAATACAGGAAAATTGTTATATTAGATTTATAAATGCTATTTTTGTTGTTCTTATATTTAGTTAGTAATTTTTTTTTCTATTTACCACACTCTATCATTGCCTTAAGCGTAAGCTAGTTTCTACATTAGCTGTTTCAAATTAGATTTATTCCAAATTATGCAGCAACTCGACTTGTTGCTTTGGGTTTTCTCCCAAATTTTTGTTTGTATCATTAATTTTCCTTTATTAATCTAGTTTTTACGTAACTTGTTGACAATTCCTTCAATTTTTTTCAGTTATTTTTCAAACTGCCGAATTATTCTAAAATTAATTCATGTGGTAAAATTCTTAATTGCAATAGGTATACTTGTTCGAGATCAGTGCATACTAATTATTAATAATAATTAATAATTGCACACTAATCAATTAATTCTTTTGTCAATTTCTGAAATTTGTGCCAAATTTCTTTGACTCAGTTCTTTACGTGACGAGATCAGAGATCAGTGTTAGTTGTTGAGCTATTGGAGGATCAAGAAAAAGTGCAAAATATAATTATTGAGGTAAAGTTAATTAGGAAATTAGTGAAAATTTCTTTAGTTTAGTTTCCAATTTTTTCATAAAATCTGACAATCATTTTTTTAAAGGTGACCTGACTAAAATAAAATTAGTGACAAAACCATAAACAGAAACTAGGTACTCTCTAGATTACTACTACTGAAAGAAAAAAATATCTGCAGATTTCAATGACAGAACCGGCTTCGTGCTTGAGCTGAGATTATCACACAAATTAGCAAAAGCTCTTTGAAATTAGTGCAGTTTAAGTTTTGAGATCTAATCAACAATTTCAGTATACGTAGTACTTACTCGGTTGAATTATAAGATTCAAAACTCAAAGAAAATTGCATTGAAGGTTATGTAACACTTTCAAAAATTATTGCAAAATTAGCGAATCAGTGGAAGTTCCTGTAGATTAGATGTACCTAGGTATATTAGAAAAACTGAAATCCATGCAGAGTAGGTTACTTGATCATTAGTGTGAAAAGAAGAGTAGGCAGTGTCACTAAACTTAGGTTAGTGCAGATTTCTAAAATAGCGCGAATCATTTTTTGAAACCTGTCAAATGTTTAAGAATCATTCAGAGGTGGTGTAAAGTGATTTTTGGCAATTGTTCAAATATTAATTATAAATAATCAGCAGTGCTGACGAGATAAGTGTAAATTTTATTGATGAAATCAGTGTCTATTTTCCAATTTAGGTCGGAAATTAGTGCAAAATTATGTTTAATTTTAATATTGGCTGGATCGAAGGTTGAAAAAATTAAGTTAAACTCTTAGAAAATTAAAAAATCAAAGATTATGCGGAATTTGTAAAGAAGAAGTCGGCAAAAGTTGCCACAGTTTAAAATCTAAATTTTCATAAAATCGAGAAACTTCTTCAAATTCTGTCAAATTTAGTGTTATTTCTTAAGGGTTGATTTAGAATTATTAATCTACTAATATACTGTGTTTCTGAGATTACTGCATAATTCTTTTAGTTGTACGCAATTTTAAGACAGTTCTTCCATGAGTCAGTTGAACGATCAAGAAATAGAAATTATTATGCAAAACTTCAAACATTTATTTACGGTTTCTATATCAACCTAAGTATTTCTGCTATCAATACCTTATTAATAATAGCGCTATTTACATGTTGGTTTTTGAGATAATGTTTGTGATTTATACGCGTAGGTATAAACATTTCACCTTTGTTTCTTTAATAAAAGTTGTTTACTTTAACCTCGAGAATTTACTGCGATTTCCCTAAACTTTGTTACCTCAATATTTGTTGTTCGAAGTGTCTATTAAAAGTACTCGTTATTCAAACTAGCCGGATTTTCCACTTTTTTTTGTTTTCTCGGAAACCTACAAAATAATTTTTCATTATCCTAATAAATATTGTTAAAGAATAATTTTTTTCTCCTATGCTATAGTTGAAAGCCCCCAAAAGCATCTAACATTTTGGTAGTGTGTTTCCGGTTTATCGTGCATGGCCCACATTTTTTGTTTACTTAATTATTCCCGTCCTCGTTTCGTCATTATTCTTTTTTTGTGGGTTTATCCACAATTAAAGTAACGTTTCTATCTTCGAAACATAAAATAAGCAATCGCTACTCTTCAAACAATGGAAGGGTTAAAGTTGCGGATGAAAATTTTGTTATTGAAATTCTTTCGACTTCTTGACCGGTGTTAATGAAACTTTGTGGAGGGTGGCGTCGATTTGTGCTGCCAACCTAAAAGCTTCACTTTGATGCCCCCGATATGCTAATCGTGGAGGAGGATGATGAAAATCAATACTGGCAGCAGCGTCGCGAGAAGGGGTTAGTGGCGGCAGTGGCCAAGATGAGTCATGATGCTGGAGATAATTATTACGGGCAACAATTAAAAACATGGCCATCATAGTCGATGTATTGGGATTCGGGGTCCATCATGTGGGACGCCGTCAAGTTTCGAGGATCGATTCAAATTAAGCCGTTGAAAGTTTAATTAAGCGTAACGTTGTAATATCATCGACATTCCTCACGTTCGAACGTGGCGTTGTTGCTCTTACGGCATTATGCTAAAACGTAATGGTCATATTGTTGCGAGCCCACATGAGAAATTTGAATAAAATGAAAATTTATTAAAGTGGAAATGGGATTGGCACGAGGGACGTTGCGAAATTCGTTAATTACCATTGTTCTTGACGGCGCGAATTCCACGCCGCGTATGACCCAAGAAAAAGTCCATCTATCTCTTCGATCGGGATTGTGGCTATGGGAGTTTGGTATTCAAATTAAATAATTTAAATGTCGAGAAATTTATGTTATAAACATCCAAAACCAGTTCTCAATATAATAAAATCGGAAATTCTTGTAAACGAATTAATTATGTACGGTTAAAATCCCAATAAAAAGCGTTTGATCGGCGGGTTAATGTTTTTATTAACGACCGCCGGTTTCGACTGGTTTCTTTTTTTTCTTCACTCGGTTTGTTAGGAGCCGCCCCCGACGCCGGCCCTGTCGCTGCTCTGGGATACCGGAACGCGCTCTCGGCACGCTGACTCACCGGACTAGATTTCGTATTTTGTTGTTAATTGAATCGGGCGAAATTGTTGCGAAAGAAAAGGTAGCGAGTTTCGAACTAGGCGTTGTTTATCGCGGTGGCCGGGCGATCGCGGGCCCGATAACAGGACCGGACCGGACCAGGACAATAGACGCCTCGGGACATCGTGCCGCTTTGCCGTAATTCAACAAATTTCGCAAAGGCGCGTCTCAATCACTTTCAATTTAAAAGTGCGACGGAGCAACACTGCCCATTACTCCACCAACTGTCGAAATTTCGAACCCAAAATTCTTACGTTCACTCAACGATCCATTACCTTTGCAAAACTGAAGAAATTTTTTTCGTAGCACCGATTTGAACATTTGAGGTTATGACGGTCAAAATCCTCGAAATCGCGTTGAAAACCAATTTTTGCCCACCCAACTGTTTTTAGACGTACCTACCTAAATCTTATTACAAAAAAAAAACTAGTAGACCGTACCAGGACAGTAGAGGTCTCTGGACATCGTGCCGCTTTGCCGTAATTCAACAAATTTCGCAAAGGGGCGTCTCAATCACTTTCAATTTAAAAGTTCAACGGGGCAATACTGCCCATTACTCCACCAACTGTCGAAATTTCAAACCCAAAATTCTTACGTTCACTCAATGATTCATTACCTTTGCAAAACTGAAGAAATTTTGGTTATTGTTTACTTTACCCACTCTTCGATTTTCAAAAAACTAGTTACACCAACGCATTCGTCACCATGTATACATTACGAAAATCAATATCTTTTTTTGTGCAAACTACTTTTATTTTTACTCATTTTCCTTGCCCTAGCACATCTTTTTTTTTCCTATAAATTTTGCATAAAATTATTTATCATTTGCACAACATTTCATTGCTCAAAATGGCATTCTAATGATGTTTTACGATGGTTTCCAAAAAAAAACAGCACAAAAAGCAAAAAGTGGACATTGTAAACAATTACCGAAATTTTTCTTGTAGCACCGATTTGAACATTTGGGGTTATGGCGGTCAAAACCCTCGAAATCGCGTGGAAAACCAATTTTTGCCCACCCAGCTGTTTTTTAGACGTAAATCTTATTACAAAAAAAAAAACTAGTATACCGGACCAGGACAATAGACGCCTCGGGACATCGTGCCGCTTTGCCGTAATTCAACAAATTTCGCAAAGGCGCGTCTCAATCACTTTCAATTTAAAAGTGCGACGGGGCAACACTGCCCATTACTCCACCAATTGTCGAAATTTTAAACCCAAAATTCTTACGTTGACTCAACGATTTATTACCTTTGCAAAACTGAAGAAATTTTTTTCGTAGCACCGATTTGAACATTTGAGGTTATGTTGGTCGATTTCACCCAAAGTGCGGTAAAAACATTTTTTGATTATCCAGTTGGGTGTATGAGTAAAATGTTCTTATTTAAGTAATCTAGAAGTTTATATTGTGAACCGAAACTCAGTGCAACCTTTAGGTTTATTAGGTTAAGCGGCTGAAAAACACGTTGAAATTAAATTCCGTATATCTGTTTCATACGTAAAATGTTATTAGCGACGAAACCCAGAAATTTATATTGTTCATATATTCTTGAATGGCACCTAGCTATTTAGGATGATTCACACTTTTTTAGTCGAAGACGACACCGCCGGTGCTGTCATTTCCTGATCTCAGTTTTCGGAATCTTTTATAATATAATCAATTTGCATTATTGCGGTAAAGCTACCACCCACGTATGAAGTTGAATTTGATCCAAAATTCTCACATTTACTCTGTGAATTGTTTTATTTCTAAAAGTACTGTAGCACCAATTTGAATATTTGAGGTTATATCGGCAAAGTGCCTGCAAGTAAAACTTTCGACCGTCTAATTTTGAAACTCTTTAAAATATTGTTATAGAAGTAATCCAGTAGTTTAAATTGTCAATTGAGTAGGTTAATTCATTTGAAATTTCCAGAAAAAAACCTATACTCTTCTCTTCTCTCAAAAGATAAATTATCAGTTATTTTTGCCAAAATTTTCGATGAATATAATGAAGGTTCGTTATCATGGTGAAGATATGGCGCGCTCTACGCTTCAAATGAAGTCGTATTTTCACCAAAATTCTTACATCTACTCAGCCAACATTTTCTATTCTTAAGGTAAAATTTTTTTTGTTGTAGCACCATTTTGAACATTTGAGGTTATGTTAGCCAAAAAGGGGTTAAATCGAAATATTGACTGTTCCGGTGTTTTTCTATCTAAACTATTGTTGGAACAGTCCTAATGTGGGAGTGCTTGGCACTCTACCGAGCCATAGTTCGGATCAATTACTTCACCCACCCCGTAGACGTACCTATATTTGTTGCCGTAAAATCGACCAAAGTTGTTAATTGTAAAAAATCGCTGGTATGAAAATGTTTCAACGCCCCTAACAAACGCGAACATATCGCTGCGATCTCATTAACAACGAACAATTAGTGCGTTGAAATCGCTAAAACCTTGATACACGCAGGATTACACACGAGTCCGACCTAACAGGGCGAGTTAATTGACGTTTTGTTCGGAAAATGGGTTAATCAGTGCAGTAGAGCGCGGGGGGTTTTCTCGGGATCAGTAACGAAAAAACCGCAACTTCCTCCTCTTTCGCCTCTAATATTTCATAAATTTTAATTAGACGTGATGGCCACAAATTAGTTTTCAAGTAGCGATTTTTATCGCCCCGAATTAACATTTATATGGACGAATTAAAATAGCTACCATAGCACGCTGGGATGTTGCGAGAAACGCCACCGCGGGGAACTCTTCTAGTTTTCTTCGGCTGAAAAAACAAAACGAAAATAATAATTTGTAGGAAACTGATATTTTCTTTATCTTTTCTCCCACGTAACGCGGATGTTTATAATCGGAGCCGCGCAGCGATAATTGCGGCGTTTTCGGATTTTACTCGAAACGGGAACGATCGAGAGTTGCGGGAGGAGGGGGGGAGGTTATCGGGGAATTTCACGGATCCGGGATTAAATAACGGTGGCGGCGGTACAGAGGAGGCCGCGGGCGTCCAATTTACGAAATTTTAACCAAATATTTGCCAGTTGAAAGCGCTGCCGACCGAGGCAGAGAACCTGGGAAAACAGTTTCATAAATTAGGATAATCTCCTAGGAGAAGTAGCGCCGTCTATTTGCGCAATTTATTGGTCCAATTAAGATTAATGCCTTCGTCTGCAACGGTTTCTGATTCGTAATGACATCACGGGAAAAAATCTTTATTCACAAAATTTTCTTGGTAGCAACCAAAAAAAAAATTGTTTTATTCATCACTCTTCTTCTTCGTAGTTTTTCAGTTGTTCGTGGGAGTGACGGGTGAATGAAAATTTTTGTTTTTAAAAATTTTGCTAGAAATCGGAGGAAAGCCGGATTTACAACTGTAAATGTTTGTTGAACAGTGTTTTTACGACGCTATATAAATTCAGTCATTAACTTGTTAATAACCGCACGTAAATGAGCGCGATTTTTTTCTAGATGTCCAACTAATGCGACCGATAGAAGATTATGGAAATTCTTTCACTCCGTCCGCCATTTGGTTGGTACCAATTAGAAATTTCCAAAAGTAACGACAATTATTGTGAGAGTCGGCGCGACCTTAATCCGGCCCTGGGGCTGATGTCCGCCGCAGTTGCCGGCAACGGGTGAATCGAAAATATGTAAAAGCGACAGTTTTAACGACATTACCCGAATCCGATAAAAGTTCCCGAAACGAAAAAAGGACGAGCTTAACTGTATTGAAAACATAAAAAAGACATAAATAGTCGACAAGAATTCGAAATTAAGCCACAAAAATCCCAAGAGACTGTCTTCTTTGTCTCGGACGAATTTCAACGTACCGAGAACGACAAAGACGACACATCAACAACTCCCACGTTTTCTTTCGGTGGTGCTGTTGCAGTTTCTGCATGCATCGTTTTTTCATCTTCTTCTTCTTCTCCTCGGACGGACGAGTTGTCGGACACGTTTCGGAACGTGGCCGTGGAATTTTTCGGGGAATGCTCTTTAAAAGACCTCTCGGTCGACACCGATAAGGCCCGTTTTTATAATCGGGCCGATTCGACGGAAAAAACGCGGGATGGCGCATTAAATTTTTCGTTTTATTGCTATATTTACCGGCCCGCCGTCGTAAAATAACATCATCGGAGCAGGCGAGGGTTATAAAAGTGGCGGCTTTTACGGCGCAACAGGCGGCGGGGGCGGGGGCGGAAAACGGACCCGAATCCGGCGATTACCCAAGGCGCCATAATGGATTTTCCGAATTACCTACATGCCCAAAATTCACATACCTCCATCAACTAGAGCCAGTCAATCTCACTCGATTCCATCAACATAGATTCTCAAGAGCCAAGTTAACATGCGCCAAATTGGCTGTCAACTTCACGTGCAAATTGACCTGTTGCACAAACCTGAAGTGACTAACTAGACTTGATGCCTAAAGTGTTCCTCCATTACTGCATAGCAACGTGGAAGAGTAGTCCATATCTCCCCAAAATTGCCTAGAATCGAAGTTAAAAATTTTAAATAAGGGAATTAACAAGGATTAACCGTCAATATTTAGTGGAGGTGAAGACGAATTTAGTCCAAAATCCTTACGTTTACTTAACGAACCGCTTTCTTCTTAAAAGTGAAGAAATTTTTGCTCTAGCACCATTTTGAACATTTGAGGTTATGTTGGTCAAAAGTTGCAGTAACGAATTAAAATCGAACTTTGAACCATCCGACCGAATCTGTACGTCAAATATTGTTAGTAAAGAAGTCGAAAAGTCTATATTCTCCTCTCTTAAGGGTATAACACCGTCTTTTGTTCTTATCACCTCTCTTCAACTTTCTCACTCTCACTGCATATGAAGTCCAATTCGGTCCAAATTCTATACGTTTTATTAACGAGCCGTTTTTGCTCAATGTAAAGAATTTTTGCTGTAGCCTCATTTAGAACATTTAGAAAAAAACTTTTAAAGTTGCAGCAAAAAAATTGTTTACCACCCCGCTGTTTTTAAACATAAAATATTATCATTGAAGAAATCCAGGAGTTTGTATTGTCAATAAGTACTCTTCTCTTGAGGGTATATCTTCGTATTAGTTTTACTGCTGGTTTCAGTGTAATGAGACTAATTAATATGTTCGTTTTTTTTTCTAAATATAAATCATCTGCTTCCCTGTCACTTTTCAACCAATTGTCGCACTGTAAAGTCACGATTTTTTTCTTCAAGTTTCATTTTTAGTATCAGGAGTCGTCCGCCAACCCTCCTTCTAAGTTTGGTCCCAGTCACTGATCAGTTTTTCAAAAACCACCTGTTCTCCTGCTACATTCGCAGAAGTCAACAATTTTCCCCTCTCTAGATTCAAACAATTTCCTAGAATTAGGTTGTAAGTACGTTGTTTGTATCAGGAGCAGTCTCTCATCTAGATTCAAACGATTTCTTAGAATTAGGTACGTTGTTTGTATCAGGAGCAGCCTCTCGTCTAGATTCAAACGATTTCCTAGAATTACGTTGTTTGTATCAGGAGCAACCTCTCATCGTGCAAATTTACTGCAGTACGAAAGTTTTTGACATAAACAAACGACCTCCTCGATAACTCTTGATGAGAATTGGTGTCTCCACCAGACCAGATGTTTAGAATCAGTCACTTTGATGCTTTAAAATTAAACGTAGAAACGTGCCCATTAGGTGTAAGTAACGCATGTAAACGGGTTGAAATTGCCGCCAGCTTTCCGCCAAACAAATCGTCTGTCGTCTGTTCTTTTTTGTGTATGTGGTTGCATCGCTCGGCTCGCTTGATTTATAGAAAAATCATTAAAATATTCGGCATATTAATTCCGTGACGCGGAAAAATAATAATAAGAGGTAATGAAAAAAAAAACTTTTTGTATGTTCTCTCATTGTGAAGTCTGTCCGGTTCGTCATTAATCATTCAAGGGTTTTACGCTTAAATAAAGGAATTGTATGGATCATTTATCAATTGGATATTACGATACTTGGACAATGAGAGGAGTCGTTAAAATTATGGAAATAACGCAAAAATTTTTCCCCCCGGTTGGAAAGTCTGGACGTTATTTAATTGTTGGTTAAATGAAATTATTAAACATGTAAACGGCGTATGGTAGGAATAAAACACAGCCTACTTAGAATTAAAATTATGTTTTATTGTGTTTTAAATTTACAGTCTTCTGGGATATAAAATTTTATGGGTTTCGTGTAATAAATTCTCCATTGCGAAGAAAAATTAGTTTTATTGAAAATATGATTTAATGTTACTAGTTTGGTTTTATTATCGCTAGTTATTTTATGTCGGACTTTATACCATATATGTTTCAATTCTGCCGCTGGTAAAATACGATTCGAGTTTTTCGCCATTAGTCCGACAACATTGTACGGAGGCTCCCCGTGTATATATGCAGCAGTTACAACAAACAGATCCGTGGCGAAACAAAAGGGTGATAAATCCATTAAGATCGCAAAAGAGGGGGCCGAGATACGGTAATATTTCATAGTCCTTCTTTCATAAAAGAAACATTGAAAGGGATAATTTTTATTTTTAGGGTTGTAATACGGACACAGATGGCCGTATGCAAATTCGGAACCCTTACGCATTAAACCGAATTTGAATATTTCAACGGGATCCAGCGGATCAGATCGAAGCGTCATCGCCGATTCAATGACGTTCTCAACTCTTTTCAATTGAGCGACTAGCCTCGAACAGTTGCTCTATAAATCAACATTTTTTTAAAGTTGATATTAAAAATTTTCGTTTCGGTCTCGGCGGAATTGGGGGATTTCGTTTTTGTTTCTTTAACCAGTTTTCCATACAATTCCACCCTTTTGTAGCGCGCGACTTGATTCTCTTAAAATTTATTAACTTTCAAGACTTGTGTTTATCGACTGGCTCGTCCGGGAGTTTCTGTGTTTTCATTCAATTAATATGTTAATAGGTCCTCGACCGTTGAATATTTATAGGACCGGGAAAATAAAAAAATAAAACCTCAAGTAGCGAAATTTGGTGCTCTTTTAACTGCTTTTTAATTTTATTTCGGGTCATTTGCATAATTTTTCCTTTTACCTTCCTCCACGGCTTCACACTCTAACGGACAATGTTACTACGTGTAAATTTCATCATACTTTGTGTGTGGACACTCTTGTTTATGGGGCTCGCCTTCCAACTTTATAGACGCACTAGATCCATGCTGCCGGCTGTTTCATGCATTTTATGTTCGGAGATTATTCTCGGCGATGGACGTCTCAACTCTTATTATGACTACGAGGGCCGTTCGGAAAATTTAAGATCAAAAAATCTATCTACTTATATAGGTAAAGGTCATGATTAATCTATTTTTGAATTGAACTATTTTTTGTCTCTTCAAGGTGTTCAACTCTCTCTTCAATTTTACTTCCCATTCTTTGCTTTTGTAGCTGCCTGTCTGCTAACAATTACGTGTTTTCTGAAATACTCTTTTTTCTTCACTCTTTCATTTCTATTCTATCACTTGTAACTACTGTCTTCTCTACTTCTTATTTCTTGTATCTTCCTCTCTTCTAACTGATACTGCTCTTGTAGTCTAATTTTTTTACGTGTCTCTTTTATTGCTCTATACATATTAATCTTGTCACCCCAATTTCTTATCCACTCTCTCTTCAGTTCTTTGGAATTCTTTTTTCATAACATTTCTCCGCTTCTTGATTTCAAATCTTTCCCTTCCCTTTAGTTGTTACTGCGTTTTTTTCCTCACTTTTTTTATAATTTTTTTAGATTTTATATCGGGATCCACTTCTTACATTTCTTCTCCTCTCTGCGTTTTCCATTGTATTTTTGACTTGATTTTTTTCGTATTCCGTTTGATCTTCTCTTCTTGATTTCAATTTTTTTTTGTTTCGTCTCTTCTTCTAGCTGCTACTGTTTTTTTAGTCATTATTTTTTCTAAATGCCGTCTTAATTACTCTCTGTTGGTATTACATCTTCTGCTTAATTTTTCATCTCCTCAATTCTTTTCCCACTTTTTTCATCATCATTTCTTTAGTTGTCCACTTTATCTACTGTATTTTTATCTGATTCTTTTTATGTTCTGTTTGTATCTCTTTTTCACTTTTTTCTATTTGGTTTCAACTTCTAATATTTCTTCTCTTTTTTGATTTCTAATTTCTTCTATTCTTTTCTTTTGACTGTTGTTGTTTTTCTTGGGCTCGCATTTTTTTATATTCCATCTTTATTACCCGTTTTAGTCTTTGGGTATCTGCGACATTTCAATCTTCAATTTTTTCATCACTTTTTTCTTCATCACGTTGTATTTTTTCTTTTTGAGATTCACTGTATATTGTGTTTGTACTCTGTCTGTATCCCTGTTTCACTCTCTTCCAATTTGGTTTTCATTTTTAAGGACTTCCATGAATCTTTGTCGTTTTCCTCTAATTCCTTTTACTAAGTCTGTTGTCGTCTTATTCACAGATTCTCTTCTTCTTATAGAATTTTACTGTGTCTTCCTTCCTTCATTAATTTCCCATACCCACACCCCAAAAATCAGTTTGAAACTACATCTTCTCATTCTTTTCAAATCTTGTCATCGAGAAATATCATCTTCATTCTTTATTCTTTGGAACTTTTGGGAAAGCTATTAGGTCTCAGCTTTGCCGTGGTACATACACAGTTAAATTTTCTCCATTTTTTCTTTTGTTTTCACGTTTTTCTATTGTCGCTCTTCTTTTGTTTAAGATATCTATCTTTCTTGAAGAACAAAAAATTAATGAGGATAAATTTTTTTTAATTTTTCTGTTTTTCCTAAGTCTAATTGGATCGGAGAAACTGGCCAGTACCTACAATTTTAAGTAACTTGATTTTTTATTAAACTTTTTAAAATGGCCAAATTTGTTTTCCTGTTACGACTAAAAATTATTTCTTGTTTCTTTAAATTTCTGGTCTAAAGAAAAGTCATAGGGGGTCAAATCTGGAAAACGGTAGTAACTTGACCCTTAATTTTGGTCATTTTAACCAATTGTTGTTATCTGGTTGTAAACTTGATAATCTAGGCGTTACAATAATATACGAGTATTTAATAGTGGCCACTGATGGTAGCTTCTTTTTGTCATATTTATGGTCACTTGGGTATCTAGGTATAGAAACATGATTGGGGGTCAAAATCACGTGACTGCTTCAGCTGGTTCACTTTTTCTATGCGTTATTCAGATGTTCAATTGTAACAAATGGGTTCGTGTCATGGCCCACTCCTACTCTCGTAGCATAATTGAGACCCGATTGCCTGGGGCGTCGTTTTTGGCTTCTCTTTCGAATCGGTCGGCTGTCAAAACGGTTTTGGTCACTCTACTTTTCGCAAATCTGTCGAATCGACCATCTAGCGACCGGATGTCTAGATTTGAACGTAGTTTTTCCCTCGTCCTCTTCCTCTCACCGGTGTGTGTGCGCAATTAAACATTTTTAGTGTCACACCGAGCCTCTAATAAATATTTATGGCATTGTTTAGTTATTGTTCCGTTCATATTAGGGCGTGTCCATAAGAGTCGAATGTTTCATTGCTAACGTTTATTACATCCTATATAACACTGGGGGATTTCTAACCGGTGACCTGCTTCTTCGCCTCGTATTTGCCTACGTTTAAGCCGAATAAATAAAATAACCGCGTGTAAACTGCCAACACCACGCACTCTATACGGTTAATGGATATGCTTGCAGCACACTCACGCCATCTTTTTTCGATGCCTTCACGTTTTTTCGATTCATATTTGTCCAAAGTAGCGAACGCTATGAATTACAATTGTGGTCCCGAAATCGCCACGCCAGTACCCATGATCATCGCAGTAGGCGTGGAACGCGTGGAAGCATGGCACGCTTGATTCTTAGAAACGAATTCGATCAAGCCCAAAATTTGCGACGATTTTTGTAGATTCAGTTAATTTTTTGACAACGAAAAGTTTGTGGGTGTCGGACTTTCGTTACACTATTGAGTTATTAACGAGGCCGCCTTGCAACTGTTTTCGCATGTGTGGCATTTGTTTAACGACTGCAATTTCTACCGGTACAACTGCAAGTACATTTTATAACATAACACACAACAGCCGACTTTCTTTAACGTCCCAAACGGACGGTTTTAATTGATTTTCTTGAAAAAAAAAGAATCGTCTCGTAAAATTGCACATATACACACACACATATTGCGGTGAAAACGTATTTTACGACGTCGTTCTGGGAATATTTTAATTATTTCTGTGTCGAACCTGTTTGGTGATTTTTGCTTTTTGTCCGCAGGGATGTCTGGATGTTGGCAACAATGGCTACCGTTACTTCCGGCCTTCTGTCTCCAAACTCGTATGGCCTGAATCCAGGTAATTCACACTTTTTCGAAATTTTTTAAACCTTGCCTATCACCTTTGGTCCACGAAATTGTTGCAATATTCAAAAGTTGTTGAGTTGCTTAGTTATGTTGCTTCAATTTTTCTCTTCACTCTCACGTGCTTACCTCATTCATTTCTTGTTGTTCATCTCTTTCATTTCTTTGCACGTCTCTTGGTCTTCTTTTAACATTTTGTAATACTACACTTTTCCACTATCACTTGTTTATCTCATTCATTTCATTTTTTCCATCTTCTCCATTATCCATAAACCTATATTCTGACGTTTCTTGATCTCTTTCTAACACTTTGTAATATTAAACTCTTTCCTGCTTTCACTCTTACTTGTTTACCTTCTCCATTTTATTTTTAGACCCTTTTCAATTTTTCTTTCGTTTTCTCCTGAGGTCTTTTGGTATGCCTATTTTCTAACACTCACCCCACATATCTTTTCTGCACATCTATCATCCTATTCCTTTCCTTCCCATATCTTCATATACTTTTCTTTTTACTTGTCATTGCAAATTTTCTCGCCTAATTTACTTAACTCTCACTTTGCTCTTGCATGTTCCTCTTTTTCATTAAATATTTCCGTGAAGGTTCTCACTATCCCATTTTTATTCTATCAATCCTTCTTTCTTTGTTTACGTGGTTTCAGAAATCTTTTTTACTTCTTTTATCTTTATTTTCTCTTCTACTTGCTAACTTTTTATTGTTGATGATTTCTATGCGAAAATAAGTGGAGGAAGAGACCACTTACTATTTTTATTGGAGGCTAAGATTTAAAAGATAAATAGAAAGGTTCTAGAAAGAAAACACCGTAAGTGGTCAAACTAAGAACGAAGTAGATTTTATTGAGGAAGCATCAAATGTTGATGAGGAAGGTGTTGAAAATAATTTTCTAAACTATAGCTACACGAGTGTAGATCTAAATTCTGCTTGGGCGGTAGAAATAAATAATAAAATACTGGCACAAAAAAAAAACTATAAAGAAGTAGTAATAAAGAATTGAAGCAGTGACAACTGGTAGGTACAATTTCCATTGATATGGCGCAAAAGTGGTTAATCCAAATTGCATTCTCAATACCTCTTCACGAAGCTGACAGGATGACTGTTTGACCTTTTTAAAGATGATTTTGAATGCAAAATTTAAAAGACTTCTTAAAGAGCAGCTATCTGACCACCATCAAAGCATGGGAGAGTATTTTTCGTACAATTTTGAAACTCTTTGACCTTCTGCATAAAATCTGTTGAATCCTTAAGTCCTGTATTAATTCTAACCTTACTAAAACAGCATTTCTACTGCTGCCCTCTATATGTTAGGTCGGGAAGTTTTTAATCTACCTACATATTTGGCACAATGAAGCAGTGGCGGTCCACCTAACTTCACAAAAATGGTAGTACTCTTACTACTATCCTCCCATGACACGCCGTACATTTTATAATTTACCCTCCTATTTGACAGCTAAATTGAAAGAACAAATGAATAGTTTTATCGAATTGAAAAAAAAGATGGCGGGAACGAAAAGTTTCATCTAAGGTCACTAGATTATCCGCTACGCTTGTAGGTAGCGCCACGAGATGCGACGGATATGTCTGTCCTTTACAAAAGTTAAACTTTCAAAACAAAGTCAATGTGATTTGAACTGTCGGATCTATGACAACGTCAAGCTAAGGAACTGTCCTTTTCCCTCTTATAGGTTTTTATGCTATCTCTTACGAAAGTGAAACTTGGCTGGCGGTACCTTTAGAAGCGTAGCGGGTAATCTAGTGACCTTAGTTTCACCGGTCTGAAATATAACTCAAGAAAAATTTTGCTGCTACCAATGACAGTTCACCTAATCTCACCAACATAGTGCTGATAGTGTTGCCCTCTCTATGTCAAGCGGCAAAGTTTCCAAATAGACTGGTTTGAACATTCGTAAAGAAAAAAAAGATGGAAGAGTGTATTATTGAAGAAAGGAAGGCAGATGACATGAATGTTTTAATTTTTGTGATACAGCGCTGTCAGGGCAAACTTGAGAAAAAAGTGCTTCGAAGCTAAGAGATAAGGTTTGAACAAATTGTTTTGGAAATAACGAAGCAGGAATGTGGTTGATCTATGACTTTCATATCCAACAGCCAGTCATGCAACTTCATATTGACGTGAACCATATCTGCACCGCCTCCATTGTTCCTCCACCTCAAACAAATTGTATCTATAGAACTATACCTTGAAGAGCCTTGTTTTTTAAATTCCAGTTCACTTTCCTTCAAATTAAAATTATGATGGACTCGAGGCGTCTTGAAAACGTCGCCCGCAACGGACCCCGCTCATTGTGTATACAAGCTGTTCCGAAATCTCGCCGTGAATTTTCCCGTTTTTTCCCCCCGAAAAAATTCGGTCGACACTTAATTTTCCGGCATGTCAAAAAAGTATTGGGCGAATCGGGCGATATTCCGAGAAGCGGAAATTTAATTGTGGAGTTCGTCCCGACGACGAATTCCGCCCAGTTTTTACGGGGATTTCGTAAAACCGTCACGTTCCCCCCAGTGTATTCATTTGCCGGAAATATTTGGGTAAAAAGTCAAACGCTGTTTCAGACGACTAAACCGAATTTTTGACGGACGCGACAGAAGAAACAAAAACGAAAAAAAACAACAACACAAAACCCCGAAGAATAAGAGGACCAGAAGAAAACCTGCTCGCTCGCACTTCCAGACGTTTTGTGTTTGCTGTTGGTTTTAACGCCGTTTATTATCGCCGGCTCGTTAACCAAATGTTATTTAATACTTTCAACCTCCCGTAATTGCCACAACGGTAGTGGATAACGTGAAGAAGGTGGTGTGCGTAAGTTTTCCCAGAGTGTCGTCTGTGAATTGGGCAACGCGGTCCTGACAAAACAACATAAATTACCCGAACGCATCAGTGTCGAATAATTTTATTCAAACATGTCAACTATGATTATGGCATAATCCAAACATTGGAATACCAACCACCATCAACATAAACGTGCAACATTAAAATAGTTGCGTATCAAATTTCGCGCATCCGTTGATGACTAACTTGGTTATTTACTATTTTTTATGCGTTTAAGGAGTAAATGTGTATGCGCAATTAGTGTCATAAAAAGTTAACATTTGAAGTTTTAACATTCCCATAAAACATTATTGAGGCGAAATTTATCCTCCCACGTCGAAGTTTTCATTTCATAACTTCTGCGCTATCGACACTTTGCGACCGAAAAGGAACTAAATATTCGACGCACGGCGTCTTTGACAATCAAATGTTGTTCTGAATAACCAGAATCACAAAAAAATCCAAGATACAGCTAATCATTATACATAATTACTAAGAATTACAAGTGGTTTCGTTAATTTTTTTAAATTTAGTTGTTTGCGCACGCCACTGACTTTGTTGGGGCACTTACGATGACGTACGGATCATACTATACACGATTTATAGGTAAAACCAAATATGAGTTTATACCTAGAGCAAATAATATTAATTATTTTTTTCCGCCGTACGCTCCTGACTAGTCCTGACTTATTGTAAGTGATAGCAGTAGCGGTACAAATATGTAGCACAATTCGTTGTACAAAATAAGAATATAGAACCTGACATACCTACAATAAGTTTTGTAGTTCTAGTTTTTTTTTTAATTTTACCGCACGCTACTGACTTATGGTTGAGATCATCTCAGGACGTTAAGAACAAAGTATAATACAAATTATGAGTAGATGCTACGATATTGTAATTTTTTCATATTGTTTTAATAATTGTGCCCGCCACTGACTCGTTACATAAGACGCTCTTCAGTGATGGTGCAATGCATAATACCAAATAAATGTAAAAGGTAATGAAATTCTAGCGATGTAAACATTGTAGTTTTTTTATAACTATTAATTGGTTTCTTGTGTACGCCTCTGACTTTAAGTTCAGTGCTTTATCAGTAGTAGCGGCAAATTATGCATAAATGCGCAATAGGAAATACTTACGGGGCAAACTTTAGTAACTGCCAATTTATTGTGTTCAACATATGCGTCGTACGCCACTGACTTGTTGTTGAGATGATTATTAGTGAAAACGGCACCAATACATAACAATATTGACTCTAAGAAATCAAATGCTTGATTCTATCTGCACGCCACTAATATCATCTTGATACACATGTGAGCTGCAAAAATATCACAATTGCATACCAAAAAACTACATTTAATTTTTTGCCGAACGTCACTGACATTTTTTTAAACCTTTACCAAAAGCATCGGCACAAATGGTGTCTTTTTATGTACGCCACTGAGTTTTTGTAACAAATAGTTCGAATTGTATTTTAGAAGATAGGAGAAGCTCTTAAAAACACAACTGCAACATTTCTTTAGGTTTAATTTTTCGCTCCGTACGCCACTGATTTTTCGCTGAAACGGTTATGACGAAAAGCTCCATAAATTCGGTAATTTGTCATCGTACGCAATCAATTACATATTACGTATATCATTATTGGTTATAATATTGTATTAATTTTTTTATTTTTGCACGGCACTGGCTTTTGTTGTTTTTTTATTAGTATAGTAACGACACGAATAGCATGCCAATATGAAGCAATTTTATCTATATTGAAATTTTTTGGCGCGCGCCACTGCCTCAATGTAAGTGATATTATATTTTTTTGTGGTTCTAAACTGTTTTTTCGCAAGCCACTGGCTTTCCGTTTGACCGATTATCAATGAAACCGGCATAAATCGCGCAACGTTCTAAACATCCACAACAATTTTATATGAATGTCACATCTAGCTTTTCTCCATGCACGCCACTGTCTTGTTGGGGTGACCATTGATGGTAGTACATAGTAGTGGGACAATACGAAATATGAGTGGAGCCTTAAACGTTCTTGATTTTGCAATTATTGTTTTTAGTTTTAACCTTTTTCTCCGCACGTCACTGACTTCTTGTTTGAATTATTATTCGCTGTAGATATACTATAGTCTGAGGCACACTTATGAAATATAACAAAAATTCACCGATATTCTATGCTTTCTATTACATTTAACTTTCCTCTTCGTACGCCACTGTCTTTTTATTAGAATAATCATCAGTGAGAGTGGCACAAGTACCTACTACGTAACTTGAGGTATGAGAAGAACTTATCAACAAGGCACCGATTGGGTGACATTTATTATTGTCTTTTAATTTTTTTTCCGTCCGCCACTGACTCTCAATCGAAATCAGTGATATCATTGATAGGGGGCACAATTAGGTGAACACATTGTGTGGAAATGAGTGCAAAATTCCTCTAAAATCGCTTTCAGCGCTGAGCGCTACCACTTCAATTTCAATTACTTTCAATTTTATTTTGCGCTCGCCACTGATTTCTAGTGAGAACGGGTATCAATGATAGCAGTATATTGCGCTATATTACCTTACTGGAATAATATCTGGAAATTGAATTGTATTTTGATTGCACTGAAGCACATATAAAACGTTTTACTTTGAGGTAAAACAGCGTTTTGCTGATTTTATTAAAATTTGAATTTCTACTTTTTTGCAATTTTTTTTTTACTAATTTGCCACTTTGGCGGCAAAGAGTGATCCTATTTCTATGCATGTTCAAAATTTCATGTAAATACCTTTTCAAATAACGAAGTAATTTGATCTTTTGCCAAGGTCTACACTGTGGAGCGCTCTTAAGCGCCAGCGATGCTGCATTTTTTACATTGTCCGCACGCCACTGACTTTTTTTCAGTGTTTTGCTGATTTTATTAAAATTTTAGTTTCTACTTTTTTGCAAAGAAATTTTTTAATAATTTGCCACTTTGGCGGCAAAGATTGATCCTTTTTCTAAGCATGTCCAAAATATCATGTAAATACCTTTTCAAATAACAAAGTAATTCGATCTTTTGCCACGGTCTACACTGTGGAGCGCTCTTAAGCGCCAGCGATGCTGCATTTTTTACATTGTCTGCACGCCGCTGACTTTTTGTTGAAACCGGTATTAATGAAAACGACACTGCGAGTTTGAAATTTGAAACGCTACTGACGGCTGGCGTCTGCACGCCCCTGACTTTTCGTCGGTACCGTAGTCAGGGGGAGCGGCACTTTGTGATCGAATAAATAATTTGACAGTTTTGTTTGGTTTCAGATCAAGTGGCGGCGAAGATGTCCGCCGCCGACACCGCCGACTACGACCGCTACCACCGCAACACCCATCAAGTCTTCGACACTGCCGCCAATTCCAGCGACTCAGATCCCGAACCGTACGTGACAGCTTCTTCATCCCCGAAAATCATCAGCAACAGCACCATCGACCAACTCCTTCCGAAACGTAACAAACGCAAGAACTTCAAACCGCGATGTTCCTCCACGACGACGGCAGCTTACGCCGCCGACGTCGACGCTCTCAACTACACCACCAACAACGACAATCTCAACAATAACGTGAGACGACGCAAAACCCTATCGACACCCCGCAAATTAGTGGTGGAAGACGCCCGTTTCTCCCCCATGGACTTGAGCAAAGTCAACGAAAGTGATAACAACTCCAACAATAGCGATTCCGAAGAGTACAACGTGCAAACGGACAATGACGATTTCAACTATTCGGAAGAGAACGAAACGAAAATACCGTCGAGTTTCTCGATACACAACCTGTCGAAGCCGCACGTCGTCGCCGATTTCGGGGGCGGCGGCGGACATCTTCAGGGACAAGTGAGCGATATGAGGGAGTACGCGATGAACACGATGCGGGAACTGTTGGGGATTTACGGGTTGACGTCGGAGGTGGCGGAAAGCATCTCCAGACAGTTGCCGATGGCGGCCTTCAACAGTGGTGAGTCTTGTCATTTTTTTTTTCTTCGATTTTGGTAGTAGTCGATTGTTAACAGATGATGGCTTGTTATGTCAGTTGATTTGTTTTTACGGTTAATGAACCGTCAATCAATTGACGCAATCGCTCTTTTAATTAACTTATTTATAGCGAGAGATTACATAGGTACGTAAAGTGTTAATTGCAAATTGCAAAGTCGTAATTGGGAATGAGTCGTTCGATTTGATCGGATCATGACAACAAACGGTCGAATCGAATCACCGATCAGAAATTGAACGAACCATTAATCCAACAACGTAAGAGTCGATTATGGTGTAAAAATTTGGGAATCGCGAACGATACAAAAAGATCTGCGAGTTCTGTCGCGCACAAATTTGGGGAATTTGAAATTTTTAGTTGATGTGTCATTAATTTTAAGGAGTCAATAATGGCTTAATAGAGGTATCTATATATAGATACTAGATTATAAATACATATGTTATAGATGATAATGTCTGTCAGACTCCCCATTTATTTAGTTCTTATTAACTTAAACGACTTTCTCAATCATACGCTAGGAGATCTTATCCGTGTTTCGCTCAAGTTATTCGTTCACATTTGATGAACGAGTCTCATCAGGATTCGTTCACTTGAACTCGTTCAATTGAACAAACGTTGACCTATGTGATTACTTGGTTAGAAATGGATTTTAACAACAATTCACATAAGAAATAACCCTAATGGCCCTCTCTACTTTCTACTTTGTTAACTGTCATTCTCGGTTTTGCTTTGTTCTTCTGTATTACATTAGCGTTTCAATTTTGTTATTTATTTACTTTAAAATAATTTGAACGACAATTCTAATAAAGCCAGAAGATTCCCTAATGAAAGAGAAGATTCTATATATCTTTGGCTTAAGTTATTCGTTCACTTGTAATGAACCAGTTGCGTCAGGATTCGTTCACTTGAACTCGTTCAATTGAATGAACGTTAACTTTTGGGATTATGTAATTAAAAATGCATTTTGATAACAATCCACATAAGAAATGACCATAATGGCCCCCTCTCTACTTTGTTAACTGTCATTCTCGTTTTCACTTTGTTCCTCTGTTTGAAACTAGAGTTTTAACTTCATTTTTTTTTAAGTTAACTGAACGACAATTCTAATGAAGCCAAAAGATTCTCTCCTGAAGGGAGAAGATTCTATATCTCTTTCGTTTAAGTTATTCGTTCACTTCTAATGAACGAGTTGCATCAGGATTCGTTCACTTGAACTTGTTCAGTTGAATGAACGTTAACCTATGGGATTATGTAATTAAAAATGCATTTTGACAACATATCACATAAGAAATGACCATAATGGCCCCCCGCTCTACTTTGTTAACTGTCATTCTCGTTTTCACTTTGTTCCTCTGTTTCAAATTAGAGTTTTAACTTAATTTTTTTTAAGTTAACTGAACGACAATTCTAATGAAGCCAAAAAATTCTCCAATGAAGGGAGAAGATTCTATATCTCTTTCGTTTAAGTTATTCGTTCATTTCTAATGAACGAGTTGCATCAGGATTTGTTTACTTGAACTCGTTCAATTGAATGAACGTTAACTTTTGGGATTATGTAATTAAAAATACATTTTGATAACAATCCACATAAGAAATGACCATAATGGCCCCCTCTCTACTTTCTTAACTGTTATTATCGTTTTCACTTTGTTCCTTTGTTTGAAATTAGAGTTTTAACTTCTTTTTTTTTAAGTTAACTGAACGACAATTCTAATGAAGCCAAAAAATTCTCCAATGAAGGGAGAAGATTCTATATCTCTTTCGTTTAAGTTATTCGTTCATTTCTAATGAACGAGTTGCATCAGGATTTGTTTACTTGAACTCGTTCAATTGAATGAACGTTAACTTTTGGGATTATGTAATTAAAAATACATTTTGATAACAATCCACATAAGAAATGACCATAATGGCCCCCTCTCTACTTTCTTAACTGTTATTATCGTTTTCACTTTGTTCCTTTGTTTGAAATTAGAGTTTTAACTTATTTTTTTTTAAGTTAACTGAACGACAATTCTAATGAAGCCAAAAGATTCTCTCCTGAAGGGAGAAGATTCTATATCTCTTTCGTTTAAGTTATTCGTTCACTTCTAATGAACGAGTTGCATCAGGATTCGTTCACTTGAACTTGTTCAGTTGAATGAACGTTAACCTATGGGATTATGTAATTAAAAATGCATTTTGACAACATATCACATAAGAAATGACCATAATGGCCCCCCGCTCTACTTTGTTAACTGTCATTCTCGTTTTCACTTTGTTCCTCTGTTTCAAATTAGAGTTTTAACTTCATTTTTTTTAAGTTAACTGAACGACAATTCTAATGAAGCCAAAAAATTCTCCAATGAAGGGAGAAGATTCTATATCTCTTTCGTTTAAGTTATTCGTTCATTTCTAATGAACGAGTTGCATCAGGATTTGTTTACTTGAACTCGTTCAATTGAATGAACGTTAACTTTTGGGATTATGTAATTAAAAATACATTTTGATAACAATCCACATAAGAAATGACCATAATGGCCCCCTCTCTACTTTCTTAACTGTTATTATCGTTTTCACTTTGTTCCTTTGTTTGAAATTAGAGTTTTAACTTCTTTTTTTTAAGTTAACTGAACGACAATTCTAATGAAGCCAAAAGATTCTCTCCTGAAGGGAGAAGATTCTATATCTCTTTCGTTTAAGTTATTCGTTCACTTCTAATGAACGAGTTGCATCAGGATTCGTTCACTTGAACTTGTTCAGTTGAATGAACGTTAACCTATGGGATTATGTAATTAAAAATGCATTTTGACAACATATCACATAAGAAATGACCATAATGGCCCCCCGCTCTACTTTGTTAACTGTCATTCTCGTTTTCACTTTGTTCCTCTGTTTCAAATTAGAGTTTTAACTTCATTTTTTTTAAGTTAACTGAACGACAATTCTAATGAAGCCAAAAAATTCTCCAATGAAGGGAGAAGATTCTATATCTCTTTCGTTTAAGTTATTCGTTCATTTCTAATGAACGAGTTGCATCAGGATTTGTTTACTTGAACTCGTTCAATTGAATGAACGTTAACTTTTGGGATTATGTAATTAAAAATACATTTTGATAACAATCCACATAAGAAATGACCATAATGGCCCCCTCTCTACTTTCTTAACTGTTATTATCGTTTTCACTTTGTTCCTTTGTTTGAAATTAGAGTTTTAACTTCTTTTTTTTTAAGTTAACTGAACGACAATTCTAATGAAGCCAAAAGATTCTCTCCTGAAGGGAGAAGATTCTATATCTCTTTCGTTTAAGTTATTCGTTCACTCCTAATAAACGAGTTGCATCAGGATTCGTTCACTTGAACTTGTTCAATTGAATGAACGTCAACCTATGGGATTCTTTAATTAAAAATGCATTTTGACAACAATTCACATAAGAAATGACCATAATGGCCCCCTCTCTACTTTGTTAACTGTCATTTTCGTTTTCACTTTGTTCCTCTGTTTCAAATTAGAGTTTTAACTTCATTTTTTTTTTAAGTTAACTGAACGACAATTCTAATGAAGCCAAAAGATTCTCTCCTGAAGGGAGAAGATTCTATATCTCTTTCGTTTAAGTTATTCGTTCATTTCTAATGAACGAGTTGCATTAGGATTTGTTTACTTGAACTCGTTCAATTGAATGAACGTCAACCTATATGGGATTATTTAATTAAAGATGCATTTTGACAGCAAATCACATAAGAAATGACCATAATGGCCCCCTCTCTACTTTGTTAACTGTCATTCTCGTTTTCACTTTGTTTCTCATTTTCAAATTAGTGTTTTAACTTCATTTTTTTTAAAGTTAACTGAACGACAATTCTAATGAAGCCAAAAGATTCTCTCCTGAAGGGAGAAGGTTCTATATCTCTTTCGTTTAAGTTATTCGTTCACTACTAATGAACGAATTGCATCAGGATTCGTTCACTTGAACTCGTTCAATTGAATAAACGTCAACCTATATGGGATTATTTCATTAAAAATGCATTTTGACAACAAATCACATAAGAAATGACCATAATGGCCCCCTCTCTACTTTGTTAACTGTCATTCTCGTTTTCACTTCGTTCCTCTGTTTCAAATTAGAGTTTTAACTTCTTTTTTTTTCAGTTAACTGAACGATAATTTTAATGAAGCCAAAAGATTCTCTGATGAAGGGAGAAGATTCTATATCTCTTTTGTTTAAGTTATTCGTTTACTTCTAATGAACGAGTCGCATCAGGATTTGTTCACTTGAATTCGTTCAATTGGATGAAAGTTAATTGGATTGAAAATGCATTTTAATGACGATTTCGATAAGAAATATTAAATATTAAGCTACCGGACCGTTATCTATCGTTTTTCCCTTTTCTTTTCCGTCAAATTAAATTTTTGTCTTCATCATTTATTGGGTTCTGATTAACTTGAACGACTTTTCTAATGATATCAGATCCTATACAGTACATGATTGGCTTCAATGATTCGTTCACTTCTAATGATCATGAGTCGTTCACTTCTAATGATCACGAGTCGTTCACTTAGTCGTTCATTTGAACGAAGATCGCAGAATTTAATAACTCGATTGGAAATACATTTTAACTCCAATTTACATAAGAAATGACTGTAACAACTTCTTTTACTTCAAATTAATTATTGTTATGTTTTTTACTTTAAGGGGCGATTCGGCCATCAGAGATTTCTAGTGACTTATTCTAATAAATTTTATCTTTTGCTAAATATGGTAATTGTGGTACCATACTTGATAGCTAATACCTCGTACCAGTAGTAGCAACGAAAAAGTTTCTAGAAAAAAACAAAAATCCTTAGAAATCTCTAGTTACCTACTTACCTTGTCCTTCAGGCGTACCTATAATTTGTTGCTGCGCACTGTTGGAGGGTTCAGAGACTCGTCTCCTCGACATGGTTCATTTCGGTTTGCCGGTGAAAAATCTCGTTGGTCTTAAAAGAGTCAAATTTGATCTGAATGGCTATATTCGAGATTTGAGTTCAAGATTCCTAACGACAGGTACGGATCGAGACAATGTCGATTTGTTGCTTTGCCACGATGTTTATCGAGATTTGACACAGTTTGTCGGCCGTCAGTGCGTTTGATTGATCGTAAATCGAGCCGAACTTGGGATATTTAAAAATGTCGGAACGAACGGCACAAGATAAAAGTGTTCGTTGGACTTATCGACGCAGCGATAACTTCTGAATGCGCTTATATAATCGCGAATTTTACGTCGGATTAAACGACAATGAAAATCTTGCCGACGACGATAATTATTGAAGAAAGAAATCCTGCGAGCTGCGGCGGAGCTGGTGGAGGAGGGACACTTGATGCCAAGAAGAAGACGGTAATTTGTACTCGAGTATGTCGAGAGAGCAAACAAAGCAATCTGGCAGGCGACGTGTGAAAACTCGAAATTAATGGCTGCAGGGCCGGGGCAATTCGGAAAACAAACAGCGACCGGCCAGGACCGGGGCATTAATAAACAGTTAAACAAATAACCCAGACTTCTTCTAACGGATTCGGTTATCGGACGAAATTTGACGAAAAAGACAGAGAAAAATGGAACTAGGTCGAAGCGCTCACATGTAATTTCGGCAATTTAGCAATTCAGATTGCGGCTGACGTGTTTAGAACCGACGATAATTTCCTTCAATAACGATTATTATGTAAGGCGATTGCGGATTTGGCTAAATGCGAAACACATGTGGATGAATATCGAATGACCGACCGTGCACCAGCCACCCAACAACCAACAAAACACATGTGAAGACCAAAACATTACGTCGCCTATATTTATGCGATTTTTGCAAAAACTCTTTTCCTTGCAACTCCTTCTTTTGCTGTCGGTTAGAATTTCGCGGTTTTCGTCGACGTTCTGTCAACATTAAAATTAGAATTCTGTTGACATTCGCCGTTAGTGATTTGGCACAAAAAAAATTTATTTACATATTCGAATAATAACTTAATTTACCAATTTCGAGACGGTATCGGTGATTTTTTTAACGGAATTCGACGATTGTTTGCAAATTTAGGGCGACCTTGTCGCGATTTCGTAACGTCTCGTTCAATTTTCATCGACCATTTCCTTGTTTTCGACGACACCGACCACTTGACCGCTTTTTTTCAATTTTGGAACTAATTGCTGTTTCGGCCTGAAAAAAATTGGCAGTCATTAGTGCTGACTTGAAAAATTACCGAGAAATTGCCAAAATAGGAAATTGAAAAAATATAAATAAATAAATAAGAAAAATGTTGCCCAAGGTGACGTGTTTGAAGCATTAATGAAGAACAGTAAATCTTCATTGCGTCAGCGCTATAAACAAGAAGTAATCTGGTCTGGGACTACATACTTGAGCACCATTGGGACAAATTTGAAAATCATCATTTTGACTTGTTGGTTAGAATAAATATTATGTTAAAGAGTGAAGAATTTACTGCACATAAACACTGTTGCTGGTAGGTTTAAAAAATTTGATTCATGGCTGGCTGTGGTCAATGGGTTTTTAACAATTCAGAAGTGGGATTCTTGCCGTTCTGTTCGCTGAGAGAGGGTGCCAAGCAAATATAATTTTGTTGAAAAAATCAAAAGAGCTTTCAGCAAATGGTAGAAGGTTGTTACTTATAATTAATTTTTTATAACAGAAACTTTATTGGTTTTGATAACTTTGCCCATTTTTTTACCTGTTGTCTTCTATCAACCACTTCTGTTATCTTCTCTTCCTCTTCACTTATTCCAACTACCAGCCCTTCCCTTTTTTCTTCTTACGCTTTCTATCTCCTAGCATTTTCCCCCGTCTTTTTGCTGCACCTTGTTTTCATTAGTTTATCTAGTACCTGTTCTTTCTATTCTCTTCATTTTTAAGCAGGATGTTTTTTTAATCTTTTTCAGGATTATGATTACAGTTTCAATTCACCTCTTGCGGTTGTTTCTGTTTTATGTTTTTTTCTTGGTGGTTTTCCAGTCGTTCCTCTTTAGTCCGATGTAGCATCTAAGGAGTAGCATAAAGAGTAGCAAAAAAGAAAGTTTTTTTGAGTCCATTTTTATAGATTTTAGAACTTTTCGTACCATTTATGCTTTCCTTCGTCTTCTCATTTTTTCAGTTATGCATTTTGATTCTTCTTCCGCACCTCTGCAAATTCCTATCTTGTCCTACCAACTGTTCCTTCATTTATCTTCTTTGTTTTTTCAGTCTCTATACTTCACTACAGTTCCACCTCAATTTCGACTCTTCGATTCTTTTTTCCAGGAATCGCGTGAAATCTTATATCTTTGTTTCTTATAGTTCAGGCTCTTTTTTTGTTCCCCGTAACCATATTATACATACTTTGTCTTTTCTCCCAACATCCATCTAATACATATTTTATCGCCACCGTGTTCTACCAACTCTCTTATTATTTTTTCTTGTTGTCTCAATTTTACTTTTTTTATTTTATTTTCTTCCATCACGTTTGTGAAATCTTAGATCATTGTTTTTCCCCTTACCCTTCTTCTCTCTTCTTGCTTTTCCCTTAATATTTTTTCTGGACTGCTGCTATTCTCTCCAGTTCTTTCCATCCTTAGATAACTATATACCTAATTCTCAGCAGTATTCTAAAATCAGTTTTTCCTATATTCCTCCCACTTGCCTATTCGTTTTCTTGCTATCTTCCTTGCGTGATCGTTCTTTCTCCCATTTGCCTTGAATAAAATAATCTAGAGAGCAAACTCATCTACGTTTTCTATAGTTTGTTCTCCTTACTTCCACGATATATAACCAACCAATGTCTTTGTTTTCTTGTAAAGAATGCATTCAGGTCCTTTCTTTATTCCTCAGGGAACCATTTATAGTCCCATTACTAATTCTTGTTGTTACCTCTCTTTTACTTCTTCTATTGCGTAACCACTTTTTATCCTGTTTCCTTATGGTATCTTATTCATTTTTAACATCTTCATTTTATCTTTTGCATCTATTTTACTCTTCCTTGTTTATTTGACGATTTTATTGGTTTTTCTTTGTTAAATATAGGCACCATGAAGTATTTATCTCACTCTTTCACATCTTATTGCGTCTTTAATTTCTGTTTTCTTTTACCTTCTTCTCGTCTTCCAGCTTGTACCTACATAGGTACTGTTTTTTTTTCGATTTCATATTTATCCACTTTTTTGTACATTTTTTACTTTTTTCTTTTTCCTTCTCAATCTCGTTCTCTCTACTTCCACTCTCTTTACTACTACCATCCATTCCGTACATTTTTTTCTTCTTTCCACTCATTGACAATTTTGATCAGTTTTTTTGTTTTATTGGCTGGCCCTCTTTAGACCCTTGCTTTTTTCAAATTATATGTTATTTTACTCTTTGTATCGCACATCCTTTTTGACTCCTCTTCCACTGTTCTTCCTGTATCTTTTTTGTTTCAATTAGTCCTACTTTCAGTGTTGAGTAGTCACTCCGGTCTTTGTTCTTCCAAGTCCCTTTCCCAATCGCTTTTTTCTCTTTTTTTTGATGCTTTTACTTTTTTTTTCCAGTCGCTACCACTCCCAGTGTCTCACTTTCCCTTTCCCAGAAGCTTCCTAATCCATCTTCAAGTGTCTGTTAGCCGGCTCCGTAGCAGAATCTCGGGCTAGGATCTTTATGGGATTCCTCAAGAAAAAATTAAAAAATTGGGTGACAAAAACGAGTGTTGAAGTTGTTGCCTCGAGATTACGGCAGAAGGAGGCGATTTATGGCCTTCTCGCTTAATTATTCTCTCCATTTAAATTGATTATTATTATTTTTTCTCGACACGCTTTTTATGTCATTTGTTGCGTCTTAAATCATCTTATTGACGTTTCATTTCCAACATCACCCAGAGGCTCGTGTGGTTCGTTGCTTGCTTATGGTAATGATGTCGCAACAGTTGCTGACGCTCTTAGTCAAATTGATTAATTTTTAAGACCCAATGAAGCTGATTAATGACGAGAAGCCCGCAAACGGCCCCGGATGCTAAATTTCCAGATCAAGTCATCTCTAGAAGCTACTTCCGTCAAACTGAAACTGTCCAAGAAGGGGATGAAGTCTCGAAGAAAACTTCCGGTTAAAATTGAGAGAAGACTCCAAGTTGAATTTTTTTTCTCCCTCCGAGTGTTTTCATGATTAAATCGACGTCACATGCTGAAAGACGTGAACGTGCGCCTGTTGCTATCCCGACTTGAGCGCCGTCTGTATTTCAATTCATTTTTATGAACGTTTTTCATCTATGACCGAGCACATTGTGGCTGATGCTGATATTCCTCACATTTCGAGCCCAAAGTAAACAACTTATTAACGCTGCGGAGCAATTTAATGGGCGGTGGTTCCGTTGACGTTAAGTCTGTTTTCCATCAAAAAATCCACTTGAACCGGGGCCGCATTAGACGATAAACACTCACCATCAAATTGAATCGGGTTTTAGAAAGTTTACGAATATTTACGAATATTTTCAATATAATTAATCCCGAGAAGTTCATTCACATCATCCTCTCTAGAAACCCGCATCAAGCAGGCGCGCACACACACACACATGTACATATTATACACACACACACACACACATGCGGAGAGAAAGAGAAGAAGCTCAGTTCCCCCCGAAAACCACCAAGAAATTCCACCGAAAAGGAAACAAAACATCGACCGAAATTGCTCGCGCCCAAACAAAATCCGGTTGGCTCTGTTTGAATTGTTGATTGTCACTTTTTTTCTAGGAGTCATTTGTTTGACGAAATTAAAATATTCGGTTGTTTATTTATAGGAGGCGAGATGATGCCTGATTGCTTCTCTCCGTCTGGCTTATTATTACTTCTTTTTTTTTTTTTGCTTTTCGCAATCGAGCTACCTGAAGTCCCGGAACAACGGGGTTAAAAGGGCGGAAGAAATCGGTTAACCTCTCGAGAGAAAAACGAGGGGGTTATTTACGTTGTTTATCCCCCTTTTTTTCCTATTTGATTTGATTGTTAAAGGGTCGGTATTTTTTTTCTCTACTGTGGGATAGCGACAGCGGCGGAAACAATGGACGTGTGGAAAATTTGAATTTGTTGAATAAATATGAATAATGAAACCGTCGAATCTTAGCAAAACGAATTTGGCATAATCGCGGTTTAGGAATATTCATGTAGATTATAGGGTCAGGGTGTGTGGAGTGTGTTAAAGGTTAATTAAACGTGGAAGGACAGGTGAACATAGAAAACATACGTCAAGTATAAAGTTTCGATTTAATTTTACGCCGGATTAGTTGGTACGTCATAAAATTTGTTTTCAATTTTCCCAACTTTCTCTCTTCTTGCTGTAGGTAATTTTAATTGTTGTTTGTCATTATTTACCAACGGCTGGTTTTTCTTTTTCAAGTTACTTTATTTGCTTTTTATGTTTTCTTAATTTTTACGACAGTTTGCTTTTGTTCCCTATTTCCTAACTATTGTTATTGCTCTATGTTCTCCTATGAATTACTTTTTTAATGCTGTAAAAATTTTGTTTTTGTTTTTGCCAATATTTTCTCAAATGACGTTATTTTACAAGTTGATAACATTTGGATCTTCATTTTATTGTGATTTTTTTTCCAAGATTTGTTTCTTAAGTTTTTCCTAATTATAATTTTTCTGTTTCATACTTTGTTTTTTTTTCCTAGCTTTATTAAATTTTATTCTAATTTTTAATAAAACGCCTGATTTCTTTTGTAGTAGTAAACCTATAAAATTTTGCTTTAATTTTTTTCTTTTGTGGCCCTACGTATTTTCAGAATAATATTTTTTCTATGGTACTCTTATTTGGCGACGATTACCTCAGGTATAACTTTTGAAGTTTTCGTTTTTATCTTATTCTTGAAGGACCCCAAATAATTTGTTTAAATCTTTCATTCTGATTTCAAGTAATGGCTTCCAATTTTTTTAACTGTTACCTGGGTTTTCCTATCAACAGTAATTTTTTTTATTGTGACACTACAGTATTTTCTTTCAATTTTTACTCTACTTTTTGACATGTTTTCATATTTTTCGTTTTTATTGGGTGACATTTTCTTATTTCTTTACTTTTATAGTTTCGCATTTGTAATATCTGTAATATCTTTGTGACATTTTAAAATTTTATTTTAGCTTTCACGTTCTTATCGACACCTTATCTTATCTTTTTAAACCTCTTTTGACATTTTTCTTTTTCAGATCAATTTTTATTCTTTCAACATTTTTCTCTCATTATATGTCATTTTAATTTTACTTCAAGTTTTAGTAGAAGTTAATTTCTTATTGTCATTACTTTCTCTGAATTTAATCGTTCTTTTACACAAATTTTTTTTGATAAGAAAATTTTCTTTCGTTTTCAATATTTTAAATATTGACATTTTCACTTAAATGAACCATTTTTTGTCGTTTTCTCTTAAATAAGTAATTATTTTATTACTTTGGTTGGACTCCATTTTTCTACGATTTTTTGGATATATTTTTTTAAACTTCCTTATATTCTTCATTAGCCATCATTTCAAACGTTTTGTTATTATTCCTTAAACTTCACCACATTTTCTCTTTCCTTCGCTTTTAAATTATTGGCTTTCCATTGCTTTTACAATATAAATTTTTAATTAACGTGAACTTTTTTTGAAGATTTGCTACAGATTTTAACCCTAAACATCCCCAGAGACTATTAAAAAAAATCGCTTCATTTCGGTCGTTCCTTGTTAATCTCTCACCTTCAACGGTCTTCCGATTCCTTAATTTAAGCAGCATCCCCACTATTAGATCTAACCTATTTCTCTCAGGTAATCAGATGCTCCTTAATCCTAAACGTTTCGACAACCCCCTCGACCCGTCGAGTGTCCGAAAGGGAGAAGAAATTCGCACAATCCCGCAACCCCCCCATATCGCTTTCGGGCTCGATCCCGTCAACAAAAGGATGAACAAAGACATCGTTCCCATTTTTTACCCTAAAACGTTGAAAAATTGCGCAATTTACCGTCGATAATGCGTTTAACCCCAAATTTTCTCATGGTCTTTAACCGGGCGGACGCCCGACAACATCATTTACTAATCCGGGTATCATCTTTCAACCCTTAGAGGGGTCGAAGAAACGACCGGGAAAAAAAAACGGCATAAAACCGGAATTTCACACAGACGATAAAAAATCCTTTCAGGTTTTGGAGGGTCGCGCGAAGAGACGACCAGTTCGGCAGTGGTGGTTCGGGGGATTAAGGGTTGTTGAGGGGTTGTTTGGACGGTTGTCGGTTTGTGGTAATGAGTGGTAATGTTTTTTGATTTTTTCTTAAATAGAGGTGGGTGCGTGTGAGTGGTAGATCGACCAGTTACCAGTTATGAGGCGAGCTAATAAAGTCCGAAGTGGGAACGCCGCGGACAAACATAAATTCTCCGGTATTGTGCAAGGGAATAATGTAAAGTGCTGTATTGAAACATTAGATCATGGTATAATACGCTGTAGTCTCGTGGTAGCCTGGCATAGAATTTATAGAAAACGTTGTACCGGTATAAATCACAATTGACCAGATGAATTATTGAAATGAGACCGAGTTTTATTGTGCGTCATAATTTATCGGTAATTGCGGACTTCTCATTGCCGGTATTTCTTGGTTTCGACGAGGCGTTGTTGGTATTGTCGAAATTTGATTGGCTCGAGCGCCAATCTCTCCGGTATATTGACAGATTTTTGACGTGGTGCCTTAGCGATTCTGCGGTTTCGACCTGAAAGGATTACCGGAATTCGACAATTTTTATGGCGTTTTGTCCACACTTCCATCTCTTGTTACCGCTGCCATTATTATTGTCATTCTCTAAACGACACCTTTATCGAATTCCATTCCACCCTTTTTTATATCAATTTCTAGTCTTTTGCACTTTTTTTTACCAATCCAAACACTTGACAGTTACTGGAGCAACAAAGCTGTAGGTTATTTGGTTGCGTCACGAGAAGGTGTAAATTTGTTGATCACCAACAGGAAGTAGGTAAAGTTCTTCCTTGTATCGCTTGCCGCAATTAAAACAATAATAGCTACTTGCACGTGAAAAGGTGCGCTGCTGGCCGTAAAGGTGGTTAACGGGGGTAAAAAAATGTAAATCAGGAAAGTGATGTGGACCTTCCATCAAGCCTTCCGAAAACCCGCGGAGGCAATAAAACAATATTTACAGTAAAAATAAGACCGGTCGCCTCAGGAAAAAAAGATGAAAAAAAATCATAATAAACGCTTTTGTGTGCACAGCTGCATACGTGGCATTAACCCGACACATGTCCTTTCGTTGATTAGAACACCGCAATGGAGAAAACGGAAATAATTAAAGATAGGACGTCAAAAAAATCAACCATATTGAATGGAAAATTGGATTGTTAGATTAATTTAAAGTTTTTGGGATTTTAATATTATAAAAAACTGACGGCTATTTAAGAATCTCTAATTGCAATTTTCTAAAGTCGAAATCAAAACATTTATTTGCCGAACTTGGAACAGTTAAAAATTTTGCGACTTTTCTTCTGGTAAAGATTTTTTGAAAACCTAGGAAAAATAAGAAATAATGGTGTTACTTTTTACTGGCTCAGGAAATGAGAAGAACGAAGAATCTTGCAATTCTCCCCCGAATATGCAAAAAATCCTGTAAAAATTGAAGATTTAACAAAGTTTCTTCTTTTTTTCAATTCTTTCTTTTAGAGGAAATTTAATTTTTTTACCCCTTTCATGTCTCTATAGATAAAGACACTATTTGTCTTTCATCATCTATGGTCTGTTTCTGAAGATCACGGTAGTTTCAATTTCTTCACTATCTTCATTTGTTTGAAAATTCTTCATTAACAATTTATTTTTTTAATTCATAAAAATTTCTTTAAACTATAAAAGTTTGAAGCTCTAAGAACAATCTTCATTCTTCATTACTTTAGATTTCTGTACGTCCTTACATGTCTGCATTTTTCAATAACAGTTTTATTTTATAAATCTTATCACGTTGCTAAAAGGACCTAGCAATCTTCGTTCTTCTCTTAATTTTTTTATAATCGACGACTAAGTTGCAGTATATTGTGTTTTTATTCCCTTACTTTTTTAATTTTTTGTAACTTCCACTCTTTAAAGATCACAATTTTTTCCGTGATTCTTTTTACAAACTATAAAGCGTTTCTAAAAAGTGTTAGCGTTTATGGAATTAGTTTCTTCAATTTCATGCTTTCTTCAGAATTTATTTTAAAAAATTGATAATTTTCAGTGGTAATTATATTATTTAATCTAGTATTGTAGTTTTGAAGAAATCATAGTTTTATTCTAAATATTCAAATAATTAATTCAATACGTACTTAAAAAAAATTGGATCATTTTCATTGGCGTAAAATTAGTTTAGCAACATCGTTATTTTATTCATGATAAAAAGAATGTAACGTATGAAGAAAGCGAAAGAAGAAACTACGTTTGGGAAAGATTTCTTGTTGAATATGTGACTGCCATTTTCTAGAATGGTTCAATATTCAAAGAAACAATGGTTCTTCCTTCCAAATCTTCAGTTTTTGGTTGAATTCTGTATCTAATATTGAAATTTGTAATTTTGAAGTCTTCAATTCTATGCTTTCTTCCAATTTTTTATTTCCTAAAATGGGCAAGTTTCAATGGTATAGTGGTCCAATAACATAACTTTTTATTTAAAAGAAAAAATTATAGAGTTTGAAGAAAGCATACGAAGAAACTAAGAAACTGTAGGTATAGGTATGTTTGAAGAAGATTTTTTTTATTTTAGATTTCTAAAAATTGTAGCGATTCTCACCTATAAAGTAACTTCATTCTTAGAATTATTTATCTTCAATTCTATGATTATTTCTTCAAAAATTTTTTTTTTTAAATGGATAACTTCTGGTGATTAAAGAACGTAGCACCGTAGTTTTTCATTCATAACAAAAAACTACAGGGTTTGAATAGATGATGGGAAGAAAGCTTTTGAAGAAAAGTTCTTGTATTTTATTAATTTTTAAAAATTTTACAAATTACCCAATCAATTTAAGATTTCAGTTCTCTTAAAAGTTTAGTTTTCTAAACAATCAAACCATTGGTTTCTTTTTCGCAAATCTTCAGACTTTTTATAGAATGTTGTAAAATTGAAATCTTTAACTTTGTTTTCTTCAAAAATATTTTAAAAATTGATTATTTTTATTGGTAATTAAGTAAAGCTAGCTAGCTAAATAATTTATTATTTATATGAAAGCAACTGTGTACGTAAGTGTAAGAACAAGTTATGTTCGAAAAAGGATTGTTTTATTATATTTTTTTATTTCAAAATTTTACCAGCTGACTACTCAATAAATAAATAAAGTTTTAATATTTTTTAATTAATAGATATTTATCTACTATTATTTCAAAACATTTAAGAATTTTCTAATAAATATTGTAAACTTCCATTCTATACTTTTTCAAACCAAAATAGAAGTTTTTCAGTGACAATAAAATTATCCATCAACACAATTTTACATTCATAAAAAAATATCTCTATTTACGATATACGGTATAAAGGAAAGCGTAGGAAGACTACGTTTGAAGAAAGATTTGTCTACTTTTTTAATATTTGAACATTTTGATACTTGTTGCCTAATTAATAATCTGATTTTATAGCAAAAAAATCTAATTTTTGCCAGAAAACGAGTTAACTAAACCGAAAAGTCTTCAAACAAACCAAAAAGGTCCAAATTACAAGTGGAAAGAAAATATCTTTTTGATACGGCACGACGATTAAATTGAAAAAAAATTAGAAAATTGAAGATTTTAAAAATAAAATAATTGCTTTGTGTGCCCAGCTGCATATGTGGTATTAACTTTACTCTTCGTCGATTAGACCGCCGAAAAGAAGAAAACGGAAATAATTAAGGATGCGGCGTGAAAAAAAATTTAACCGTAGAGCCACGACGAAGATAATTTAACCCAATTTTACAACAATTGCGCGCGAGAACCGGGCCTCTTATCGCTTAACCTTATTTTCCTAACACCCGTCAGTTTTGTTACAAAGGAAACATCACGAAAAAATAGAAAGAAAAAAAATGAGTTCTTAATTGCGCCAAAAGAATTGTTGCGTTAATTATCTCGAATTAAAATAACGTAACAAAAGCTCGATTACATTCAAATTTTTAATACCTTTTCATGGGTGACTATGTAAAAATTCCATTTTATCTGCGTCATTATTCGATATTCAAATGTCTAATTATTCATACGGATATGTCAGGACTGTCACGGTTATCCTTGTCGGTTGCACCGACGCACCCATGGAAACGTCTCGCTCGCACCACCGAAACAGATACCATCTCGTTTATGATAAATTGAAAATGTGTTCTTTAATAATACCAACCGAAGAAGAGGTGTACGAACTGAACTGATGAAGAATGAACGCGGTCGTGCAGCACTTGAAAATCGAGTTTCGGGATCGAACGAGTTGTAGGGTAAATATTATCGACGAGTCGACTCTGATTCTTTGGCCAAGAAACTTCTATATTGGAAGAGAGCCGAGAGCTAACGGTGCCCCCCCGAAATTATTATTATGCGTAATTACCGGCCCCAGTTCTCTTGACGTTTTAGGCGAACAGGACGGCGATAATTTTGTTACATTTCTGCGTTTTTTAACGGTAATTCCGGGCGATAGGAGTGGTTCGTCAATTTTTTTCCTAATGCCCGCTCGCCGTTGTAATTATTCATTCCAAATTACCTGACGTGCGTAATATGTAATTTTCGAGAATTCTTACCAACGTTCAAGGTTATAATAATTTTGTAATGCTAATTTTCATGTTTTGTTTAACCGAAACTGCCAAATTCTCGCACAGGTAAACGCAACTTAACTATTGTTTTTTTTTTCAAAATCTATTGAGAAATTTTTGTCACCATCAATCTGTTGAGCCCTATTTTTCTTCAAATCGCAAGAAATTTTTTCCCCACTATTTTTTCAGTTTTTTATTTCTACTTTTATTAGATTACTTTACTTTTTCAAATTTTTTAATTTTTAATTTTTCTAATTACTTTATCTAACCAACAACAAATTTCCCCCAGTGAAAGATTTTTTTGTTCCTTTTTGCCACTTTCACATTCTTGTCCATCTGGTCGATTTTTTTTTCGTTCTTCTGAGATCTGTGATTCGATGTTGACTTCTTGGTGTTGTTGGTAGAAATGGCGGCGAGGGGTCGGGAAAACGCCGCGTGTCCGAAACAAAAAACGAAACCGTGAGCGGTAATGACGAAAAGTAAAAGCCCCATCTCAGGTACAAAAGCTCCGTTCCATTGTTCTTATTCTAAATAATAGAACATGACAATATGATTAATACTGTTGGAAATTCAAATTTCTCCCGGTCAACGGGTGGTGCCGCGGTTCGAACCGCCACCCCGCAGCGCCACCACCTCCGCCGCCCCTGTGTACCCGCCACCCCGCCAAATTCGAAAAGCTCGCGCCGCCTCGACATTTTCCCCATTTTAACGATCAAGACGGCGAAACAAAAGCTCTCTTCTCGCTATGCCTGTGGTATGTATTTTAAAATATGCCTTTATTAATATTAATGATTCGAATTGCGAAGGCTCTCTCTCGTATACGTGAGATTTCAATAAGTAATGCCTGTAATAAGAGATGAAGAATTTATAAAACGAGCCGGTATTGTGCTCTCGCTGTCCGTACAATATGAATACGAAATTGCCCGTTTTCATATTTTTAATATCAAAACAATTGAATGCGACTCTTGTGTATGCACGTTCAATGTTTTGTTTTGGTCGTTTTTCAATAACCCCAGCCCGGCCCTGGTTAGAGCCGTGGGCACTTGTGCCGTTCCAACCATCTGCCTCTTTTCACCCCGTCAGATTCTCCATTATTCCAAAGTGAAGAATTTTCCGACCAAAAAATGTGGCAAAAAAGTCCACCTTTCTTCAAATCTATGGGTAGGTATACAATAGATTTTTTTCTTATGAATGAAAAAATGCTTGATAACTAAATGTTATTTTTTTTTTTAAATAAAATTTTGAAGAAGTCTTAGAGTTGAAGGTTACATTCTTTGAGAATTTATACAAAAACTGAAGATTGACGGGGAAGATTCGGTTTTTTAGAAATCTGAATTTTCTAGATGACTCAAATCTATTGATCGGTAATTATTTAGTATAATTTTTAAGAATAAATAAAATAGAAGAATTCTTCTTCAAACATACTTTTTCCTATTCTTTCTTTGCTGCACTATTTTTGTTATGAATGAAAAACTACGGTGCTAGATTCTGTAATCATCACTGAAAATTATCCATTTTTTGAAGAAACCATAGAATTGAAGATATATAGCTAATTCTAAGAATGCCGTCACTTGTGGAAACCATATGTATTTATTCATTGGTAAGATATTCAAAAATTTAAAATTTAAAATAAGAAGAATTTTTTTTCCGACATACCTACATAATATAGGTTCTTATAGTTTCTTCCTATGTTTTCTTCAAACCATGTAGTTTTTTTACGACGAAAAGCTACGTTGCTGGATTTATTTAATTAAAATTGAAAATAATCAATTTTTGGGAAATAGAAAATTTGAGGAAAGCATAGGATTGAATATTTCAATTATACAGACTTCAGGTAAAACTGAAGATTTGCAGCAAGAAACCAAGGTTTTAGTTTTTTGAATACTGAAGCATTCTAGAATCATGTGCAATCATGTGCTCCTCCAGAAATCTTTTCGTAGTTTTTTATGCTTTCTTCAAACTTTACAGTTTTTTTCATACAAATAAAAAACGATGTTGTTAAATTTATTTAACACTAGTTTTTTAATTACTGGTGAAAATCAATTTTTAAAAATAAAATTTGATAGAAAACAGTTGAAGATTTCAATATTACAGCATTTTATTGAAAAACTGAAGATTTGCCGGGAAGAAACCAATGATTCGGTTTTTTAGAAATCTAAGCTTTTTAGGGCATTGAAATCTTATATTGTTCAATTAATTAGAATCTTTTGTCAAACATAGGTACTTTCTTCTATAGGTACTTTCTTCTTTTTATTCTATCTTTGCTGTAGTAATTTTGTTATGAATGAAAAATTACGGTGCTGGATTTAGATTCTGTAATCATAACTGAAGATTATCCATTTTTAAAAGAAAATTTGAAGGATTTAGTTAATTACCATTGAATATAATCAATTTTAGGAAATAGAAGATTGGAAGAAAGCATATTAGAATTGAAGATTCATTTATACAAACTTCAGGGATAGCTGAAGATTTGCAACAAGAACCATGGCTTTAGTTTTTTGAATATTGAAACATTCTAGAAGATGGCCATCACATACCTACTCCTTTCCCCAAATCTTTCCCCAAACGTAGTTTATTTAGCTTTCTTCAAACCTTTCTTCATATGAATGCAACTAACTAAATCTAGCAACTGTTGCTAGATTTATTTAAGTACTAGTGAAAATCAATTTTTGAAAATAAAATTTGAAGAAAACAGCGGAAGATTTCAGTATTACAACATTTCATAGAGAAACTAAAAATTTGCTGGGAAGAAACCAATGATTCGTTTTTTTTTTAGAAATCTAAACTTTTTAGAGGACTGAAATATGAGGAATAAATAAAATAGAAGAATGTTCCTAACGTTCTTTCTATTCTTTCTTTGCTGTAGTATTTTTGTTATGAATGAAAATTTACGGTGTTAAATTCTGTAATCATTACTGAAAATTATCCATTTTTAAAGAAAAATTAAAGAAATCATATAATTAAAGATAGCTAATTGTAAGAATGTTGTCACTTTATACGTAGAAACTATATGTATGTATTTATTTATTGGTAAGGTTTTGAAAATTCTAAATCAAAAAAAGCTCTTTGCAAACATACCTACATAGTTTCTTCCTACGCTTTCTTCAAACTATAAATGTTTCTTCTTAGGCGAAAAGCTACCTATGTGGTTGGTTGTTGGGATCATTTAATTACCAATGAAGATTATCAATTTTAGAAAATAGAAAATTTGAAGAATTGAAGATTTCAATATTATGGAGTTGAGAGAAAAATTGAAGATTGGCAAGGAGAAATCAAGTAGGCTTTAATTTTTTGAATATTGAAACATTCTAATAGAAGATAACAATCGCATATTCATCTCAGTAAATCTTTCTCCAAACGTAATTTCTTCCTATGATTTCTTCAAACCTTGCGTATTTTTTCATATCAATGAAAAACTATGTTGCTTAACTTCTGAAATGTCAATAAAATTATTCATTTTTTTTAAATAAACTTTGAAGAATTTACAAATTTATTTCAATGAGATGAAAAAAATTGTAAAACTTTTTTTAGGAGTTGTAAAATTATTTTAATTTAGAAACTTAAAAAGAAAAGAAGGGAGAAATTAAAAAACGAGGGTGGAGGGTGCCGCGATTTTTTCGGTGCAACTAGAGAAGCACAGCAACGTGTTGGTGTCTAAAAGCCAAATAGGCGAAGAAGGTCGCGGTTTGAGGACCCCTTTTCGCGGATTTCCTCGAATGCCGGTGTTCGTTGTCCGCGCGCGTTCAACTATTGATTAAAAATTAAAAACCGGCTAAGAAAAAAAAAACTGAAAAAATGCTCTCCCGGTCGAATCATTTATCATTGTTGGAAACAAATGAATTTCCCCGGCCAGCTTTGATTGTGACTGGATAGCGTGAGGGAGACGGCGAACGCGGCCGTCAGGACGGTCCGAAGGAGATGCGAAACAACAGAAGCCTTTCGGGAAAGAAATAAAAGAAACGACCGCACCTCGAAATAGCCCCAGACAAAGACGGAAGACGACCACCGATGATTAATAATGCAGAACACAATACTAGCGGGGTTATATACGTACGGAGAAGAGAAATAGAAGAAAGAAAAAAATCGAACCGCCCGAAACGCATGATGCCGAGTGTGTGGAAAAAGAATAGTGAAATTAATGAATAAATAAGCTATTTATTATCGGGGGCAGGAGACGAGGAGGAAATTTAAGACTTAACGATGTAAAACGCATGCACCATTAATTACCGGACGGGTTTTTCGAAAAAATCGCTGGAAATCGAGTGGGCTCTCCGTCGCGGTTTTTTCCTTAATTAATGGATGATTTTTAAATTGTTATCGTGATTAAACACGAAAAGTTCGACATTAAAAATCGTGATTTGGCACTTTTCGGGGATTGATTCGGTTTCGGGATCAAGATCTAGAGAGCCACGGAACAGAAATCAAGTCGCCTATGCTCAAACAACCGATTCCCAAATCCAAGGATAACTCGACAGCCGTCTCGTCCGCCTCTTTCCACAATTTCACCCATCACGAAAAATTAATTATTTTTTTATTATTGAAGTACCGACCAATGGCGTGCGCCTCATTGTACGTACCACCAGAATTTGCATGATAATCGTGTCGGGAAAGTCCGAAAAAATCTGGTGCGCCCCCCTCCTCCGCCTCCGTTCCCGCGTATCAATAAGTCACATCTGTCTATTAGGTTACATTACACGATATCTGATTGGCATGTACATGGAGATAGTTTAATTGTTCCTAGTGCATCGACCCTATCGCATAGCTTCGCCTCTTTTACATCTCGCCTCAAACCAACTAATATATGAACAGGCACATTTCAACTTATTACAAACACAGCAAGCCATGCATTATTGACAATTGACAGCGCGCGCCTATGATGATCCGTGCCAGTCATCTCTCCACTCGTTATTCGAGAAAAAAAATTAAGTTTTTTTTTTTCTGTTTTTTCCCCGCCATCAGGTAAAATCTTCGAGAACTTCACGTTGAATCCGACGTCGATGACGGCATCAACGAACAGACTTGAAGGATCGCCGCCGAGTCAACCCCCGACGCCGCCCAGTACGCCGCTGTCACCGAAATCGGCGGGCGACCTCAAATTGTACACGACTAATAACAGTGGCGTCGTCGGCGTCACCATTCCTAGTTTAACTGTAACGCACAATTCTAGTCCGAACTTACCTCATTTCGTGTCATCCCAGAAAACGCCCCTCAATCTGGGGACGAAGCCAAAAACGTACGCCAATGGATTGCAAAACGATTTTCCCTATAGCAGTTTGGAGATCGAAGCCATCAGGAATAAGGTGGCCGAGGACAAATTGGCCGAACAAAAGGCGGCACAGCAAGCGTCGAGGGTGAGTTTCTCTTGTTTACTAAAGATGTGTCTGGGGTTATTGTCAAGGTGACGCTAAAACTAGCGGTTGTTTTAGAAATTGATAACGAGGATGTCAAATTGATGACGCTCAGTTCAAAACGATCACAGTAGGTAGTGGCGGATTTAATGTCGCTTTGACAATTACGCGAGACATGTTCAATTACTTTTAAAGATCTTAACAATTTGAAATTGTCGATTGTATCCTGACAATAGCGATAAATCGAGTTGGTTTCGTCGTTCAAACAGAATTTATGAACATCGGCGACATCAACTTTTTACGTTGATTTTTAGAAATCTATGCGTTCTACCTTTGAAATTGATTATGTCCTGTCAATAGTGACGAATTGGCTCGAATGTTGCCGCAATATAGTTAGGTCCATCTTTCAAACTGAATTTTTGATCAATGGTGATAAGAGCAACTTTTTGCTCTTTTAGTAGGTCATTGCGTTCCACCTTTAAGAAAAGCGATTGTGTTCTGTCAATATCGATGAATTTGCCTGCGTCTCAACCATTTGATGATTTGATCTCAATTTACAATAATTGTAGACGAACTTTAGACGCCTCTAATATTCTGCACCGTCTACCTAAAACCGATCGTGTCCTGTCAGTATCGATTAAATTGCTCATGTTTCGGATCTTTGATCAGTCGATCGCAATTTGTCCTTATTGCAAATGATTCTGTTATATTGACTTCAATCTTCTATTCTATACCCACTATCAAAGCCGATCGTATTCTGTCAACATCAAAGAATTCCGTCACCTTTAATATTCAATAAATAATTGTCATCTTTAAAATCGATCGTGTCCTATTATTACATACCAAATAAGTTGTTTACATACGTTGGTTTGATTGTGTTGAAATGAATTGGAAATTATTGTAGAGAAGTTCTCGGTGTCACCTTTGTTATTTAGTACATTCTTCAAAATCGATCTTGCCCTGTCAATTATTAATCAATTTGGTTGTGGCTCTTTGATCATTCAAAGTCATTACAGAAGAACCTTTTCAGTCATCTGTTGTATTTTGTGTATTCTATCTTCAAAACTGGTCGTCTCCTATGAATTCGATAAATTTGCTTATGATCCTAACGCATTGAGTAGGTTAGTAGGTTGGGTCGTTCAAACTTTGGCAATTATTGTAGATGAATTTTTTAATCATCTATGGCATTCTGTATATTCTATCCTCAAAGCCGATCATGTCCTGTTAATATCTATCAATTTGCTCGTCTTTACACTCTTTAATCATTCAAAGTCAATTTAGAATCATTATTGAAGAATATCTTTAGTCATCTATTGTATTTTGTGTATTATATCTTCAAGACCGATCATGTCCTGTAAATATCGATAAACTTGATCTCGTTTCTATGCCATTGATTAGATTGGATAGTTCAAACTCTGTTTGCAATCATTGTAGATGGAGATCTTTTAGTCTTCTATGGCTTTCTATACAGTCTATGTTCAAAACCGATCATGTCCTGTAAATATCGATAAACTTGATATTGTTTCTCTGCCATTGATTAGATTGGATAGTTCAAACTCTGTTTGCAATCATTGTAGATGAGTCATCTATGGCTATCTATACAGTCTATCTTCAAAACCGATCATGTCCTGTAAATATCGTTAAATTTCATCTCGTTTCCCTTCGCCATTGATTAAATTGGATAGTTCAAACTCTGTTTGCAATCATTGTAGATGAATATCTTTTAGTAATCTATGGCTTTCTATACAGTCCATCTTCAAAACCGATCATGTCCTGTAAATATCGATAAATCTGATCTCGTTTCTATGCCCTTGATTAGATTGGATAGTTCAAACTCTGTTTGCAATCATTGTAGATGAATATCTTTTAGTCATCTATGGCTTTCTATACAGTCTATCTTCAAAACCGATCATGTCCTGTAAATATCAATAAACTTGATCTCGTTTCTATTCCATCGATTAGATTGGATAGTTTAAACTCTGTTTGCAATCATTATAGATGGATATCTTTTAGTCATCTATGGCTTTCTATACGGTCTATCTTCAAAACCGATCAGGTCCTGTAAATATCGATAAATCTGATCTCGTTTCTATGCCCTTGATTAGATTGGATAGTTCAAACTCTGTTTGCAATCATTGTAGATGAATATCTTTTAGTAATCTATGGCTTTCTATACAGTCTATCTTGAAAACCGATCATGTCCCGTAAATATCGATAAACTTGATCTCGTTTTTATGCCATTGATTAGATTGAATAGTCCAAACTCTGTTTTCAATCATTGTAGATGGATATCTTTTAGTCATCTATGGCTTTCTATACAGTCTATCTTCAAAACCGATCATGTCCTGTAAATATCAATAAACTTGATCTCGTTTCTATTCCATCGATTAGATTGGATAGTTTAAACTCTGTTTGCAATCATTATAGATGGATATCTTTTAGTCATCTATGGCTTTCTATACGGTCTATCTTCAAAACCGATCATGTCCTGTAAATATAGTTAAATTTCATCTCGTTTCCATTCGCCATTGATTAAATTGGATAGTTCAAACTCTGTTTGCAATCATTGTAGATGAATATCTTTTAGTAATCTATGGCTTTCTATACAGTCTATCTTCAAAGGCGATCAGGTCCTGTAAATATCGATAAACTTGATCTCGTTTCTATGCCATTGATTAGATTGGATAGTTCAAACTCTGTTTGCAATCATTGTAGATGGATATCTTTTAGTCATCTATGGCTTTCTATACAGTCTATCTTCAAAACCGATCATGTCCTGTAAATATCGATAAACTTGGTCTCGTTCTTATGCCATTGATTAGATTGGATAGTTCAAACTCTGTTTGCAATCATTGAAGATGAATATCGTTTATTCATCTATACAATTTATCTTCAAAACCGATTAGGTTCTGTAAATATCGATAAACTTGATCTCGTTTCTATACCATTGATTAGATTGGATAGTTCAAACTCTGTTTGCAATCATTATAGATGGATATCTTTTAGTCATCTATGGCTTTATATACAATCTATCTTCAAAACCGATCATGTCCTGTAAATATCGATAAACTTGATCTTGTTTCTATGCCATTGATTAGATTGGATAGTTCAAACTCTGTTTGCAATCATTGTAGATGAGTCATCTATGGCTATCTATACAGTCTAGCTTCAAAACCGATCATGTCCTGTAAATATCGATAAACTTGATCTCGTTTCTATGCCATTGATTAGATTGGATAGTTCAAACTCTGTTTGCAACCATTGTAGATGAAAATCTTTTAGTCATCTATGGCTTTCTATACAGTCTATCTCCAAAACCGATCAAGTCTTGTAAATACATATCGATAAACTTGATCTCGTTTCTATACCATTGATTAGATTAGATAGTTCAAACTCTGTTTGCAATCATTGTAGATAGATATCTTTTAGTCATCTATGGCGGTCTATACAGTCTATGTTCAAAACCGATCATGTCCTGTAAATATCAATAAACTTGATCTCGTTTCTATGCCAGTGATTAGAATGGATAGTTCAAACTCTGTTTGCAATCATTGAAGATGAATATCGTTTATTCGTCTATACAATTTATCTTCAAAACCGATTATGTTCTGTAAATATCGATAAACTTGATCTCGTTTCTATACCATTGATTAGATTGGATAGTTCAAACTCTGTTTGCAATCATTGTAGATGAATATCTTTTAGTCATCTATGGCTTTCTATACAGTCTATCTTCAAAGCTGATCATGTCCTTGCCAATATCAATCAATTTGCTTATGTTGCGTTCTTTGTTCATTCGAATACAATTTGAAATCATTATAGAACAAGATTTTCCGTCATCTATTGTATTTTAGGGATTCTATCTTCAAAAGCGATCATGTCCTGTTAATATTAATCAATTTGCTTCGTGCTTCGTCTTTCTGATCATTCGAAGTCAATTTAGAATAATTGTAGAAGAACATGTTCAGTCATGTATTATATTTTGTGCATTTTATCTTCAAAACTGATCGTATCCTGTGAATATCGATCAATTTGCTCACGTGTTTCTATACCATTTGCATTTATTGCAGATAAATATTTTTATTTGTTAAAATGGCATTCAAAGCCGATCGTGTCCTGTCGATAACTGTATATTGGTTAGCGTCTTGATCCGATATCGTTTATACTCAATTTGGATTCACTGCAAAAAAATTGTTTGAGTCACCTTTGGTATTTTATACACTCTATTTGTAAAATCGATCATGTCCTGTTAATACTAATAGATTTTTTTTACATTCTGATGTCATTTAATTAGTTTGATCGTTTGAAGGCATTATAGAGGAATATTTTTCGTCATCTATACATCTTACCCTTAAAACCGATCGTGTTCTGTCAATACCAATCAATTTGTTTTCGTTTCGGATCCTGCCAATAACAGAAAACATCTTGTTTCTCGTTTCTATTATAGTTTCTTTTGGTATCCTAAACACTCCACCGATTGAGCCCTGTTATTAATGTTGAAACTCATTCGAATTGGTTCTATCATTCGACGTACGAGTTTGCGGCCATTCAGATGACCGAATTTGCTTGCAGTCAATTGCGTCCTGTCGTTAGCGATGAGTTTTGCCGAGTGCCGCCTCTATCGAGGTGAAATCGAGCCTGTTCGATGGTTCAAACAGAATTTGCCATTGTGGAGAAAACCGAAAGACTTATCCGAAAAAAGTCGCACCTCTCGCTGCGAATTCGTCATTAAATTAGCATTAGAAGTGGTCCGGAATTGGGGAAAATCTTCTTTCCCGCCGCAGTTCATTGTTCCGCCGAACTTAATTACTTTTCACGGTAATTTTGATAAAAATTGTGAGAATCGTTACGATTTTGTTTGGACGCGGAACATAATTAAAACGTAAATTGCTCCTCACCACACCACATACTCTCTCGTTCTAACGGGTCCGCTCCCGAAAAAACTAACCATGAGAATTTTTTTTTTCATCTTTTCGGCACCATTTCGGCGGTTTTTCACACAAATTTTACGATCTTTTTAGGTTTCTGGTCGCGTTTCTCGAGCATTCATTGTTCGATTACTTTTCACAGTTACGCCACCGCTTTTGTTTGTCGTTTTTTTTTTCTTCCTCGTCTCCTCTCTCTGAACGAAAATTTGCATTAATTAATCCGCGAGCTAATTGCGACGACTAAGAAGCAAATTGCGTCTAATAACAGGACGCGATCCGATAAGAGATCGCTCCTCCGCATTTTTCGGCCAATTCACCGGATTTTTATTGTTATTGTTTTCTTTGTTGCAGGGAATTTTTCCAACCAACATCCTACCGTTCTCGCAACTTAAGACTGAATCCTCCAGCCCGCCCCCCTTCGACCAGCACCCCCTCAACGGTGAGTCGTTTTTTTGATTTTTTTTTGTTACGACAATAGTGTCGAAATTCCGCGCTCCGCTGTAACCTTTTCCCGGATTTTAATTAGCGTCCCGACGCTCTTCTCGCCCGTTCAAAATCTAATTAAAGAGCATAATGCGTTTATTCGACGCCAAGCGTCGCGCGGTGGTGGTTTTTTAAATTTCAAATGCCAAATTTTTGGCTCCCGGCGACGGCTCGAAATTCTCTTTGAGCAAAAATTCGTAGTTAGTCGCGTTTTGCGGTTTAAAATAGATTTTATCCGGCGTTAATTCCCCGACTAATTAGCGTCCACCGACGGTAAGCGCGTCCTTGTCGCACGCACGGACGTCGCGACGCTCGACACGCCACAGCCATTTCCGTAAAGGCGAGCGTCCACGTTTATTGTTATCCGTTGTGTAAGCCGAGGAGGTTGGAACGTGATTCATTTGGATCACAGCGTGCTTTATGCAACTTTACGATTTTTTTTTCTGGTCGCTATTTAGAAATTGCTCGAAGCTAAAAGTGGGACATTTTTCTTAAAGCGCCAAAAATTGCGAATGTGTCAAAAAGATTAATGAATGGCAGCAATTTCTATGAAATTGCAGAATGTCTGGTCGCGAGGTTGCCAGATTTCGTCAATTAGTTGCCAGACAAAATTTATTTATACAAATTTGAATAACAAACTACAAATATTTAATCATTCCATTTCCTTTTATGTGATAGCATAGACGTTGCTCTTAAAACTGAGGGTGCATTCCAAAAAGTTATCCATTGACATTTGGAAGCAAATTGGAATGTCGTAACTTGATTTAAACATTTTTATCGGGAACTGTCACTCAAGCTGTCAACTGTCATTCTAGATTTGGAGTCAAAATGACCAAAGGTTTGTAACGAAAACTTCACGTTTACATACAAACTGCAAGTAGAAGTGTAAATTGGCCAAAATTCACCGATTACGAGATAAGTGAGGTTATGGCATATTCACTACACGTTTGTAATTTTAACGCCGTCCTTGACAAGTATTATGTAGATGTCAAACTGACGACAGAACGGTAGAATTGTTTTTTCCATTTTTCAAAAAACTGACGTTTGTAAATATTTATTGTTCATTTGCAGGACAATTTTTCAAATTGCGAACTTTGAAACAAGGTGGATAAATTCTTGTGTTTATTTATTGAAAGCTATCACTCTAATTATCAGCTGTTATTCTAAATTTGGAAGAAAAAATTAAGAGCAATATCTGATGCGACAGTTGCCCGAACATAATCGATTATGAGAAAAGTGAGGTTATGACATTTGCCAAACTTGTTGATACACGTTAAAATTTTTTACGCTGCCCTCGATAAGTATTATCTAGATGTCAAACCGACGACAGTTTTTTTAAAAGATCCGACGTTTGTAAATGTCTTTTTGTTTAAATGATTTCTCCAATTGCTTTTGTAAAAAGCTTTAGAAACAAGACGGAACGTCGTAACTTGCTTAGTGTGTTTATTTATTGAGAACTGTCACTCAAAGTGTCAGTTGTCATTCTAGATTCGGAAGTGAAAGAAGTAACATTTGTAACGAAAACTCGAGGGTTAACATCCACCAAATTGTACATAAAAGTGTAGATTGCCCGAAGTTTACCGATTCCAAGAAATGTGAGGTTATGGTACATTCGAAACCGTATCGGCACAGGCTTGAAATTTGATGCTGATTCTGTGGATGTCAAACCGACGATAGCGGTGCAGTTTTGTCACTTTTTGTTTATACAAAGTATATGGGAACAAGATGGAGTATCGAGATGTCGTCGTAACTTGACTCATGTGCTGTTTTATTGACAACTGTCACTCGAGCTGACAGTTGTATTTCTAGATTTGTAACGAAATTGGAATCCAAATTGCATCCAAACTGCAGGTAAAAGTGTAAGTTGCTTTCAATTCACGAATTGCGAAAGAAGTAAGGTTATGTCGTACCTATTCCAAACAACGTCGTTCAAAAATTCAACATTTTGAACGCCGTCTGTGATAAGTCACCTGCAGATGTCAAACCGACGACAGTGGCGCAGAATTTCTTTATTTGCTAAGCAGTTTCCCGAATTAGGTACATACTCTTATTAACGTCCATTGAACTTTGAAAATGAAACAAGACGGAATTTAATGAGAACTGTCACTTGAGCTGTCAACCGTAAACTTAGATTCTAATATACCGAAATTTCAACTTATCTACCCTGTAAGCCTAACGGCCACTTTACAGGGAGGTGAATATTTCGGCCCTAAGACAAAAAAGCAGTATATTATTATATTATGCAGAGTTACTCTAAATTTAATCATTACCTACGTGAAAAGTGAGGTTAGGATGCTATAACTTTACAAAATAGCTTTGACAAAAGTTCGAAACTTTTAAGACGTCCTTGATTAATATCATGTGGATATTAAACCGACGGCAGTAGGTGCTGTGGATTTTTTTTTGTCTTAAATTCCCAGAAATTCACAGGTTGCCAAAGAAGGGAGGTTATGTAATTGTCTAAACAACGTCGACAAACATTAAAAATTTCAACGCCGCTCATGATAAGCATCACAGTGATGACAAAGGTTTAGAACTTTTTTGTCACTTTCTAAGACTTTAGCAATCGTCCTTCCTTTGAATGATTTTCCGAATTATGCTTAAAAAGTACAACAAGTTCAGAAGCAAAGCAAGACGAAATGTGCTAACTTGTTTATTCATTGGAAACTGTCACTCGAGCTGTAGAAAAGTGAGGTTATACCGGGTTATTCTATCATAACCTTAATAAAGAACGTCGACAACGTTCGAAATTTTTGAGGCACTCTTGATAAGTGTCATGTAGCTGCTAAACCAGCGACAGTAATCTAGATCTTTTTCCTGTCGCAAATTAGCAGAAATTCACATAATTACCAGAGAAGTGAGGTTATGTAAGATTCTAAACAACGTCGACAAACTTTAAAAATTTCAACGCCGCCTATGATTAGTATCATGTAGGTACTAAACCGACGACAGTAGCGTCAATTTTTTTGCTGTCGCCAATTACCAAAATTTCGCCGATTGTGAAAGAAATGAAGGTTATGCCCACATTCTAACTAGCGTCGACGAACGGTCCAAAATTTTGACGTCGTTTTTGATAAGTGTCCTTTAGATGTCAAACCGATGACGGTGGCGTAGAATTTTTTTTCTAATTTTCCTCAAAACCGTCGTTTGCAATCGTCCTCTCGTCAGGACGTTTTCCCGAATTACGCTCGTATTGTGCACGCCGTTTCCATCGACTTTCACCCAATTAAACGTGTCGCTTCTAACGTCAATCATTAATTTAACGTTACACAGATCGTTTGAGTCGATAATTCCGAACCAGATAACTAATTAAATCAGCGCCCAGATATAAATTTGTAAATAACAGAGCGGAATTAACGTTGCGACAGCGTCAACAAATGTCTCGACAATAAAAAGAGAGCATAATCGAACGTGTTTTATTGTTATTCGGAGGATTACGCAACAATAAGCTATTACATGGCCGCCGTATGTAGGTTGGGGGCGGATCACGTCGAGAAGAGGGAGATTGCTATTATAGGTGCTATATGCGCTATGATCAATAGAAATTTATCGGTAATAGCGAAATAAAATTGTCATTTGCACCGCGGACTCAAGACCCGAAACCTGTACTTAAAAAAAAATCATTTGGACCACGTGTTCGTTTGTTCAGAACAGTTCATAAAAAAGTTTTTTTTTGCTGACGACTGGACGATGAGAAAAGTGGTCAATTGTCAGTTTGGTGGTATTGAGAAACGAAAAACGACGAGTTTTTATTGAAAGATCGGGGAGGTGGCTGGTTGCCCCCCCCCCCCCCCCCAACAGAAACTCTCGACTTATTCCCGGCATTTATCCAATTAGAGCCGGGTATGTGACGTCCGAAGAACAAACAAACTCCGTTATTATTACGACGGCAAGTGAGCTAGTTGGGTTTATGAAATTTTATGAATAATAAAAAGCTTTAAATTGGTTAAATTGGCGTTCAATTGTCGTGAGACAGGCTGTGGAGATTTTCATTGACTCAATTGTAGTGATTATACTTTATTTACAAATAGAATGGGACAGAAATAACGTACTGCACTTCTCCTGATTTAGTATTTCCTTTTTCGGTTGTATGTACTGTACATACACTTAACGAGAGCGTCGAGTCGGCCGCGCCAGGAAAAGGGGAGACGAGGGGAGGTAGACACACGCGCGATTTTTCGCCGTTTCGGTGGAATAATTGAAAAAAAGTTGGAGTACGTGCCGACATGCCACTTTGCCGATGCAGAAACTCATCAAGGAAGGCCGGGAACAGACGCGATTTCTCAGAGGCGGAGGCATCAATAATCACCACAGCACCCTTCTGCAATTTTAGGGGAAACTGGGGAAAAAAGTTTTTTTTTCTTTTTAATGTGGAACAATCCTTGACGACTCGCCCCCTATAATTCTTTTCTTCTTTATTTTTTTTAGTAACTTTTTCTTTTTTTCCCCTATCAATATTTATGTTTGAAGAACTTTCAAGTCGTTTGGAGGCCCTAAAGGTGTTTGATGGGTCGACGGGGTAATTGCCGATTTGCGGCTATTGTCCGAAGGCGTCTTTCCTATATTCTTCACGGCCGTTAAAACGTCGCACCGCAAGAGTGTATAAAACGATATCGCCTCTAAATGGACCATCACATTGAGTTGCCGGTAATTGTAATTTACGATTCAAAGTAACACTAAATAAATATAAATAAATATGCAATAAAACTTAATTCCCTATACAAATACATTGTAAGTTTATGTTCGGATCCGTGTATAATGATCATTTTATGATACACGAGAGACATTACGGTGGTGGCGAAGAGAGAAAAGACGTATCACACACACACATACAAACACGTCTCGCCGTCGTCCGTCGGTTTTAAAACCCACAATATACATTTTTGCCTCTTTCTCGCCCATGCCGATATTTTATCGTTTTCTTGCAGCAGCACTTTGAAACGTTGTTTCTGCGGAACTGCGGTTCCGAGAAAGTCTCTAAGGAAACCTTTTGCAATAAAACACGTTTCGATGTACTAAATGTGCGTGCCGGTACGGACCTGGAAAAAGAAGGACGATACCAAGTTTTCCTTTCGTCGTTGCACACAACGAGAGAGGCTGACTGAAACCGAATTAAATCTGTCACAGGCAATTTAAACAATTTATGGACGAATGACGCGCAGCCGGCCCAATTCTACAAATTTCCCAACAACAACAGCGAATGCGTCAATAACAGTAGAAAACACGAGAAAATCCCAAATAGCCAATTGGAATCGATTCAGAAATTCCACTAATGAAAAAATTTCAAATCCCACTTCTGATCGATTCACGATCAAAATTTTGGTGAACCTAACCAAAGACACGTTGAATTCGTTATAGTTGCAGAAAACGTCAAAATTGAAATATCATAATCTCATTTTTATCGCCGCCAGTGAGTAGGTAGGTATTAAAGATTATTCTTGCCAATGGATTTATGTATTTAAATGATAGTTGTAAATAACCGCATGAATCTCGTTACGACATTCTATTTTATTTTGTCGATACTGGAAGACATCCCTCTAATTCAAGAAGCGTCGAAATTGAAATATTATAACCTCACTTTTATTACGTCAAGTGAGCATTAAACGCTTATTCTTAGCAATTTACACTTTTATTTAAAGGAAACGATGAGATTTTTGTTTTTGTTAAGAAAATTGTAAATATTCCGCGCATTTTGTCTCCAAATTTAGAATAAGAAATGACAGTTCAAGTGACAGTTCTCAATAAGCACAGACTTAAAAGTAAACACATCCTCGTGCAACGTTACACACTCCGTTTGACCGTTTGTTTCAAAAGTTTGACGACGTTGCAGGCATCCACCTAATTCAAGAAACGTCAAAATCGAAATGTCATAACCTCACTTCTTTCACACATGTGAATAAAACGTTTTTTATGTGCAATATGCACGTTTATTCAGAGTTTTGGGTAAATTGATGATAATGAAGCTTGCCAGATTTTATAAAGATAGGTATACTTTTAAATTTTCGCAATTTTCCTAAAAGTAAAGACTGTAGGTACTTTAATGTAATTTTGTTCGACTGTCTTTAAAAAATTACAAATAATTGATCTTTTACCCCCAAATCTAGAATAACAACTCATAGCGCAAATGACAGTTCTCAATGAACAAAGTTATGAACCAAGTAACGACATACGATACAATCGCAGCAGGTTCCGGACGCATTTGGCGGAAAGAGGCTAAACTGCTCACAAACTGAGCATCCAATATATTGAAATGTGTTCGTAATTTTTTCGAGTGTAACTCGCTCATTTTTCACCAGATTTTCAAAATGCTTAAGAAACTTTTCGAAATGACACTTGACAACTGTCAAATGTCAAAGTAGCTAAGAGGGGCATTCAGCAATAAACAGAATTCGTGAGCGCTAAGCGCCCTTTCTGCTGAATGTGTTCGTAAAGATTTTCAAACTTTTTATTTCATTATTATTTTTCTTTGATGCTCTTACCAAATACTAAATCTCGTCATTCTATGAGGAAAGTTTTAAAATTTTTAACGTTTGTCTGCGCTACATGTGCTCTTCTGAATAAAGAACGTCAGAACGTTTATTTACCGAGTTATAGAAAAGTGAGGTTATGCCATTTATTTACCGAATTATAGAAAAGTGAGGTTATGACATTTGTCAAGTTATGACATTTATATCTTTTTTTGTGCAATCTATTTTTATTTTTACTCATTTTCCATGCCCTAGCACATCTTTTTTTTTCTATAAATTTTGCATAAAATTATTCATCATTTGCACAACATTTCATTGCTCAAAATGGCATTATAATGATGTTTTACGATGGTTTCCAAAAAAACAGCACAAAAAGCGAAAAGTGGACATTGTAAACAATTACCACGTCTTTTTGTACAGAATGCGCTTTGGTTTACATCTTTAGGTAAAAAAAAATTAGGTTGCAAACATTCACCAAATTTTGAATAATAACTGACAGCTCAAGTGACAGTTGTAAAAATAAGCGCATGAGTCAAGTTGCGACATGCCAATTTGTTTGCGCACCTGTTAATAAAGAGACTCATATATTTTCAAAATTTTCCCATAGATGAAGGTTCTCTTATGTAATTTTTTGAATTCTCAGTTTTTTAATGACTTGATGTGAATGTGTTGTCCGTTTTTAAAGTGACTTGTAATTAAAGACGGCAAAGAGGGTTTTGTCGCACTCATTTATGATCTAGAAATCTACAATAACAATAGTGACAGTTCGAGCGACATTAGTGACAGTTCTAAATAAATAAACATAGGGATCAAGTTACGACAATCAGTTTTGTTTCTCCAATCAGCCTCCCTTGATGCTAATTTTAATTGGTGAATCCACACGTGTGTACCTATTAGACGGAATAATTTCCATAAGTTGGAGTAACTGTAACATGAGCCTCCTGCGATTTTGGGCACGATTCCCCATCACGCAAATGCGAACATCGCCGGTTCGAGTTCGTTTCGTTACGGTTTTAATGGCACCGCGCGAAAAAAAAACGAAACCAAACGAACAAAAAAAAAAAAAACAAAAATAATGGCACCTATCAAAAACTCTAATTTACAATTTCGCATTCCCAAAAAACAATACCGATAAATATGGTTATACAGTACGGGCGGGAGTGTGTCGGGTCATCGTTTCTCTTTCGAGATACTCCTATGCGCCTCTTCTAATCCGGTCGTGTTGGATACGACGTGCAGACCGTCGACGGCCGAAACGTGGAAATACCAATTTTTAATATACATTCACAATATAACTTCAATAAAGAGCCATAAAAATAAATACGTTCAAAGAGCGACGCGCGAAAACCGACCATAACACACGGCACCAACCAAACGAGATTCGTTGCTCGCCCATTAAAGGCTCCGTCTTAAAATTCAATAAGGAATAAATAAAAAAATTATATGAAATATGATTTCACATTTTTTATAGTACCGGAGCAGCGGCGGTAGAGAGCGGCAAACCGGTCGCTCCACCAAAACCGACGGTTCCACCGGCGCGTCGCGTCAACCGCACGCCCGATTCCGGTCGCCGAAGCCCGCTCGATTTTCGGGAAATTTCGGAAAATTTGGCGATTGCCGCTCGGCCGCGACGCGGGTCCCGACGTTGTTCTGGGAGCGGTTTTAGGTAAATCGGGAAATACGAGAGCACGACTTTTAATTATTGTGGATCGCGCTACGGCGATGGCCGCCGGCTGTAATTAGTGGATTGACTAAAAATTTCTCAGATAATTGTGAAACGATTGTTGTGTTATTCGCCGAATTTCGCGTTTTTTGCGCGGCACCACTCCAAAAAAAAAAAAACGATTCCGAATTTGGAATCGTTTCCGATGTTTTTGGAAAATTTTGAAAATTGCGGGGGGCGGTGACGTCACGTCGCCGGGACGTTGATGTTGCCCCCTTCTGTACGCGTCGAATAAATTCGGTGTAAGCGACCGCAACGATGACGTCTTAATGTGCCGCTTGTCAGCTTTACGACTACTAAACATTTCGTTAAAACTGCTTAATGCTTGTAACTGTTACCGAATTCAGATGTGGCTCTAGGCTGCCTCTTCCTCTTCGGGGAAGACCGAACGAGATCTAGTAGACGACAAGTCGTGGTATCGTGGCAAAAATGGCAAAAATCCGCATTATGTCAGTAGCCAGAACTGTGGGAATAAATAAATCCGTCGGATGGTTAAAAATCCTAAAATCGTCTCTTAATCGGCATCTCATCAATCGGGGGGGCCTCTCTCTCTCCCGGCAGTATCGTCCTCCGACCAACCGAATTCTTGGGTAATTTCGGGCGATGGTACAAATAAATTAACCGACTAATTGGTACCTGACAAGTTGGTATAAGGACCGGGGGAAATATGATTGTTGTGTGTGTGTGTGTATGTGTGTGGACGGCCGGTTTCGGGTTTTTGGATTCTTTAATAACGAAAATTTATAATGTGATAGGAGGCCGTGAAAAAGGCACCCATGATTAATTGGAAATGGAGCGACTGGGAGCCGGTTGTGGTCGGGCCACAATGGAGCGAGAAATGTTGGGCTTTGTGCCGGCCAATAAATAAATAAACGGATGAATAAATAAAAGCTAAATCAAAAGACAGATGGAACAACGAAATATTCCACACTTTCAGCCCATCGACAAAACTTTTCTTGTAGCTACAATTAAAAAAATAAAATAATAAGTAGTATTGAGACCGATCTCCCCATTTTTTGATGCCCCACTTTTGCTAATACTTTGAATGAAGATATAATATCAATTGAGTCATCTCAATCTGTAAGAAAATATTTACCTTCTGATGAAAAACCATCAAAAATTATTATTTCAACTAGCAACAGTGCCTCCCTATTGACAGTAGTTTTTGAAGACGATGGTTTTATTAAAGATAACCTAATCAGATACCTTAGGTTCATATGTCTGATTTCTCCCTCGACCCATCAAGACGTACGGCAGCTACGCTGCCACTGACTTAGGTACAGTTAGAAAATCAGCAAAGCCCTGCAATGTCGTATGGTTGATTATGTTCAGTTCTCTGCTTAGTTCAGACGACGACCACAAGATGGCGATCGCATTTTTAAACGGATAACTTGATTTTTCATCGACTTACTAATGAATAGATACTGGCATTGTTTATACAATGAATACTGGATAGCTAGAAAAAACTCAACGCCTAGTCTAGTCATTCTGGAATAACTGGCAGACTGTCACAAGTTCGAGGTGGACATTAATTTTGAAAACGACAGTACACGAATATGAAGTTTTTCTTATTTACCTGCTGTGCAAGAACTTATTTTTTTACTTAAGTCTACTTAGGTATATGTGCAGTTGGTGTCAAAAGTAATGTTGATTCTTTTTGCACTTTATAATAATTAATAAATGTTTTTATTCCATTAATTTAATTATTTGAAAGTTCAGTAACACACTCATTGGACGTTGATTGAGTGAAGTTTTTAACCCTTTAAATGTTTTATGAGGTAAACTTTTTGATGATGATAGCACCATGTAAAGAGATGCGTAGCAAAAATCGAAACGCTGAACACATATGGGACCACCATTGGAATATCAGGAGTTAGTCTGGGCTTCTAGCTTCACAAATAGAGTAATAATTCTGGACAGTCTGCAAAAAACAATTTTCTTTTAAATTGTCAATTCGACAATTTTTTTCAAAAAAATTGACACAGTATTTCAAGAACTGCCACATCAATTTTCGTGGATTGTCGAAGTTGAGAATTGAAAGCCTAATCAAACTAGCCAAAGAAAATTGTGCATGTATTTCCATTTCAAAGAAGAAAGTTGGTACCGACTTTTGGCACACCCTGTATAGCTGGAGGACTAAAAGTACTTTAGATAAAACGAGCTTGATTGATTATGACTGTATATACTAAATTTAAGATTTCTAATCAAATTGCAAGTTGAAACACTTCTATGCACGGTTTTCGTGAATCACCTGTAGGTAAGTATACTTCTGTAGCTTATGACTTATATAATACATATTCCTAGTCAAAAAGTTTCTTAAGTAACATTCTGGACGTTTCAACTATTGTAGCAGTTAAACTTTTTTAGCGGCGATAGCGTCTTTTTAGAAGCATGCGTAACGAAAAGTGAAACGTTTGCAACTTTATTCACTGGAAGCTCGGGAAGGGTCTATACTCTTCTTCACATGCTTATGGATAATCCTGTCAAGTGTATGTATACTAACTTAATTTTTTCAAAAATTTTACCAACTTGTTTAAAAAAGTCGCATGAATCAGATGTAGATTTTGGAACCCGCATAAATAACTAGTGATAACAGTTCCTTAAGTTTTGTAAACGGACACGTTGTTAAGAATTTAACTATGCTTTTATGCGGTGAACGAATGACTCAAATCAATTCGCTCGCTTCAAAAAATTCGTTCATTTTATTGAAATCGGAAAGTCGAAATGTTGCATCGATCGTAGAACCCGACCATCAAAAGTCTCGTTCTGAGTCGTAAAATACATAAAACCCTAAACAGACAGATCGTAAAGACGCGATAACGGCCTCACATTCACTGATTCGTTTCGTTTATTCAATTATGATTTTCCAGTGTTTCAAAATGTTACAATTTCAGGCGGTGAACGAGACGAATTTTTGTGTTGAACCGAATCACTAAAATGAGTTGGTGAACCAGACGAACGAATTCTTTTGTTGAAGCGAATCACTAAAATGAATCGGATCTTCGTCTTCATTCTTGATGAATGATGACACTCAATCTTGATTTTCCTTAGTTCAGTTGATGGCCACATCTCTTACGAAATCCCAATCCCTATATAGGTAGCAACATTTTTGACATTCTTAACGGAAAATTTTTAATTTGGAGTGAGGATAATCTTTAAGAATTTAAACAAGTTCTGTCAACTGCTGGCAACTTCTTTGGTAATTTTCTTGTGATCAGGAATATACCTTTGCTATCCTAGGAAGTGATCCCGAGTCTCTCTCGGTTCTAAACGAGATCGCCAACAGACAATCCGTGCTCGCCCTCTTTAGTTCAGATGATGTCCATATGATCTCATAGAATCTCCAGAAGTTCTTTGACGTTCTCCTCAACCAATCTTTAGTCTGGAGAGTGGAGTTCTGTCATCTGTCAATTGCTGGCAGTTTCTTTGATAGTTTTCTTTTAATCAGAAATATATCTTCACTATCCTAGGAAATGATCCCGGGTCTTTCCTTTGTCTCTAAACGGGGTCGCCAACAGAGGGCACTTGTTGGGCTTGCTCTTTCTAGTTGAGACGATGTCCACATGATGGCGCTCGCATCTCATGGAATTTCTACCATCTTTTTGACCAGACTTTTTTTGTCTGACTTTCATCAAGCAAGTGGTGCCATTTGTTAAAAGTTATCAGAAATGTAGTGAGAGTTTTGACCTCGACATTTTTATTATTAAACTGAAGCGATTAAAATACTGGCCAATGACTACTAAATAAATAAAAAATATCATAGATATCTACGTTTAACCTCTTCTTGGATTTTCCAACGTTAATGACTGGAGAAGCTGGGTGTTGGACATTAACTTTGAAGTCATCGATTGCGCGTTGGCTGTTTGGACATTAATTGCGAATCTGACTGTAATTTTGTTGGGTTTTAATTACTCGAAGTGTCCGTTTTGCTTTTGGACGTCGATATACGTTTGGCGGGCAGCAGCGGCGTCCGTCGTCTGAATTATCGGCAATAATTAATCGTTTCCCGCGATGAAAATAACCGGCGAACCAGGCAGACAGACGTTGTGTGTACATATTATCAAAATGAGTTTGTATTTTACGATCAGAAACCATCCGTTCCTGTTAATACTCAAAACACATTCGAAATAAAAAGATAAATTCTATAGCAGACATCCGTTCCGTGGTTTTTACCCGTTGTAAAAACGGACGTTCGGGCGCGACGAGGGGGGCAAAGTTAATTACCGCGCATCTTTTACTTGAAAAATTTAAATTAGAAAAATTACCGAAATAACCATGCCGAACACGAAAGGAAAAATTTTAGAAGAAGACGCCGAATAATGGCGAGAGAGACGCGACGGTTGTTAAAAGCGTAGTTTCGAAATCCCGACCCTTTCAACTTTACCCTTTTTTAAATTATAAGGGTGCCCCCATACTCGCCAGATTACGTCCGTATTTAAAATAGTCCTTATGTCTAAATATAAAATCTAGTTTTTTTTTTTTGAAGCGGTGATCGCCCAGTTGAGTTCTCGGCGCGATTTAATGATTTTAGGGCGAAGTTCGAGGGGGTCGACCGGGCTATCGAGAGCGGCCCAAATCGAGGCTCTCCCCGGTTTGAAAGCTCGCCACTCGCACTAATCCACTGTTCCACCCTCGAAATCTCCTTTATTCGTTCCGTGAAAGGGTTGAAGATAAATACTCGCGTTTTTTGTATTAAGGAACCCCTCTTTCGGCGATTTCCGAAATTCTATACCGCTTTATTTTGGGTCGTTTTTTTTATTGTATTTAAATTAAACACGTGCAAAAGCTCCGCCGGCTTAACCGGATTTCATAACGTTCTTTATTTAGGGGAAAATTCGCACGGAGCACCACTACTGAATTTGTTTTTTTTTTTGTTCGTCTTCACGAATAAAATTTCGACGGATTTGAATGAAAAGTTCAAGGACGGCGGTTCTTCTGGCCTGATGATGGTGATGGGCAAAGGCCGCTAATTAAAACGAAATCAGCGGAATTCGCGGATTTGTTATCATTATTGGATTTTTTTTTAGCTTTAATCCGGCGTGTTTGAAGCGAAAACGGATCAAGTGTTCGTGGAAGTGTTACCAGTTTTTAAATTGGACAGATGAATCACGCGTTTTAGCAAATCAAAATAGTTAACAATAACCGACCGTTTCCATGTTTGGCGTGGGTCAATTGTTTTAACCGCAAATTCCCAAGACGAAACAGCGAATTTACATAGGAAGAAATTTATCAAAAATTGCGACTGGAACCGACCAAATTCATCGACTCCGCAACAGTTTATCAGAGAGACACGTATCAACTAATGATGGAAGCACATTCATTATAGTAAATTGCTACAAGCCTTTGCTGGCACTGATTTAATCACATTTAGGTTGCTGAGGCCATTCGGTGAATTAAGCAATAAATACTGTTGCTAATAGAAATGTTAACATCAATAGTTAGTTATGTCCCCACGTTAGTTGGCAGCACTGTTGCAGGAACTTTAATTTTTGAGGGTTGGTAGTCGCCCGCCATATGTAGTTTCTGACAATAAAATTAAATTAGACGTCGTTATAACCGTAAAAAATGCGGACTCACCAATTTTCCTTACATTTCGGAGCTTTGAGCCTAATAAATTAACCAACAACATGTTTAATGACGCATTAATTTGATGAGAAACACATCTTTTCTAAACGAACATTATTTTTGTTATTGCGACCGGTAGCAGCTTCTAGCAGCTGGTCTTTTAGTTCTTTAAGTTTTAAAGAAATGTTGTAACCTTATCAATATCGTGAAAAAAAAATATTCCAGGTTATCTATTAAGTTTAAGTAAGTAAATAATAATGTTCGGCAGTCAATAGAACGAAAATCAGGAAATAATTGATATGCGATACTCAAATGGAAGTTTTGTAATTGTCTTTTAATTCTACCGAGAAAATTATTGCGGTTGGTAGCACTGTTTCTACTTCGTTGAACGTCAAAAAAGGTTCTAATTCCACTTTCTTTCTATAAATTGTTCGAATTATTAACATCAATTTTAATCGAATTCAGGAAAAAAGTTACCCAAGTGAACGACAAAACTCCAACATTCAATAATCGAAAATAGAAAAAAAAAATTTCATAAAGATTTTTTTTTCTGGCGGTCAATGTTAAATTGACGACGTCTTAATGAGCGACATCGCCATTTTAACAATTTAGCATTGACGCTATAAGGTATGCAACACGATATACAGCGACGAATGAGGCGTTGCAGCATTGACATACAGTCATGTACATCGACTGAGGCTGTGTGTTCCAGAATCCCCCTTCTTACTCTACTAATTCGTGGAGTTTCTAATGCCTGGTTTATTCAAGTCATTAAAATTGACTGAATTTTATCAAAAGATATTGCGCCATTACTCAATAAGATAAGGTTGATGAACACTTTTCTACCTTGAACTGAAACTTTTGTGATTGGTATTGACAGGACTGTCTTCAAGTTTTTAACGTCAAATATCTTTTTAACCTCACTTTCGACAAGTAATTTTATGAAATTTTTTCACTTTACTTTATGGAAGAATGAAATTGAGGAGATACACTTTTTTTCTTACATTCGTTATTATTGACATTATTATGTCTTTTAGTTCCTTGCGGCACTCTATAAAATTAGAGTAGAAAAACATTTTTCATAAAGAATTTCTTTCTGGTGGTCCATGTTAAATTGACGACGTCTAAATGAGCGACATCGCCATTTTAACAATTTAGCATTGACACTATAAGGTATGTAACACGATATACAGCGACGAATGGGAAGTTGCAGCATTGACATATAGTCCTATACATCGCCTGAAACTGTGTGTTCCAGAATCCCTCTTCTTACTCTACTAATTTGTGGGGTTTCTAATGCCAGGTTTATCAAATCATTTAAATTTACTGAATTTTATCAAAGATATTGCGCCATTACTCTAAAAGATAAGGTTGATGAACACTTTTCTATCTTGAACTGAAACTTTTGTGATTGGTATTGACAGGACTGTCTTCAGGTTTTTAACGTCAAATATCTTTTAAACCTTACTTTCGACAAGTGATTTTATGAAGTTTTTTAACTTCACTTTATAGAAGAATGAAATTGCGGAGATAGATTTTTTTTCTTACATTCGTTATTATTGACATCATTATGTCTTTTAGTTTCTTGCGGCACTCTATAGAATTAGAGTAGAAAAACATTTTTCATAAAGAATTTCTTTCTGGTGGTCTATGTTAAATTGACGACGTCTAAATGAGCGACATCGCCATTTTAACAATTTAGCATTGACACTATAAGGTATGCAACACGATATACAGCGACGAATGAGGAGTTGCAGGATTCACATATAGTCATATACATCGACTGAGGCTGTGTGTTCCAGAATCCCCCTTCTTACTCTACTAATTTGTGGAGTTTCTAATGCCAGATTGATTAATTTACTAAAATTGACTGAATTTTATCAAAGATATTGCGCCATTACTCAATAAGATAAGGTTCATGAACACTTTCCTATCTTAAACTAAAACTTTTGTGATTTGTATTCACAGGACTGTCTTCAAGTTTTTAACGTCAAATATCTTTTTAACCTCACTTTCGACAAGTGTTTTTATGAAGTTTTTTAACTTTATTTTAAAGAAGAATTAAATTGAGGAGATACACTTTTTTTACATTCGTTATTATTGACATTATTATGTCTTTTAGTTTCTTGTGGCGCTGTATAGAAGAGTTGAAAAACGTTTTTTATGTACGAAAAATTTTGTGTTTGCGGTTGGTAATGACAGCATTGTTCTTTAAACATCAAACATTCTTTTAACCTCACTTTCTATAAGTCATTAATTTATGGAGTGTTTAACCTCAATTTTGATCAAAATCATGAAGATGATTAATTGACAACAATTTATGCGTAAAATTCTCCAAACTATCAACAAAATCAATTTTGCGCGCACGAATAGAAGTTGCGAAACACTTATTATACCGAAGGGAATTTCTCGTTATTGCCGATTGCGATTGGTAGTGACCGCACTGCTTTCTAGTTCCTTGCGTAAACGTCAAACCTTCTTAACCTCACTTTTAATAAGTAAATATTGAAGTTTTTAACGTCAATTGCCTTCAAAATTACTAAGAAAATGAATAGTCGAGCTCAAAAATCGTGCAAGTGTTCGGTAGTAGCGAGGAATTCGAGCGACATTTTTTCAAATCTTCAAAATGACACCAATCGAGCTCTACAGCGTCAACTTAAACCCGAACTTGATCCGGGGCCTACACTGGTGAGCCCTTAATTACTCCACAACATAATCACCCAATAATCTCCTTAGATTGTCGAAGCTTTAAAGAAATTATGGAAATGAGCGAAATTGGGGCACCAACAAGGTATTCTAATCGTTTCCACCAAATTAACCAGGAGCGCCTGTCTTCGTGCTGAAATGTTGGGTGGAAGGTGGTGCGACAATAATTATTTAGTTTCTTTTTTTTCTAATCTACAAAAATTTTAAGGAATGCGTGAAACTACAGCACAGAGTCAGTCCCTAAAGTGCAGCCAGTTGTAATGATTTTGTCTAGTAACCATTCAATTTTACTTTACATAAAATTGTCCAGTTGACAATGAGTAAGAACTGATAGTTATTAAAGTATTCGTTAATTTTTATTAGGCTCTGGTTCTTCTGTAAGTAATAGAAGCAAACTGTAAGATTTGTGGAACGCCAACTTTTCGGGGCAGCGCTCCGCCATCTAAAACCAACAAAACTTTTGAGTACCACTCATTGAAACGCGACATGCTTTCGAATGTAATATCTGGATTTGAAATAATAATACGTAAAAAAGCGGCTTGAAAACACTTGTCCAAACAAAACACCGTCGCTCTTGCAACCGAAACTCCTCATTGCATAAGATCCAAAATCGTTCGTTTCCGTCCGATTTTGACCCTTCGCACAGGAAAAACATCTGGACTTTTCAACGGGTTGCGTCATCCCACATCCGAGCCCGGCTTTGTATTTTCCAATGAAATGATTGAAAAAGTGCGAAACAGTGGCGTAGATCTTCCTCACACTTTCAATAAAGTTTTTTTTTCTAATTTCTTTGCAGCGATGATGGCGCAATCGATGCAACCGACGAGCAGAGAAAGCGTCGCGACGCCCAACATGATGGCCAACAAACCCGCCAACCAACTGGACTACTCCAAGTACGTCAAGAAGTTCTCGTCGTCGATGGAGTGCGGCAATTCCTACTGCAAGGACCTCAATTACAGGTCGGTACCCACAAATTCACAAATCGACCACTTTTCACATTTCAGGGACTCGGCGATTAATTCACCGCCTCCGGGGTTCAGATATAAAATTTTTAATTTTGTTTTCTTCATTAAATCTTTGTCTGCAAGACTTGGCGCTAAGAATGATGTTGAACTGACTTCAATGAATGACCACAATATTCGCCATGAGTGTCATCTAGTTTTGCAAAAAAATGCACTTTTCGAACCTTTTTGTTCCAAAATGTACGGTCGTCCGGAACCTAAGACTGTCTCGCTATGTCAAACAAAAGTTGCTTTCATTAGAATTTTTTTTTGGAAACGCATTTGACGGTTGACAACTGTCAGTGGTGTTCAAGATATTTTGCTTGCTTATCGGGACGATTAGTCGTACTTTTTTGAACTAAAAAAATCAATGATTTTCAACGCTAAATTACGAAATAGGTGCCACGGCATGCATAATTAGCATTAAATGAGTGATGTAATTTTTTTTAAACTTGAAGTTAGTTTTAGTACATGTTAGAATAGAATAAGTAAAGTTCACCCAATCAAAAGTATCGAGTAAGCGGCAGGTTCACTTGTGAATAATCCTGTGTCAGACCTATATCGTCATATTCGTCCATCTAGTTCAGATCTAAACTTTTTGTAAGAGAATGTACACTTTAATTTTCCAACCGAATCACAGTTTTCCAAAACTCTTGTTGTTTAATTAATTAATAGATCAAATTATTAGAACTTTTTGATGAAATTATAGTCCTGAACGCCATCTACAGAGTTTTCCAGGAACGTGTTGATTCGAATTTTTTGATGAAATTATAGTCCTGAACGCCATCTACAGAGTTTTCCAGAAATGTGACACTCTCGAAAGTTACATTTACTTGTTTTCATTTGACGGTTGACAACTGTGAATCGCGTCCAAAATGTTTTTCTTGCCCATCACGTCGTGTCAGACAGTTGCACAGATGGTTTTCAACTGTCTTAATTAATTATTCGTTCCAAATCTGACATAAAGAAGTAAATGGAGTTAGTTTCAAAATTATTTGGCCAAAATTTAGCGACTCTAGCCGATGTCTTGTTCAGTTGTCCAATTCTTCCGTTGTTTTGCAGGGAACACTTCCACTGTTTGGACTGCAATAATCGGGTGTTCGTCAAAAAGGAGGAGATGATCCGACATTTCAAGTGGCACAAGAAACGCGACGAGTCCCTCCAGCACGGTTTTATGCGTTACAGTCCATTGGACGATTGCAGCGACCGTTTCGCCAATTGCACCCACAACAAGAAACAGACCCATTATCATTGTATCAAGGAAGGCTGTGATAAAGTATACATATCGACGTCGGACGTTCAAATGCACGCCAACTACCACAGAAAAGACTCGGCCATCATCCAGGAGGGCTTCCAAAGGTACAGGGCGACAGAGGAGTGCGGAGCGTCGTACTGCGCGTTCTTCGGACAAAGAACGACGCACTTCCATTGTCGACGGACGGGGTGCAGGTTCACGTTCAAGAACAAGTCGGACATGGGTGAGTTGCTTCGGGGTGAAGCTTTACAAATCTCAGTACCCAAGGCCGGTAATGAAGTTTTCTTTACTGACAATTTTTTTCGAGCGACTTGTTCAATTTTTTTTTCTACTTAACTTCCGATTAAATTTTTTAACCTCCATCGTTGCTGGTTAATTTATAAATGTTGGCACGTCTGGAGATGCCGCCGCGGTTCATAATTTGTTTTGAATAACGCATTAGGAGCGATTATAGATAGGCGTGTTGCTGAATCATCAATCATTCCAAATCTACCAAGTATTTGTGGTGTTCTAAATTTAGAAGCTTATTTTTATGTATTTTCTTTTCATTTCGGGTAATTACGCTTTTTTTCTCTGGCGCGTTAAAGTTATTTCGGACAGTTCGACACAAAACTTCGACAGCTTCAAGACACAGAAATCACTTTTTAATTGTGATTTTTCGAAACTGACGCACACAACTAACCGACAATCCGTAGCTGAGACCCAAATTTTAGCTCTGAGAAGCACGCAACACATTTTTGCCTCGTCTTCTTCTTGGAGTTCTCTTCTAAATTTTGCCGCCTTTTCAGAAAAGCACAAGTCGTACCACATCAAAGATGAGCAGTTGTCCCGCGATGGCTTCAAAAAGTTCATGAAAAACGAAGTGTGCCCCTTCGAGAAGTGCCGCTTCTCCAAAGTTTGCAACCACATCCATTGCATCCGGCCGCAATGCAGCTACGTCCTCCACAGTTCCGGTCAACTCTTCTCACACAAACGGAAACACGAACGTAAAGACTCGGAATTGGCCTATCGCAAATACAAACTCGCCCAAAGCATGATGAAAAGTCTCCAAGACAGCGGTTTAAACCCCTCGACGTTTTCGCGAGAATACGAACAACATCTCGAAGGTTTAAACTTGTCGATGTTCAGTCAAAATTCGAGCACTTCGAACATGTCGGCGACGGAAAGTTTGAGCGAACGAAATTCGCCGGTCAGTTACGAGGAGAGCGAGAGCGCCATCGATTTGACGGCCAACGAATCGGGTTTCATGACCGAAGAGACCAACTGGAACAGCGAGGAATTTTGGAGGAAATATTGTCAGTTTGTCGGGCAACAGGATAGTTGCGGGGAGAAATGCGAGTTCAATTACACTGATCATTACCATTGTGCGGTCGAGAATTGCGAAATGATCTTCAAGTAAGTATGGAGAAAGTTGCGCGAATACAGGAAACTGTAATGATGTTTGTTGGTGTAGCTCCAAAGATGGCGTTAGAGAGCATGCGCGGAATCACGAACAACAAGAAGTCGTCACCGACAACTACTTCATGACGGTCACGGCCCAAAACGGCGGCTGCGATGAGGGTTGCATCTACCAGGACAAGGAGAAACACTACCACTGTAACTGGGTATGTTGCAAATGCCATTACAAAGACCTGCAATGACACTTTGTTTCGTATAAAGAGAAACATTTACTCTGAGATATCTTATTATAGATATCTGTAATGACCCTTTATTTAGCATAAAAGAAAATACTATGTTAGAAAAACGACTGCACTAGCAAAAATATTGTCACAGATACCTATAATGTTTCTACATGTAGGTAATATGAAAGAAACGCAAAACATCAACCTAGAGGTTTTTTTTTAACCGCTCAAATACATGGTATTACAGATACCTGTAACAACACTCCATTTAGTAGAAGGTGTATAGTAATATAGTATACTAAGCGAAGGGTGTCTTGATGACACACACCTTTAGAGTTTGTTTAGAATCAGTTGCGTTATTAAATAATATTAAAGGTATCTGTAATGACACTACCATAAAGGCAAAGGAGAAACATTACATAGCATTTGCCTATAAACAGTTGCTTTAGTAAATGTCATTACAGATTCCTGTCATGATATTACATTCAGTATGTAGACAAACGCAAAATACTTGCCTAAAATTTGTTCAGAAATAATTGTTCTACTAAATGTCATCGTTACAGATATCTGTAATGCCATTGGATTTCTTTAAAAGGGAACGAGAATCACTACGTAGAGTTTTTGTTTAAAAGGCGTTGCGTCAATGTCATTACAGATTCCTGTAATTATCTTATATTTACCATACAGGGAAACGAGAAGGACTAACCTAGAATATGTTTGGAAACCGCGTTAGGTACTCTAGTAAATGTCACTACAGATACCTGTAATTATCCGACATTTAATATAAAGGGAAACAAAAAATACTAACTTATAGTATGTTTAGAAATGCTTGCTTCAGTAAATGTCATTATAGATGCCTGTAATGACACTAAATTGTTAGTGCAAGTGACAAAAGCGTGTATATTAAGTGGAGTTTACTTAGAAACTTACTTACTTATTCAACATTATTATAGATACCTGTAATCACTCCTACGTTTAGTATGAAGGGAAACGAAAAATATGAATCTACAGTATGTTTAGAATGATTGTTCTAATAAATGCCATTAGAGTTTCCTGTAAGGGCCCTGCATTTAGTATGGAGGGAACGAAAAACAAATATAGTATTTATGTAGAAACAGTTTCTTTAGTAAATGCCATTACAGATACCTGTAATAACTCTATAATCAGTATAATAGAGGGAAACGACAAATACAAATCTAATATTTGTTTAGAAATTGTGGCCCTAGTAAATGCCATTACAGTTCCCTGTAATGGCACTACATTTAGTCATTGTTTTAGGGGCCGTATTTAACAGTCTACCAAATTTACCCAATATTTTTATACAAAAAATACTTTCCTTTCCCAAAAATACTAAATGCTCACCAAAATTAAGAAAATGCATAATCTTAAAGCGACAACTAAATATTGCTTAATGCTGGCCTCTTATATATTTTGTTCGCCAAAATAACTTTTGTTGACCATAAATACTAAATGTTCACCAAATTTTTTTCCGCATTTAATTCTAACATAATACCCAGATATTTAATTTTCGACAGTGTATTATATTATTTAGCAGTTAAAAATACTATTTGTTGATCAAAAATACACAAGCAATGAAATGTTGTGCAAATGGTAAATAATTTTATGCAAAATTATAGATGTTGATGTGCTAGGGCAAGAAAAATAAGAGTAAAAATACAAGTGGTTTGCACAAAAAAAGATATTGATTTCCGTAATATATAAATACTTTGCTGTAATTGGCTTGCATTATGTAAAACGTAAAACTTCTTTTAATGGTAATTTCTAATCGTGCTTTTAAAAAAAAATTACAGGGCCCTGAACTGACCTTGTACAAAACTTTTTTCGCGTGCCTCTTGTCTGGAAGCGCAAGCGGCAAGGAGAGATGCGCGAGCATATTTCATTTTTGGAGTAATAGAATAATTATTTCACGCACAAATAGTTTTTTTGAGAAACACTAAATATAAATGGATAGCGCGAATATTTATTATGTACAGCACGGACGCGTAACTTGAGCGTTCTAAATTTGATGAACATTTAGTAAAATTGATAGACGTATAGAATTTAAAATGTAAGCAATGGTAAAACAATACGCAGCATAGTTATTTTAGTGGTGATGTTCTCATTTTCTGATGTATAATAATTTGGCTTTCATTTAGATTTTTTGATGCTCATTAAATTTTCTGGTAGACAGTGCAAGGGATGTATAGTTTAATTTGGTGTACATTACATTTGTTCCCTTGTTTTAGTATAGAGAGAAAGGAGAAACACAAATTTAGTATTTGCTTTGAAACTGTGACCATTATAATTTTTTGTAGTGATCCTACATTTAGTATAGAAACAAACCGGATACACAAAATGTAGTGTTTATTAGGAACTGTGGTTCAAGTAAATGTCATTACAGTTTCCTGTAATGACCCTACTGTATTTTTCTGATTTAATGTTCGCGTTAACATTGGGGCTTTGAACTTGCAGGACAACTGTCGCGAGGTTATCCTGCCCAACGATAAGCCTTTCCGCCGTTTGGAGCACTACAAAATGCACGAATACTCGCGCAAATTGAGTCTGACCAAAGACCCGTTGACGATGACGCATTTAGCGACGTCCATCGACGGCATGTTCTGCAGGAAAAGAGGACGACCACCCAAGAATCGCGTCATCGAAGTTTGGAACGACTACGTGAGTTACATTTCGCAAACAAAAACAAAAAAAAAACTGATTTTCTTATCTGCGCAGTCGCCGTTGGGTAATCAAGGTTTGATGGATTCACCTCAAGCGATCTTCACCAGTTTCAAACTGCCCAAACCTTCAGCGACGCCATCTAGCAGCAAAGAAATGGAACAACAAGATTCCAGTGACGACAACAGATCGAGCACGCACAGTCCTACAGTGAGTGTTTAATTTTTTTTTTTAAATTTGTTGTTAATTTTAATTACTATTTGTAGCTTCAGGACTACAACTTGCAGGGTTTCGAGATGTTTAAGGAGAACACCAAATGTCCGGATAATCTCTGTCCGTATTTGGGCTCGACGCATTTCCATTGCAACCAGAATCGATGTCTTTATGTTACCGACAAAGAGGACGTCCTCATAATGCACAGTAAAGATTTTCATGATAACATTGAAATTTTGGACGGTTTCGAGTTTTACGATCGCAACGTCGATTGTCGTTTGTCAGATTGTCCCAGTAACAAAATCAATCGTCACTTTCATTGTACTCGTCCCAGTTGCAACTACTCTTTCGTGCAATACTCGACGATGTCGTTGCACAACCAAAAACATTTGGAAGACGACGGCCATCAAGAAATCAAAAGCGAACTCGACGACAACAAATCCGACTTTAACACAAAAGCCATGAATCTCAGCCAAAACCAAGACAATAAAGGTGAGTACCGATAGTTTTGTGGTGGTTTCCAAAAAAAAAAAAAAAAAATTAAAGAAAACTGTAGTTTTTTGGTTTGTACGTTGGCGTTTACCCTATCTTTATTTCTAGTGGTGAAGGCTTCAGGAACTTTCTTTCCTCTTTCCACATTGCCAACTGAACGAAAGTCACCAGAAATTAGTAAAAATTTATCAACAGGTACGATTTATACGTACTAACTCGATCGAATCACTTTACTAATCGTTGGCCTTGTCTTTCATTTACCCCCACCCTCCAAACCATCGCTGCTCTTTCGCTCGCTCTTCTCTTCATGTCTGTGTTTTTCGTTTGCAGAAAGCGGCTGCCTCCAGGACGCCAACATTGGCAGCACCGGCAGCAATACGCTGTACGGGCCCGAACTCAGCTGTTCAAGGCCGTTCTGCAAGCTGAAAAGGAAGTACCACTATCATTGCAACGCCTGCAACCAAGTAAGTCGGGATCAGGAAAAAATTACGATTATTTTTTTATTTTTAACCACTCCAAAAATAATTTATTAATAAAATTTAGATAACGGCATTTTTTTAAACAACTTGCCTCATGTTTGGGAAATACAATATTTAGAAAATGTAGGTGATTTTATTAGACCCGTATTTTTTTATTTGGTTCTAGGGTCAATATTACGCCCAGAATTAATTTTTTAATTTTGGAGTGGGAGATTTGTGACGTAACCGGCCCCTCCACGGCGTAGTTCTAAAAGAAATCGTATGATGGCGCTTTACTCAGATTGCTTGCGTTCTATTTATAAATCGAATGCCAATACGCTATACACATGTCGCGCACTCTGGTAGCAGCGCTGCATAGTAGCCAAAAACAAGAGTCCATCCAACATAGGTATTAGTCTTGGATACGGGGGACCAATGCGTCATCAAAAACAAAAATTGCAAATATTTACGAAAATATGAAATAAAAAAATATGGGAAAAAAAATTTAAGCGTCTTTTAGTTATTTGCATGCATCTAGAAAATAAAAAGTGTAATATTTTTTTTTAGGCAAGTACCCCATTATTGTATACAATACAGTAAATACGACATTCTATTAATGAGTTGCAAATTTTTTTCTTATACAGGGTGTTTCAAAGAACCGCCAGCACCTCAAAAGTGTTATTGAATTTCACCGCTATTGGTTCCGCAATAACAGTTTTACGGGTCGTTTACTGAGTGATTTTGTGGCTAGCCGTCATTTATATTTATGGTAGTCCGTTGCTTTCACTGGAGCTTATACCTACTTGAAAGTACTTCTATTAAACGATTAGAGACGCCCTAAAATTACAATTTATGACATTTTATGTGAAAATTTCAAACTTTTAACATCAGGAACGTGTATCTGACGATATTACGAACGTAATAATAATAGAAAAAAGTATTAAATTTCCAACCAAAATACTTCATAGCGTCCCGACGGCGTATGAAATTAATTACGCACCAATGACGCCTTATTGTTTATTTTTTTGTTTATTTCTGCGGAATTTTAGTTTGTTTTTGTAACACCCTGTATACTTCAACATCATGATTTGACTTCAGAAAGAAAAATTATAAAAACTTAACAAAAGATATTTAGACAATGGTGAGGATCAATTATTTTGGTGCACTCAAACCACTTGACATTTCCGATTTTAAACAATAATTTTTCAAAATGCATTTAAATTATTAATTAATTAAATAATGAGTAATTATTTAATTAATTTGTTTGCAGGCGTTTTCGGAGATGGATCGCCTGGTGGTACACGTGGCCAAGCACAGCACCGGCGCCCTCAACAGCCAACTGCAAGAAGACAACAACAACCAGCAATCCCAAAACTGTTCGGCCACCATCCCCAAATCCGACGTGAAAATCAACGTGGCGCCCCTGCAAACCCTCCAAAATCCTCCGGTGATGGTAAAGTCGGAACAGCACGAACCCAACCCTTACCTGACGCCAACATTCGACGCCTACAATCATTTTTCGAATTTTCCCGCGAATTTAGCGACCCAATTCGCGTTGATGTCACAACAAAACGCTTTCCTCCCCCAAGGACTTTATCAGAACGCCGGCATTCCGGCTCAGTTGATGTTCCAACATCAACAGTTGATGCAGAGTCCGTTGTTGGGCCCCCAACACGCCTATCAAGCCGACAACATGACGAGTCCGTTGGCGGCGATGGCCGCCAATTTAAACAAGAGGGCATTGAGTCCCCATCACGACATTTCACCCGAACAAAAGAAAGCTAGGATACAGAACTCGATGAGGATTTTGAAGGACGAACCGGTCCCCGAGGGTTATTTGAGATTTAGGTAAATTACCGTCGCCACCCCCTTTCGACTGTTGTCGTTGTTAAATAATTTTAGCCAAGTTTGATTTTTGTTATACAAAACGTTTATTTAATAAAACAACTCATTGCAATCAAACGGGAGATGTTGCTCGTATGGCAGCTTCATTAGAACTTAACTAAAACTAATACGCATTGACCTTATATAGTCTAACTTAATTGCACACGACACCACAGTACATCCGGTGACGGCCAAAAAAACAAAAGATGCGGGAACGAAAGATGGTGACCTCGTCTCGGCGACGGGCGGATCAATAAATAACATGCATGAATGAGAGTTTGACGGGCGGATCAATAAATAACATGCATGAATGAGAGTTTGAATTTTATTTTCAACAGTGATTACCGTCGAATTGTTGCAGGTTCAACGAAGACTGCCAGTACCAACATTGCGGTTATCGGGAACACCAGACGCACTTCCACTGCCAACGTCAAGACTGCGGGTACAGTTTTTGCGATAAGACTCGTTTCGTGCAGCACACGGCCCGCCACGAAAGACTCGATACTCTGATGGGGGGCGATTTTCAGCAGTACCGGGCGAACGTGGCGTGTGGGCGGCCCGATTGCGCTTACACCAGCAATTTAGGTCTGAACCGAAATAAAACAAAAAATAGAAAAAAAAAACTATTAATTTTTTTTGCAGGCAATACGCAGAACAAGGCTTCTCACTTCCATTGTTTAAAGTGCGATTTTGTTTGTACGGACACCAATAAGGTGGTGGCGCACAGGCGGCAGCATCAGAAGCTCGACTCGATCCAGGCGGCCGGTTTCGAGAAATTCACCCCCAGTCAGCATTGCAGAATACCGAACTGTCAACACAGCGGCAAACAGACTCACTATCATTGTTTGTCGTGTCAGTATGCGGTGTTGGGTTTGGCTCAGATGAGCGCCCATAAGTATCGCCATTTGGAGGGTTGAAGAGGGAAAAAAAAACTTTGCTCAATCGTGGAGTTAGTTGTAAATATTGTTCTATAATGTAAATAGTTGCGCCTCAGTTTATGAAATAGCGAGGCGGTCATCAGACTTGCGCGGTTATTTATTCGAAAATCGGTTATTTATTGAGACACGACTGAAAGTCGATTGATTTGACAACCAGCCGCACCTCTCCGTAGTTTTACAAGTATTATTGTAGGGAACAATTGTAAATTGGAAAAGACATAGTGTTTTAGGGTAGATTAGAGGCCTTTTTCGATAGATTAGTGCCTTAGAAAAGACATATAATTTGGTGCCTTCTCGGGTACTTTGGGTAGACGACCGAGACTAGTTTACAAACAACAAAATTCAGGTGTAACGAACAATAAACAAGATGAAGCAATTCATTCCATAAGTGCCATATTGTAACAAATTATTTAAAAAGTAGATTTTTTCAAATTAAATAGAAATAGGTTTACGTTTTTAAGTATATTATTATGTATTATCGATGAAACGGTGTCATATCTATTTTGCATGCTCAGAACTTATTTATTTCGCACTGTTGTACAGGTTGTTTTGTGATTTTCAAGTGAATTTTTTGCCATATCGTTTCTTGAGAACTCTTCTATATTTTTTTTTTGTTTTGTTATTTTCTTCCGCGATCTAGCGATCGAATTTGTTTTGTTCATAGCTAGTCTGACACTCCCTTGTTTCTCGCTTATTTACTCATCATTGTCATTTTTATTCAAATATGTATACGTATATAATCCCATCATGGAAATGATGTAAAATTTTCTTTTTTTTTTGAAATGTATGCTGTATTTTAATTGAGTTAAGGAATTAGATTTTGTATGGTTGAGTTCCGTGTGAGTGTACTTGTTATTTTTCTGTGATTGTATGTGTTTTTTTTTTTAAAAAAAGATCAGTATTTATATGTATTCTGTCTCTATCATTACAAACCTTTCTTCCCACAGAATCCACAGATTTTCCACCCTCGAGTTTGCGGGTGTATTGAAATCGCGCGCGTCACTTTCGACTACATACATAACTAGCTTCAGTGCCTCCCTATTGAGAGTAGTCTTTGAGGCTTATTTGACAATTGACATTACAGTTCAAATTTAAAAAAAATGCGATTAGTATCATTTGTAATGTTTAATTAAGTTTCTTGTTCATTCAAATCGATTAATAAATAACGGAGTTACGGCTTGAAGCATTTTTTAGGAAACACTTTTGGATTTACTCCTGTTAGTTAGAAAGTTAGTGGCGACCTCTAGCGAATAAATAGCAAATTACGTCTTGTTGGACAAATCGTTGCTGATTGATTAAGGTTACCTTCTCACTCTCTTGTAATGCTAATATGCGACGGCTCTTACTTGTCAGGATTGCAGAAACGCGAAGAAACTATTGAGGCGTACGGGTGAAGGAAGTGGCGCTGTTTGGCGGCGATATCGCAAACCTCATCCCTTCTCTAAATTCCTGGCAGGTGGCAGGCGACGATCTCTGCGTTCTCATGTGATCCTGATATGAAACGCCAGAAAGATGGCCGCTTTTGTTCGACATTTCTCATGATTGATGGATGTTGAAGTTGCAGTCTCTGTCGCACCCGCGGGGAGCGGCAACTAATCTTGAAAATTTAATTGGAACGACGAGTTCGCGTTGTTATTGACACAATGACACTAATGACAGACAGAAAACAAATCTACAAAGGTATATTACAGGTGTCTCAGCACTACTAGGCCTTTACCCCCTACAATTTCTTTAATTTTAAAGGTAAAAATTCCAAATTCATTACACATTGTGCAAGATAAAACGATGAATATGACTCTTGACGGCATATGGTAGCATTTATCAAAAAACTAATGACACTATTTTGTAGTCTACCATTGAAATTTTTAACTTTAAAATTTACGAAATTTTAGGGGGTGCACCCTAGTGCTGGGACATCTTGTACTTGTACTTATTAAAAAGTTAATTAGGTGAGTTCCTTATTGTCGATTATCTATGGCGCGGTCAATTGTGCGAGAAACTTGTTAGAAGTCTATTAGAAAATTGCTAATTTTTGTAACATTAGCATTATAATAAATAAATATCAGCACTTTCATAAGAGGTCATGGTAAAAAAAATTACGAGTACCAGTGTGGAATAAGAATGAGTACCTACAGGTCGTTGAACATTAGGTAATTGAGAACTTTATCGAATACAATCAGCCATTGAAGTTAATATTGGTGGATACCTAATGTAAAAACAATTGATGGAACAAATCAGCATAAACTAATTGAAACCCTCACCGACTCATCAATAATATGATTGCAAAAATAATCTGAAATTGTCTCATAATTTACAAAGTGTTTCTTGGCAACTCCTCAGGTGGTCAACCTAAGAAATTAAAATAGTATAAAATATCTTTATCACTATTAAATTAGTGGTCGTCGTGAATATGTAATAAAGAAACACACACCACGCACACACATACACCCAGGCTTAAAGAAACAAAGAAATCAGACAAGGAAAAGAAAGAGATAGAGATAAAAAAATAGTTAAGAACAAAGAGATGCGGACAAGAGAAAAGGAGATTTGAAAATTAAGGAAAAGTGGCAAAGAGAAAGCAATTGAAAGAGACACCCACATACATAGAGGAAAAAACTGAGAAAAGGCTAGGAAAGAAACGCGAACAAGAAAGATAAAAGGAGAGAGGGAGACAGAGAGACTGAGACTGCAAAAATAAAGAGTAAGTGAAAAAAAGTGACAAACTTATGACACAGAGAGAAAAAAAGAGAAAAAGTGGGAGAAAAAGCTAGCAAAGAAGAGAAAAGGATTAAGTGAAAGATTGAGAAATAGCGGTAACGTTGAAAAAAATCTGTAAAAATAAATATCTATATAAAAGTGTTTCCATCTTCTTTCTATCTGCTACGGCCCGTGGGGTACCTACATAATAGACATAGGGCCCTCCAACTTCCATTTCTCTCTATTCAATGAATAAATAAGAATGCAAAAAAGATAGCAAACATGTTACTGGTGTCGGAACTCAATTTTAATGAGATTAAGATATTAGTGACTCTCAAACAAAATCCTCATGGAATATTCCGGAAAAGATTTATTTATTATAATCTCAACAAATTATTACGCTAGTTGAAGGTATTCAAACTGAAGTGAAGAGTAGGTAAGTATAAAATTAACTTATAAAAAACACACGACTTTGCAACGCAGTCGGCGCAAAGACCGGCCGTCAGGCTACATGACCGCGAGTATACATATACACTACACGTAGTAAAGGACTGAAGAGAAAGGGAAAAAAAATTAAAAAGAGAAAGCAGCAGGGATAGACATACACACACTCACACATATAGAAAGAAGGAGAGAAACTAGAAAAATAATAAGAATAAGAAGAAAACGCGGTCAAGAAATAAAAAAAGAGAGAAAGAAACCAAAAAATAGAGTAAAAGTGGGAAAGAGAAGGCGACAGAAAGAATCGCACACAAACACAGTAAAAGAGAAAAAGATGGAGAACACAAACTAAAAATCAGGAAAGAGAGAAACTGGGAAAGATAAGGCTACAAAAATAGTCATTCACTTAAAGAGAGAGTTATAGAGATTGAAAAAAAGAAAGGTAAAAAGAAACTGGAAAATAATAGAAAAGAAACCGAGTAAGAAAAAAAATTTGCTAAGGGAAACTGAAAAATACAGAAAGTGGGAAATAGAAAGCGACAGAAACAGACAGAGTCTGAAAGAGAGAAAGGAAGGTAAAGAGCTGTTTGGAAAAAATGATTAAATAAGCCGCAGAACAGAGACCAAAAATTGGAAAAGTAAAAGAGAGGGTGAGAAATAACTGAAGGTGGGAAAAAAGAACGATAGAAATAGCCACACGCAAAAAAACTACAGAGAAGCCCCGGATAAAAGCGGGACTAAGGAATAGAGAGAAAGTGTGAAAAGAAACGGGCAGAAATAAAAATTCACAGAAAAAGAAAAAAGAACCCTGAGAAATAAAAAAAAAGATAAGTGTAAGAGAGAAAAATAGAAAAAACTACAGAGCGAGAAAGAGAGACAAAGAGAGCAAGAAACTTTTGTTTTTCCTTCATCTGTCTTGTTTCCTTCTTTTAATATTACGTTGTTTGTGTCTTAGCCTAATTTCTTAGAACAATAATTTTTTCTTTAATCAAGTGATCTATTTCTTATACCTTTTTTCTCTCTGCTTTCCTACATTGACGGTTTGCTCCTTTCTCACCATGTTTCGCGTTGCTTACACTCCAACCCAACTGAATCAATGGATCTTTGATCGTATACGTCACACTTTCCACAACATCAGTGTATCATACGAATGTAGAAACCTAGTGAACTTTAATCAAATGTTATGGTTGCAACGTGTAAGCGAATTCATGTTTTGTCGAGCTAAGACATATGGCTCAGTTACAGCTTGCAATAAAAATATTTACCGCAAGTACTGTTTTTACCAGAGGATATCATGAAAATCATCAAAACTGTCACTGATAGTCTATCAGATCATTGATTTCTAAAAACCTTTGTCCGTTACTATGCATCATCCTGAATGGTTGGTGGTTACATAAACATGAATGATGAGTAGCTGAATTTAGTGTTTCAATTTCTATCCATTTGGCCTAATAAGTCATGAAATAAACATCCAATTCATAAATTGGGGAATTTTAATTTCTTCATGAACTAAAACTGGAATGTACCGGAAAATCAATAATTTTTTTCACCTTACCTTAAGATAACCAACATTGTGCAATTTGCACTTGAAAACTTTCATGCCATACAGCCTATTTTGAAATTTGGCGGGGTCAAGTGGAAGTCAAAATATGTTAAATGGAATTTTTGCTTGCACGTCATCAATCCAAAATGTATGAATGCTAATAACGAAAGTCAATGGCGTATAATAATTATAGTTAAGGACTTATGTACAGTGTTATCAATAAATAAGGCACGCTGCTTTTTCCCAGTGTAAACCAACTTTATTGGGTTGGAGGGAGGACCATTGCGGCCGGCATATTCTCAGTTGATTGGCGACCGCGCGCTCCGAAGTAAATAGCCGTCGGGGTAGGTATAAACTGAAACTCCAAACGAAATAAATGTTTATTGCTCATACTTATTAAATAAGAGGTTTGAATCATTTTTGATACTTCAAAATAATGTCAAATATGACGACATTTACGCATCGCTGTAGATGGGTCAAGGTTGCCCTTTTTAACCTGAGAAATATGCATTTATGCAAGTTATGCATTGTAACTTGGATTGGATCCTAATGTCGGTGTGATGTCACGTTCAACAGCTCCTAACCTTTGAACTTTACTATTTTTTAAAAATGAATAATAACAGAAAATTGCTGTTTTATTGATTGGTTTTTAGGTTTTCTTTACTGTTTTTTTCACTTTTTGACTTTTTTGCATAATAGACCATATTAAAGCTACTAAAATGTTTTGATTTTTAAAATCATAAGAATTAGAAAATACCTACATATTTATGTGGAGGTAAATAAATTTAAATTACTTATACAAAATGCAAGTGAGCAGTGAAGCTAGTGGTTGTCTAACTTTTAAGCATTTATTATTTTAATTTTAATTCCAATACTACTGATTGTTTATGGATAACTATGAACAGTAGGTACAAGTAAAAACAAAATAGAGCTTTTTTAAATCACTTACTTATTTATTGAGAAATTAGTTTTGTACGTGCGTTTTTACCTAGTTTTCCGCAATTTTTTAACTGGAATATAATAGGTTTTGTCTCCGGTGTAGGTGGCGAGGTGACAAACAATATTGTTTGGATGGATAAGATTTTAAACAATCACCATGGCGCTGGTACGTCTAAGTACTCCAATAGCCCGTTTTACACAAGTTCGAAATCGTCGATTTTGCTCCAGGAGTCGTATTAGATACCTTATTTTTTGATAGGTACTGTACATGAATGGCATATGACGTAACAAAAATAAAAGTGAGTTTTCCAACTATGAGATCCCAGGGTCAAAAACTTTTCAATAAAGCTAAAAACTGTAGAAGTGCAGAAGATTGAAATGCTTTTAAGAAGCACCAAAGACTGTACAAAATGCAGATAAGACATAGACAACGCAAGGTATGAAGATTCTTATGTATCCTTCAGAATTTCGATAGGCCAGATGGGCTTTCAGAATGAAGATTTATGGCGTTACTATTTTAAAAGTAATGACGTCAACAAGAAGTGTTTTTCTAATTTCTTTGACTAGTGTATCAACATGCTATTACGCAACGCCAAAGTAGATTTGACCTGCAGGCGATTCATCAATAATTTAACTGATCAACCTTGCATAAGTCAATTCGACAAAATATAAATGAAGCAGAATTAAATCATTCACAGATTAAAATCTTAAGGAGGCAAAACTAAAATTACAAAAATAAAGTATAAACCAGCTAAGTACCTCTGTTAAACTCTTGGAACCCTCTACCAAATACAAAATTTTTACCCGGCCAAAGTTAATGATTTTCTAACAAACTACAGTCGACATAACATAAAATTTGGGAAAATTTCGATTTTCTACGCTACAATTGTTTGGTATCATGGTTTGGAACGACTTCGTAGCCAACCTCCAGTTATTTTCAGCACCTGCAGTCCCACATTTGACCCATTTCACTAGAAAGTTGCTTTAATTTCATTCTTCTTAATTTAGGTTTTAGTATTCAGATCATCTCTGGACTTACAACCAAAGAAAGTTTTACGCCTATAACAATCTATTATTTTATAGCAAAAGATATTTCAAAGCCATCTACCGACCGAAATGAATACGTTGAGACCGTAGGTTAAAGCTAGCTAGGTTAAGTTCAAGAGAACTTGTTAGTTATCACACTTTGTGTTTATGCTAAGTTCGATACTACTTTGCGGTTGTGATCATGACCTTTTAATTATAAGGCTCCAATTATTTCAATTCTGTGGTAATTTTACTTACGAATTCTCGACACTAGATACTTAACACTTTGCATGTTTCCAAGTGGTCCAAAGTTAAAAAAAATTGTAAGTAGGTACTTAGTTCACGTCATACGTAGTAATTAACAAGACATTGACTGATAATCGATTAAGTTCACCTGATAATTAATTAAGGGTCGTATTTAACAGTCTACCAAATTTACCCAATATTTTCATACAAAAAAATACTTTTATTTCCCAAAAATACTATATGCTCACCAAAATTAAAGAAAATAATTAATCTTAAAGCAACAACCAAATATTGACATAATGCTGGCCTCTTATATATTTTCTTCGCCAAAATAACTTTTGTTGATCATAAATACTAAATGTTCACCAAATTTTATTCCGCATTTAATTCTAACATAATACCTAAATATTTAATTTTCGACAGTGTCTTATATTATTTAGCAGTTAAAAATACTATTTGTTGATTAAAAATACACAAGCAATAAAATGTTGTGCAAATGGTAAATAATTTTATGCAAAATTATAGATGTAGGTAGATGTGCTAGGGCAAGGAAAATAAGAGTAAGAATAGAAGTGGTTTGCACAAAAAAAGATAATTATGTAAAACGTGAAACTTCTTTTAGTAGTAATTTCTAATCGTGCTTTAAAAAAAAATTACAGGGCCCTGAACTGATCTTGTACAAAACTTTTTTCGCGTGCCTCTTGTCTGGAAGCGCAAGCGGCAAAGAGAGATGCGCGAGCATATTTTATTTTTGGAGTAATAGAATAATTATTTGACGCACAAATAGTTTTTTTGAGAAACACTAAATATAAATAAATAGCGCGAATATTTATTATGTACAGCTTGGAGAATATGTTTTGTCGTATCGGGCGTCATTGCGGGCCGCACGACTAGACTGGTCGACTGTCGTGTTGCTTATATTGAACCCTTGGAGAGAGGCTAGCCGGGAATCTTTTTGTGCAGACTCAAGCAAATAATTTCGGGCTAGCCTCCCTCCAAGGGTTCAAAATAAGCCAACAAGACAATCCGTTTCTCGGCAAGCTGTACAATAAATTCTGAATGATGAATCAATAGGAACAAGGGAATAGTACATTAAAAAACGAGTAGGTAACATAAGGCACATTTATGGCACGAGTCTGATTTAGAAAACGAGTGGCGGAGTCACGAGTTTTATAACGCACGAGTGCCATAGTTGCCTTATAAACAAGTTTTTTATACCATTTTTTCTACTTTTGATCAATTTTAAATAAAAATTCAAAATTGTAAAATTTGGGGAACTTGGCCATGGTTGGTTATAATTTGGTAAATCGTTTCGATTTGACGTTTATTTAATAATTTAATGACATTTAAAATTATAATTACCAACCTGAAAAACGCTAATTGCACTACCGCTATTACGAAACCCTATTACAGCACTATTTTGGGGGTCGTAATAGCTTTATTATACATAAACCCAAAGTTAAAAATCAAATTTAAACTCGCCAAATAAAACCAAATGCTGGTTTAATTAAGAAATGAAAAGATTGGTTGAAGATAAACGAAGTGCTAGGTACAGTCGCCGTCATTGAAGAAGCCCAGGGTGAAGTGAAATTTATTCTAACTTACGTTACATTTGCAACCAGGCTAAACCACGGGGTAGAGTTTGTTTGAGAACCGCACAGGTGAACTAAGATTAGTCGAAATAGAGCGGCACATTTCAGTTTTAAATTATAAACAGCTTCAAACACACCGTAAGTTGGAATGACTTTCACTTCACCCTGGGCTTCTTCAATGACGGCGACTGTACTTGCAATATAAAAGGGCGTCAACAGTAAAAAAAAAATTACGAGAACTAGAGAAAAACAATAAGAAACAAAGTTTATCGGTTTCAGGCTGTAAGAAGGTCCTTAACATTCAAAAAAGTTGGTTTGTAACGTACCTTATAACTGTATTAATAATGTAAAAATAATATATTGGTAATGTTGTATTTTTACAATACAATTATTAATTTGCTGCCACTGTTTAAACTTAGTATAACATTTTTCGTATCTCACTTTCGACTTGGTTGGAATAAGTTTTTACAAATTATTGAATTTTTAAAAAATTAAATATTTGTTGACAAGTAAACATCATTGTGACTACCTAGCAACCAACTTGTATAACGACTTTGATTTTTACGGAAAAAATTGCAAATAAATGTTTGGTTTGTTAATACAGTCACAATTTTTCATCAAAATGCGGAGGTGGTCGCCTGAAACCGATAAAATATTGAACAAACCTCGATTTTATGACATATTACAGCCTTGGATGTCTTCAACCTGACATCTGCGGCTGTAATAAATGTCATAACATTTCTCGGTATGTTAATAGCCATAACTCGACAATTAGAAAAATCAACACAAGAGAACACTGAACAAAATTTACGAGTGACATGGACCGCGAATACCGCGATCTCTAGAGATAAACTTTTATGCAACATTCACATAAGCATTAGTGCAGTATTGGAGCTTTATTTTTGTTTGGTGACCTTGGTGTATAAACTTTCAGCAATGTCCAAAATGGAAATTAATGCAAATGTTCAACAAAATAATTGGGACGTCCGTAACCAACAGAGTGGCAAAAGACTTCCTTCCCTTTACCTATTTTTAAAAAAAATAACAAAAGAAAAGTCAAACAATGTTCACTTTTAATTTTCAAATTAAAACGTATTTTTTCATTTGAACAACACGTGTAAATAATTTCATGTTTTTATTCAAATACTTCTCGTTATTTCAATAAAACATTTGTTTTCCACGGCACAATTGACAATTTTACAAGAAACCCAATGTAATTTTGACAAGCATGCCAATTCGCAATTTCTTCCTGGCATTGTTCTTTTGTTAGCATTGTGGATTACCTCTATTGTCGTTAAAGTGTAAATAAGCGTACATGATGTCGCTAGTTCGTTAACGAAAAACTTTTAAAATTGCAAGTTAAATAGAGTTAACCTGTTGAAATTCAGTATTAACATCGTAACCTGGCGTTTTTTTGTTCTTTTCTCATTGGAAAAAAATCATCTTTGATTAACAGCAGTGTAGTGTTCCATTCACAGCTTATCTTTAATACATTCTGTAATAACTGACTCTTCAATCGCTAAAAAAGAACGAAAAGTTATAAAGTAATGAATATAAAGAAGTTAACCAATTGTTTGTCATTTATCAATTTGGATTTAGGATAGTAATTTAAAACGCGGCTGAAAGTAGTCGATATTATGGCGATTCGATTGTGTGCAAATTGTCGCTCTTAGTGACGACAAATTCGCATAAATTATTAAGCAAATACGTTATATGACAGAAGAATCACTTCCGCTCGAAATCAGTGATCCCTATAAAAGCTTAAGGCATCGACATTAGACCAGATAATTTTTTGGCCTTGGTAGTCACTTCTCCGCTTGTAATAGTTCAAAATCAGTGCAACATAGAGTGGCAAAAAAAACAAGCAGAAATTTTTTGGAGGTATGTGTTTTATTTTTTCTTATTTATTAATACGTTGAAACCATTCATGGAAATTGGAATCAAAAATAGTTTCCCTCTTCAACCAAATAGTTTTATTGTTATAACATCGCTAGTTGGTTACTATTTTAACTAAAAGTTGTTCTTTTTGCATTCATTATGAAGCAAAATAATGTTCCATTTTTGCTAAATAATATTTTTATTGTTAACACTATCAAGCCACTTTAAAAAAATAATAAAAAACAATTTCCACTACATTAAGTGCTTCCAAAAAATTACATACAGTTGTTCCTAAAATATGTGGACTGTGGACAAAATTGAAGAATTTTTTTTATTAATTATGAATGAAAACAAATATGTAAAAAAATTATAGATATAAACACCTTAATTATACCTATACATAAAATACTTACATACATGGTAAATCTCGACAATTAACCCTGCCATTGACTATTGACTAACTTAAACAAAAGGGGAGATACAATGGAGCTGTGATGTGTGCCGCGATAAACTTTGATCTCCTCTGTTAATTCTGCGACAATGTTTACTCAAGCTTCTGAATATAGTAATAATTTTGACCTGGTGTCCACAATCTGGATTTATTTTAGTCCCTCAGGTTAGGTACATCTTCATTCACATCCAAGTTACTTGGAGATGGAATGGAGATAAAACTCTATTTTCTCCAAAAATTTTTAAAGATTCTGTATATCTAAATTTATTAGAAGCTATGGTCTTGTATAAGTTGAATAGAAGAGGAGGTAGAATGGAGGAATGGGGTACGCCTCGATAACTCTCGACCGCTTACGTCAACTCAAGAACGTTGTTGAATAAAGCTTTCTGATTCTAGTAAAAACCTGATATGATTTTTGTGTCTTTGGTGTCTACATTTTGAATTTCTGTAAGTCCCGTAAGTTACATCTTCATTTAAATGTAAGTTACTTAGAGGCGAAAATTAACTCCAACAGGCACTCTTTTGAATCTATCATTAGCTCCCATAAATTTTAAAAGTTTCTGAACATGTATCTAAATTTTTTAGAACCTATTTGTTAAAATTTTTGCTGCATAAGTTGAATAGAAAAGGAGCTTGAATAGAGCCATAAGGTACGCCTCACCAACCCTCGACCTCTTCCATCAATTCAACGTCGTTGTTGACTCAACCTTTCTGATTTTAGTAAAACTTGATACAATCTTGGTGTCTTTGGGGTCTACATTTTGAATTTGTGTCAGTCTTGTTAGTTCTTGTTTCACATTTAACTTACCTGGAGATGAAACATTAAATCCAGCAGGAATATATCATTGTCTCCCAGAAATTTTTATAGTTTTTGAATTCTGAATTTATTAAGTGCTATTATGCTGCATAAGTTAAATAGAAGCGGAGGTAGAATACAGCCATGGGATACACCTCGACAACCCCCGATCTTTTCTGTCAACTCAACGACGTTGTTGTCTCAAGCTTTCTGATTCTAGTAAAAACTTGATACAATCTTCGTATTTCTGGTGTCAATATTTTAATTTCTTTTCAACCCTTCAGGTTACATCTTTACTCACATCTAAGTGGCTTAGAGGTGAACCGTTATCTCCTAACAGAAATCTCTCTAAATTTTACTTATTTCTTCTAAAAAATTGCTATAGATTTCGTATTCTTTGATCTGTTAAAAGTTGCCGTTATCAAAAAACTTAAAGTAAAATTATGTTGAACAGTTTCAAGCAGTTCTAACACATTTTATTGCTCAACTAGCAACGGTGGTCCCCTATTGAGAGTGGTCTTTGACGGTGATTCTTCTACTGAAGATTAATAACGGAAACTAACCTCACTTTAACAACTCTTTTGTACACCTCGAGTTAAGTCTGCTCTTGTCCCCAATCCATCAGGACCCGCGGCAGCTGCGCTGTCGCTATCCCAACCATTCAAACACCGGAGTGCAAGCAAGCTATCTCCTTTACCATATTTTTATTTCTTTGGGTAATTATTTTTTATAATTATTTTCGATAGGTAATTGTTTAATGTTATCTCTGTTTATCCAGGAGTGTCTTATAAAATTCTGTTGCTTATGTACTTTGCCAATTGGTACCCAAAGAGGTTGATAAGCTAAACAATGGTTAGGCACAAACAAATAAGAAATTTTTAATTGATGACCTTTTCATGACCTTGAATATTTTAAAAGCCACCTAGTAGGTAGTTGTCATGTTTTCAAACTACAACACTTTATAATTTTTCTATTTTTTTAACTCATTTCTAATTTTGCTTGCTACGTCGCTCATGGCTCTTATGATTCTCATTGTTAAACAACTCAACAAGGCAAATAATTCCACAAAAGATATTGCTAATATATGAATAAGTCAGATTTTGCGATTATAACGTAACAACAATGGATGAATGGAAAGTGAGGTCATTAGAATGTTTAACAATTAATTGCTAATGAATGTCTGATTTAAAAATTGCGATGACGTTGGTTTCAGCAATATTTTAAATTTAGTCACAAAACATTTGGTTCAATTCACAAAATTATTATTGTTACCTACTGCAATAAATGCCTTCTGGCTTCTGAGATATTAACAATAAACTTGAGCATGTTATAATCGTTGGGTAAACGATTGGAAATTCGAGAGTTGAGAGCAGGGTTGAACAGAGAGAAAGTACGTGAGTCCCGTGGCACAGTGGTTAGTGCACTCCGAATTCGGAGCGGAGGGCTGACGGGCTGTAGGTTCGCACTTCGCTCACATTTCTCTGGTTCAAAAGTGGTTATCAAGCATAACAATCGCTAAATAATTATACAGGGTTGTTCAAAAATGTGTAACCAACTATTTTATAAACCTTAGAACAAGAATAATAATTGATTCTATACAAATCAACATTGAAACTTTGCTAAGTACCTTTTACGTTATCAGGAATGTCAAAAGTAAGTAGCGACATGGACAAGAAAAAACCCGAAGATATGCCCACCGATCCGTCAATCCTCTACGGTAGATGGTTGACGAACGTTCCTCCAGGAGAAGAAATTATGATTACCGGCTTAGCCGCCCTGTTGCCTGAATCAAACGACATATACCATTTCCGGGACAATCTCTACAACAAAATCGATATGGTAACTGATAACGACCGCCGTTGGTCGATCACCCATCCAGAAATCCCGAAACGTTCCGGAAAAATTTTCAACGCCGACAAGTTTGATGCCGGCTATTTCGGTAACATTTCAACGCCGATTTTAAGTAATAAAAAGTCACTGGTGGTGACGTTTCAGGGGTTCATCAAAGACAAGCTCACTGTATGGATCCGATGGTGAGATTATTACTGGAGAAAAGCATAGAAGCCATCCTCGATGCTGGATATCATCCCAGTGAACTAGAAGGCACCAATACTGGGGTTTATGTGGCAGCGTGCTTTTCCGAATCGGAAAAGACTTGGTACTTTGACCAGTTAAGTCCGGATTATCCAGCAATCACCGGGTATGTAGCTAAAAATTTAATTATTTTATTTTATTTTGTTATTCTTAGTTGTACCCGGTCTATGATCTCGCATCGGATCAGTTACCATTTGAAACTACAAGGACCTTCGCATAACGTTGATACAGCCTGCAGCAGCTCCAATTACGCTCTCGAACAGGCCTATAAGGACATCAGGAATGGAAAATGTGATAGGGCCATCGTGGGGGGCACGAACCTTTGCCTCCACCCGTTCGTGACCCTTCAATTTGCCAGGTAAGCACCAGGGCAGTAAAAATATAAGCTTTTGGTGCTACTATTCTTTCACCTATTACTCTCTGTATAGTCTCTGTATAGAGTAACGCTCCAGGGGTTTCTCTAATAACAGCTTTACCGAGTGCCTTTGTGGCTACCCACCATTTATGTTTATGGTAGTCCGTTGCCTTCACTGGAGCTCATACCTTCTTGAAAAATATTAAATTAACTATTAAAGAATCACCTTGTAGAGCTTATGACGCAAATTGTTGAAAACAGTGATACCTTCCTTGTGACCTTGAAGAGTTTTTAAACTGAAATCTGATTTCCTCAGATTAGGTGTGTTGAGTCGCGAAGGAGCTTGTAAAGTATTCGACGTCAACGGTGACGGTTACGTCCGTTCCGAATCTGCCGGAGTGATATTCCTGCAAAAAGGCAACGAATCCAGAAGAGTCTACGCCACAATCCTCCACGCCAAAACCAATTGCGACGGTTACAAACCTCAAAGCATCACGTTTCCATCTCAAGAAATGCAGAGAACGCTTCTTGACGAGTTCTATCAAGAATGCAAAGACAAGGCCACCGATTTAACTTATTTGGAAGCCCACGGCACTGGTGACTCACCTATTTCAAAACGGTAACCAGCAATTGTTGTTGTTGTTTTTGCAGCAACTATTGTTGGTGATCCTGAAGAGGCGGCCGCCGTCGATGAAGTTTTTTGCAAAAAGAGAGGTCGTCCTCTCTTAGTTGGTTCAGTAAAATCTAATTTGGGTCATAGTGAAGGATCCTCAGGACTCAACTCAATAATAAAAGTGGTGCTGTCCATGGAGAACGAGATTATTCCTCCAAATCTTCATTACACTAAAGTCAGACCGGGAGTGGAGGCTCTAGAATCTGGACGCCTCAAAGTAGTGACCAAAACTACTCCTCTTCCAGACGACAGAGGGTTAATAGGTGAGTCAATTGATCGTCACTCAATTCCATCTAACTGTTGATTTGTAGGTATCAACAGTTTTGGGTTTGGTGGTTCAAACTGTCACATCTTGTTGCGTTGGAACCACAACAAGAAAATCAACCATGGACTGCCCGATGACGATATTCCTCGACTGGTTTGCGTCAGTGGCAGAACTGGCGATTCGGTACCTAAAATCCTAGACGATTTGGCTGGAAGGAAACTGGACAAAGAATACGTCAGACTGTACCACCAGATTTTTTCCAAGGAAATGATCGGATTTTCGTACAGAGGTTATTCGATTTTGACAAAAAATGGAGAAATTCGAAGAGCCTCTGGTCGTCGACCAGCAACAAAGCATCCTCTTTACTTGGTCTTCAGCAATTTTGGCAGTGATTGGTTCAACGTGGCCAAAGACTTCTGCAAAATTCCCATCTTTACCGCGTCGATTGAAAAGTAATTTTCCACCAGTAACCAAAAGAAACTACCAATTTGTAACAACGTTTCAGGATACACCAACTTTTGACCAAAAAGAACGTCAACATCTTGAGCATTCTGCAAAACGGTTCCAAAGACGACACCGATTCAATTTTCAACCAAATAATGGGAAATCTATGTCTGCAAATAGCTCTAATTGACGTCGTTAGAGCCCTTAAGCTAGAACCCGAGGGAGTCATCGGCTTGGGACTCAGCGAGTTCCTCTGCGGCTACTTCGATGGATCTCTCACATTAGAAGAAACAGTTATGTGCGTCTACCAAATAGCACAGTCGGTCTACTACGTCAACAATGATAGCGTCTCGTATGCTATAGGAGTAACAGGAGATAAGGTACAGTCAGTCTCATAATTAAGTAGACAGAAGAAGTTACGTTTTTGATGATGTTGATTGGGTTACAAAAATGATGTTTTAGCTGGGCCGACTTCCTCCTAACGTTAACGTGACCGAAATTCGCAAAGATGGCGTCACAATAACCGGAAGTGCCAACAGCTTCGACAAATTCATAAACAACTTGAAACAGCAAGGAATAGCAGCTACTAAAATCGACAACATCACAGACTTTCAACACAACAATTTTATTACAATAAGTGAGTAAATTGACCACAATCACGTTCTTTACTCATGCGAAGAAGATTAGTGATTTTAGTATAATCAAAACTAATCTCTCGCGCTGTAAACAGATTGTTTCAATTATCGTTGCGCATGCTTCTACTAGGGGAAATTTTAAAATTAATTTATTTTAGAAACCCAAATTCAGCAAGCCGTGTCTAAACACATATCGAAGCCTAAGGCGAGAAGTGCCAAATGGTTGTCGTTGTCGACCAACCAATTGGCTTCTTCTGACTTCTTCTTGGAAGCAATAAACTCAGTTGATTCTTTGGCGAAAATCGTCGAAGGTCTCGACCGGAAAACGGCGATTGTAGAAATTGGAAACGGCCAGTTGAAAATTACCGAAAACGGCAAAAAACTGATGAGTTTCGCCAATCAGAAGTCTGGAAGTTTACTGGTGATGCTCGAAATTTTGGGAAGGTAAAATGAAAGAAATTTGGTAGAATTATGTTTCAGTTCTAACGTTTCAGCTTGTACAAATCTGGTCATAACATGGATTTAGCAAAACTCTACCCAGACGTAAGTTATCCAGTGAGCCGCGGTACCCCGATGATTTCTCCATTGATCGAATGGGATCATTCGTGGTCGTGGCCGGTGCTGCGATACAAACAAAAAGTAACCATGAAAAGTGGCGAAAAAATAACAGAGGTTACCCCTCAGGATGAAGAATGGACCTACATCACTGGACATGTGATCGAAGGTAACTCCTCTGAATAATTGCTATAATTTCCACATTGGGACAAAATGATGAACAGAAATATTCTTTTTGCTAGAGAACTGGCTGCAGAACCCTATATTGTTAAAATAAACGTAAATTTATTTTAACAAAAACAAATTCTAAGTGTCATAACTTAAAAATTGCTTCGTCAAACGGATACAAAATTAATACTTTTGTTTTTCCCCTTATATGTAATAAGTTTACAAAGTTTTATTGCGTTGGAGAAAGTTTGGACATTTTGCTAAAAACATGTAGAAAAGCCGAAAAAACCATAATTTAATATGTAGACAATGAAACCGTTTCAAAATCTATAATGCAAAATTCCTCTCTATAATCATGATATCTACACTAAATTTGACTCCAAATGGCATAAATTAATATTTCAGTAAAGAAGGCTCGCTCAAGACGTCATAACTTAAAAGTGACATTGACGAACGGATTCAAAATTGATACATTTGTTTCTCTTTATATACGGCATGACTTTACGAAGTTTCATTGCATTTGAAAAAGTTTGAACATTTTGCTAGAAACATGTAGAAAAGCCTAAAAAGCCATAATTCAATATGTAGACAATGAAACCGTTTCAAAATCTATAATGCAAAATTACTCTCCATAATCATAAGAGCTACATCAAATTTAGATCCAAATGGCTGAAATTAATATTTCAGTAAAAAAGGCTGATTCAAGACGTCATAACTTAAAAGTGACATTGACGAACGGATTCAAAATTGATACATTTGTTTTTCTCTATATATGGCATGACTTTACAAAGTTTCATTGCATTTGAAAAAGTTTGAACATTTTGCTAAAAACATGCAGAAAAGCCTTAAAAGCCATAATTCAATATGTAGACAATGGAACCGTTTCAAAATCTATAATGCAAAATTCATCTTCATAATCATGATATCTACACTAAATTTAACTCCATAAATTAATATTTCAGTAAAGAAGGCGGATTCAAGACGTCATAACTTAAAAGTGACATTGCCGAACGGATTCAAAATTGATACCTTTATTTCTCTCTATATACGGCATAACTTTACGAAATTTCATTGCATTTGAATTGAACATTTTGCTAGAAACATGTAGAAAAGCCTAAAAAGCCATAATTCAATATGTAGACAATGAAACCGTTTCAAAATCTATAATGCAAAATTACTCTCCATAATCATAAGAGCTACATCAAATTTAGATCCAAATGGCAGAACTAAATATTTCAGTAAAGAAGGCTGATTCAAGACGTCATAACTTAAAAGTGACATTGACGAACGGATTCAAAATTGATACATTTGTTTCTCTCTATATATGGCATGACTTTACAAAGTTTCATTGCATTTAAAAAAGTTTGAACATTTTGCTAAAACATGCAGAAAAGCCTAAAAAGCCATAATTCAATATGTAGACAATGGAACCGTTTCAAAATCTATAATGCAAAATTACTCTCTATAATCATAATAGCTACATCAAATTTAGATCCAAATGGCAGAAATTAATATTTCAGTAAAGAAGGCTGATTCAAGACGTCATAACTTAAAAGTGACATTGACGAACGGATTCAAAATTGATACATTTGTTTCTCTCTATATATGGCATGACTTTACAAAGTTTCATTGCATTTAAAAAAGTTTGAACATTTTGCTAAAACATGCAGAAAAGCCTAAAAAGCCATAATTCAATATGTAGACAATGGAACCGTTTCAAAATCTATAATGCAAAATTACTCTCTATAATCATAATAGCTACATCAAATTTAGATCCAAATGGCAGAAATTAATATTTCAGTAAAGAAGGCTGATTCAAGACGTCATAACTTAAAAGTGACATTGACGAACGGATTCAAAATTGATACATTTGTTTCTCTCTATATATGGCATGACTTTACAAAGTTTCATTGCATTTAAAAAAGTTTGAACATTTTGCTAAAACATGCAGAAAAGCCTAAAAAGCCATAATTCAATATGTAGACAATGGAACCGTTTCAAAATCTATAATGCAAAATTACTCTCTATAATCATAATAGCTACATCAAATTTAGATCCAAATGGCAGAAATTAATATTTCAGTAAAGAAGGCTGATTCAAGACGTCATAACTTAAAAGTGACATTGACGAACGGATTCAAAATTGATACATTTGTTTCTCTCTATATATGGCATAACTTTACAAAGTTTCATTGCATTTAAAAAAGTTTGAACATTTTGCTAAAACATGCAGAAAAGCCTAAAAAGCCATAATTCAATATGTAGACAATGGAACCGTTTCAAAATCTATAATGCAAAATTACTCTCTATAATCATAATAGCTACATCAAATTTAGATCCAAATGGCAGAAATTAATATTTCAGTAAAGAAGGCTGATTCAAGACGTCATAACTTAAAAGTGACATTGACGAACGGATTCAAAATTGATACATTTGTTTCTCTCTATATATGGCATAACTTTACAAAGTTTCATTGCATTTAAAAAAGTTTGAACATTTTGCTAAAACATGCAGAAAAGCCTAAAAAGCCATAATTCAATATGTAGACAATGGAACCGTTTCAAAATCTATAATGCAAAATTACTCTCTATAATCATAATAGCTACATCAAATTTAGATCCAAATGGCAGAAATTAATATTTCAGTAAAGAAGGCTGATTCAAGACGTCATAACTTAAAAGTGACATTGACGAACGGATTCAAAATTGATACATTTGTTTCTCTCTATATATGGCATAACTTTACAAAGTTTCATTGCATTTAAAAAAGTTTGAACATTTTGCTAAAACATGCAGAAAAGCCTAAAAAGCCATAATTCAATATGTAGACAATGGAACCGTTTCAAAATCTATAATGCAAAATTACTCTCTATAATCATAATAGCTACATCAAATTTAGATCCAAATGGCAGAAATTAATATTTCAGTAAAGAAGGCTGATTCAAGACGTCATAACTTAAAAGTGACATTGACGAACGGATTCAAAATTGATACATTTGTTTCTCTCTATATATGGCATTACTTTACAAAGTTTCATTGCATTTAAAAAAGTTTGAACATTTTGCTAAAACATGCAGAAAAGCCTAAAAAGCCATAATTCAATATGTAGACAATGGAACCGTTTCAAAATCTATAATGCAAAATTACTCTCTATAATCATAATAGCTACATCAAATTTAGATCCAAATGGCAGAAATTAATATTTCAGTAAAGAAGGCTGATTCAAGACGTCATAACTTAAAAGTGACATTGACGAACGGATTCAAAATTGATACATTTGTTTCTCTCTATATATGGCATTACTTTACAAAGTTTCATTGCATTTGAAAAAGTTTGAATATTTTGCTAAAACATGCAGAAAAGCCTAAAAAGCCATAATTCAATATGTATACAATGGAACCGTTTCAAAATCTATAATGCAAAATTACTCTCCATAATCATAAGAGCTATATCAAATTTAGATCCAAATGGCAGAAATTAATATTTCAGTAAAGAAGGCTGATTCAAGACGTCATAACTTAAAAGTGACATTGACGAACGAATTCAAAATTGATACATTTGTTTCTCTCTATATATGGCATGACTTTACAAAGTTTCATTGCATTTAAAAAAGTTTGAACATTTTGCTAAAACATGCAGAAAAACCTAAAAAGCCATAATTCAATATGTATACAATGGAACCGTTTCAAAATCTATAATGCAAAATTACTCTCCATAATCATAAGAGCTATATCAAATTTAGATCCAAATGGCAGAAATTAATATTTCAGTAAAGAAGGCTGATTCAAGACGTCATAACTTAAAAGTGACATTGACGAACGGATTCAAAATTGATACATTTGTTTCTCTCTATATATGGCATGACTTTACAAAGTTTCATTGCATTTAAAAAAGTTTGAACATTTTGCTAAAACATGCAGAAAAGCCTAAAAAGCCATAATTCAATATGTAGACAATGGAACCGTTTTAAAATCTATAATGCAAAATTACTCTCCATAATCATAAGAGCTACATCGAATTTAGATCCAAATGGCAGAAATTAATATTTCAGTAAAGAAGGCTGATTCAAGACGTCATAACTTAAAAGTGACATTGACGAACGGATTCAAAATTGATACGTTTGCTTCTCTCTATATATGGCATGACTTTACGAAGTTTCATTGCATTTGAAGAAATTTGAACATTTTGCTAAAAATATGTAGAACCTCTTAATTCAATATATGGTGAGTGGAATCGTTTCAAAATCCATAAGGCCATTACTCTCTATAATCATAATATCTATAATAAATTTAGATCAAATCGATAGATCTTGATATTTCAGTAAAGAAGCCTAATTCAAGACGTCATAACTCAAAAGTGACTTTGACGAACGGATTCAAAATTAATACATTGGTTTCTCCCCATACACGGAAACTGTTTACAAAGTTTCATTGGATTTGAGGAAGTTTGAACATAATGCTAAAAATATGTAGAAAAACTTAAAACCCCTTTTTTCAATATGTGGTTAATGAAACCGTTTAAAAATTTATGAGGCAATTACATTCCATTACCATGATATCTATACCAAATTTAGATGTAATCGGTAGAACTCGATATTTCAGTTAAGAAAAGCTAATTTAAGACGTCATAATTCAAAAGTTATTTGTACGAATAGATTCAAAGTAAATATATTTCTTTTTCTTTATAACATGAATGACCATACGAAGTTGTCTCACGTTTGGGGAAGCTTGAACATTTTGCTAAAATTATGAGTGGTCGGCCGAATTTAAAATTGATACTTTTAATAAATTGTATAAGTACAGCACCTAAAAACGTTTATATTTTGTAACTCTTATAGGTCGAAATCTCTTCCCGGCCATAGCCTACCTCGTGTTAGTTTGGGAAGCCTTCGCCCTCAAATTGGGAACGATCACTGCTGACATGCAAGTGGTTTTTGAAAATTGCAAATTTCTGAGAGCCACCACCGTGTCGAAAGAAAGAAAACTCGAACTGATAGTGATGATTCAAACCGGCAGCGGCACTTTTGAAGTGATAGAGAACGACTCTGCCGTAGTAACCGGACGAATCTACGTACCCAAACAACTGCAACAGGAACAAATTGACCTACCGATACCAACACCCTCCAAAAACATCGACTCTCTACCCCTCAAAACCAAAGACGTATACAAAGAACTAAGACTAAGGGGCTACAACTACTCGTGAGTGTTAATTTTTTAATTTTTAATTTTGAAAATAGAGCCACAATCCCACGTGGTAGTGACTCACCAAAAAAAATTAACTCACGTGTCATCAAGTTGAAGAATTTAGAAAACCTGATTATTGGATGTGCTTACAGAGGTGAATTTAAGAAGATTCAGGAGTACCATTTGGATGGCTCCACTGGGACTATCCGTTGGGACAGCAACTGGGTCACTTTCATCGACAACATGCTTCAACTGAAGATTCTTCAGCTCGACAGCAGATTGTTGTACGTCCCTGTCAACATCCAACGTTTGTCAATCGACTTCAAAGGTCATGTGACCTATGCCCAGTCAATCGGAGAAGAAAATCCAAACTTGCCAGTCTATTTATACGACGATTTGGACATCATTAAGTAAGTCGCAACTCCGATAACTTCCGTTCTCTTCATCATGGTGATTCTTTTAGATGTGGTGGTATCGAAGTTCGTGGTTTGAAGGCGAGTTCGATAGCGAAAAAACGACAAACAGAAGAGCCGGTTCTGGAAAAATACGTTTTCGTGCCTAACGAAGCGCAACTGCCAATCCACGAGGCCATTCGAACTATTATACAGATAATGGTGGAAAACTCACCAAGTATCAAAGTGAAAGTCGTAGAAGTCATTGAAGAAACAACAAGCGAACCTTTAGCACCACTTATTCACGAGGTTCTTTCCGACTTACCACTTATGCAACCTGACGTGACAATTTTGACTAAAGAACCCCTCACTTTCCCCAATGTCAAAACTGAGAATAGAAAACTAGCCGCAGAAAGCGATTGCTCTTTGGTGACGCTCTCCAACGCGCTCAACAACACCGTGGTAAGTGTCAACTCTTTTCTAGACCAACTACTTATAGCCCGATATAACGATGCCTATAGTTGTGTGTAGGTATAACCTGGATCGGCCTCATAGGTGACTCACAATTTCTAATTTGTGGAACTTTTGCAGCTTCTGGTTCAAGCGATGCGCGCACTCAAAGACAACGGTTACATCCTCTCTCGCGAAGACCTCAATTTCAAACCTTCTCAAGTGACAATCCCGGACATTGATATTTTAACAATCTACACAATCGACAAGAAAGAAAGACTCGTGTTGGTCCGCAAAAATTTGACCAAACTCGATCAAAGAACCGTCATCGACGTTTCGGACAGTGACACTTTCACTTGGTTACCGACTCTTCAAAACTCGTTGAGTAACGGTGAGAAAATCATTGTTTACGCCCAAGACAAACCTCAAAGCGGCATTTTGGGTTTGGTTAATTGTATAAGACGCGAGCCCGGCGGTAATTCCGTTCAATGCGTCTTTATTTGCGACAAGGCCCCACCGTTCAGCCTCTCAAATCCCCTTTACAAAGAGCAGTTACGTAAAAACTTGGCCATCAACGTTTTGAAAAGGTTGAAATGGGGAACGTACAGGCATTTATTGTTAGACGAAGAAAAAGTTGAATGCGAGCACTGCTACGTTAATGTGACCGTTAGAGGAGATTTGTCGAGTCTCAAGTGGATCGAGGGACCTCTAAAATACAACATGCCACTACCACCAGAAAAGCTATTAGTTCAGGTAATTTTATCATTTTTTCTTCAAACATTATTGTAACTATAAGATATTAGTTAAAGAACGCTAAGCAATTAAGAGGTTAATCTTTCTGAAAGCTACAAGAGATTCAATTATTGTAAATTGCAGTAATTGACAAGTTACAAAGCTTCTGGTAACAAGTCTCTAAAAGCTTCTTGAATACTCTAGGACTTGTTGCTACCTACAAGGCTGACTATTCATAAATGTTGTTGTTGCAGGCCTATTACTGCGCTCTTAACTTCAGAGACGTTATGACAGCTTCCGGCCGCATTAACAGTGACATCATTACCATGGATAGAACTCAACAAGAATGTGTGCAAGGTTTTGAGTTTTCTGGCCGCACTATGTCGTAAGTATCACAGCTACAGCAACAACTTTGGTGTTTGATAGCAACAAAAAAATTTTTCTCTTTACTACTTGTTTCATCATTAATTTCTTCATTTATTGCATACTTGTTTTCCTACAGTGTTCTTCTGTTAGATACTTCTTCTGCATTTTTATAATCATTCTTTTGCTTTTTTCACCCGCAAATTTTCTTCACTCTATACGTCTTGACACTTTAACAATTAAATTTAAATCTACAAACTTCTTCTATAGTTTATTGATCCCACTTCTTTACCATACCTTTATACTTTCGGTCTTCTACCTTTATTTTGTCTTTTCTGTCTCTATTTAACATTTTTTATCACTTTCTTTCATTGTTTATTAAAGTATTTTCTTCCTAGTTTTTTTACTCCATTTCTTGTTACCGCTTCCATTCATTGTTTATGTTGTATTCTCTTTAATTTAAATAAAGCAATTGATTTTTTTCTCTCCTTATTATTCTCTCCATCTACAGCTGCAAATACGGAATCTTTTTTTTATAAAATTTCTTTCTGTCATTAGTACTTTTATTCCTTCTGCTTTTTTCTTACTTCTTGATCTACATCTTTATTTTGTTATAGTTTTTATATTTTCATTACAACTTTTTTTTTCATGTAATCTCTTCGTTTACAATATTTTCAATTTTTTATCGTTGTGCCCATTTTTGTGTTAAAGAGCCCCCCAACTTTTCGTTATTCTTTTCAATCCAAACATAATTGATTTTCTTTTTTCTTTATTCCTTTCCTTCCTATTGTATCCAATTTATTGCTGTTTTTCTGGATCATTTTCTGTAATGTCTTCAGTCCTTCTATATTTTTCTACATCTTAGATTTTTCTTAGTTTTCTTCTTCTCTTCTTCTGTATTTTTCTATAACTTTCTTAATTTTGTTTTCCACCTTGATCTCGCTCCATTCCTAAATATATTTAATTCTATACAATATAACACTTCATATACTCCTCTTTGTATTATTTATTGTATCTCAATCTGGTCGGCGTTTCCGTCTACTCTTTATCATATGTTATTTCTCTTCGATCTTATTTGCTTACCCTTGTGTTCAAGAGCCTTCTCTTTCCTGGTATTTTCTCCAATTCTATACTTGTTGTAGTTTTTCCTACTCTTTTGGTTCTTCTTATCAAAATTTAATTATTCTCTTTAAAATTAATTTTTTTTATATCATTTAACGCATTTTTCTATAACTTTCTAAGTAGCTTTTTTCATTTTTTCTTCCATTTCCAAATCTACTCCACTTTACTAATTCCTCTTCTTGTTATTTTGTTTATTCTTACTTACGTCTCCTCACTTTCTGTTATTCTCTTTCTTCCAAGTATGATAATTGTTTTTTTTCTTTTTTTGTTCTTTTCCACACCTCCAATTTACTTCTTTTCTTTTTATAATTTATTTCTCTTTCTGTTATTAGAATTCCTCTCTTCTAATTTCTCACCCTCCTTCGATCTCTAGTAATTCTTTTATAACCCTCTTATTCTGTTCTCCTTTGCTTCTCCCATTGACAAATCTTTTAAATTTTATATGACATGGCGCTCCTTGGATTTTTTACTGAGTTTGTGGTCAGCTTTTTCGTTCACACTTCTCTATAATTTTACTTCTCTCTTTTTGTCTACCCTTTCGATGATTTTGATGGTTTCAGTTTTTTTTTATATCAACTGACAATATCTTCCATTTCCAAATTTCCAAATTTCTTCTGTCCCCAATTTGCTCATTCTTTCATTAATAAGCTTCTTCACTTTTTGTTATTCTCTCCTATCCAAACGTGATAATTGACTTTCCTCTTTCTTTGTGCCTCTCTACATTAATTTATTAGTCTTCTTTTTTCATACTATTTTTCTGTCATTAGCACTCTTAGCTTTTCTTATTTCTCAAATCTCGTCCAACAACTCCATCTCTTGTATTCTTTTATAATCATCTTATTTTCACTCTCTCCTGCTTGCTTCATTGTCAAGTTTTCGTTATTTATAATGACTATTCACACTACTTCATACTCTCGCTCTTGGAATTTTTTAATCAAGTTTTGTTCGACGTTGCTTTCTCTCTCTAGTTGTCCTTCTTTGCTTTTTGCTTATTTTAATCTATTTCCTTTAATCTTAATTAAGCAATTAATGGCTTTCTTCTTATTACTTGTACAACTTTACATAACTTATTTTTGCATTAAAGAGACTTTCTTTTGAGCTATTTTCTTCAATCCTAGCATAACTACTGACTTCATTCTTTCATTGCTTTTTTTATTTTCATTTGTAATTAATCTCTTTCCTTTTTCCACATAATTAGTGCCCGTTTCTCTTCTACAGCGGAATTCTGGCTAACCCTTATTTAATTCAGTTATATAACTCTTGCGCATTTTCTTTTGCATCTACCCGTTTCATTTCCTAAGAAGCCTTGTTGGTTCGTTTACTTTCATCATTATCAACAGAAATCCTTCATTGATTGTCTTACTTGTAATTTTTGCAGTGGCAAAAGAGTTATGGGTATGGTCACTAGTGGCGCTCTTGCGAACCTGATCACAGCAGATACTTACATGGTATACCCAATCCCTGACCAATGGAGCATGGAGGATGCTGCAACAGTGCCGGTGGTTTTCGGCACTATCCTTTACGCCTTGTTCATCGTAAGTAATCTTCTTGTGGTCGTAACCGTTACATCTGGTTGTCTTTAAAGCGAACGTCCATCAAACCAGGCGATAGTATTTTGATCCATTCAGGATCAGGAGGTGTCGGTCAAGCCACCATCAGCTTATGCTTACATTATGGTTGCGAGGTCTTCACTACAGTTGGCACCAATGAAAAACGAGAGTTCCTCAAAAACAAATTTCCGAAATTGACCGACGACCATATCGGAAATTCTCGTGATACTAGTTTCGAAGACATGATCTATTGCCAAACTGAGGGCCGTGGTGTCGATTTCGTTCTCAACTCTTTAGCTGAAGAAAAACTGCAAGCTTCAGTCCGTTGTTTGGCAAAAGGTGGGAGGTTTTTGGAAATTGGAAAATTCGACTTGGCCGCCGACAACCAATTACAGTTGCAATTCTTGGAGAAAGAAGCCAGTTTCCATGGAATCATGTTAGATCAAATATTTGCTAGCGGCCCCGACATCAAATTGGCTATCGGCAAACTCATGTTGAGTCTTCTCAACAAAGGAGTGATCCAACCGTTGACCAGAACTGTTTTTCAAGAAGACGAAGTTGTTGAAGCTTTCAGATTCATGACTTCCGGCAAGCACATTGGAAAAGTTTTGATCAAAATCCGAAGTGAAGAAAGCGAGAAAATTATAGATCCCATTTTCAAAACCGTCAAGGTGATTCCTCGGTAAGTTCATAAAGAGTACTTAGTGAAGCAAACTTATCTGGAAAATTAGGTACTATTGCAATCCGGACCATGTTTGTGTCATCATTGGCGGCTTGGGAGGATTTGGACTCGAACTAGCGGATTGGTTAGTACTGAGAGGTGCCAGAAAACTCGTTTTAACATCCAGAAGTGGCGTTCAAACCGGATACCAATTCCTCAGGATCAAGTACCAAAAGCTACCATTTACTAAGTTTTCCTAAAAATAATTTGTCTCCAGAACATGGAAATCTTATGGTGCCACAGTTTTGGTATCAACAGCCGACGTAACGACTCGAGAAGGTTGCGAGCAACTACTGGAAGAAGCCAACACTTTAGGAACAGTTGAATCCATTTTCAATCTTGCTGTTGTGCTAGTAGACGCCATTATCGAAAACCAAACAGAAGCGAAATTCCGAACCTCCCTAGCACCCAAAGCCTACGCCACCACCTACTTGGACGAAATTTCGAGAACCAAATGCCCCAGTTTGAAGTAACTATAGTACCAACACTTGTTTTCTTCGACAGTTTTATTTGGTTTTCTCTTCAGGGATTTTGTTGTTTTCTCGTCAGTGTCTTGTGGTCGCGGTAATGGTGGTCAAAGCAACTACGGCATGGCCAACTCCGTCATGGAGAGGATTTGTGAGAAACGACGAGATGAAGGTTATCCTGCATTGGCTGTAGAATGGGGAGCTGTTGGTGATGTAATGATTTCCTTTCAACCCCAAAACTTGATAATGACAAAAATTTTCTCCAGGTTGGAATAGTGGCGGAAATGCAAGAAAACGACACCGTTTTGGAAATTGGAGGAACTCTTCAGCAGAGAATAACAAGTTGTTTGCAAGTTCTCGACGTGCTTATGAGACAACTGAATCCGGTTGTCTCCAGCATGGTCGTGGCCAAAAAACGGGGAGCTGCTGGTCTCGCTACCAATTTGGATGAAGTTGTGGCTCAGATTTTAGGTGCGTGAACCACTAAACTTAAAAGTTTTGAGCACAATTTGAGGTTTCAGGAATTAAGGATTTGAAGACAATCAGTCTGCACTCACCTCTTTCTGAATTGGGAATGGACTCGATGACAGCTGTGGAGATCAAACAAACGCTCGAAAGAGAATTCCAAGTTTTCTTGAGCCCTCAAGAAATCAGAGCCATGACGTTTGCCAGGTAAACTTCTGACTGGAAATCTTTACTCCAAACTTTTTACCTTTGAACCTCCTCTTAGCGATTAGGGCTTTTGTGGAGACAAAACCCCTAATCGCTAAGTCTAATGTATAGATAGACAATGAAGTGCTTTAAATCTTCATTCCAAATTTTCAACTTTCACTATACTTTTAAACCTTTGCTTGAACCTGTTCTTTTAAATAGCATCGATGACCAAGGTAACTTTTAAGCCCTATTGTACCATTAATTGACAATCTGGGTGCCGGCTGGCGGCAATGGAGAATCTTACACCTTTACTCTACGCCTAAGCGTCATTTTCTGAAATTATTCAATTTTTGGCAAGCGCTCATTTTTAACTTGTAAGCGCTACTTTGACCCCTGAGGTATGCAACATAATATACATGCCGAGTGTGGTGACCTTGAGGTGGCTCCAGAAGCGCTCTTCTCAATCTACTGAAATTCTTCGTTAACTAACCTTTCACTTGACCTCTCTAGATTGCTGGAAATACAGGACGAATTGGCATCCGCCGACGAGAATGTAGTGAAAGCTATCGAAAAGCCAGTTAAAGGTTTCGACATGTTGATCAGACGCATCATAGACGAAGACATAATCAACGTTCCAACACTAAAACTGCCCACAAAACTTCCCGAAGAGGCTGCAGCCCCTCAAGTGCTCTTCTTTCCAGGAATCGAGGGCGTTGCTATAACCTTAGAACCTCTTTCTAAAAATATGAATCTCAATGCCGTTTGCGTCCAAACAATTTTCAACAACCCCAAAGACACCATTCAAGAAACAGCAGAATCTATTCTTCCGGTTTGTTAGGCATTTTTTTCCGTTCATGCTTAAGTCAAAAATGTGTTTTCCAGACCGTCATCCCACTCATCAAAAAAAGTGAACCTTTCCATTTTGTCGCTTATTCTTTCGGTTCCTTAATAGCTTTAGAACTGACTCGTTTGCTGGAAAAACAAGGATACAGAGGCAAATTGATTTGTGTTGATGGTGCACCAGAACTGATGTGCGAACTGCTCAAGAGTCAACTGGATTTGGGAACAGAAGCTCAATTCCAAACAGGCTTCCTCTCCCAAATCATGTCTTTCCACCTTCCTGCCGAAACCATTTTGAAATATCAAGTACGTAGAGTCACAAAAATAAGTTTTTTTTTTGACTGGTTGTTGTAGGACAAAATGGTTGCTTGTAAAAATTTCGAACAACGTCTCGTCACCGCCGAAGAAGTTATTATCAAGGAAAGTCCCCATTCGCCTAGGTACATGAAACAAGTGTCGTTGGCCCTCTACAAGCGTCTCAACGCCCTCAAAGATTACAATCCTAAGTTCAAGATCAAATCGTCGGTTAAACTTTTCAAACCGACAGGTCTCAGTTTGCCGGGCTTGAAAGAAGATTACGGTTTGTGCGAGTTGTGCGAGAACCCTGTGGATGTTAAAGTGTTCCAAGGTAACCACGTTACGCTTTTGGAAAATGTCGAAATGGCGGACGAAATTAACGTTTGGGCGGGCGCTGCTGGTGTCGAGAAGTAGCAGAAACAACAACGGACGTGGTGACAACGGTTGGAAGTTTTAGGGTTCTAGTTTAGCAAATTGTAACCAGTTGAAGAATACAAGCAAAAAACCTGAAATGAGTTTTCTTCACTTTATTAATTTTCGTTGAAAGAGACGTCAACGTCTGTAGGTGACATGTTGAAACAAAGTTTATTTTTTGGTTGCCTATTGACCATCTGCGTTACACATTGTTCGTCTGGATTGCGGCAAAAAGCGGAGACGATTTGGTCGGCTGGTACGGAGGAACGCACCATGGTTCGGTTTTGGGACCAATGATGTTTTTTGTTTGCGTTGCTAAAATTTATGCTTAAATCGCAGTTAGGTAGGTACTACAAATGCAATAATAATGTTGGTATGGAATTCAAAGTGTCAAAGTGTATTTTAAGCAGAAAACGAACAATATCCACTATTGCACATATCAAACGCAAGTCGATACTGTAAAAATACTCGAAACGGAAGGGACAAAAGCGAAGGTTCGGTTAAAAAAAAATATTTTGTTAAATGTTATATTTGTTTGTTTAAAACACTTTGCTGGTCATTAACATGAATCTCTTCTTTGTTGCGACGCTCACGGGATCTCACTCGAGCGTCACCTGATTTTTATCTTACTCGCACAAAAATCAGGAAAATATGCCTTTTTGGGTAACTTTTAAACAGTGGAGGATTCTACTCCAGGAATTAAGTCAATGACTGTACTTTTTCAAATCCAAAACAAAACAATAACAAGTCAATCGGTAAAGTACCACACTTACAAGGGATGAACAAAAATAATATTAATTTTAATACAATGACGTTCTTATACACTCTAACCTAGTGTTTTCTACTGAAAAACGTCCTCAGCAGGAAAAGTTCTATTAGTAAGAAAAAAGAACTCTTACACCTAGAAAGACCTAGACTTGGAAAACGTCCTCAAGACTGCTGAGTTCAAAACCTCTGGAACTGTCCAAGAAGCTTGACAATGACCTGGTGGTGGAAAACGTCTACAGAACCGGCAGGTCCATAAAATGGGAAACGTCCTCACAGCAGGCAATTATTCCTAGACTTGGGGAACGTTCTCAAGACGGGCAAGTTCAAGATATGGGAAAGGTCCACACAACTGGAGAGTGAGCCTCAGCAAAACCAAGACTGAAATGTCCAGGAGTCGTGAAACCGTCTTCGACGTCGGAAAGTTTGAGAAATGGGAGAAGTCCACAAATCTGGAATGTTAGCATTAGCAAAATCAAGACTGAATTTGTCCAGGAATTGGAAAACCGTCCTCGACGCTGGAAAGTCCGAGAAATGGAAGATGTCCACAAATCTCTCTGGGATTCCGCGTATATTTATACTTACCGCGTTCGGCTCTAATTGGTTAATCTTCTATCTTTCTCCAGATTGGTCCATGTTTCAATTCTCTCTTCTAATACGTTGATCGAAATTCTTAATCGTGTGTTTTGATTGGCTTTCCTGGTTTCTTAGATTACTTTGACATTGACTTTTAAAAATTTAGTTAGAGAAGCTGTCACTTTGACAATTCTTCCTGACGTTTGTCAGCTGGCCCACGTGGCTTGATCCGACATTGAGGCTAGAATGAAAAACCTCCAACGGCGAACATTCGGGAAGAAAAGCAGGACTTCCACCATTTTGTCTCTCTCCCAGCTTCTCAGTCTCCATCTTAGTTTTTCTCTCTTTTTCCAGTCTTTCTCAATCTGTTTCTTGTTCTCTAAGCGTTTTTCTTTTTTTAATATCGTCAGTATCTTTCTGCGTTTTTCTCTTTAGCCAGTTTTACCCAGTTTTTGCCTCTTTTGATCCCATTCTCAGTTTCGTTCCCAGTTTTTTCATTTCTTCACAATTTCTGTTTCTTTTTCTCAATCTCCTTATCTCTTTTCTTATGCCTCCCCTTTTCCCAGTTTTACTCACTTTTTCTCTAAACTTTTTTATTTCTTGCACAGTCTTTTCCCAATCTCTCCGTCTCTTTCCTAGTTTTCTCTCTCTTTGTGCCAGGGTCTACCCTCAATCTGACTTACTGGTTCTGAGCGGGATGGCCGCTTGATTTTTATTTGTTCGAAGGTCTGACCCGTTACAATGCGGAAAAGCCAATGACAGGCGAATATCTGGAGCATTTGCACGGCTCCCTTCACACCTATTCGACCGAGAAGGACTTGGCCACCGACCTCAAAGGCCTCAAAGTTGATCTGTTGCCCCACCAGAAGCGCCTCTTTACCTGGTTGATGTGGCGCGGAAAACAAAAGCCGTCCGGCGGCATCTTGGCCGACGACATAGGTCTGAGTAAGCGAGATCATCGTGAGTGTTTTTAGTAAAAACACTCACAATGATCTCGCTAACCCTTATCCCTCGAAAGCGAGAGACTCGCTGACGCTGACAACGACGATGATGACCAAGAGGACGATCGGAGTTCAGGCGGTACATTGGTGGTGAGTTCGGCCAGTGTGTTCAATCAATGGTCGAGTGAGATAATTCATTGCACCAAACGCGGAGTTGTTTCCGCCGAACTCTACCACGGAGCCAAGAGAGAACACAATGCGAAGAAGTTGGTGAAACATGACGTGATTTTGACTACCTACGCCATCACCAGGTTCCAGGTAAAGTGGCGCAGAGTGATTTTGGACAAGACGCACCAAATTCGAAACCACAAGTCCTAAACGCGGTCAAGTCGAGGTGGGCGCGGCCCGGAACCCCGGTTTACAACCAACAACTCGACATGTATACGATATTAAAATTCCTCCGGTGTTCGCCGTTCGACAATTTACACGTTAGTAAAAAAACGTTTTTTTTCTGATGGCCGCTGCCACTTTAAAAAAATATGTCGGAACTAAATTTGCAACCACCTTGCATATTTTTTCTCAATACTAGAACCTGCAATGTAAGCAGCGAGACGCAAATCCCTTCTCTGCATGCGCAACAAGAAGTTCGCTCCACCCACTATTAGTTACAAAGTAGCCAACGCTACCAACCTAACAGTGAAATGAGTACTACTTAATTATGGTTATCACTGTTATAAGTACGTAATAAAAGAGGCATTCTCAAACTATTTATTTCCAATATACAATAACAAGTCAAATCTCCGAGTAATAACAATTAGAAAAACAACCCCAATAAAACTAGAAAGAGTTTGAGTGCTACTAACCCCAACACCGTCACCACAAAGTAATGCGCCACCTTTAGTTTTAAATGCCGTATTTTTGCTTGAGGAATTGTATCGACAGGGTCCTTGAAAAGCAAAACCCGGATCCCCAACACATAATCATAGAAGTAATCGTCCCAGTTAAAGTCTTTCATACTAAACCTGAACAAAACTTTATCTCGTGGATTCATTTTCGTCCATAACTTTTGAACGTTTCTGTTATCGTAAATCGACTCTCTCGTGGCAAAATAGGAAATAACTTCGGAAAATTTGTCTATCTTCTGATAAGTCTTCATCATTCTTCAAGTGGAACGTTAAAAATTGTTGTGAAAAGTTTCTTATACTTATACTCACATGGGTTCTTTGCCTAAACAAGTAGCAATGAAATCGATGATGTGTCCAGGAATTGTCTGGTAGAAAAAGCAAGCAAATCTATGGGCCCATATGTTGGATCTAAAAGCAAAGTTCCAATGCCAGATTTGCGCTAGAGGCGGCACTTGAGCTCCGTGTTTCCTTGTTAGAGCCAAGTAGTAGCCTAAAAAATAGTTTTATTTACCAAAATGGTTAAAAACTCATCAAAGCTAACTCTTTCCACTTGACGAATCAAGAATAGTTGGCTGTAGAAAGGCCTACCCCATGTGACTCGCCGTTCAGGAGTGCTGACAAAGTTGTAGATTGGTATGGAGTTGCATTGGCAGCTCTCTTCTTCTCTTTCAATTTCATTGCTGTTTCTCATCAATTTCTGTGCAGCTAGTTCCGAGATAACGGCTAAAGCGCAATTCACAGCGTAATCGGCAGGCACTATTTCAGCGCCATAATCCGGATTGCAGTGCAAACTCTTCATAATACCTGCACTGATGCTTATCGCTACACCAGTGGGGCCATAATAATTGTTGATCCAGCCGGCCACCGGCTCTTTGGCCGTTGAAGTCACTAAAAATAAATTAAAGAATAAAAGTATAATAACCAAAAAAATTTGTGAGATACAACTTCTTCAGCAAGTTGAAGGGTGAGGATAATTGGACAAACTTTAAAGTTAAAGTTAAGAAATTTAAAAAAAATTCTTGATCTAACTTTACTCACCCATAGATGGCCGAAACACTGCTATTGGTAGACCTTTCGCTTCGTCTTGCACTATGCTTTCAGCCACTGCTTTGGTGTAGATGTAAGTGTTTGGGTAAGGACCCAAAAGTCTGACTCAAAATTATCCACAATTACAACATTTCGAACAACAATAATTGTAAAAACTTACATTGGAGTTATTTCGTCCAGTTTTTCATTGTCCAAAATTGATGTTAAACTTATCAATTTTGAAGCGTCCATTGGAGACTCGTAGAAGACCTCATCGACATTTTTACTGAAGCAATGCATATAGGCCGTAGATACGTGAAGTATACCCTTCAAAAATATTCCAAAAATTCCAAAAATTTCTATTATTAAAGTTCTCTAATTTCTTTTCTTTAACCTACTTTCAAGTTCTTCATTTGTTTTGCCATCTCGATCAGGTCTCTGGTCGCTACAACATTAATCCTAATAGCGGTCGCCAACTTTTGGTCAAACCGCACAGTGGCAGCGCAATGTATGACGTAATCCACTTCCTTTATCAACGTTGCTCTGTCAGTTTCAGCAAGTCCCATGACAGGTAGATTAAAGTCTCCCGGTACCCAAGTAATTTTGTTGATGAAATTCGGTTGTTGTTCCATTAACACATCGAAACACTGTCAGGAGAAAGAGAGAGAAAAAATGTTGACATAAAAAAAAAATTGTGAAAATCACCGATGCCTCAAAAATTGCCTTGAATCGTTGTTCCATGTCTTCTCCTTTCTTCGATCTGATTGTGATGTAGATGCGTTTTAGGTCGGGACATGCACGTAGGAGTTTTTCCATAAAGAGACGGCCTAAGAAACCAGTGGCGCCCGTTAAGAAAACTGTTGATCCGGAAAAAACCCGCGTAATGTTGCTCGGGATGTCGTTGGAGTGTTGGTCGTTGATTTCCTCCATGTTTTTAGAAAACTGATTACAAGAAACTGACTGGTAGAACGGTCATTGCTTTAAGTAACTAGTTGAAATGGTCGATGGTTGAACTTTATATACGCCATTGTTTCGCATGCACTCATTTGCACACTTGTAAAATGATTTTAAATTTTTAAAGGATGTGCCCTTACCTGGTGCATTGTTGTTTGAACTCTGAACAATTGTTTGTGTTTTACCATAGATAATTAATAAACAATGTTTCAGATTATTGTCTGCAAGAAAGTGTTGTTAATTTACAGCAATAATATTGAATATAACCTGAAAAGATCACAGATTAAAAAATTACTCGGTGATATTACATATTCGGATCAAGCAACACGTTGTCTCTGTGTTGTAATAGAAAGAGACTCTAACTCTCTAGTTCTGGGAGCTTAGTTGAGGCACTATTGCCAATATCTCCTCTCTTTAATTTAGCGGCAGCCACGGATAAACGCTTAGGTACGTCAAGTTAAAATGAAGACAAAATTTGCATGGTAGGAAAAATTTTACGATTGTCCAACCTCTTCTTTGTTTTTATTTCGAACATGGGCGGCCCGGCTAGTCGCCGTGCAGCACACTGAGGTCAAATAGGCCCATTGTGTGCACCCTTGTTAGGTTTCTAGAGATCCCTTTAGAACATGCCAGCGCTCATAGGAGCTCTTCTGATTTCACTCACCTCTAGGAAGGGAATGTCTAGGTACCTGGATCTCTGTGGGGCAAGAGCTGGACAGTGACGCAGTACATAAAGAGGCGTTTCTTCCTCTTCTTCACACCTTCTGCACATAGGGTCCTCAAGAGAGCCCACAATGTAGAGGTGTCTTCTGAGGAGACAGTGTCCCATGAGCAGTCCAACCGCCTTCCTTAGGTCTTCCCTGTTGAGTCTCTTGATCCTTTGGCCAGGGCGTCAATCTTTTCGTTTCCCCCATGCCCCCAAGAGGGATCCAGCAGATAACAATCTTGTTGTTCTCCGCTAGTTTCCAGAGTTTTACGTGACACTCCCAGACAAGCCTTGATGAGGCCCTGAATGAGTCTAATGCCCGTAGGACAGCCTAACTGTCCGAGAAGATGCAGATGCGCTTATTCACATAAGCCCTCTTTGGTAAAATTCTTTGCAACTTTTAAACCGATAGAACAAAGAAAAGCAAGTTCATCTAAAAACATGGCAGAGGTAGCAATTTCTACGTAAGTATTAAAAACAATCTTTTTACTGCTGAAACACCTCAAATACTCCAAACTGGTAACTATAGAGAATTCTTAAATAAAATCTGGTTGCAAGCGTGCTTAAGATATTGACAGTAACAATAACAAAAACGTAAATAAATTTTGTGTTGCCTATCCTCTTCTCCATTCTTCATGCTTTCCTTCCCCTAAGTTCCTAAGACATTTGTAAAAAAGTATTTCCGCATCTACACTGATAACACTGATTACACTGTTCTTCGTTGACGATCAGATCGTTAGTGCTGAGGATGAAAACGATCTCAGTTACATGATTAGAAAACTCAAAGCAAAATACAAAGGGGCCGGTCTCCAAATGAATTTATTTAAAGGCGAATACTTAATAGTGAGGAACGACCAAATAAATGACCCCATTTTAGATACTACCAAAATAAAAGGGGTTGAGGAGCAAAGTAAATATCTCGGTATACTCTTCAATAAGAAAGAAAACAGCGAAGACGAAATACAGGCAACAATTAACAAAAAAAGAGGAGTTACCAGAACATTGAATTCTCTTCTATGGAATAAGAACATTAAGAAAGCCACAAAGAAACACATATACAAAAGTCTGGTTCAAATTGTTACTCTCTATTGATCGGAAGCGTGGGACGTTACTAAAGCCAAAAAAAGTAAACTAATGGCAACGGAAATGGACTTCTTGAGAAGAAGCTGCCGACGATCAAAGTTGGAAAGGGTCAGAAATAACGATATTCGAGCGGAGATGAAAATGGAAAGCCACATACACGAAGAAATTGAAAAAAGGCAGTTAACTTGGTTTTAACATGATGAGTGAAGAGAGATGGCCCAAAAAAGTACTGGAATAGATGCCGCCGGAACGTAGACGAAGAGAACGACCCCGAAAAAGTTGGAGAGATGACGTAAAATAAGCGATGGTTGCAAAAAACTTGAAGGAAGACGAGGTGTTCAACAGAACAGAATGGAGATTGGGCAAGTCCACAAATGAACAAAACACGCATGCTCAGGAACGTAACACATTAATGATAATTTGTCCCTAAATTCTAGGGTCTTTGAACTGATTACTTCCAATTTTTTAATTATAAGTAGTTTATTTCTGCCAAATTTCAAATTTTTAACTCTATTAGAAATACTGGTTTAGACGCCGGTAGTTCTCTTTGATAAAGTGATCAAACGTAACTGACGTATTTTTTAAATTTACCGGATTAACCGTATTTTCGATCATTATTAATAGGTTGGTCAAACGTTATTCCGGATAAGGGAGCACCGACTATACTTACAGGTTAGAACTATTAATGTTGTTGTAGACTTTGTAACGTTCATTTGCATTTTACTTATTATTCCATGTCTGAATAGTCCAACAACACAGCACTGATAGTACGTAGATATCGAATAAGTGAAAACTTAAAATTCATTCTTGCATATTCATAAAAAATTTCGATATCTACGTACGTAGATATCGTCCATCGTACAAGAAGACAACGACATCACCCGCATCATTGGTGCCAAAATAGTCCAGCTTCCCAACACAGTCAACTTTTTTTCAAGAAGAACGGTCTTAATAAATAGGCGCCACTGGTTTTGGGTCGTCTTTTCCTAAATAAACTTTTACGTGGAGTACCCAACATCAAACGTATTTACATCATTGTCAGACCAAAAAGATACAAAAATTTTTGAATGACCGGTAATTTTGAAAAATTTCTAAATTCTAATGAATTTTTTTTGCGTTTTTTGAGCCCCTCAAGAGAAAACAATCAAACTACCTTAGCAAAATCACTTGTATGGCGGGTGATTGCAATCTGCCGAATTTAGGGATCGATGACACCAACAGAGATAGTTCGATGAAAGAAGTGGAATTTGTCATACATTGCGCCGCCACTGTGCGGTTCATAGAACATGGCCAAACAAATGAAGAACTTGACGGTAAAATTTAAATTTAAAATTGAGCAAAATTATAAACAGAAAACGAGAAAAAAATTATCCAGAAAATCGCACGACACTGAAAAGTAGCCAATAGAAAAATAGAATTCGGTGTCGTTTCTATGACAATGTAAAAATTTCCTGGAAATTTTTGCACCTAGCATAAGTGGAAATTATTTCAGCCAATCAAAATCATTTATTTATTAATAATGACATCATAATGACATATTCCACTCGGGCTAATTAATACGTTTCGAAAAAATTTTCGGAAATAATCAATGCACTAGGAATATTATAAGTGAAAATTCGGATAGTCGACAAAGAAAAGTAGAAATGCTCCTCACCCCTTATTGCGTTCTACTTCAATTTCAAGAAAAGCGTTTCTCTATTCGTTAGCCATGTTTTTACATTGAACGGTTTTGCGCTGTCCAAGCTAAAGAAGTTTTGTTCAAAAACCGCTGTAGTTCTTCACTTTTCTAATAGAACTTTTGTTATTTTCGTTGTATTTCATTTTTTCTCAACGCGCTTTCTACCTGTACAAGGTGTTTTATAATTGCAAATGATTTTAAGATAAAAGTTTTTGTAAACGTGGGCCCGTTTTCGCGTGTTGGTTTTTGATATACGGGACAATAATTTCTTATTTTTATTGTTTTTTTAAATAACTTCAAAACTACATTAGATATTTTTATTGAGCTTAGAGGGTGTAAACTAGGTGTAGAAACACATGTTTTGTAAAAAAAACAAATTTTCAGTTTTAACCAATACGCCACTGCATTTTCCAAAAACAATAAATATTGCTTCATTTTGTAATAAAAAAGATCTCTTTACTACTTTTCGTATCTTAAACTACACATTTTTTTTAGTAAAAAAATAAAGAACAATATTTGCATATAAAAGTAAAATATTTTTACGCTGAAGGGGCTTTTTACACTTTTTATTGAAATAATTCTTTAACAACTGGATACCTGTTTCTGATTAAAATAGTTAAAATTGACTGTTAAAAAATTAATAACAATTCTGTGACAAAAAATCTAACGTAGTTTCGAAGTTATATTTGGAAAAAAGACAAAAATAATTAATAATAATAAATAAATCTTTATCGTTCTGTATATCAAAAATAACTCAAAAACGGGCCTATTATGTTTATAGAAACTTTTTGTTTTACACACAAATTAACCTTTACCTATGTTTCTTGACAAATTTTAAACCAATAGGCTAGGCTATCAATCAACTTTCCAGAAAAACGCAAAATTGCAGGAAAAACTAATTACCTTGCCAGTGTGATATACAGGGTGATTCACGTAGCCCGTGCATTAGAAGTTTTTCAACTTCCAGTTGGATTAAAAATTTGAAATTTGGGAGGCAGGCATAATCAGTCATGCTGATTCTATCTAAAATATTTTCAGCTCTCTAGCTATACAGGTTGTGCCAAAAGTCGGTATCAACTTTCTTATTTTCAATAGAAACGTACCATTTTTTCTACATGGTTCAATTGGTCTTTCAACTCTGGAGTTTTCGTAACACTTGTTATGTGAGCTTATATGACAATTTTTGACATTATGTTAATTTATGTGAAAAAAAATGGTTGATGTGGTAGCTTACGAAGAAATTCGTATCTGGCAGCCGGTTCAGAATTTATGAAAGTCACATTCTAAAGTACTTAGTTCGAAGTCCAGACTAACTTCTTATATCTTAATAGTGGTTCCATTTTGTACCATATGGGCGCAGACAATTTTCAAATATCGCTACCAAAAATGTTCAAGAAGTTATTTTTTTCCAATGGCACCTACTGATTTTTTTTACACCATCCGATAGAAAATTGTATTTTGGGATAAGTTACTTAAGCATTCCCTATACCTAACTTCATCCCCTATCAAATTAAAAATTAAAATACAGAAATTTCATCAATTTTGCACAAGATTTTTTGGTTTTTCAAGTATGTCATGGAAACAGAAGACAATTGCAACAATTTAATTATGAAATAAATACCTTACTAATTTTATAAAACAACAACAACAAAAACTATCAAAAACCATCTTAACAAAATTGTAATGTAAATGTTCAATGTGAGCACCATTTTAATTACTACATTCTATTAATCTATTTTTAACAGATTATGTAGCTCTTCTTATTTCGTTGGGGTAAAGACTGTCGAATGCTCTTATTATTCTCCCTCTCAATCTGTCTATGTTGCGAAGTGGTGAAGTATAAACTAAATCTTTTATTGAACCCTAAACATAAAAATCTAATGGAGTATATAAGGTCTGGAGATAATAAGAGCATTCGACAGTCTTGATCTTAACGAAATTAGAAAAGGTACATACACAATCTGTTGAAAATGGATTAATAGAATGTAGTAATCAAAATGGTGCTCACATTGAACATTTACATTCGATTTTTGTTAAGATGGTTCTTGATAGTTTTTATTGCTGTTGTTTTATAAAATTAGTAAGGTATTCATTTCATAATTAAATTGTTGCAATTGTCTTTTGTTTTCATGGCATACTTGAAAAAATAAAAAATCTCTCGGCAAGATTGTTAGAATTTCTGAATTTTAATTTTTAATTTGATAGGGGATGAAGTTAGGTATAGAGAATGCTGAAGTAACTTATCCCAAAATACAATTTTCTATCGAATGGTGCAAAAAAAATTAGTAGGTGCCATTGAAAAAAAATGACTTTTTGACCATATTTGGTTGCGATATTTGAAAATTGTTTGAGCCCATATGGTGCAAAATGGAACCACCATTAAGATATCAGAAGTTAGTCTGGACTTCGAACTAAATACTTTATAAATTGTTTTTTATGAATTCTGAACCGTCTGCCAGATACGAATTTCTTCGTAAGCTACCATATCAACCATTTTTTTCACATAAATTAACATAATGTCAAAAATTGTCAGATAAGCTCACATAACAAATGTTATAAAAACTCAGAGTTGGAAGACCAATTAAACCATAGAGAGAAAATGGTACGTTTCTATTTAAAATAAGAAAGTTGATACCGACTTTTGGCACAACCTGTATAGCTAGAGAGCTCAAAATATTTTAGATAGAATGAGCATAACTGATTATGACTGCCTCCCAAATTTCAAATTTCTAATCCAACTGGAAGTTGAAAAACTTCTAATGCACGGGCTACGTGAATCACCCTGTATAGTGATATTTCTAATGACCCATCGCAATCGTTAATTGTTTTAATTGTAAATTTCGTGAACAGTGCCAACGAACGAATTCGCTGGAAAGATGGACGAAAGTGGGGTGAGATTACGCAAGAATCAAGCCCGCGTCAGTAACTGCTTTATAAAAATCCAAAACCCAAGTCAGTCGCCAATGGGAAACACCTTGGTTAATACTGTGTTGACCCTTCTTGTTATACATATTGGATTAATTAAGAATTGATCAAGTGCTAAGTTCAACCAGCCGAAGAACCAGTGAGAAAGTAAGTGAAAAGAAAACTTACCAATTAACTATTGAGGTTTGAATTTTGTTAATGAAGACATTGAAACATTTAAACTTTGACTGCTCAAAAATAAATAAAGTTGGTGTTTAAATAACGTAATATCCAAAAGCTTCTTGATTATCTTCTTTTTTATTAATAAAATAATTTTTTTATTGTATCTCATTTATTATTAAAAGCATTGTGCACGTTTTTAGAAGTAATTTTTCTTAACAGACTTATGGTGTATGTATAGGATGTCCCAAGAAAAAAATTCTAAGCTGTTTCGAGTAATTTTAGGCCTATTTTTGAAATCCTTAAATCCCTAATTAACTTTTTATAAAAATAATTATATGTATTCATCAAATAAATCATAGAAATTTTTGAGTAATTAATCCTTGAAGTTCGTATATATTCCGTTGGGACAATCATTGCTTGAAAATCGGAACTTCCAATACCTATCCATTATTAAAATTCTAAACTACGAGAAAAGTTTCTGCTTTAGAAAACAATTTTAAGCCATCACTTTCATATACGTTTTGGATGACCTTGAATTTTGTAATTGTAAATTTTTGAAAAATTTTACATTTTGATGAATCATCTAGGTCATGGATGTCGATATAGAACTAAGAATAATTAATTGACAGGTCAAAATTTGAAATTGAAATCATCAAAATATTCCTAATAAATAACGGTGTTCAATAATTAAGGTCACTTTTGACGTTGGCATTCTAAAATAATTATTCACGTTGCTACGAAGTTTTAGAAGGAGTGATAAATTTTCAAATAATAACTAGTTCAAAAAAGAGAGATTTGTTAGAAGATGAAAGTCAAGATTTGCTTAAGATTTACAATAAAGTTAAAACTTAAAAAAAAAAAAATTGGAAATTTGAAAAAACCTGAACCGAATTTTGATCTTTTTATCAAGGCTTGGATTTAAGAAACAAGGATGAAGATAGCGCATCTTTGTCGCTCTTAATTGGCGGTATACGGATGTTAATCCATGATTGCGTAGAGTCAATCTCCAAAACTAAAGCGAATATTCAGGATTTAGTTCGATTTTTAGAATCTTTTAGACGAGATAAAAATTTTATGACAAAAAATAAATATTTATAGATTTATGGCAAAGACGTAAAAATCTACATTTTACAGCAATTATTTATTATTTTAATAAAAATCCAAGTATCGGTTGCCTATAACTATCAACAGTTCAAGTGACAATATAAAACTTTTTTAAGTTACTTATTTATTTATTAAGAAATATGTTTTTAATGTTATTATCTTAAACCTTAAACATAAGTTTGAAATCGCCGACATTGTTTCACAATTTGTGCCTTATTTTTTAATAGCTACTGTACATACAAGTTTAAGAAAAAGTTTTAAATCTTCCATTGCAAATATCGACTTAAAATTCATTCTTGCACATTTTTAGAAAACTCCAACATGGACGACATTTACGCACAACAAGGCAACGACATCACCGGCGCTGAAATGGTTCTGCCTCCCGACATCCCCAGCGACATAGTCAACTTTTTCTCGGGAAGAACGGTCTTCATAACGGGCGCCACTGGTTTTTTGGGTCGTCTTTTCCTGGAGAAACTTTTACGTACAGTACCCAACATTAAACGTATTTACATCATCGTCAGACCAAAAGACAACAAAAGTTTGGCGACCAGATTCGAGGAAATTTTCGAAGGACCGGTAGATTTTGAAAAACTTCTAAATTCTAATTAAAAAAATTGTTACATTTTTTAAGAGTTTTGAGACCCTCGGAAGAAAACAACTAAACTACCTCAGCAAAGTCACTTATATGGCGGGTGACTGCAATTTGCCGAATTTGGGGATCGATGAGGCCGACAGGGAGACCTTGATCAAAGAAGTGGAATGTGTCATACATTGCGCCGCCACTGTGCGGTTCGACGAACAGTTGGCGACCGCTGTCAACATCAATGTTAGGGCCACGAGAGACCTGATCACGATGGCCAAACAAATGAAGAACTTGAAGGTAAAATTTAATTTTTAAATTGGCCAAAATTATAAATAGGAAACGAAAAAAATGTTATCCAGAAAATTTGGACACTCGGCAAAGAAAAGTAAGGTTGCTCCTCACCCTTTACGATACATATATATATATATATATTGCGTCTCACCTTAATTTTCAGGAAAGCGTTTTACTCTTTGTTACGCATGCTTTTACATTGGGCAACTTTGTGCCAGCGCATCTAAAAAATACCCAACTGAAAAATCTCAGCTTGATTTGACCTCGGTTTTACGCACACATGGCAACACGTTCTACACTAATTCGAAAAAAATTTTCAAGCTTATCTTGTAAACAAGATGACTAGCGTTTCACTTCTCGTTACGCATGGTTTTGCATTGAACAATTTTACCTTACGGCACTTAAATAGGTTTTGTATCAAAATATCAAACAGTTTCAGCCTAGTTGACCTGTTAAATACCTGGAATAGCAGAATAGGAATAGAGTGGTCAAAATGTGAGCAGGAAAAATGACAAAAACAAAACAATAGTAGATTACACACCTAGGTGGAAAATGTTTCCTTTCTGTCGAGAGCTAAGATAGCTTACCGAGGCCCGTAGGGCCGAGGTGAGCTAATGCTCGAGACAGAAAGAAATTTTCACCGAGGTTTGTATACTGTTTTATTCGCAGTCTTTCATTTTTCGAGGTTAATTTTTAACCAAGAGACAAAAAGTGCGAATAAAATAAGATATAGCGTTGTTTTCTTGAACAATGCTGTTGGAACTGACACTTTCCTTCTCTAATTTTAATTCTTGCGCTACTAAGATACTAAAAAATTTTCACTTGTCTCCTTTATCCTTTTTCACCTTGGATTTTAATGTTTTATCAATGAGTCAGTAAATTATTTTCCATAATCCATCATTCATAATGTTGAAACCGGCATAGATGTCTCAAGTTCATGTTTTTACATCTTTGGAATAACATCTTGATGCTGCATTTGACTTCACTTGAATCAATTAAACTCCTGAAAGCAAACTGCATAGGTGACAATGATTATGAAAAACCTTTTCAGGGGATAACTAGCATCTAGTTTCTAGAAAAGTAGACCAAGAAGGAGTATTCTGGAACATTTTTACCCCTCCACAACCTACGCATGTGCGAAGTTTACATTGCGTTGCTGTAAATCATGTTGCATACCTCACGGGGATAAATATGCATTGCATTTTTAAAATGACGTTTGCACAATGCCATTGGCTATTTTGGACTTGCAATTTTAAATTTAATGCCATATAACACCTCCGTTTTGACTTTGAACATTGAGGTATGCCATACGATATACATATAACCGCTTTACTTCTGTGAGGTATGCAACATAATATACAGCGACACAATGTATCCGCAAAGGTTGTGAGGGTGAGAATGTTTCAGAAAACCAGTTCTTACCCTACTTTGAACTAAGTGACAAATTAACATTTAAACCTTGAATAATTTCGCCACAATTGCAAACACATTTTAACACTAAAATTGTCTAGATCTAAACCAACTACAACTAAAGAAAACTGTTCTTTCAGACGTTTCTGTACGTTTCTACAGCATTTTCCTTCTGCACCAGAAGTTGCATCGAAGAAATCTTCTACGAGTCTCCGATGGACCCCTCCAAACTGATTACATTAACCGAAATCCTCGATGAAGAAAAAATCAACCAAATAACCCCAACGTGAGTAACCAGATGGACACTTTTTAAACCTCGACCAACCGTCGATCTTTCAGAATTCTGGGTCCATTTTCCAACACTTACACTTTTACCAAGACAGTAGCCGAAAGTGTAGTTAAAATTGAAGGAAAGAAATTACCAATAGTAGTGTTTCGACCGTCCATGGGTAAGTAGACTAAGGAAGAATCTCAATCTTAACTCGTAATTCTGGAAAAATTCTTTCATCAGTGATCGCGTCAGTCAAGGAACCAGTGTCTGGTTGGGTCGACAATTACCACACCATAACTGGCATCTTCGTTGGTATCGCTTTGGGAGTCCTCAGGACTCTCTACGCTAATCCAGATGCTGCAGCAGAAGTGGTACCTGCCGATTACGTGATAAACTGCGGTTTGGCCGCCGCCTGGAATATGGCTACCGTTAAATCGGTCAACGACAACAAGGAAATTAAAACCGGCCAACTTAGCTGGGAAGACAGTTTCGAGGAAGACATACCTGTGTACAATTTCGTCAGTTCGGTGGACGCACGCGTCACCTGGGGTATGTTTTAACTATAGATAGTAAATAAGACGAACAGAAGAAGTTAGCTCCAATTATTGACGCTAACGCACCCGGTTTCAAGTCTCAAGGAAACTTAAAAATAAATTTTCAGATCACGTTACTCAATTAACAAGAAAACACTGGCTTACAATTCCAAGTGAACTAGAAGTTTGGCACCATTTCTTCCAATTAAGATACAATAAATGGACACATCTGTTGGCCGGAATTTTCTTTCAAACTATTCCAGCCTACATCGTCGATTTTATAGCAATATGTTTGGGCAAACCACCCAAGTGAGTTTCTTCAGAAACTTTTGTAATACTATTCTGAAAAATCTTTTTTACACAGGATGGTGGAAGCTTATAAAAAAATCGACGCATTCAGTAAAATCATCACTTATTTCTCCGTTAAAGAGTTCGTTTACTCCAACAACCACGTGCAAACATTGTGGAAGAAAATGAATTCACGCGATAAGGAGATGTTCGAGTTCAACATGAAGAATTTCGATTGGGACGGTTATTTCTACTATTATTTGAGAGGAGCTCGAGTCTATCTTCTCAAGGATCCCTTAGAGACCATCCCCAAGGGAAAGATCTGGCATAGAAAACTTACAGTGGCGCATTATACGTTATTGACGGTTTTGGCGGCAATTGGCATTAACCTTTTGCTACTTGTCTTTGGGTGGCTTTTCTACTAATTATTGTTATTAAAAAATCAAATGTAATAATCTCAAAGCATTTACAAAAATAAACAGTTTTCTGTGAGGAGGACAAGATTGAGAGCGTCCTCTATGGCGCATATTAATAACTGTGGGTTGTTTGCGGCCCAAGGCAGCGTAAAAGAAGTTGCCTACCTAACAATGACAAACTTAAACTTACCTACGCGAGGGTTGTTCAACAATTAAAGCAATCGAGATAAAAATAATGTCAAGGTTTATTTTATCACATCAATGCAAATTTCCGAAACTATTAGATTTGGAAAAAAATCGAATCTTGCGAGTAGAGTTGTAAAACAATAATTGGGTTATGTTGTCTGGCCCATCGTGATGAGGAAAGCTCAGTAAGTATTTTTTTTTGTTTACATAAGTCAAATGCGGTCGCGTTATCATGGTTTCATCGCTCCTACACTATAATCAATTGGCATAAGATCAGAATATCACCCAGTGATTGACCAATTTTCCTTGCCTCGGGATAGAGACGATGAAAATTATCCCTTGCGCGTTCCAAAAACAGCAATGCTATAACCTTTTCAGCAGATGGCACCGACTTTCCTTTTCGACGTACCCATTGTATCAATTGGTCTTTAGTGTCAAGGGAGTAACCTCAAGTTACAAATCTCTTTAAATATTCCGAACTCTAAGATAAAACTTCTATTTCTAGTCCTAAACCAATAAACCACCCAAACAAACCAAAATATTGAATGATATCCTTACCTCTTAAAGACCAATATACAGGGTTGGGCAAATGTGTCGGAACTTCTAATTTCTGGCTTCACTATGAGTTTGATTAAAAAATACTCTTAACAAAAGTTTTTGTAGTATTTTAGTACCATTTAGTAACGCACTTTGATTTCCAAGAGCTACTCTATTTTTTGAAACGTGACGTCATTGGCGTTTTTTTTTTAAATTGATCACCGTGTATATTTTTCTATTTTTAGATACACGTTTTCGTCTATTTATAATGACATAAGTTTTGGTACGTGTGCAATTTGTGATTTTTTAAATATTAAACAAAATAATAATATTAAAAACATTAAATACCTACCTAATTATTAGTTTATAAAATTCAAATTTGTTATTACAAAATATCAAGCATTTTAATATTTAGAAAAAAGAATCTTTAACACATAATACATAGTCAAACTGAAGACCTTCTGCACTCTGACAATATTTTAATCAATCAACGAAGACTTTTAAAGAGTTTTGAATAGCATTCTGTGATATTATTTTATTTACTATTTAGAAAACCACAAGTCGCACACCCACCAAACCGTATATCATTATAATAGACGGAAAAGTGTTTATCTGAATATGTAAAAATATACAGGGTCATCCATTTAAAAAAAACGCCAATGACGTCATATTTTGAAAAATAGAGTAGTTTTAAAAAACCAAATTAAGTCATTGAATGGAATTAAGAAAATATGTTCTACAAAATTGTTCAAGGTACTTTTTACACAAACTTATAGTCTTGTCAGAAATCAGATGTTCCGACACATTTGTCCAATCCTGTATAATGTACTCAGACTATTTCTACATTTGTGTTGAATTTTAATTTTTGCAGCATCACAGATATTTTCATTATCGGTCCATTAAACTATTGCTCTTAACAAGAACTTATTATTTCAAATCTGAGAGTGAGTTAGTTATAGAGACTGGGAATGAGAACAAAAAATAGAGCAATATTAAAAAAAAGAAATTTAAAGTAGCACCGAAATAACAAAAATAAATTTTAATATAAGTATACCCACTTCAGTAAAATAATCACTGTCAAAAAGACCCCACCGAAGGCGGGTACTTTTGCTAGTCTTCTCATAATTTGGGTCAGAAATAAGGAAAATTAGTAGAGGTAAGTAAATTAGAATTTGCACATGCAATTTACTCCTTAGCTCTTTATGGATAATAATTGTTGATTAACAGTAATATGAAAAGTATGCTAATGTAATTATATTTTACAAAGAATATTTTCAGTAAACTTGTAAATATGTCAGCTTATCTCTCAACATTTTGAATTAAATTTTTTTAAAGTTCAGCTAATGTGATGTGATTGATGCAAGCTTCTAGTCACTCGAAGGAAATCATCATGTAAGTATGTATGTCGCAAAAATTTTATGTCCCCTTTACGTCTTCATACAGCTAAAAATGTTGATTCCTGGATTGACTGATGCTATATAACCATCGGCATTTAAAACCCAAATTTTTTAATAATTTCCTTAAGATGACTGTGGCAAGCTTGGGTCATTAGGATTAAAAGCTAATGAAATTGTGGTAAATAGATATTTGTTGATGTTTGCAATAGTGACTTTGAATAACATTAGTTGTGAAAAGCGTACTATAGAGTTGCTTTAAATGACTGGTTATGGACTGGTCTAATCAGTTGTCAATTGCAGTAAGTCCTATTCTGTCACAATTATAAATGTATAGGTTTACTTTACTTGTCCGATTTTTGATGCTAGTGATTACGAATAACATATCAATTATCAATTGTAGATTTATGTAACACTCTTATTTATCAAAATACTTAAACTGACATGTGTTTTATTAAAATGATTTAAGTTTTCAGTCATTGGTAATAAAAGATTGCAAAATTCCCACTCAAGTTGATAAAACTTTGAAATGATGACAATAATGACTAAATATTATCTGTATTAAAATACTAATAATAATGACTAATGTAACGCTTATAGAATGTAACAAAATTTTTGTCACCAAAACATTGGTTTATTTTCCTCTCCTCAATATCGTCAACATTTTATGTAACAAAAAAATATTACATTTATTTAAAGTGATTTAAAGTGATTTTTAGTCACTCTTAGTAAAAGTTGATAAAATTCCCACTAGCATTTGTCGAAACTCGCGACAGTGACAATAGTGACTAAATAATATCAATTTAAAACATGGACTAATGTAATGAAGACAAAATATAACTACATAATTATTATAGTTTCTGAAATATCTATTGATCTCCGAATATCATCGACATATTACCCAGGAATTTATTAAATTTTTTAAAAGTGACTGATGTAAGTTTTTAGTCACTCACAGTAAAAGTTGGTAAAACTACCACAAGCTTTTGTCAAATCTCGTGACTAAATAACATTAATTTTAAAACATAGACTAAGGACTAAATTTCATTTGACTGATGTAAGTTTTAGTCACTCGGAAAAATGTATAATAAAAAAATCCTTGGCGTCTTTCTTGCTGATAGTGTTCCTGCAAAATAGACTAATGTAACGTAAATATAATGTCCTGCTTTGACTGACTAGATACTCTGTAAGTATTCTATTAGTCAGTAGCAGTAAAATCTAGACTTGCTTTTCTATTCGATCACGACAATATCAATGGTAATTTTAATAGAGTAGGAAACATAGATATCAAAAAATTAATTAATGTAACTTTTATATTTTAGTCAATGCGTGGTCAAACGTTTTCGGCTTATCCATCAAAATTTTAAACTAAAATTCGTTATAACTTAAAGTGACTAATAATCTCTAAAAAAGATTAATGTAACGTAAATCCAGTTTTCTTTGACTGATGTAAGTTTTAGTCACTTGGCCAAAAGTATAGTGAAATTCCAGAGAGATTCTTTGCTGATGATCGTAGTATTTCTGCAAAATAGACTAAAATAGACTACATATATTTTATAATACGCTAGAGCTCGAGGATATTCTGCCAAAAGATTTAGGAGAATACTAAGTACCTATAATTATATAGTTCCTCTTAGACACTATGAAGATTGAAACTGTATGACTTGGAAAGATCTAAACAATAGTTATCAATAAAGAATAAGGAAGAGTAGTTTTGAGACTTCAGCCAAAGTTTTTGATTTCAGACGAAAGTACTTAACCACATGGTTCAAATGGAGATTTGGAATAAAAAAAATTCGATGTGAATCGTGGCAGTATGAGGCGCCGTTGTGGACAAAATGAAATTTTTGCAATTTTATATAATTTTGCCAAATATTTATAAATGCTGTTGATATTTATAAGAAAAACACAACTTTTATTTATTTTCACCATTTATGTAGAAAAATGTTAAGTTTTATATAAATATCATGTCGCGTTAGAAATAATAATAGTGCTGACCGTGATATAAAATTGCGCACTTTTATAAATAAAGTCGGCACGCTCTCGATATAAATTTGTGCGGCCGTGATATATTTATTGACGTTTGCTACCAAGACGCCAGAGGCTGCCACGAAAGGAAGATTTACAATCCGGCAACGCTGGCTGCGGTTTAGTTACATTGCTAGTAACAAATCTGTCAAACTCAAAAGTTGAGGTTAGAAGTGGTTAACAATTACCCACAAGTGAACACAAATAAATGACTATTTAACTCATATCACCTTTTTAATGTTTATTGTTTCTGTCGCTTATCTAACCTCTAACCTCAACTTTCGAGTTTGACAGATTTGTCACTAGCAATGTAACTAAACCCCCGCCAGCGTTGCCGGATTGTAAATCTTTCTTTCGTGGCGGCCTCTGGCGTCTTGGTGGCAAACGTCAATAAATATATCACGGCCGCACAAATTTATATCAAGGGCGTGCCGACTTTATTTATAAAAGTGCGCAATTTTATATCACGGTCAGCACTATTATTATTTCTAACGCACATGATATTTATATGAAATTTAACACTTTTCTATATAAATGGTGAAAATAAATAAAAGTTGTGTTTTTCTTATAAATATCAACAGCATTTATAAATATTTGGCAAAATTATATAAAATTGCAAAAATTTCATTTTGTCCACAACGGCGCCTCATATGGTAGAGCCGAAACGTCGAGTGAAAAATCCAGTCCGACTTTATAGTGATCGCGCCCGGTAAACGGCGTCTCCGTTCGCCTATCCGCCGTTTGTTCTATTAGAATGTCCGCACATAGCCTTTTACTATGGTGGGGACCGTGCAACATAGTGGGGTCCGTCGATCGGGCCGCCTGTGATGTTCCCGTGCGCTATGTTCTCTAAACAATATCGCATCAGTGTATATCTAACGTCCGCGACGTCAGTCGGCACGTCGTCCCGTAGTCAACGATGTTTTCCGACGCCGACGCGGCCATCAAACCGTGTTCCGGGTCTTCTTGAAACCAAACACGAAAAAGAAAAACAAAAAAAAAACATACCCACCCCCCAATTAACAGTCATGGATTAAGCGAGTTTTTGATGAATTTTAAGCGACCAGATGCCAGTTTTACCAAGCCAGTAGTTTTATTTTTAAGCAACAAAAGGACATTTACTAGACGAGCTACAGGTTGGTATTTTGATAAATATCTAGTAAATAGGGAGCTTTTCGTTGAATTTTTTTTCCACACCTGAAAGATCCAGGGGTGCAAAAAAAGGTGTTGGTTGTGTGGAGGTGGACTCGTGATGGTTGTTGTTTTTGTTTCTTTGGAGATTTTGACGGAATTGGTCTTAATTGCGTTTTAATTGCTGGATACCCACAGCAACAGATTGGAGTGTTATTGAGCGGGGCGACGCACGTGTTGGTTGATAACGCTGATAACTTATCTAATTATGTCAATTCACCTCGACTGTCTACGAAAACAGACCCACCCATGCCTACTGGGTATCATCACCATTATCTTTAGTGCTTTTGTTTCAGGAGCTCGACGCCAGTAGTAGCGAACCCCGCGGAAAACGTCGCGACCATAACCCGCTGCAATAATAATAATTCGTAATAATAGTGTCCCCCGACCGCCCAATAAGTTGTTGGTTGTTCCGTTGCCACCATCAGTGTTGTTGTCGGTTTGTGGTGATGATTCGCGCGTGAGTGTACCGATATCGGCATTGTTCAAGGACCTGAGACGTTTCGTGTGCGAGATAACAAGACAGAATCATTTTCATGGTTTTCATGGTAAGTACCCGACGATCTTCCCCTCCCCCTCTCGACTCGCCATATCTAATCAAATTAACATCGAACCTTTCACTCCCGAAAAAAATTAATAGGTACTACCTAGCCGACTTCTCGAGAGACACCCGTACCTGTAATACATGCAAACAAACATTCTCCAATTCAAGGTGTTTCCAGTACGGTAATTGCCGGGGAAAGTCACGTCATTTTCGATAGATATAATAATTACATATTTTACGTTGACCGGGAATTAATTCTATGGAATTAATACGGTAATTGGTGAATTTATTGGATGCGTGAGGGGGGCGGATTCTGGCCGGGGCCTCTTCGATGGGTCTCGCGATTACGTTCTTCGCGAAAACAACAAACACCACGGTTATTTTCATTAGTGGATTAAAGCACGAAATCGACGTGTTATTGATAACATGGACGAAATTAGTAATCTGTTGACCACACCTGGCATGGGCGTATTCAAATTTTTCAAAGGCCGGAAAGATGGGTCACCCTCAGGGTCGAATCGGTGTCGATTCAATTGGCGTTATTTACCCGCCACAAGCTTTCATTGTCTCGAAATCTTCATTCATTCGTAACCAAACTTTCTGTTGACAGTAGTTAAAAGTTATAAATGGGAACTAATTTCAAAGGACATTTCTGTAGTATGGCTCACGTTGATGTGTCTACCAGCATCCCCTACGACGCGCAGCAGCTACGCTGCTTCCTCTTTGTGTGCCCCCTAACCATGGTGGGTATGTAGTTTAGTTCAAAATAATCATACATCAGTTCTGTCAGTTTCCAGACATCTAAAGTAAGGTACTTGCAACATAGTAGAATTGTAAATACGGTGATTGTGTGGCTTCAGAAATTTGCGATTGTGTAAAAAAAAATTAAAAAATGACCAAAATTTTAAGACATAAATAGTAAGGTTTTCTGAATTTTAACATAGAAAGAAAAATCTGGTCAATGCTCCCAGCCTCCAAAACACGAAATAACTTATGAAAATCAGCAATATGTCCTCAAGACGTCTCAGACATTTCTGATTGTAGTCAGAAGATGATACGAAATTAGAAGCAAAATCACCAAAATCCTTTTTTTGATGTTAGCTTTGGAAAACTATATTAGACGTAGGTACATAGTTTACTTGTGAAGAATTACAGGTCAATTCTGTCGGATTCCACAAAATAAATAATTTGGAATGTAAGAAGTTAGTGATGGTTACTTAGAGTTATGGATATGATAATTGTTCATTGTAGCTTTAGAAATTTCTGATTTTGACATAAAAAATAATTTTTGATAAAATTAATTATGTAGGTATAATTTAATGCTGCCAGCCTTCAAAATAAAAGATAATTATCAAGATAAGCAGCAGCTTTTTTAGACTTCTCAAAAATTTCTACTTGTTTTTAAAAGAACGTAGAAAATCTTTCCTGTGATATTAGCTAATAGAACAAGATATGACGTATGTGCATAGTTTATTTAAAAAAATTAATTGACCAATTATCTGCCAGTTTTGAGAAAAGAAAATAATTTTTAAACTAAAGAGTGCAACATATAGTTAGGTATAGATATGATGATTCTGTAGCTAAAGAAATTTGTAATTTATCAAAAGAACTAAATTAAAGAAAAAGACTAAAACTTTAAAAGAAGCAGAATGTGGTCGTTTAGTAAATGATTGATAGTAGACTTTTCTGAACTTTGGCGCAAGAAGAAATTTTTGATGAAACCATTAATGCTGCTAGCCCTCCAAATACAAAATAACTTTCAAAATAATCAATTGGTTTTTAAGACATCTAAGAAATTTCTGAATGTTGTGAAAGCAACGTATGACGAGGCCAAAAGAAAATCGAGAAATCAAAACCGTTTTTACGTATTCTTACATTAAGCATAATATGTATCTACATAATAATATAGTTTAGTTGTGTCTCAGATCAATTTACTCGGTTTCCAGAAAAGATGATAATTTCTAAAAAAAGGAGTTGGCACTTATGACATATAGTTAAGGTTGTTAACGATTCTATGTGGTTTCAGAAATTTATAATTTTGCAAAACAAACCTAAACCTTTTGACCAGATATAAGAAGAAATTTCTGATAGATTTCCAAAAAAATAAGTTTCAAAATCAGCAGAAATTTCTCCCTTCAAAAATAAAACATCTGACACTAACAGCAGAAGTGACAGTGAAAATATTTGACGACCAACGAGAACCTTTTTAACAACAATAGAAATTAACTTTCTCAATAGTTAAAAAATATCAGCACCACAGCACCAAATGAAAATAACCTAAAGGACACATTCAGGAGTTTACAATTTTAGACCCTGCCCAAATATTGCGGCAATGAAAATGTCACTTTTACAGAACAAAGTCCTTCGATGTAGATAATTCAAGTTTTGTGGTCATCAATTATTTTTGTCATAGCACGTTGCTCCATTTAACATAATATGCACAAAAAACCAATGTACAAATAACCCATCCATAAACATGTTAAAACTGCTTAAAAATGCAAAATATCGGCATTTTGCATGTTGTTAATTTTTAATCGCCAACAACTTGACAGCCTTCGACCACTGATACTAAAGTATGTACATAATACGCGTGCTTTCACGCGTTGCAATCATTTTTAAACAAACCTAAGTCAATTAATTTCTTATTCTCTAACGACCGGCTCTTTAATAAATAGAAATAGTGAACGTTCTCGGTTCAATATACAGGAATTACATAAGTCTACCTCACAAGTAAATTTGGACCGTATCCATACTTAATTTTCAAAATATCAATTGAAATCGATATTTGATATTTAATATCGATCTATAGTAAAAAAAGAACGGTACAAATGAAAAAATATTAAAAAAAACATATATAAATAACACGAGGAGAATGAGGGTTGAAATAAAATGCAAGGTTCAAAAATAGTAGTCACTTAAATCAAATGTTTTGAAGGAATTAAGCTCAGTATTAAATTAAAGGACAGAAAAATAATGATAATAGTAGAACTACCTACAAGTGAGAATAATGATAGCAGAGAAGGCAAACACGTGACGTAAGAAGATAAGAAATGAGACTGTTGCTGAATGAATTAAGTTAAACCACAAAAGAAGCAATCCTTTAGACATGAGTAAATTTATTTATTTAGAAAAGTGTAAGAGGTTTTAAAGTTATGGTGAAAAAGATATAACGGTTGAATAGCACAAAACAACTAGAACCATGAGTCTGTAGATGAATAAGGAAGGTGGATAGCAATATCAAAAAGAACAAAAAAACAAAATAAAGAAAATATACCTACCTAATGTTATACATAGAAACAAAAATACATTTAAAAAATCCTTTGAAAATGCAAGCAAATAAGTGAAAAGACTACCAGATGTCTAGAAGGAGTAAAAGAAGGTGGGAGGAAAAGGTTTATCTTTATTTACGAAACAATTCAGTGACAGCGTAGCATGAAGACTGAAGAGAAGTTAATTAAGTTCTTAAATTTGGAACAAGTTTACCTTAAATTAACGCAATGTTGCTTATATCTTCGGTTGGCACACACCCATAGTGACGCTTGTTGTTCGCTATTCCTAGATAGATCAAATGTAATCCGTAACGATCACGACACTTCACCACTTCGTTCCGTATTATTCTAGAATTCGCGATGTAAACAAGCAAAATAGATTAACCGTGTACACATCCCGATGCATTATTTACTTATCTTGATGATCTTCTTACCTAGTGGCATTATCGAAGTGAAGGAGGGCAGCGAGCGCTTTACGAAACTAATTTCCTAATTGGTTAAAGGTGTTCATACATCGAATTTTTGACGACCTTACAATAAATTGGGGATAATATTAATGAATCCCCGAGACAAATTTTGGGCTAATAACATCAGGACGCGCGACAGCTATGCTGCTGCCTGGCTTACCCCTAGAATTTCGAACTGTTTGATTGCGAATTTGACACAACACGCCTCACCCAAGAAAGAAAATTTGTGACAGTTAATTAATTTGAAGCTTCTTCGTTGTTATAGCATTTTCATTGGCTTCGTTTCTCTGTCGCACTTTAAAAATTTTTTGCAAGAGATCTTACAGATGAGGGAAAAAGTTTATTGACATTTGAAAAAAAGATTAAGGTGATTGTTGAAAATTTTTTACTTCCTTTTTACTGAATTTATACCATCAAAGTCAGTAGTTTAAAGTCGCGCAATACCCACAATACAACTAAAGAATAGTTCTAGACGTTTTAAAATTTTGCTAGTCCGATCTGGTTTCAGTCCAGTCCAGTTCCACAATGAAACTTTAAATCGTAACTAGTTTTACGTAAGCAAGAACTACAGATTCAACCCTGGCTTAATAAGTTTTCTGGTTTGCCTTGCGATTTGTTCGATTCTCGGTAAACTCGTTCATTTGTCGTTTCTATAAATTTTAAGATCAACGAAAGCGTCGAAGCAGGAATTTCGCCGGTTTCCGGCCAAAACTCGTCCTCTCGATCCGGTCCTGTTCTCGACCGCTGCGAATCCGGTCCCATCGTAAAATTACACAAATTACCAAGGCGTGCACGATTTACGACGTAAATTTCAATTAAACTAAATTGCCGTATAGAATCGACGCCCGGCCGACACCTAGAAAAGAAACCCACCGCCACCATCATCACCTTATCCTATAAGTCACTTCGGCGATGCGACAACGCACGTGGTGGTTGGTGGTGATCCCGAAGGTCCGGAACTGTGCGGGTCGTCGACCGAACGTTCGGTACGTGCACGCAATAAAAAAGGAGAGCACCAACATAATCTCAGATAACATTATTTCCGCCAGGAGAGTTAACGCGCCGATTTTACCCACATTATGTCTCTCCCGCTTCGCCTTATAACGTTTGCGTGTCTGATAATGATCAGATGCGGTCCGAGGGCGTAAACCGGAAGTGTTAAATAACAATGAACCTGCGCCGCTTCAATTACCGCCCACACATCCGCCGGACCCTCCGACTGTTCGAGGACCTCCCGACGCAACATGCAAGGGCACCAAGCCGCACAGAACAGCAACAGGTGGCTTTGCACCCCTCAACAAAATTTCGGTTGCACAGTTTCAAACCCAATGTGGCAAGACACATCAGCAATTAGAGTTTTGAATAGATGGCACATCCTTCCTATTCATCAACTTTTGGTCCATCAGACTTTCATTTACTACCGAAGCTGAAAGACTAGACGATTTGAATCCTAGGGAAGATGTGTTGTCGCAACAGACATCAGCAATTCTGACTGTCAATCCAGATTGTAGTCCATCAGAGTTTTATTTTTTATTTATTACCGAAGCTCAAAGACTAGACGATTTATAACGGGGGAAAGATATGCTGTCGTAGCGAAATCAGTAATTCCAGTTTCTAATAAATAATACACCTCTTCTCTTCATCAGATTTTAATCCATCAGACTTTCATTTATTTTCAAAGCTCAAAGGCTAGACAATTTGGATCTTGGAAAAAATATGCTGCCGCAGCAGACATCAGCAATTCTGCTTTTTAAGAAATAGCACACCCTTTCAAGTCACCAGATTTTAGCTCATCAGACTTAAATTTTTCAAGAAACGAGAAACATAACCCAACAACAGATGTCTTTTCCCATAACTTCAATATAGCATGTAACAGCAAACACCCGCAATTAGACGGTGGAATAGATACCACATCCTTCTTATTCATCAGCTCTTGGTCCATTAGACTTTTAATTATTTGTGAAGGTCGAAGATTAGATGATTTGGAACCTAAGAAAAGATATGCTGTTGCCTGAAGATAATTTTGCAGCACAGCAGCAATTCTGGCTTTTAATAAATAATACATCTTCTATTTACCAGATTTTAGTCCATCAGACTTCCATTTTTCATAAACCGAGAGGTGTGATTAGCAAATAGCAGCGGACATCAGCAATTAAACTTTTGAATAAATACGACATCCCGACTATTCTTCAGCTTTTGTTCCATAAGACTTTCATGTATTACCAAAGCTCAAAGACTAGACGATTTGGACCCTAGGGAAGATATTATGTTGTCGCAGCAAACATCAGAAATTCTGGTTTTTGATAAATAAAACGCCCGCTCTATTCATCAGATTTTAGTCGAGATTTTAGTTCATCTGACTTTCATTTTTCAAAAACAAGAAACATAACCTAAGAAAAGATGTGCTATCCCATAACTCCAATGCAGCAAGTAGCAGTTGACATTACCAGATAGATTTTTGAATAGATACCATATTCTTCTTATTCACCAAATTTTGATCCATCAGACTTCCATTTATTAGAGTTCGCTGCATTTATCTCACCTCAACACCAAATCGGAACTATAGCATTACAATCATTATTCCAAGTGTACAAAGTCTAAATACTTTTCTGAATTTTCATCCCATATTTTATGGTGATTGTAAGCACCACGAAAGACCTTCATTTGGTCAGATTTTCGCCCGCCTTCGCAAAAGTGAAACCGATCCAAACTCCCAATAGGTGAAATATTCGATTGGAAACCAAGAAAGATCCAAGCAGTAAATAACGAAAACCTTGCGATAAATAGCCAACTGCCTGATTTTCGACTAGAAATCAACATTTCAATTTATTAAACAGCAGGGGACTGAAAGTAAAGCGCTGCGAGCATCTATTTGCTAAATCGTCGAACATCAAGGTCCGACAAACAGTAGAAGTGTGTGAGTGTCCCCGAAGCACCACCAACTGAATTCCAATTAACGACACAAAAAAGGCACCGATCCGACCACTGTGGTACGCACAGTTGTCGTAACGACTCTACAATGAAGAAATCTCCCAAATTTGCTTTAGTTTTAACTTCTAGTGCTTTTCGTCGGAACGATACCATTTATCGATAGCAGTTGCTTCGATACACCTTTTCAACCCTTACGGTAGACCACTAAAGTCCCAAAATCAAAGTTGCCAAAAATGGCCGAGGGTTGCTTCTGGTTGTAGTGGGAAAAAATTTGGCGACCTGACCATGCTGGGTACTAGGTGCGCCAATCTCTAGATAGCTTTTTTGCGGGTGGCTTCTGGACTTGTCGCAAACCGTCTGATGATGATCGCCACATATACGTGGCTGTTTGACCGATAGGATGACGTTACTGTATCCGGGTTTGATGTACCTGGTCCACTGGTAAAAAAAATCCACTAACCGGCTGAAAAATGCGTGATGCCGCAACACCAGGGCCCGTCTGATACTTTTACGATCTATCCAAGTTTCCAACCGTAGATAGTAGATAATTTGCTTCTTATGTAGTAGGTATAATACGCAACTTATATAGGTACGTTGCTGTAAGAATGGAAGCGAGTCGATTAATCAGTTTCGGAATTATTACCCACATTTACACATAACAACCTGATCGAGGATTACGTCCGAATAACACGACGCTCTGGCCGAATAAATTTTCATCTAATCATAACTTATCGGGTTATCAAAACGTCAACTTAATTAATTTTGACTGTTGAGAATGAATAGTGAAAGGAGAACGGTCGCGCATATTAAAATTGGCAATGGGCCATACGGACTTAATCAGGCCCTGGCAGACGCTTAATTTGAAGATCGTTAACCGAAAGCACGATTTCAATTCTCCTCCACGTTATAAGTGCGTTGGCAATTAACGTGGAGGTAGTTGGTTGGTAACGCTGCCAAAATTTAATTCTATACGTCAGGGTTCCCAAAACTAATTTTTACTTAAAGATTGGCAACACTGTAAAAATTGATTTTCACTCGTGGAGGTTGGCAATGCTATGAAACTCATTGTTGTTTGTAGGGGTTGACAACCCTGCGAAAGTTGAAGAATGACAACGCAAAGGTTGGCAACACTACAGAAACTGATTTGTAACGATTGATAGTGCTGCGGAAGTTGAAGGGTTGGTAACGCTGCCAACGTTGATTTCTCCTTGTAAAGGTTGGCAATCCTGAGGGATTGGCGAATTTTAAAAATTAGTTTCGCGATCTCCTGGAATCGAGGTTGCGGAATTTTTTCATTATTCAAATCTGCCATCAACGTCACTAATGAATTGACAAGGATGTAACAAAAAAAAAATTGAAGAGAAAAAAAATTTGGAGGCAACCTCTTCAACGTCGACGATGTTCACGTTTTTGTGTGCATCGACGATAAATTAGTGTCTAATTTGAATTTTTAGTAGAACTCCCGGATCATAAACGACATCGTGTAGCTGTTGCCAACCTTTTAAATGAAATCATTAATTAATTTATTGCTAATCCGTTGGAATTCCTGCATTAAATAAGGATGGGGAAAAAGGTCCGACGACGGATTTAGCGATGCCAAAGAAATACTTTTCCATTTAAATTAATCGACCTTGCACAACAAAGATGCTTCGGAATATAAAGTATTGAGTATAGACATATAGATATTAGCCAATAGCAGGTACTGTTAGATTTGTTCTCTTACCCTCTTTAGGTAGTTGGTATTTCCGGGGGTAGTTATGTGCCTGCGGGGATTTTGAGTTAAGACGATTAATCTATGCCACTAACAGTTGTCAAAAGAACTGTCATCAAGTTTTTACAGAACTTTTTACTTTAATATTGAGATGATTCTCGATCTGCCCTTCAGTAGATGTCACCGTTTCTCCACTTATGTCTGAGATTTTTGATGTTTAAGACAGATCGATGTTATCGACACAGATTCTAGGATTGATGTGTTGACTGTAAATTTGGAGACCTTCAGAGTTTTGGAAAGTTTGATGCAGTTGTTGACTTCCTGTCTACTGTGACGGAAACAGTTCGTCCAAAACAAATGCCGTGAGTCACCTACTTATCATGTAACGGCTGGTGTACCACAGAGATCCAATTTTGGACCTCTGCTGTTTCCAATATTTGCTAATAATCTCCCACATGTTGCCTCTTTAACCCAAAACTTGTTTTTGCAAATAATATCCAAATCTTTACTAGTAGAGAGTTGGGTCTAGGCTATAGCCGTTTGCAGTCTGACCTCACGTCAGAAGGGTTTGGTTCTAACAAAGTTATGATTTTTTGTGAAATGAAGTACATAGCTACAGTTTTTCCAAAATAAATGCCACCAGTCAATGGAGCGGAGGGCACACCACAGGCGTCTAACTTGGAATCTCTACTGTTTCTACTATTCTGTTATTCTGATTTTTTCCAAAATGTGTTCTGGCACATTACATGAGAATCTCGGTCGTTACAAAGTCGGACCTAGACTGTAGTCGTTTTATGGCTTTCAGGCCATAAGTGTTTGGTGCGGTCCGATAAACGCAAAGTAATGATCTTTTCTAAAAGGAAGCACTTCGACCACTTTACTTATATAAATAAATAATGTACATGTTCGCCTACCACAAGTGTCTAATTTGGGGTCTCCGCTCTTTCTACTGTTTGGTAACGATTTTCCAGATTTTTTTACAAACAAAATATGTTGCAAAATATTTGAACTGATACTTAACCTTATAGGTGTCTATGTAGAGTACCGGTCTGCTAGGATCCCTACTAACATATCTTTGGTAACTTCTGGTCAGTTCTACAGTAATTCCTCAGTAATGTGTAGTTGGCTCATTCTTGGTCTTATTGCCAAGGGATCACCAAGGAATCTTGCAAGTCGGCCTGGGTTCCACAAACCCTCTGCCGGTGCCTATGATCTCTTGGTGTTGTCTTCTCTTCCACTCCACTGCTGCAAAGTTGTGGTTGAACTCTTGCAACCTTTAAGAAAGAAACTATCGCTTCTATCTAGCGAGCTTTAGGAGCCTTCGTAGTAATCTCAAATTATATGAATTTTTCTACTGCTACAATTCTTATGCATGGATTTCTATCCGACAGTTGTTTTAAACACTGCTTACATACTATCCAGGTTCAGGCATAAATTTCTTTCTCATTAGTCTCCCAAAATTCCTGTTTACTTCCGTTTCAAAATAGAAGAAACGCCTGCCTCTATGCTACTGACATTCTTAATTCATTAGCACCCTAACCTTGAAGATGTTGTGCTATGAAGTCAGAGAAGCTTGGTACTATTCTCTTTTGAAAAGTAGTACCTACTCATTGTTTAAAATTGTCTGGTTCTTGCGCTAATAGTATAAGCAACAATTGCCTATCTAGACGTGGTAAGATCAACTATAGCAGTGATTCTAGCATTGACCGGTACTTATGTTTCGCAGAAATAGTACTATTTGACAATTTTAATTCTATTCTTATCTTGACGATTTTGTGCTAGAAAAGTCGATACCACTTTTTTGACGAGTAGTACTCGTTGGTGTTTAACATCAACTGGAACTTCTGCTGTGAAGAGGCGTGTTTCAATGATACTTGACATTTTTAATTCAATGTGATAAGTATATCACATGTGTATCTCTATCCTAAAGATTTGGTGATATTAGGCTAGGAAAGCACTGCCTTTCGTAAAATGGTACTCCTCGTTAAATTCACCATTAGTTGAACTACTTACTAGATACTGTCTGTGTCTGATGGAAGACTGTGATAGTACTTTTCGCACTAAGTGGTCTGTTTTGCAATGTCTAGAGGTTTCCAAAAATTCAGGTGAAACCAAAACGAGGAATTGTTCTTTAACCAAATTGCAGTAATTGGAGGTATTGTAACGATCTGGGAGGGAGAGTAGGTGCTTCCTAGTTGCTTTGCGGTGCGCCACTCCAATTTTTCGTCCATCGTCCGATACAATGGCGACTATTACGTTATCGCTCGATTTCGCGCTGAAAAGAATGAGAAGGGCTTGGTCGAGCTGTGCCTTTGCGCCTTGTTATTGTTTCCCAGATAGTAATTCGTTCCGTGAAAGTCGGTGTCGTCCTCCTCCTACCACGTTATATAGGTTCGGCCACGTTTAAGGTTAACTCATCTCCGAACCGCCGCTATTGTTAATCCGGTATTCTTGAAATGTCATCGGCTCGTCGCTTCTAACCTTAAAATTATTCATAAAGGTAAAAGTTGTAAAGATGCACTGACTGCCACCTCACGGTTTACCAATAAGGTCGCGGCCCAGATAAAAATATCCATCACCATCATTCGATCTCCTCGCAATAATTTTCGAAAAAAAAAAAGAAAACGTTACCTGCCTGGTGGTTGTCGTCAAGTTACGTCAGAAGCGGGACGATTGTAATCGCACACAAAACTGCTTGCTTTAACGTTGTTTGCCTTTATTGTGCCAACACGAAGGACAAACAAATCGCATCGATGATGCAAAAAAGTGTCGCTTATTGTGGCGTTGTCACGATGAATTTGTTACCGTTTTGTTATGTTAAGGATTATTCGATTGCTACCTGCGTAGAATCGATCTCTGGCAATGTTATGCTAATGGTCGACGACGTAAATCATTTTTTTTGATCACTCGATTCCACACCCAAAACACTACAAATTAACCACATACACTCCGTAATTCAGTTGCTGATTAAACGATTGTTGGCCTTATCGTCACCAGGAAACGCGACTTCCGACGTTCTAGAAACGTCACTGGTGTTCGTTGCACTTTGCTGCATCGGACTGCAACAAGGCAATAAAACGAGCCGACAAGCGAAACGGGACATTCGTCAATGCGATGCTCATTTAACCCAGTTTATTGGGCTTATCTTCGCGGACGACCAGACCTCGATAACGTCCGGACGACTTGTTGCGCGACTAAATCACAACTTCTTCCTAGAAATTGGTCGCTGCAACAACTTAATTTCGCCTCGAAATTACGATAACGTAAAGTTCCCGAGGACAACCATCACCCATTTTTACATTATAACATGATAGTGCCCTTCTTAACTTTCCTCTGATAACAATAAGACAACTTCCGGTTCATCCCTTTCGTTAAAATGAGGTTAGGTTTCATTATTATTTTTCTATAAACAATTACCGTCAAAGACCACTCTCAATAGGAGAGCACCGTTGCTGGTAACTATATTATTAAAGCTGTTAATACCCTTTAGCTAGCACCCCGATGTTTGGAGAGCGAAAAATCTAAATTAGGCGGCAGCATAACTGCCGTGGGTCATAACGGGCAGAGAGCGAAAGCCGATATATCATCGTGAGGTGTGCAAAAAGGCTCGAAACAAGAGGAACGATCGGGTGCAAAAGGCGTTTAGGTTGCAAAGGAAACGAGCCCGACAAGAAACGTCAAATTTCTTAATGTCAAGTTTAATAATTGTCAATTGGCCGTCACGATCATTGTATTGGGCAGTGAAGTTCAAGTGAGGTTAGTTTCCTTTATTATTATTCTTCAATAAAACAATCATCGTCAAAGAAAAATTCAAGGATAAGCTTGATAGGTGGAAGTTCGCGAGGACATCCATCATCACTTGGTGCAATCGAAATTGTTCGTGGTCCGTTTTCGTCACTTGTAACTCGATAAATCAGAAAAATCGGCTGGAAATGGCAACACTCCTTGCGCTATAAATTAATTTACGGGTCCATGAATGAAGTTTTACGAGTGCGAGATGACGAAACGAAGATTTCTTCTCACACTCTCCTATCAAAATGACGAAATCGTCTTTGGGCGCCTGTTGAAAAAAGTGTCGTGGGGTCTGATCGAACAGGTCGACGCGTCGTAGGCGTCGCCGCCCAACCTAGAAACCGTCGTCGTCGCTCTCCCCAACTGTTTCTCACACGGATCATGTCCTTACCCAACACGTTACGAATTTCTGGTAGACCTCGTCACTCTTGCATGTTGTTTCTTTTTTTTTTTTGCTCTCTACTCTATCGTGTCTAAGCTGTAACGATCCGGATCCTCTCAAATTATCGGCACTTAAACGAGTTTTTAAAAATGCCCCAAAGCGACGTTCACACGTTTATCAACCGGACACGCCTGCGAGCACGATCCGCAACCTCCACGTTCACGTTAGACCAACTTGACGAACGTCCAGCAAAATTTAAAAAAATATACCAAATATTTCTAAACGAAGCAAATAACAACTGAAGGACTGGCAGAAATTTGAAAATAAAAAAAGCAACAGAAGCTGAAGAATAAGGAAAAATTTGTGGTGACACAGATTTGCGGTCTAGATGTTGAAATTCTGCCAAGGTTCTGGGAGCTTCTGGACCCGGATGCTGATCCGAGTTTCGTCTACCATCCGATATCTCGGCAGTGGTTCCTCCTCGTAACGTAGGTGCTGCGTGGGATGATCAACATAAATATGTTCAGGTGTTTGCGGCCGTAAATCTCATCGTTTTTCAGAAGATTATTTATCATCACGACGACGACTCATTTTTTATTAGCATCTCGCTAGGACCGTTGCGTAACGCGAAAAACTGTTTTTACCATCAAATCCGCTTACTTTTACACCCGATTTACATAACGGCAATTGCGAAACGTCATTGCCGCCGTTTCGATGGATCGTTTCTTGTTCTTCGTGGATGTCAGGCGGTGGTTGAGAAAAGTTTTTTTTTTAACAAAAATCAAATTGGGAAGCAGCGGCCCGTTTAGCCTCTGAGTAAATTTAAAAATCGACTTTTATTGCAGGTCCGCAACGAAATTAGTAAAACACATGTCCCAGCCTATAAAGAGGCAATAACAATTAATTTTAAGGTGGTATTATGGGCAATAAAACACCGAACGACTGTGTTAATTTTACGATGGGCATTTCGTAACAATTGTAAAAACATCCATTTAACTCCGGTGCGTTTTGCAATAAGGAACGGGATCGAAGAGGAACCGGCGACGAACAACCTCGGGACCAGGGTGGAGCTTTGCGGGCCGCCGCCGGCGCAGGGTGCAGCTTCTATTATTATAATGTGCCGTCGTACGTTTTATGGCGTCACTTCGCCGAGTTATGACGTGACCACGCCTTGCAAGGAAAGTAAAAAATGTTGGTTGACTGCTGCTGCTGAGGAGATGACACTCGGTCGCCTTGAGAGAGCGCCATAACTAGTCACAAGGTATTGTTGCGTATGACACGATTAGGAGGCGAGTTGGAACGGACGAATTCCACGGGGACACCACCTAAGCGGTCTGCCTTGGCCATTTAACTACACAAATTGGATAATGATCCCGTATCCTCAACGCGGCTGCCGCCGTTCGGTGCATGGGAGCAGAAGCAGAACCGGACCAGCTCCTTTGAAACGCCGCATCCACAAGTTTTACAAAACTGATGCTTATCGAGAAATTTAGACTCACCTATACCTATAAACTGATGTTTACAACTTGTTTTACAACGTACAGGTATGACCTGATGGAATGGACTATAGCTTTAATTTAAATAATTTTATATAACAAAACTGAGTAGGAAGGAAGAAAGTGAAAAATAAATAACTATGAGAGATGGATCGTTCACAAACGTTCAATCAGTTGGTGATCAGAAAGATTTAGATCTGTACGATCTTATTGAAGAAATCATCTCGAAGATTCACTACAAAAACTCGATGTTTCGAATTGCTTGGTTGCAGAAATTTGAAAAACATAAGAAAATTGATCAACGAAGTAAAAACAGAAAGATATCTAGTATTTTGGTTTCAGCGCCATGAGAGGCAGAAAAGAGGCAGATAAATAAGTGTGATAACAAGAAACTGTAATTTAAAAAATTTGAGCAAAATGTTGAATAGAGAAATCCAACCTTTTTCCTTTATTAATGTATTTTTTACTTTAAGTGCTTACTTTTTCGGAAGTACCTGCCATAATTTTATTCTGTCACGCATCACATAGAAAGAATGTTTGATGTAAGTTCGACACATAAAAGAGAAATTGCTGCCAAGATTGCACATAATTGCGTGCACTAAAAATTAGGTGTCGTTGCATCAATCATACTCCACAACTCCTAGAACAGCTAATTTTCTCGTTACCTTCATTACAGCGAGCGATGTGCATCATTACCAATTATTATCATTAATATACCTCCTTTCCCACTTGTTGCGCAAGAATCTACGAGCGTCAAAAAACTCTTCTTTTCAACTCAAACCACGCGATTACAGTCTCTTCTCTAATTGTCTGGTCGGAAAGAAAGGTGAAATGCGGTACCTGTCGTCGGTACCCTTAGGGCATCCGAGCGCTTACCGGTCAATGGTGCGTTCATTTTTATAAATAAATCCCTCGAAATTATGTATTCAAATTGCAAATGCGCGCCTGGATTGGCCGGCCTCTATTGAGAAACCGTCCGTTTTATATTCAAAGTAAATACGCGAATTGCAAAACAGCCTTAAGGCGTTACCACGACGGCGAAAAAAAAAATTCAGCAGCGACGGTAATGCCGGCGAGATATGAAAGCGAAACAACTACTTACTACACAGAGTGTCCGAGCGCAACGAGAGAAGTTCTCACGGTTCAGATGAATTCGAACCAAATTTATAAACGCATTAGAAAGTGCTCGCAGTGCAAGTTACAATGTCTTCGGTTACGTGGATGCAAGCTTTATTGATGTATAAACTGCTACTCTACATATATTCTAATGTTGTGTCCCGTTCGGGCCGTACGCAATCGGTTCTAGAACCAAATACAGCTAGCAATTATGCTGTTTACAGTCCACCGCGTTCGCCATACCCGAGCTCTAGGGAGATTTATCACAGCGCCATCTACGGACCAGAAGAGCGTCACCCGAACCCCGCACAACACAATACCGATAACCCATTTCTGCCAACTACTGCCGATCCCTTCCTTCCATCCTCATTTCTTATCTCTTGTTCTGCGCTTCCCTAGGCCTTCTGAGTACTGTTGAGGAGTATCTATGAGTTAGGTAATGGTTCCAGTCTAATAAATAAAAACTTAATCTATCTTTCCAAAACTCTTCAACGTTATAAGTTTGATTTCATGCTGTCAGTGCCAACAGAATAAGGATTGGAACAATGTTTTGGTGCAAATGTTCTGTTTACTTGCAGCTTCTTCAGTTTCAGACATTTAGTTTTGGACTTATGGTGTAAATTGATAGAATAAATTATATTAGAAGGATTTGGATGTAGAAAGTTCCAATTTTCCACATTTTCAGAGCTTTTTAACGACTTAACGCTACATAACCTCAAATGTTCAAAATGGGGCTACAACCAAAATGTCTTGATAATTAATTAAATATGCAGTAACTTCTTGACCAAACGTAAGAAATTCGAAACCGAATCGAGCAGTTTATGCCATTTTTCTATGTTCTTATGGTCAAAAGCGTCTCTACTATCGGAATTGTTGAAATGTTGTGATTAATATGAGTTACTACGATATTTTCATGATATAAAGCCAAAACGCTTGAGTTGCTCAAAACTACATACATAACGAATGTTTAGAAGTTTTGAGTGACATAACCTCAAATGTTCAAATTGGAACCGTAACAAGACTTTCTTTGTAATTAAATAGACAGACGCGCGTTGAGCAATTGTAAGAAATTTGGAACCAAGTCGAAAAGTTTAAGGCGTTATTCGGCGTTCTAAAGTCCTGAAGTCTTCCTTGTTGTTGGAATTACTCAAATAGGTATAAAGGAAAAAGTAGTAAACCGCAAATTATCCGACATAACCTCAAATGTTCAAATTAAACCGTTTTACGTTAGTAAGGATTGAGGCAAAGTGGTTCTGCAAATTATCCGACATAACCTCAAATGTTCAAATTGGGTCTGTAACAAACTTTTTTTTGTAATTAAACACGCAGTTGCGTTTTGAGCAAACGTAAGAAATTCGAAATTAAAGCGAACAGTTCAAGGCGTTTTTCGACGTTGCAAAGTTCTCAAGTCTCCCCTTGTTGTAGGGATTGAGACAAAGTTGTAGTCCAAATGTACTGTTTTTTTACAGTTTCTTCGATTTCATGCATCCAGTTTCAAAATTTACGACCTGCAGCTTTAAATCGACGAAATAAATTACATCAGAATGCTGTACTAACTGGTTGATGGCTCAAACGAAAAGTTAAAGAGCGTCTTTAATCCTTAATCTGCCCATATTAAGCGTTGTAAACATGACAAAATTACGTCGCCATATGGAATAACCGTAATTTAAAAAAATGTCATAAAGACTCACAATGCCTTTTGAGAGAAGAACTTGGTTAATTTTATTGACCAATGAACGTCTTGATTTCACTTGAAACGGTCATGTTCTCAGTGCTATACCGTTGTTTATGCGCAACAAAAAATTAATAATTACAACGCGGGCCGGATTACGTCGAAATTATTGGAATTTTCGACCACTCAACCCGAGGCTTATGTGGTGATTGCCAGATAAACGCTTCTTTTTATTACAACAAAAACGAGCCGCACACACCTCTTTCCAATGCACTCTACCAAAGACTACCATATACAAAAAGTAATTTCCTAGACTTTAGTTAATTATAATTTAATTAGGACATCAATTAGGCTACAAGCCAAGTAGCTGCAATTAAGTCAACTTTTTTGCTAATTAGCAATTTTTTGCACAACAATATCGGAAATGAATGAAATTTTTAAGAAAAACAATTATGTTCAGCTTCGTTAAGCTCCTAGATGCCTGGTATTAAATAAACGTCATAATAAATGATGATGAGGGAGTTTGTGCACATTTTACGCACGCCACTACTTTCGTCACGTTTTTCGTTACATTGCTCGATCGGAATCGCGCCTACTGATTGCGATTTTAATAGGTTCCTATTTGCCCAAAACTGCAAGTTGCAATTCCTCTCAGAGAGAAGAAAATTGTTTATGTATTGGGGCAAGTTACTTGATTGAAATGCCCCAACGAGATTTTCTTATGCTCGAACATTAATTATTTTTTAATTGCCATACCTTGAGAGACCTTTCACAGTTCCTCGATTTGCCGCGAATAATCAGAGCAAACCTTGAATTCGAGATAATCAAATTTGTGTCGACGAAATCAATCACTCTCGTTTTTTTTTTCTTTCTTTTTTTCTTCAATGCGCATGTATGTCGATATTATTTCCCTGGCTATTATGCAAAAACGCTTTTAAGTCGGGCGAACGAAAGAAAAACAAATCAGCGGCGTAATTCCACAATTAATCAATTTGCAAGCAATTCGCATGACGGCCCCCGGCACCGGTCAAACCACGACATTAGATACAGCTTAAGTTAAATAGGTAGTGGAGATCTTGACAGATAAGTAATATAGGATGAGTGCTGCGACCACAAAGTAACTGTGATCATGCCGATGATGATGACGTTGAATATCGAAATTACGCTAGATCGAGGATGCAAATTGAAGATTGTGGATTCGGACTCGGCACGGGGTCCGTTATTGCTTATTTCGTCAAATCGTCAAGAGGTTTTCGGAAAATTTACAACCGAAACGGTGCTGGTTTTATTGCGGCGATAAAATTGCAGGTGGTAACCCTAACGATGACCCGGCGCCTCCGCCACTTCCTTCTTCGAACCTGATTTCGGCGGTTATACGGTTTTAATTGATGCCAAACGATCGAACGAGAAAGAGACGACGACGACGACCAAGCCGCGTTAATGCGATCGTGACGGCTTTAAGGGACGATACTAAATTACGTTGACATTACCGAAAAGCAACTTTCTACACCCAATTTAATTATGACGATTGACCGATAACGTGAATTCAACACTTTTTCTCATAACATTGCTTTCAAATTTCTCTGCGCATTTCCCCACCAATTCAAGAGTAGATCCAATAGGTTCACGTGAATTTGAGTGGATTTCTTTTCTTTTTGGAAGTTTCAAACAACATAACCTCAAATGTTCAAAATAGAACTGCAACTAAAATTTTTTCGTTATTAGGCAAGAGGTGAGTCTCTGAATGAATATAAAAATTTTCAAAAAGAATGAGAAAATTTAACCCATTATTCAACACTTCAAAAGTGTTTCATGTTGTCGGAACTGTTCACATGTTGTAACTTCTATTATCTATAAATTTTGCGAGTCTCGATATTTTCAAGAATGAAAATATCTTCGTAATTGGACAGGACAGTAACTTTTTAAGCAATCGTAGAAAGTCAAAACCAATTAAAACAGCCATTATTAGACGTCCTGAAGTCCAAAACTCTTCTTGTCGAAATTGGTAGTATTATTATAAGTTATAATTAGTCATCTATTTTGATATTTTCATATAATAAGAAAACGTTTGAGTGATTAAAATCTCGCATTAACTGATTTTTGTTGATTCTGAATGACATAACCTCAAATGTTCAAAATGAATATGCAACTAAAATTGATTTGCTATTGGACAAAATATGCCTCAATAAATACATCCAAGGATTTTGAAAACGAATGGACCTTGTTGAACCTCTCCTTGGACCATAATCTGATGTTTCCTGGCCCAGGAAGGGTTTCTTCATTCCTACAGCACCATTAGTACTTCTGTCATGGTCTAAGTCAATCGTACTACTTTCACAAAAGACAGTAGCCAAACATTTCCGCAGAAAAATGCAATGTAACACATTGTAGTTCAGAAGTGCCTAGCGTACTTCGAACTGCTCAAATTCTGTTATTACCACAAATTATAATTTCGCTAATGATAATGCTTTTGCATTTGAACTCTACAAAACGCTTAAGTAACTGAAATATGACCTTATCACATTTTTGAAGGTCGTGAACGACATAACCTTAAATGTTAAAATTGAAACTATAATAAAAAAAAAATCGCAATTGAACAGGGATTTGCGTTCTGAACAATTGTACGAAATTTTAAACTAAATCAAGCATTGCAAGCTACTAGTCAACGTTCCTAAGTCCAAGACTATCCCTTGTAGTTGGAACTGCTCAAATTATGTAATTACTAAAAATTATTAAGTACGTTCCTTATCTTAGTATTTTTACTTATGAAAACCACAAAACGTTTGATAAACTCAAATTTTATCTCCTTTTTGGAGGTGTTGAAGAACATAACCTCAAATGTTTAAATTGGAACTGTAAGAAAAATTTCTTCGTAATTGAATAGACGGTCGCATTCTGAGTAAATGTAAATGTAACATGGCAAATATTTCTTCGCTATCAGAATAAAATTAGCCATCTGATCAAGTGTAAAAGCTTTAAAGTAGTAAAACGTTTGAGTGACCCAAATTTTATATTAACGAATTTTTAAAGGTTTCAAACAACATAACCTCAAATGTTCAAAATCCAATTGTAACTAAAATTTATTCGTTATTAGACAGAAAGGAAGTTGGTAAGTAAATGTAAAAATTTTGAAGCCGCTCAGTTCAGTAGTCTTTTCAGTGAGATTACCTCAAATGTTCAAAATGGAACTACAACGAAAATTTCTTCGCTTAGATTCGAAGTAAGTGTGTGACTATTAATAAGCTTTTGCATCTTAACGGACTATCCTTCTTCAAAATCCTTCTCCTGCATTATTTTATTTTTTCCTTCTATTGACCAAACACGTTCGTGGACGCTAAAAGAACGATGGGAACATCTTTCGCTATCTGCGAAGGAGGCAAACCTAGCCACGAACCTGCCGATAAATTACGAAAACGCTCTCAACACAACCCAAGTCCGGTACGTCCACCTTTCTTTGTTGCCGGTCGAAAATGATAAACCACCTGTAATCCGAACTACTTGAACCGACACTAACAATAAATCACTAACGTCAAGAAAATTAAAACCGAATGATTTATTTGCACGCGCCTTTCGATTTCGTTACGATGCTTGCGCACGTTTTTTCCCGCGCCGATCCAAAATACAAAACAACAACAAATAGAAATGGAGAAAGAACGAGAAGATGAACCCTCCACACGAAAAAAAGCATCATCACCATAACTTTAATAGTAAGAAGCGAAGCACCGGAACGAATCTGATAGATAGGTTGTTGGCAATTGAAACGCCTTTGACAGTTGTTAATTTTTCCGACCGTTAATTACCGTTTCGATGTAGGTTAAGGCTCAGGCGGCAGATTGTGTGATGTACGCGCACTTTCGTTGACGGCTATCCTATGATTTATAGGCGGCGAATAGGCCTCGAACATTGAAAATTACAATCGGATCGCTTGTAATTAGCGAATCGCTAGCCGCAAAACGACACCTCCAAGTGATTCAATAGCTTCAACCTCTGCCGAGAATATATCTTCGGTTTACTGATGTTAAAAACTATCTCTTTCTCTCTCTTGTAGATAGAGGTTCAAATCAATTAATGTGCGGAAAGTTCCGAGATATTTGTGTAGTTTTCCCAGAATCTGATGTACATATCAAAATTAGGCTAGGCCCCAATACCGAGCGCTGAGGGACGCCGTAGGGAAAAACCCGCCAGATCCCGTAAAAAATTATTGGAGAGAACTTTGCGCAATTTTAATAATTTCTGATTGCAATGACGTAAATCGTTGGTAAAATCGCGGATTACCAATAATTTTTGTAAATCGAAGCTCTTACGTGGACATGCAAATTAAATTCGGCAAATTATTCTTGAAACGACTTTCCACTTTTGGCATCAACTCCGTTGCGGTCTTTAAAAACCACCATCGATTATGTCGTTTTTATCGAATTCATCGATTGCGGTACGGGTGGCCGACGTAATTACTGAAAAATTGTCGAACGACAGGTTGCGACATTCGAAAAACGGGAACATCGCGATGACCCCTGACAACAACCACAACAACAACACACGACGAGAAAAGAAGCTATTCTATAAATTCTAACAAAACTATTAAAACGTTGTCGTCGTCGTCGTCGTTGTTGTTGGTTGATGACATCGATCGACTGTGACTGTGGGTTCAGCATATCGAATTAGATTCATAAAGTTCTGCGGTGCTTTAAGGAAGTCCTCGGTGGCTTACCTTAAGTGGTGCAATTGTATTGCGAGTTAATGGTTATTGATTTAAAAGTAAAATAAGTTGAATGTTTGTACTGTTAGTATAAGTGCGGCGTGTGCTTGACCCCTCAACGGCCAGAGCCAGAACGAAAATAAGGCCTGCTTCACACATGCGACACAACCAAAAACTCGCCCTAAGAATTTTTCTTTATTCACAACCAAGTCTTCATAATTGGACAAACAGTAGCTCTATAAGCAGGAAATTAAGAACTGAACCATGCAGTTAATGCCATTATTGAATGTTTTGAAATTTAGAAGTGTCCTGTTACTAGAATTGCACAAATTCTGTGATTACCACAAATTATTACAAGTATATTATCTAGTATTTTTACATATCAAAGTAACAAAACGATTGAGTAGCTCTGAGTTTACATTGAAGCATTTTTGGAGGTTTCGAACAACATAACCTCAAATGTTCAAATTAGAGGTACAACAAAATTTTTTTCATAATTATACAGGCAGCAGTATTATGAGCAAATGTAAGAAATTAGGAACCGAATCGAGCAGTTCTTGCCATAATTAGACGTTCCTAAGTCGAGAAGTTCCCTGTTCTTTCATCTTCATTTTGATTGTTCTTCCAGGCAAAGTTACCGGTTCAACTTACTGCTACGTAGTTGTTCATTGGTACAAAACCTTCTAGTTTCATAATAATTAGGTGGGTTACTGCTATTGTGGGATTCAGTTCAAATTTTGTGACTCCAATCAAAAACTTTCTAGGACGTTGAAACCTCACACTGAGAAGACTCTTATTGTGCCCATTCTGTTTCTTTGCAACGAAATCAATAAAAGTCTCTCCACGTGTTTTTCAATGGTTGGCAGTTCTGTAATGATTAGTGAGGTGATTTCGTTTCACACTTCAATACTGATGCGCGCTTGATTAGGTACGCTTCTCAGCTTGATTGACTAACGTTAAATTACCATAGTAAGTACGTGTTCTTAGAATAATTTACCCAATTTTGTCAACATTTTTTTATAACAGTCATAATAAGCGAACGGATTTGCTCCAACGTTTCGCTCCAGTCTAGACTGAACGCTCGAGTTGTGATATTTTTTTCCTGTTTAAGCATTCAATGAGATTACAAGAAGGTTGTTGCCACCTCGTTAAAGATGAAATGGTTGAAAATTAATTACGTTTATCTGCTACTAGTTTGCTACATGTTTACGGTTAATAACAAAGTAATGAACGCCGCTGGTAGTTCTGTACCGAACAGGTAGAATTTTTTCTAACTATTATTACTCAGTTTTTGGTAGTACTTTTTAGTTCCGTGCTGACAAAACCAAGTTCTAGTTGACAAAAGTCTGTGCGTCAGTACTCTCAATTGGACTTGATCTCCACTGTTCTATATTAATGATTCAATCAAAGGGCTTGGTTGAACTTTTTACCTCTAAATTGGTACTTCTGAGCGCTAATTCCAAACTTGGTTCAAATTGTAACAACGAAACTTTAAAAAGTACGGAATACAGCAACCAACAACATCTGGGTTAAAGACCCAAAAAGAACTTGTTTGGGGAGTACTTAAAAATCTCTATTAACTGGTCCAAAAACTGTTGTTGAAATATTGATGGCTTCACCTAATATTTTCAATTTTTCGACAATAAAATTTGCGTTACAGAATTTTCTTCCAGGATTCTTTCACTATTCGGTACTATTTTGGTACTTGCGAAGGTAGATTCAAGCAATGGTTTCGAAAGTTTCTACCTGTTCTACTTTAAAACGTCTACTTAACCGGTTTAATAATAAGTACCAAAGACTAGATTACTGAAGTTTTGCATTTCTTAGGCATCAACGATTTGATAAAAGTTCCTGGATCAATTTTCTTTTTCTACTTTCACCATTACTACTTAGAACTTTTCACTGTTGATTCTATTGTCGATCTAATTTGAAAATCCTTTCTAGTTAGACCCGACCATACCCATAAATGAAAGACCTTCTTCGTTAAAGGCTCTTTAGAATAGTACCAATGAGTCAGTGACAAAGTTACAGTTGCAATTTATCCCTTAAACTATTTTTTTAAACTTTAAAATTTGTGTTGATTCTTCTCCTGGTACTACTTAGGTACTTTCTAATACTGTTGTTTCATAAAGGTATATAGTTTAGCAATATCCACGCTTCAGTACTGCTCTGATCCCTACAACAATCATTTAATTGTTGGAGTACTGATTTTAACACCTTCGCCTCAATCCATTGAGGCACTCAACACTGAAAAACATGTTTAAACTAGCTGTTCTTCAAATATCTTCATTGCAGAATTAGGAAAAGTTCTTTATAGCATCAGTACCAAATGGTTCAACATCCACTGTCAAATTATTATTTATATTCTGTCCCGTTATAATTATTTATTATAAACTTTTAGTTAGGTAGTACGACCAAACTATTAATTGTCGAATTCCCATCAATCTCTTCTTTCAACCTTTTTAAAATATGTTTTATATTTTCTTATCGATTTGTTTTCTTTAAGATGGTGCTTCTGATTGATGATAAGACTACCTAGAACTTATTCTTCAAGACACAAAAACTGTGCGTTACTGCACGGTCATCAGTCTCTTCGCTAAAGTATTTAGAAGTGTTGATAAGAATAGTAGGTACCTCTAAGTCAGCACTTGCATCTAGTTCCAACAGCCACTGTTAGATGGTTAAATTTTTGGTTTTTACACCATTACTACTAATGTTTCTTTTTCTAGAAGTCAAAGTGTCAAATTTTTCATATATTACCTTTAGAGATAGTACTTTTAATTGCTAATCCTACATCTAGATTGAAAGTAACATTGAGTCCTAGTCTCAAAAAGAAAAAACTTTACCTGACCGTGCAATCATCAATTTATTGAAAGATTGAAAAGAACTTTATTGAAATAGTACTACTGCATCGGTACTTTACTGTTTAATAGTTACAATATTAGTATTGACACTACTGTCATAACCAATGGCTTTTTTGCGAAAGACAATTGGTGTTGCTAATTTTTTCCCGTCAATCTCGAAGGTTCATCGTTGGTGGGTACTTCTGACGTAGTATATCCCAGCGCTTTGGTACTGTCAACCGGTCCTGAACCATTGTTAATAAAGGTTGCAATTTCGGCAACCATCCCAAGCAGAATAAGAAACGTCGTCGAGACAAATTGGCGCTTTTTTGAGATGCGTCACGAGATACGATCTGCAAAAACCATTACTTTCTGCTTGGTAGCAATGGTGAGATGCACGTTCCTCTGACTCATACCTTAATTCCGACTATTGTTAAAGTCGAGATAAATCGCAGCCATTATAATAAAACTGCGCTACCGTATTAAGAAAAAAAGGAAGGAACAAACGCGACAACCAGAAGTTGTTGGACGCCTCCAACTCACATAATTATCAATTGTTACGACTTTGAACTCGCCACTGATACCGTTTGACCCTCCAGCTGGCGAAACTTCCGCCTTTACGAAATCGCGCTTGACCCTCGTCGATACGTTTGTTAATAACGTTGCGGATAGAAGCAGGGAAAAACGCACCGGCGAGTTGGTAATTAGCCTTCTCTCCTTTCTAACTCTGATTACAAACGTCGATGATCAGAAACGGGAAAGGAGACGTAACGAACTGAAAATAAAAGAGTAATCGTATAGAGGCGTTTCGATCTTTCACTTCTCCACCAGGTAAATCCATTAATTTATTGTACGAACGAAATGGTACATTAAAATATGTTACCGATTATAAAACGTCTGCACGGCGTGAATGTTGTTGATTTGCATTCGCAATTTTGGTCGATCACGATTTCTAATTCACCTCTTTGTCTTTTTCCCAGGACGAATGTCGTTCCGACATCAACCGGTGGATTGGGGCTCCCAGGCCGGGGGTTCCCTCCTCGCCCACAGCGCCGGAGGTGAGTTGCTTAGGTACCATTCCTTTAGCTCCGCGACGACCATTAGGTCTCATCATCATTTAGAGTTAAAACTATCGTCACCAAAATTGGAACCCTCACTCATGGCCTCTTCGTTGAGAACCAAAACTATCGTCACCAAAATTAAATCTTCACTAATGACCATTAGGCCTTCTTTTAATTGAGAAATAAACTATCGTCACCAAAATTTAAAAATCTTTACTGATGGCCGTTAGGACTCCTCATCCCTTAGGGCCAAAGTTTAAGATTTCGACTAAGACTCTTTTAGGTTTAGTATTTAGTAGTACTTGCCAGCTTTCACGTTCGGTTAGGCGCCCCTGCGTGGTTCTCGGGGTCAATCGAGCGGCGACAAAAATTTGCCCATCATCATCGCCGGCCTCGCATGGTCCACCGGTGGATAGAAGAGGCGCCTCGTTAAATGTACAGTTAGATAATTCCATCGAAGAACATCTGGCGAATGTGCGCCTATCATTACCGGCTAATGGAAATCTCTTGGCACCTCCATAGATCCTCGCATCGTCGTCTCTTCACCGGCGATTGCAAATTTAACTCTACGAAAAACTAGCGGTAATAAACCGTGATGTGGAAGAGACGAGAAAAAAATATATGACGATTCGCATTCAGATCCGTCGAGGACGAGGTAAAAGTTCGGTTGCGTTATTTACGGCATTCCACTTATCAGCGGTATATCTATCAAGAAACTTGAAGTTGTTGGAACGATGAGCTACCGAGAGCGGTTGCGGCGAGTGAGAGGAGGCCGCCCGTTTAGATTGATAAAACGACGTGGTTGCGAAACAACCGGTAGGTCACGTGCTGGTATCATCTCTTCTCTACGGTCGTACCAGAGCTACCGGCACACATGTGCCCATATGTACAGACACGACGACGCTCCACTTGCGTTCGTCTTGAGCAACGCATGACCTGTCTATGGACGGCGTTTACACAACGTTTACCACATAATTAAGGCCGCGCTGGGCGATAGCTAAATGAGGGAATCGCAGGAATTACCTCTTACCACCAAACGCTTTCCAGGAGATGGCACGATTTCGGTACCACCTCTCCCGACTGTAACTAATTCCATTGTCAGAATCTAGACTCTGCATGCCGCCTTGGTTCAGAATTTCATCGGTTGTTACTTAGCGCCAATAAAAGTGCTACTGTCATTTTACGGCCTTACGGTACCACCCACTCGTAATTTGTCTGGTTACATAATAAAAATCTTACTACATAGAATTGATTCTGTTATCAGAATCCTTAGGTACTAGTAGTACCTAACAGGGTACTACCAAAGTTGTAAGCGGATTTTAATTTCTTTGGTACCACCTACCAGGTACAATCCGTCTGGTTCAGTAACAGAATTCGGCTATGTAGTGAAAATATTAGTACCTACCTACATAGAACTGATATCGATTTGCAAAGTCAAAAGTACCAACTTTGGCCTAGGTTCAATATTTCGTATAGTGTTGGTTAATAAAACAGTGATTACTAATAAATGTGGCTCTCCCATCTAATTTTATTGGTACCACCTACTCCTACTACCTCCATCACCTACTATTTTACACTACTATTGGTACTCTACTACGGTAAACACATAGATAGAACTGATTCCACCATTACAAGTCAAAGGCACCGTCTATGGCCAAAATTTTCAATTTTATTGTTATTTAATAGAGTGAGTGGTACTAAAAGTGGTTACTTGATCTTAATTTTATTAGAATCGCCGACCCCGCATCTGCCTGATTTAATAATAAATTTCAATGGTTACGTAGTAAAAGTAGTAGTAGTACCTACATAGAATTTCATACATTGCTGGTTAATATAATCGAAAAATTACTGGTAATAAAAGTAGTTGCATCATCTAATTTCACTGGTACCACCTACTCGGTTTCCTGATCTTAACTTCATTGGTACCATCTACCCCGCAAACTGCCTGATTCAATAAATAAATTTCAATGGTAACTTAGGAAAAATGTTAGTACCTGTATGGAACTGCCACTAACCTAGAGGTATCACCTATGATACGAGTTTTAAATTTTATAAATGTAGTTGGTAGTAGAAAAATTATTGCTACTAAATGTAGCTCCTCTTTTAATTTCACTGGTACTACCTACACAACAATGTGTTAATATTAGTTACTTGATAGAAAAAAAATAAGTGCTACAAATTATTGCGATGTCAGAATTCAGAGGTACCATCTAATAGTCAAAGTTCCGATTTGTATTGCCAGTTAATTAATTAGTTTTACTATTCGTGGTTCCATCATATTATTTTGTTGGTACCCCGCCAATATTAGTTAAAAAAAATATTTTTCAAACTGATTTTGGTATAAAAGTCCAGGGGTACTACCTATCGTTTAATCTCCCTGCATCGAGAATATGTTACATGGGTGATGTCATTGAGATAACGCAACTAGATGGCGATTAATAGAAATGCGACTAAAAACGACTTTTCCAGTGTTGTAATCAGGTAATTAGGCCTCGCCGCAATTAAAAGCAGCTCATCTCGTCGTCTTTGTCGTCATCTACGATGAGGCGGTCGCGGTGCGTTACCGATGGGTGTGGGTCGAGAAAGTACCTCGTTCCGATTTGGAAATCGCCGCCTCGCGACGATGAACATTTTGTGATTTATGATTATTGTATCTCTATTACTAACACTTGAAAACATTGTCGAGTGAAGTTGAACGATACAAAAAAAAATATAGAAAAGTTTCAGAACGTCAACAATTCAAATAGCATTGTCGTGTATCATTATTTTGTTATCTTTGTGGCGATCCGACGATAATGCATCTCTATTGTTTTGGGAGCCAAAACCTACTACTTGAAATTGTTTTTAAGCAGTAGCATATCGAAACGGTCAAGGACAATGAGAAGTGATTCTTAATTAAGGTCGCTGCCACAACGGGATGGATGATGGAGGAACATCCTATCCATTTTTGGTACTTGCGCTGATAATCCTTTGAAGGCTAATTCCGACCTGACCAACACTTGGAATGTCTAACTCAGATGCAGGAAGGAGGAAGGAAACCCGAGCAATCGGTTTGGGTTCTTTACAAACATTCTGGAGAGACATTAGTTAATTTCAAGGGTAAGATTCACTCTGCAGGTGGAGAGAATAAAAGAAAATATTGATATCATTTTACGAAAGCTTCCATTTTTTTAATGAGACGTGTAGTTACCTGAGGGTATTACGACAGAGAAATATATTAAATTTCTGACCAACACTTTATAGATAGCGTCCCGACGGTTCTTTTTGTAACACTCTATATACAGAACCATTCTGGCATTATCTTTTCCCTTTAACTTAATAGTAGTAGGTAATATGGGTTAAGTAAGATAAAAGAAAAGGTGCAAAATTTGCGGCCCAAAATCCTGGGGCCGGTGCTGGCTGGTCGCTTCTCTAGAACTAGTCGAGGAGCAAAGTGCATGTTTGTTAATGATCCGGACTTGTACAGATCGTAGATATGTCATATCGCGTTACATTTGACCATTTGCCAACTGGTTACAAGCGTCGATGTTGTCTGGTCGTGTCAATATTATGTCACGCTAAATAAATCGACTCGTGTGGGGCCCGTTCCCCACCCGACACCCCCCACGGATCAACAGCAACAGGTGATATTATTACAGCGTCACGTTCATCTCGCAACGTTTCCCTCATTCCTTTGGTAGGTAACTACTAAGCAGATGCGATTAACCCCCCATCAATAGTTGAAAAAGCTGCCGGTAATAAAGAAACGGAAACGCGTAATGCGTTTATAAACGGACGATGTTGCTGGCGTCGTCTTCGGCGATGAGGACGGACGAAGATGCGGTAGGGAAAAACTATGTTTAATGATACCAATTTGGTCGATTGGCAAAAAAGATCCTAGATCCGCATTCTAACGTTTCGAATTATCTCCATGGACGTATTTATAAAAGCAAAAACAACGAGCGAGCGCCGGTAACGGAACGACGACCGTTATTTCGTGTGGGCACAAACGTCGAAGAAAATATAATAATGTAAATATCAAAATGGAACATGTGTGCCGTGGATGTGACAGCCAAATTGCTGGTTGCAAGTCGCGTTTTACTACTGCCGTTCGCTTACTGATGATGATGGAGGATCGAGACAAAGGGCAATTAGCGGAGGCAACGCCAACAACTGATGACGAAACGCTAGAGAAATTCACACGTTATCTCGTCGTTTTCCCAATTTTCTCTCTTTAACGCGATTCAGCACTGGGATCCCCGACAAAGCGTTTCAACCGCGTCGCTTCAATGTCGACCGAGTCGACTTGCATTTCTATCGGTTAAACAGAGAGTTCTGAGAGGCTATCGCTTTCTTTGGTCGCTTTGGAAGCGACGTGGTCAATACGCTTTGTCGGGGATCCCTCAACTAGCCAGTAAAAATTTCAGTTCAAGTTTCCTCGTCTTTGCAATTTAATGTTTTCTCCATGCCAGTCTTCTGTCCAAATGCACAAGGTATTTTACGTCTTCACATTGTGGAACACATTCGTTGTTCAGGGTAACCGGGCGACAGATATCTTTTTGTGTTGTGATCGTGACATCTGTTGTGTTGATTCCTTACTGTTGACTTTATTAATGTTTCGTTTCTTGATTCGTTTTTCTCTGTTATAGTTCTCTTATAGCACTTTCGAAGCTGCTGTTGCAAGTGTAAAGTAGGTACTTACAATATTGGTCCTAGGAAGCTTCCCTGAGGCACTCCGGCTTAAATGCGGTGCAGATTAGTGTATTCATGTTCGAAACTCACTCAAAAAAATCGCCTGCTGAGATCAGATTTAAATTGTGAAATAATTGGTGGATAGTTGGTATTTTTAGTTTATACCGAAGACTTTTACTAATTTATGGAAATTCTGCAGCTGTCTTCCAACAGACTATTCCAGTAATTTTTGGTCGTTTTCCGTAACATCCGTCAATTATTTCCAATTGAACAAGTTTAAAGTGCCGCATTTTGTTATTAAAATCGGTGCGATTTCGAGCCGAGACCATGTCGGTAACATTGCACGATTAACAAATCGAAGCAAAACCCTCCCCAAGAGTCACTTCTAATTACGAACCGGCTTTGTTACGTCACAAGTATCATAAACAGTAATCAGTAGGAAATAATTGCAGTCAATTACCCGTCAATTTTTAAAAACTTCTTCCGTTAACGGCCTCCATAACGATTTAATAAACTATTTACCGCCAGTGCCACATATCGGAAAGGGGATTTAGAGAAAAAACAAAAAGGATGACGACGACGACGATTTGATTGCGGATTTATATTCACGACGTCCGTTGCTCTCTTGACTAAATGAAAGGAAACTTTGTATTTACGATTGAATTCAACGGATTCGTCTCTATATTTGGACCGAAACGGCCATTGTCCTTTTAGTTATTTTCGTTTTGTCAAATCATTCTGTTGTCGCCAGGGATTCCCTCCTCGATTAAGGTCGTCTTAGCGATTTTCTTTCTTCTCGGTAACACTACTCGTTGTGCTTCCGTTATTGTTGTTGTTTTTTGTTGTTGGCGATATAGGGAAAAGATGGATCGACTGACATCATTAGACGAAAGCGCGCGTTGGTAAAGAGCATCTCTGTTTAATTACGACCGGTAATTGCCGTAACACCATTCATTAATGTTTATTTACGTGTTGCGTTGCGCTGTTGGCAAGCCAAACTAATTATTGCCGCGCTCCGTGCACATAATGGGTGGTTGAAAAATGACTGTGCCATTTCTATAACACCATGCCGGGTAATTAATTTCGTTGTATGCGTTTGTGTTCCGGGAGGCGAACGGAGAAGAACCACCAGGTGTTTGGACTTGTTGATCGGTATGGTGTTGCAAGAGGAGACGGAACGATGAAAGAAAGCCATAAATCTAGACGGATTCTAATTACATCAAAGTCGATACTGCTATTCGCAAGACGTTTCAACGAGCTACTGGAAGACCACCCAAAGTTGAACTGAATCATATCTCTTGTCAAAATTGCCTTCACAAAAATTTCTGACGCCACGATCCATCGACTCTTTATCTACCTTAAAGCGTTTGCAATAGTATATCTTCTCAATTTCCTAATGAATAAATAACTTGCGTAGTAAAAGTAGCGTTATTAGAGTAGAAAATGTTCAAAGTCTAGCTAGAACCAAAATAACTGTAGAAATGTCAAAACAATGTCTTCTTTAGGAAGCCCTAGAGTTTTAATGCAATTGAGATAATGACTTAACTTTTTTAAAAAACAATTTGAATAAAATTCAAAATGCACTTAAAGTCAAAATAACTGTGGTAACCCCAAAATCATGTTTTCCTTAGAAACCTCTACGATTTTAAAGAAATTCAGATGATTAATAAACTTTTAAGGAGCAATTAAAGGATTGAAGCAAAACGCGGGGCGCGAAGCTTCGCGGATCAAACGTTGTTGCACTTCTCGATCGCATTTGGGATAACAAAAGAACTGTGGCTAAAACCAAAATAACTATAGGAATATCAAAATAATGTTTTTTAGAAACCCCTACGATTTTGAAGAAAGTCAGAATAAACTAATGAAGTAAATTTGGAAAAAGTTCATAATGCACTTACAGCCAAATAACTGTGGTAACCCCAAAACCATGTCTTTCTTAGAAACCCCTACGATTTTAAAGAAATTCAGATGATTAATAAACTTTTAAGGACCAATTAAAGAATTGAAACAGCGCGGGGCGCAAAGTATCGCGGATCGAACGTTGTTGCACTTCTCGATCGCATTTGGGATAACAAAAGAACTGGCTAAAACCAAAATAACTATAGGAATATCAAAACAATGTTTTTTAGAAACCCCTACGATTTTGAAGAAAGTCAGAATAAACTAATAAAGTAAAATTTGGAAAAAGTTCATAATGCACTTACAGCCAAAATAACTGTGGTAACCCCAAAATCATGTTTTCCTTACAAACCTCTACGATTTTAAAGAAATTCAGATGATTAATAAACTTTTAAGGAGCAATTAAAGGATTGAAGCAAAACGCGGGGCGCGAAGCTTCGCGGATCAAACGTTGTTGCACTTCTCGATCGCATTTGGGATAACAAAAGAACTGTGGCTAAAACCAAAATAACTATAGGAATATCAAAATAATGTTTTTTAGAAACCCCTACGATTTTGAAGAAAGTCAGAATAAACTAATGAAGTAAATTTGGAAAAAGTTCATAATGCACTTACAGCCAAATAACTGTGGTAACCCCAAAACCATGTCTTTCTTAGAAACCCCTACGATTTTAAAGAAATTCAGATGATTAATAAACTTTTAAGGAGCAGTTAAAGGATTGAAACAGCGCGGGGCGCGGAGCATCGCAGATCGAACGTTGTTGCACTTCTCGATCACATTTGGGATAACAAAAGAACTGTGGCTAAAACCAAAATAACTATAGGAATATCAAAACAATGTTTTTTAGAAACCCCTACGATTTTGAAGAAAGTCAGAATAAACTAATGAAGTCAAATTTGGAAAAACTTCATAATGCACTTACAGCCAAAATAACTGTGGTAACCCCAAAACCATGTCTTTCTTAGAAACCCCTACGATTTTAAAGAAATTCAGATGATTAATAAACTTTTAAGGACCAATTAAAGAATTGAAACAGCGCGGGGCGCAAAGTATCGCGGATCGAACGTTGTTGCACTTCTCGATCGCATTTGGGATAACAAAAGAACTGGCTAAAACCAAAATAACTATAGGAATATCAAAACAATGTTTTTTAGAAACCCCTACGATTTTGAAGAAAGTCAGAATAAACTAATAAAGTAAAATTTGGAAAAAGTTCATAATGCACTTACAGCCAAAATAACTGTGGTAACCCCAAAATCATGTTTTCCTTACAAACCTCTACGATTTTAAAGAAATTCAGATGATTAATAAACTTTTAAGGAGCAATTAAAGGATTGAAGCAAAACGCGGGGCGCGAAGCTTCGCGGATCAAACGTTGTTGCACTTCTCGATCGCATTTGGGATAACAAAAGAACTGTGGCTAAAACCAAAATAACTATAGGAATATCAAAATAATGTTTTTTAGAAACCCCTACGATTTTGAAGAAAGTCAGAATAAACTAATGAAGTAAATTTGGAAAAAGTTCATAATGCACTTACAGCCAAATAACTGTGGTAACCCCAAAACCATGTCTTCCTTAGAAACCCCTACGATTTTAAAGAAATTCAGATGATTAATAAACTTTTAAGGAGCAGTTAAAGGATTGAAACAGCGCGGGGCGCGGAGCATCGCAGATCGAACGTTGTTGCACTTCTCGATCACATTTGGGATAACAAAAGAACTGTGGCTAAAACCAAAATAACTATAGGAATATCAAAACAATGTTTTTTAGAAACCCCTACGATTTTGAAGAAAGTCAGAATAAACTAATGAAGTCAAATTTGGAAAAACTTCATAATGCACTTACAGCCAAAATAACTGTGGTAACCCCAAAACCATGTCTTTCTTAGAAACCCCTACGATTTTAAAGAAATTCAGATGATTAATAAACTTTTAAGGACCAATTAAAGAATTGAAACAGCGCGGGGCGCAAAGTATCGCGGATCGAACGTTGTTGCACTTCTCGATCGCATTTGGGATAACAAAAGAACTGGCTAAAACCAAAATAACTATAGGAATATCAAAACAATGTTTTTTAGAAACCCCTACGATTTTGAAGAAAGTCAGAATAAACTAATAAAGTAAAATTTGGAAAAAGTTCATAATGCACTTACAGCCAAAATAACTGTGGTAACCCCAAAATCATGTTTTCCTTACAAACCTCTACGATTTTAAAGAAATTCAGATGATTAATAAACTTTTAAGGAGCAATTAAAGGATTGAAGCAAAACGCGGGGCGCGAAGCTTCGCGGATCAAACGTTGTTGCACTTCTCGATCGCATTTGGGATAACAAAAGAACTGTGGCTAAAACCAAAATAACTATAGGAATATCAAAATAATGTTTTTTAGAAACCCCTACGATTTTGAAGAAAGTCAGAATAAACTAATGAAGTAAATTTGGAAAAAGTTCATAATGCACTTACAGCCAAATAACTGTGGTAACCCCAAAACCATGTCTTCCTTAGAAACCCCTACGATTTTAAAGAAATTCAGATGATTAATAAACTTTTAAGGAGCAGTTAAAGGATTGAAACAGCGCGGGGCGCGGAGCATCGCAGATCGAACGTTGTTGCACTTCTCGATCACATTTGGGATAACAAAAGAACTGTGGCTAAAACCAAAATAACTATAGGAATATCAAAACAATGTTTTTTAGAAACCCCTACGATTTTGAAGAAAGTCAGAATAAACTAATGAAGTCAAATTTGGAAAAACTTCATAATGCACTTACAGCCAAAATAACTGTGGTAACCCCAAAACCATGTCTTTCTTAGAAACCCCTACGATTTTAAAGAAATTCAGATGATTAATAAACTTTTAAGGACCAATTAAAGAATTGAAACAGCGCGGGGCGCAAAGTATCGCGGATCGAACGTTGTTGCACTTCTCGATCGCATTTGGGATAACAAAAGAACTGGCTAAAACCAAAATAACTATAGGAATATCAAAACAATGTTTTTTAGAAACCCCTACGATTTTGAAGAAAGTCAGAATAAACTAATAAAGTAAAATTTGGAAAAAGTTCATAATGCACTTACAGCCAAAATAACTGTGGTAACCCCAAAACCATGTCTTCCCTAGAAACCCCTATGATTTTAAAGAAATTCAGATGGTTAATAAACTTTTAAAGAGCAATTAAAGGATTGAAGCAAAGCGCGGGGCGCGGAGGATCGCGGATCAAACATTGTTGCGCTTCTCGATCGCATTTTTGGGGTAACGAAAGAACTGTGGCTAAAACCAAAATAACTATAGGAATATCAAAACAATAGAAAGCTCTATGGTTTTGAAGAAAATGGAATGATGAATAAACTTTTGCGAGACAATTTAGGAAAAAGTTTAAAATGTATCTATAGTCAAAATAACGTCAAAACTATACCGTTTTTAGAACCTCTACAGATTTGAAGCAAATTTAATAATAAATAAATTTGTGGAGGACAATTTGGAAAATGTTCAAAATGTAGTTAGGGTCAAAGTGGCTCTGCTTACGTCAAAACTATGGCTTTTTTAGAAACTCCTTCAATTTTTAGGAAATTCAGATGATAAATAAACTTTTAAGACAATTTGGAAAATATTCAAGATGTGGCCAAGGTCAAAATGACAGCTAGAAACTGGCGAGTTTTGCCCAATTTCTAAAGGTTGTGTTTGTTTCCAGGCTGAAGGGCCCCCCGTCCAGATGGAGCCGGTAGATCTGAGCGTCAAGACCCCCGTAGTCCTACAAGTACCTAAATACCCTCCTCAGAGGCTGAAGAATCCGGCGCCTCCCGGCAAAGTTCATACACCACCAGGTAAGGTCCCCAAGGTCTCTCGCTACAAATGCACTGCGGGCGCGGGGTCGACTTCATTGTATGCAGATAAGATAAGGCATCATGTCTCTTCCTGTTGTGTTTTGTTCTTTTCTCCAATCGTCTGTCATTGTGCGGTTGGCGTGTAATGGCGATGTCAGATTCGCTGAAGCAAAGACATAAGTCGTCGGTTTGAGCATACGTAGGTACATACACCACGGATCGCTGTTTAAATTGCAAATCGGACGCTTCCGCAGCGTCGCCATCTATGAACTAGCAAATGCATAAAGACAATCTGAAGACGACGATTCTCCCACACGCACGCACGAGCCGTTACTGCTCACGTCCATATAATGGATGATGTTCGGAAAATTGATGGGTTGAGAATCTCCGAGTCGTGCCTGCTTTATCTCGACTCTACAAGATGCACAACCCACTTAGATCGGGCCGGAAGACGCGACTATTGTCAACCAAACGGCGATGTTGCATGCGAATACGTCACGTTTCACGACCGACTTATTACTTTTCCGGGTGCTCGACGAAAAGTCAAAAATTCGTGCGTAACACGAAACACCGAGTAGAAACAAAAGTTACGACAACGAACAGTTGATATTCAAGACTTTAATTAAGATTTCCCAATGCTTGTCGTTATGATGTCGCGGCCATAAAGCGAGTTAAAGAGATGAAGCAGACGTCGTCGTTGCACTACAGAATTGCAGAATCTAGAGAGAACGGTGAATCGTAATTGCAATCGAAAGCGCTGAAAGCTCTTGCATGATCGTGCCGAACTCGTGACGAGAACGGACCAGTGTGGGCGGATTAAGCTTTAACCAGCAAAACAGTTCTTTCGTTACCCCAAATGCGATCGAGAAGCGCAACAGCGATGGCGCGCGCTTTGCTTCAAACCCTTAAATGCTTCTTAAAAGTTTATTAATCATCTGAATTTCTTCAAAATCGTAGGGGGTTCTAAAAAAAACATGGTTTTGACGTTACCACAGTTATTTTGGTTGTAAGTGCATTATGAACTTTTTCCAAATTGTTCCTTAAAAGTTTATTCATCATCTGATTTTCTTCAAAATTGTAGGAGTTTTTCACGAAGAAATAGTTTTGACATTACCACAGTTATTTTGGGTCTAAGCACATTATGGACTTTTTCCAAATTGTCCCCTAAAAGTTTATTTATTATCTAAATTTCTTCAAAATCGTATGGGTTTCTAAGGAGAAAACCGTTTTGATGTTACTATAGTTATTTTTACTCTAAGTACATTTTGAACTTTTACCAAATTGTTCTTTAAAAGTTGATTTAGCATCTATTTTTTTTCCAAACTCTTAGGGGTGCTTAAAGAAGACATAATTTTGACCTTATCACAGTTATTTTGGCTCTAGCTACCTACTCTTATTATGAAGTTATTCGTTATGTATATTTTGGTATTACACAGTTTTTAGTGTTCGCCTTCCTTTCCCTGTGACTAGTGACCTAGTCCTTGCTACATTGTTATTGCGCACCTTTCCAAATTGAAAATAGCTTCAGTGGAATTTAACTCTTTGACGGTTTATGGTAATCTTGTTGTGAAGAAGTTTCGTGCCATTTACGTGACTTTATAGGAAGTTCTTTTATTTGCACTTTGCGAAACTTGAAATTTCCGTCTTTTGCGTGTTCAGATGAATTCGGTATGGCGTGTCAGTCTAACGAAATAACGATACTGACATAGGTTGACGTTCTAATGGCGGGATAAACCCGCAAAACGACCACGAGCTACACGAAAAATGGCAACGTACTTAAATAAACCGGAAGTGACATCTGAAACAGTATATGTTGCTAGAAGAACCCGGACGTATGAGAAGAACGTGGTTTTCTTCTTGTAACTAGGGATATTTACGATAAATAATTACCTTACGGTTAGTTACACCAGCGACTTTATAACCTCCTATTAGGATTGCGTGTATATGGTCTTCGGCAATTATTAGACCATCACTGCTTTTATTGACCATTATTGTAGAAGACGAAGCGCTTGTTTTGTCGGTGTTGTTTGCCAGGAATGTCAAAAATAAAAAAAAAAATAAAATAAAGTACAAAGAACGGGTTGAAACATACGGCGACATTACGTTAGGTAAAATTATCAGTGCACAGTGCCTCCACTAGAATTTAATTGCGCACACTTTATTGTTGAGTCTAATGGAAGCGCGAGATATCCAACGGTAAGTGTTATGTCTTATCTCTATCCTGGCAGCAACTCAAGCAGAAGACTTGCGCCAATAATTCAACAAAACAGTTCCGATGAACGTCTCCTAACTTTTTCATTAATAATTGCAATATGTTCTCTTGGTAAAAACAACTGCTCAGGACTAATTTCTTAAATAATCAGCAAGAGTTTATTCCGAATCTCAGACCTACGAAAATTGTAGGGATTAGTAAATATGGCACAGTTTCACTATCCCCCTATTTGTTTTTGATCTATCAGCATTTTGAAAAATCGGTTTTTATCTTATCAACTGTCTTTAATTTTTCAAAAATTTAACCAGTTTCTTGGCCCGCACTCTTTAAAATATAAGTATTTGTAAATTAAAATTAGGTCGGGGACTGCAACAGGAAAACAATTGATGATGGTTGTGCGTACGTTGATGAGGTTACGAGCTGCTTTTCAGCGTTGGCACCTCTTGACATTTACAAATGCTGTCCGAGCGATTTTATTCGAAAATGCACTTTCAACCACACATAGAGCCGATGTGAAATCGTAATTATTCAAGTGTGTACACGTAAAAATCGCCGCGGTACGAAAGGCTCCAACACAGAACCATTCGCAATCCCCTTAGGAATTGGAAACCGTACCGCACTCACACACGTTCCGTTAATTAGGAGCGCTAAAGCGACGGCGGCGCTTTTCCAATTATTCAACCAACAAACGCAAAGTAAAAACGCCGTTACTACGATAAAAATAATTTGAATGTACGTATGGTCATATGCACACACATAAACGCTCTATTCGAGACCTTGATACACATTATGTCTCTCTGCCGGTACGTTCTAGTAAAAGGCAATGTTTTATTGCCACACTTCGGATTTTTCAGTGTCATTTTTACCGTTCCTCGTCCCTTCGCTAAATCAACAGGACCGTACTGGGGAGCTTTACGCCCTTTTTTCAGCGATCGTCAAACGCTCATAAGTCTCTTGGTGGAAGCGCAAGCCGACGTCGTATCGGCTTACGGCTATCGGCACTTTTGCCGTAATCACGCAGAATAAATTGCAGCGCGACTCGGCCAAAAAATATTATGAATGTACGCGGAGTGTTGTAAGTAAATTAGAAAAGGTAGGTATACGACCATTCGTTGCGGAAACCATAGAAGTTGAAAGCGTAGAAAGAGAGGGCGCAGAGAAAATCCTACAGTCACCCAAGGACCAACGAGGATCTCTCACCTTCATCAACTTTTTGTTCATCCAAAAACCTATCTTTGTACTATAGAAAAAATTGAATCGATTGGTACAGCAAACGTCGTTGTTTAGGAAGACTAGAACTGTCACTAATCCAGAAACTATGCTAAAATTGGTTTAAGGTTACCATTTGGTTTACTGAAAGCCCATAAAATATATCTTTACACCCGTTTCGCTTAATTGGTAATTGGCGCCTCACCTTCAGCTACCGCAACGTCTAGATAGATGATCGATATACTTGATTGGAAATGTGCTTTATCATCGACAAGTCAACGGTTTAAGGGTTCTTTTAGAAAAAATGCCGCCAACGCCACGTCGATCAAACTATTAGCATTGAGCTCAGGGACACCGCCGATGATGTCTTCAGTCACTCTACATTCTAATCACGGATCGTTCTGGTTGGCATTGCGGACCAACACTTCCTCGCCGGATTTATTGCAAAATAACGACTTGAACGAAAACATTTCGATAATTTTCAACAGTTGAATTGTTCGCTTCTATTCTGAGCGCGGATTTAGATCTGGATGCGGTCCAGACGTTAAGCTGACAAATAGATGCATCGCTTGAAATTTGCCGAAAACCCGAACGACATCCAGTTAAACTTTCACGATGAGCGACAATTCCAGGTTAACAAGATGAGAAATTACTGTACAACAACAGATCGCGAGATTAGAGCCAGATTCATCTCGCGACCTCTTCACTCCAATTTCTCTTTCGATGGACGCGGAACAAGAGCACGTGGACGGACGGGAAAAACGGCCCGAGGTCGCCAATAAAAAACAGATAGTGTCCGAGTCGGACGGTAATTCCGATCAAGATAAAGTCTTCTCTCGCCGTATGCGTTCCGATACAGATTTCGCAGCATGAAGCCGTTCGGTTGTATAACAGCCGTGTGTAGTAGTACCTATACGTATAATCTATTTGGCGCGGCTATTATTTATAGATTACCTAGCAGGTTAGAAGAACAATGTTTGTTTGGACCATTATTCACGACCGCCTTCCATTACCCGCCACACTCGCACCGGCCTCCGATGCCGCGTAACTCCGGTAGCCTCTCTCCGGCTCCGGTTCTGGAGCTCTTTCCCACGGTATTGAACTATCGTTGTTCGCCGGAGCTATTTCGAAACGTTCGGGCACGACGCCGACCATTTCACCATCGAAAAAAATTGCAAACCGCCCCTTTCGACGCGCCACCATTTGCGCCCCAATTCTCAATCAACGCTAAAAAGTTTATTTTTCTTCACAAATCGGTCAAAACTGTAGGGGTTATTACAGGACACTTGTTCTCACTATTTCCAAAAAAAAATTTGTTTCACCTCCATTTTGTAAAATTGTCATTTTTAACCCCATATTTCTGATTTTAATTGACACTTTTGCCAAAAACACCATATTTGTTGAAAACTAGCAAAGATCAAAATTTCATTTGCACCAAATGAATTAACCGATAAGCAATCCTAGTAATTACCCTTCGGGAAAAGCCAAAGTCTGCTTTTTCCAAAATTTGAAAATTATTTTCCACAAAACTCAAAGCTTAATTAGCTCTTAAACATTTCATGATCAGATATTATAGGTAGAGCGATAAGAAAAACATGTTTTTGAGGTCTGTCTACCTATACTTGCGTTTTGAACATTTGTGATTTTATTTGAAAAAGAATTTTTAAAAATTTCTCAAAATGTTGTGAATGCCGTAAATTGATTAAAATCGTAGGAGTCACTACAGTAGATACGTTGTCTCTGTTTTCAAAATTATTTTTGCTCTGCCTCCATTCAAAAAAATTGCCGTTATGGGCCACATGGCAAAATTTCATTTTATGAAAAAAACGCAGTATGTAATCGCCGTAGCTGACTGAATATAGATATCTAAAAGGGTCTTCAAACATTTCAAAACTTTTTTAGCGGCAATTTTCTAAACGTAGCTGACCATCAAAATACATCTAGTGATCAGACACTTCTAAGAAGAACGATAAGAAATCTTAACTAGCGATCAAAATATATTTAATGACCACACGCAGTACGCAGTAGAAAAAACGGGAAATAAAAGATCCCGTTTTGAGAATTGCCTATCTGTACTGTTTTGTTCAATTCCTAACTAAAATTTATTTATACTCCTCAATGCTTCAGGATTAGTAAGAACAACATGTTCTTTCATTGTTGTTTTAATTGCTGTGGCGCTGCTACTATTTTGAATATTTTCGAGGTTCCATGATTTGCTCCTGCAGTTTCGACATGTCGCTTAAAAGTTTATTCGTCGCCGTAATTCGATCAAAATCGTAGGAGTTATTGCACGTGACATGCTTTCACTTTTTCCGTAACAACATTTGCGATAACTTTATTTTGAAAAATGGCTTATTTGGACGTCGGAAAATTTTCATGAACCATTTGAAGGTACCTGAATCTTTCAGCAATCCTTCTGTCTAACATATTGGATTCTTGTGTACTTCCTCAATTACCCGATCAAGTCCTGACAGTCACGTGGAGAAACTGCCGACCACAATCCAACGTTGTACGTTTTCTAGTGGTTAACGTCGCGCCACACCACCAACGTTCCGCGGCGATTTACCGCCCTTTGTCCGTCGTCTAGTACAAACCTATCCGGCAAAATCTAGCGATTTCCATCAGTAAACTAATTAAACTCACTGTATATAGCAATACGCGTTCTTATCTTGATCGTGTGCGAAATCCGTTTTAATTTGAACCAACGCTGGAGGGGTTCCGGTCGGCGGTCGTCTCTCCTTCTATATACGTACAATGTCGGCGTGTTCGGCGGCGTAGGCGTAGCCTGAAAACTGCATTGATTGTGATGTTAAAAGTGTGCCGTCGCAGCGGTTCACCGAGATGACCTGCGACCCCGGAGGTCGACCCGACAACCATGCAATAATTCGCCGCCTTGTCGCACACAATTCGCGTACGCACGAAACGTCCGTCGTATACAACGCGTAAACCAGCATCCTTCAGGCCCGTCGCGCTGGTCAGGTCGGTGTGACAACAACCCACTAGAAACTGCATATTTTCGTTGTTAAGCGATGCACGTCTTCGCGCGAAATTAAACTCGTAATAGAGACAAAAGCCGGTCGGCAATGACCGGGGTCGACATCTATAAATCAACAAAACAATAGTTTGTCTTCGAAACAACGGCAGCGATTTGTCTGGCAACCGCCTCTCGTGCGACTGCCAAAATCCGGTCTTGATCGGGGGCGACGATAGCAAGACTTCGGTGTACGATTCGCAATCAATTAGATAGACCACGCTGAGCCGGTGCCGTAAACATTCCGTTTGTAACTGTACCTCCTGGAGGAATTGCACGGGTGGAGCGAGTGAAGATGCGCTCACCTGGGGGGCGTGCGATAGTTCAAGTCGTGACCCGAGACGGAGGATACCCCAGAAAAACCATCAGCGCATCATAGAAGTAACCGTGCAAGCGAGGAACGTACAGGGCGCCGGACCACTACTTACACCTACGACGGAACCTTTGACCGTCTACTTCGTTCACAATTGGTAATTTTCTACTTTTCTCCGCATTTCCGTCAAAATCGCAGGAGTTCTTCCAGAAGGTATACTAAACGTGTTTGAATACTCGTCTCTCAACTTTCGGCACTTTGAACATTTTGAAATTCTACTGTCTCTCCATCATCTGTTAATTTCAAATATGTGAGGTGACATTTGTTTAGAAACTTCTTCTTAGTTTCTTCCCATAACTCAAGAATGGAACCAATAAAATCGCTAAACGTAAACGTGTTTTAGTTTCAGTTGACGGTAAAAGTTGCATTATCGTCAGAATTCCTTCAAAATCGTAGAGATTACCCAGGATGATGTTGCCCAACTGCCTGCTTGGTTATTTTTCTGTTGCCACCATTTTGGAAAATTTTTGTTTTTACCCTAGCGAAATTTATAATCCCTTAAAAGTCATCACAATTCATTGGCTCAGCAGTCCGAATTGCAACGATTACGCAGGATGGCGCTGCCCAACTGTCTGAGTGGTTCCTTTTTTGCTGCCACTATTTTGAAAAATGGTCGTTTACCCTGATCACGTTCATAATCCGTCCAAAGTCACCACAGTTGACAGTTCGTTTACACGTCGACGACCGAGTACCGCTGTTTCAGCTTCCGGAAGGTAGTGGTACTCGCTGGTCCGGTGATTGTTAAAAGTCGGCGCCTCCGACTACAATTACCTGTCCACTAATTAAACCGCCGTTAAATGGCAACAAGTGTGGGATTAGCGGCCGCTTCGTTACTCCCGGTTAAACTCGGCCTACCTTGATTTTAGTTTATGATCCGTCGTGGAGATTGGCATTGAAGGCAACGGTAATTGTATAAATGTTGATACAATTAGATAGTAATACGCGACGTAATGCGACTTGTAGATTAACTATCGGTGTCTTTGTAAATGTGCACGCGCATACCCGGGATAGTTGACGACGTTTTTTCTCTGTTGGATTGAAAACGTATATAGCCCGGCATCGAGGAATTGACGGATTGGGTGAGGGTCGAGTCGGATTGCGAAAATTTCGTCCGTCGAAAAGGAAGGGTGGGAACGAAATCGCCAACCTTGGTCGTAAAGAACAAACAACGTTCGCAATGAACGTGGGAAACTGGATTAGAAGAGAATCTCTCGGATACTCGAACGATTAGTGTCCTGCAGCGGGAGTGTCGAAACGTATTTAGCTCATTGCATAATTTCAATAACAACTCGACATTATTCAATACGATAATGAGCAAGCGTTGAAATCGTACGAGTGGGGGCGACGCTCGAATTTTTTTTATGTAACAACACGGATCTTCTTTGGCGTCACGGAGAAAGTACAACCAAAAGTACTGACATTTCGAGAAATTATTTCCGTCCAATCAAATTAAAATCTTGGGTTATAAAATAAGAAACTAATTAGTGAAATGCCAGGCGAGGTATAAGCGTCCATATTTCACAACGCACGCCCGGGTGATAGCCAGAGAACGGCGCCCAACGCAAAACCAACATTCACCCAAGAAACTAAAACTTTGAGAATTTTGAACTTCGACGGCCCCGTCAAATTTTTGACGGTCAATAAAAACTTTATTATTCATTGCCAATTGTTGAAAATCACAGGGATTGGTGTCGACGACATAACCTCACTATTTGCAAAATTATTTTTAAGATTGTGCCATTTTAATTTTTTTTTCCTTCTGATGCTGTTCCAAGGATTGACACCGTCATAAATGGTTCAAACTCGCAGGAATTCATACTAACCACGTTATTTCCCTTCCTGTAAAGATATTTTTCTGATGCCTCTATTTTGAAAAGTTATCGTCTTTGACATTTCGTGTACAAAACCTCATTGAAAACTAATTTAACGCCCAACGCAAGGTTTCCCACTGTTTCGTGTCTTCAAACGTTACGATAAAAGTCAACTGCTGGTGATTTCGAGATTCTACAGGTTCTAGTCGTCGCAATCAATGTTTCAACTATCGACTAAAAGTATATTTGGGGTCACTTGTTGCTGAAAATCGCAGGGGTTGTTATCGAAGGTATGTGCTTACTGTTTGAGGGGTAGTTTTTGGGCTGCTTCCATTTTGAAAAGTTACCATTCTTTTAATATTATGCACAAAACTTTTTTTAAAGATTTTCCGCTGGTAACGTTTAAAAAAATGGCACGATTGATGGATTTACGTCATCTTCTCTGTTTTCCGTACTACGTCGCGTCACGATATTTAGATCAAGCGCCTGATGGACGATCACTATCCGAGAGAAAACGCCTTTGGGCGTCTTCCCAGCAATTAGATCGGGGCCAGCGATTTGGCACTTGAAACCTTCTCGGTTCATGCAGCGTTTACCTCTCGAAATGCCCGATTCATTCCGTTCTCGCCTCTAATGAATGGATTTTTGGGATTTTCCCATCCAGCCGTGCGTTAGTTTTTTTTTTTTTTTTGACCGAAACAAGACCATTTTTGTTACGGTCACATACGCAACAATTAAAAGAAACAATAATGGCCAGCGCCACCTTGAACGTTTCCCGTCACCAATGCTGTCTTCGGCGCCCACGCGTTCTTCGATAAACGAAAACGATAATTGCTGAGCGGAAATCGTCGTGCTCCTTGTAAGTAACCAATCCAACTCGCCCAATCAATCACTTATCGATCGGAGCAATAGTGAGGTTAGGGCAATATCTGTCACATCGTTCGGAGGATAAAAGTCGCAACAACGAAACAATGCGTCGTGAGCGGAGAACAATGGAGCAAATGGTGCCAATATTACCAAACGGTCCGGTTTTCGACACGTCCATTATTTCAAATTACTAAACAATCGGTTCAATGAGTATCGACGGATTTGCGGGTCAAGTTCGCCAAGGCTCGACTCGACCGCACTTTCTACAGGCGTTGCCCAATGTGCCCTCAGCATCTTGTCCGAGGTCCGGGGTCGACACACTCCTTCACAGGGTGTTTTGGTAGCGCAGGGATATTTTCCTCGAGGTTACGTTGCCCGCTCAATTGCTGTTGATGTCTTGCCATTGTACCGATGTTATCCTTCGAAATGTCCGTCTCAACAAACCATTATTATCGCTTTAATTACGCTGAAAGGCGCCTATTAATTAATCAGGAAAGAATAGAGATGATTTTTCCCATTAAACTGGTCGGCATGTCTAATAAGCGCCTTGTTGCTTTCGATGAAAGATATCGAGGCTACCGGTCGATCTAGAAACAAGTAATAAAATTCGTACGGTAAATAACGATAATAATAGCAAAAAAAAACACACAACAGTCGGTATAGCCCATGGCAAGGTTACGTGCGTGTACAATGTGTAATAATTTATTGTTAAATGGGACACTAAATGTGCGCGCTTGCATTACTTTCGAAACTGGAGAGCGTTAGAACGTCAGCGCGTTTGATGGACGATTTAATTGGTAGGTACCGAGCGAAATAATTGTGTGAAGCGGTTATTTTAATTTCTCGTATATGGCATTATGTAAATTTATGTGTGAGAGATCGAACGGAGCTCGATTAAAATTTATGTCTTAATCTCAACGTTTTTTCGACGACTCCCAAATCCGAACAATCCAAAGGGTGGTGCCTCAATCATTGCCAAATCAAAAGCGCCAAGCCTAAAAATACCTAATAAAGCACATTTCCAATGAGGCAACATGTAGCATGCGACAAAGATCAAGACTTCCAATCAGTGCGACACTTCGAATTTCCAACGAAGCAACATGCAGCATGCAACAATGGTGCTTGTTCAGTCAATGCGACATGAAGCTTGCTACACTCCGATTGGTATTGCTTGGATGTCACCATTCGTCAAGATTCAATTTGTCCAATAAAATCCTAGAAATGACAAAGTGCATACGATATTGAATTGGAAGACAAACTTTGTGTGGTTCAATTGCACATCAAAGACAGGAGACACAAGACGACATGTCGCATGTGTCTGTCGCGTAGTATTGTTTTTCGAAACTCAACAGAGAAAACATGTGGCATGCGACAGTGACGCTTGCTACCTGCAGCCGATGCCACGTGAAAGGACATAAATATGTAACATTACGACACTTTAATAGTGTCGCTGCATGCATGTGTCACCTTTCAATTTGTCCAACGAAATCGTCCAGTATCCGACGGTTGACGCATGATAAAACACAGGTGACAAAGGGCATGCGATACTGAAGGACAAACTTTGTGTCGTTCAATCGCACTTCAAAAACAGGCGACACGACATAATGACATCCGTATATCGCTTAATGATGCTTTTCGGAATTCAACTGAGGCGACAGATGTTATACGACACTACCGATTGCTATATGAAACTTTCCAGTCAATGCGTCATTGTCGCATGCCACACTCTTATTAACATTAATGTTATTGAACGGACCTATACGTCACCTTTCAACAATATTTAGCTTGTTGAACAAGGTCGTCAAGAATCGACAGTCAGCAAATGCTGAGAATACAGATGACAAAACGCATGCAACACTAAACGACACCAAGCCTGTGACGCAAATTAAGTGGCACATCAAAACAGACAACACTAGACGACATATGGCAAACGTATGTCGCCTGGTGTTGCTTTCTAAAATTCAATCAACACGACATGTAGCATGCAACAATGACGCTTGCTATCTGCAGCCTTTGAACCGATGCCACGTGAAACGACATGAAGCTTGTGGACCTTACAAGGCTTTAATGTTGCTGGATGCATGTGTCACCTTACAACAAATTTTAATTTGTCCAACAAAATCGCCCAGTATCTGATACTTGACGCATGTTGAAAACACAGATAACAAAGTGCGTGCGATATTGAACGACAAGCTTTGCATCCTTAATTTGAACATCAAGAATGGGCGACACGATACAGCATGTAGCATGTCGTATGCTACAGTAACACTTGCTTGCATCAGGAACCAATATAAAGTACGTGTCATTGTCGCATGCTATACTCCTATTAATATTAAGTGTGACGTGCATATACGTCACTCCTCGCGACATTCTATTTGTTGAACAAAATTGTCCAAAATCCTTCTTTTTACGTGCAACATCAAGTTTGTGTCGCAATTTAAGTCGCACATCAAAAACAGACAACACTTGATGACATGAGGCATGAGCATGTGGCTTAGTGTAGTTTTTCGCAATTCATTCCAGGAAACATGAACCATGCAACAATGATTGTGTTGCTTTGAATGGATATATCATAAAGCATCTAGAAACATGCGTCATTGTCGCCTTCCACATTCTTTATTCGTATTAGTTGTTTAAACTTTGCAGCAATGTTTAGTTTATTCAACGATATCCCATAGTCAACGCATACTAAAAACACAAGCGACAAATGCATGTGACATTGAACAATAATTTTTGCGTCCAATACCTATAACAAAACTTATGTCGCATATCAAGATCAGGCGACACTAAACGACATATGACATACACGTATCGCCTAGTGTTGCTTTCTGCAACTCAACTAAGGCAACATGTGGCATGCGACAATTACCCATGCTGCGCAACGCTTTTCATTCTGATGCATTATGAAATAACGTAAAGCATGTATCATTGTCGCATGCCCGCACTGATTGGTGTTGCTGAACGCAGCAATATCCGCCAGTCAACGGTACAGATGAAAGTGCGTGCGATATGAAACGACAAGTTTGCGACACGTCGGCTGGTGTTGCTTTAATAAAATAGACCCTTGAGACAATGGTTTGGATGGTGTTGCATGCTTATTAAAAAATAATGGACGTTTCAATTCTTATCATGTTAATTTTCGTCGATTCATTCATCGCCATTGTTGAAGCGCCTAATTACGGTGCGACTTAATAATAAGCGCGGCCGTCACAAACAGGAAGATGGCAATTTGACGCCCAATTGCTGACGGCCGCTCCCTCTGGTGGAGGGTAGCGGCGTCATCATCGTTTCAATTACGCCTTAATTGGCGTCATAAACAAATTTGAAACGTCGCGTCTCAAAACGATTAAATATAATGTTTTATGTTGTTGTTAATTAACGGATCTGAAAACTAATTAGTCGTGTTGAGAGCCAAATTTGTCGCCACGCTGAAAAGTTTCTTCTCGGTCAAGGCGTGCGTCAATGGAAGATTTGATGTCATCGAGAACTAGTGTTGGATCGAAACCAATGAGGTTTTTCTTTTGTTGAAGTGTGGGCGACGTAACGAATTAAATATCGACAACTAACTAATAAGACAATTGTTAACATTAGCGACGTAGTTGTGCGCATCTTCCAGTCACTTGGCAGGTTGGGTTAATTGGATGTCTTATTTTGGCAATGTAGCCTTGTTCGGATTCTTTAGTAACGACTTGGAAGTTATTGCGATTAATTGGGTCGTTTTGCCTGGTCGAGGTGGTGATGCGAAAACCAATTGGTCGGTTGCACTTAACAAATTTTTAACGTCGCATCTGGTAACGTATCATTGGTGCGTCACTGGGTTAGTGGGTTTTATCGTGCTGCAACTTTACTAGAGGCGAACTAGGTAAATCAGATTGACTAGGAGACAGGTGTAATTACAATTTTTGTAATCCATCCAAGTAGGCTTCGAGCTCATCGCGCCATAAATCTTTGATTGATGATGACTGATGATGGTTTCGACCCTTCAACAGATCCTTTCCAATTTTTTATTCGTCTAGTCGGTCATTTTAACGACTTGTTCCAATCTCTTTAACCTCTGCCTCACATTGCATCTTCCTTTTTCCTTTCAACTAAGAATAGCATCCTCAACTGATAGCTGATTATCATCCCCAAACTAATTTTTCTGATCCTCGAGCCATCTCGTCTGGTTTCAACCTCTTTCATCTTTGTTGCAACTAGTAACCTCTAGTTCAAACAAACGGAAGATCTTCAATTGATGGCCTATGCTATCCTTCAAACGGTTTCCTCAAAATCCTTCGTTCTTTGACTTCAGCATTGCATTCTTGTTCCCAGTGGTAAATCTTTAGTTCAATTGAGGATACTATCATTTTAATTTTGAGAGTCCATCACACTGAAGATCTTTTATCAAAGATTTTTTGAATTATCGATCCTTCTCGCCCAATTCGTTGATGTCAACTTTCTCACCTATTGTTTTAAGTAGTAATCTTCACTTCAATCAAACATATTATCAATTTAGATTTGGGGGTTAAGTCAAGCAATAACTTCAACTGATGTGCCAAATGAGCACCCCTCAAACAGTTTCTTTCTGATCCATGTGGCGTGTTCAATTGAGCAGATGAAGAGGTCGGTTTTTTCGAAGAATTTCGCGGCTCGTAAACACCTCGCAATCGAATAAAAACTGTTTAAATTAACATTTCAGTTGTACATCCATTAATTTGTGGGTCGGGCTAATTGGTCGGCTAGCTCGACGACCGCGTGTTGGGCGCCAAATCCTGGTTGCGTTTTTTTCCACATCGAAAAAAATCGAAAGTCCCTCGGCAACGATAATAGTCCAACTGAACTATAAAGTTGTCGTCCGTTTCGTAACGCGATTTTATTCGGTTGTTTGAATGTAAAACGCCAATGACATTTCGTTTGTTCTCATGACCGACGACGACGACGACGATACCGTTTGATGGATGGATGGATGGTGTTCGGTAGAATCCGAACGCCCATAGTGTTTCGCCAAACTGGTTTTTCGTCTCTCTTTCTCTCCCATCTTGATTCCGTGAAAGCTCTCCGCGAGGCTATATGTAGTACACTTGCTGTGGTCGGTCGGGTTCATCTTCACAGTCGACCTTGGACACTCCCAAAGCGCGTCGTCGTTGGGTATTATCCGACTTTCATGCGATCTCCGGGTACGAGGTCCGTTCAATATAGTCAGCAATAGGAGAGATAGATAGATAGAGATCAGCGACGACACGGTGAGTGCGGAATGGGCGTTGGTGTAAGCATTGACCTACGAACCTGGCATCGGACTCGCCCAAATCTTCTTCTCGCAGGAAATTCCTCCTCGGAACGCTCAGCTCAGCGGTCCGACGAGGTGAGTCACGAAGTTATTAAGTTGAACTTAAACTAGTTGCGAAAAAAAATGTCCGGTTGCGTATGTTTGGTAGGTAACCGTGTAGCAAAAACGGTTTTGTGGATTAGGCAGTGGGTGCGCCTCAAATAACGTTCGTAACTTGTGGGATTTTCAATGAGATGCGGTGCGACCGAAATCTTTCTCATTTTCATCTGAATTACACATTTGCATATTCCTCTTTGTTACAACAACAAAAGCTTAGTGATTTACTTTGGAAATGCTACAAAGGTAATTTTCATAAATCATCGACGATGAAATGAAACACGCATTATAAATATTTATCAAAAAAAAATTTAATGCTTGTGACTTTTGAGTTAAAGTTACTGCATAGGAATTTCTAATATTTCCTATAACTTCTGATGTAGCTTGTAAGTGGACTGTTGAAAATCGCAAATTGATTTGACCACCCTGTAAATTTTGGCCGAATGTTTGACGCTTCCACCATTTTTACTCTCTTTTGCTCGCTGTTGAGAACTGCAAAAAATCAAAGCCTTCTATCTACTAATTAGAACGTCATCTAAAATCTGAAGTTTTTCCTAACTCTTTGAATGATATGGAAACTAGAAGTCTATCAGAGGATTTTTGACAATTCTTCAAAATCCTCATAGTAACTGAGACACAAAGAGAAGTGTGCAGATTACGGCATAAAAACATACATGAAGGAAATAATGTTAGTTTCTTAAGTTTCGTTAACAGGTATAATTTTAAGTTTATTTGCCCTACCCTATAGATTTGTATCTACTTTCAATTTAACATTTCCACGACTTTTGCAATTTCAAAGATTCTTTAGAAAACCATTTAGAAATTGAAGATTATCAAAACTATTCATTTGCTAACCAGAAAATCATCAAGTTTATTTAATTTTTGTCAATTTTTATAAAGCGTCTCCATCATTTCTAGCCCCTTTCGAAATCTTAAAATTTCTTAAGAAACTATTAAGACATTAAAAATTGTCGAAACTATGCTAGCAAAAATATAATCAAATTTACTTGACCACTCTGTAGACTGTTAGTTTTTTCTGCCAAGTTCCTTTGAAGAACCATAGAGTAATTAAATTATCAAAACTATTCATTACTAACTGGAAAGTCATCAAGTCTATTTGGCCACCCTGTAGATTGTTGTTGAATTTTAATTTGATGCCTCCACCATTTTCAGTCTCTTTTGTAACTTTAAAATTTATTAAAAATCTATTGAGACATCAAAAATTATGGAAACTGTGTGCTAACAAGAAGCATAAAATTTACTTGACCACTCTGTAGACTTGTAGTCTCGTTTGAAATTTCAAAGTTTTATTAGAAACCATTGAAAAATTCAAGAATATCGAAACTGATCCTTTCCTAACTAGAAAATCATCAAGTCGATCTGGTCACCCTGTAGATTTTTATCAAATTAAATTTTGATTTCTTTACCTTTTCCAGTTCCTGTTACAATGAGAAATTCCACATAATGAAACCTATTAATTTGCTAATTGAAAACTCATCAAAACTATTGTCCATCCTGTAGATTTTTCTTGAATTTTAATTTGACGCCTTTACCATTTCCAGTTTCTTGCACAAATTCAAAATTTCTTAAAAAAGTATGGGACTATGGGATGGGACATCAAAAATTTTCAAAACTGTATGCTATGAAGACTGTCATCACGTATACTTAACCACCCTGTAGACTTCTACTCTCTCTTGCAAATTGAAGATTACCAAAACTACTCATTTGCTAACCAGAGAGACATTAGGTCTATTATTTGGTCACCCTGTAGAATTTTATTAAATTTTTAATGGATGCCTCCATCATTTCCAGTTTCTTTTGCAACCTAAAAAGTGTATAAAGCCATATAGGGAAATCCAAAGTTACCTGAGCTATATGTCGATTTGGACACCCTGTAGATTGTTCTTGAATTTTAATTTGACGCCTTTACCATTTCCAGTTTCTTGCACAACCTTAAAATTTCTTAAAGAACTATTGAGATGGGACTCAAAAAATTTCAAAGCTGTATGCTATCAAGACAGTTATTACGTATACTTAATTACCCTGTAGACTTCTACTCTCTTGCAATGTCAAAGTTTTTTTAAAAAATCATTGAGAAATTAAAGATTATCAAAACTACTCATTTGCTAACCAGAGAGTTATCTATTATTTGGCCACCCTGTAGAATTTTATTAAATTTTCAATGAGCGCCTCCATCATTTCCAGTCTCTTTTGTAACCTAAAAAGTGTATAGTGCCCTATAGAGAAATCCAAAGTTACCTGAGCTATATGCTAATAAAAAAATCATTAAATTTACTTGACCATCACCCTATAAGTATCTTTAGAAAACCATTGAAAAATCCAAGATTATGAAAACTAGCCATTTGCTATTTGAAAAGTCATCAAGTTGATTTGGCCATCCTGTAGATTTTTGTGGAATTAAATTTTGATGGGGTCGCCTTTTCTAGTCTCTGTTGCACCTTCAAAATTTCTTTCGAAATCCATCGTAAAATCCAAAATTATTAAAACTCTATTTGTTAACTAGAAAATTATCAAGTCAATTTATACACCCTGTACATTTTTATTGATATTATTTTGACACTTCCACCACTTCTAGTGTTTTTTTTAACTACATATAAGATTTTCTGGAAAACTATCGAGACATCAAAAATTATTGAAACTGTACCTATGTTAACAGAAAAGTCACCAAAGTTACTGGATCATGCTATAGATTTCTAGTCACTTTTTCTATTTCAAACTTTCTTTAGAAGACCGTTGAGAAATCTAAAATTATTAAAACTACCCATTTGCTAACCAGAAAGTCATCAGGCCTATTTGGGCATACATTCTGTAGATTTTTGTCAAACTTTTAATAGACGTCTCCACCATATCTGGCCTCTTCAGCAACCCCAAAGGTTTTTAAAAAACTTTTGAGAAATCCAAAATTATGTAAACTGTTTGCTAAATAGAACGTCGTTTAAAAATCTGACGTCTTCGTTAGTTCTTTGAATAATACCTATAGAAACTCTACCAAAGAGCAAATTTTTTATTTATTTTGAGACTTTTTGAAGATAGAATACAACATAGAAGTGTTTTTGAGTGTTTCAGACGAAGCAAATTGAAGCCTGGTTAAGAGATAGTATTCGAGGTTTATTTGACCACCCTGTAGATATTTGACCAATTTTCTCCACCATTTCCAAACATTTTTGCAACCCCAAAATTCTTCAAGTCAACCGAAGAAAAAATTTATAATGATCGAAACCATATCTGAAAGTTGTAAAAGACTTTGAACTAGTAGTAGTAGAAGTCCGAAGTCCGAAGAAATAATTGTGAAGGATTAAAATGTTAACATAATGATGTTTATTAACACTTTTATTTATATTATTTGGAAAATAATATCACAATAATAGAATCGTCAGCTACTCCAGTGATTTTCGTAGCACCACCTCAACACCCGCCGGTACGTTCGTCACGCTTTTCGTTACTTGGTGCCGTGGGGCTCGCTCTTGAAGAAGTTTAATTTCAAAAATCATCAATTATTGTGAAACTTTTTCCCGTTCTCCCGATCTATTCTTGTAGTTATCACAGTGTCAAATTTGACAGTCTGCCGCTTGGGCGGAGTCCGGGCGTGGACGAAGTGCGAACCCGAGGTGATTGAGCAATACCGGCAACGAAACAATGAAACCCACCAAAAAAAAAAAATTAATTACAGGTGGCATTGTGATTAGTTCGATTATTGCTCGCGTCATATTTTTCAATTACGAACCGGCAGCGAAACATAGCAATAATGCGGCAACAACGAAAATCCGATTATAAGTTAGTTACCGAATGGTAATCGATTTATTAATTCTTAATCGAACTCGAAACCGGCCTTCTGACCTTTCCAACGTACGACCGATAAATTAATAGTCGATACTAACGGACGATCGGGGCTCGTTTATACATATAAATGAAGATAATATCATATTTCGATATTATAACTCATCGTTCAGATTCGATTTGTTAAACGTCTACCGTCTCTGTTCCTGGACCGGTCACGACACGTGCTGGAGAAGAAGACACCGTTTCCACCGTTTGCCAACGATCAAGTTGCGCCCAGAAACAGGTAGCTAGTTTTAATCTATAATTTAAATTAATACAAGGCCGCGAGACACAATTACCGTTCATAAAACGATAATGGGAGCTGTCCCGTTTTTTGCGTCCTCAATGAAACCCGAAAATTCCCACAATTACCGAGGGAGGTCACCGGCTGATTGCCCGTCATCACTAGATCCCGCACCTTCCCGTCAGAACAACATCAGAAGTGGGATAACGCGCTTCTAATTATATGTTGCGTCTATTACTAGAATTGGAGGGAGATGAACACATAATTCGTTCTCACGAACATTTGTGACGTTATTGTTTCTTCTTGTTGTTTGAACCTCTCGATTTGGAACTTCTGGAGAGTTTGATGACGTTACAACGAAAATGTTTTGCGGACACTTCAACGATTCAATAGATGGCGCTGAACCTACCAAAGAACGCCAAAATAATGACGTATCAATAGATGGCGTTGCATCGAAAAGGCGCTAAAACTACGACATGTCCGTGTCGCATTATTTGTTGGTAACTTTTTCTGTGGGTTTCTGGTGCGGTCGCGGTCGGCGAGGGGGGTCGTGAAGATGACACTCTGGGCGCGGTCTTTCCGTGCCGTGGAAACGGAATGAACAGTTGGACGACGAGTCAACATAACCTACACAATCAGTGGGTTACATCATCTCGCCTTAGGAGCGCACCTCCTCTCATCTACGGCAAGAACATTCAACGGCACCGAACGCTTGGTGACCGTAAAAACTCGACACGGAACTGTGGTGTAGTGAAAGACAGAGAAAGAGAAGCTGGAGGATCGGGCGCGAATCCATTAAACGTCGCAATAATAAAAGAGATTTGTTGGCGTTTTATGCAAATTCGGGCGATTATTAGCTATAAAACCCGGCATCCCGACCAGGAAGTCACGCACAAAGGGCGGTGTAGTACCTACCTCGTGGTCGGACAATAAGAGAGTCGCATTCAACCTCTAAGGGGAGTGGTGGTCATCTCTGGGGAGATCCTCACTGTCTTCTGATACTTGTTGAAAATGCAGATTTTAGATTCAAAAACTTCAACGTCAGAATGAACAATAAGTTTAATGGGGATGTCATTTCACAAAATAATTATAAACAGATTATTTGACAATTTTGATCTTCTATTGATCTGAACATTTGACAATATGATATGGTACTTGTAAATTATTTGACAATGTTATTATTTCAACTTTTGCTGAAGTTTCGATAGAGTCATTCACAATCTTATTTTAGACACTTCAAAGTAGGTAGATGATAATAGATGATGATGCATCGCCCTAGATCTGCTAGACAATAATCCCAAACTTACAGATTGATAACAAAATCAAAAATAATCACGGTGACAATTGACAGTTCAGCTATGTATTGACATCTGTCAAATTGTCACCTGCGACGCTAAGACTTCTTTTTTTGACAATTTAATGAATATTTGCCAAATCCTGACACTTGGTTTCTTCAGTAGCTCTCGTAAGAAAATTAATAAAAATTTGACAGCTTTGACAAAATTACGGAACTAAGTAGGCATGTGATCGAATTTTTGACAACCTTTGTTCATAATAGAATAGTTGAAAGTTTTTTAACAAAAATGAAAAGTTAGTGTTTAATAAAAGTTATATGTCCAATCTACAGTTATACATTTGACAATTTCTGACACTGCGTGTTTATAGATACAGTAATGTATGGATAATCCGAACACGTTCGGTTTATAGATAGACCTTACTCAACCATAAAAATGTTCCATCATACCTACTTTAAAAAATATGTATGTATACATAATGGCTATAAAATTAATAAAATATTTATTTCAAAACAAAAAATTACATTTTAAACATAATTAAAATAAAAACAAATTTCTGATGAAAAAACACCTTATACATATTACGTTCAGCATTCTTTCGATCGACGCATGCGAACGTACAAAGATAATTAAGCGGTAGTTCGGATTACGGAATACAGGAGTTCGGATTATGGATATCATTTTACACAATTTGGGTGTTCGGATTATAGAGTAGTTCGGATTATAGGGGGTTCAGATTATCCATACATTACTGTATTTGCAATTTGTAACTTTACAAGATTTACACCACTAACCAAATATTTGACAACTTTTGACACCTGGCCAGCTAGTATCGTCAGCTTCCTAATTAATGAATAAGGGTTTGACAATCTCTGACAATAATTGTTTGAATTTTCTTAGCTTAAATCCTTGAATTGTTAAGAAAAAGTTGATAACTCTTGAAGACATCTGAGCTCACTTAAGAGGAACGTTTCGGTCTATCACATGTGGTTTTTTCTCACTGTATGCATGTTGACGTGCCGAGATTAGTTCTCTCATTTTAGATCACTGCATAAAAGGAAATGGAATGAATCAAGTGCAAGTAAATAACCCAGTTAATTTAATGGAGTGACGTCGCGGGCATGCATTGAGTACGCAGCTGGTCCACAGTGATACGCTCCGCCTTAATCCAGGGTTGGCTTGACACCAGGTTGCTATTTTACACGTCGTTACTTCATACTGAATAAACGTATTAATACAGGCCTGGTTTTCGCGCGCCAGTATGATGACTCAAGACAATATTCATAATGTTTGACGCGAGATCATTTTCAATATTCTGCAGAGTAATTGCACTACATTATTTCGCGCAGCCGTAAAATGAGGCAGATGAGTATACCTCATTTTATGAGTGTCGAACAGAGAACGACAATAAGCACCAAATTCGTATTTTCAAATTTGCAAAAGCAACACGCATATTTTGAGTAATATAATTAGCTTTCAGTTTAAAATATTCAATAACGAATGGGGGATGATGAGGTTTACAGCAAACTAAAGTCAAATTGGACTATTTATTTAAAGTTAAAGTAAACATTTGTATTTTGTTCATATTAACGTGCATGTTAAGTTGCTTCAAAGCATCATCCCCCGGAATCATCTTTCGTGACGTATCAGATCTTAAAAACAAAAGTTAGATATTTTTTACCTGTACGGAGCGATTTTGGAAATACGAAATGCATTTTCTCTCTTTTCAATGCGTGCCCCTGCTAATACAAAAACTCACGCCAATGCATTTTGCTGACGTTTACGATCACAGATGATAAAGCGGAAACGTTCCTCTTAAGCAACTACATATGTTGACAATTTTTGACAACTTACTGGTGGAAGGTTTTATTAACAAACATTTAGAAAGCAAAACTGACGTATGTCAGTTGACAATATTAATACGCGCGTCTACTGTCACTGAAAAACACCTACTTGAGAAACTAATAAATTTTTGACAACGTTTTAATAGATAAACTGTCAAGTTGAAACATTTAACATTTGTTGTAGCTTAAGAATCTTTTTCTAATTTCAACATTCATCAATGTCATATTACGCATGTCGTTGAATGAGACCATTTGATAAATGACTTTTTTATCTTACAGACCACTAACCAAATATTTGACAATTTTTGACAATATTTATGTAAGTCAAGTTTAAAGTTCGACAAAGTTTTACAATTTGACAATTTTTAAGCGTTCATTCATAATATATCTAAGACACTTGAGAAAAAACGATAATGTGGTTGCAAGTTGCACAAATTTACTTAACAAATGACTTACTATCTTCTTGAGAAATAACTAAATAATATATGACAATTTTTGACAAAATTAAGTCTCCTTACACTTGTCGCTGAAAAATATTTTGAGAAAATTTCTAAATACTTGACAACCTCTTAATAAATAAACCACTGTAGTTGTGACACTTCACAACATTTTGAAAGGTCTTTTTTAAATTTCGAGATTCAACAAGTTATATGCGTGAGTCTGCCCTCGACACCAATCCATCAAGACCTGCGGCAGCTACGCTGCCGCATGACTTAGGTACCCTGACCTCCTAGAACATCGAAAATTTCAAACTGTTTGACCGCAAACTTGACACGACAGTTCCAAAGTAACGGAACAATTTTGTTTGTTTTTGGCAACTTTTTCTGGTCATTTTCCCATGGCAATTTTCGCAAACCTCATAACATCGACTTGACAATTTTATACTCCTCATAAATTAAGACATTAAAAATTTCCCGTCAGGCAATAGAAGGAAAACCGATTCCGATTAAAATCAATTAACGGTTTGTTATTTGCACTTTCTATCCGGCGATCGTAAATTTTTTTCCTACATCTTTATCGTCGCATATTGTGAGATTAATCTTTAATTTTTTTTAGAACCCATAAACGCCCAAATTACCCCTTATGAATAAACGCGTTTTATACACGACCATTACGTATTTAAATCCGCTTTATATTATCTCCGTTTACGATATCCGTAAGTGCTCACACCTACTTATTTTCTCTAATGGCAATCGATATCGGCAGATTAGACATTTTTTCTTCGGTTTTTATGCACGCATTCCTGCACGACCAACGACAATCTCGGACGCGCGTCTTATCTTCACAGCTCTTTTGCCTAAAGTCCGCCAAACCGGAAACCACTATCAATAAAATAGTCCACCAAAAAATGAAGAAAACTTCGTAAACAACCGCAAAGTAAAAGTTTAATTCTATAATATATAAAAAAACTATTCCTTGTACAGTAGTTTCAAAAGAAACCGAACGGACTCCGTCGTTCTTAAATAGAGCAGAGTCTAGTTTCTTCCCCAACTAACTGTACATTTGAAGACCACTAGATACTTCTTAAAAACAATTGAAACGGAACCATAGGATACTTCCTGTGTAGTTACGAAATATTTAATACATAGCTGCAGGAGTCAACCCGTTATTATCTGTCATCTGACAAAATTTGTCTCTGTTGTCTCGTTTCCATTTGTGCGAATTGCAGGTTAACCGGTTAAGTCGAGCGCCATGACTGCTGCCAACATTTAAATTGATACCAACTGAAATTTGAAACTAAATTCGAGGTAACGTACTGCCATCTAGCGTCAAAATCCCAAATAAAATTGTTTTCTCTATGAGAACCATATGTTCAGTAGATAGTAGGTCTGCAATTTTTTCGGTATATCGAATAACGATATGGGAAGTTGCTGATATCGATATATCGACATATCGTTACATATCGATATATTTTAAATATCAATGTTTGATATCAAATTTTCGATATCGCCCAGGCCTACTAGATAACAGCCGTAACCAATCCAAAAGGTCTGGTCTAGTCCATCAAGCAGTCCAGATTGTCTTGAAATTGTTAAAAATGTTTAACTGTTTAAGTAACTGTCATCTGTTAACTGACTGTCATTCACAATTGTTTCGTTATAATTGCTACCAAATTTGGCACTATCAACTGCTGCCATCTATCGGCTTCTAGTGCTGGAACTTTTTTTCTATTGTGTCGTAGGTATAATGACTGCTTTGTCGGGAGCACATATGCTGACGTCACGCCCATTTTTCTTTGCTCTGGAGAGCCGCGGGAACTGGCGGATTGAATGGTCCGTTCTCGATTTGGCCGGGAGATTGGTCGCGAAAAGATCTCCATAATCGATTATCTCGGTTAAATGATGCAAATGTATTCGTAACCTATTAAGAGATAACGAACAGTAATAGGTGAAGATTAATTAGGCATAATTCTGAACTTAATAAGTATATTAATAATGTTTTAACGACAATTGAAACGGGTATTTATTCAAAAATTATTATAATTGAAAGTGTCAGGACTAATCAATGACATTTTTCTTAATAGAGAAACCCATTTCGTGTGTCAAACTTGATAAACATCGGTGCTACTTTACGATTTCTAATTATCATTTTTCTAATTTGATTTTTGGCGACTTGAAAATGGGAAAAAACGAACGTCCGCCACCACCACCGTCAATGTCCCATTATCGTCCCATCTAACGGTACCGGAATTAATGATAATCTCAGTTATTAGTGCCGTGATATATCTAATCCTACACAAAAAAAAAAGTAATAGTCCTGGTCACGGCACACCACGACGACTCCCATCATTTCGGTGCAGCGACCAGGATTCGGATTCAAACCAGCCACCATAAAAATTTGAATAAATCAGTCGGAAAGGTTGACATATTATCAGCGATGCTTTCTCCCCCGAATTCTAGCAATCTTTCCACAACGGCATAACAACCGATTAATAAACATAGCAGTAAAAAAAAAACAAGCGAGATCCGCTTAAGAATTGATACATATTTTAAAATGTTAATTGAGAAGAAGCTATAAAAGTAAAAATGCCATCGCAGAACTCGATAACCGCCAAGGATGCTGCATTAAAAAAAACTTCCATAAAATCTTCACGTTTCGTAATTCTGCCATATTAAGAAATTTTTTTTAACAAACCAAATAACTGGATCGTTTATTGTGCAAGGCTATCGGCACGTTTTTCTCCAAGTGACGAGCGCCTCGTTACGTTTAATTTCGAATCATTAATTCGCCCACTTTGACGTATCCGCCACGTGAAGGGCGTCCCGTCGATAATTTGTCAATGATTCGAAAAGAAACCATCAACCATTCGTGCGGTTCTCGTTTCGTTGTCTTCAGAACGAGGTCGCGCAACCACCAGAAACAATTGCGGGGAGACTCACCAACGCCCCCTTCCCGACTCGCCACCAATCAATCCGCCAACGCCATCTTCCCGATTAAAACTGCAACTCGCAACAAATCACGATCTTAATCATAATGTCGTCGACCGACACAAGGCAGCTCTAACTTACTAAACCTCACTTTTGTCGTTGCAGATATTCCTAAAAATGTGATAACCCAAGACATCACCATGTCGCTGGCGGACCCTTCGCGATCTCTCACCTCCACCGTCACTTTGTTGGCGCTGCAAAAACTCAAGGACGCCTCTTTGTGAGTATTGCCCGGCCATAATCAATTGTTTTTTTCTTACTCTTCAATTAATTTAGTGACGCTACAGTTTTGTTTCTTTATGCAAATAACCATCACGAGGAGGGCGTCACCGGAATCAATTGGTTTTTTCCTAATTCAGTGACGTTTCTAAAAATAACTCTTTTTTTTGTACCGTGGGGGTCACCGGAAATCATTTTTTTTTGTTTTAATGACGTTCGGAAAAAAAATCTTTTGTGAATAACGAAGACGTCACCGAAAACAATTGATTTAGTGACGTTTCTAAAAATATATATGGTATTATATAATAACAAGAACCATAGCGGGGCGTCACCGGAAACAATTGTTTTTTGAGTTTACTGAAAAGGTTTTTGTTGTTGTAAAGAACCATCACGAGGGCGTCACCGGAAACGTCAATGAGCAAAGCGGCGGCCATCAATAACAACAACAATAACTGCGAAGACAACAGGACGGACACGACGATCCGAAGGAGGAAGATCCACAGGTGCGACGTTGCCGGTTGTCATAAGGTTTACACGAAAAGTTCCCATCTGAAGGCGCACAAGAGGACGCATACAGGTGAGAAAAAAAACTGCAGGTGTTTGGACGATTATCCGGCTCGAAGGACTAACAATTACCATAAGAACGTCAGTTTCGCCACTTGGCTAATGCTCGAATGTTCAATATATTATTCTGAATTGCGTCACGGTTATCTGCAAGTCCGGCTCGGAGGAGTTTAATCGTATATCTATTTCGCCTACTTGTGCATTTCGCTGGTATAAACATATACCTATTTGTGTCGTGTTGCCCCTCAGAAATGTCTACATGCTAATTCTAATTCATATTAAAGTAATAGTTATTGGAAATGTTGTATTATTATAAAACAAGTTGAAATGTCTTGATTTCGCAAATAAAATGTAAGAGTGTTAAGAAAATATGCCAACTTTCGATGTGCCGTCCGATTACCTCCTTCGCGAGATCTTGTCAACATAATATCACTTTACGACACTAAATCGCAGCAGTAATATGTATAAAAATTTATCGCTTTGCTTCTGGGCAAATTTTGATGGTTAAATGTTAAGTTTTGGCAACTATATTGAATTATAAATAATAATAGGTGAAAGTTTCTTTTTAAAATTTTTTCTCAAAAAATTGTTGTTAGGTAAGCATTTAAACCAAGACAAACTTCTGGAAGTTCTTATATAAATTTTAACTAATCACCTAAGAAGTGTTCACGGATCTTTAAAAACATCTCAAACAACTACGAGGCTAAGAAAGTTTACAGTGAAAGATTTTAGTCATTGTCGCTCAATGTAAAAGTATGCGTAACGAATTGTGAAACGGTCCCCAATTAACGCACGAGTTGAAGGTCGAATTAAGAGGACGATACCGTATAAAAAAAATATCTAAGGTGTTTTGAATTTTTATTAATTCCAAAAGGAATGTTACCTACCATCAATGGTACAAAATGCTACATTGTCATTCAAAATATAAATGTTAAATTTTTTTTAGGAGAAAGTGGAGGTTTTTCTTAGAGTTCGAATAATGTAGAAACTGACCTGTCAATCATTTTTGGTCAAATATCCTTATCTACTTAAAATTTTGTTACTTGGGACTGTTATACTGGGTGCTTCCTAATAATCGCCCTCAACTACAACTCCATTATACAAATCAGTCAAAAATATGGAACCAAGTTTAATCTTAGAGAAAAAAGACAAGTAACTATTTGAAAAGAAAGTTGAAGATCGATTGACATAACAATAATTAATAATTTAAAAAATTACCTTGTAGCGTTTAAAGAATAATTTTGTAAACTTTTTTGTTTATTGATGTCGGATGATAAATAACAAAGTTACGACGTCTTCTAGGAAACACCCTGTATAAAGCTTTAACGTCTACTAATTAGTTAGGAAGTATGCGTGAAACTTTAACAAAATGTTCGGCTACAATGGCGGTTAAAGTTTTTTAACTGAAAGTTCTTAGTAGCCCAATATAAAAGTATGTGTAACGAATAGTGAAACACTCTTTAATTACCACACAAGATTGAAAATAGAGCAAACCGCATGACGCCATATGAAAGAAACACCAGATTTACTGATATTATTTTTATCTTCTTCTCCTCTTATACTTAGTCTTGTTTCCTCTTGGTAGCACATTTTCGTCTATGCCTAAGCCATTTAGTTTCATTTAATTGTTCTTTGTCCAGTGCATGTATTCTGTAACCTTTCTCCACCTCCTTCACTTTCTTCCTCCTCTTCTTGTACTCCCTATTTTTTAATGAATCTTGATCATTGCCATCCACTACCCACATATTTTTATCACCTTTCTCATTTTATCGCCATTTCTTACGAGTTTAACTTTATGCCGAAGGTCCAACAATATCATCTCTGACATTATCTTCTTCTTTCTTTCTTTCGTACGCTATCCGTTTCAATTCTACTTGCAGCACTAGGGTCTAACTTAATTCAAGCTTACGTCCAGAAACATTTTATCTCTCTCCCCACGCTCTCCTGTTTACTACCACATAATTCATCACAAATTACAAACTAGAAATACCAACAATAAGGTTTTATCATAAAGGTAGTGAAAGGAACGAAAAAAGAATCTGAGAAAGCCTACGTAGAACCTCAATAGATTGTTTACCGTTTTTCCATTTGCTTTATATTTTTTGTTACTTTTTACATTTATTTAATACAACTTACTATAAAGTTTGTTCTTTCTCTTTGATGAATGTCAGAAGACTTGATTTCTTAGTTTTTACATCTTCACATTCTTCTATAACGTCACGGTTTCTCTTTGGCCTCTGTGTTTTCTCTATACCTTCGTTTCTGTTGGTCTAAAGTTTTCGTCTCTTTCTTTATCTTTTTAATTCTTTAATTATCAACATACTAACGGTAAAAGTTGTTGCTATGAAAAACTTGTTATTAAGGTTAGTGATGAGTGAAGACCTGAAAGAACCGATTTCTGTTTTTCCCAAAAATTTCAATGCTAATCACAAAATGTTATCTATAAAACTGACTTATGCTAAAACAAATATTGCTTCTCCGAGGTCCAAGAAATTTTTGATTCAGAAATCTCCTACCATGGACTAATTATGATTGTCTGTTTCATGAGCGTATCGTAAAGTGATACTTTTCTGGCTGCGGTAGCGTAAAATCTACCCATGTTAAAGTATGCGTAACGAAACTTGAAACGTCACTAAAATCCGTCTAAAAATCGAATAAAGTTTACTACACCGCACGGGAGATGAATAGTATGAGTGGCAAACGTCTCGCGAGTGTCCATGGTAGGGGCTTCTTTCTCTCTCTCTCTCTTTCTCTCGCGAATGGCTCAAATGTTTAGTGAAAAATATTAATTCTTTGCCATCGCCTCACAAAAACAATGTTAGTGAATGGCACATCCGCATGCTAATCTGTATAAATATAAGAAAAAAGCTCTTTAGGCGGCAAATATCTTAACGTCTAATTTGACCGGATAATAATAAACCGTAAGATCGGTAATAATTTCCTACGAACGATTTAACATTTTTTCGCGTTATTAACCGCAAAAACCTTGCATTCTCCAAAGACAAACCGGGACACGTGTGGTAAAAATCAAAATTAGTACCTAAGTCAACCGTTTGGACGAGTATATTTGACAAAGTATTGTTTGTGCATTAGCACTATTTAGCACCGTTAGGGTACACAACACTCGCATCATAAATTCGGCGACAAAATTTTAGTCGATATTATCACTTTTTTCAACAACAAATTTTTTTTTCAAGGTTTCAATCGTTGGGTCAACCACCGCTACAATTTGATGTTAATAAAATTGTAGCGCATCGTAATAATTATTGAATGAAACTAAATATTGTTTTCTTTTTTGTTAAGATATAAATCTTTTTTTGTTTTGATTCGAAGATTTCGGAGGCGGCGCTAAAAAATTCGATTGATAATTACCCGGTAATTATTCAATTTAATTTTAATAGCTTTCTAGATCTGATTTACGCGATAACGTTTGATTTATGCGCGTGAGATAATGACCTGTGTGTGGTGCGCCTTATAAAAATTCAAATCGACTTAAAAATGCAACAACCGGTAGTCTAATTAATTGAAACCTCAATGACACGAGATACGCCCCGTGAATAAACAACAATCCCACCGTGACAGATCTATACCAAACAGTTGAAGTCCAGATCAATCACAAAGATATCGGTCGCGTTTTATGCCCATGTCAAAACAATAATAACCAACAGGTTTCGTGATAGTTCAACGGGCGACGAAAGCGTTAATTCGTTCGGTATTTAAATTCGATACGAATTTTATTTCATTTTTTTGATCGGCGAACAATAGCAACAACCTCGAATACGCCCACAAACAAACTATTTACACCGTTAACATTACACTCGATGTATATTCGACACGCTTTAGGGCCCAAAATATTGTGGTTCTTAAATTTCAAAAAGTATTTTTCCGTGTTTGCAGAAAATCACTCCACGTTAAAGCATACGTAACGAAAATTGAAACGCTTCTTGCCCAATGTAGAGATAGCAGAACGTACAATATTATATGAGTCATGAGCAGCATTCTTATCTTCTTGAATTTTGTAATTATTAGGCGAAAAATCGAAAATGGTTTCAAATAGCCATAGGGGTGTACATACATAGAAATGTTCGTTTTTAGTTTCTCCGTCATATCGTTAAAAAATATACGGATTGTTCCATTTGATAAAATAGAGAAAATTAATTACGAAAAGTTCTAAATTGAAAAATTAAGTTTATGCACCTTGTAAAATTTTTCAAAAGTAAAAACGATGCAAAGACATTCCACAGATGTTTCCTAACTAGTACTTTCATAAGTTTTCCAACTGGAAGTTGAAAAACTTTTATTGCACGGACTACGTGAATCATCCTGTATATAGTTTATCTGGCGTTAGTATGTGAGCAAAAAGTATATAATCCTCGGTAGTATAGTGGTCAGTATCCCCGCCTGTCACGCGGGAGACCGGGGTTCGATTCCCCGCCGGGGAGAATTTTTTTTTCTACTTATCCGAATTTAAAACAACCACCTAACCATTAATAAACATTCAAAAACATCTATTGATATAAAGTACGTTTATAATAAGCACAAGACAAAACTCTTGCAGGTCGGTTAAATTGTGTAATGCTTATTTTGAGGTTCATGCATTGTTGTCAAGGAAAAGACACATTTGAACGCTTTGGTAGTAAAATTATACTATCTATAACTTATCTGGCGTTAGTCTGTCAGCAGAAAGTATATAATCCTCGGTAGTATAGTGGTCAGTATCCCCGCCTGTCACGCGGGAGACCGGGGTTCGATTCCCCGCCGGGGAGAATTTTTTTCTTCTTCATATCCAAATCTAAAGCAACTAACCATTAATAAATACTCAAAAACATCTATTGATAGAGAATGCGTTTTTTGGCAAGCATAAGGCACGTGGATACATAAAGTGTAAATTTTTAAAATAAAATGTTCCTCAACATTCATGTTTTCAGATAAATCAAACTTAGAATTCAGCTCAATGCGACGTATTCGTCAAGAGGCAATAAGTACATTTCAAAAACGCGATAGAGTAAAATCAACCCATGTTAAAGCAAGCGTAACGAAAATTGAAACGCCCTTTACGTTGTCTCGAAATGAAATAGGACGCACCATATCGTATTGAGATGGGATTAGTAGCATAAGCGAATAGAAACAAATCAGTTATGGTACAGCATACAGAGTGTCGCATTTAAGATAAAGACAACTCAATATTTTCGTCATTTCTTTTAATAGATATTTTAATCTATACAGTGTACTATAACTATGCATGAAATGGATGTTCTGTACTGGGATCCCCGACAAACCGTTTCGACTGCGTCGCTTCTAAAGTGACCAAAAAAAGCGATAACCTCTCGAAACTGATAAAAATGCAAGTCGACTCCGTCGACATAGAAGCTTTTCGGCGGTCGCTTTAGAAGCGACGCGGTCGAAACGCTTTGTCGGGGATCCCAGTGAGATCCATTGTTCAAATATAAAATACAGGCCACTCCGACCTCGACAATTGATCCTAAAAAATTGACCACTGTAAACGCCCGCGTAACGAAAACTAAAACGTTTTGCAATTTGTCCAGAAATTGAATAAAACATGCGGCATCGTATGAGAAACATGAGTGTACTTCGCCCTGAGTGTGCGACCTTGCCTTACTGGGAGCACTGTGGCGGCTTCTCTAATAATTAAATAGACTCTAAAATTAAGAGGCCAATTGATTGTACTAGGAAAATTTGCGGTCACAATTCTGGTAGCCATTAGTGTCACTTTTATACTATACAGGGTGATTTCTTAAGAACAAAAACCGGATTTATTTTAGGTCTCATCAACGGGCTAAAAAACTTTATCGAGAAAATCACCGCAAATATTTTGTTTCCAAATTTCTTTTTGGCACAACTACTAAAACTGAACACTCAGATTGCGTCGAGAGGTTTGTTAATATCTTAAACAAACATTCTAATGTGTTAAATACTGTGGCTAATGATATATTTTTCTAAAATGTGCAAACTGTAGTTTTTCTTTCTATGCATCCTAAGCAATAATATTAGAGCGTCAAGCTTCAACGAGTAACGTCACCCTTGCAACAGCGCGCATTGGCGCATTTTTGTTGCACACCTCCTGTCATTGGAGATTGAAATCGTAGCAAGTGACGGATTGACAATTTTCGAGCGGCTTTAAAGATGTTAACTATTGAATCAATTTCAACTGAACTTGCATCGGGAGTAAAATATGGACGCAAAATTTAGGCTGTGCCGCCCCTTATAGTTACAGGGTTTCAACGTGTTAATTCGCAGTTAAAATTGGGCGCAAGCGATTTACGCTGCTCCGCCCACTTCGCTAGGCGTAGTCGAATTGAAATTGATCCATATATCGATAACGTAGAAAACTGTTGAAAATAGAGTTGTAACATTGCCATTTGTTTTCAGGTGAAAAGCCATACCAGTGTTCGTGGGACGGTTGCACGTGGAAGTTCGCCAGGTCCGACGAATTAACGCGGCATTACCGAAAGCACACCGGCCAGAAACCCTTCAGTTGCAACCTGTGTCAGAGGTCCTTCAGTCGATCGGACCATCTGTCCCTCCACATGAAACGCCACTGACCTTAGAGAATTTTTTTTTTAGAGAAATTTTACCGCGGCAGCGCATCACACAGCTGAAAGTACAAAAATCGGTGCTAACTACCACATATACCTGTACATATACCTACACTTCTTTTATTATTTTTATTATTGTTGTTGTTTTTTTTTTTCTTTGTAACGTGATCATTTTCGAAATGAGCACAGGAAAATCGACGTTTTGCGCAAACCACGTTTTTTCTCCGATCGAGAACCTGTCGAACTCATGATTGAAGAATTCCACCAACATCATTTCGATATGCATCTCGGTCTTCGGACTCGACATGTGTATCGCTGCAATGGATTGACAACCAGCGGTTCCGACACAATTACGTTTTGTAATGGGACGCGTAACTCGCAAAACCTCACGACGCAGTTACGACACCCACCATCAAAACCAAAAACTTTTCGCAGTTTTGACGCCATAAATAAAAGAAATAAACTAAACTGTTAGTTTGACCCCTTTTGAAATTAAAAAAATTAAAATTAATCGAAATATTTTCATTGTTAACAACAATAGTAGTATGTAGTTGTTAACAACAGAGACAAAACTACAAATTAAAAAAATCGTTTGCTGGGAGGAGAAGATCTTGAACGGAGAAACAACGGTGGCGTGTTGGGGGTGCGCCGCGGCGCCCCCCTTCTCGCATGATGTAAATAACTTATTTAATTCCTGTAAATTTTGTAAATATCAACAACTCAAAGCTTGTGTGAGATTAAAAATTGCCAACATTCCTAATTTTAGCTAGTAAGTTAAAGCGAGTTAATAGCAATCGGAACGATGTGCCAGTAGTAAACGGTCAGAGATAAATGATAATAAAATAATTTAATTTAATTTAGTTTAATTGTTTTAATCGAGTCTTCCGAGAACAGGGTCAATTTTTTTTATACGAACCTGTACACAAGACAATCCCTACATAAGTGCAATTATTAGTTAAGTAGTTAGTTGGCTTTTATTATAGTAGTTGTTAAGTTTTAATACGAAGGAATATATTTTGTATAATAATGATTATTGTAGTTGTCGATTGGCGATTTTGTAAATAACTCAGATAGCGTCGCCGCCACCCCTTTATAGCGTTACTGTTAGTTTTTCTTTTTTTATTATCGTATTGTAAGTTAACTATGCCAGTAATAGGGGCCAGTATATTGTATTTTAGTCGTGTAACTTCCTTTTAATTTCGGATCTCTAATGTAGTTTTATTAGCGATAACGTAAGTTCGAGGCATTCATAGGGCATTTTTTAGTCAGACAATAACAGAACATTGTATTTTATACATGGGACATATTTATTAATGTTATTATTACTAAGTTGTTAAATAAATAATGTGGCAGGGTTGATCTTTTCCTCTATCAATTTTTCCCCAATCCCCCACCGATTCCTAAACCAAACAAAGAAATAATCACAAACCTAAAATAGTTTACTAACTTCTACAATATTTAATTTATTATTATTTTTTTCGAAATCGAAGTTATCTTATTACTTTACTGGGTATATTTAAAATGTATAAACACGCATTGTAAAAAAATACGGAACTGTTTTTTATTTAAATGCTTAAAACTACTATAAATATGGAAGAAAGAAGTGAAAAAAGTATGGAGAATTTTAAATAATTTTTTTTCCCTGCAAATTGACGAGCCTTTTATGAAATGCTCCAACAAAGAACAATAATAATACAATTAATTCATAAGGTAATCTTGTTGACTAGGTAACGTTGCTTCCAGTGGCGTGTAATAAAATTGTGTAAGATTTTAAAATAATTTTAACACAAAAACTAATACGTTTTAAAAAAAAATTATTAGGAAAAGTTTTTGGTCTTGAAGAGTTCTATTACCAGTTAAAATTAATGCACTTATTTCGCTTACACCCTGTATAAGCATATAAAATAATGGAACAGATGCATTGGATTTCCTTTAGCTAGTAGCTGCAAATAAAATTTAAATTTTAAAATTATAAGATAGATATTACTTTTGAAACTAACTGTACAGTATATTCCTTAAACTTAAAAGAATCCGGAAGTAACTTTTACTCCAAACAAAACAGTTCTTTCCAGAACTGCATCAATTTTATATTTGGTTTATTTATATTTATTAATTACGAGACCGTACCCCCTGGCAATGTTTCATGTTACGCCACTGGTAGAATAAAAATTAATCGCTCAGCTTTCTGCTGACGTATACAGGCTCTGATAATAGTGCGTCCGACTTCAATAGCTCTAGTTCTATGATGGCTAGAAATTTGATTTAAGAACACAAATGAACTAGAAAAAAAAAGTATAACTCGAAATTATTTTTGAACATACAGGGTGAGCCAAGACAATTATACAGAAGCAAATGACATTTTTTTAAATAAAATGTTGTGTGTAAAAGATTTTTGGGAGCCTTTTCTTAGAGCCGTATAACACGTTACTGATTTTAGTAGGTACTGATTTCAGTACTGAATCTGCGCGCGCAGCTTTTCGGCAGTTTCAGTTCCGAATTTAGGACAAGTTTGGAAATTTTAACAAAAACAAAATGCATCACTAAGCGCCAATTAAAGTCAACTTGCATATAAGAAATTAGAACAGGTTCAAATTTCTTGGATGTAGTAGCACTAAATTTTCAGTACTGAAATCAGTACTAAAATAAGTATCGTGTCATACGGCTCTTAGACTATTTTTACTCCAATATTATTACTGACTATTTCCAAACCACTTAGATGTAGTGATTTTTTTTGTTCAAATAATGGCATTGTCTTCGCTCACCCTCCATGTTCAAAAATTATTTTCGGTTATAGACTTTTCTTATAGAACTCGAGCTATGGAAGTCTATTGGCCCACTCTGTACGTAGCTTTCTAACTGACCTTACTCTAGGTACCTAAAATGGAATTGACACTTACCTTCTTGCCCGTCTTCATAAAACTGAAAACAAAAACATTAATTGACTAAATTGAAAATGTCTTCTATTACTGTTAAATCTAATCTAGCAATGGGGTACTTGCCTAAAAAAAATATTGCACTTTTTATTTTCTAGATGCATGCAAATAACTAAAAAAGGCTTAAATATTTTTTTCCCATTTTTTTATTTCATATTTTCGTAGATATTTGCAATTTTTGTCTTTGGTGACGTCATCGGTCCCCGTGTCTAAGACTCACACCTATATTGAATAGACTTTTGTTTTTGGCTACTATGCTGCGCTGCTAGCAGAGGGCGCCACATTTTTACATCGGATCGGCATTCGATTTATATCACGGAGAATATAAGAAGTAGGGAGGGAGAGTAACCAAGCTTATGGGCAAGGAAAAGTGAAGCCGCGAGACGACAGAGGTTTTCAAGGCGTTTGAGTATGCAACCCGCAAGACTACGCTCAAAGTTTGAACCGGATAATTGAAAGTTTGCATAAGAAACCATGAATTTTATATAAAAATATGTTCACAATAACATTTTCTTGTTGAAAAAACTAAATATATTTTAGACTAATCATTTTTCAAACATTAATATCGTAGAAATCCATATTAAAGAAAGAAAAGGAAAGCAATATAATTTCTTTATCGCACTTGCACGTGACAGAATGTCTGCAGCGTACCAAAATGGCGGCTTCCGGCTTCACGTCCCAGCCGGCACTCTCCCTCCCTACTTCTCATATACTCCGTGATTTATATGGAATCTGAGTAAAGCGCCATCATACGATTTCTTTGAGAACTACGTCGAGCTGGGGTCGCTTACGTCACAAATCTCCCACTATAAAAATTAAAAAATTAATTCTGGGCGTAATATTGACCCTAGAACTAAATAAAAAAATACGGGTCTAATGAAATCGCCTACATTTTCTAAATATTATATTTCCCAAACATGAGGCAAGTACCCCATTGTTTGCTAAAGATGATGGCGATAAGTCAAAGTCTACTTTGCAGTGTTTACATGCGCCCCAAGTCTGTAAACAGCAAAGAAAGTGCGGCTAAGGGGCTGAAAGTCGCGGTATTTTGAGAATAGGATCATTTCTCTCAAAAATCCAACAGGTCACCTTCATCTCAAGTCCTTTTACCTTGAGCCCTCTCAATCGCACTCTACCCCGACATTTTCCCCAAAAATTTTACCTAATTGATCTGTAGCACTGTCTTCACGTCCACGTCCGGAGATTAAGGAAAACTCGCCAAAACACTCAAACTACAAAAATATCGCGAAACTCCATCGTATGAAGATGACAAAAGTTTTCAAGTCAAGCAATTGTTTTTCGCCGTGCAGACATGCGCAGTGGCCAATGGCGCCAAGCCTACTGAGAATTCAAACGGAGAAGATCTCGGATTAAGGGTGAGATCTCGTTTAGACTGCTACGAAATTTCAGAACCGAAGGAATCGTTGGTTGCCTATGCAGCCAAGGATTCCTTCAGTTCTGACAGGCCCATAAAAGAGAAATTATATCGGAAGGGTAGGTTCTATCAAAACGGCTAATAACCATTGTAGTAACGTTTCTTCTAAGGAAGTACCTGAGGCCCTGGGGACCGATTTTTGTGTACCTACTCGGCGCAAATTTGTTGGAGAAAAACGGGTAAATTTTTCAATCATATATGAGGGTAGATGCTACGCAGCGGCAATTAATGTCAATACTAAAGGTCAATTTACAGTTAGTGCAAAAAAAATTAATAATGGACTAATAGGGCAGTATACTTTAAACATTTCACAAAATCTTTAAAAAAAAAAACTTGCATAGAAAAAAATACATAAAAACCAATAGGGGTACGCATGCGGGTCCAGATCTAGTTTACGGAGTCGAGGAAGAAGATATAAGCCCAGCAGAATTTAAAACTTTAAAAAACAACTTTTTAGAAAATATGCGTCAAGCGGATGTAGATAAAATCCAATTAGAAACAGTCGGTTAGCGAACCAATTCTCAATGGCGCACGGAGAGACAAAAAAAACTAACGGCAAGTTGGTTTGGAAAAAATTGTAAAATGCGACCTTCAACGGATACTTGCAACATGATCAAAAATATATTATACGGTAGCATGCAACTAGACAGGGTAAAGGCTATACAGTACAGTATAAATAATGAACAGAGTGCATTGGATTAGTTTTGTCAAGAATTAGGTATTACGGTCACATCTTGCGGTTTGTTTATTGATGAGAAGAAGAAATTTTTAGGCGCGTCTCCGGATGGCGTTGTGGATGAAAACTTCATCATAGAAATAAAATGCGCATATAAAGGTCGTGATTTGACGGTAAGGGAGGCAGTAGAACAAAAACTAATAACTTTCTGCCGTATAGACGATTCTGAACATATTAACCCTTTCGCTCATATCGTATTCAATTGAATACGTCAAATTTCAGATTTTTTTACAGAAACCTGTAGCGAACAAATGTATCGAAATCCATATCAGGGATATCACTGAGATCTGTAGATTTCTACTGTATACGCCAATGCCCCCTAGTGCCACTATCCGTACATCCATTTATACTAATATAGAGCGCCGCAAGGTCATTGACACATTCCTGTTGCAGCAAGTTATTGTTTATTTATTTTTGAAGTTTTTGACAATTGTATGGTAATAAATCGTCCGTCTCCGAAAAGAAAAAATTTCAAATTTTTAAAAAACACCCTCTATATGTAATGTTCTCAGTCACAGTGAGGTAGAGGTTTTTTTGAAAATGCTGTATTCATTTGAATACACCGTGAGCCAACGGTGTAATTTCGATAATAAGCCTAACATCACTTTTTATTTTAATTTTTTCGAAAAGACACTTTTCTCAACGCAGGCGTCCAATTATGAGAGGAGAAAACCTCTGACGGATAAGAAATTGATGAATTTGATTGATAGAGGGCTTTCTGATTTCGAATATCTAAGTGATGATGGTGATGACTTTGAGTATGAGGGCCAAGATATTGACGAAATGTCTAATGACGAAAGTCTGGAAACTGTTCGAGAAGACCCATTAAACTTTGAAGAATGCTTCCATAAAGATAAAACTATTTCAAACGTGGAAAAGACGGCTTCAGGTCTTACGAAAATCAATGAGGAAACTGACTACTTAAATGAAGGACCGAGAAATCAGAAAAAGAGAAAGCAATGAGGTGGGCCTAAGAAAACGTCTGAGAAATCAGAAAAAGAAGAAAGAGTACGTGAATTTATAAAAAAACATGAATTGACGAAAAAAAATTATATTGTATGGAAGAAAAACGTAACTTATCTTAATAAAATTTTTACCCTTGAGTCACAATGTATTCAATTGAATACAGGCTATAGCCCAAAAATGGGCTATCATAAAACTATGCTAACTGCTTCAAAAATCTTAAAAAAAATCATTCTTTCATGGCTCCAAGATTTAGATTTTTCTAGTAAAGGAAAGATAATTCAGTACTGAAAGGGTTAAATTAAAAAATAATCATTACTATATGTACCAAATTCAAGGGCAGCTACATGTTACAAAACGGAAGTATTGTTATTTTGTTGTGTTTACCAATCAGGGTATTCATTATGAAATAATATAAAAAAACATGATTTTTGTTCCTTAATGATTGCTAAGTTAAAAAAATTTTATATGAAAGCTTCTTTACCTGAAATTATAGATCAGAAATTTTTCAAAACCCGATCGGTCCGTAGTTTAAAGCGTAGTGAAGTATATTAATTTGTAGGCAAACCTAAAATAATCTTTCTCCTATCACATACATGTTGGTCAGCAGAAGCATCTGTCTCTGGATTTTAAATAAAGTATCCTGCAATGCAAACGTAAAGTCCGTTTGACGATTTTTTACTAGCGTATGAACTCTGCCTCTACTTGTGGAGTATTTTCCTTTTTTGGACATTGAGTGTGAACCCTCTGTGGAATTGATTGTTTTTTTTTTTTTAAATAAAATAACCTGCGATCCAAACGTAAAGTCTGTTTGTCAATTTTTTTATTAGCGTGTGAACTCTCCCTCTATTTGTAGAGTTTTTCTTTTTTGGACATTGAGTGCCTGGATTTTTTTTTTAATAAAAACAATCCTCTGATGAAACGTAAAGTCCGGTTGATAAATAATTCATTTATTAACAATAATTTAGCTTTGTATAATTTTGACAATGATAATATTGGTGGAATTAATATTAATTTTTTCTTATTTGTATGAGAACCACTTGCCTGTGGACAGAAAGACATAATTTTTGACTGTGGCCGGCATACAACTTCAGCCGCTAGCCTAGGTAGGAGGCTTAAACGTACTTATGGTTACGGCTATTATTTGACAATGGGCCACTCGAGACCCTTTGTTACTCCATCATAAATCATGAAACATCAGCTGAGCTTTGTGAATTAGATGCCTCTTTGGGTGCCTAACTTTGAAATAGTTAATTACTTATAACAAACAAACAAATGATATTAAAGAAAATCCAGATACTTATGGCCCATCTCCTCGATAAACTCTATAAAATAGTGTAATTTGTTTTTTTTTCCGAAAATAGAGGTAAAATTCGAATTCCGTATTTCGGTCTTTTTTGGCTCTAATTAAAAATATTAACAGTTGTAAGAAAATTCAGATATATCACGCTATTAAACTCGATGAGACAAATACACTAAGCTATCGACCTCCGCTTCAAATACATAATTGTGGAAAAAATCTTGGCGACCGTTTAGCATTGCATTGCCCTATACCGGCCACAAGCAAACTCTCACCCTTAAGTGTTTTTTTAAAACAAAAATGCTTTGTCCATTAGCTTGATAGGTTCACAAATTGATTGTTAATCTAATTTGTTATTTAATAGCACGAACCTAACCCTTAACTAAACTATGTATTATTAACTGAGAAAAATAAAATTTGTTCTTTTTGCCACACAAAATCTTTTTTTTTTACTTTATTTTCACAACATATAAACCAATACAAAAATTTCTACCATTTCTTAAACTCCATGCCATCTGGGGGTTTAATGGGAACCTTCTCCTGAGCAATTTCCTTCCAGTTGGTGCTAAGAACGGTTCCTCCACTCTCCATCTGTAATTAGACAACTGCTGGACGTTTCAAAACAAAACACGGAATTAACTCACATAACTTTTGATCATGGCCTTTTTGACTTCGTCACTGCCTTTTCCATAGATATCTTGAAAAAGAGTATTGATTGCCTCATCGCCTTCCGGTTTCTCTTTCTGTTCCTCTGCAATAATATCTTTTTCGACTGCAGACCAATCCTTGCCCTTCATCGATGTCGGATAGGGAGGAGGACCACTCAACTGGGGACATTCTACAACCATAACGTTATTTGAAAAGTTTCCCGCATCATTACTTTACCTTGAGGAATTAATTTCGGGCAGTTTTCCTCCAATTCGCCCTCGAGTTTCGCCCATCTTATCCCCTCTAATTTCTTCAATTTAATCTCGATCTAATTAAAAAAAAATTGATTACTCAATAAGGTAGTTGGCGACCGACTCACCTTCGCAGGGGTGATTTTGTAGGAGCATTGGCTAGGGTCGATTTTGTGTGATAGGGTGAAGGTGGCTGAAACCTCCTCTTGTTCGGGCAAATTGACATTAACTCCCACCGTCGATTCAGCAAATTTTACAACTAAATTTTCTTGTTTAACGTTCCGGATAAGCACTGTAATTACCACGGCAGTCTCAGTTTGGTACCAGTCATGCTTTATTTGCGTTTTAAGCTAAAAATGGAAAATTTTCGCAACATAACCTCAAAATTTTAGTTTCTTCATTACCTGGGCTAGACCTCCAGCACATTCCGCCATTATTCCTCAAATTGAATCTAATTCGAGAGTGTCAGTTTTTGAAGTTTTCACGAAGAAAAATTATTTTTTGTGCTGAAGAATGAGGACATAAGAATCACAAACAAAAGAAGTTCTAGAAAAACAAAAACCTCAATCAAAATTTCTGATTTTTTGCTAGCGCCCCCTATCGGTTGGAAGTAACAGTGACTAAACTGCTGCTTTATGGTTTGGAGCTATGGTTAAATGTATGCGCGCGCAGTCTAACCCGCCGATAATGCAGGTTGCTGCGACTTCAAATCGATACGACAGGCAAACGTCACTGTCAGTTTTGTGTTGATAAGTTGGTCAAGGATATTAAATGCGAAATATTTGAGTAAAATGGCATTACTCAGTGCCGCAATCGATTGCCGGCGTGTGTACGTGGGTGTTAGTGGCACCGTAAGTTGAGTTAGTCGCCTGACAATCCCTCGAATCCGTGTCCGGTCGTTTTTCGTTAAAAATTTTGAGGTTATGTCCGTCGAGTATTGTCGCAATTCCACCGCATATTAACCGAATTGATTGGTTTCCGCGCTTCTTACGCGTCTTGTTTAGATAACAAGTCATCCAGGCGTGTCCGTCCCCCATTTGATGAGTCTGCACGGCCTTGAGTGCTCACCAAACAATTAATCAGTTTCGTATGCGGCACATTATGCAATATTAGCAATAAACGCCGGCGGTTTTTAATGATTTGGCGAACGCGAAGGCGTCTAAACCTGTTTTTACTAGCCCGGTCTTGGTCGAGTGCAACAATTGATTGATATTTATTCCATGTGCTTGCTTGCCGCAGTTGCTGCCGGACACGCGATCTCTCCATCGGAACAAGTGGTAACGTCGATGAAACACCTGGAGACATGGCTGATGACAAAGTCTACAGCAGCGACCTGTCCTATCCCAAGGAAGAGGTGGAGAAGTGTCTCATCTACAGGCTGTTCGGTGAGTGAGTTTCGACTGGTGCCACCCGCCACAGTCCCAACTCCCTCCCCAGTTCACCACCCGGAAAGACCACAAAATTATCTTAAACAATCAATGTCGATATTGCGTCGGTTTTCGCGCCGAAAAGAAACAACCATCGAGGGTCACGGACGCGCCCTTGACCCTCTCCATTGTTGGCCAGGAACCAGTGGCGTGCTTTCGAAATTTTCGCCAAATTTAAATTTATTATTATTTGTGGAGAAAATTCAAGGCCGATCCTGTGTTTGCGGAGCCGCTCGTGATGATGATGACACGTTTTTTACACTACAGTGACAACCATTTATTATTTATGCACAGTCACGAGCAAGACCAGAACTTGAGGCAATAATTGAAGAAACAAACCCAAATTCGGACAAGAGGCTCGTGAAACTGACCCAACTGGCTAGACCTGTTTTGGTCTCAATAAAGCAGCTTCAGTTTTTGTTTTAGCATAGTTTGATGTAAAAAAAAATTGTACTAGTTACTTCCAAGAAGAACTATGTTGGTGTAAATGAGCAGAATTCATTTGTTTGAGCTATAAAAAATAAAGATACTTCTATGCTGATCTCAACTTGATGAAAGTGAAGGCTACAAAAGTAAGAATTCTTATGTTCCAAAAATCTGAAAAATTGTGGCTCCAATGTATCCCTGGATACATTGGAGCCACAATTTTTCAGTTTTTAACAAAAGGTCCTGACCTTGTCTAAGTCGTTGTGATGGGTGCTAAAAGCCAATTTTTTTTCCTCAACGATTCCATGATTTTGATTACACATGTGTTGTGTGTCAGGTCGACCTTAATTTGTCGCATTTATAATGTTGCATTGTCTATTGTTTCGTGAGTCTCCTACGTCTTTAAATCTCCCTCGACCCGGCTTGTGTGTCATTTCAATACATATTAACATGAGGCGACTGAAGGACAATAATAAGGGCGCTGCTGCATCAATTAAACGTTTCAAGTTTTGTCGCGTCATCTCTCCGTCGTATTAATCAGTGATAATATTTAAAGTCCCGACCTAATCTGGCAATTAATGGAACTACTTAACTTTTAAGTACGAACCCAATCACTTGTCTGCAAACCTTTCCCTGAAATGTGCTCGTTTTGGCGTGAGTCTCTTGAAACTTTTTTCTTTTTCTTTTCTTGGACTCCAGTAGTAAAGTGTTAATTTGTTGGTTTTGTTGCCAGGTCAAGTACCTGCCAGACTCGTGCTTTATTTGCTGTCATGGTCCGGTTTCCTCGTTTCGTTTATGATGCGGACCGACATCAATTTGGCCATTGTGGCTATGGTGGAGGAGCCGCCGCAAGCCGTCACCAACGCCACTCAAGAGTACTGTTTCGTTGTTGAAGACACCAACAGTTCGGCGCCACTGGTGAGTCACGAAATGGAAAATTTCGTTATTTAGGTCTTCTGTAACTTAGAGGTAAATTTTCTGTCTGCTATAGACGGTCTTCTAATGTCACTGCCTAATAATGGTGGGAGAAAGAAATGGAAAGCAACAGAACAGATCGTTTTAAAAAGCAATTGGCAATCAGTCACAATCGTGAAGCCATAAATGATGAGCTACATGACGTAGTAGTAGCTTTAAGACCCCTTATTCTTAAGGAGAACTCCCCCTACCGCCATTGTTTTTTTTTTAAAGTTAAGCAAATTTAAATTAACGCTTACGAAACAAAATCATAAATAAAAGAATGTACTTAACTAACTACCAAAACGAAATAATAATTGAAGAATCTCAAATTTTCACTCACTTAGTTAGGGTATAGTCTGCTTCTTCTCCCATTTGAGTAGGTACAGTGCAATAATTGACGTTTAAAATTTTCGTTCAATTTAGTCAAATCATTCTGCAACAATTGGGTTATCTCGAAATTAATATAAAACATAATATTTCTGGTTCTATGTATATCATAGAGATGTGTACAAAATTTATTTTGACCTTTGTCTAATAGTCGAATAGTCTGAGATAGAAATACAAAGAGAGAAGCTGCAACAAAGTACAAGAGGAACATATAAAAAACAAAAGACTAGGAAAGAGAGAGATGAAGGCTGAGAAGGAAATAGAGGCTGGAAATGAGAATAGAAACTTAGAACGAAAAGAAAAAAAATCAGAGAGTGAAACTGCGAGAACTGAGAAAAGAGAGATTAGTGAATCATTGGCAAATAGAGACTGAGAAAGAGAGGGCACACAGAAGTAGAGAAATAAAGTTTGGAGAAGTGGTGAAAATAGAAACAAAGAACGATAAATAAGCGAAAGACTAAGAAAGAGAAAATAAATACAAGGACGAGAGAATTGGAAAGTAGATAGAACCTGGACAGGAAAAAATTGAAGAGTGAAAATGAGATATAGTCTGTTAAGAGATAAAAGCAGAAAGAATGATAAAAAATCAGATCACCAAAAATAAAGAAAGACATAGCTGGGAGAGAAAGATGACGATTGGAAAAAATGAGAGAACAATCGAGAAAGAAAGTGAGTTAGAAATAAAGAACGATAAGAAAATATAAACTGGGAAAGTCACAGAGAGGAGGTCTGAGAATATAAGACATAAAGACTTGGGAAAGACATAAGGAGAGAGAAATGGACCAGGAAAGGGAGAGAGATAGAGACTGAAAAGAAGAGAGATGTAGAATGAGGGTCAGAGACTGGAGAAAGAAACTGGGGAGGGGAAGGATGTAAAATCAAAATGAGATTGAAAGACTGGGAAAAATATAGAAAAATTGACAAAGAGAAAGGTAGATTAAAAGAGGATCGAAGAAGAAGAAATTAACATTTTGCTTGAGGCAAAACTAAAAAAGATTCAACAACTAAGACAATTTTTAATTGAAAATTTATACGAGAAGAAAAGAACCACTTCATATTTAATTGATGAATGCGTAGTAGTTTTCCAAAAAGGCTTCCTCTGAGAATCTGGGGAAGAAATATAGGAAAAACTGTAGGAGACAAAGATAGAAACAGGAATAGTGAGGACTAGAGCTCTCGAAAGAGAGGTGTCAGTAGAACATAGAGGAAAAAGTGGAAAAATAGAGAACCACTTGGAATCCGAAGAATATTGGGAAAAAGAGAGGAAGTGGTGAGAAGGAGAAAGATAGAAACTGGGAAAGAATGAGAGAAAGATAGAGAGTGGCAAAGAGTGAGGTGGAAATTAAGATAAAGAGACTCGGCAAGAAATAAGAAAACAAATAAGGAGAAAGAAAAATATTGTAAGAAAGACTGAGTAAAGAATAAAAAAATGTTGTTTGAACTTTTAAAGTTCAATTTAGAAGCTCATAATTTTGAAAAGAATGTTTCTTCGACCACCTTCAAGATTTAAGATGAAGTTACAAGAGAAATGTTTTTCTAACATTATTTATGTAGTTTGATAGTCATTTATTTATGTTTGTCATGTAGTATTTTCTGGGAAGTTCCAATCCCTTTAGAAGTTATGTGACTATTACATACTTTGCAGGTAGTTGACAATGGGAAGAGGCCCAATGTAGATATTTAATTTGTAAAATAAATTTTAAGAAAAACTTTCCTGGGACTTTCCAAATGGACTTATTCAATGCTTGTCATTGAACGAGTAGGTCGTTACAACTGTATTGCTGTCGACATCGTGTTCTAATACTCTCTGCTTCTAATTTGATAGCGAATGTCGGAACTTTGAAAAGTAAAAAGTCGAGATTTCAATCTTAAGAAACTTCACCGTCAATCGACAAGTGGGTTAAGTGCAGCTACATATTTGGCGACTTTTAGCGTTTTAATGACCAAATCCTCTCGACAACCAGTGAAGTAGTTCCAATAATATTTTTTTCTAATTGATACGAGGAACAACGTTGCAATTTTTTCCACTCAATAATTTCTGCTGCAATTTGCAAATAAGTATATGTTGAACATGTGTTATTGCATCAGTCATTACAATCACGTGTTTGTCTATAATTGATCAGTGCCGCTTATTGATCAACTTCAAGCGAACCGACGTGGCACTGTGGAAGTCATTTCTGCAATTTATGATCGATTTTCTTCAACTTTTTTTGCATGACCAAAGCATTTAATAATAGAAACGCTGAAAGTTCTGGTTAATATGCGTTACGATTCCTGGCTTACAAGAAAAATAATTAATTTTTCTAGCGCCACGATAACGCTCCTATTCCAAAGCGAAATGGCCTCAAATTTTTTTTGTAGATTTTCCATGGTGATTTTTAAGTTCGTGCGGATCGTTTTCTGGATAAAAGCATCCGGAGACGTAATAATAGTTGTATAATTTTGGAAAACGTTTAACTTCAAAACGTGATTGCCAATTTCTCAGGACACCTGGGGAAAAATTGATCAGCACAAAGTTGCATAGGAGGTCGATATCGGTGATTTTGCAACGAAAAGTTGATAATTTTGAAATTTGAAGTCGGGACAGTGGCGCGCGTTTAAACAGAAAATTGGCTTTTCGATAAAAAGTGGCCCTAAAGTTTACGGTCAAAGTAATAGTCAATTTAACTTACGGGTGATTTATTAGCGTCTTTACAAACTTTCGCAATAAAAAATTGATTTATTTTCATGAAGAAACGTTCATATAATAAACGTAGGTTCTATCAAATTATTAATACGCAACATTTAGTACCTATCTCGTTTCTCGTTAATGGTAACAAACACTTACACTATTATCATAGAGTATTATATTTCTCATCCCACATCACATATCCCAGATGCGCAGCCTTCTTTCTTTGAATTGTAGTCAGTAGAACTTCCTCATGGGTGCGATATATAAATTTTAAAATAGTAATAGACTTTATAAGAAAGATGATTATACAATTTGTCAACATACCTACATTTAATATATTTAAAAGAATATGTATTGCCAGAATATTTTTTTTTACTTTATTAAATTAATAATTATTAGGAATATTTTTATAATTAATCACCGTCAAAGGTCACCCTCAATATGGGGTCACCATTATTAGTTTAATGAAATACTTTTAACGAGCAAAAACAATCTAGTTTATGGCAATGGTATTTGTCCTCTCCTTCAAGAACGTCGAGATCTGAAATGAGCAACTTGTTTCAATTCTCTCTTCGTAAACTTTACGCCATCATCTTCTTAGTTTATGTCGTTCTTGATTCCTATTATTCTCTTACTGCGCATTGCAATGTAAAGAACTATAAAATGTTGCATTTTGGTCTACTGCGTGCCACTTCTGAATTTACAAAAGTATTTACTGTAAGTGGGATTTTTCCTGCTGGAAGTCGATATTGATATTCTCGAGAACGATAATGTACTTGATTTTTTTTTGCAGGATTACGGCGGTACCCTGAAATGGTCGGCACACGTCCAGAGCTACGTCCTGGCTTCCTTCTACTGGGCCTACATCGTTTCCCAAGTGGTCGGCGGTCTGGCCACCCAAAAACTTGGCACCAAACGCGTTTTCGGTTACGCCCAACTAGTCACCGCTTTATGTAGCTTAAGCATTCCATGGGCCAGCAGCACCCACTACGGGCTCGTCATCGCCCTAAGAAGCATCCAAGGATTTGCTTCGGTAAAAAAATTTCATTAAAACAACAACATAACCAAACGACCGCTGATGAACGTTTGTGCAATCTGCCGTTTATTTGTAGACTAATGACGCGTTAATTAACCTTTATGCAACCTGATGTTTGTTTTTTAATTAATTAATAATGTTTGCAGGGTTTAACTTGGCCGGCGATGTACGCGTTGGTCGGCCACTGGATCCCCGTTCCAGAACGCAGCCGCTTCATGTCAAGTTTCCAAGGTGCCCCTAAAAAAAATCCGTCGATGTAACCCCATTTTTAATGTTTTCCTGAAGGTTTCAGTATCGGAATCGGCATCACTTATCCGTTGTGCGGTTTCTTGATCGCGCATCTGGGTTGGAGGTCGGTCTTCTACACCACCGGTTCCATCGGCGTCTTATGGTGCGGAATTTGGTACTTGTTAGCGTTCGACAGTCCCGAACAACATCCCCGAATCAGTTTGAGCGAACAACAATACATCAAAGCCAACACCGTCAACACTTACGCGGCAGCTAGAACACAAAGAGTACCGTGGGGGGCGATTTTAAAATCAATGCCCGCTTGGTCCATCGGCATAACGACTTTCGGCCGGATTTGGGTCCACTACACTTTCATCATTCCAGGACCGAAATACATGAAGAGCATTTTAGGTTTCAGCATCGAAAAGGTCGGTTGTTGGCGATTGAAAATAGGGGATAATTTGCTAAAATTGCTTCCTAAATTTTGCAGAACGGACTGTTATCGGGGGCTCCGTTCATCTGCAGTTACGTTGCTTCAGTGTTCTTTTGCTACGTGGCTGACAAGTTAGTTACGAAAAATCTCATGTCGTTGACTAACGTCCGGAAACTAATGACGGCTCTTTGTAAGTAAAAAATTTTAACGGCTTGGAAGAAAAAATAAAAAGTGATTTTTAGCTCAAGTTCTGCCCGGTTTCCTCGTTTTGCTCATCAGTTACTTGGGTTGCAACATCGATTTGGTTTTGGTGGTGTGGTTCGTGGCCGTAACTCTAATCACGGCCGCTTACGCCGGAGCTATGGCTAACGTGGTAGATATCGCACCGAATTTCGCCGGACCCGTTCTGGCTTTTGCCCAAACCATTCACATGACTGCCAGTTTTTTGAGTCCCCTCGCCGCCTTCCACATTCTCAACGAACAGGAACACCTGATGTCGTCGTGGCGAATGGTGTTTTACGTCACGGCCCTAGTTTCAATTTCGACGTACGTCGTTTACCAAATTTGGGGCACCTCTGAGGTAATTTAAAGCAAATTTTTGCCACTATCATCAAAAACTTTGTTGTGATCAAATTTTAAATCTTCTGTTGGTTCGTTCTAACCGCTCGAAAAAAGAATCGTTACTCTTTGGCAAAATCTAAACGTGTTGTTAAACTCTAGGTAGGTAGTGTAGGAAAAAAATGCGTGGTCTAAAATTTATGTCTCAATTTATTTTGTCTTTATTAACGCCAAATCAGGTTGAGATATAAGGAAAATATGCGTAACTCTTTAATAGAATGTCGATTCGAAACTTTTTTCTATACCATACTACGTAACGTATATCATTCTCTTTTAAGAAAAAAATCGTTGCTGTCCAAATTTCATTTGTCAGTTTTTTATAATTTTTTTCTTTGTTGACTTCAAATTATTATGTTGAGGTATGAGAAAAAAAATTGTAACTCTCTAACAGTATGTCGTATCAAAACATTCTATACCATTCTACATAGTGTATATTTTTGTTGTAGAGGAGAAAATTTGCCATTGTTTAAATTTCTTTTTAATTTTTTTTGATTTTTTTTAATTCTATTAACTTTTGATTATGAAGTTGAGGTATAAGTATAAAATCGTAACTCTTTAACAGAATGTCGTATCGAGATATTTTATATCATTCTACGTGGTGTATATCTTTGTTGTTTAAGGAAAAATTTGCCGTGGTCTAAATTTAATTCTTCAATTTTTTTATGACTTTTTTTCTATTGGCTTCAGAGAATGATGTTGAGCCATAATTATAAAATCGTAACTCTTTGAGAGTGTTGTATCGAAACATTTTATACCATTCTATATTGTGTATATCTTTGTTATTTAGGGAAAACTTTGTCGTTGTCTAAATTCTTATTCTTTAATTTTTTATGATTTTTCTTTTATTACCTTTAGATTATGATTTTGAGGTATACGTATAAAATCATAACTCTGTAACGGAATGTCGTATGGAAACATTCTATACTATTCTACGTAGTGTATATCTTTGTTATTGAGGAGAAAATTTGCCGTTGTTTAAATCTCTTTTTTTCATTTCTTATAATTTTTCTTTCATTGGCTTTAGATTATCGTGTTGAGGTATTTAAAAAAATCGTAACTTTTTAACCGAATGTCGTGTCGAAAGGTTTTATACCATTCTACGTAGTGCATATCTTTGATGTTTAAGAAAAAATTTGTCGTTCTCCAAATTTTATTTGTTAATTTTTCATGATTTTTTTCTTTGACTTTAAATTATGATGTTGAGGCATGAGAAAAAAATTCTAACTCTTTAACAGAATGTCGTATAGAAGCATTCTATACTATTCTACGTAGTGTATATCTTTGTTGTTGAGTAGAAAATTTGTCGTTGTTTAAATTTCTTTTTTTAATTTTTTATAATTTTTCTTTCATTGGCTTCAGATTATCGTGTCGAGGTATTTAAAAAAATTGTAACTTTTTAACCGAATGTCGTATCGAAAGATTTTATACCATTCTACGTAGTGCATATCTTTGATCTTTAAGAAAAAATTTGTCCTTCTCCAAATTTTATTAGTTATTTTTTTATGATTTTTTTTCTTTGACTTTAAATTATGATGTTGAGGCATGAGAAAAGAAATTATAACTCTTTAACAGAATATTGTATCGAAACATTCTATACCATTCTACGTAGTGTATATCTTTGTTAATGAGAAGAAAATTTGCCGTTGTTTAAATCTTTTTTTTTTCATTTCTTATAATTTTTCTTTCATTGACTTCAGATTATCGTGTCGAGGTATTTAAAAAAATCGTAACTTTTTAACCGAATGTCGTATCAAAAGATTTTATACCATTCTACGTAGTGTATATCTTTGTTGTTTAAGAAAAAATTTGCCGTTGTCTAAATTCTTATTCTTCAATTTTTTATGATTTTTCTTCTATTAGCTTCAGATTATGATGTTGAGGTATACGTATACCATTCTATATTGTGTATATCTTTGTTGTTTAGGGAAAACTTTGTCGTTGTCTAAATTCTTATTCTTTAATTTTTTATGATTTTTCTTTTATTACCTTTAGATTATGATTTTGAGGTATACGTATAAAATCATAACTCTGTAACGGAATGTCGTATGGAAACATTCTATACTATTCTACGTAGTGTATATCTTTGTTATTGGGGAGAAAATTTGCCGTTGTTTAAATCTTTTTTTTTCATTTCTTATAATTTTTCTTTCATTGGCTTTAGATTATCGTGTCAAGGTATTTAAAAAAATCGTAACTTTTTAACCGAATGTCTTATCGATAGATTTTATACCATTCTACGTAGTGCATATCTTTGATGTTTGAGAAAAAATTTGTCGTTCTCCAAATTCTATTTGTTAATTTTTTATGATTTTTTTCTTTGACTTTAAATTATGATGTTGAGGCATGAGAAAAAAATTGTAACTCTTTAACAGAACGTCGTATCGAAGCATTCTATACCATTCTACGTAGTGTATATCTTTGTTGTTGAGTAGAAAATTTGTCGTTGTTTAAATTTCTTTTTTTAATTTTTTATAATTTTTCTTTCATTGGCTTCAGATTATCGTGTCGAGGTATTTAAAAAAATCGTAACTTTTTAACCGAATGTCGTATCGAAAGATTTTATACCATTCTACGTAGTGCATATCTTTGATCTTTAAGAAAAAATTTGTCGTTCTCCAAATTTTATTGGTTATTTTTTTATGATTTTTTTCTTTGACTTTAAATTATGATGTTGAGGCATGAGAAAAGAAATTATAACTCTTTAACAGAATATCGTATCGAAACATACTATACCATTCTACGTAGTGTATATCTTTGTTAATGAGAAGAAAATTTGCCGTTGTTTAAATCTTTTTTTTTTTCATTTTTTATAATTTTTCTTTCATTGGCTTTAGATTATCGTGTCAAGGTATTTAAAAAAATCGTAACTTTTTAACCGAATGTCTTATCGATAGATTTTATACCATTCTACGTAGTGCATATCTTTGATGTTTGAGAAAAAAATTGTCGTTCTCTAAATTCTATTTGTTAATTTTTTATGATTTTTTTCTTTGACTTTAAATTATGATGTTGAGGCATGAGAAAAAAATTGTAACTCTTTAACAGAACGTCGTATCGAAGCATTCTATACCATTCTACGTAGTGTATATCTTTGTTGTTGAGTAGAAAATTTGTCGTTGTTTAAATTTCTTTTTTTAATTTTTTATAATTTTTCTTTCATTGGCTTCAGATTATCGTGAGAGGTATTTAAAAAAATCGTAACTTTTTAACCTAATGTCGTATCGAAAGATTTTATACCATTCTACGTAGTGTATATCTTTGTTGTTTAAGAAAAAATTTGCCGTGGTCTAAATTTAACTCTCTAATTTTTTATGATTTTCTTTATGGTCTCCAGATTATGATGTTGAGATATAACAAAGAGAATCTTTACTCTTCAACAGATTGTAGTACCGAAACCTTTTATACCATTCTATGTGATATATATCTTTGCTATTAACAAAAAATTTACCATTTTCTTAATTATTTTTTTTATTATTTGTTCTAGATTATGAAGTAAAAGTATAAAGAAATCGTAACTCTTTAGCGGAATGTCGTATTAAAACGCTTTATACAATTCTACGTAGTGCATATCTTTGTTGTTGAGGACAAATTCTATTCTTAATTTTTTTATGTTTTTTATTGCCTTCAGATTATGATGTTGAGGTATAAAAGTAAAAACGTAACTCGTTAAGAGATTGTCTTATCGAAACATTTTATACTTTTCAGAGTAGTGTATGTTTGTTGTTTAGGAAAGAATTTGTAATTTTTTTTTATTGTGCAATGCTTCTGTTGTGCAGACGTTTCTAGATCTTACTTTTTATTTTTTTCCAGATACAACCGTGGAACTACACTGGCGCCCCTCTCAGCACCACCGAGCAAGAAGAGTTAATGACTGATAAAGCCAATGGCAACGTGGCCAACGGCAAAAACGAACCCGACGATAACGTAGCGTAACTTATTTCGTCGTTTCCCCTTATTGCACGACAAGGCACAACCAAAACTATGTACTTGGAGTAACGTCTCCGATTTCCTCATTCATATTGTGATAAGTTTAGAAAGTCAGGGCCCGTAGTTACTTAGAGTTAGATGTAAGCGATACAGATACGAGAGAAGTTACTTAAAGATTCGGGAGTCAATCGTCAATAAACGGCCGGACAATCAAAAATCAGGGGAACACATTCCGGGTAGTTTCCCCGCCCTAAAAGCGGCGGCCATCTTAAAAAAAAACAAACCTAGCGTTATCTGGAAATCGTAGGAAAAATTCCCAAATCCGGGTCCAATTGCGGCGATTACAACTTAGTTGAGTGTGTTCATTAGGTTAATTCGTTGGTAGTCGTATTATTTGAAACGGGGTTTGGCCGCCCTTTTGGACCTCGCCCGGCGTTGGCGACGTCAGTTAGGGCAACGTACAGTATTTCCTGTTCTCTATTTTTTTATTTAATCGACATTTATGCCACAGCTGGACATAAATGTCTGTAGCACCACCTTAGATTAAGACCAATTTTGAACAAAAGCGAGCATTGGTCGCCTCGATGGATTCGAGGGCGATGCGCGCCCAATCTTCGTTAGTGCATGTGGTACACAGTCTTTTGTGGTAGTGTTTTGTTATTCTCGTTGCATTTAGCTCATTACTGCGTAAGAGTGTTTACCATTACATATATATATATTCAAAGTTCTCAATGTACCTTAGTGATAATAGGGATTCGTTGAAATGTACAAACTTTATTGAGATTTTAACGAGAATTGCATCAAAACAGGTGCCAATTTGTTAGTTACGTAGCATCATTCCTTTTTTAATTGTTTAGAGGAGTTGTGGTTTTGGACAAATATATTTTTCGACCAAGGAGTCTTTCATTTAAAACAACCATCAACAATCAATGAAATAATTTATTTACTTTTTATAAAACTTCTTTCTGCACGTTCTATTCACAATTTTATATAAAAATATTTAAGCATTTACAGTAAGGCAACTTGGATTCGTTTTTTAATAGTGTGTGTGGTGTTAAAACCCAATTATCCCTCTGACCGCAGAGCGTTCCATAAAAAATACTTTTCTTAAGTACCGCCAGAAAACGATCAAGTTCGCCGATAAAAACGAGATTCATTCAACTGGTAATATACAATAACTATGTACAAAGGAAGACGCGATCGGCCAATAAATTATGTAGAAATTAAAACAACCACTAAACGTTAATTGAGCTTAAAAAATTCGTTGTCACATCCAAACGACCTCCGCTTCAAGCAAGAATTTCACTAAAACAAAACAGGATATTAATCATTTTTGATCAGTAATTTTTTTTTGAATGTCAATCTCCGTAACTAAACAACTAACATCCTTTAATCTCTGATTGTAGCAAAAATACTAACCTGGTTAACTCTCTGCCGCCCACTAACCCTGTCCTTGATCGTGACCTCACTAATTGTGCTCGCCGTTCCGCTGTAAAACAGTTAATAAATCACGAAATTCTCAAAAATTCAACCGAAACTAAACTACACCTACCCAAAATTAATTCCGCAAAGCAGTCTGCTTAATTAATTTTATTATCTTAACGTTACTTTTGATTGGTCAAAAGACTTACCTCCGGCAGGTCGATTGCCACGTTTTCGTTTCTGTTCTCTACTGAAAGCTTTTCCGGTTTGTAGAGCTTCCAGCAAACTATCCATGACGCCCTCTTGCGTTTCCGACGGATTCATGTCGATCAAAGTCTTTTTTCTGGCATCTCTCTCTTGTCGTTCTCGATCCGCCTTCTCTTTCGCCAGTTTGGCCTTTTCCTTCTTCTCTTCCATTTCTCGTTCTCTGTCATTATCTTTTTTGGCTTCCTGCAAGCATCGTGACATTTCAATTCTCGACACCAACGAGATCGGTTTCATAGTTTAGGATGTAGGTTTTAGAGGAAACTACCTTATCGGCTACACTATTCCAGTTTCACTTGCATTTGATGTTAAAAAATTTAATAATGCGAAACTGGAATGGACGCGCTTGTTCTAACGCGCGCCTAGCAGAGAAGTCGACACCTCAGATGAGGTGTAATAGATTTCGTCCCAACTTTACTACCATATTAAAATAAAGAAAATCATATTCGAAGAGATCTGTTTTATCAACATTGCATTTGACGTTATGGGTTAAAAAACTTTGTGTTTGAGTCGCGCAACTTTCATTGTTAGTAATAAAAGCAAATCATGCACTCTAACGACGCTACTAAATTTTTAAAATAGATTTCTTTTTTACCGGCTTTCATACTGTTACTTTTTCCACAGTCAAATGCAGTTTTTTCGTCCCGATTCCATTTTTAAGTTTCGTTTTAATTCATCTCTTTAGGTCTTTCGTCCCAAAACAGTTATATTAAAAAAAAATTGATTGGTGATTGAAAAATTTTAATTGCAATCCTTTAAAAAAAAATCGGTTTTACCGACGCTGTTTCGTTAGAAGAGCTTGTTTGGTACCTTGAACCAATTTCACAGTATTGAAACAAAGCATTCGGTATAGCTAATAGATAGAGAAAATGGATCCCTTGTTTACCGGCTTATTATGGTAGCATCCCCAAATTTACAACCGAAGTTACAACTTTTAGGATCGAAAACAAACTATTTTAAGCTTTAGCTCTCATTATATCTGTTCAAGATTCCACGTCATCTAACGTAGTTTATGTTTTAAGCTTTTCTTAAAAGCAATCGCGAAAAAAATTGCGTTTGTTTAGTATGGCATTAATTAAGATTAGTTATGGAAACGACCTATTTAAAGAAATCTGTTTTATCGACCCAGTGGTAAATCAGATCGGTAACCAGCTTCTGTACTCTTAGATTCCAAAGTAGTTTGATGCCGTAATCAAATGGAACCTTTTACAATTTTTATGTTATATCTTTGTTTCCTCATCCCCAAATTTTTTTTTTTTTTTGTTATGCCGCTCTGGTTGATAAATTCTAATCGCAACCTTTTATAGAGATCTGTTTTACCGACTCTGTATTTCTCGTTAATACGCGTTTACTTACTATGAAATGATCTTTGAAAGTCTTGAGGTCAGTGAAGAATTCTTCGAGAGTGTACTTCTGCTTGTCGAAGGCGTAATATTCGGAAAGATCAGTGTAGAGGTTGTCCATTTTCTTGAACATGTTCTGCATAACGTCACATTGTTCTCGGGCATCTTTAGCAAATTTCTACAAACAATATTGCGTCAAATCCCACTGCCAGTTTTAATTTAAAACAACAGAACTCACCTCCATGACTTCCAAAAATTTGTCGTCATCGCTCTGTGGAACTCTATTATTGGCTAAGTCCGTTTGTAAATTTCGTATACTACTGTCCATTTGTTTTAAATTTTTCTGAATATTGTCCACAGACACGCGACTAGCTCTACAAAAAAAAAAAAAAAATCGTAAGTTACATCAAATTTCCAAAAAAAGAAATCTACTTTACCGATCAATATGCGGCATTTCGCCATAAAAATTCAACAGATCCGGAAACTTAGTCTCGGCAGTTTCGACGATGTAGTGGAGAAGAGTCTGTTTGTTGTTAACGTCTTTGGTGCCTGTCAACTAAAGCAAGCAAAAAAAATATATATAGTTTTGTTTCATTTTTTTTTTTAGTGTTTTAATCACCTTAGTCAGAAAACTCATTTCGAAACCGTACGCTTGCGCGTTACGACTTCCCGAATTCATGTAGTTGCCCAATAACAGAATCAGCTTCAACATCTCGGCGAATTTTTTACTTTTCTTCACCTCATCGCAGGCGGCAGTTGCCGCAACTATATCCTGAAAATTACCAAAATGTGACTATGTTCACAACTATCGTTACAAGGAGTTGGACGTACCGGTTTGGTATCGCTGACCATTTCCGTGTAGTGATGCTTAAAACTCAACGACTTCAGTCGAGGCAGCAGCCTCTTAACTTCGGCCATTTTGACGCAGAACTGCTCGGCTTCGGTCAACTGATCGTATTTCTCTTTGTACTGTTGCAACTTGTTCAACTGATCGGCAGGCGGTAAATATTGAATCAACTGTTCGGTCACGTTCTCCGTCAACACTTGTTCGTCGCATCTTAAGAGAGATTTTTTGATTTCATCGTACGAGGTGTGTTTTAATGAACCGTTGAGTAAAATACTGATATTTTGGGCAGATTTCCCGTCTAAAACTTTCAATTCTTTGACTTTTTTGAGAGTGCCGGTCGTCGCGTAGCCGCCGTCGGAGGTGTCCTCCGTTTTTTTCGCCGGTTTCGACGAGAACTTCTTGGCAAGACCTTCGAGGATGTCGGGCGAAGCAAGTTCCTCTTCTTTGACGCGCACCCAAAAAGCCTTTTCCGACATCTTCTGCGGGATGATCTAGAGAGAAACAGTTGAATTACAACAACAATCACCACCAATTGTTTCGAGGATTAATTACCGTTTTCCAATTGGCCTTCTTGAGAGGTCCGTTGACCTCCCATTTCTTCTTCGGTTTCATTCCGTGCGGTAAAACGTCGGGCGCCACCATTCCGGGCATCGGAACCATTCCCGGCATTCTCGGAACGCCCCCCATCATCGGGGGCGGAGGCGGTCCCATTCCGGGCATCGGGGGTGGCGGCGGTCCCATTCCCGGCATTAGCGGCGGCGGGGGCGGTCCCATTCCCGGCATCGGAGGCGGGGGCGGTCCCATTCCGGGCATCGGCGGCGGCGGCGGACCCATTCCCATCATCGGCGGTGGTGGAGGTGGCGGGCCCATTCCCGGCATCGGAGGTGGCGGGGGCGTACTCAGAGCTTGCGCGATATTACTGACGGTGTTCGGATCGAGTTTACCACCGGCGGCAGCGGCGGCGGCGGCACTGTCTTTCGTTCGACCTTCGAGCAGGTCGAGTTTGGCTTCCGCTTCGGCTTTCGCCGCCAAAGCTTCTTCGAGTTGTTTCTTGATCTCCTCGATTTTGCCGCTTTCGAACTCTTGAACGGGCTTATCTGGAGGAGAGGAAAAAATAATGACGTTATTTGGGGGAAGGGGAAGAAAAAAAATTTTTTTTCGTCACCTTTTAGTTCGTCCAGTAAGGGTTGTAAATCTAGATCGAAGTGTTTTTTGTTAAAATCGGGATCCAGGCCGGACTTGTGGAGGACTATTTGGGAGACGCACTCTTCGATTATTTTGTAATATGCGGTTCTAAAAGCGAGATGACAAAATTAAGAAATGTACAGTAAAGGTCAAGCAATAAAGAACCATTCTTTTAACTAAGTAATTTGATTGGCCGAGTCAATACATCCTTATGACTAGGCCTGCAATTTTTTCGATATATCGAAGTTGATATCGATAGATCGACATATCGAATAACGATATGAAAAGTTACTGATTTCGATATTTTCAAATATCGATATTTTGTTATATCGATATTTCGATATATCAATATTTTGACATCGATATTTCGACATATCGATATTTTGTTATATCAATATTTCGATATTTTGACATCGATATTTCGACATATCGATATTTTGTTATATCGATATTTCGACATATCAATATTTTGTTACATCGATATTTCGACATATCAATATTTTATTATATCGATATATCGATATTTTGACATCGATATTTCGACATATCGATATTTTGACATCGATATTTCGACATATAGATATTTTGTTATATCGATATTTCGACATATCAATAATTTGTTACATCGATATTTCGACATATCAATATTTTGTTACATCGATATTTCAAAATATCGATATTTCGACATTTCGATATTTTGTTATATCGATATTTTGTTATATCGATATTTTGTTACATCGATATTTTGACATCGATATTTCGACATCGATATTTTATTATATCGATACATCGATATTTTGACATCGATATTTCGACATATCAATATTTTGTTACATCGATATTTTGACATGTCAATATTTTGTTACATCGATATTTCGAAATATCGATATTTTGACATCGATATTTTGTTATATCGATATTTCGACATATCAATATTTTGTTACTTCGATATTTCGACATGTCAATATTTTGTTACATCGATATTTCGAAATATCGGTATTTTGACATCGATATTTCGACATATCAATATTTTGTTACATCGATATTTTGACATCAATTTTTCGACATAATAATATTTTATTATATCGATATATCGATATTTTGACATCAATATTTCGACATATCGATATTTTGTTATTTCGATATTTCGACATATCAATATTTTGCTACATCGATATTTCGACATATCAATATTTTATTATATCGATATATCGATATTTTGACACCGATATTTTGTTACATCGATATTTCAAAATATCGATATTTCGACATTTCGATATTTTGTTATATCGATATTTTGTTACATCGATATTTTGACATCGATATTTCGACATCGATATTTTATTATATCGATACATCGATATTTTGACATCGATATTTCGACATATCAATATTTTGTTACATCGATATTTTGACATCGATTTTTCGACATATCGATATTTTATTATATCGATATATCGATATTTTGACATCGATATTTCAACATATCGATATTTTGTTATATCGATATTTCGACATATCGATATTTTGACATCGATATTTCGACATATGGATATTTTGTTATATCGATATTTTGACATATCAATATTTTGTTACATCGATATTTTGACATCGATATTTCGACATATCGATTTTTTATTATATCGATTTATCGATATTTTGACATCTATATTTCGACATATCGATATTTTGTTATATCGATATTTCGAAATATCGGTATTTTGACATCGATATTTCGACAAATCGATATTTTGTTACATCGATATTTCGACATATCAATATTTTGTTACATCGATATTTCGAAATAACGATATTTTGACATCGATATTTCGACATATCGATATTTTGTTATATCGATATTTCGACATATCAATATTTTGTTACATCGATATTTTGACATCAATTTTTCGACATATCGATATATCGATATTTTGACATCGATATTTCGACATCGATATTTCAACATATCGATATTTTGTTATATCAATATTTCGACATATCAATATTTTGTTATATCGATATTTCGACATATCGATATTTTGTTATATCAATATTTCGACATATCGATATTTCGATACATCGATATTTTGACATATAGATATTTCGACATATGACAACATATTTTGACAACATGTAATCTTTATTTTGAACAAATGTGTGTCAAAATATTTTTTAACAAGCGGGTTATTTACCATTTAGGATTTCCCACCAAGTAAATTTGGGTGCCTATAGGTATAGCAATATTAATTTTTTCAATGTTTCAATTTAAAGATATATGTATATGTATTGACATATCGACATATCGATAAATTTTAATATATCGATATATCGAAAATTTTCGATATATGATTATTTATCGATATGTCGATATATCATTCCATATCAATACATATATTTTAAATATCGATATTTGATTTCGCATGACGCGGCCGGTACCGATCTAAATAAGATTCTCCATTTTAAAATGGTTTTTTTTCTTTTTGAATCGATCAAAAAAATAACAAAAGATGGAGCGAAAAATGACACCTACTGTGAAAACGGGCTCACCTGATTACAATGTCGTCCTTAATGAACAACAGGTGTTGTAAGATGCTTAAAAAATAAGGTTCGGCGGCAGTGTCTAAGACGATGTTTTTCAAGACTTCAAAGCAGTCTTGCATGTCGTCCATGTCCATTCTTACTTTATCAAATCGGTCTTGTAACTCATCCAAATCATTTTCCTTCTGCGTTTCGAAAATTTCATATTGATTTTTAACCAAAGGATTCGTTTCGTTCTTCAATCCAACTACAGGTTGAATAAGCAACAATCAATTTAAAAAAAAAAACTTAACAACAAAACACTCACCTAAAATATCATACAGACCGTTTCGGACGATTTCGTTTCTTAGATGCATCCGAAATTCGAAATCGTCGGTTTGCGACAGTAACGCGTTGATGAATTGGAAACACATGCTCTAAAAATTAAGATTTGTTTTAGAAACAACTGACACATTCATTGATTGGAATCGCAAACTACCAGCCATTTTAAAACTTTTCTTTTCGACACCAAACGAAACATGATTGTGCAATTAATTTTTGTAAATAAATACGTTAACGAACACTTGTTGTACATTACCGAACCGGACTAAGTTTGAAACAAAACACTACACGCGGTCACATTTCTGACACAGCCGACTTTTTGTCAACTGATAAGGAAACGTAGTTTTTCGATCTTAACATTACAGTTATCTGTAATACCGCGGTAAAGTTTTAAAATGTTAAATAATTCTTTATTTCGAAAATGAAAACTTGCGAAAAAAAAACTGGGCAAATTATTTGGACAATAAAAAATAAAAAGTTGTGGGGTAATGTTTCTAGACTACAGTTCCACATTGTTACAACAGTCAAATTAAAAAAGACTTTCAATCCAAAGTCAAAAATAACTACAGTTATTGTTGCAACAAACAAAAAAAAAACTTTAAATTTAAAGTCTCTTTTAATTTCATTATTAAACTGACTGCTGCTAAAAAATACCTAAAAAGCCTCACACATAACTGTTTCTTATCATTAATGCAGAGTGCCTCCATCTTGCACGCGTAAGAAATGATACTGGATCACAGAAATTCTGACTCTATCACAGATTAGACTCGACTAAAAACACGTGGTGACAACCCTTAACTACAACCCTACTACAACTGATTAAAATGTAAAATGAGGCATTGCTTGCAACATTACTTAGTAACTTCGTGCGCAGGCTCAGAAGCAGCAGTATTCGAGATTATGGCTGCTTGTTAGCTTGGCGCATGCGTAATCCTCAACTTACGATCTGTGAACTGCACATCGTTCAAAATCCATTTAAATATCTAATTAAACTATTTTAAAAACCATACAAGGGCGTCTATTGAAAAGTTTATTAGTTCTAGCTTTACGGCCTTTTCAAATTTGATTTCATACTCTGATAATCTTAAATTTAATTCTTGCTACTTCTACCACGCGGCTCTTTACCGTCCGTCAAAGCCGTTTCGGTGACACTTTTATTGCTGGGTCTATTGTAGATACCGCTCGTTACAGAAGAAAGCTACAGCCCCCTACAAGCTACCCTGGAAATTATTTTTATTTAATCTCTAAGACCATTTAAGATATTGAAACAAAATTTCGTAACAGTAGTTGCTAGTATTTTATGCTCAATAAGACAAAATAAATAAAATTTCAGAATGTAGATCAGAAATAGATTAACGTGTTCAAACGTGGCCACACGTTCAAAAAAAATTCCTATAAACTACCAACAAAATGGGGAAAGAATGTTGTCAACAAATAAAATTTGCAGTCGTCAGGTAAAGTAAGTAGATTTTTAAAGAACATTTTCCCAGAAAGTAGTCGGCTTAACATTATTGCCTTTTAGGATTAAGTCATAAATCTCTCTGGACAACAAACAGCGCCTTCTATGAAGCCAAAAACACAACTTGTGGTGTTGTTAAAATTCAGTCAAGAGTGGAAAAGCTGAAATACCAACTTTCTAAATCATTATGTTGTAAAGCGTGGAAATTGCCGATTATGCAAAAAAATTCTTTTCTCATCTTCTCATCAATTTGACGAATTAAGATCACAAAACTTTTCAAGTTCCATTCAAGTTAACAAGTAATGAATAATTTTCCAAGTTGTTGGTAAACAAACTCTAATTTATCGCCCAATGTAGATTAAGCTTTAAAAAAAAAATTAAACTTTTTGCTACATGTAGAATAATTTGCATTATAAATTTTTCTCGTGTAACATTTGAAACTTTCAAAATATTAAAAACCTGACCCTAAATAACGTTTAAAAAAACACTGTACTTAAAGTGTCGTCGAACGGCTTCCTATTAAAGTGCCGTTAATGCGCGCGCAACACGCAAATGGTGTCATCACGGAAAGACGACACACTACAAAGATCGAACACACAACGACTAGCGAGGTCGATAGAGCCGTGGAAAACCGGTGACGTACCATAGACAGGCCTCGGGTTCAAATCCTCGTTCGAACGATACTTTTTTTTTAGGGGAAAAAGAAGTTCTACGCAAGGTCAGTTCACGGCTCTGTAATTAAAAAAAAAAAAAAACACCATTGAAAATTACTACTTGAATAGACTTTTCTAATCTTTTTCCTTGCCCCAACACACTGATGTGCCGTCATACGGATTAACAGAACTTTAACAAAAAGCCGTTTGACGGCATTTTAAGGCCAGCGTTTAAAAAACAACTAAATTACGATTATATTTTTAACTTTGGACTGATGACGTCACAAGTTATTTGAGTCTATAAAAAATGGAGAATCTTTCCCACGTGTTGATGCGATTTTTTAAAAGGGTCACCACGAGGTTTCGACTTCAAGATAGACTAGAGCATCGTTTTATTATTATTTTTCCACGGTAATATCAATGTCGGTAAAACAGGATTTTTTCACACTACTGGCGTAACACAATTTAAACGTTCTAAAGTGACTTTAATTAAAAAATAAAAATATAATTACAGATTTCTGTAAAAAAAATAGTCTTGACTCCAAACTTTCATTTTGTTTAAGTATTTCCTTGTAACGGTAAAACCTCCAAACTGTCGATAAAGTTTCAAAAACTCGAAATTTTACTTTTAAAATTTCCGACAGTAATTGTCCTACCTGCAATTCGGCATTTTTCGATTTGGTGATCCCGTTGACGACCGGCAAGAACCGGGGGACATCATGAGGTTCCGCAACTTTCGTGACGGCGCTCAACATTTTATCCGTACCTAAACTTCTTGGATCGTTATCAGACAAAAAACAAAGGGCGGCCAAAATCTGCAAAACGAAAAACCGAAATAAAACGTCGTTTTCCAACAAACCCACAAAAAAAAAGAGAACCTTCAACGCTTGTATCATCACTTGGGGCTTCTCATGATCCAAACATTTTGCGACGATCTCGTGACCCGTGTCGTTTTTGAAAAACAACTTGATACCTTCCGTGTTGTTCATGAATTTTTCGACGCATCTCAAACATTCGTACTGGATCTTGAGATCTTTCCTACAAAGATAAATTTTAAACAAAAATTATTTTTTTTCGTCATTTTTTATTTACAGTCTAAGTCCAATTTCGAGAACTTTGAAAACACGTTGCAGACCTTCCGAACCGAAGTCTCGAACCCAACTCAATGTGTTGTTGGTTAAAGCTATTCGTAACGACTCTACGCAATTGAGGAGTTTCGTTGTCGACAGATATTCAGGTTTCGTGTATTGATCTAGGTAGTTGTGGTATTCGTGGGGCTTGTCGAACTTGTGGCCGGTATCTTGATTGGAACCGCGACACTTCATTATCAGCATCTCCTTCTTCTGCTCCAGCGGCATCATAGTGAGCGGCTTCTTCTTGTCGTTGTTCAAATTCATGTCGCTCTAATAGGAAAAAAAATCAATAATTTCTTCCAGAAACGCCATAAATGTACAATTTCGCTCAATTTCAATAATTAATACAAAAAGTAAAACGATAATTATCATTGTCACAAAAAAAATTTCATGGCAATTAAGAATGGGGCATCAATCGTACGCGCATTGCACAACTCGGCCATTCCGTCAACGCGCAACTCGACCATTAACTCCTGAGGAGAAACAACTCGACCATTACTGGTCATGAAATCAACTTTTTTTAAATTAATTAATTAAAACGAAGCGTTGTTGGCGCTTGCTACTGCTGGATGACATCGGGCAATTACCAGGAGCTCCTCGAACTTTTGGTCTATTTCCTTGGCGCTCATCGCTCTGATTTTGTCTTCGAACGCTTTGATGGCGTTGTCGTCGGCCTCTGCGAAGTCCGTTTCGGAATTGGGTCGTGACATCGATTGGGAGCTGGGTCTGGCGCCGGGAACCTTTTTGGCTCCCCCGCCTTTGAACCATGATTCCAACTGAAAGAATCAAAACTACCGTTAAACATTTGTGCAACAACGTCGAACACGTGTATAAATAACAATTGCGTCAAGTGTCCTGTACTTATTGTCGGAACATGTGGGCGTCCGTATGATTTTTTGCGTTTTGTTGACGTTTAAAAATAAAGCACACCTTAATCGAGTGCGGCCTCTCCTGGACGTGGGTGGGAATGAGTTGTGATAAATGTGTCGGAAAATTCGGCAAGGTTGGACGAATGCGTGCAATAAAAAGTTCGATATATCTGATTCAACTTCTTGCATTTTTCTAACTTTCTATTACATATCTAATAAAGTTAAATTGTTCCCGATTTTTTAAATTTCCTAAAAATGAGTGATAGTCTGATCTGTTACTTAAGAGTAAATAATTCAAACTATCTTTCGAAAGTTTCTATCTTTTAAAAAATGTCTGACATTACCCCTCTACGACAAAGCTCAAAAATTTTGTAAATTTGTCTGTCTTTCGAGCATAGTTTAGTTTTCCTATCTCCTAACTTTTTAAGACACAATTTGGCGGAAAGGCTGCGATTACTTGTAGTCTCACACGTTACACACTTCATTACAAAGATTGGCATAAAAAAAACTAAAAACGTGAAATTTTGTCCAACTTTCTATTTCTATAGAATAAGTTTCCAATTGGACTTTCGAAAGTTACGGTCACGTCTTTCAACATTTGGAGTCTTAAAATCCTTCAGAAAGTTTAACATTTCTATTTATTTATTTCTTTTTAGAAAGTTAGAAAATAACGTTTTATTATGTAAAAAAGCTCAATAATTGGTTCTGATTTTCTAAATTATGTTCTGTAAAAAAGTCTGAAAATGGTAGTTCAGTCCACTTTTTTAAATTTTCAAAAATTTAAACTTTCTAAATGCAATATTTTAACTGAGTACGTTTCAGCTTTCTATTTTAACATGAATAATGTTTAAATGAGAAATCGAAAAGTTCAGAAAGGTTTGAGCAGTATAATCTAATTATTCATATTTCTATCTTCTAACTTTCTAAATCCCGATTTGCTAGAAAGTCTAGACCTACTAAGTAGTCGGATACTTCAATGTCAACATCCATTCAAAAGAGGGCAAAAAAATAAAAATTGGTCTAACTTTCTATTAACTTTATCTAAAAACGTTCTGAAAGTAAGCGCACATTTCTTCTAACTTTCTAAATTTCGACTAATTAGAAAATCTAAGATTACTTAAACGGCAAATTGCTTACAAAAGAAAGCAAAACAAATAAAAACTTCCAACTTTCTATTACCATATCTAAACAAGTTCAATTGGTTTTCAACTTTCTAACTAAACATTGACTTTTCTACCTTTCTATTATGTAATAAAATTTAATTGGTTCCTATTTTCTACATAGTGACTTAGTGATACTTGAATTAATAATTCAACCAATTTTTCGAAAATTTCTATTATCAGTTGTTCTAACTTTCAAAATTTAAACTTTTACAACTATCTTTACTGAGAACTTATAGATTGCAATCCATCAATAATTTGTACAATATAAATTGAAACGTGCAAGAAAATTTTATCTCTCCAATGTCTAATTATGCAGGCTACATTTTAACTTTCTTAATCACGATTTGTTAAAAGATCTGAGATTACATTGTAGCTTTAACGTCAAGATTCGTACTTACAACAGAGGTCAAAAGTTCTGACTTTTTAATAAAGTTCTGTTGGTACAAATTTTCTAAATGGTGGATTATAAAAATGTCTAAACGGCAATACTAATATTTTGGAGAGCTTATATAATTACAAAGTCAATAAATTGTACATCAGACCTCAGAAAGTATAAGTCTTAAATCTAATGATTCACTCATCTACCTTTTATTTTTCAAAATTACGACTGGTGAGAAAGTTTAAAATTACTCACTTTCTAATAAGTTCAATCGTTTTCAATAAAGACTTCTAACAATGTTTAAAAGGTAGAACTAGTTCGTTTCTTTGAGAGTTACATCTACTTTTCGAAAGACTATATTGTTACGTAGTACCATTTAGTAACTATTTGAATTTTAAAAAAGTTCAGAAAGTTGCAGGGGATGATCCAAGATTACTTCGCAGCATTCTACTTAAACACAAAATTTGTCTAACTTTCTATCATCTAATCAACTTCAATACATTTGTTATGAATTTCTAAATAGTGTCTTCTGGAAGTAAGTGTTAGTTTGATACCTAGAAAGTTCAATTAGTTTCTGTTTTCTAAATGGTGACTCAACGATAGTTCGATACTTAGAGAGTTAATAATTCCACCTATCTTTCGAAAGTTCCTATTCTCACGTAATTATAACGTACAATAAGCCTTACCGTTAAAAACTGTATAACAAAAAAGTAAAAAGTTCACTCATTAATTTTTCTACCTTCTAACTTTCTAAAGCACAATTTCAGCTTGATATGTACTAATGTATATTACAAAAATTGGAAATTTGATCTCTCAGGTCCAAACTTTCTAAATTACAATTTGCTCATAAATTTAAACTTTCTCAATAGCGAATCTTTGGTGGAAACTTACAAATTGGTAATTTAACGCCGATCATTTGTAGATCAGAAATTAAAAAGTTCAAAGGAATTATGTTTCAAATCTAATTTTCTTTACCCAACTTCTTTTTAAATGACAATTTCTTAGAAGATCTCAGGTGACTTCGCAGCCTGGTTCAACTTCTTTTCCAACTTTCTGCATTTTCAATTCTTTCTACCAACACATAACTTTCTAAACCGCGACTTCAATGACTATCTCTAACGTTTCATCAATTTTTCAAATGTTCCTATTTCTAATTTTGTGCACGGTTCACTTTTTAAAAAATTTTTACTTCTATTTGTTTTCTTTGGGAGCACATTTGACGGTTGACAACTGTCAGTGGCGTCCAATGGGCTTTGTTCGCTTTTGAAATTATGTTTGTTGGTAGCATGCCATTGACATTAGTACTTACGTGTCATATGGTTTTTAAAAACACACAACTTTCTAAATCGCAATCATCCTTTTTTTAACTGTTCCTATTTCTAATATTGTACGTTTCATTTTTTTTTTTAATTTATAACTTTAAAAAATAAATTTTAGTGAGTACCTTTCAACCCGAAAATACATGCAGAATCATCCAGAATGATTCAACGTAACGTCAGCGTTACCATCTCGTCATATTAGTAAAATCTTACTTTTATTTGTTTTCTTTGAGAGCACATTTGACGGTTGACAACTGTCAGTGGCATCCAATGGGCTTTGTTCGCTTTTAATTATGTTTGTTTGTAGCCTGCTATTGACATTAGTACGTGTCATATGGTTTTTAAAGACACATAACTTTCTAAATCGCAATCATCCATTTTTCAACTGTTCCTATTTCTAATTTTGTACACGTTTCAATTTTTTTTAATTTATAACTTTAAAGAATAAATTTTAGTGAGTACCTTTTAACCTGAAAATACATGCAGAATCATCCAGAATGATTCAACGTAACGTCAGCGTTACCAACTCGTCTTATTAGTAAAATCTTACTTCTATTTGTTTTTCTTTGGGAGCACATTTGACGGTTGACAACTGTCAGTGGCGCCCAATGGGCTTTGTTCGCTTTTGAAATTATGTTTGTTTGTAGCATGCCATTGACATTAGTACGTGTCATATGGTTTTTAAAGACACATAACTTTCTAAATCGCAATCATCCTTTTTTCAACTGTTCCTATTTCTAATATTGTACGTTTCATTTTTTTTTTAAATTTATAACTTTAAAAAATAAATTTTAGTGAGTACCTTTCAACCCGAAAATACATGCAGAATCATCCAGGATGATTCAACGTAACGTCAGCGTTACCAACTCGTCTTATTAGTAAAATCTTACTTCTATTTGTTTTTTTTTTTGGAGCACATTTGACGGTTGACAACTGTCAGTGGCGTCCAATGGACTTTGTTCGCTTTTAATTATGTTTGTTTGTAGAATGCCATTGACATTAGTATGTGTCATATGATTTTTAAAAACACATAGGACTCTTTCTAAATCGCAATCATCTGTTTTTGAACTGTTTCTATTTCTAATTTTGAACGTTTCAATTTTTTTTTAAATTTATAACTTTAAAAAATAAATTTTAGTGAGTACATTTTGAAAATACATTTGACAACTGTCAGTGGCGTCCAAAGGGTTTTGTTCGCTTTTGAAATTATGTTTGTTTGTAGCATGCCATTGACATTAGTACGTGTCATAAGGTTTTTAAAAACATAACTTTCTAAATCGCAATCATCTATTTTTCAACTGTTCCTATTTCTAATTTTGTACACGTTTCATTTTTTTTTAATTTATAACTTTAAAAAATAAATTTTAGTGAATACCTTTCAACCCGAAAATACATGCAGAATCATCCAGGATGATTCAACGTAACGTCAGCGTTACCATCTCGTCATATTAGTAAAATCTTACTTCCATTTATTTTCTTTGGGAGCACATTTGACGGTTGACAACTGTCAGTGGCGTCTAATGGACTTTGTTCGCTTTAGAAATTAAGTTTGTAGCATGCCATTAACATTAGTACGTGTCATATGGTTTTTAAAAACACAACTTTCTAAATCGCAATCATCCATTTTTCAACTGTTCCTATTTCTAATTTTGTACGTTTCAATTTTTTTTTAAATTTATAACTTTCAAAAATAAATTTTAGTGAGTACATTTTCACCTGAAAATACATGCAGAATCATCCAGGATGATTCAACGCAACGTCAGCGTTACCATCTCGTCATATTATTAAAATCTTACTTCCATTTGTTTTCTTTGGAAGCACATTTGACGGTTGAGAACTGTCAGTGGCGTCCAATGGGCTTTGTTCGCTTTTGAAATTATGTTTGTTTGTAGCATGCCATTGACATTAGTACGTGTCATATGATTTTTAAAAACACGTAACTTTCTAAATCGCAATCATCCGTTTTTCAACTGTTCCTATTTCTAATTTTGTACACGTTTCAATTTTTTTTAATTTATAAGTTTAAAGAATAAATTTTAGTGAGTATCTTTTAACCTGAAAATACATGCAGAATCATCCAGAATGATTCAACGTAACGTCAGCGTTACCAACTCGTCTTATTAGTAAAATCTTACTTTTATTTGTTTTTCTTTGGGAGCACATTTGACGGTTGACAACTGTCAGTGGCGCCCAATGGGCTTTGTTCGCTTTTGAAATTATGTTTGTTTGTAGCATGCTATTGACATTAGTACGTGTCATATGGTTTTTAAAGACACATAACTTTCTAAATCGCAATCATCCTTTTTTCAACTGTTCCTATTTCTAATATTGTAAGTTTCATTTTTTTTTTTAATTTATAACTTTAAAAAATAAATTTTAGTGAGTACCTTTCAACCCGAAAATACATGCAGAATCATCCAGGATGATTCAACGTAACGTCAGCGTTACCAACTCGTCTTATTAGTAAAATCTTACTTCTATTTGTTTTTTTGGGAGCACATTTGACGGTTGACAACTGTCAGTGGCGTCCAATGGGCTTTGTTCGCTTTTAATTATGTTTGTTTGTAGAATGCCATTGACATTAGTATGTGTCATATGATTTTTAAAAACACATAGGTAACTTTCTAAATCGCAATCATCCGTTTTTCAACTGTTTCTATTTCTAATTTTGAACATTTCAATTTTTTTTTTAAATTTATAACTTTAAAAAATAAATTTTAATGAGTACAATTTGAAAATATATGCAGAATCATCCAGGATGATTAAACGTAACGTCAGCGTTACCATCTCGTCATATTAGTAAAATCTTACTTCCATTTGTTTTCTTTGGGAGCACATTTGACGGTTGACAACTGTCAGTGGCGTCCAATGGGCTTTGTTCGCTTTTGAAATTATGTTGTTTGTAGCATGCCATTGACATTAGTACGTGTAATATGATTTTTAAAAACACGTAACTTTCTAAATCGCAATCATCCGTTTTTCAACTGTTCCTATTTCTAATTTTGTACACGTTTCAATTTTTTTTAATTTATAACTTTAAAGAATAAATTTTAGTGAGTACCTTTTAACCTGAAAATACATGCAGAATCATCCAGAATGATTCAACGTAACGTCAGCGTTACCAACTCGTCTTATTAGTAAAATCTTACTTCTATTTGTTTTTCTTTGGGAGCACATTTGACGGTTGACAACTGTCAGTGGCGTCTAATGGACTTTGTTCGCTTTAGAAATTAAGTTTGTAGCATGCCATTAAGATTAGTACGTGTCATATGGTTTTTAAAAACACAACTTTCTAAATCGCAATCATCCATTTTTCAACTGTTCCTATTTCTAATTTTGTACGTTTCAATTTTTTTTAATTTATAACTTTAAAAAAATAAATTTTAGTGAGTAAATTTTAACCTGAAAATACATGCAGAATCATCCAGGATGATTCAACGCAACGTCAGCGTTACCATCTCGTCATATTAGTAAAATCTTACTTCCATTTGTTTTCTTTGGGAGCACATTTGACGGTTGACAACTGTCAGTGGCGTCCAATGGGCTTTGTTCGCTTTTAATTATGTTTGTTTGTAGCATGCCATTGACATTAATACGTGTAAAGTTCGGCAAAGCAAAAGTTAAGTATCAATATCGGGTAAGCGATATTAAGTTTTCAAAAAAAAGTTTTCCAGTCATCTGAAGTCCTAGTTTACTTTTACTCAACTACATAGTTAATTTCCTTACAACGATGGAAAATTATTATTGGCACAATTTTCACATTATTAAATTTCCGAATAACTTTATCTGCAGTTTAGATATGGTAAACTAAGATTGTCAGTAACTGTGTCAAACCACGTTGCATTGGTGGAACCAAGGCCATTAAAAGAGACAAACGATGCACCATTGACCTTAGTAGGTATGTAGGTTAGGACGTAAAAATAAAAATAGTTGTCACGATTCATAAATAATGACAACATTCGCCTGGATCATCAGAAGAAATATCGATTACCTCACATTACCTAATTAATTTGGAAGGTGGGGTGGGTTAATTCTCGCTAAAAACCTAATCCACAGGATAATGATAATATAAAGATAATGATAAAGAGGAATTAGAAGCGACAATAAACATCGAAATTCAATTAAACAATTGAGCCCCCAATGACATCATCAAAACAAACCTGTCTCATTGCAGGATTGAATTTCGTTAATTGTCACACCTTCGATTGGATAGTAGCTGCCCTTGAGCATGACTCATTTTATTAAATTTCTGATAATAGTAAAAATTATTAAAATCGCTTTGTTTCAACAAAAATTTGGTGATTAATTAAGGAAATCACTAAAATTAGCAAGAAAATCCCCAACTAGGTCACCAATTTAATAATAAAAACAAACAAATGAACAATCACATACATAAGCGTACATTTGCACTTGTTTTTAAATTTTAACGCAACAAACAACAATGCCACCCCCAAAGCAGGCCACAACACTAGAAACTGACAGCACAACGTCAATTTTACCACTACGCATCGCCACAACACCAACCAAATGACGTTATGATGTCATTATGAGCACTATTGAAAGTGGTTGAGTTGCTGATGACATCACTTATGGTAATCAGTGAAGATGTGGGAGAGGCTCAGTAATAGCAAAATTTAGTGACATTTATCGCTTTCATTGATAAAAAAAACTTACACCTGCACCGGTCAAATAGCGTTTGGACCTCCTTTTTGATTTGAGATTATTTTGCGACCCTCTTTCCATTTCGAAACACCGCACAAAACTCAAGGAAAAACAACCACAACTTTACTTTTGCAATCAAACAACGATAAGATAACGATTAAAACTGTTTGATTAATCTCAACACTTTTATTGCCAAGGAAAACACTACTTACGAAGCTTCCTGATTTGGCCTTTTCGTGTCTCGACATCTTTTGATTGAATTACATCCAACTGTTGGTGGTCGAATTGTTGTGGCTGAAAAACGCGAATTAAGTAACCGTCATTAACGGCAATTAACGTTACGCTAACTACTTACGGTGATTAGTGGTGGTATCAACAAACAAAAATGAGTGTTGACTTAACCTCACTTTTGGTTGTTTGGGTGTGGAATTTGGCGATTTAAATCGGAATTGATGGGGTGAATCGATGCGATTCGGTGGATTTAACGCATTTTTAGCGATTTCGGCGATAAAAACACTTGTTGGATTGTTGAAATACCGTTAATTCTTTGGCTTCGGCCGATATTGTAGCAACCGGTAAAGAGACAAGTGTCAAAAGTCAAGGCCAAACACTTCAAACGGCTGCGGTCTGCGGTCCTCAAACAGTATTAATTCGTTATCTAGTTTTATTTACTCATTATACACTATTAACATTGTTTGTTTATATTAAACAATTTTACCAGTTGTTGCTTTGCACATATTGTATAATATTTTCGTTTATTGCTCTAGAGTTATTACTTAAAATTACATAATTATTTATGACAAAAAACACAATTTTATGTCCTACCTATTATGAATTCTGAATGAAATAAACTTATTAGATCTAACTCATGTAGTAGTACATAATAATAAGTAGATATAAAGTTATTTACAGTCTAACAGTCCGTTATTGACAAATAGAGTATACAGGGTGAGTCAGCTAAAGTGAATCAAACCATAATTATATGTTTGTTATTAGTAAAATTACAGCTTTAATATATGATACAATTAAATAGCTAAAATTATTTTCAGTACATGGAAACCTTTAAATTTAATTTAGTTTTATTCTGCTTAGAGATATTTAATTATACGTTGCAAATATTCTTATTGATGACGTATCTGTCCCATATATCCGAGACTCACAACTATCGTTGATTGAGATAATTGAGATCAATCAACGATTGAATGAATTCTCGCTTTGGCTACTATGCCACTAGAGTTCGCCACATCTGTAAAGGAGGAATAACCTCTACACTTCTCTGGCTGATCCCAACTGCTGGCGTTGGCGGCGGCTGGACGGCTTAAGATTTTGACGTCATCTTACGATTTCTTTTAGAACTACGTTGTACGCGGGACATCTCTCCACTACAGATATTTAAAAAAAAAATCTGGGCGTAATATTAACTGTAGAAAAAAAGAAAAAATAAAGTTCTAATAAAATTGTCTACATTTTCTAAATATTATATTATTTCCCAAACACGAGACAAGTACCCCATTGAGCAACCCAACGGACCTGCAACAATTTTGGCTTATGCTTGTTAAAAAACGTGCTTTACAACATCAGTAGAGGTTTTTGAATATTTATCAATAATTAGTGGTTCAAAATTCAGGTTAATGAAAAGAAAAAAAAAGATCCTCCCCGGCGGGGAATCGAACCCCGGTCTCCCGCGTGACAGGCGGGGATACTGACCACTATACTACCGAGGATTATATGCCTTCTGCTGACAAACTAACGCCAGATAAGTTATAGATAATATAATTTTACTACCAAAGCGTTCAAAGCACAAAGTAATGAATCTTTTCTTTGACAACAATGCATAAACCGCAAAATAAGCAATTACACAATTAGAAAAAAAATCCTCCCCGGCGGGGAATCGAACCCCGGTCTCCCGCGTGACAGGCGGGGATACTGACCACTATACTACCGAGGATTATATACTTTCTGCTTACATACTAACGCCAGATAAATTATAGATAGTATAATTTTAAGACCAAAGCGTTCAAAGTAATGAATCTTTTTTTAGCAACAATGCATAAACCGCAAAATAAGCAATTACAGAATTCAATCAACCGGCAAGAGTTTTGTATTGTGCTTGCTATAAACGTACTTTTGTATCAATAGATGTTTTTGAATGTTTATTAATAGTTAAATAGTTATTTTAAATTCGGATAAGAAAAAAAATTCTCCCCGGCGGGGAATCGAACCCCGGTCTCCCGCGTGACAGGCGGGGATACTGACCACTATACTACCGAGGATTACATACTTTTCGCTTACATACTAACGCCAGATAAGTTATAGATAGTATAATTACTATAATACTAATACTTACAGAATTTTTTCTTAAAACTCGTAATTGTGACTAATGATATTTTTAACATGCATCTACAGATGTCATTATTTGTACAAAAAAAAATCGCTACATCCAAGTGGCTTGGAAATAGTCAGTAATAATATTGGAGTAAAAGGAGTCTAGAAAAAGGCTCTAAAAAAAATCTTCTGTCACTTGCCCCTATGCAGGGTGATTCACGTAGCCCGTCCATTAGAAGTTTTTCAACTTCCAGTTGGATTAAAAATTTGAAACTTGGAAGGCAGTCATTATCAGTCATGCTCATTCTATCTAAAATATTTTGAGCTCTCTAGCTATACAGGGTGTGCGAAAAGTCGGTATCAACTTTCTTATTTTAAATAGAAACGTACCATTTTTTCTACATGGTCTAATTGGTTTTCTAACTTTGAGTTTTTATAACATTTGTTATGTAAACGTATTTGACAATTTTTGACATTATGTTAATTTATGTGAAAGAAAGGGTCGATGTGGTAGCTTACGAAAAAATTCGTATCTGGCAGACGGTTCAGAATTTATGAAAGCTAATTTGTAAAGTGTTTAGTTCAAAGTCCAGACTAATTTCTGATGTCTTAATGGTGGTTCCATCTTGTACCATATGGGTGCAGACAATTTTCAAATATCGCAACCAAAAATGGTCAAGAAGTCATTTTTTTCAAATAGCACCTACATATTTTTTTTACACCACTCGATAGAAAATTGTATTTTGGGATAAGTTACTTAAGCATTTTCTATACCTAACTTCATCCCCTATCAAATTAAAAATTAAAATACAGAAATTTCATCAATTTTGCACAAGATTTTTTGGTTTTTCAAGTATGTCATGGAAACAAAAGACAATTGCAACAATTTAATTATGAAATGAATATCTTACTAATTTTATAAAATAACAACAACAAAAGCTATCAAGAACCAGCTTAACAAAATTCTAATGTAAATGTTCAATGTGAGCATCATTTTGATTACTACATTCTATCATTTTATATCATTGTGTAGCTCTTTTTATTTCGTTGGTGTCAAGACTGTCAAATGCTTTTATTATTCCCCCGCTTAATTTCTTTATGTTGCAAAGTGGTGAAGTATAAACTAAATCTTTTATTCGATCCCAAACATAAAAGTCTAATGAGGTAAGATCTGGAGATAATAAAAGCATTCGACAGTCTTGGTCCCAACGAAATTAAAAGAGGTACACAATCTGTTGAAAATGGATTAATAGAATGTATGTAGTAATCAAAATGGGGCTCACATTGAACACCTACATTAGAATTTTGTTAAGATGGTTCTTGGTAGTTTTTGTTGTTGTTTTTTTTATAAAATTAGTAACATATTCATTTCATAATTAAAATGTTGCAATTGTCTTTTGTTTCCATGGCATACTTGAAAAACTAAAAAAATCTCTTGGCAGGATTGATGGAATTTCTGGATTTTAATTTTTAATTTGATAGGGGATGAAGTTAGGTATAGGGAATGCTTAAGTAACTCATCCCAAAATACAATTTTCTATTGAGTGATGTAAAAAAAATCTGTTGATTGATTTGAAAAAAATGACTTTTTGACCATTTTTGGGTGCGATATTTGAAAATTGTCTGCGCCCATACGGTACAAAATGGAACTACCATTAAGATATCAGAAGTTAGTCTGGACTTCGAACTAAGCACTTTATAAATTGATTTTCATAAATTCAAAACCGTCTGCCAGATACAAATTTTTTCGTAAGCTACCACATCGACCCTTTTTTTCACATAAATTAACATAATGTCAATAATTGTCAAATAAGTTTACATAACAAATGTTATAAAAACTCAGAGTTGGAAGACCAATTAGACCATGTAGAAAAAATGGTACGTTTCTATTTAAAATAAGAAAGTTGATACCGACTTTTCGCACACTCTGTATAGCTAGAAAGCTCAAAATATTTTAGATAGAATGAGCATGACTGATAATGACTGCCTTCCAAGTTTCAAATTTCTAATCCAACTGGAAGTTGAAAAACTTCTAATGGACGGGCTACGTGAATCACCCTGTATAATTGTCTTGGCTTACGCTGTATGTTTAAAAATAATTTCCGATTATAGACTTCTTTCCCTAGTTTATTTGTGTTTTTAAATCAAATGGTCATTGTTTACTTTACCCACTTTTCGATTTTCAAAAAACTAATTACACCAACGCATTCGTCACCATGTATACATTACGAAAATCAATATCTTTTTTGTGCAAACTACTTTATTTTTACTCTTATTTTCCTTGCCCTAGCACATCTTTTTTTTTCTTATTTTTCTATAGATTTTGCATAAAATTATTTTTTATTTGCACAACATTTCATTGCTCAAAATGGCATTATAATGATGTTTCACGATGGTTTCCAAAAAAAACGCCGCAAAAAGCGAAAAGTCCGCCATTGTAAACAATTACCAATCAAATTTCTACCCATCATAAAACTCGAGCTATCGAAGTCGGACGCACTATTGCTCCACCCTGTATAATGTTTTTGAACGTTTATTAATGGTTAGGTAGCTGGTTAAGAAGAAAAAAAATTATGGTAATTGTTTACAATGCCCACTTTTCACTTCATCGTGAATCATCGTGAAACATTATTTTAATGCCATTTTAAGCAATTAAAATGTTGTTCAAACGATATATAATTTTATACAAAATTTATAGATGTAGATGTGCTAGGGCAAGGAAAATAAGAGTAAAAATAGAAGTGATTTGCACAAAAAAAGATATTGATTTTCGTAATGTAGGTATACATGTTGAGGAATGCGTTGGTGTAGGTAATTAGTTTTTTGAAAATTGAAGAGTGAGTAAAGTAAACAATGACCAAAATTATTCTCATCGGCGGGAACAATAACATCCATAACAACCTGAAGAACTTTCCTTAGCTCATCATTGTCAGCCACAGTGCCAACTGCTTTTGAAACAATAACAATTGAATCAAATTCATCAATGAGAACGAAAACTGGGATGCCAGGGTAGAGCCTGGAAAGTGTGCTATCAGCAATTTATGGATTGCCTCCACAGGGGGTGGACCCCACGCCGACCCCTTGATAGTGGTAGTTTGCTCAACACATAGAGTTCAATAATTTTTAAAAGAACTAATCTGATCGTGTAGTTCTTATATTTTTTTGTTCGTAGTTTTTCGCTAGAGGTGTAGAGCTTTGGCATGCAAATCGGAGATCGCGGTCTCTTTAGCTAAAGAGTCATCGCGCTCACTGCATTCAAAGTAAATATGCCAAGAGACAAACATCAGCTCTATTTGTTTGCTCATGGTGAAAGAAGCTTGGGAATTGACTTGAGCATACAGAACGAATCTAAACAAATGGTGCGATGACCTCTTGGAAGTGTTAACAAGTGGATTAACGCTTGTTAAATGGTGAAAAGTTCGGCAGCAAACTGCAAACACACTGACGACCATAAGAAATCTGAACCCCAACTCTTCTGGGGGAGTTACCATGACTGAGTTTACTCCTGCTTCACCCGTCGATTTTGTGTACAGATATTCTAAGTTTGTGGTAAAGATTGGATGAGTTTATTTTATATTCCATTGGACTAGAGAGAAGAGGAAGGGATGCTGTTTAAAGAAAAGTCTAACTGGGAAAGTAATGTAGTCTTTATTGGCAACTCATCAAAAAAAAATGAGCATCCTCCCGAAAATGTTGTCGAATCATTCCATTATTTCCTAATCTTCAAATTATTGGCAAACTTTTATTTTTTTTCTAAGTATATTATTTTCATTCATTTATTTCTTTTGAGCAAAAGTAGAATATATCTGCGCCCATTGCTTGTTTGCATTGCCAGCTTCAATGGGTATTTTCGGCACACGAACGTACCTGTGTCCATCTGAGCTAATCAAAAGGATTAACTTTTGGAAGGACGTATAAGGAACAACCACGAGTATTTAAAAACTATGCAATTACCACTATTAAATGCTTAACGTTAACTAAACAACTACGATCAACGATTAAAGTTAAGGTCATTGTTAAACAATTACCAAAATTAAACTAACTATGACCGGTACCGAACAATGGGTGACGTCACAACTTACACACGTTTTTTTTTTTAAACTACTTTAGCACGACTTTCAAGAACAACCACAATAGCTGCAAAACTTTCTCATACTTAAAAACAATTGAAGCTCCATGTCCATAATATGTTAGTATGTTAGCACCTCTGCAATAAGTGAGTTGCTATGGTTACAATTGATCCAATACCAATGTACACAAACCCTCTGCAAACCCACCGGTCATAAAAATGGTAAAAACCGCACCATTTCTTGTGTTTATAATCGCCCAAGCCGCCTCCAAATTAATGGAGGGTATAATCAAAACCAGTGACGTAATCACCTAACAACCCCCAGATTCTTCCCTCTACTTGTTATTGTTGTAGAACTGGGCTTTTCTCGCCCGCTTCTGTTTCCTATCCGAAGAGGGAGAGTTCGAGTATCATTTAGAGTTTAACGAGGATCAAGGCGTGCCGAATTTACTTTTATATTACGACACTGACGATCAATGGCCGGCAGTTTACAAATCGAGCAAAACTTGTTACGAAAAAGAAGCCGTTCTACATCCCGAACAGAACCAAGTCATCAACTTAACAACGAAACCGACGTATTACAGGGAACTATCGGGGTGCACGTACTTTCAGTATTTAACAACGACAACGCGACCCAGCACCTACACCCTCATTTATCCCACAGTACCAAAAAAGACCACCCCGATGAAAAGTGAAAGAACAACCCCTACAACTACCATTGCCACCACAACTGAAGACTACAACACCAGCAGCACCTTCACGGAAGACTTCACATTAACAACTCGAGACGCTAAAGAAGATTTCGAAGAAATTTTCACTACAAGCACAAGTGTGAGTCTTAAAAAAAAATTCTTTAACTTTTCGAATCACTACCAACTTGATATAGAACCTCATGCTAGAGTTACATTCGCTTTTCTTTCGTAACCTTTAGCAAGCTGGCACAAGAACGAAGGTGCCGATTAAGAAGAGGTCTCTCAAACCGCCGCCCTCTCAACGCAACATGCGAACTCGCACCCTGACTTGTCATAACGCTCGAAGGTTCCGAAGTTCGAGAGAGCGCTGGTGGTTCATAGCAGTCAGCAACTGTAACGGAAACAAAGTGAGATTAATTAATTGCGCTTAATTACCGGTAGTTGCGCTTAACTACACTTAATTGCGCATAACTACACTTAATTTTGCTTAACTACACTTAATTGCGCTTAATTAGACTTAGTTGCGCTTAATTAGACTTAATTGCCCTTAATTAGACTTAATTGCGCTAAATTACACTTATTTGCGCTTAATTACACTTAATTGCTCGTAACTGCACTCGCTAAAAAGTGAGATTAATAATTCAACTCAATTGCTGTTAATTACAATTGTTAATTAAAGGGAATTTACATCAAATACAAACTGGTACTGACCAACGGTCCTCCGGGCGATTATTGGCACGAACATTTTTCGGCAGACGAATTCTGTAAGATTCTTAATTAATTAGTTACTATTAATTAATTACTTAATTTCCAGACATTCTGCCGGTTTTAATGGCGTTCTCTATAGCGTATTCGTTCTTGATGTTGGGGGTAATTATGTGTTCCATCGAGTTGAAATCGAGACAACTCCTTCACACAACTTACAAGATTTTCGTTTTCTCAATAATTTTTCAGCTTTTTGGAATAATAATAACTAGTGCCGCTTACCTAAAATACGCCGTTAACGGGTATGGTGGCGTTAAAGTGAGAAGAATGGGTAAGTTAAGCAAAACAAAAATCGGCTCGAGTGAATGTAGTGGGAGTTGTAGGGTCTATCCTGATGGGTGCTTCGGAAACTTTTTTTCTGCTTCTACTACTGCTTCTGGCTAAAGGGTTCACTATCACGAGAGGACGGCTACCTCTAACTGCCAGTGTTAAACTAACTATTTTTATGTGTCTCTACATCGTCACGTACATCTCGCTTTTTATCTATGAAGCTAATGTAAAATTTTTGTTTTTCTTTTTTGAAAAGTTTTTAACGTAACTTTGTAGGTTTTTGATCCGGGGGAAGTTTTGTACTTGTACGAGTCGCCAGCTGGATATGGTTTGATCACCTTGAGGATTCTAGCTTGGTGCATGTTCATCTATTCGACAGTTTTCACTTTGAAACATTACCCAGAAAAGGTCTGTACTATTAGAACATTAAAAGTGAGGTTAAGTTCAATCTTCTTAACAAGAATCGGCATACTTTAACACAAATCATTTTCAAAATCAAAATATACGAAAAGTTTATACAATTGCACCTAATTGCGTTAAAATTGAGGTCATGTTTTCAGGCAAACTTCTACTATCCCTTCAACATTTGCGGGACGTTATGGTTCATCGCTGGCCCGGCTTTTATCCTTTCGGCCAACACCTACATCGACAAGTGGGTGCGAGAGTCCGTCGTGTGTGCTGTTCTCCAATTCATAACTTTTGGTGGCCACTTGATGTTTCTAGTACGTACTCTCATCCTTCCGTTGATAGTTTTAAACCTGCAACCTCCCCCTCTAGATACTAACGATGCCGTCAGTGGCTAACAAAAATTTTCCCTACCACGTCAGAACCACTCAGATCGGTATCATGGAACTGACAGGTGGCGCTGGCGCCAGCACCATCGAACAATTCGGTCACCACGTATACGAACCCACAGGTACCGTAAGAGATCAAACTGTAATTGTACCATTAACACGTAGAACTGAGGAGATATTTGAAGGAATGTACAGCCACACAATGAGAAATGTTCGCAACGAAAACAATTCAGAAGAACCGACGAACAATTCGAGAGACATTGCTATGGAGAACGTGATGAATTGGTCGCAAGCCAAAAATGTGGTGGCGATCGAATTGCCAAATTTCGAAAGAATTCATCGAGAAAGTTTCGGTAACTTTTGAAACTTTTTTTTTGAATTTTTGTTAATTAAACAATTGCAGCTTCAACTAACTCGATGAACACCGAGAATAGTCTGCAACTCAGTCGAAGGGCGTCGACCAACCACGAGGAACGTAACGGCCATTTCCAGGATTACGTCAGAGATGTTCCTATCGAACTCTTCACGATCAGTCGAATGGTGGTGACGTCAAACAACCAAGTTTCCAAGTGATAATTTAAGTCAAGATGGCGAAAAAATTAAAAATGGTCGCCGCCGAATTTTTGAAAAACACAACTAGTCAGTGATAACATCAGCACAAATTTTGAACTGAAATTATTTTGTAACTTTCTACTCATTGTACAGTTATGTGAAATAGAAGAGTGACAAGAGAAGTGGTATTTACTTATGAATCAATTTCAGCTCAACTTTGCCTGGCATAAATGGGCGGAGCAGCGCAAATTGGTTGTGCTCAATTTCAACTGCAAACAGTGAAATAAAAAGTTAAAATTAAGAGTAAAGAAACGGAGCAAAGTTGGCGCAACTAATCGGAGTAGCGTAAATGAAATTGACCCATTAGGAAACGGATTTGGTTTCGGGTTAAAATCTAAAATTCCACACAACCACATATATTAACTAATAAATCACAATAGTTAGCAGTCTCAACCAACAACTTTGACTTTGAAGGTGATTTTTTGATCTAAACCAATGTAAGAGTCGCTCATGAAGTAGCCGAAATAACAATAAACACCTGAAAAAATTCTTTTAAAAAACTGAACAATAACAACAAACCTTCAAACCTCTTTCACTGGGTACCTCGACTTGAACCTCCAAATTTTTGTAGCGTTTCAAGTTGAACCTCTGCATCCTCACTAAATCCTCCTCCATCGCCATGACGAAAAACCACGATTCTTCTTTTTGTTTGTTGAACTTTTTGCTGTAAACGTTCAAATTATTGGTACCTTCCCTTCTTACGTTAAATTCGAAAACGTATCGACGTCCGACTTTGGCGTCAAAACTGGCAACTTTTTCTCCTAAATCGATGCGACAATCGATAACTTCATCACTATCGACATCTCTTACAACAAATTTAACTTCTAAAATCGGTAATCTATTTAAAACTTTCAAAATTTCATCAGCTTTCGTCTTATCGAACAGATCGTTGATTACGTTGTTGAAAGCGTTCCTGTTTCGTTTCAGCGCCAACGAAACTGTCGGTACGGTTAAGTTTCCGCTATTGACCGGAAGTAATTTTTCCGAATTTAATCGTCTCTTTAACGTGTTGCAGGTTTCTTTGGTGAAATGGGGCAACATTAACATACTGTCACTTTCGACATTCAAGCCTTGTATCAACATTTGACAGAGATAGATGAGTTTGCGGGTGCAGTCCAGCCAGCTTTTGTGCGCCGTTAAACTAATCATTGCTTGAATTATCCTGATCACTTGATCGAAAACCGTTTTGAGGTCGACGACGTACTCCTGATTAGGCAACTTCTTGTCGGCCAAATAACACTTGATCAGGAGGAGAACCTTGAGATGAGGAGAGTCGTAGGGGTGTTTCGTCCTCACGTTCATGTCGGTGGTTAAGTGTCTAGAAGAAAGATGGCGTTATTACTCATATTAAGGGTGGAAAAGATACGTTTCAGGGAAAGTAAGTAAAGGTTCTGCAACTCTCTTTGCGAAATTTATTTATTTGAAGTCACGTCAGGCACTTTTTTATTACAATACATGAGTGATTTGTGACTTAAGTCACTTTACGACTGCCTTAATGGATTATACCGTGACAAGAAAAATTACAAAATTCAAGAATAATCCTAAAAAATTAGATTGTTTTTCAAATAACTCGACAGATGAAATTGTAATAAGCGCTCCAAATGTTTTGCCTATAAAAACAACATAAGTTCTTTTAGTAAGTTCACTTTATGTTTGTATCTTGATAATTTTTTGCTTTTTATATTATCCGACAAGCAATAATACACATTTATCGCAGTTACCTGTCGTCAGTTGTCATTTTTGTCATTATTGGTCGATAAATCGAAAATGGTTAGAAATAGCCATAGGGGTGTACTACATACAAAAAATGTTCGTTTTTAGTTTCTACATCATATCGTTAAAAAATATACAGACTGTTCTATTTCAAAAAATTGAGAAAATTAAATTCAAAAAGTTTTAAATTGAAAAATTAAATTTAGCCACCCTGTATAATTTTTCAAAAATAAAAACGATTCAAAGACATTTCACACATTTTTCCTAAATAGTATTTACATAATTTTTTCTTAGAACTCGTAATTGTGACTGTAGTGATTTTTTTAACATGCATCTGCAAATGCAATTATTAGAACAAAAGTGGTTTGGAAATAGTCAGCAATAATATTAGAGTAAAAAGAGTCTAAGAAAAGGCTCCAAAAAATATTCTTTTACACACAATATTCCATTTAAAACTAGGAAAAGGCTCCGAAAAAACTATTTTTACACACAACATTTCATTTAAAAAAAATGTTACTTGCTCGTGTATAATCGTCTTGGTGCACCATGTATGTTCAAAAATTATTTCCGGTTATAGATTTTTTTTTCTAGTTTATTTGTGTTCTTAAATCAAGTTTCTAGCTACAATAGAACTCAAGCTATCAAAGTCGGACGCACTATTGCCTCACCCTGTATAACTATTTAGCAAAGTGTCGTATCGCAACGTTTTCTACCCTTCTAACGTAGCGCATATTATTCTTATTTTTGTAAATAAAAATCGCCGCTATCTAAATCTCACTTGTATTTTTTTTTAATTTTTGTTTTATTGGCCAACTCTGATGTTACGATATAAAAAAAAATCAAAACCACTTTGAACAAAGTTTTCTACCGTTCGACGTTTATGAAAAAAGTTGCCGGCATCTAGATTTCATCCGTAAACTTTTTATGATTTTTCTTCTAATGGCGACAAATTCTGATGTTTCCATTAAAAAAAATGTATAACCATTTAGCAAAGTGTCTTATCTAAACGTTTTTTACCCTTTTACGCAGCATATATCATTCTTACTTATGAAAAAAATCGCCGCCATCTAAATTTCATTCGTTAATTTTTCATGATTTTTCTTCTATCGGCGACAAACTTTTCAAAACTATTTAGCAAAGTGTTTTTTATCAAAACATTCTACGTAGCGTATATCAGTCTCTTACATTTATTTTTTTATTGTTCTATAAGAAATTTAACATGTTTATGATTATTTTATGAAAAAAATGCGTCGCTATCTACATTGCATTTGTTAATTCTTTACGATTTTTCTTTTATTGGCGACAAATTCTGATACTTTAATATAAAAAAAATTCATAACTATTTAACAAAGTGTTGTGTCGGCTCGTTTAATACCATTCTATGTGGCGAGTATAGATATTTTTTATGAAAAAAATACACCACTACCTAGAGTTCATTTGTTAACTTTTTACGATTTTCCTTTTATTGAAAACAAATTTTGATGTTTCGATATAAAAAAAAATTCATAACTACTTAGCGAAGTGTAGTTTCGAATCGAAACGTTTTCTACCCTATTGCGTAGCGGATATCTCTTTTAAAAAAAATCGTCGCTATCTAAATTTTATTCGTTAATTATTTATGATTTTTTTCTTATTGGAGACAAATTCTTGTAGCACAAAATTCATAATTCTTTAACAAAGTGTCGAATCGAAATGTTTTCTATCCTATTACATAGTATATACCATTCTTATTTATGAAAAAACTTACCGCTATCTAAATTCCATTCGTTAATTTTTTATGATTATTTTTCTATAGGCGATAAATTTTCTATAGGCGTATGTTTCAATATAAAACAAATCAAAACTATTTAGCAAAGTGTCTTATCGACATGTTCTATATCATTCGACAGAGCGCATATCAGTCTCTTTTATGAAAAAAATACGCCGCTATCTAGATTTTATTTACAATTTTTCTTTTATTGGCGACAAATTCTGATATTTCAATATAAAAAAATTCATAACTACTTACCAGAGTGTCATATCGAAACGTTATTTACCCTCTTGCGTAGCGTATATCGTTCTTTCTTGTGAAAAAAATCACCGCCATCAAGAGTTCATTTGTTAATTTTTTATGATTTTTCTTTAATTCGCAACCAATTCTGATGATATAAAAAAAATCATAAGTATTTAGCAAAGTATGGTGTTGATACGTTTTATACCACTTCACGTAGCACATAACGGTCTCTTTTATGAAAAAAATGCGCCGCTATATAGATTTCATTTGTTATTTTTTAACAATCTTCCTTTTATTGACAACAAATTTTAATGCTTTGATATTAAAAAAAAAAATCGTAATTATTTGTCAAAGTGTTGTATCGAAACGGTCGCTACTTTTTTCCGTAGCGTATATCGTTCTCTTTTATGAAAAAAATTGCCACTATCTAGATTTCTTTCGTTAATTCTTTATGCTATTTCTTTTATTGGAGACTAATTCTGAGGTTGCAATACAAAAAAATCATAAATATTTAACAAAATGTTGTATCGAAACGTTTTATACACTTCTACGTAGCGTATATCATTCTTTTTTATAAAAAAATTGCCACTATCTAGATTGTAATCGGTAATTATTTATGATTTTTTTCTTATTGACGACAAATTCTGATGATTCGATATAAAACAAAATTTATAACTCTTTAGAAAAGTGTCGAATCGAAATGTTTTCTACACTTATACGTAGAGTATATTATTCTTTCTTATGTAAAAAATCCCCGCTATCTAAATTTCATTCGTTAAATTGTTATGATTTTTTGTTTAACGTTCCTCCACTATTTAGAAAGTTTCTAGTTTATCGAGAATTTGTACATAAATAATTAGTTTCGACTTGGATTCAAATCTTATTGAGAGCAGAATAACTAAAGTCATTTCCAACATGATATTAGCTCTATCTAACTATTTTGGGAAGTGAACTGCGTGAAATCCAAAATTAAAAAAATTCCGTGTCACACTAGTCGACACACGCTACATATTTTAGTTAAAAAAAAGCATTACATTGCGTTTTGGTATGTTGCGTACCCCCACTTATCGTCAAGAACTGTAAACTTGGCCGTACTTACTGGTTAATTTTGTCTTCGTTATGGCGAACCGGAAACAAAGAGTACTCTTCAACCTCGCACATGTTCGTGATTAGATCATCGAATGAACTCTCCATCGAGATGTTTTCGTGCAAATACAGTAAAGTTTTGCAAGACAAATAGTACTGAGCCGCCAACTGTCCCAAAAACGTCGACTCGTAAAACTCTTGTATTTCCTAAAGAACAAAAATCAAATCAACGTTTTACAGGACGCAACAAAACGGAACCCACCTCATTTCTAATTGCGATACATTGTTGTTGTTGCAGCTTATTAGCCACGGAATCTGCCAATTCGCTCAGGTAAGTGTTGGGATTTTGAGCATCCTCCATTTTGTAGTACGTAGGATTGACCAATAATCTCCGAAAGAAAAACGTAGAACAAATCAAATCAATCAACTGCGATCTGCACGTGACCGTTCCATTAGCGATTTCCGCATTGATATGTTCCGGCAACACTTGCAACAGGTTCGATTCGACCGGAAACGGTTCGAACAAAAATTTCCTATAAAAATTTTTCTTGCTCTCCTGCACGAAAACGCAAGCAACCCCGCTAGTATCGAATTGAGGCCGTCCCGCCCTCCCCATCATCTGCAGAACATCAGTGACGGGCATGTCGACGTACCGCTTAGTGGCGCCATCGTAATACTCGGTGCCTTTAACAATAACTAGATGTGCCGGAAAATTAACACCCCACGCCAACGTCGCCGTCGCGACTAAAACTTGAATTTTTTGATTGACGAAAAGTTCTTCGACGACTTTACGGTCGTGCTCTTGCAGACCGGCGTGATGGATGCCGATGCCGAAAAGTAACAGATAACTTAGATCGGAATCGCTGACCGTCGATCGGATCGTTTCGATTTCGTCCTGCGGACAGTTGAGCCACTGTTTCGGGTTCGTGTCGCTCAAAAGACATTTGATCAAGTCGTAAGAGGTGATGCGAGTTTGTTTGCGGGACGACACGAAAATCAGGGTGGGACTGTCGGGGGCGTACTGGCATATGGACTGGTAAGCGGGACGGTTCATTGTCGCCATACGGGGACAATAGTTTTTGCCGGAGAAACCCTTCAAGTGGATCTCGAGCGGCACCGGACGCACCGACGAACTGAAGTTGAAGAGGCCCTTCTGCAACCAAAAATTCCTCATCATTATTCATATGGAATCGAAGCTAAGCTTACAATAGTCGATTAAGTAATTTAAAGTAAGACAGCTTAAGGCAACTTTCATAATAATGCTTCATGAGGCCGAAGACCTTATGATCTAAAATATGTAGTATTTGAAGATCGACTTGTTCATATTTTGAATAATTACTTGTAGATCTAGTTAGATTCATGAGCCCAAAGTAGGCATTAAACGTGCTCAAGTTTTAATCATGATGCCTACTTTTGAAAAAATAAAAAAAAATTAAATAAGTAGTTGAGAAGTCGACTTGACACATTATGATTCTGAGACAACTTAAATGAAGTCATTTGATTTACCTTTTCGATACCAAGCCAGTTGGCTAGATCTCCGGCATTCGCCATGGCGGTCGAGAGTCCAACAATTCTAACTTTAGCGTTCCTGACGCTGTTAATGTAATTCATTCTGGACACGATGACCTCTAGAACTGGCCCTCTGTCTTCGGCCAACAAATGAATCTCGTCGATGATAATCAATCCGACTTGTTTGACAAAGTCTTTCTGTAACCAGTTTCGACTCATTCCGTCCCATTTTTCCGGTGTCGTTATAATGATGTTCGCCGAAGAGATCAAGGAGGATCGTGGCGTTATATCTCCGGTGACCTCAACGAGTTTCTTGGAAATTTTGCTGAATTTCTGCGTCCAATCCTGGACCCTTTCCCGAACCAAAGCTTTCATCGGCGCTATGTAAACCACCTGAAAGTGAACACAACTTGAAATGAGTTAAAATAAATGAACAAATCACCATAGAAATTCGATTCCATATCTTTTAAAATTCGTCCAATTCAAGAAAAAAAAAATCGTTTATTTTAAAAAGATTTGTTTATTTTAGAAAAATTAGTTTATTTTAAAATTTTTGCTCACTTCGTGGACTTGTTCATTAAAAAAATTGCTTAAAAAAAATCGTTTATTAAAGAAGTTGTTCACCTCAAAGGAATTCATTTCAAAAGGATTCGTTTGCCTCACTACAACACTTATTTATTTTTAAATATTCGTCCATTTTCTAAAGATTCGATTATGTATTCGATTATTTTCAAAGATTCGTTCATCTCAAAAAAAATTGGTTCACTTCAAAAAAATTTGTTTATTTTGAAAATATTTGTTAAATTAAAAACTTGTTCATTTCAGAAAGATTTGATTATTAAAAAAAGGATTTATTTGCTTTACTACAACTTATTCCATTTTAAATGTTCATTTACATATTTTCAAAAGCTTTATTCACTTCAAAAAATTCGCTCATATTAAAAGATTAATTCCATTTAAAAATCTTAATAACTTTCCCTTTAAAAAGATTCGTTTACTTCAAAAAGATTCGTTGAAATAAAAAAAAACTTATTCATTTTAAAAAGATTCAATTATTAAAAAAATTACTTCGTTTTATAATTATTTGTTCATTTTGAAAAGATTTGATCAATTTAAAAGGATTCGTTCAACTCACAACTACTTTCGTGTTAAAAATTCGTTCATTAAAAACATTCGTTCGATTTAAAAAAGTTAATTTATTGTAAAAAAATTCGTTTAGTTTAAAAAAAATTCGTTTTAATTTTAAAAAATTCGTTAATTTTAAAAAAATTAGTTCATATTAATAGGATTCATTAATCTCACAGCTCATTACTTTTTAAAAAATCGTTCATTTAAAGATTGACTTCAAAAAAAGTTCGTTCATTTAAAAAAAAATCATTTTAAAAAACTCGTTTATTTTAAAAAAATTCGTCACTTCAAGAAAATTGGTTCATTAAAAATATGTATGTAGGTGAAATCATTTTAAAATAATTTTTTTTTAAATTGCTCATTTAAAAAAACCTCCATTAAAAAAATTGTTTATTTAAAAAAATGCGATCATTTAAAGAAAACTGGTTTACTTCTAAAAAATTCGTTCATTTTGAAAAGGTTCCTTCATTTAAATAAATTCATTTATTTAAAAAAATTCGTTAATTTAAAAAAAATGGTTTATATTAATAGGATTAATCATCTTAGAGCTCGATACTTTTTAACAAATCGTTCATTTAAAGATTCACTTCGAAACAGTTCGTTAATTTAAAAAAAAAAAATCATATTAAAAAAAACTCGTTCAAAAAGATTAATAGGATTCATCATCTTACAGCTCATTACTTTTAAAAAATCGTTCATTTAAAGATTCACTTCGAAAAAGTTCGTTCATTTAAAAAAAAAACATTTTAAAAAGACTCGTTGAAAAAAACTCTTTCATTTTGAAAAAGTCAGTTCATTTTAAAAAGATTCGTTTATTTAAAAAAAATACGCCACTCCAAGAAGATTGGTTCATTAAAAATATGTAGATGCAATAATTTTAAAATAACTTGTTTATTTTTTTAAAAAATGTTCATTTTAAAGATTCCTTCATTAAAAAATTTCGTTTATTTAAAAAAATGCGATCATTTAAAGAAAATTGGTTTACTTCTAAAAAATTCGTTCATTTTGAAAAGGTTCCATCATTTTAATAATTTCATTTATTTTAAAAAATTCGTTTACTTCAAAAATTCGTTAATTTAAAAAAAATGGTTCATATTTAGGATTCATCATCTTACAGCTCATTATTTTTTAAAATAACGTTCATTTAAAGATTCACTTCAAAAACGTTCGTTAATTTAAAAAAAAATCATTTTAAAAAGACTCGTTCAAAAAGATTCGTTCATTTTAAAAAGATTCGTTCATTAAAAAAAATGCGTCACTTCAAGAAGATTGGTTCATTAAAAATATGTAGATGCAATCATTTCAAAATAATTTGTATATTTTTAAAAAAATGTTTATTTTAAAGATTCCTTCATTAAAAAAGAATTCGTTATTTAAAAAAATGCGATCATTTAAAGAAAATTGGTTTACTTCTAAAAAATTCGTTCATTTTGAAAAGGTTCCTTCATTTTAATAAATTCATTTTTTCAAAAAGATTCGTTTACTTCAAAAATTCTGTAATTTAAAAAAAATGGTTTATATTAATAGGATTCTTCATCTTACAGCTCATTACTTTTTAAAAAATCGTTCATTTAAAGAGTCACTTCAAAAAAGTTCGTTAATTAAAAAAAATCATTTAAAAAAACTCGTTCAAAAAGATTCCTTCATTTTGAAAAGGTTCATTCATTTTAAAAAGATTCGATAATTTAAAAAAAATTCGTCACTTCAAGAGGATTGGTTCATTAAAAATATGTAGATGCATTCATTTTAAAATAATTTGTTTATTTTAAAAAAAAATGTTTATTTTAAAGATCTTTCATTAAAAATAATTCGTTTATTTAAAAAAATGCGATCATTTAAAGAAAATTGGTTTACTTCTAAAAAATTCGTTCATTTTGAAAAGGTTCCATCATTTTAATAAATTCATTTTAAAAAGATTCGTTTACTTTAAAAATTCGTTATTTAAAAAAAAATGGTTCATATTAATAGGATTCATCATCTTACAGCTCATTACTTTTTAAAAATCGTTCATTTAAAGATTCACTTCAAAAAAATTCGTTAATTAAAAAAACATTTAAAAAAGACTCGTTCAAAAAGATTCCTTTATTTTGAAAAGGTTCGTTCATTTTAAAAAGATTCGTTCATTAAAAAAAATCGTCACTTCAAGAGGATTGGTTCATTAAAAATGTGTAGATGAAATCATTTTAAAATAATTTGTTTATTTTTAAAAATTCGTTAGTGTTAAAACTTTGGCTAATTTCGAAAAGATTCGTTAATTTTTAATATTCGTTCTTTTTAAAAAGATTTCAAAATATTCATTCAGTCTCCAATTTGGGACTCAGAGTCGGAGTGGCGTCTCCATCGTCCATCATTCCAACTATGACGTGAATCAACCATATAAAGCATGAATCGTGAACGTGTCACCACAATTCATTTATTTGATTAATAAATATAGCGTCTCGATCAAAGAACAAAATAAACGATTCACAATGAACGACACAATTTTCTGAACTGAATCGTAGAATTCGATCACTCTCTACTACCCTCACTCTACTATCAATAAACTTAATTACCTTAAGCTCGGGACGTCTCGTGAAAAGTCTCAACATGCAAATTTCGGAAACGATAGTTTTTCCTGAACCGGTTGGAGCACCTAATAAAATGTTGTTGTCGGTGTTGTAGCAACAGTGGAAAACTTGACTCTGAACTGCATTGAAATGAGTGAAACTGTACAGACTCTCAAAGTGTTCATTGTGTAGAGCTGCCTTCGGCAAAGGTCGGACGCTTAAAAAGGTCGTTTGGATTGTGGTACTAGGCAACAGGTTGATCTTCTCCAAGTCAATTCGGAAGGAGGAGTCCGCATCTGAAATTTGTCACCATTAAAATTACCTTCTGATAATACTCGAACTATGTTGACGACGCATGCGCAATAGATACTTTTCAAATTAGACGCTAAGATAAAATTGTTTTTTAGTAGGTAAGTAAATGTGGCTGAAAGCGCATGCGCAATCGATACCTACACATGTACTTGCTGTTGGCGACCGTGACGTAATACTCTAACGGATGCGGGTGCGTTAGCGGGACGGTGAAGATCAGCTCGACCGGTTCGTTGGCCACCGCTTGTCTTTTCGTGATGACGAAAGACTCAAAATGGTAGATACTGTCAGCAGCGGGATCCTCGACCCACGCGTAATAATGCTGAACGTTCCCATGTATACTGTTGTCCCAACTAAAGTTGGCATTGATCAACAATTGCAACCGAATAACTCCATCAGTAATCGGTTTTAGTGTCACGTCCAAATCGACTCGAGGAAAAGCTTTGCAGAAATGCCGAATTCTACCGGCCAAATGTCGATTCCTGACCAAATCCAAAATTTCCCTCTCCGTCATATCTTGCAGTTCTTCGATAGGAATGTGTTGAATCACATCCAACGCCCTACTACCCTTAATTTCGATATCTTTGAATTGGAGGAGGGGCTGGCGATTCGCCCACGATTGCGACTCGACCATTTGGGCGACCAACAGACACCGGCTGACCTGCAGACTGTAGTTCTTGTCGACGGCGATCTCGAAGAGGGCCCGTGCCAGTCTCGTCACCGATTGCATGATGAACTCGCAATCGGAGATGAGGGAAGTCACGCGGATTTTGGCGCGGGAAATATTCGCCTGGATCAAAGTCAACACTTTGTACACCACCGAACTGGTGTCGAGCTCGAACTCGAACTGACTGTACTCTTCGTGCAAGCGGTCCAATTCGGCGAGTTCGTCGTTCCTTACCTAAACATTTCGAAATGATGTTTAAAACTATATACAGGGTGGTCAATGATCTCTAAATAGCTCTAGAATCATGTAAATAGTTTTATACTATTTAGAGAAAGAGATAGAGCTATAGAACAAACCTACTAGTGACCTACTCGTCATAAAGCGACATCTAATAGAAACTATTTTAAATAAAATTTCTTTAACGGTTAGTCAAACTGTTAATACTTGCTACTCATGTAGAAGTTTGTCACTCTTAAAAAGTAGTTGTCAAGTACACATATACAGGGTGATCATTGGAAATTTCTAAAACCATAAATCTAGTCAAATACTGTAATACTATTTCCAGGGAGCGACATCTACTTGTGTTAAAATGAATCTAGCCGCCATGGAGCGACATCTACAGTATGTCTAATTGAAATTCTCATCGAAATTGGCTTTCGCACATTTTGTCTTCATACAAAATATGACGTCATTGTCTTGCTTGTAATTACTAAAAAAAAAAAAAAACATAAATAGTGGGTAGCCACAAAGGCACTGAGAAAACGACGTATAAAAATGCAGTTGTCAAAACTCCATGAGCGCTGAAATTTAAAAATTTAAAGAAAATCAAAGAGTGAAGTGAATATTTCTGTTCCCTCTGTAACACCCTGTGGTTGTCACCTTTAAAATCCCTCTTACTTGAATATGGTGAAACTCCGAGGCGTTGCTGATGAGCAGTAAAATGTCCGCCTCCACCATCCGCCTTTCGAAACGATCATGAAAATGCTTCATAGTTTGATACGAAATATAATAAAAACTCGCGATTCTCCCGTAATTAGTCGGTCTTAATTCCCCCAATTCGGTGTTGAGTCTTATCATCTGAGCGTCGTCCAAGATCGTGGCGGCATCGAACAATTTCCTTTCGAGATACTGAAACAGCTTCTCCGGCTCCCAAATTTCGTTGAACGTCAAACCGTAAACTAACGGATTCTTTTTGATGCGGCAATAGACAAAAGTGTTGGTTAACCATTCCATGGCTTCCTTCAAATTAGAAACGGTTCCTAGAACCACCTGTAAATAATATTTGGATCGTCAATGTTATGGACGGTTGAACAAAAATCGAACCTCCGCGTTCAAGTTGCTGGGGACGAAATTGAGGAACTGACTCTCAATGGGTGCCTGTGACGTCAGCAATGACATGTAATTGGTCATGTTCGGAACGCTGGTGATGATCATGCCGTGACCGGAAGTGTCGTATTGGGGACGACCTGCTCTTCCAAAAATTTGCATTATATCCAACATGTCCAAGTCGACAAAAGAAGATTTTTGAGCGTCATACCTAGTCGTACCCTGAAAACGTAGCCATGTAACAATAATTATCATTCATCACCTATCATAGTCGGTAAAAAAGTGAACTGTTTAGTTTCCGGTAGAGTAAAACACAATGGAGTACTTGCTTCATGTTTGGAAAATATAAAATTTAAAAATTGTAGACAATTTCATTAGACCCGTATTTTTTATTTGGTTCTAGGGTCAATATTACGCCCAGAATTAATTTTTTAATTTTTAAAGTGGGATATTTGTGACGTAGCCGTCTCCTGCACGGCGTAGTTCTAAAAGAAATCGTATGATGACGCTTTACTCAGATTGCTTGTGTTCTATTTATAAATCGAATGCAAATCCGCTGTACACATGTCGCGCACTCTGGTAGCAGCGCAGCATAATAGCAGCCAAAAACAAGAGTCCATTCAATATAGGTGTGAGTCTTGAATACGGGGGACCAATGCGTCATCAAAAACAAAAATGGTAAATATTTACAAAAATATGAAAAAAAATGGGAAAAAAAATATTCAAGCCTCTTTTAGTTATTTGCATGCATCTAGGGAATAAAAAGTGCAATATTTTTTTTACAATTTTCCAAGTAATCCGCTTATTAGAAATTCAGAATTTGTGACATTTTGTAGTCGGTAAATCAGTGAACTGTTTATGATAAGTAAAGTCAAAAATTGCAAAACTTTACGACCATCCAACAAATCAACAAAAATGTCAATAATACGGTAACGTGTAAATAAAATAATAAATGGGTAATAGTCGGTAAAAAAGGAACCTGTCCAAGAGGAAATATTAACTAATTCTCAACATTGCAATTGCAATTATTTTTCTTCAGTAACCCATTTACCAGAAACTCAAAACCTACAAAATGGTCTATATCGCAGTTGGTAAAAAAGAAAACTGTAAATTAAAATAAGATGAAATTTGATAGAGGGTTTTAAATCAACATCCTTTACTCACAATCTAGCATTTAATAGACTGTTCACTCCCTGTTCAGTAGCTCTCTGATACGAAACTTGAAACTTTTAAATTGCTTAATAAAAAGTTGTAATTGTCGGTAAAGAAGAGAACTACATAATTAAAAAAAACTGGGTGGAGGCTTGAGTAGAGTAGACACAGATTAGCTTGGACCAGTGAGTTATCGGCGCAGAAACGAATTTGCGTCGGACCAGTCCCATTCGATACTGTCAAGGGAAGTTGGACTGTCGTCAGCGTCGTACGTTCAGGTGCTTTGGTAAAATTTCCCTGTGTCTATTATAAACGCCGCCACTGTCGGCGAAATCAAGCCCCGCCTTCCGCAACTTTTGATGACTCACTGGTCCAAGCTAATCTGTGTCTACTCTACAAGTACTGACTATCGGTAAAGAAGTGCACTATAATATTTCAAATACACAAGATGAAAATTATTATTAAAAATTCTTTACTTCCACTGCTTAAAAATTAAAAGATATCAACGGGTCACCAGAAACGTATCGTAGTCGGTAAAGAAGAGCACTGTATTATTTGAAATGAGATAAAACTTGACTCTCAACATCTACACATTTTTTTTCAATAACCCGTTTACTAAAAAGAGTTTATCAAAGAGTTTAATAAAATAATCTATGTCGTAGTCGGTAAATCAGTAAACTGTTCAATTTGTAATAAGACCAAAGACCCTAATTGCAAAATAATCGAAAAGTTTTCATTTTGAGTAACGCTCTTACCAAAAACTATTTGTGCAATAAGAATTTTAAACTGTCGGTAAATAAGCGACCTATATAATTTCTAATAAGGCAATACTTTATGAAACCTTTTAAAAAAAATTTTAGTAAAAGTTCTATCTAAGTAAATGCTTTTAAAGTAAGTAACTTTTTTTCTTCAAAAGTGGAAGATCGTCAATAAAATTGATAACAGTCGATAAAGAAGGGCACTATATAGTTACAAATAACATGAAACTTAATGCAGACTTTAGTGATGGTACTGTCCTTAAAAGTAACTTGTCTAATTAAAGCCTTAAATGTATTTACTTCAATAGAAATTGAAGTCGGTAAAAAAGAAAACTGTCAAATTTTTTCATAAAGTAGGTAAAAATAAGCGGTATTTTTTGAAAGTCAGGTCCATGACTTAAATGTTAACAAGAAACTACGTGTCAAATGCTACGCAATGCCGTCAACGTCACTTACTCTAATAATGACAGCATGTGCGGGCAGATTCACCCCCCACGCCAACGTCGTAGTGCAAACGATAACTTTCAGTGCCCCCACCCTGAACAAACTCTCCACCTCCAATCGATCAGCCCTGCACATCCCCGCATGATGCACTCCGAACCCGTTGGGCACCAACAATTCCAAATCGCTACTCTTAAAATTCGCCCTCAGCGAATGCACCGATCGATTAACGGTAAACAAAGATAAATTCCCGTTGTCCTTGGCGTGCCCCATTAGATTCTTGGCGACCGTTGCCGTCATATTTCTCGACGTCACAAACACCATCGCTTGTTGTCCCTCTCTAATGATCGGGATGATTTTGTTGTAGCAAATCGTGTCGAGAATGTCGTTGTCGTTCTTGCTCTTAACTCCGATGAAAGTCATCGTTAACGGAACGGACCGGAAACGGTTATCGAAGAAAAACAAACCGGTCTTGGGATTAACTTTGAGGAAGTTGGCGACGTCCAAGTAACCCGGTAGAGTGGCAGAAAGAGCCACTATGCGAATTATGCTTTGACTACTGAGAACTTGACGGAGAGTTCGGGCGACTAGAGCTTCGATGACTGGACCGCGATCCGAGTTCAATAAATGGACTTCGTCGAGGATCAGAAGTTTCACCAAACTTGTCACTTCGGTGTCAACTGTGATAACAAACTTTTCGTTTAACGAGAATCATCGTCAGAATTGATTGTGAACGAACCTGCGCCTTTTCTCGAAATCACGTCCCATTTCTCAGGAGTTGTCACCAACATTTGCGTTTCGGCAATCTCTTTCTTCGTTAACTGCATATCGCCGGTTACCTCCTTGACTACGATTCCAATCGGAGACAGTTTTTTGCTGAAATTCGCCACCATTTCTGTGGCTAAAGCTTTCATCGGACAAACGTACACAATCTGCGTGGACAAAAGAAACTTTCACAACTATTGACGGGTTTGAATGCGAACTCACCTTAAAATCGTTTTTTCTAATAAAACCACTGTCCATGTGCACTTTGATTTGGTGCACGATGGCCAGGAGAGCTATGTTAGTTTTTCCGGCACCGGTAGGGGCGCAAATTAACATATTTTCATTGGTGTTGTACGCGGTTGGAAAAACTTCCGATTGAATTCGGTTGAGTTCTTTGATATCTTTGAAAACTAATTGACCGGTCGGATCCAAAGATTTTATTTTTATTAACTCGACGTCGTCCTGTTTGGGCCTCGTACCGCCCGGAATCGTAAACTCCACGTGGGTGCCGGTTTCTTTCTTTACGGTGTTCTCGGGCTGCTTGATGGTGACTCCGTTGAATTTCGCTGAAATTTCGTAACAATAAAGTTTGAAAGTCTATCCCAATTATTAAATTAAAATGGTTTGAATGTCTCATAGTACAAAATAAATTAAAAAGTTATAAATCAACAAGGTCTAAATAAACAAGTGGTTTGAATGTCTCAGTATCGTTATAAAAGAAATCGAACTAAAGAAAGTGGCTTAAATGTCTGGCATAATAAAAGTGGTTTGAATGTAAAGTTAATTAGGATAGTGATTTGATTGTCTCAGTCGCAATACACCGTGCCCGCAATTAAATTAAAAAGTGGTTTGAATGTCTCAGTGCCGATATAAAACAAAAAGCAGCTAAAATGTCATATTTAAATGTGGTTTGAATGTCCTAAGGTCGTTAAAAAGCAAATCAGTGGTGGTTTAAATGTTTCACTGGCAAAAATTTAATTAAAATAGCGATTCAAGAATCTTTGTTGTAATTAAATTAAAAAGTGGTTTGAATGCCGTTATAAAACAAATCGAAATTTAAGAAGTGGCTTGAATGACTGTCATAATTAAAAAGTAATTTTTGTACCATAGTGTAGTTATACAATAAATCAGAATAAACAAATGGTTTGAATGAGTCAACGTCATTGAAAGTGTTTTAAAAGTCTCATGCCCGGTTTCACAAACGATCATTCAAGTTAATGGTTCATTAACTTTTCTCCGGGTTTTATGCTACTTTTTCTTAAAAATAAGCGAATAACTCTGCAATAAAATTGTAAGAGTCTTTTAATACACGATTAAACTATCATTAGATATGTTAATGATCGTTCGTGAAACTGGGCATTAGTGTCTTCATAAATCAAATCAAAATAAATAAGTGGTTTGAATGTTATAAATTAAATTAAAAAGTGGTTTGAATAACTCAGTGCCGTTATAAAACAAATTAAAAAAGCAGCTAAAACGTCATATTTAAATGTGATTTGAATGTCTTAAGGTCGTTATAAAGCAAATATAAAAAATCAAGTGGGTTAAATGTCCCACTGTCATTATTTAAATTTAGAAAGTGGTTTGAATGTCTGCCATAATTAGAAAGTAATTTTAATATCATACAACAAATCAAAATAAATAAGTGGTTTGAATGTGTCACTGTCATACATTAAATTTAGAATGTAATTTGAAAGTCTGATGCCAAGTTTCAGAAAACGATCATTAAAGTTAATGGTTCATTAACTTTTCTCCAGGTTTTTTGAAATGAGCAATGAGCAGATAGCTCTGCAATAAAATTGTAATGGTCTTTTAATACACGATTAGCATTAGAGATGTTAATGATCGTTCATGAAACCGAGCATTAGTGTCTTCATAAATTAAATTAAAATAAACAAATGGTTCGAATGTTTAACTGTCATAAATTAAATTAAATAGTGGTTTGAGTGTTTCAGCGTTGTTGTAAATGAAAAAAAATAGCTGGCATGTCCGTCATAATTAAAAAATGGTTTGAATGTCTCAGTGCCATTATAAAACAAATTGGAATTTAATAAGTGGCTTGAATGTGTCATAATTAAAAAGTGGTTTGAATGTCTCAGCATCGTTCTACATTAGATCAAAATAAAGAAGCAGTTTGATTACCACAATTGCATTAATTCAATCAATCAATTGATAGACAAACGCAGTGGTTTGCGTGCCCTCGTAAGTTATAGGAAAAAAAAAACAAAAAATATTGAACAACATTAAATGAATTTGGCCAGTTAAGCCATCTTTGTAAAAAATCTAATACTAACTGGTGATTGAAACGTTGCGCAACTGGTCGTGAACGTGAGGATAGTCGATAATTTCCTGTCCCTTTTTAAAAATCGGTTGATGCTTCAAGTACGTCAAGTCCTCCTCTAAATCGTTCCTAAAATCACCGACATTACAGAAACCCATTTTTAACTCAATTCGAGAATTCCCCACAACAATTCCTGTTCCTGTCCTCTGTTGTTGCCCCGTTGTTTCTTTTCGATTTTTCGCAACGTTTTCGCAAAATTTCTCTCCTCTTCACTTTGAACGATCACCTGACTCGCCATCGCCGGCGTGTACCGGTTGACGGGTTTCGTTTCGATTCGTCGACTGTGATTCAGCTGCGGTTGTTCCGTCAAGCCCCAATCGATCGGAGATTGACGGTTTTGAATGATTTCGTTCAAAAACTCAAACACTTCGCATCCAAACAAATCGAGAAAATCGTTGAGGAGTTCCTCGTTTGTTTTCGCTGAATTTAAACCGTTCAAGATGACCTCTCGGAATTCTTCGTAAGGAAATTCCGACATTTTCGATTTAAAATGCTCGTAACGTTTCTTGATGCAGTACTGATTAGTGCTTGGAGCCGTGAAAGTTATCGTTTCGATTTCTTCATCGACGACCGGATCATCTTCGGTCATTGGAATGTAGAAAATTAGATCAATCTCCTTTTTATTTAATACTTTGGTATCGGGCAATACTTCGAGCAATTTTGGTTGATTTTCGGTTGATTTGAAAAAATCTGCAGGAACGTAATCATTGATAAACTCCAACTCCTAAAAATTCGTTTTCATAAAAGCGAAACTAAATTTTTTAAACTCACAGTTTTAACTTTTGCGTAAACTTTTTGAGGCAACTTTTTCAAAACTCCTTTAAGCTCTAAAACGTTTGAATTACGGTCTTTAATTGCTTGCCACAAACACATGTTGGCGACGTTATCAATTAATTCGGCCGCCACTAAAATTCTCAAATACGGTTTTATCGTCCGCTTGATATCTTCCATATACAACACGCACCTGAGGCCCCGTTCGGGGGCCTTATACTTAAAATATCGGTACAATCTATCTAGTTCGTACCTGTAAACAATTTGTTAATAGAAATTGACACAAAAAAAGTTTTATTTGGTACTTTTTGAACAAATCGGGTGTTGTCGCCACATTATCGAGACGTTGTAAGCCGTGAAAGTCCGTAAAGAAGTTTCTGGTCGCAACACTTGAGACCCCAAAAGCGTTAGCTGCAAATTATTGAGGAAAATAGTGACATAACCTACAAATTTTAAAAGTACGTACCGATAACCATTTCGAAGTATTTACTGCTCTTGCTGCACTCAAATTAAACGACAATTACACGGCTTTAGTTAAATTTTTAAAATTTAATGGCTGTTAACTAAAACATTGTGCAATGTTGGCAAATTACTTTAATCTGAAATCTGACGTTTGACGTTTATAAATGCCAGATAAGGTTACCATTATGGTTACGTTTAGTTACTACTGTTACTAATGATTTGGGAGTGACGTACTTCAGAATTACAGGAACGTCCGGAAGATGGCGCAGAATTTCGGTGTACTAGGAGTTTAGATTGGAAGAAAGGTTTTTCTTAACCAAATTACGTTCTTTTCAGCCTCAATAAAAGTTATAAACCAAAGTAACTGAGTAATTGTTTAATCTTGCCAACTCAAGAGCAACATAATTTTAGACTAACAATTTTTTTTTTTTCTAACCACATAAGTAATGACGCTTACAGACAAATATTTACTCTACTACACCCCATTAAACTCCCTGTAGCATTTTTTTTTTTAATTAAAAACGTTAATTATGTGGATGTTGAAAAATTAGAGCGTGATCATTAAGAAAAAGTTTCTTCGACAATGATCGATGTCGTGAAGGTCAAAGTCAAATCCCTTTTATATGCGTCCGGAGCCTTCCCCAATTCAGTAGCAACTCTAACATCCAAAACACCCCGTATAATTCGGCGGTTTATTTGCCCATTTAGTCAATGATTCATTCCCTCCCCCGAACGATTACGTAGAGAGGCGCAATCTACGATATTGCGGTCGTGTATAGAGATGGAAAACTACAAATTGGGACGCCGGTCGGGCTAGGCGCCGCGACGCCTCTCCGGAACTTCCAACAAAGACTCGAGAGACAGTTCAGCGTCGCGCTATGACCTTATCCCGGTTATCGAACGGCCGCGAGATAGGAAACGGCGACGACAATAACATTTAAAAAATTGGCCCAATAATAGAGAAAACATGAAAATTTCCGGAGTTGCGACAGGAAGAGGTCAGCGGTTAAAAAAAATTAGGAAGAAATGGTGGATTTTGTTTTATAAAATCAAGGAAATCGTTAGTCAACTTGTTTAGTGTTGTCCTGTAACGTTGCCAAAAGTTCAATTTTTTTTATTTTATAGACGCATGTGATCGGCGTCTTCCCCAAAAAAGTTAATAGCAACAAATAATTTTTGGTCTAAAACCGACTCTAATTAGGTAACAAAATTGTTTAGCACTCTTCTCAAGCACCTACGACATTAAATAAGATTAAATTTCAAGGGACAGACTTTGATAAGTTCTTCAACAATCGTGTTTGTCAGTTTTTCATTTAAGATAAACTATTCTTTCATTTGGTAGAAATTTGAAGCCCACGAGAATAAGAAACTCATTGCTACCGAGTTTCATTTGCTGCTATGTAAAAAAGCTTTTTGAAAACATTGAACGTTGAGACCTATGATCTGATGAAAGAAAGATTTTCAAAAATGTCCAGATTCTTAATTTATGCCTTCTAAAGAATTTCTCTTTTATCTTTTAGCTTTTTTCTAAAACTCTAAACTATAAAAAGGAATATGAATTACAATCTGATGGCATTTGAAGTAAAGAGTGAACTTTGAAACGCTGTTCAAGAAGCCAATCTCTCAGTTCTAATAAACAATGCTTCCATGACCAATTTCTTCTTCTTTTGATAGCGCATTGTAGCATTGTAGCTACAAAAAAAAAAAATTAATTGCTAGCTATTGAAAGAAGAAGCGTTTATTGAGGTATTTATCTCAATCAACGGAAGAAGTTAATCTCCATTTTATCTCCATAATGATGAAACCGATTCTTTGACCAATGAACTTCAAATGGTAGGTAGGTACTGTAAAAAACTATTTCTTTGTTGGATAGCAATCTGAAGAATGAGGAATTAAGAGCTAGCAAACTTTATTTAGTACTTTAAAGACTCCAAGTCGCGAGTATTAGGACTTACCTACGATCTATTTAATAAAAAGTATAAATTTGGATAAGGTCCTTAAGAGCTCGATTTCATGTCAGTTGCTAAGTTGAAACAAATCCTCTATAGCAATTTAAAAAAAAACTTTTTTTATTTAATAGAGACAACAAAGAGTGAACTTAGATAAATATTTAAAAAAATTATCTTCCTCAATCTCTCAGTTACATTAACCTTCAAATAGTACTCTAAAGATCTATTTAGTCGTTTGGTAGCAATCTTCAAAAGTATTAACATGAAAAACGATGACGTATAACCATTGGAGAAAGAATTGGACTTGGACAAATTCTACAAGAAGTGACTCTTGCTAGCTAATTCCAATGAACTCCAGATGGAACTCAACATAGCCACTTGTTCGTTTGATGGCAACCTGAAAACTACAAGAAAAAAGAATTAAGACAATTAAAATAAATTTTGCTTGGTGCTCTAAAAAATTCTTCTTCAACACCACAAGCATTAGAACGTATTATAATAGATATTGAATAAAGATATGTGAATAGGTCATAGTCATTTTAGGTCCTAATCAGCAAAGAACAGCTGAGTTGCTGAGACTCAACAGAGAAGACCTAAGAATGGCGGTTGGATTGCTCATGGGACACTCCCTCCTCAGAAGACACCTCTACATCGTGGGCCTTCTTGAAGACCCTATGTGCAGAAGGTGTGAAGAGGAGGAAGAAACGTTTCTTCATTCTGTGTCACTGTCCGACTCTTGCCGCACAGAGATTCAGGTACCTATCCTTTCCCTTCTTAGAGGTGGGTGAAATCAGAAGGCCTCCTATGAGCAGGCTACTGGGCCTCATCAGGAGCACAGGCATGCTCTAAAGGGGTCTCTAGAAACCTAACAGCGGTGCATACAATCGGTCTATTTGGCCTCAGTGTGTAAAAAAAGCAGAAGTATACTTGGATAAAATTTTCAAAGATCCGATGGCACGCTAGTTCCTTAATTAAAGCAAATCCTCAATGGAGTTTTAAAGAATTATCTTTTTTAATTAATCAAGGCCTTCAAAAATAAGAGCAAGAAAAGTTGTTACGATCTGGCAACTGCAACAAAGAGTGAACTTAGATAGAGTTTTTAAGAAATTTATTTTCCTCAATCTCTTAGTTGCATTGAACTCTCAATGACATTCTGAAGACTTATTTCTTTGTTTGGTAGCGATTTTTAAAACTATTGACAAGAAAAATAATTACCTAACCATTTTAACACAGAGTGGACTTGGATGAATTTTTCAAGGAATGCCCCTTCTTAGCCAGTCATAGCGATAGCCACTTTTTGTTTGGTGTCAATCTAAAAATTACAAGAAAAAAGAATAAAGAGAGTTAAAGTCAACAATTTTACTTAGTGTTCTGAAGAACTCTTCCATCAATTAATGGTAAAGAACTCTTGTTTCAAGAAGTAGAATTATTCACAATGGCCTTCATTGGTCAAATTCTATGTCTGCTTCTTAGTTACAACCCCGCGTAATGTTAATGGCATTCTGAAGACATTTTCTTTTGTTTGGTAGCAAGAAGCAATTGGCTTCAAACTTAAATACTGAAAAAGCAGCTTATCTCCAGACTCTCTGACAAAGATAGGCAATAATCACTTTCTGAAATTAATCATCTTTCGATTTGTCCAACGCAAATTTTGTTATTTGTGGTTTTCATCTATAGATTTTTCCATCAAAAAGTTCTATTTGAAGTTGCAACTTTTTCAGCGTTTTGTGGTCAGGGAAGTGATTATTTCTCCAGGTTCGATCCGCGCAAAAGTTTTTCCGAGTCCTGTCCTGTTCTGGCGACAACCCCAACAAAAACCCGTCCCCAAGCGGCGGCAAGGCCGCCGTCTCGCAACAACTGTAAACTCCCCCCCAATGAGTACGTGGATGAAATTTCACCCTAAACACAAATTGTCCTATATTCCACCCACGCCGCTTCAACGGAGGGTATAAAATAGCGAAACAGTTACAAATTCGCTCAGTTGTTAAGTTGCCCTTATCTAGAACACCACTATTAGTGTTTTTTGTCGCCAATTAACTCGACCCCCTCAATCGAGTTTTAGTTTAGTTGTATACGTAGAATTAGGTAAGTTTCAATTTAAAAAGAAATAATTTTTGTTTCTTTTGTTTATTAACAAATTTATTTGTTTCTTAGCATAGAAAAAATGTTCTCTAGAAAATTGACGTTAGCCACCCTCTTCATCGTCATTGCCGCCTTAGCCATCAACACATACCATGCAGAAGCCAGATACCTGCCAACGAGAGGCAATGGAGAACGCGTCGACAAACTGAGGGAGTTATTGAAAGAAGTGAGTAGAATGCGGAAGGTACACAACATTCATTTTCATTACGTAGTTAGTATTAACTTCAATAGTTTTGTAGAAGTGACGTCATTGTAACGTTTTTCCGTAGCGCATTAATTTTCTCAACACAAGAATTGTTTTCATAAAATTTTTTTAAAAGAAGTTTTGTTAAAAATTTTACCATTTAAAAAAAAAACAAATTAAAAGACATTTGTTATGGACACAAAATAACAATAAAAACCACTGACAATGAAAATCTTTTTTGGTACAAACAATCACCCAAGTAATGTCTGTAATTTTATATTAAATTTTTGAAGATCTACAAATTATTGTTACCAGATATCTATAGCCAGATATCTATAGAAAACTAACTATAAAACTATAAAAAAAAAAACCTGTACAAACGACTACCCAAAAGATGTCTATTCGCAGCTTTGTAAAGTTAGATTAAATTTTTAAAGGTTTACAAATTATTGTAACACGACTTTGGAACGAATCGTGGATGTGCACTAACTAACAAAAGAAACCAATAAGTCCATAAAACTCTAGGGCCGGTTTTAAGAAAGTCGGATAAGCATTGGAATAACTATTCCGGAATAAGGGCCGGTTTACATAGCCTCGGTCCAAAGTTTATACTTGGATTTATCCGATTCGATTTTCGTAAAAGCCCATTTATCCCGAGTTATTCCGGAATAGCGTTATACCTGGCATATTCTCCTTTCGTAAAACCGGCCCTAATAAGACGTCTTTTCCTGTACAGACGACCACTCTAGCAATGTCTATCTTGCACTTAGTAACTAGATTTTATTTCTAGAAATTATTGTTACAAAAATTAGGAGTGGTAGTGCAGTAAACAAAATATATATTTTTTTTTTGTACAGGCGGCCACCCAACTAATAATGTTTTCCTCACATTTTGTAACTTTAGATTATATTTTGCAAAATCCACAAATTATTGTTACATGACTTTAATCCGAATAGTAGACTTACACAAAATAACAATGAAAATCACTGAAATTTTGTAATTATTGAGCGATAAATCGAAAGTGGTTACAAATAGCCAAAAAATGTTCGTTTTTAGTTTCTACATCATATTATTGTTAAAAAATATACAGGGTGTTTTATTTGAAAAAATTGAGAAAATTAAATTCAAAAGTTTTAAATTAAAAAATTAAATTTAGCCACCATGTATAATTTTTCAAAAGTGAAAATGATTCAAAGACATCCCATAGATGTTTCCTAACTAGCACTTACATAATTCTTTTTTTAAACTTGTAATTGTAACTGTAGTGATTTTTTTAACGTGCATCTGCAGATTCCATTATTTCAACAAAAAAAAATTGCTAGATCTAAGTAGTTTGGAAATAGTCAGTAATAATATTGGAGTGAAAAGTGTCTAGAAAAAGGCTATAAAAAATCTTCTTTTACACACAACATTCAATTAAAAAAATGTCATTTGCCCCTGTATAATCGTCTTGGCTCACCCTGTATGTTCAAAAATAATTTCCGATTATAGACTTCTTTTTCTAGTTTATTTGTGTTTTTAAATCAAAGTTCTACCGATCATAAAACTCGAGTTATCAAAGTCGGGCGCACTATTGCCCCACCCTGCATAACTATGAGATATTTTTTCCTGTACAGACAACCACCGTAGTAATGTCTATGTTGCACTTTGTAACTAGGTTGAGTTTCAAAATTTCTAGAAACTATTGTTACAAAATTAAGTGAAGTAAACAAAATGTAAGAATTTCTTTCTTGTACAAGCGTTCACCCAACTAATGTCTAACTCGCGTTTTGTAACTTTAGATTAATAATATCTATATTTTACAAGGTATACAAATTATTGTTACATGACTTTAATGATAATAATAATACAAATAGTAGATTTACACAAAGTGACAATAGAAACTGCTGCCACTGTAAAAATTTAAGATATCTTTTTCTGTACAGGCGACCACTCTAGTAATGTCTACCTTACATTGTGTAATTAAGTTCAATTTCTCAATTTTTAGAAACTATTGTTAAAATTAAAAAGACTGATGAGTGAAAGGAACAAAATATTTTACGTTTACTGTCTTTAGATAGCATTTCCCAAGGTCTATAAATTATTATTACAACACAACATTAATTAATATTAATAGTATAAGATTTACACTAAATAACAAAAGATGCCAAAAAAAAACTTTAAAACAATTTTATCTGTACACACAACCACCCCAGTAGATAATGTTTATGTTGCACTTTGTAATTAGGTTAAATTTCTGAATTTCTAAAAATTATTGCCACTGATAATAAGTTGAACAAAATGTAAATTTCTTTTTGTACAGACAGTAACCCAATTAATGTTCATCACGCGTCTTGTGATTTTATAATACGTTTAAAAAAAATACAAATTGTTGTTAATGCGGATAGTAGATAACAATATGGACAAACTAACAATGGAATTTCCGGTTTTCATAGAAATTTGATACCTTTTCTTGTACAGGTGGCTACCGAAGTAATGTCTACTTATTTATCTAGCGCTTCATTAGGTTCAATTTTAAAACTATAGCAAAAATAGAGAATAAATAAGATATTTTTTCTTGTAGGTACAGACACTCACTTAAGTAATATCTATTTGTTGTTTTCTAACAACTTCTTTGACACTAACCCTACTTTAATGAGTATCTACAAGTAACTTCTTTTGAAGATTAAAACTTAAAAGTTACGTCCCCCTGTCTTACGCTTTTGTGTCATCAATAAGTAGTTATCAAAATGTATGGAATTCGGGTCACGTAGGGCCATCATGTTGAGCTTAGCCGAGTTGTTTGAAAGTTAATTACATTCAAATTACTTTCTATATCAAACACCGTTTGGGGTCGTGTCTGCGTTGCGACACTTTATGATGATCAAAAGCAAACTTGTAACTTTACAAGCTTCAAAGAGAACCTCAAACTTTACCATTCCAAACACTCAATGGTAATGAGCGAAATTGGAAACTAAAGCTAATTCAGTAATTATTATTTAATGTTTTTATACAGACATAAAATATATCTATCTTACTTAGGCTCAGTATTTCAGTCTTAGTTTGAAGTTTAAAGTTTACCTGAACCTCTGGTTAATATCTATGGAAACCATTGTCGTAACAATAAAAGTCAACAAAGTTTAAACTGCAGTTTAGTTAAACTGAGACTGAAATACTGGGCCTTAAGTATATTTAGTAATTTTTTTTTGTAGGTACAGTCAACGGTAGAAATAATGGCCGCAACTATTTTTTGCTGTTTTTAATGGTAACAAACGTAATATTGACTCGCATTACGAGTGTCATGTTTGACATATAAAAATTCGCATACGAGTCGTTTACATCTCTCGAGAATTGGTATTTGTCACGATTCTTATTACCGCACTGTTAAATCGCAGGAAAGCCGGTGGTCGTTCGTGATTCAATTATTATTTCACCGGGGAGCAATTGTTTCGTGGTCGTCGGTAGAGTGGGAGTAGAGGAAACGGACGTGACGAAATCGCCGACGACTTTCACTTGTTGTTCTCGAAGAAGAAGAGCAGGCGAGGACCTTGTCCGCCGAACTGGAGCACACGCCTCGTTTGGTTCATCGACGCTATTCCGATTTCGTCACCGTCTAATCACCACCATTCATCGTCGGATTCCGTGGGAAAAATTCCTCGAATAACCGCGACCAGGTTCAATGGAGCAAAACTCAAATTAATCTCCAATTTGATTTGTTTCGAATTTCCCGCCAAATTCCACAAGAAATCCGCCATTTTAATAATATGGCGGCTAAAGTGTCAATCTCCCAATAACTAACTGTCTTATTGTTATCAAATTTTATTTAGAAAAATTTCTAAAGATCAATTTGTTTTTTTTTTTTAGTTGTTGGAGAGCGAGATCGAGAAGGAGGAGTACCAGGCGGATGCTCCTCCAAGATGGCACCCGGATAGCAAACTTTTTTACAAGCGAGAAGCGCCCTCGCATTGAACAACCCCGTGACAACCCCACCCGCTACGGCCCTGGACACGAGAATCGGATGAAAGAGATTTTTAAAAATTTTCTGTAGATTTGTTGATTGACGTTATCGACGGAACGAACCATTTTTTTTCTCTCTCTTTCTGTCTCTCTCTCTCTCTTAAATGAAAAATAGCGTCAATTTTGTACATACACTTAAAAAAACAAGTAAAAATAAATAACAGTGGCGTAACAAAAAATACTTTGGGACCGACTGTTGTTGCTCTAATAAAAGAAAATGTCAAAAGAATGAGAGATGTTGAAAAATCATCTGCAACTTCTAGCAGTCAAAAGAAAAAAGGACAAACGGGTTCTTTGCGCCGATGACGGAAAAAAATGTAATTATTCAATTTTTCAAAGCAATATTTTGACGATACTTTTAATAAGTGTGATTTACAATATCGTAAGGTGTCTTAAAAAAAATAACGTGAGTGTATTACTTGAAATATGTACATGGGAATAAAAATATAATATGATGAACATGCAACCGTTTTTTTAATTTGATCTTACTACTAGAATTTTGGCAAAATGCCATTATGTAATTTTACATTAATTAAGAAGTAATTATTTTATATCTTTAATGAATAATATTACTCTTTTGGTACTGATGGGAAGAATCCTTCGTCGTTTTTAAATCCCATCAAAAAAGTCTTAACGTTCAATTTTGTCGTCTTTATCAAAGAAGAATTTTCTTTACCCTACCAGCTTGATTTAATTTTCTAAAATCTGCAGTTGAGTCTGAGCGATAATAACTTCTTGTTTCTAGTCCTAGCTCTCTACTTACCCTTACTTCTGTCTTCTGTCTCTTCTCCATTCAATATTTTTATAAAATGTTTTTTAAACTTTTTTCTTTATTTGTCCTTTTATTTGTTAGAAATTTTTTCTTCATTTCTTTGTTTCTATATTTCCTGCTTGATACTTTTTCTTCTCGGTCTCAAATTTTTATTTATATGCTTTATTAGCTTATTGGCATGCATTACTGTTGTGCTCTCTGCAATTTTATTCACATTCTTAATTCCTTTCTTAGTTCTTTCTTCCTTTCTACTCTTTCTTGTTGTCATCTTTTTAGGTCCCTGTCAGCACGTTCTATTCTCTCTTTTATTATTTTTAATGTAATTTTTTTTCTGCAATTTTTACTTTATTTCTCAGAAGGCGTTTTGTGCATTGTTTAACATTCTCAATCTAACTCTTTAGCCATTCTTTCTTTTTATACTCTTCTGCTATTTCGGTTTCTCCCAATATTTCTATGTCCAACCTCTCCTTATTCATTATTTCATATCAATTTCAATTTAGTCACTTGCAAATTCTTTTCTTGCTCTTCTTTTTCACTTACTATTTTTTTGGTTTTATACCTTTCTCCTGATAACTTATTGTTTCTCTTCTCCGTTACATATTTTTATAAAATCTTTGTTTTTTCTTACATTTTGGTTTTATCACTTGGGATCGATCTTTTTGTTCTTCCTTTATTTTTGTACTTTCCATTTTCTTTGACTTTAGTTTTCTTTTTGGTTCTTCTCTCTTGTTCTTTCTCGGCCTCAAATATTTTTTTATGTGTCTTCATTATTACCTTCTATAATTAATCTTCTGATTCTGTTTCTAACTTCTTAATTTTTTCTTTAGTTTTATCTTCATGACTTTACACTCTATTCTTAGGTACATTTATCTAACTTTCTTTACTTCCGTATACTTTACTGTATTTCTTGTTGACTGTTCCATTTACTGCTCAATCTTCTTAATTTTTTTCTTCTTTATACTAATTTTTGTGTTAAAGTTCTCTTTCTCACCAATCCCATTCTTTTTTCCTTTATCGTTCATTTTCTCTTGTTCTTGTTATTGTTATTGTTATTGTTATTTCTTACTCTTCGCTTTGAATTTTTCCAAATCTATTTTATTTGCTTCCTAATCTACCTGCATTTTTTTTTCTTACACTTGTGACCATTTTTCCTTTAAATTTTTTCTTCCCCCATTTGTCTTCTGACGTTTTTATACTCTCTCCATATTACTTTTTCTCTCGAGTCAACCACGTTAAAAAAATTTTAAATTCTCCTAAGAGTTTTAGATTTTGTTTTCAAAACTTATTACTTTCTAAAACACCAATTGAGACTTCTCTGGTACGCTTCTATTTATTTTTTCTTTTTCTTTTTATTTTTTTATCTTTTATTAGCCCTTTTATAGTTTTTAGTAAGAATGGTCTAAGTGCAGGTATCTCTTTTCTTAATTTAAAACTTTTCATATCCAACTTTTACTTACCTTTCCTTTTGCTTCTTCTTTTTGTTTGACTTTTTTTTGTTACGATTTTTATTTTAACTGTTTCTGGTTTTAATTCTATTGCAGCATCTTCACTTGCTTGTTCAGTTTTCCATTATTTATTTTTCTACGTTTTTTACCTACACTACTCCCATAAAAAGTGTTCTCTCCACTCCTCTTTTCTATTCTAACATTTGTCAAAATGCGATAGATATTTTTATCTTTCTTCATTTATGTATTTCTTCAAAATTTCTTTAACATTTTTTTTTATTTTTTTGGATTCTCTCCCACTTAGTAGGCCTCTTTTTCTTTTCGCCTACTCTTCACGTTAGTTTTACTTAAAGCGATTTTTGAGTTTTCAGTTCTTGTTCTCACTTTTACTCTTTCTTTTCTAATCCTCTAGTATTTTTCTCGGTATTTTCTGTATGCGATTTTTCTCCTCGTTTTTTAAGTGTAAGCATTTGAGTGTCTTTACCACCAAAAGTATTTTTCTCTCCTATGTTTTTAATTTATCCTTATTGCTTCATTGGGTTCTTGTTATCATTATTTACTATCTATCTTTTCTTTCACAATTTTTGCATTTACTCAAAGATGTCTTCTCAACCCTAATTTAACTTTCTCATGCTTCTTTTTCTTATTGCCTGTGTCCTTTTTCCTTTTCCTTTCCGAGCTTTTCTCATTTCGAACGCTTTTGGCGCTTTATCTCTTTGCCGGCTCTTCACTTCTTTATTCATTTCTTTTTTTTTTTATCTTGCATGTCATTATCTAATGTCTTATCTCTTTTCTTTATTCAATACTTACATGATGTATTCTCTCCCTTATTTCTTTTCTGTTCTTTCTTTTACCAAATTGTAATAAATCTTAGCTTCCTTATTGGCTTCAATTAATACTCTACCCCCATTTTACAATTTATTAATTCCCTTTTCACTTTTCTCTTCATCCTTTTGCACCCACTTCTTTAGTAACTTTTGCCTGTTTGTGGCTTATCTCTGATATTTTTTTTATCTCTTTATCTTTATTTTTTTTTGTATTCTCTACCACTTGTTTGTTCTTTTTTTTCTTTGGTATTCTTATTACGTCAGTCCCACTACTAACGATTTTTGGTTTTATTTGAGTCTTCTTCTTTTACCTTTGGCTCTGGCTTCAACCGACCTATATGCCAATTATATTATTATTGTTATTTCTTAAATTACGTAATTTTACTTTTCCTGTTCCAATTGAAAGTGCTTCGTCCACCAATAATTATTTTCTTCATATTCCCATTCTTTTATTTTTGCCTATTCTTCTATTATGCCCTCTATCCCTCCTTCGTCCAAACCATTCTCTATTCATTTTTTTTTCTTAAGTGTTTAACTTCCAAAATTAGCAAACACTATTTTTTCATTTTCTAACTTTTTGAACGTTAGTCCAAAAAGTTTTTTTATTAAAATGTGATTTTGATGGCTTAACGCTTCGATCTTTATTTTACGATAGTCACTTAAAATTACTACAACTATAATAAATTATAAAAAATTAAATTAAAATTAAAAGTTTTAAAAGAGCATTAGCTGGTATTTTGCATTTGTTTTTTTTATTAAATCATTTTGAAACATTTGAAGAATTTAATAGAAATCTTGTACTTTTGGGTGACCTGTACCAATATACTAAGAACTCTTAATTTGACTGGGTTTCTAATTGCCGCCATTCATCGTCGAAGCATTTTGACAACGACACCCTATTACCTTGAGAAATTTCTCTCATTATTTAGGGGCGTTACTAAAGCTAATTAACTTGCAAAATTTCCAAAAATTGTCAGTATTCAACCAAAATCGGTGGAGTTAACAGCAAACCCCAAAATGACAAAATCAAATTTTGTAAGTACTGTCGTGGTGCAGTTCCTCCTACATTAATAATAACAATTTTATAATTTTTAGTTGTTCCTTATTGCCTTGTTAACAACTGTGATTATTTCAACAAGTTGCAAAAACATCACCAAAAGACACGCTTCGTTAATTTCGAGATTCAGATCAAATCCTTTCGTCATAAACGCCTTCAGATATGGAGTAGGTTCAAATTTCTTCGGTCGTCGTCAAGTTCAATCCCACTATCATCCAGTCAGATACTGCAACACTCACAGACATCAAGCAAGTCACCCGCGATATTGGACTATTCGTCAATGGAATAAGGTCAATAATGAAGAAAATGAAGAAACCAATCGTTATCCAGCCACCAGTTACTCCAACAACGACGCCAGTAGGGGAGAGGTTCCAACAAAAATTTCCCAACCTACAGGTAAATTTCCAAAATCTTAACAAAGTTTTGCTCAATTTTTCTTCTTTAGAAAACGAAGAAAAAGGCAGTCAAGATTCAGAAGTTTACCAAAACTTCAACACTTTGCCTTTCTACGAACGAGGTCAAATTTTTGCCACCGAGGAAGAAATCAACAATAAACCAAAATTTGTTAAAGAAAACGTAAAAGAAGAAATTGAAGATAACGAAGATGTTGGTCCCTTATTCAGCAGTTTACCTCTATATGACGTAAGAATTGCTTTTGCACCTGCTAGTGAAACTCAAGATGAAGCTTTTACCAGTTCGCCTCTTTTCGAAGATGACCAAGTCAAAAGTGAAGACAACAAAGGAAGTGACGTAACTGTGACTGTTAACGAAGGCGAAGCTCCCTTTACATCGTTCAAAAAAGTTGAGAACAAATTCGAAAAAAAGGGGACAAATGAAGAAAGTTTAGTAAAATTTAAAGATTTACCCCTCTTCCACGTTCCTGACACCTTTAGAGTTGCCCCGACCGCTGAAGACGAACAATTTGACAGTGTTGCAAGAAACGAAGATAAGTCGTCTTTAGTTGAAAGTGAGTTGAACAAAAAAGAAAGTGTTGCATTTGCACCTGTTGAAAAAGTCGAAGCTCCATTTACATCGTTCGAGAAAGTTAATAATAAAATAAAAGAAAAGAAGAAAAATGAAGAAATTGACGTCAATTTCGGTGATTTGCCCAATTTTCACGTTCCTGAAACTGTTCAAGTAGAGCACCAAGAGCCGGAAGTTAATCCAGGAAATGAAGAAAGAAGAAAGTTTAGTCCTAGAAAAAACAAGTCGGGTTTACCGGATTCCGACGACCAACTCCATTTCGGCTCCTTGCCGAATTTCGATCGACGTTCGTCTTTTCGCCGACCCGATGATCGATTCTTTTTTCTTCCCGAACACGTTGGGGGATCTTTTGGTAGAAGATTGAGCCCGAAATTTCGTCATGTTGGCGAATTGCCGTTACAACATCCAACGTCCGCCGGTCTTTTAGATTCTTATGGTAAAAAATTGTAATTAGGTAGACATGTTTGTGTTAGGGTAATTATTTATTTAATAAATAAAATTGACGCAAAAAAAAAATCTTGTCGAAATTTCTCCTGAAGGCCGCATTCTTCGATCCTTTCGCAAAATCGACACCGGCAATTATCGTTAATGCGAATTTGAGAGGTAAGAAGACGACCGGGATGTGAGTTATGACACGATTCGTCATCGTAACGGCCCGAACAGGAGCGGACTCAATTTTTTTGAAAATGGGCCTAATTACGCCGTTCTCTAACTTTTAACTCTAAACAACAAATTTTTTACCAAGCATAGTTTGATATTTTTATTTATAAATAAGTTGCCATTACCAGAATTACAAATCTCATCTTCATATCTAAAATGACAGCTGACAGCTTAAGTAATACTTGCGCAGTTCTCAAAAATAAACATACCTAACATTTAATTTGGTTTCAAAGTCACCCTTAATTAGAAAGTTAGTTACATCTACTGCTGCATAAAAATTAATAAAATTAGCCTCTTATTGGGGTTGTTGGTTGGCTTGTCAGCAGTCGATAATTAACTTGGTGCGCCATAAAAGTAACTTAATTGCCCACTTACACATACATAATCAGATTCTAATTATTGAGCTTCCTGAATAGCTAATAACGCACGTCGGGTTTTGGCTTAACAAAACAACAAATTATCCGTATGCAGGATTCCAAAAGTTACCCAATACCAGCAAATCAGTCCGACATTAATTAGAAGAAGAAGAAGAAGCGCCACTAAGTTTAATCACATTACGTCGTCACGATTAATTATACTTATGCGAGACTGGATTTCGGACTTTCTTCTAAATGGTGATGAGATGACCAAATGCCGGGTCAGCCGTAATTTAGCATTATAGCCGCTCGAATTCCGAGTACGTCCACATTTACAAAACTGAAACAAAAAAATTAGATAAGAATTGTTCGGGGAAAGTTAGACGATAGAAACTTCTAGAGTGTTCTTAGGGAAACGTAATTTACTTGTTTCCTGAAAATCGGCACAATCGAAGCTGAAACAGTTTTTCTCATATTTACGCGCAGGTAGTTTTTACTCGCAAAATTTTGGTTTGACACCAAATTTCGTTCCAATTCCCCGTCAATCTTGCGTCAGCGCTTAATTTCGGTAATAAGTATTTTTAGTGTAATTTTAGTATTAAGCGAGATATTTAATAAGTTTCAAGATGGCGACGCTAAATGTTTGACGCAATTTTTCCGTTATTTTTGTAGCGCTAAAAAAATGTTCAACTTGCTCAACTTAATTGTTTGTACACTAATAACGTCTAATTTCTCAATAAGTTTAGCACATCGATACAAAATACGCGCTTTTATCTCGCCATCTTCCGGGGGAAAACCCAGAAAATTTACGTAAGCTTATGGTGCAACCCGGTAATTACCGTTAAATAATTGTAATTTTTTCTTCAAGGCAACCTCTCCTCTTCAAGAGACCGTTTGTTTGCAGAGGCAAACGCGCCATTCTATTTGTTTATATTCACGTTAATAAATGGACTGACTTATAGTTATATAACTTTCACTTATTTCTATTACGCCGACGCCAGCTCGCTACCTTCACTGATGACCGGTGATGGTGTGAGTTTTTTTTTATTGTAGCATATTGAAGATGCTGCACATAGATTAGAGCAGAGCCGGATTAAAAGTTGTCCACACAAATTCAACTTATTCACCGGATCTGGCTCCGCCTGACCAATTCCCTTTCGTTATTAAGTCACAAATTTTTCGATTAATCTTTGTATAAAATTTGACAATTAATTATATTACACAGAAGATGAAGATGAAAAGTGAAAAAAAGAAGATTCGAATCAAGTAAAAAATAGTGCGAGAAGATTTAAGTATAGATTGAGTAAATTAATGAGAGTAAAAAAGTTTATATAAAAAAGTTTGAAACAACTGTCAACGTGACATTAAATTTAATTATTATTTTTTTATACAATTAGTAATAATTAGTAATTAATAGTACTATTTCATGTTGAAATGACGTGTTTTTTTCCACTCTACTGTCACTTTTTCGCACTAGATACAAAATGTAAAATTAACAGACAAACACCTCAATTATCAATAAAATTTTGATTCTGTTATGTCGCATTTCCTAGGAAACGAAAAATTGTGCAACTAGATTATGCAGTAAGTATGTGCAATTCTATTCTTTTTTTTTACATTTTTAACAATTCTGGCGACGATTGTATAAAGAATCTTGTATGTAGTGCGTTGAAAAATTTGTGTTTTTTGCACGCGACGTGTTACCAAATTCGCTCGTTTGGTAATATTCACGTCTTGGTGCGAAAAACACTTTTATTTTGCAACTTACTACATAAATAGCTATTTTACAACTTAGCAGTCAATGTCAAGTCACTTGTCAAATTCAAGACTATTGTCTTTTTGAAAAATTGACATTTAAAAGTGACACTGTAAACTATTAGTCAAGGCTTACAAATAAGATTTGAAGCGCCAAAAGATATAATGAAGACCCTAAATACATAAGTAATTTTATTTATTGTTAGCTGACCCAAATTCCGAAGCACTTTAAACAACATTGTCAATTCTTCAACTATTTAACTATTTACTTACACTTTCACGCAATCCACTTTCAATTGGTATTTAATTCTAAGCTCAGTCTCTCCATCATCACTCAATCCGGATATCCATTATTAGAACAAACACTTAGGAGCTAATTGGACAAGAATCAGATGCGAGAAAGTGACAACAATACACATTTCGACCTTTTAAGATCACTACAACTAACAGTAGGTCGCTATAAAAACAATATTAAATTAAGTATACTCAATAAAAAAATTAAGATAATACATAATTTATCATCAAGTCTGTCTACTAATTCAACTCAATCCAAGCAAAAAAAAATTACCAACGAGTTTAATAAATTGCTGAAGATGGAAGTACAGTCAGTCGCTAAAGTGACCAGACAACAACACAATCTGTCCACATTCTTCAAATATTTTTTTTACTTTGGTCGAAAATGGGGCACCACGTAATTCAAATCCAATAAATCGTTGCTAAAATTATAAACAAATGTTTTGATTTGTGTCATGTTGTCACTGTCAGGTAAATAGAAATACTATGTCAAATTTCTTAATAAGGAGAGAACAGAAAATTAAATTCATCAATCACAATTAAAATCAGCAAGAAAATTTATTTAATTACTAAAAGGTGAGAGTACAGTTAGTTGTAAAAGTAACCAGACCAAACTAGACTAATCTACGTATATTTTGTAAAAATTTTTAAATTTTGGCCCAAATCTGGTCACTACTTAATTCAAATTCAATATTTTGTTGCTCAAATTTCAAATAGTAAACATTTGATTTATATCATATTGTTATTGTCAGGTAAGTACCTACCTACAAATATGTACTATGAAAATTTTCTAATATGGAGAGAACAAAAGAAGTTAGATTTACCAAGCATAACTAAAATCAGCAAAAAAAATCTATCTAATAACTAAAAGGTGAGAGTACAGTTAGTAGCAAAGTGGCAAGACAAAATACGACATATCGGTACTCTGTAGACAAATTTTAAAATTTACCTTAAATCAAGAAGCTACGTAATTCAAAATGTGTAAAGTGTAAAAACGAAATCTTTATTTACGTGAGGTTAAAACTGTGTCAAAGACACTGTGTCAATGTTAAATGTCAAATGTGCCAAGTTTCTCAATAAAAGGCGGACAGAAAAAATTAAATTCACCAATCATGATTAAAACCACCAATAAAATCAATCACTTTTAATGACTAGAAGATAAAAGTACAGTTAGTAGCAAAAGTTACCAGACGGAGCAGGACTTTATATTCTACAAACAATAATGCTCCATTTTAACTTGAATCATTCATACATTATTCAAATTCGTTGCTCAATGTGTGAAACGACAAGATTTTGACTTGGATAGATGACGCTGTTAGTGTCATTGAAGTGTAAGCACTGTGTTGATCTAATCAATAAAAAGAATACAAAAAAAAATTAATTAACCAATTGCAATTAAAATTACCTCATGTAATTACTGAAAGTGATGGTATAGTTAGTTGCAGAAGTAACCAGACAAAATACAATTTCTTCACAATCCTATAGAAAAAAATGTCTTGTTATAATTAAGTTTTGGTTACCTACATGGAAAAAATAATAATAATAATAATTGAATTATTATTTTAATTAATTATTAGCTTCACTACAACTGAAAAATCCTTAAGGTTATAAAGTACCTATATGTTACAAAAATACAATGAGTCCATAGAAGGCGATAGACCGATATACAAACCGATATACTTTTTGTTGATGAAAAGTTGACGAAATAGTTTAATTGTTGTTGTCTTGGTAGTTTTACATAACTTGGTGAGTTTTTTTGCGAAGCTCCACGGTCCAAATAAGACTAAGGAAGCGTCGAATTTGCTAATCGTGGGAGTCGTGTTTGTTGTGTTGGCAATGATTTATGTTGATTGAAATCGTCGATTCGGCGCGACGGTGGATGGTCCGCAATGGCCGAAGAAGAAGAAGAAGAGAGTCTCTCACCGCGGTCTAATTACCAACGACCGACCGTTTTCAAGGTGGCATTCGTTACGTGCAACCATTCGAAAGGAAAGTAAGTGCTCCTCTTCACCGAGTCCCGTCACGGAATCGACGTTACTTCAGCGGTTGTGTTATCACGTTTTTACTATTATTTCTACTATTGTCGAATATCGTTCACTTTCATTCAAATGAGTTGCGAGTCGGACCGCAACGCTATTCCCCGTAGGACATTGTTGGAAACTAATGACGTATTGTTGGGAACGACCTGACTTAACTACTATTTAATTGTACTATGCGGAAAATATTAAATTTAGGAATGCTGTTAGGCGAAATAATTATTTTAGAAAACGCCCTTTTGGGTTCAGTCGGTTTCTTCTGTTCAATTAGTTGGGTTCCAAACGTAACGATGAAGTTTTGCATTGTAAGTTCATTTTTTTATATAACTAGGTTAGGGATCAAAAATTTTAATTATGCGATCAATACTGGCGAAACTGTTTGCTATTAACATTTTCATACTTGTAATAAATTAACAATATACCCAAAATTAAACATCTTCGTTTTTTGTACCCTGCACTTTCAAGAAAGTTGTCAGCTTGTGATGGCTTTTCGTTCCAGTAGATAGCAAAATTTGAAAAATTTTGGTCAATTTTGAAAAACTTTTTTTCTAACAATTATCCTATTAACATTTGAACACCCAAAATCTGTCTAGTTAAAAATATAGATTTTAGTACATTTTAACCAAAATTAGCACCAATGACAGTTTTTGTATAAATTTGTTAACCAAAATTAATCTTATAAATCGCTTTTTGCTTTAGATTTTTTTTAAATCGTTTAGTACAACAGAAAGTGTCTTTATCACCATAAACTTTTCATTGACTATAACGGATATTCTTAAATAAAAGTTTAATAAAAGATTTTTGTTTAAAAAATTTGAATTTTTAAATTTTTCATATTATGAAGCCCTAAAACAAATTTAAGCAAAATAGGAAATTGTCTTTTTCTCATATTAAACCAACTAAAAGTTTGGAACAAAAGTTTTTTATATTCTTGATTCTTCTTATTTTATACAATTCAAAAGGTATTTTGAACCTTATTCTGTTCATAGCTTATTTGAAAATGTCTAAAAGACAAAGTAAAATTAACATTAGTTTGAAGCCGTAAAATCGATTTAATTAAAATAAGATTTGCCACTTTACTTCACAATAAACCCAGAAAAAAATCTGAAACAGATTTTCTTCTTGCATCAGAATATTTTCTTATCTTTTGTAAATTCCAATGAAAAAATTCCTTTTTTACGTATATCACATTTTATTAATAAAATCATTTTGCCTGAAAAAAACATTTACAGACCAAAGTGCATTCTCATGTTTTACCCTTTCTATTTCTATCCAATTTCTATTCTAGTTCTATTCCTGTTTTACTTCTATCAAATTTTTATTTTATTTCTATTCTATTTCTATTCTATTTCTATTCTATTTCTATTCTATTTCTATTCTATTTCTATTCTATTTCTATTCTATTTCTATTCTATTTCTATTCTATTTCTATTCTATTTCTATTCTATTTCTATTCTATTTCTATTCTATTTCTATTCTATTTCTATTCTATTTCTATTCTATTTCTATTCTATTTCTATTCTATTTCTATTCTATTTCTATTCTATTTCTATTCTATTTCTATTCTATTTCTATTCTATTTCTATTCTATTTCTATTCTATTTCTATTCTATTTCTATTCTATTTCTATTCTATTTCTATTCTATTTCTATTCTATTTCTATTCTATTTCTATTCTATTTCTATTCTATTTCTATTCTATTTCTATTCTATTTCTATTCTATTTCTATTCTATTTCTATTCTATTTCTATTCTATTTCTATTCTATTTCTATTCTATTTCTATTCTATTTCTATTCTATTTCTATTCTATTTCTATTCTATTTCTATTCTATTTCTATTCTATTTCTATTCTATTTCTATTCTATTTCTATTCTATTTCTATTCTATTTTTATTCTATTTCTATTCTATTTTTATTCTATTTTTATTCTATTTCTGTTCTATTTATGTTCCATTTCTGTTCCATTTCTATTCCATTTCTATTCCATTTCTATTCCATTTGTATTCCAATTCTATTCTAATTCTATTCTTTTTCTATTCTATTTCATTTTATTTCTATTCTCGTTCTATTCTATTTTTATTCTAGTCCATATTTCATTTCTATTTCATTTCTATTCCATTTTCTTATTCTCTATATTCAAAATGTTTGTTAATGGAATCAAAGCCCTACCTACATCTATTTAATCTCATAAGATAATAGAGACAATTGTATATTTATATCTTAAAAACTTTAAAAGAACATACTTATAGACGTCAAATTCAGATTAACCGTTGCTTGCCCAAAAATCGGTTCAACCGATTAGATATAAAAACTGTTCTCCTATTAAACTAAAAAGAAATTATAAAGAGCCATTAAAGTTTTCCATTTTTTTTTTCATCATATTTTTCTAGCTCATAGATTAATTGCATGCAAATTGCATCAATCTATCCTCGTGTCACTAGGGCTTTACGTGATTTTTGGTAATAAAGGATCCCTAATAGAGCATTTAATTAAAACCAAAAACATAATAAACAATTAAGAGTTCTCAAATCGGTTGAACCAAATTAAATACACTCTAAACTCGTTTTTTTTTCAAATGTAGTTTTAAAAGATTTATTTTTTTGCATAATACCTACCTTATTTATTAATTAGATCTTTTTACTTTGAATAAAGAATAATTAACGTCCACCTAATATTTTATGAAAAAAAATATTCATTCTAAATGCAGAAATATTCAAAACCCGGTTAAATCGAACACAGAACACCCTTTACCATTTACTTTCTTTATAGTTGTTAAATTGAAGGTAAACTTTCAGCTAATTTTGCTTCTGGGTTTGTCGGTTTCGGTGTGGGCCGCCTCCACCGTCTCCACCCCCATTATTCCCGACGACGACGATTACAACGATTTCGACGGCGGCGACGCCACCATCAACCTCAACACCGGCGCCAACCTCATCTCCGCCTTATTCCAGCTCGAACCCGTCCAAGAAAAACTGCAAAATATTTACAACTTAGTCGATCTCAAAATCCGTCTCATCAAACTGTTCGCTTCCCTCCTCACGAGAGAAAACTTTATCCTGCTACGTCGCGTTCTGGACCTGACGGCGAGAACCAGCAACTTTGTCATCCGCTTCCTCCCCGAACCCGAACCACAAACCGGCGGATTCCTACAACGGCTATTTCCGGTCATCAATCTTGACAATTCGTCCGACAACATCGATGTCAAAGATATCGTTGGAGTGACGGAAAGCAACGAGATTCGCCCCAAGAGGATGGAGGAAATAAAAGAATCTATAAGTGGGGCAAGGGGTGCGTACAGAGATGATGTGATGCAAGTAGCGCGATTAGTTTATAGCAGAAAGTAATTTAAAAAAAAATAGCTTAGATTGGCGGGTAGAGGGAAAGGTTGGGGGGTAGAGGGAAGGTACCTACGTCAAAAATTTTGACCACCAAAATTTTGCCAAACAAATAAACTGTTTCGGCTAACGCTCTTGATGGATCGGAACAGCAATCTTTTGAGGAAGGAGCCATATTACGGCCAAAACGTCAAAACTAGCAATTTATAATTAAATATGGTTAATTCTTTTAACTGACTCTCTACTTATTTATACATAGATGAACCTCTAAGCTCGATTAGCTGGTTAGAAGAAGTTATTGTTAATAACTTATTACGTGATTAATTTGGTTAGACATTTGAAAAAATTATCTCATTGAATATTAGTGAGAAAAAAAATTTAAATATTCATGCAGCGGAACTGTTTCACTTTTGTTCGTTTAAATAAATAATTGTCAACAAACATTGTTAATAATTATTATTATTGTTGTTATTTCCAGTCCAACGGCACACTTTCCTATTTCCATTGTTTTCAAAGAGTGCAATATTTATTTCAAGGTTGCGTTTTTTTCTGCCCAATTTACTTGCACTTTCATCGTGTCGTCGAACAATAGTGCATTTTCGGTTCGACCTCTCTGGATGTTAGACGGACCGAAAGATACGTTACAGTGTTGCTCAAAAATCTAATTATTGAACGGGAAATCGTGACTTGGGTTCAAGTTCGATTTCGTACGACCTAATACGGGGAACGGTAGAAAGCGAAAATTAGGATCGATTTCCTGTTATTAAATTTTCGCACTGAGTTCATCAAATAATTGTTGCAACCCAGAAATGTTTAAGTAGGCAGTTTTTATCCGACTCTCTTTCCGGTCCGGGAGGCGATTTGTTATTATGAAATGTAAGAATTAAAAGAAATCGACACCAGAGCTGTCTACGTTAATTAATCACATTTAGCTATGAGACTATCACGGGCGACATTGAAAGTGAAATGGAACGTCGTAACTTAGTTCATGTCTTCATTTGTTGAGAACTGTCATTTCAGTTTTCAAAGGTCCGTCGTTACTCAGTGGTTAGGACAAATAGTAATTTCTTTTAACAAAAATCCAACGTTTTACCCTAAATTGGAAATAAATTGTTTAAATTGCCTAAAAGTTGTTTTATTTATTAAGCCTCAGAAAAGTGGGGTTATGGCGATTCCTTCTTGACGTTTCTTGTCGGACAGGGTGTTTGCAGAATCAGCAAAAATTTTTATAAATATAAATTTTATTGATCATACTGTAAGCTAAACGATTGGTGCCCATGTTTCTTAGAAAATCTGTCAACTATATCAAAAATAGAATAGGATCAAACACCGAGACTTGTGGGACATCCATCTCTAACTGTCTGGTAAAAATATGATTGGTTTAGAATTCTTGACATTTAGATTGTTTGACTGCTTCCAAACGTAGGGCAGGTTCTCCAAGAAAAAGAAAAATTACGGCTCATAGCCCCTTTTAATAATAATGGATTTGTTATGCCGTCTACAACGGGGTAGAGTGGTCACATAGATTTTTCAGAAATTCAAATAACAGTAACTCATCATAATTCATTTTGCTAAAGCTTCTTAATTCTAAGTTGTCAAACATTTTTAAAATTTTATAATCACCAAAGACTCTTAAAAAAACAACTGTTAGGGAAAGAGTTAATTGCTTTCTAAATCTACCACATATGTCAGATATAGAAAATTATCCAACGCTGAGACTCCTAAAACACTAGAAGTTCTTGAGAAAACAATTTTTAAATAAATTAGAAATACCTAAAGTTGCTATTCAAATTTACCAGAAATATCAGAAATAGAATAGGACTTAACAGTGAATGTTGTGGGATATAAGAAGCTCTTAAAGAAACCATTTTAAAATAATTATAAAAACATAGAACTGTTCTTTAAATCTACCACATACTTTGTTAAAATAGAATAGAGCTTAGCACTGAGCCTTGGGGCACACCAAAAATTCTTAAAGAAGCAATAATAATTAAAGGAGCAGGAAAACATAAATTTGCTTCTTAAATCTACTGATTAACACTGAACGTTCTGAAACACAAGAAGTAAAAGAAGGAACCAAGTTTAAATAAGTCAGGAAAACCTAAGATGACTATACAAATGTACTACATTTATTTAGGATATAAAATAGAACTTAACATTGAGCATTGAAGATTCTTGGAGGTACATATAACTTAAAAAAAATAGGAAAACCTAAGGCTACTTCACTAGTTAACAACGAATACTAGCTGTGAAATGTAAATCAAAAATGAGTCTTGTGGGCAACAAGAGGTCTTGAAGAAATGATTGATAAAAATCAAGAAAATATGAAATTGCTTACGAAATAATATGTCAGACATACCAGAATGTTGTGTAAAGGTCATGGACTAACTAACAATTTGCTGAGGTAGAATAAAATTATTTAGAGCAACTTACGTATTTCCAAAAATGTTGAAAATGTTGAGTCCTATACCTACCTGATAAAAACATCACGGATTTAAAAAAGAGCAATTTTATGTTTTCGTGATTGATTTGAATTTGATTTCTTCTAGAGCTTCTTGTTTTTCGCAAAGTTTAGTATTGGGTTAAAACACGTAGTAGATTTGGAAAACAAGTTTATGTTTTTCTCTTCTTTGAATCATTTGCTTCTTCAAGAGCCCTTGGTGTTCCACAAGGTTTTATAAGAAATAGAATCAAATCTAAAAGTGAAACTTGTGGAACACAATTTTTGTTCCATAGATATCAGAAGTAGAAGTAGAACAAACAATAAATTTTATGGGATAAACTTACTTGACCACTTTCTCTCTTCTACTCTTTTACTTTCTCTCATCTGCTTCCCAGTCTTCTTCTTTCTACTCTACGTTTTTCTTCTCCATCTAACCATCTAATATTTCTATAACTATTCCGTTTCATAACTAATATTTCTCTTTTTTTACATGTAGGTAAGTACGTATTTCCAGAAATCTTAACAATTTCTTATATCTTTTAGTTTCACAATTTAATCACTTGGTCTTGGGTTTTTTGCTTCATTCTTAACCTTTCTAACTCTATTTGTTTACAACAATTTTTTTCTCAGCTTCATTAAGTATTCCTTGCAGCTTTTTCATTTTATCTCTCTCGTTTTTCTTTCATAGTCTCACTTTTATCTAGATCTATATTGACCAGACCACTCACATATTTTATCTTACTAATCTCTTTTACTTGTCTGCCCTCTTTTCCCCTCCTAAACGCCACTTTGTATCTCTGCGTTTACCACCATTATATTAGTCTATCAGCGCATTACCTTTTGCTTTTATATATGAGTCTTCTCATGTTTCTCTAAGTTTGCAGCTATAGGTAAAGAACATTTCATCCAGTACTTTTCATCCTTCCCAGTTTTTCAGTTCCTCTTCCTTTTCTGTCTTTTTCTACTTATTTTATTTCTATTCAAATTTTATTCTATTTATATTCTAGTTTTATTCTATTTTGTTCTATTTCTACTTTGTTGTTTATAGCTTCTTTTCCATTTAATTTTTGCTCCACTTCTATTTCATTCTAATTCTTATTTTCTTCTATTTCTTTTTACGGTTTTTCCTATGTTTTTATAAATAATTTCTTCGTATTATTCATATTGCTGCTATAAAATGTTATCCACCTTTCATCTTTGTTAGTCAACTTGCGAAGAATTAAAGTGTCTGGGATCAATACTTTTTGCTTTATAAACCAACAATGCCCAAATAAATTACAAAAAGCATGCTAGCTTGCAGTGTTTACAAGACTTAATCTGTGAACCATAGTCTGTGAACAAAATGACCAAAACCTCAATGTTACATATTTCGACTAATTTGCAGCATTATTTCTTAATGTTTCAGTAGTCTTGTCACGACCTTCTTTTTAGAAATTTTCAGTTTTAGTTTCAGCAAACTTATTTTCTGAAAAACATGAAAACTTTTAAGCTTTTTAAGAACTTTTTTTAGAGAAAGATTACGACATAACAACTAGAACGTCGAAAAAAAAATATAACGAAGAAAATTGACAGTGACCAAAACCGAAATAAACTAAAATAATCATTTTCTTGTAATATGTAATAAATCTTGTAAATTTTGGCGCTGCTAAGTTATGTAATTATTATTGCTGCAACTCTGTTTTTGGCAATGCCAAATAGGGTCGTTTCACTTTCTAAGGTCGATTGTAGCATTTCTGGCGCTTTTACGATGTTGAGGGAAAGGACTATCGTCTGTTGTTTTTCTCCACAACAAAGGGGGCCTTGTAATTGTGGGACGCATATTTAATCATCACATTTCACTCTTTCAACACATTATTGCCAGACTTATTGCACTTAATATCCCCTGATGAGAACCTAAATTATCGATTGTTCTTATGTCACTTAATAGAAGGAATCGATTTCGTTTCCAAACGTTACCTCATCGACAACAACATCATCACTCTTCATTCTTCGTCTTTCGAACGGTTTGCTAAAAGGAACCATCAAAGACACCACTTTTCAAACAGCTTTCGTGATCGAAAACACCTTGAAAGAAGAAGAATTCATTTAACTCAAATTTAATTGGGAAAATAAAATTTCAAAAAATATACACAGTGATTGAATTTTTTCCGCTTGGTTACAAATCTTTGAGTAGTCAAGGTCCAAAAAATTGGAGTTGCCGAGTTTTGACTTAGGCCTAGAAGTAGATTACTACCAAATTAACAAAAAAAACGACCACCAAGACGCCAGAGCACCCTATATCAATTCCAAAGTTTTGCTAAGTTTTACTACATTATGTATAGAAATGGAAGAAACTGGTAAGCTACTACACTTTTTAAAAAAATCAAAAATTTGACATTTTTGTTCAACTTCTAGAAACCAAAAAAAATATATATAGGGTTGTTCAAAAATTCATTGATAGTCAAATGTGGTGAAGTTGCATCAACGACGGTTTCCTGGCGGTTCTTGCTTACTTACCGGAGCACATCGGGGAAAATAATGCAGCGCAACGTTTAAATGACCCCAATTGTACCATCCAAGCAACAATCGACGCCTCTTAAACAATTACAAAACGTCCATTTGAATACGAATAAAGAAATTTGCGAGCTGCGACCGGAACAACTATCAGCAGCAACAACAACAACAGAAGAGATTCTGTTTCCGCATCTTTCACAGTCGTCCGTTTCGACAGGGCGCGTGCCAAAACGGGCTGGCGCAATTAGACTGTGATTGTCGAAATCTCCCATCATCATCGCTGCCTAAACTGGATTACACAAAAAGCGATAACGAATGCCAACCTTGACTAGTCGTCGGTTGTTGCCCAATTTCCCGATTACCATCTTCTTAACGCAACAACGTTGTTTAATTAAAACTGACAACGAAGAATTTTCTTGAGAATCCAAATTGATCGCGTTGCCTTACTAACTACCATCATCGTCAGACAAGGGCGTCCATTTCATTACGCAATACTAGGCACTTTTACCTTTCGTCATCTTGACGGTCGGGCACGGATGTTCAAGAAAGTGGACGACGAGTGTTGGAGGGGAACAAAGAGGCATGTGACCTAACTAACTAGCTCATCTTCAACGAACACTCTCCCCCTCCTGCTCCCCATTTCGTTTCGCTTTTTTCTTTGGTAGATTTATTAATTTTTTGGGAGGACGAGACGATTAGGGTGGCGGATATAAATTGTATCGACAGAGAGAATTCCGGTAGTGTGCTGTCAGTGCTTGCTCGACGTTGTTTGTGCATCAACTATGAAATTCTTGGTGGTAGGTATCGGTGATGGTGACTTGTGACTACCAGTGCTGCGACTTAATTTAAAATTTAAGGCCAATTTTGTAGAAATTTTCAAAAATTCGTCCAGAACCGGTGAAAAACAGTTTGCTACTAATATAAGTGCAGTATTATCACGTTCAAGTTTTTTGGTCACTTGTCATTTTTTTTTTTTTGAAAAATTGTTTGGTTTCCTTAATTTGTGTTTTGTTGTTTTTGTTCCTACTTCTATGGTTTATACAAAAAAAATTGTAAAAAAAAAATTAACGGTAAATAAATTCTTGCCAATATCTCGCTTAAAAGTGGACGCACATTAAAATTGGTTATACCGACATCAAAGAGAATTGAAAGGCCTACAATAAAGTTATACAACTTTTTGGTGTAATGATAACGGATTACAAATTAAGAAGTTTTGTTCGACAATTGACACATCTAACTACAACTAATTCTTTGAGGATATACAGATACAATCTTATTATTAGTAATTAATTTGTGTCTAAATTGCTAATTATAAATTAGCATCAATTTTTTTTCGTACAATTGATTTGAACTAGAGACTATACAGATTTTTGCAAATATCTCGCTTAAAAGTGTTCCTACACTAAAATTTCTTATTACCAACATCAAAGAGAATTAAATTGCCTACAATAAAGTTGTATCGCTTTTTGGTGTAAATTTAGTACTTTACGAGTTAAAACCTTTTGCGTGACAATTGACACTTTTAACATTAACAAAGTTAAGAATACAATAAAAATTTAATCAATTTTTTTTTGTTTCAATTTATTTCATTTGCACAGTTACAGATTTTTTTAAATAACTTACTTAAAAGTGATACTACACTAAAATTGTTTATTGTTAAGATCAAAAAGAATTAAATTGCCGACAATAATGTTGTATAGCTTTTTGATAAAAATTTAGTACTTTACAGGTTGAAACCCATTGCACGACAATTGGCACTTTAACATCAACTAACTTTTTGTCGTGTTAAAAATATACAGGGTCTTTTGATCGCGATTTTATATCGAAATATTCACTTCATCTCTTTGATTTTCTTCAAGCTCATGATCACGACCTCCAAGATTGATAACGAGTAAATGAAATATATTTATATCAAACCGTTATTGAACTACATGGATTTTTAAATTTCAGCGCTGAAGGTATTTTTGATTGACAGTTTTGTGGCCGTTTACCTAGTTTATTTGCGGTTAACCACATTAGATTTTATGATGGTCCCAGTACTGCAAAGATCTTTGAGTAAGTACCGCTATTAAGTCATAAATAACCGAACCCTTTACATGAAATTTTATTGCTTCAATAAAGCAGTCGTGTCATACATTTGTCAAAATGTCTTAAAAACACAATTAGCGATATTTAAACTACAAATTTCCAATTTTTAAGAACAGGAACGTATAGCTGGCGGAATTACCAACATAATAATAATAAAAAAATATATTGATTAAAACTTAGTTTTCAATTACCTCAAATTTAACAAATATAGTCAAAATTTTTATCTAAAATTTTAAATTGTCATAAATTTGAATTGTTTACGTGGACTACTTGACAATTTGACTTTTTTATCCTATTTTAAACAAAAATTTGAAATCGACAACAAAAATGTTTTATTCATTGAATGCTAGGGAGTTTATTTCTTGAATCAATTGAATTAGGGGGCGTCAACGTACTGATTTGAAAAGTATCCATAATTATGCACATCTCTATCACAACATCTTTTTCTTTTATTGTACCTACCTACTACAAATAACTATTTGTTATGACACCTGAGGCATTTTAGAAATTTTGGGAACTGCTATTTGCACTTCCTGCAAACCAACAGAAAGTACCAACCAAAAAAAAAACGTAATTAACGTTGATTAAATCATTCGGTTCCTGACAGACGTCGCTCAACTTTCAACTTTAATCACTTGGCAATAAATGATTAAATTAATAATTAACGGGCGCCCATAATCAAAATGTGCAAGTAATTCGTTAGACTAATTAATTCAACCATTTAGAAGAAAGTAGGTATCAAAACTTCACCTGGTTTGCTTGATGGCTTACGTAACGAGACAAGGAAGCACGGCGATAAAATTAAAACAATGATAGCAGCGATGAATAAAACATGACGTAATTACGAGTAATTACTTAATTAATAATTATTTGTTGTGAACATAGATGTTAACGAAATATGAGAGAAACTCGTTAATCACACATGCTAATCCGAGAATTAAGGCGATTCCGAAACTTTGAGGAAATCACCTGTACAATTACTAAAAGTAGTAGAAACAAAAAATATAATTAGAGAAAAAAAGCAATACATAATAACATATACGAGAGCAAAAAAATTTGGAATAAACAACAATATATACGTGAGTAAAAAAATTTTGATAGACAACAATAGTTTTAAACTAAAACAGTTTTGGGCAATTTCGAAAAATTTGACACTTTTAATTTTGAAGTTTGTTAAGAAATTTGTGAAAGTAGTCTCTTGTTAATTGTGAACAATCGCATCGCGTTTTGAATTCTCAACAAAGTCGTTTCTAATGACGTCAAAGAAATGCACTTGTCACATATTACAGACGATTACATCCGTTGCAAACAATTACGCAAGATACAATTATTTTTTTTAATGCGATGTATTTATTTTATGAAGACACCGGCGCTTTCTATTCTCCTAAATTACAGCAATAAAAAACAATCAGCCCAATTTTTGTACAACTGACAACAGGTTTTAGGGTTTTTCCAAAATAACTCTCTTAGAATTTGACTAACACTAAACTTTTCTATTATGAAATAAGAAAGAATCAAATGGCCGACCAAAAACTTTTATACGTTTTTGGTGTCACTCCAGTTGATTTTGAATTAAAGTCTACTTTACAGCAAAAACGTTAATGATGGTGTGTAACTAAGTTTAGATATACAAGTTGAAGTTTTTATTAATAATAAACTAATGTTGAGATTGTGCATCAAGTTTATTTTCAAAATTGGTTGACAATCTAAAATTGAAAAAAGGCAATAATGATTTTAGTAAATATCTCGGTTAGGATTCATCCTACACTAAAATTTATTATTATCAAAATTAAAGAGATTGAAGTGTCAAACAATAAAGTTGTAAAACATTTTTTTGTAGCTTCACGCGTTTAGGTGTTATTGTATAAAACTCAAAAAGTTGTTGGCCATTTTGAATTTTTTTTTTTTGCAAATCTGCAATTAAGTTATATTATTGAATTTGTTTCTTGTTTTCAGGTATTGTCCGCGTTTGTGGCGGCGGCATACGGGCGTCCCGAAGCCGGTTACAGCTACCCCAGCGCTCCCGCTCCCGCCCCCGCCCCTGGTGGCAGTTACGGCGCTCCCGCTCCCGCCCCTGGTGGCAGTTACGGCGCTCCTGCTCCCCAATACGGTCCCCCACCCCAACAACCCACCGTCCACAAACACGTGTACGTCCACGTGCCACCACCAGAACCCGAAGTGCACCATCCCCAAAAACACTATCCAGTGGCGGCGCCCCAGAAACATTACAAAATCATCTTTATCAAAGCCCCAACTGCACCAACCCCCACCGCCCCCGTCATCCCCGTCCAACCCCAAAACGAAGAGAAAACTCTCGTTTACGTTCTGGTCAAGAAACCTGAAGAGGCGCCCGAAGTTCATATCCCAACTCCCGCCCCCACGCAACCAAGCAAACCCGAAGTCTATTTCATTAGATACAAAACTCAGGTATTTAATTTCATTTTTTTTTGAGGTCCATCAATTTTCAAACTTTTTTTTACAGAAACAGGAAGGTTATCCCGACAGTGGCGTCCCTCAAAACCAATACGGAGCCCCCGCTCCAGCCAGTCCGCCTTCCAGCGAGTACGGAGCTCCATCTGGCGGCTCTGGCGGCTACTAGGGATGATTTCGTCGATGATGCGAATAGATCTTTGCCAGTAATTTCGATACTCCTCTACGTGCTAGTTAATGTGATTTGAGATAATATTTTTGTAAGCAAGAAAGGTGCAAATGTATTTTTGTTATTGTCGCCTAACGGCGATCGTCATTGTTAAGTCATTGTAAATAGTTGTAATGTAACTTATGAGAAAGCTTTATACGTTAAGTTCAAACTTAGTTGTAAGCTTATAATTTGTATTTTTATAACAAATTAAATAGATCAAGTGGAAAAGAGACATGTCGTGTTTTAAAAATTATTTTCAAATTTTAGTGCAAACGCCGACAATCTAAAAGTTGAAGTTATGTTTTAATTTAGTTAATATTAATCAAACTCTGTAGATGGCGCTTGAGCGGTGTTGCCAACCTGCCAAACAAAAAATGAGAGTTGGCAAATAGTTTAAAAAAAATTGCACATTTAAGAAAACAAACACGAAAATTAAGAGTAAAAACGTATGTATAAAGCGTAGACCCTTCCAATTTCCAGACTTTAAGAAAAACTATATCATATTATGAGATGGTACTTTGGAATGTTGTAAAGCAAACTATGATCTGTGCTTATAGAGAAAAATTTATAAAATTGGCCCTAAAATTTTGTCATAAAGATAAAATCTGTAACCTTAAAAAAAGTGTTCCAAAAGTAAAATTTTTCTTCCAAAGGCACAAATGTACTCTTTTAGTTCAAATATTATGCAATTATATTAATGAAGGCTTTTAAATAAGACTAAAAATCATGTAACAGTTTTTGTTACCATTGCCTATTTTTTTAGTAAATTTTGGACGTAATCAGTTCAAAGCCTTTAAAACAGATGGCGCGTTTTCCACTTTTCTTTCTAACAGCGCTTTTGCGCTTTTTCACGACGACACTTTCTCAGAAGGGTGTTATGGTCGGTGGCAAGCATAGAAGTTGCAATAGTCAACTCACTAGAGATGGAGGATTTTGATCAAGATGTCGCTACCTCTGTCATGACATCTGGCGGTGCGTAACCTCAGCAATCAGTTAATTATCAGAAAAGGTGTGAAGACAAACTAAATTTACGACCGTAGCGACGCCGTGCGGGAATTTTTTTGTCGTTTGTCAATTGGCACCCTTAAGAGAAAGTAGGTAATGAATTTGACGCAAAGTTTGGTATAGTTTGATCGCCCAAGAGGTAGAGTAATAAGAAAATCAAATTCGTAAAAATACATATAAATCCTAAAATATTTGCATTTTAATTGTGAAAAGTTACTAAAAACTGGGCATTTGTAGTAATTTTTTACAAATTAAATCCAAATCTTTTGAAATTTATATGTATTTTTACAAATTTCATTTTCATACTACTCTATCTGTTGAGCGGCCGGACTATAGTAACTTTACACTTGTTTTAAATTTCTAGTTTTCTTCTTTACCGGCTCTACCAGAAAGGTTTCTCTATAAGATTTATAACTTCTACATTGGTAGGTACCTAACAATCAAGCAATTTCTAACAAAACAAATATTTAAGAAAATCTTTTCAAAGATAAGATTTGCTGAAATTTATTGCGAATTTCTTACAATGTCCCACGTTTACTTGAAATGATGGATCAATTTTCGACACCAGTTGCACCGCCCTTCTGTGGTCTTTTTCCAAGTCTACCTCTCTTCTTATCTTGGTCATCTCCGTCCTGTGCTTTCTGTGAACGTTTTCGCAGTGCTCCCTTTCCACCAGGTCCTCCAGACCCTCCAAGTCCTTTTTGGGTTAATCTCGGAGGTCCTTGGCGTTGTCTGGCAGCAGCTATATCAACTTCACCACTGTCGCCGTCCGCGCCACCACCGGCACCAGGTGGTCCATCACAAGCTTCCGCCTTAATAATATGATTAAAACATTTTGGAAAATTGCAACAAAATAAGACTTACTTGATAGAGAAGCACCAATGTGAATGTCGCCAAGAGAAGAAGAGGTAGCTTCATTGTAATGATTTTTAGCTAACTCGAATGTGATGTGGTTGAAATTTCGGCTGGTTTTATAGAAAAAGTTTGTAGAAAAAAAATTATTTTAACGTCCTAATAACTCAATTACGAATGAATAGCGTTAGGACTATTAAGGTAAATTATTTATAAAAAAGTAGTTGTTAGTTGTTAAGTGCTTTATGTAGGCAGCCAAAAATACACGCGAGCACTACGTTAAGTGTTCTTCCAGACTCAATTTCTCTTAATCTACCAATCTGTTGCCATTTCAATAGCAAATTACTGCAATTTAATTTTTATTTAACAACATTAAACAACCCGGCAATCATATTACCATCAACTCTTTGGTTTCCCGAAACCAATCCAATTCCGGTCCAAATCCATTATTAACAATTCCAAAATTTAACGACTTTTTAATTAGAACCAAAACCCCATAACCAGATCTGGCCATTAACTTAGTCATCATTTGCCAACACAACCGACCTTACCAAAAATAATTAACGATGAAATTTGCGTTAATTTTATTATTAACGATTTTTTGCAGTCTCTTGATGTTGCAGGTCAGAAATTTCTTATTAATGTTCACAGTTTCTATCGTTGGAAATATTTTAGTTGGTCCATGCTTTGACTATAGCTGATTATGGCGATGGCAGTTCTGTTCGTAGAGTTGATGAAGTAGCTTCCATTGAAACACAAAGAAGTGAGGTGAGGATCAGAAGGCTTGCGGGTGCTCGAAAAAGAAGCAGAAAAATGAAAAAGCAATCTAGAGGAGGCAACAATAAAGCCCGTCGTAAAGAGAGCGAAGAAAATGAAGAAGGCAGTTCAGAGAGTAAAAGACGAACTTAAAGAGATGGGCACAAAAACTAATTAGTTAAATAGATTATAAAACAACGTAGAAGCAGCAATTGTTTTTCTTGTAATTTAAAAAAATCAACGTTTTTGTCAATATTTAATTTTTTTTCTCTATTGTATTGTACATTCTATAATACTATATACATGCAGGTATATATTTTTAATCATTTGGTTTATCTTTTAATTCTATTTTTAAACAATGCCAACTCTATGAATAAGGTTTTAGCAATTTTTTTAACACCTTTGAGTCTTGTTTACACGTTATCCATAATGATCCTTTCTGTCTGTATATCTGGCAGCATTCTCTTGTTCTCTAGTTTTACTTTTAACCTTCGTTTTAATACCATCTATCTTCCTCTTTTTCTAACCAATAAAATTCACAACTATTCTTTCGGCAGTTCGAAACTATCGTGCCAAGTTTGCGGTCAAACAGTTCAAAATTCCCGATCTTCTGGGAGGTTAAACCAGGAGACAGCGTAGCTGCCGCGCGTCTTTGATGAATTGTGGGTAAGGGTAGAAATATCAACTTGAGGTTTGCCACAGAGTTGTCTAGTGAGATTAGCTCCCATAATTATTCTTCAATAAAATAATTTCTCTCAAAAATCACTGTCAATAAATAAAGGGCACCGTTGCTAGTTTCTTACTAATCTCTTCCACTCACTTGGTCTCTCCTTTTTCTGCTTATAGGCACCTACTATTTATGTTTTAGTTATACTTTATACTGAGGGAGGTTTGACATAATTTGCGCTTACAGCTCTTATACAGAAAAAAATTGGTTTTGTTTAACTAAGGGTGTTCAGTTTTGCTCTATTTGCCTCTTTTTCTTTCTTCCTCTTAGTTATCTTCTAAATCTTTGATAAAGACAACAGGATTTGACGTAAAGATAGTGAAGAAAAATTTGCACCAGCACTGTCAATACCTACTCCTTAGTTTATATATTTGGAATTTGAATTAAGTTGCTCTATTTGGCAAGATAGGCACCTACATAACATAATTTTTCTCTGCCAAACGTTAAATTTATTTTTTATTTTTATGACGGCTATGTTTGATACTCTCTACCTCCACTTGTTCTTCTGTGTTTTTATTCTTCTATTTCGTCTCAATCTCAATAAAGTTTGCATTTTACTTGCAACAACTGCCATGAAACACAATGGAAGATAATGAGGCAATAAGCAGTAGGTAATTGGAGAGACTAGTGAAAAATTGTATAAAGAAATAAGAGAAGACAAGCAAAAGTGATTAGAAAGATCAAATAACCATAATACAAGTTATCAAAGATTTCTTTGCTCTCTTTCTCTGTTTCTTTCTCTCTCCCTCTGCATTTTACTTTTTTTCTGCCTTTCCCTCTTCCTCTGCCTTTCCCTCTCCCTCTGCTTTCCCCTCTCCCTCTGCCTTCCTCTCTCTCTTTGCCTTCTCCTCTCCCTCTGCCTTCCCCTCTCCCTCTGCCTTCCCCTCTCCCTTTGCCTTTCCCTCTTCCTCTTCTTTTTTTTCTTCTACCCCCTCTCCCTCTTTCTCTCGCTCTCCCTTTTCCTCTCCCTTGCCCTTATTCTTTCTCTCATTTCTTTTCTTCTTTTATTATTGTTCTACTCCTTGTTTACACATAATTTAATACCTACACATACTTTTTCCGTAACACCACTTGATCAGTTTGAATAAGTGTGTATGCCTTTTGGGCTCAACAATGCTTCTCGTGTGTTTCAGGGGCGATATCTGGCTGGTGTCTTTTCTAAGCTAATTCAAACACATAAGATTATTTTAGATATAAACGACCTACCAGTACTAGTAGCCACCGAGTCAATTGAGGAACATTTTTTGATACTTGTGCAAAAGATTCTTTGGAGTTTTAGATTGAATAGCTATTTTAGACAATTCACTTCACAAGTTAGTCTGTTTAATTGTGGGACATCCTGTATAGATAGTTTGTTCTTGATTCTTTTATTGCCTTTAATTCAAAATTTGAGGGTTTAAAACTGAGTCTTAACGGAACTTTCTTTTCAATTATTCAGTATATTCAGTATATTCAGTATGTCAATAGTGATGACCCTTAGTAACCTTGTTTGTAGTTTGTATCGAAAGTTATGGTGCAAGAAAGAAATCTAAAAAGAAAGTTTAGATTAGCTTCTTAGAGAAATACTGCATTGAAAATGTTGTTCTTCAATTATTTGGAACCTAGGTGAGTGCTTAAGGAAAATGAAAATTGTAGCTACTAAAAAATACATTTATTTGTCACCGTATTCATCAAAACATAAAATATACAAAAATACAAAATAACACATTGCGCAGTATTTACAAAAACAATGCGCCAACGCCCGATGACCTCCCGAAACTTTCCAAAACTCTATCAAATACGGCGAACTAAGTCTTAAACCGGAAAGTTCCGAATCCGTCACCGGACCTTTGCCCATTTTACACCCCCAAAGGGGCGTCGTGACGTCACCGATGTTAACCGACGTCAATTCGAGGTAACTGAGTTTAGTAAGGACCGCCGGTCTTGGATGGAACTCCGTAACTAGAGGAGATTCCACCACCGCTACCGCCTCCGTGTCCTCCACCACTGCCGCCTCCATGTCCACCGCCGTGACCGCCTCCATGGCCGCCACCGATTCCACCACCGTGACCTCCTCCAATGCCGTCATCACCGCCGAATCCACCTCCGAATCCGCCGCCGCTACCGCCTCCAAATCCACCTCCGCTACCGCCGCCGAATCCTCCTCCGCTACCTCCGCCGAATCCTCCTCCTCCGCCGCCGCCGCCGCCGCCTCCAAATCCGCCGCCGCCGCCTCCGGATTTCTGCAACAAATAAACGTATTGGTATGTCACAAAGAAAGTCGCATCATCACCAGCATCTGCATAATTATTGTAGGTACTTTCACCCGTTTAGCAGATGATTAGAGAAATTACCGTTTTGAAGACGAGCCAAGAAAGTGTACCGCGCTTATACAATGACGTCACCTCTTTCACTCGACATGGTTTTATACTTTGAGGCAAAAAAACTGACCTGGGTCTTGTATCTGATGAAGTAGACTTCCGGTTTGCTGGGCTGTGTTGGTGCAGCAGTTGGGATGTTGATTTCGGGAGCTTCTTCGGGTTTCTTGACCAAAACGTAAACCAAAGTCTTTTCTTCGTTCTGGGGTTGCAGAGGGATCACTGGAGCGGTTGGCGCAGGGGCGCTTGGGGCCTAAAACAATCAAAATTGACGTTAAAACAAAATCCAGGAAATCACCAAATAAGAAGAAAATTATTACCTTGATGAAGATGATCTTGTAGTGCTTCTGAGCCTGTCCAACTTGAATTTGTTGTTGTGGTCTGAACTCTTCAGGTTCTGGTGGTGGTACGTGGACGTAAATGTGCTTTTGAACGGTGGTACCGCCGCCGCCGCCGAAACCGCCGCCGCCTCCAAATCCGCCACCGCCTCCAAATCCGCCGCCGCCTCCAAAACCACCGCCGCCTCCGCCTCCGAAGCCGCCGCCGCTTCCGCCGCCGAATCCTGTGCAAAATGAGCAATTAGGAGCGAAGTTTCGGCACGCCTCAGCGCCCGGTTTTAGGACCCGTCTTATTATCCGTTTTGATCGAGTCATTTGGTTGTGTTACTTACCACCTCCGAATCCGCCACCGCTGCCGCCGCCGAATCCTCCGCCGCTGCCGCCTCCGAATCCGCCTCCATGGCCTCCTCCAAATCCGCCACCTGCGATAATCGTTAATTTCTCGTTTTTAATGAGTTTTGTGACTCGTACCTCCTCCGTGGCCTCCGCCACCGCCTCCTCCATGGCCTCCGCCACCGCCGCCTCCGATTCCAATACCGCCGCCTCCTCCGGATGGTGCTCCATACGAGCTAGATGGTGGGCTGTAACTGTAGCCGGCTTCGGGCCTTGCGCTGGCCAAAGCCGCCAAAGTCGTCAGCAACTGCAAGAAGTCAGATCAGGGTCAAAGACTTTCCTCGACGAACAACACGTTAGCTATTATCGACCCAGACCTTCCATAGAAAGTAATCGTTGACCTCTAATATTGGACCCACTTTACATCGAAATTTTGTTAATTAAACGCGAGAACAATCGAATAAATTCCTTTCTCTCATCATCGATTGGAAGAAAGAGGTAGTTTGAGGGTTAAGAAGCGTGAACAAAGATGATGGTGACTTACTTTTTTAACAATTGGGAAAAACGCCATTTTTATTTACATGTGCAACTACTTAGAGATACTTAAATCTGGAATGAACGGAAAACATTGTTATGAAAACTTTTGGGCGACTTCGATGGTTAAGGATCGCGTGCTGAGGTCGATTTAGGAGATTATTGTACAATTAGAAACCGTGTGAAGCATTGAAATTATGGGAGCCACTGACACCACTGTTAACTTAAGTGCTCAAGAAGAAAAGACCACGAGCAAAAAAAGGAAGAAAAATATTTCTTCTTCCTCAAAGAAGAAAATTTTCTAGGAAAAACTTGAAAACTTCTTCATGTGAAGACAATTTCATCTGAGGAAAGGAAAATGTCTTCAAATCTTTTTCTTTTTTCGTGATAAATGTTAGCAAGCTAAAGAAGAAACCAAGTAATTTCTTCAATTTTATTCTTCTAATAAAAAAAATTTTTTCCAAATGGAAGAAATATTATCTTCAAAATTTCTTCTTTTTTTCCAAAATTAAGTGCTACTAAGGCAAAAATGAAGAAAGTATAAACAATTTCTTCAACTTCTTACAAACAATTGTTTCTTCAAAATCTCTTCTTCTTTTCTGCGAACCCAGTTATTTGCAGAGAAGAAGAAATCAAATAATCTCTTCTTCTGAAGAACAAATTTCCATCTTCAAAATTACTTCTTTTTCAAAGTTAAGAGTTAGTAAGGCAAAGATAAGAGAAACAAAAATATTTTCCTCCATTTCTACTAACAGATAAAACTTCCCAAAAAAGAATTCTTGTTTCCAAGATTTTTTCTTTTTCTTCCAAAATCTACGTCTTAATAATAATATTAAATTACAAGAAGATACTGTAGAACTGAAGATACGGCTAGACTGGTTGTAAGAATAAATTTAAATTAAAAATATTTTAACCAAGAAATACTAAGTTAACAGAAGGTGCTAATGAGAAGATTTGACAGCAACCACAATTTAAAAATACATTATTGCTTTAAGGAAAACGTAAAGATACAGAAGAATAAACTTCAAATGCATGGAGGAAAAGTTGCAAAATTTAAAAATATTTTTAATTATAGAATAGGGACTTGACCAAAGCAAGAAAAAGAGCAAGACAATATAACGTGAAGTAAGGGTGGTCAATTTTCAAAACTACCTTTACTACCCTTATCAGCTGGATACAAAGAGATTGGCGATAAAGCGTTGACGATAATGAAACAACTAACACATGCATTAAAAAATTGTAAATTGGCTGTAGGGGCGCATGCAGAATGATGGAGGACTTAACAATCACGTTAACAATTTTTCGGATTTTCTGGGAAAATCCTCGACGCACCGGGTGACGGAATGGATGGATGCAACAACACTTAAATAGCGGGGTTATAACGATAGTAAGATTGTACGTACCACAAATGGTTTCATCTTGGTAAACCACTAAACTATGATCAAATGATGAAGACCATTTATCCCACATAGTTTAAATAGATAGAGTCCCCTCTCCTCGGCGAAGATTCACACCATGCATGCCCGTCCGCCAGCCATAGGAGCTTTTACATTCACTTTATAAAGAAAAATTACTTTTACTCGATCCGTTTCAATAAGGTCTAATTTAAAAAGTTAAAAAGTCAAAAGTACATGTCATGAATTATTTAATGGTGATCGCGTCGTTGTCGGTTTTTATGGGCTAGTCGCGCGTTATGGGAATTGGGTGTTTAATCTACCGGCGACACGCAGGGCGGACAATCGAACAAGCACGATTCTAATCAATCGAACCAAGAAATTTATGTAGACACCGAATCAGGTTAGCGAAGCGGCATCATCGATTTTTAAGTGCAGTCTGAGGTAAAACTTTTTTTTCAACATTAATCGCCATAAAATATGTATTGCCAGATTTGGCAAAAATTGTCTAGTTAGAAACTTAATTGTAAAAAATTACTTTTACGTATTTTTTTATCGACCTGCATTTTGAAAGCTAGAAAGAAAAATCGATATTATTGACAATAGTTTCATCAATCAATTCGTTTGTTTTTCTGCTTTACTGCGTGTACCTAAATGGGTCGGTAGAAACTTATGCGGAGTTGCCATTAACGTGACACATTGAAGGAAATCCGTAATTTCTATACAATTACTTGCGTAAATCGTACTGGAAGCTACCTACCAAATAAGAAGACATTGTATGTTGGTAGGTATGCGTGGAGCCGCTTCGGAGTTCATGAGGCAACAAGAATTATTTATTTCGACATTTCATCTGGTGTTAATAGCTGGTCGTTATTTTTATCGGTACCTACAGTTTTATGTTACAGTACAATGGTTGTGATAAAAAATACCTTTCAAGTAATTTTTAGGTATTGATTTTTACGATAGTTGTAGCTCATTTTATTTCTTCTTCAGAATGTTTTATTTTTAATTTTGATTTAATGTTTTCCTCATTCTCTATTAATTTATATTCATTCTTTGATTTGAATGCAAACGTAACTACTTTTGCTATTATCCGATATTACAATTATTTAATAACTCTGTTCTCAACTTGAATTACTGAATATTTATTATTTGACACTGTTGTTTGTTTAGCTGCTGAAAAATCCCCGTCGTATCAATTTACTTTATTAACATTAACATGCAATATTTTCATGTATTGTTAAAAAATTATGTACTTAGTAAAGAATGGTTGAATAATAGAAGCAAACAATTGTATTGTCCTACTCAATTTTTTCCCTTGATAAGTGTCCTGGTATATTCTTTGTTAGTTTTTCTGTTATGCCTTTTGTTAATTTTCTGATATTTATTTTGTTAGTTTTCCTCCCAGTTCTCTTGCTAGTTGTCCTATTTTGTTTTCTGTTGCGGTCTATTGCTAATTCTCCTGTTAATTATCTTGTTAGTTTTCCTATTAGTTCTCCTGGTGGTTGTTCTGTTATTTCTCCTGTTAGTTTTTGCTTAATTTTAGTATTACACCCGTTGTTAATCTTTTACAAAACTCTTATTACATTTTTTTTATTTTTTTTACTGTTAGTTTTTGTGTTAGCTCCTTTGTTACTTCTACTGTTAAAAAGCCTTTTAATAATTTTTCTGTCAGTTGTCCTATTACTTTTTCTGTTAGACCTTTTGTTAATTTTTCTATTAATTTTTATTACGTGGTCTTCTATTAGTTTTCTTCTTAACTTTTTTTTTAGTTTTTTCTAGTTTTTCTGTTAGTTCTTCTACAATTTTTTGTATTTGTTCTTCTCTCAGTTTTGATAACTCGTAGCTCTTTTTGTTTCTTTTTTTATTTTTTAGGTTATTTTTTTTTGTTAGTTTTTCTGTGACTTCTACTTTTATTTTTTGTGCTAGTTTTGCTATTACTTCTGGTGTTAAGGAGTCTCTTGCTAATTTTTCTGTTAATTTTCCTATTACTTCTTTTGTCAGAAGGTTTCTTGTTAATGCTTCTGTTAGTTCTGCTATTGGTTTCTCTACTAGTTTTTCCGTGAGCTATTTTGGTACTGTTTCTGTTAGGAAGTCTGTTGTTAAACTCTTTTTATTTTTTTAGGAGATCTTTAATTTATTCTTCTGTCAGGTTCAAATTAACTCTGTAAATTTTTCTATTAGGTACTTCTTGTTATTTTTTGTGTTAATTATTTTTTGCTAATTTTTCTCTTTGTTTTCCCGCTAATTCTCTCGTCAATTTTTCCTTTTAGTTTTTTACTTGTTTTCCTATTAATTTTTCTTTTACTACTCCTGTTAGTTTCTTTCATAATTTATTTATTAATTCTCCTGTTATTTTTTCTATTTGCTTTTCTGTTAATCATTATTTTATTTATATTAATTCTTCGATGACCTTTTTAGTTTAGTGTTAGGTGGTTACTTTTCTTAGTTTTTTTTACTTCTTTAATAAGGTCTTTTACTATTTTCCTATTAATAATCCTCATATTACGCTATTTCCTATTAGTTCTTCTTTGATTGATTTGGTTAAAAGCTCCTCCTCCTGGCTCATAACTCTTACCTCTTCTTGTTTCTTGTTCTCTATTTAGTTCACATGTTACTTTTATTGTTAGGTCAATTGTTACTTCTATTGATTCTATTGATTGATTTGATGTTACGACTGCTTCTGTTAATTCTCTATAAGTTTTCCTGTCTCGTCTTAAGTCTTTTACTAGTTTTTATGTTAATTTTTATGTTGTTTCTTCCTGTGCTAAGTTGTTCTGTTCAAAGTCCTGTTAGTTTTTAAAACTTGTTTCGTTACTATGTACTTGTTATAAGTTCTTCTATTTCTTCTTCTATTACTCCTACTGTTAGCTCTCCTGTTAATTATTTTCCAAAATTAGTTCTTTGATTGCTTTTTTTGTTAAGAGGTATTTTGTCAATTGTCTTGTCTATTAGTTTTTTTTCTTTTTCTTTTAGTTATCCTGCTAGTTCTTCTGATACTTCTTTTATTAGGTCTTTTGTTAATTTTCTTATTAGGTTTCTGTCAATTTTTTTATTAGTTTTCTCTTAATTATTTACCTAATCGTTCTTATTACCTGTTCTGTTGGTTGCTTTCTTAGATTTTTTCTTTCCTGCTAGTCCTTTTGCTATTTTTTTTAAAGAGATCTCGTTTTAATTTTTCTATAAGTTCTTCTGTGATTTGTTTTATTAGTTCTCTTCTCAACTTTGCTGATAACTCTTAACTCTACTTATTTCTTGTTCTCCTTTTAGTTCTTCTGTTACTTCTCTAGTTACTGCTTTTATTAGTTCTCCTCTTACTTTACTTTTTAGTTCTTCTATTAGTTCTTATGACATCTTCTATTAGCTCTCCTTTTAGTTTTTCTGCTATTTCTTCTCTTAAATCTTCTACTGTTTTTTATATTAGTTTTCCGTCTGTCTCTTTTTGCGTTAGTTTTTCTATTCGATATCTTGTTAGGTCTTATTACTTCTTCCATGCATTAGTACTTCCATAAGTTTGCTTCTAAATTTTTCTGTTACTTTTTTTTATTAAGCCTCTCCTAATAGTTTTTTCCTTAGAGAGAAGTTGTTTGGCTTTGTTGACCCTTTCTGGACTGCAACCAATACGGTCTTTTGTTAAAAGTTTTTCTTCTAATTTTCCTGTTTATAAAAAAGCGAAACCAGTAGCAAAAACAATTATATCCTTCTTTCTAAATAAAATCTTTTCTTTTTCTATATTCTTTTGGAATAAAGTTAACGCAGCTTTAAAATAATTGTAGGCTTCGTATCTTATTTATCAAAGAATCATACCTTAAAAAATCTAATTTTCAGAAAATTAGACGTTGTGCATGCATCATTTTCTCAAAAAGTGGTCTCTCTTTCTCAGCCCCCCCCCCTCTTTTTTTTTCTCTCTCTTCTTTTTTCTTATAAGTTTTTATATTAAAAAAAAAAAATTTTGCAAGAAGATCTATTTATCAATTCTTCTTCTCACCCCATTTTCTCCTTCTTCTTCTTGCCATTAGATCCAGTTCTAGTTCTAAAATATTTTCAAGAATCATAACATACAAACAGTTTAATTCTCTAGAAGAGTTTTGCATATTTCTTAATAACATTGTTCTCAACAAAACGAGTTATTTACTGAAGTATCAATATCCAAACTTCTGGTAAATGTCTAGACCAAAATCGTAATAATTGCCGGATAATTGAAGAGCCATTGAAGAGGTGAAGTGGCATTTTGGCACTCTTCACCCACTTTTACCACAACTGTTTTAGTGTGTCTCATTTAAATAATGCTCAGTAAGACGATGAATAATAATAAGTTCCCATTTTTAACTCTTCTCTTCTCGATTAAAAATTAGCTTTGGTGGGATTTTTTTAATTATATCTTTTCATCATTAACAATTCGTGCGACTGGTGCATCTTGCTTGTTTCACTCGTTGATTTATGAACGTACAAAATCGTAAATCACTCCCCCAAAACAACCTTTCCAAACTCTTCCCATATCCATAAAATTTTCTCCAAATCTCACTCAGAAAAAAGTAATTTCGCTAATAACTTCTGTTTATTTACAGCCAGCCATCTCATGACTTTTACGTTATTCAACAACAAGAAGACTTCTTTAGGTCAAATTATTTAGTACGATTCTTTTCCTCGTGCAAAGGATCCAACATTGCACCGTGACCTTGAAACGATCCAGCTAATGTGTGTCACACGTCAACGAAATCGAAATTTTTCTAGCACTAGGTAACAAGAAATTTAAATAAAAGGAAGAAACTTATTGTTTAGCACGTAGATGGAATCCGTTTTAAAAACCGTAATTAATAAAACCAACATTGCTTCTTCGTCAAGTCGGAATTACCATAAGACGAGTCATGGAACGGAATTAAATTGGGACGAGAATTGATATTGTTGTTGTGTGCGAATTGCGCTTGGGGTTCGTTTTGTGCACGTAGACAATGGCGAAGATATGATTTCCTCTTGGGTTTTGTAATGCGAGATGAACAAAGAAAGTGCAATGGCCAGTCTCGCGGCTAGAGCAATGAGAATGGTAACTTGAGGACTCGGGGCAACGCAATCTCGTAATTCGGACATTACGAGATTATGCCATCACGCAAGAAAGTGCTTCCCGAAAGCCTAAATGTGGCCAATTTCCAAATTAGTGTGCACAACGAAACCGTCGTCGCATTTGCTATCTTTAACATTTGTAAATTGTAACAATAAAAGTTATTAACTGCTCCAACTTCCAGCAAAATCGAATCGGTTGGACAATAGCACCGACCCAAGAAGTTTACCTAATACTATCAAAAAGTCAAAAAGCAGTAACAATTCAGATACTTTTGTATAATAAGATTGTGTAATAAGATTAACCGGTGGGGTGTTATTTAGTCTTTTAAATAACACCCCACCGGTTAATCTTATTACAAAGCTACTTTCCTTTAAGATGACAGCTTAACCCCCCCCCCCCCACACTCGTCTTATTTTCCTGCTCTTTTTTCTCTTATTTCTTATTTTACTCTTATATTTTCCTTCATTTATTATTTATTGTTTCAATTCTCCTAATTTAATCTTTTTTCCTACATCTCCTCTATTCTCTGTTTTTTTACTCTTCCTTTTCTCATTTCACTTTTATATTTTTCTTTATTTATTATTTTTTGTTTTAACTCTCCTAACTTAATCTTCTATCCTACATCTCCTCCTTTTTCTGTCTTTTTATTCTCTTTTTTCTTATTTCACTCTTATATTTTCCTTCGTTTAGTATTTATCGTTACCATTCTCGCAATTTAATATTCCTTCCTACATCTTCTCCATTCACTGTTTTTCTATTCTCTTTTTTCTTATTTTACTCTTATATTTTCCTTTACTTATTATTTATCGTTTCAATTCTCTTTACTTAATTTTCTATCCTACATCTCTTCCATTCTCTGTTTTTTTATTCTTCTTTTTCTTATTTCACTCTTATATTTTCCTTCATTTATTATTTATCATTTCAATTCTCCTCACTTAATCTTCAATCCTACATCTCTTCTAATCTCTGTTTTTTTATTCTCCTTTTTCTTATTTTACTCTTATTTTTTCCTTTATTTATTATTTATCGTTTCAATTCTCCTAACTTAATCTTCTATCCCACATCTCCTTCATACTATGTTTTTTATTCTCCTTTTTTTTATTTCACTCTTATATTTTCCTTCATTTATTATTTATCGTTTCAATTCTCCTAACTTACTCTTCTATCCTACATCTCCATTCTCTATTTTTTTTATTTTCTTTTTTCTTATTTTACTCTTATATTTTTTTTATTTATTATTTATCATTTCAATTCTCTTCACTTAATTTTCTATCCTACATCTCTTCCATTCTCTGTTTTTTTATTCTCCTTTTTTTATTTTACTCTTATATTTTCTTTCATTTATTATTTATTATTTCAATTCTCCTCACTTAATCTTCAATCCTACATCTCTTCTATTCTCTGTTTTTTTATTCTCCTTTTTCTTATTTTACTCTTATTTTTTCCTTTATTTATTATTTATCGTTTCAATTCTCCTAACTTAATCTTCTATCTCACATCTCCTTCATACTATGTTTTTTATTCTCCTTTTTTTATTTTACTCTTATATTTTCCTTCATTTATTATTTATCGTTTCAATTCTCCTAACTTAATTTTCTATCCTACATCTCCTCCATTCTCTGTTTTTTTATTCTCGTTTTTCTTATTTCATTATTTATTTTTTTTCATTTAGTATTTATTATTTCAATTCTCCTCACTTAATCTTCTATCCTACATCTCTTCCATTCTCTGTTTCTTTATTCTCCTTTTTCTTATTTTCTTATTATATTTTCCTTCATTTATTATTTATCGTTTCAATCCTTTTAACTTAATCTTCTATTCTATATCTCTTCCATTCTCTGTCTTTTTATTCTCTTTTTTCTTATTTCACTCTTATATTTTTCTTCATTTAGTATTTATCGTTACAATTCTCGCAATTTAATATTCTTTCCTACATCTCCTCCATTCTCAGTATCTTTAGTTTTCTTTTTCTTATTTCACTCCTCTATTTTCTTTTATTTATTATTTATTGTTTCAATTCTCCTAACTTAATCTTCTATCCTACATCTCCTCCTTTCTTTGTTTTTTTTATTCTCTTTTTTTTATTTCACTCCTTTTATATTTTCCTTCATTTATTATTTATCGTTTCAATTCTCCTAGCTTAATCTTCTATCCTACATCTTCTCCATTCACTGTTTTTCTATTCTCTTTTTTCTTATTTCACTCTTATATTTTTCTTTATTTATTATTTATCGTTTCAATTCTCCTAATTTAATCTTTTTTTTACATCTCCTCCATTCTCTGTTTTTTTAGTCTTCTTTTTCTTATTTCACTCTTATATTTTCCTTCATTTATCATTTATCGTTTTAATTTTCTTAACTTACTCTTCTATCCTACATCTCCATTCACTATTTTTTTTATTCTCTTTTTTCTTATTTCACTCTTATATTTTTTTTCATTTATTATTTATCATTTTAATTCTCCTCACTTAATCTTCAATCCTACATCTCTTTCATTCTCTGTTTTTTATTCTCCTTTTTCTTATTTCACTCTTATTTTTTCCTTCATTTATTATTTATCGTTTCAATTCTCCTAACTTAATCTTCTATCCTACATCTCTTCCATTCTCTGTTTTTTTATTCTTGTTTTTTTTATTTTACTATTATTTTTTTTTCATTTATTATTTATCATTTCAATTCTCTTCACTTAATTTTCAATCCTACATCTTTTCCATTCTCTGTTTTTTTATTCTTCTTTTTCTTATTTCACTCTTATTTTTTCCTTCATTTATTATTTATCGTTTCAATGTCTTCTCATGTATTCCATTTTTAATCAAATAATCGCTTAAAATTTTAAATCTTTAAAGACCAATTTTTCAGAAGATTACATTACATTTTTTAAAACATAATTTAATAGACAAAAAAACAAGAGAAGAAAAAAATCAAATATTTGAATCAATAGCTACCATGAATTATGTCATAAGAATATAGAAAAAAAAATCTACAATTAAAGAAACTTCACAATGACCATAACTATAAAAAAACCAAAACAAAATATCAGTCATAGACTGCAAAGTTTCTAACTAATCTAAGAAACCGTACTTTTAGGTGTTTTTCCAGTGGCGTGCGTAAAACTACAAAATTGTCCTCAAGGAAATAGAAACAAAAAATTGAGCATACCGAATGATAATCAATCACGTAATTATCGCCTCCGGTACCACTAAATCACCGATGATTTAGCAGATATCAACAAAGCAGTGGCGTACCTACGCTATTTCCGTCTAATGAGGCGGGGGCGCCACAAATTAAATCCAGACTAAACGCCACTAATCCTCACATGAGTAGGTAAGCCTCGTTACGCAACGAGTGAGCTCGCGGTCACGCTCTAAATACCGTGGAGCATCTCGATCTCGCAATTACAAGATGACCAACAGTTAGTTAAGAGATCCCATCTTCAGATTCTCGTAGAAAGCTTCAATACCAATTAGCAGTACGTATCTGAAATTAATACATAGAAAAGGTTAATGGGATTGGATAATAAAAAAAAAAGTAATAATTTTGTGCTCGCCGCGTCTGATTATGGAAGCAATCATTCGTAGCTTCCGTCTTGTTGCCATTTCTAGGCGTAAAAGTGCCGCATCGGAAACGGCTAGTTGTTAATCGCCGGTCACTAAACTATAATGTGAAAGTAAAATCTGAAAACAACGTCCAGTTGGAAAGAAAAAACACGCACGGAATACGTTTCCTAGGACATTACCGACTGTTCGACTCGTCCTGACTCCATTCACGAAGAAGACGCCATTATGTATGGAGACTTCATTAAAACGTGACGATGGCGAAGAATTCTTCATTTGAAACTCGCACATGTCTCAAATTTAATAACGAAACTGTGCGAACGGAATGACAATTACGTGACGAATCCAGGTTAGGAATTGCAAAAATAACAAAACGTGATGAAGAGAACCGGCGTTTTGGTGATTGGTTACGACACGGTTTTTGAGGGACCACGTAAAAGTCGAAATTGCGCCGATCCATAAGGTTAATGTTGCACAACTGATGATTGTTGGACGAAAATGAAAGGAATTTCTAATCTTTAAGAAACGACAGCGTGGGCGGCATTTGACGGGAAGAACATTGTCGCAAAGACCAAGAACAAAAGAACTTAAACTTCTAAAAACAACTACTTTTGCTACGATTTCTTCAGGAAGTCTATAATTATCTATAATAGCCTAAAGCTAGAATTTGATACAATAATTGTGTTCGTAAAAAGCTTTAATTCAGTCTTCAAACCTGACAAGTTAATAGATGAAAAAGTTTCGATAGGTGACTTAACAATTAATTAACGTTTGTGCAACCGGGAATAGAAAACAGCAAAAATGCCTCGTAGCTTCAAGAAATTTAGTGGAGTTGGTAAATAATAAAATAATTGTTGTGCAAGTGTCGCAAGAAATGTCTATAATTTTCTTAAGAAAGTTTCTTCAACAATGCTATGTTTGTAAATTTTTGAACGCGTCATTAACAATTTGTATTCTATTGTGCAATCGTCAGTAATACGTGTTTTTTTTGTCGGGCACAAAAGTCTTTTCTCTCAATCTTAACATTGTTATTAATCTGTAGAAGACACTGTTAAAGGAAAGCTTCTAGTTTTCTTTACCATTCTTGAAGGTCAAAGTTGCACCTGGATGTCTGGTAACTTTAAGAAATTTAAGGAGTCAAATGTAAAAAAAGAGCCAAAAGTGGTATTCTTGTGTCATGTCTACATCTTATGACGTCATAATTACATAAATAAAACAATTAAATTAATTAGGTTGTCATACAGAGCATAACATCATTGTTGCAAATGTCACAAAAAGAGTGAACAGTTGACAGAATTGCTCCTAGATATCTTCTTTTGTGAACACTAAGTAAAATAATAAAGTTTTTGAACGAGTTATTATCAAGCAATTAACCTAGAAAGTAATAATCTTTCTTACAAAAAAAGTTAAGTTCTGGTTTCTGTTCTTATTATTTGGAGTTATGACATTTTTATAACAATTGCTGTAAATAAAAATGTTAATGTAAATGTCACTGTAAATGTCAATGTAAAGGTCAATGTGAATGTCACTGTAAATATAAATGCCAATATGACTGCCAATGTCAATGTAAATGTCAACGAGACTGTCAATGTAAATGTCAATGTAAATGTTAATGTAAATATAAATTCTTTGTCACTTTTACAACATTGGTTGTAAATATCACAAAAAGAATTTTGCGCCTAGATCTCGAATATTTGATAAGGACTTTATACAAAGGATAAACGTCATTACGTCACATTCCGTATTTCAATTTTAGCAATTTAGAAATTTAATTTATTTTATACAAGAGCATCATGAGTAAAGTTAGAACAGCCTTAAGAGTGTCGTACAGAGTATGACGTCATTACGTCATACGTTATTACGTCATACTCTATATATTAGTTGTAGTAATTTAGCAATTTAATTATTTTATACAAGAGTTTTATCAATAAAGTTAGAACATTTGCTAAATTTTCTAAGAGTGCCATACAAAGCATGACGTCATTACTTCATATTTTGTATATCAGTCTTAGCAATTTAATAACTCAATTATTTTATATAAGAGTTCTATGAGTAAATATTTGCTAAAATTGCAAATTGAGTCTCAAACAGAGTAGGTATGACGTCATTACTTCATATTGTATAAATCATCAATTTGAGTAATTTAACAATTCTATTATTTTATACAAGATTTGTAGAAATAATACTCTTTGCGACATTTAAAAAATGGTTTGATCAGGTAACTTCTCAAAATTAAACGAATAATTTATACAGGGTGATTCACGTAGCCCGTGCATTAGAAGTTTTTCAACTTCCAGGTAGATTAGAAATTTGAAACTTGGGAGGCAGTCATAATCAGTCATGCTCATTCTATCTAAAATATTTTGAGCTCTCCAGCTATACAGCATGTACCAAAAGTCGTTATCAACTTTCTTATTTTAAATAGAAACGTACTATTTTTTCTACATGGTTCGATTGGTCTTCCAACTCTGAGTTTTCATAGCACTTGTTATGTAAACTTATCTGACAATTTCTGACATTATGTTAATATATGTGAAAAAAGTGGTCGATGTGGTGGCGTATAAAGAAATTCGTATCGGGCAGACGGTTCAGAATTTATGAAAACCAATTTGTAAAGTACTTAGTTCAAAGTCCAGACTAACTTCTGATATTTTATTGGTGATTCCATTTTGTACCATATGGGCGCAAACAAGTTTCAAATATCGCAACCAAAAATGGTCAAAAAGTCATTTTTTTTAAATGGCACCTACTGATTCTTTTGCACTATTTGATAGAAAATTGTATTTTGGGATTAGTTACTTAAGCATTCCCTATACCTAACTTCATCCCCTATCAAATTAAGAACTAAAATCCAGAGATTCCATCAATCTGGCCGAAAGATTTTTTGGTTTTTCAAGTATGCCATGGAAACAAAAGGCAATTGCAACAATTTAATTATGAAATGAATTCCTTACTAATTTTATAAAACAACAACAACAAAAACTATCAAGAACTATCTTAACTAAATTCTAATGTAAATGTTTATTGTGAGCACCATTTTGATTACTACATTCTATTAATCCATTTTTAACAGATTGTTTAGCTCTTCTGATTTTGTTAGGACCAAGACTGTCGAATGCTCTTTATTATCTCCAAACCTTACCCCATTAGATTTTTATGTTTGGGGTCGAATAAAAGTTTTAATTTATACTTCACCATTTCGCAACATAGATGAATTGAGAGGGAGAATAATAAGAGCATTCGACAGTCTTGACCCCCAACGAAATTAGAAGATCTAAACAATCTGTTGAAGATAGAATAATAGAATGTAGTAATCAAAATTGTGCTCACATTGAACATTTACATTAGAAGTTAGTTAAGATGGTTCTTGATAGTTTTTGTTGTTGTTGTTTTATAAAATTAGCAAGGTATTTATTTCATAATTAAATTGTTGCAATTGTCTTTTGTTTCCATGGCATACTTGAAAAACCAAAAAAATATTTCCGGAAGATTGATGGAATTTCTAGATTTTAATTTTTAATTTGACAGGGGATGAAGTTAGGTATAGGGAATGCTTAAGTAACTCATCCCAAAATGCAATTTTCTATTGAGTGGTGCAAATAAAATTAATAGATGCCATTTGAAAAAAATGACTTCTAGACCATTTTTGGTTGCGATATTTGAAAATTGTCTGCGCCCATATGGTACAAAATGGAACCTCTATTAAAATATCAGAAGTTAGTCTGGACTTTGAAATAAGTACTTTACAAATTGGCTTTTATAAATTCAGAACCGTCTGCCAGATACAAATTTCTTCGTAAGCTACCACATCGACAACTTTTTTCACATAAATTAACATAATGTCAAAAATTGTCAGATAAGTTCACATAACAAGGGTTATGAAAACTCAGAATTGGAAGACCAATCGAACCATGTAGAAAAAATGGTACGTTTCTGTTTAAAATAAGAATGTTGATACCGACTTTTGGCTCATCCTGTATAGCTGGAAAGCTCAAAATATTTTGGATAGAATGAGCATGACTGATTATGACTGCCTCCCAAGTTTCAAATTTCTAATCCAACTGGAAGTTGAAAAACTTCTAATGCACGGGCTACGTGAATTACCCTGTATAAAAAAAACAAAAAAAAATATTTATACCATACATAGTATATGACTTTACAATCGTAATTTTTCTGTATAAAATAATTAAATTGTTAGTGTTGTCATACAAATTATGACGTCATTGCTTTAAATGGATGTTAAACAGATTTTTCCCTAGAATATCATTTTTGTGAATAATGAATAAAAATAAAAAAGATCCGTCGTCAAAAATTTTTGCCCAAGCCATTAACAAGCAATTATAGTGGTGCAACCGGTAATAAGTAATAATATTTTTCTTGCAAAAAAATTAGATGTTTTCTTAATTTAAAAAAGCTTCTAGAGGTAGAGGCTTTCAGAGATACATACCAAGTCTTAACTCTCGTTCTAGAGTGAGTGACACTGACCTGACAAATATATTTAGGATTTAAGTGATACTTTTGATGAGAATTTTTATCTTTTTTTATCTTCATATACATACAAACACGAATCATATAAAAAAATGGGGGGAGAGATCTTTTAGTTTTTAACTCAAAACGTGCTCAAAATGATTATCAAATTTAACTACGTAACAGAAGACCAAAATAAGGTAAGATGATTAACAAAGAAAACTTAAACGACAACATAGAGTTAGGAAAAAAAATTGAACTTAGTCAAAATCATGTAGTTAAAAAAAAAATTGAAGATAGGATAACATAAAACCGAACAGCGTAAAAAAATATTTGCTCGAAGCCGAAAGGTAGAAGCTTCAAAATAACAAATTGACGAAGTAAATAAAGTCTCCTTTTTGGCGCGAAACCGAAAGGAAATCTCGGTTCACCATCATGATCGTAGTCGATCCGCCGGGCACCTGTGAAAGTATGAAAGCCTCCTCACGAATATTTGACCTATTGCCTTCAGGTTCCGTGCCGTACCGTTTACCTTACCATTAGCAATTCCGCCTGCCAGCTAACAAAAATAGAATTAATCGAAACGATTGGGAGAGTTAGAAGAAACTGCAGGAATCAACAAGGTCAACGCAACGAGTGGATGGCTGGATGGTCCTGCTGTTGTTGACGTGGGAAACTCAATAGCCAGATAGATACTCATTATTGACGATATGGAAACGTCTTCGTTCTTCGTGCGCGAAAGTTTCGATTGTGCACGACCAATAAATTATGCTAATATCCATTTTCACCGGAAAATACCGAAGCTTATTGAAACAAACCGTACGAGGGCTGGCTGGAAAGTTCAAAAATTAAGTAGCAGTTAGTCGAAATTTTCTGCTAGGGTTTCTTCCGCTACAGTCAAAGAAAATCTACCAAGAGCACCAAACAGTGGAAAATCAGAAGAAGAAAGAGAGCAAAAAGATTGAGAGCAGGGAAAAAGAAAATGGGTAAAGATAACATATTTATATAGAAAGTATCAAAAGAACTAAGAAAAGATAAGGAAAAATGTTAGAATAAAAAATTGACAAAATAGTGTTACAATCGTTGAGAGGACGGTTGGTACGAAGGTTTAACAGAGAGAGATTAGGTGGACTGATGGATCAGTGGGATGGAGCCGAAGATCCCGGGTTCAAATCCCGGGGCTGACGCTATCAGGTGCACGATTTTTCTCTGCTTAAACGGTATCAATAGTTATAGATATAGTCTGATTAAAAGTTAAAATGGCCATTTTTGACACAACTGTCAATGTAATAGTAAATCGAGAATGCTAAATTTGAAACAGAAATCTAACCAACTTCAATCCGAGCTCCATTCGATAGGAGAAAGAAAGAGTCATTGCGGTCGCGCGGTTGGTGGTAGGTATAAACTCCAAACGGATTTCATCACCTACCACGTTTTACCCAAGTTCAAAATCACCGATTTTGCTTCACGAGTTGGCCTTAATTTTTTGATAAATATAGATACTGTACCAAATGTGTTGTCGTCTTGTATTGCGTTAAAAAAACAATTTCAGATTAGTTGATGCAATTTGAGAGAAATCTAGAAATGGCTGTACCTACATAAAATCATATCTTTGGAACTAATCTGAGAAATCGCAGCCGCGTCCGAGGAGCACGTTTCGAATTTAGTAACAAAAAAAATATAACAACAGGTGTAATTTTTCGATGTGATAACACAACTGTCTAAAATATTTCGAGAAGTTTAGTTATTGTTGTAACCAAAAACTTTTTTTTCTGCGAAAAATTTACGTAACCTGAGAAAAGGCAAAAGTGCAACAAAACTTGTCATTTTGGGATTGTTGCATAAGCAGCTCATCGCAAAACATTTTTTTCGAGAAACTTGCCAAATCCCCCATGACAACACTCATCTTATTAACGCAATTAAGCTCTAACGCGATAATTAATCCATTCCGCAACGTTTAATCTCGAACCGGTTGTTAACAATGAACCACGCTGCGTCGTGAGACAACATTCATGGGAAGTTGGAAAGAGGAAGCTTTCCTATTGTTAACTGTTTTAAGTGTTTTATATCCGAACCAAGAGAGAAATTAGTGGGATTCAATTTCTAATAATTGTCATCATCATCAATCCGTTAATTAAAACGGCCCCCATTCAACGGTCAAATCGAAGTTTAATCAACGGTTTTGCCACCAACAAAAACCCATTACCTGCACTGTGTCGTTATTGTTGTTGATGAGAATAGCAGAATTGTGATTGCGCTCGAAAAATTGGCATCAGTTCGTTGTTGGAGAGATAAGAGATAAGTGGGCAGTTAGTTAAAGTGAAGCGTACCGACGACCTTTGACATTCGGGGGAAAATTGCATCTATCTAACTGTGCGGAAGAGAAAGTCGGGACGGCACGTCGAGTGATGGAGAGCTTCAATTCAAAGGTTTATTGTATTAGTGGAACAATAAGGAACGGATCAAGAGATCCATCCAGTCAGGGGATAAATTTAAAAAAAAAGTGTTTTTGCAAGTTGTACAATGAAAACTTTAGAACCAAACACTTAAAAATTTTATTCTATTTATTTAAACTTCTTTGACAGCAAGGTTGTAACAAAAAATTAACACTTGCACCACAAGTGTAAATTTTCACTGACACATACCGCAGTGCAAATGATATTTTCTTAGAGTAAGTAAGCGTAAGCCTTTTACTGTTATGTTTCTCCATCATTTTGTCTCTTTTTCACCCCTTTCTAAATTTCTTTGCTTTGTCTATTTCCAATTTACTTGGTTTTATACTCTTAGGGAGAGCAAGTATATAGGTATATCTCTTACTTTTTAAATATAAAGATTTTAAAGTTGTTTATTCTCCTTATCTACATTGGCTGCGTTGCAAAGGTCACGTTCTTTATTCTTGTTTAAAATTTCTGCCATTCTTGAAACTCTTCTTCTCTGTTAACCTTTACATGGTAACATTTTTTGTTTAGGAGCTCATGTTTCAATAATCCCTTTACAGTCACTTTTTTAATTACAATTTTTTTGTTTCTTTGCGCCTTTTAATTTCTTCTTTCTTTATCTGTTGTCTTAATACTCTTGGCTTTCTATTTTTTACTTCCGTGTTTTTATGACAATTTCTATTAATGAAAAATAAAAATAAATTACATTTGTGTTCAAAATTCTAGTTATTTAATTCCTTTTTCTATATTTTTTTACTCTTTATTTTTTTTCTTAGTTTATTTAAAAAAAAATGTAACTCCATTTTTCAACCTTATTTCCTTTATTCAATTTCAAGGGTTTTAAAAAAAAAATCAAAATATTCAACTATAACCGTTGATTGAGATATTTACTGGAAGATGCCCAGCCTTACCGCCAGAATCGTGCCTAAAAATGATGCTGGCGGCTAGGGGTTTAGAATCGGTCCATCTGTCCCCCAGCATCATTATTAAATGCAGTTTAGTCGGGTTCAGAAATTACAGAGAGCTGTAATATTACGACAACAAGATGAAGCAATGTTGCCACGTAGTATAGTTCATTTCAGCCGTTTTCTCGATCTCTTTTCAATTCATGACACTAACAGAGATGGAACAAACGAGCGGGAGGCGAGCTTATTGTACGCGGTAGACAAGAAGTGGTGCGGGTAAATATCTTTTGCACCACGGCTTCAGTGTCCAATTGCTGTAAACAAAATATGAAAGAATTTTTTTTTTATTTGTTAAGAAATTTGCTAACCACAGAAAATGTGCTTAACTTTTCTCATTAAATAATTATACATATTTCGATAATGTGTAGTAAAAAGTAGAAAACATTTTGCAAAAAATTAAAGATAAATATCAAAGCACACAGAACCGTAAGGGTTGTGGTGCAAATGTACGGTTTCTTTGGCCATCACGGTTGGCACACGGCAGGTCCGAGCTCATTTGTGCGGTCTGGGCTTTTACGATTTTAGAGGACTAAACGGCTGAAATGAACAGTACCTTGCCGAACACTATAACATGGTGCCAATCAATAATGATGGTGCTACACTTACGTCAGGGGCAGATGGAATGAATGATAAAACCGATTAGACGTTCCGGCCAGAGAAATTTAATTTGCCGACTTTCTCAAATTTACACTCGAAGACGAACTACATACTTAGCTATTGATATAGAGCTTGTGTTATTTCGATTTTAATTTAAGTGTTTATTAAGAGGAACGTCTCCGCTTTATCATCTGTGATTGTAGAACGTCAGCAAAATGCATTAACGTGATTTTTTGTATTAGCAAGGGCACGTATTAAAAGAGAGAAAATGCATTTCGTATTTCCAAAATAGCTCTGCACAGGTAAAAAATATCTGACTTTTGTTTTTAAGATCTGATACGTAGCGATAGACTCCGGGATTTGATGCTTTGAAGAAAGTTAACATGGACGTTAATATGAACAAAATACAAATGTTTACTTTAACATTAAATTCTATGATGGGTAGAAATTTCAAAACAAAATTCAAGAATAATCCTAAAAAATTAAATTGCTTTTCAAATAACTCGATAGATAAAATCGTAATAAGTGCTCCAGATGTTTTGTCTATAAAAAAAGTATAAGTTCACTTTATATTTGTATCTTGATCATTTTTTGCTTTTTATATTATCCGACAAGAAATACACATTTATCGCAGTTACCTGTCGTCAGTTGTCATTTTTGTGTCAGTTTTGAAACATTTGAAGTTTTTTGTCGAGTTATTTGGAAAACGATCTAATTTTTTAGAATTATTCTTGAATTTTGTAACTACTGGGCGATAAATCGAAAATGGTTACAAATAGCCATAGGGGCTGTATGTACATACAAAAATGTTTGTTTTTAGTTTCTACATCATATTATTAAAAAATATACAGTGTTTCATTTGAAAAAACTGAGAAAATCAAATTTAAAAAGTTCTAAATTGAAAAATTAAGTTTAGCCACCCTGTATAATTTCTCAAAAGTAAAAACGATTTAATGACATCCTACAGATGTTTCCTAACTAGTACTTACACTACATCCAAGTGGTTTGGAAATAGTCAGGAATAATATTGAAGTGAAAAGAGTCTAGGAAAAGGCTCCGAAAAATCTTGTTTTACACACAACATTCCATTTAAAAAAATGTTATTAGCCTCTGTATAAATTGTCTTGGCTCATCTTGTATGTTCAGAAATAATTTCCGGTTATAGACTTTGTGTTTTTAAAGCAAATTTCTGGCTGTCATAGAACTCAAGCTATCAAAGTCGGACGCACTATTGCCTCACCCTGTATAATAATTCTTGAATTTTTTGTATTTAATTAAAATTTTGTTTACATTGATTTGGTTTATGTGATTAAATCTTGAAAAACAAACGAACAACTGTCAAACCACACAGGAAAATAAAAATTTTGTTCTAAATTAGTTTTGTATGGATAGGCGTAAGGATCTTTTTTTGTATAATTTTTGAACTTTTTGTAAATTGTTTTTTTATTTAATTAAAACTTTGTTTACTTTGATTTGGTTTATAAAAATATAATATTGCCTGAAAAGCGACTTTAATCATCGGGGCGTGCGACCTGAACCATGAAACGCAGACCGAACGGAATAAATACACCGCAAACATATCTCGTCCCGTCCCGTGCAGTTATGGTCCCGTGGTCCTGTGCCCACATTCCACACCATAGACAATTTGGCAATGTCGCACACGTACAAATGCGGAAAGTGAGCCTTCTGGAGCCGGTACCTGATTCATAAAACCGAAAACCAACGTTGGCCGTCTGTGGCGCCACCGTACAGTGCAGACAATGTGGGTGAGGGGACGCAGGGCAAAGAAGGGAAACTCGGTCGACTATTAGTACGGAGTTGGGTATCTTCCAGTAAATACCTCAATCAACGCTATAACGGTAAAAACACTTTTCTTGCCTTATTAGTAGGCAACCAAACATACAACTGAAACTAAAATATTTGACTTTCAACAAAGACTTCTATTTTCTCTCACTTAAGAGCCTACATAACAGAAATAGCAAAAGTGGATACTTTGCGTGGTTCTTAATTTCTTTCATCCCAGCTCTCACTTATTCTTTCGGTAAGAAACTCGAATTTTGAGTCTTATAAATTTTGCAATAATTTTGGAATAAGGGATGGTTATCAATTTCGTAAAGGGTTGATTCATGACTTAAAGACTAGCAGCTTAGTGTTATACTCTCTTAAACTCCAACCCCGTGTCTTTTGGTGTTTGCAATTCCAGAGAGTCCTCTTTGGTTTGTGTCAAAAAACAGAATAGAAGAGGCGCGACAATCACTGAATTGGCTCAATAGATACCAACCCCATCCCAGTAACAAACCTGAGACTTTAGCGGAGTTGGAATTAGAGAGTTTGCGAGAAGACCACTTGGCTAAGAGTAGAAAGAAGAAAGGATTGGCTCTGAGGGAGCTCCTCAAACCTACCGCGTACAAACCAATGTTGATTCTGTCAGGGTTGTTTATTTTTCAGCACTTTTTAGGAGTTTTTACCTTCCTCTTCTACTCCATCGTTTTTTTTAAGGTAAGAAAATTTGATTGTTGCCACCAAGGTAAATGGCGGTTATAGGAAATTGGTACAACTTTTAACCCTTATTTGGCGTCGATTATCATCGGGGTTGTTAGAATGGTAGTTTCGATGGCCAACACCTAAGTTTTAAGCCATTACCGAAGACGACCATTAATGATGATCAGTTGTGGTGGTACCGCCCTCTTAATTCTTTCATCAGCAATCTTCACCGGCTGGATTAAACAAGGTACTACTTATGAGAATTTCAAGACTTTTTCTGGCAATCAATTGTTTCCAGGAAGCACTACAGCAACTTGGCTTCCGGTTCTATCTCTCCTCCTCTTCGTTCTAACCTCCATGATTGGTTTCGTGCCAATTCCTGTGACGATGATGGCGGAACTGTACCCTCTTGAGATTCGAGGAGTCGCTTATAGCATTTCCACTGGTCTCAGCAACATCATCATGTTTGTGTCTTTGAAGAGTTATCCGTTTTTGTTTGAAACTTTCAATGGCATCGTGGGTTTGCAGTACTTCTTCGCCGCAGTTTCGCTATTGGCTGTATTTTACTCTTATGTGTTTTTACCGGAAACTCACAACACGAAACTTAGGGACATTGAAAAGTATTTTAAATATAACACAACTTTTGTTGGCAGAACTGTGAAGCCTCATGAGGAGCAAGAGAGAGGCAACGAAGAACAAAAAGATAGACTTATTTAGGTTAAATAAAAGTTTTTAACTTCTTGGTTAGACGTTAGTGTTGCTATTTCTCCTAGTTGTTCTAATGGATAGGGTGAGAATTGTTATGTTGCTTCTTGTTCTTCCATCCTTTTAACTTATTGATTGATTCTCTTAGAAATTCGTCTTGTAGCAACTTAACATCTTGAACTGTAGAAAAAGAAAACAAATTGTGGTCATTTAGCCTTTAGGTAGCCCAAAATAGGCGGATCTTCAAAGCTGAAACACAATTTTCTTTTATTTATTTAAAAATAAATGGTTGATAAAGAAAAGAAAAAAAATTACGTTAGTTTGGAGAACAATTGCCTATGTTGAGTCAAATAGAAATATTCGTACATTGCCATTTCAAGAAAAGAGAAAAAATGCTTTAGTCAAAAATTGCAGGCGTTATTTTGTAAAAAAGTATGCTCTTATATGCCCTCAAATTAGTCATTTGGCAATCAGTTTTGTTTTTTTTTTTTAAATCTAATAGTTTAGGCAGGAGAAACTTGGTTCCACACTTTTGACTAAACCTGTATAAGGCGGGGTTTTCCAAAAATAATGCTACTACAAGCAAGTATAGTGCGGATCAAAAACCAGTTTAAGGTCCTTCGAGCCGGAAAACAGTTAATGGTGTTTAAGTATTAAAAAGAGATTTGCACTCTAAATGTTTGTTTTGTTTAAAATCGTGCATAAATATTTTGAAGTATGTTTGATTGATTGCACGATTACTTTGGAATCTGATGAATCGCCATTAAAATTGTAGAGTGTCAGTGATAACAAAAGTAGTTTTATCAACTTGGTAACTGGCGAACATTCCCCGTGTGTATTCCGTACGACGATTCATGGACCCCCTGAGGTAAATTTCTTCAACACACAAGAACGTTAATAGTAACAGTTCAATTCCAGCGAGAGCAGCTTCAACCTAAAGTAAGTAGTCAATGAACGTTAAGACAACATTACTATCAATAATAACACAGCGCCACTCCTGAAGAAGACCAATTCTCCAAGATCGTAGGCAGCAACAAGTCCCTCAGCCAATATGAAGAAAGGAGCTGCAAGAACCTTCTACCACAGGTAGGTACAGTCCTCACCAATCACCTCAAAATTGTCTTTAAATTTTTTTTCTATCCTCTTGGTATTTGAAAGACTTATTTATCTTTGGACCTCAAGTAAAGCAACGTCTCAAAAATCTTTTGCCCTAGTTCATCGCCAGCGCTGTCGCCGCCTCCGGTCATGTAATAGTCGGCATTTCTATGAGTTTCTCCGCCATATTGCTACCGCAACTAGAAGCAGCAACCAGCGAAATTTCCGTCACCAAATCTCAAACCTCATGGATAGGTGAATCAGAAACTCCAATAAAAAAATTAACTAAACCAAATTTTGCAGCCAGTGTTTTTGTGTTAATTGCCCCAGTAGGGGCGTTACTGAGTGGCTACTTGATGGGGCGTTACGGCCGGCTCAACACTCTCAAATTAGCAACAATACCAGGAGTTTTAGGTTGGGTTGCTATAGCACTAGCTTGGAACATACCTTTGATGATTGTAGGTCGATTACTAACAGGTTTAGCTTCAGGTGAGTTGCACCTGTTGCTGGTTGAAGGGGTAATAGTAACGAGGGTTTGTAGCGTTAGCTACCAGTCCTGCTGTTGTTTTTATAACGGAAATTGCAAGAAAGGACATGAGAGGTTCTTTGTTATCGCTGGGACCTGCTTTCGTGTCTTTAGGTGAGATTTTGATGGGTTCTCAAAAGTCTTGAAGATTGTTTTAAGGTATGGTCATATCGTACTTGAAGGGTTGGTTAATGGGGTGGAGAATGGTGGCGTGGTTGTGCAATATCTATACAGTTGCACCTTTGATTTTACTTCTTTTTATACACGAGAGTCCCGCTTGGTTAATAACGAAAGGGCGAGATGATGAAGCAAAAAAATCTTTGATTTGGTTGTACAGGTATCAACCGCAACTTGACAATTGGGTAAGAAGTACCAAGAATTTTACTAAATTCTATTTAAAAAAAAACTATTTTAGGACGAAAGTTTTGCGGAGTTACAACTGAAACTCCTCAAAAGAGAACATGAGCAGAAACAAAGAAAAATTACGAAAAAACAAAGTACTTTGAAAGAGTTTCTCAAACCTACAGGCTATAAACCACTGTTGATCCTCACAGGGTTGTTCACTTTCCAACAGTTTTCTGGCATCTACATTTTCCTCTTCTACTCCGTAACTTTCTTCGAGGTAAGTGTTTTGGTAACGTTACGTGGAGATCAAGTTTTCTTTATCATCAGGAAGTTGGTACCAACATCAACCCTTATATGGCTTCGATTTTAATTGGCGTGATTAGATTCATTATGTCTCTAGTTAACACTTGGATGCTCAAATACTACAACCGCAGAGTTCTGGTGATGGTTAGTGCTGCCGGTATGGCAGTTTGTACCTTCATTTCCGGTCTCTTCACTCACTGGATCAAAAACAGTTAGTTCTCCTCCATCACTGTAATCACTCTACAACAACTTTTTTTAGAAACGACAGAACTGAATTGGGTACCGGTCGTTTTCTTGCTACTCTACGTAGTTAGTTCTATGATGGGACTGTTATCCATACCATGGACTATGACGGCTGAACTCTTCCCTATAGAAATCCGCAGTATGGCACATAGCATCGCTACAAGTTTAGTCAACATAATCATGTTTGTGGCCGTTCAAAATTATTTTAATATGATGGAGTTTCTTGGGAGTTCAGCAGGGGTTCAATGGTTCTTTTCTGCTGTTTGTCTAGGAGCTGTCGTGTACTCATTTGTTTTTTTGCCTGAAACACATGGAAAAAAATTGAGTGACATTGAAGAATATTTTCATCACAACACAATCTATCTTGGACAAAAAAAGAAGGAAGCCAAAAGAGCGGCCATCCATTTAGTTTTTAATAGTAAAGAAAACGAGGAAAAATTGTTGAAGGTTTGAAAAAAGAGATCTGCAGCAACAATGGAAGCGCCATCTCTACAGCAACTGAAGAAGTGACACTTCCGGATTTATTGTTATAATTGCGGCTGTTATAAACGATTATTATTAAACATATGTTTTAAACCACAATTTGTTTTCTTCGTCTACAGTTCAAGATGTTAAGTCGCTATAAGACAAATTTCTAAGAGAATCAATTAATAGGTTAAAATGGTGGAAGAACAAGAAGCAACATAACAATTCTCACCCTATCCATTAGAACAACTAGGAGAAATAACAACAATAACGTCTAACAAAGAAGTTAAAAATTTTTATTTAACCTAAATAAATCTATGTTCTTGTTCTTCGTTGCCTCTCTCTTGCTCCTCATGAGGCTTCACAGTTCTGCCAACAAAAGTTGTGTTATATTTAAAATACTCTTCAATGTCCCTAAGTTTCGTGTTGTGAGTTTCCGGTAAAAACACATAAGAGTAAAATACAGCTAATAGCGAAACTGCGGCGAAGAAGTACTGCAAACCCACGATGCCATTGAAAGTTTCGAGCAAAAACGGATAACTCTTCAAAGACACAAACATGATGATGTTGCTGAGACCACTGGAAATGCTATAAGCGACTCCTCGAATCTCAAGAGGGTACAGTTCCGCCATCATCGTCACAGGAATTGGCACGAAACCAATCATGGAGGTTAGAACGAAGAGGAGGAGAGATAGAACCGGGAGCCAAGTTGCTGTAGTGCTTCCTGGAAACAATTAATTGCCAGAAAAAGTTTTCAAATTGTCATAAGTAGTACCTTGTTTAATCCAGCCGGTGAAGATTGCTGATGAAAGAATGAAGAGAGCGGTACCACCACAACTGATCATCATTAATGGTCGTCTTCGGTAATGGCTTAAAACGTAGGTGTTGGCCATTGAAACTACCATTCTAACAACCCCGATGATAATTGAAGCCAAATAGGGGTTGAAGGTAGTACCAATTTCCTACAACCACTATTTACCTTGGTGGTAACAATCAAATTTTCTTACCTTCAAGAAAACGATGGAGTAGAAGAGGAAGGTAAAAACTCCTGAGAAACGCTGAAAAATAAACAACCCTGAGAGAATCAACATTGGTTTGTACGCGGTAGGTTTGAGGAGTTCTCTCAGAGCCAATCCTTTCTTCTTTCTACTCTTAGCCAAGTGGTCTTCTCGCAAACTCTCTAATTCCAACTCCGCTAAAGTCTCAGGTTTATTAATGGGATGAGGTTGGTATCTATTAAACCAATTCAGTGATTGTCGCGCCTCTTCTATTCTGTTTTTCGACACCAACCAAGGAGGACTCTCCGGGATAGCAAACACCAAAAGACACGGGATTAGAGTGTAGAAAGTGCAACACCAAGCCACTTGTCTCCAAGTCATGAACCAACCCTTTACGAAATTGAGAACCATCCCTTATTTCAAAATTATTGCAAAATCTATGAGACTTAAGATTCGAGTTTCTTACCGAAAGAAGTGAGAGCTGGGATGAAAGATATTAGGGAACCCCGCATATCCACTCTTGCTATTTCTGTTATGTAGACAATTGCGGGACTTGAACCAAGAGCTGTAATTAGTCGACATTCAAATCGCAAGTTGGGGAAGGTAAAACAGGTACCTGTAGCAAAACTAGTCAAGATTCGACCTACTATTAGCATGGGAACGTTGGTGGAAACCGCTATAAGGACCCACCCGCTAGCACCAGGAATTGTTGCTAACTTAATAGTGTTAAGACGTCCAAAATGATCCATAATAAATCCAGCACACACCATCCCAATTGGTGTCGTCAAAGCCATGACGCTAGCTAAAATTCTCCATTATAGCAGCCTCAACCTCCATGGAGAAGGCCATAAAGACAGTGATCCCAAGGGTGCTTTGTACAAGAGACCATAAAACCTAAGTGCCTACTTCTGTTAAATTGCTTCTGGATTTAGATACAATCCTAAGCACTATCAAAAATTGTTATTGGTTTTATGACCTTTTCACTGAAGCACCAAGTGAAGTGAACTGAGTCCAAGTGAAGCTAACTTTATTTAGGAAATTGAGAATCACGTACTGATCCAAGAGGCGTCGTCCGAAGTGATTTCAAACTCAGGATCGTCCTCCAGTTGCGGTACCAAAATGGCGGCATACACTAACGCAATTCCAACTACCACGTGGAAAGAAGTCGAAATGATTGTGGCTAAAATCTGTTAACATTACCAAGAAAATTTCTACTTCTTGCTCCTTACTTGTGGCAAAAGATTTTTAAAACTTTGCGACTGATATTTGCTCAATGACTTGGAACTGGCCGAAATGTCGATGGTGTTGGGGTTAGTTATAGGAAGAGTGCTGAGGATGAAGACTTTGACTTAGCACTTTCTTGGTGATAAAACAAGAAGTTCTACTTACTTTAAGCTGTAGCAACTGTCGCTGAATCAAGGAAAGTTTAATTAGATTGTATCTTTTAATAGGTAATTATGCAAGACTACTTACTACATTGGGTCCATTTTCAAGTTTTTAGTTTACCTATAGCACGTAATTAGGTTGGGTAAGAGGAACTTGATAGAGTAGAAATGGGTCAACTCAAAAGTTGCTGAAGGTTATCGCAAGCACTTATGCAAAATTTCAAATCACTTCGATTCGTAGATAAGAGATAATTTCATAAGTAGGTACTTAATGGCAAGCTGTTTTACCATATTCTATAGGTGTCATTTTAATTCCATTATATTCTTTTGCCACTTGCAATTTTTATTTTAAATGAATACAAAATAATTTGTTACTAATTTTAAAAATCCTTTTTTTACGTGTACCTATTTAAATCGTATGAACATTTTTGAAAGGTTACAATTTTTCTGCCTTTTTGATTTCCATTAAATATGAATTTCTATGGCATTTGATCTCTTTGTGTGATATTTCTATCACCATTCGTTGTTAATTTCGTTTGTAATTCAATTTCTACTATACTTAAATTAAAATGAGACATTGAGAGCGATATCGCATGGCATGCGAAATGGAAAAGAATAGATACTACAGCGCCCCCTATATTATAGTAGATATAATGATAATTGGATAAGTGCCATTGGAATATAATAATAAATAGTAAAACGGCTTGCCATATACTTAGACGTTGAAATTTGTGTATCAAACATTTGGAAGTAATTTAGCTTTTTATGTTATTCTTGCGAAAGTCTTAAATTTACACAAACACATTTAAAAATTGTAGGTGATGCAATAATCAACTTTGACAAACATATTTACTTTATTAAAACTATTTAGTGTTTATTAATGGACTAAAAAATAGTTGGACAAACTTATTCCTGGACATAGGTCAGCTTGAATTTTTTTTTGATTTTTTGAGATTTGAATTTGGCGCTCACTCGCTCGTCTGTCAAGTCAATAAGTCAATGTCAAATGTCAAACGTCAAAGACACGTTGACGTTTCAATTAACTGGAGACGTTTAAAGGCAGTAAGTTTCGCCTTGATTTCGGTCGAATGGGGTGTAAAAGGGCCGATTAGCCCCCATCCGCCGCCGGCCAGTGCAAGTTTCCCGCAGGACCCTCCGAAATCGCGAGAATTTCGATCGAATCGAGTCGGCCGCGATCGGAAGTACGTCACCCAACTTCCGTCCACCTGCCATTTTCTATTCGGTGATCGAGTCGAAAGAGCGTCGCGGCGTGCGTATTTATTTACAAATCCGCGTCTTTGGTGTGCCTGTGCGTGTGTTTGTGAGAATGTCTGTGGAATATCTGCAAGTGGCCGAGGATGAGGGCGAGGAACCCATCGAGCTGCCCACCGAAGACGACGGCACTCTCCTCCTCAGCACCCTTTCGGCCCAGTTTCCCGGCTCGTCCGGTCTCAAATACCGCAATCCAGACACGAAAGCCATGCGAGGGGTGAGACTGAGCGAGGGCCGTCTCCATCCGCCCCCCGAGATCGGATGGGGCTCCCAAATTTTCTACTGCGTGTTCCCCAAAGGTGCGCACAATATCACGAGGATGACCTCGAAGAGAGTTAATGGTTGCTTTGCAGAAAACAAACGGAAGTCTGACGATAATCTCGAGAATTCCACAGCGAAAACGAAACGTATGGAAACGAAATTGAGGTGCACCGATTTGATTGTTTTGGGACTGCCGTGGAAGACAACTGAACAGAATCTGAGGGAGTACTTTGAAACATTCGGGGAAGTGTTGATGGCGCAAGTACGAGGATGGGATGGGGTTGATGCGCGGTACTAATCGAGGTAATTTCTAGGTTAAGAAAGACCCCAAAACTGGACAGTCAAAGGGTTTCGGATTTATTCGGTTCGCTTCGTATGAATCTCAGATGCGAGTGTTGGCACAGAGGCATATGATTGATGGTAGATGGTGTGATGTGAAGGTTCCTAATTCGAAAGTAAGTTTGAGGTGCAGCGTGAAGTTAGCCCCTGTTGATTTTTTTATACTTAACTATACTCTTACCAATACTTAAAACTATTTAACATTTAAGTAACACTGAGTTAAATAACACTTAAAACAATACTAATCACTTCACTAAACTGAATGTTTTGTTTATCTGTGACTTTGAGAATGTTTGTACTCCAACAAGAGCTAACTTCACATGATTGATTCCAATAGCCTTTATGTGAATTTTTTACCCGAAAACTTTAGGAAATTGCTTTTTCTTTACTTCTAGGAAGCATGATTGGTAACAACGTGAAATTTTACTTTGCTAGTCCTAGAATTTTGATCAAAGTTGCAAAAATCTGAGGTATTGAGCCAACTTCACAGGATAAAGTTTCAAAGCCTCCTAACAATGTTTCTCAGTCCGAAACTGTCAATTTCACGCAATTGTCTTCATAGCCTACTAGCTCATTTTACATACTTAAGAGACAAGGATGAAGATTGCACATTCTTGTCGCTCCCAATGGGTGATATAGGGATGTTAATCCATGATTGCGCCGAGTCAGGCTCTAAAATTAAAGCGAATTTTAGAGGTGTTTTATTTTGAAGTTGATCGGTCAAGTACCTTTAAAAATACAGTCATTTGAATTTGGTAGTAATCAAAGAACAAATTTAAATGACTGTATTTTTAAAGGTACTTGACCAATCGACTTCAAAAATGGATCACCTCCGAGGCTGATGTTTATAGATTCTAAAAATCGAACAAAATCTTAAAAATCGCTTTCGTTTTGAAGCCTGACTCGAAGCAATTATGGTCTGACATCGGTATTGGGGCGACAAGGACGCGATGTCTTCATCCTTGTCTCTTAAATCCAAACCTTAAAATTCTTTGGGCCCGATTTTAAGTTGGAATTTGCGGTTTTGTTGCAAATGCTGTTGCTACGGTATTTGCAATATTGTGAGGTGGGAAGTCAAGGCCCACTCGCCAATTGGTCGAGCTGTCTGCAAAGACAACTGCGATATAGGGAAAAGGCCGTCCCAACGGCATTTGCAACAAAATCGCGCAAATTCCAACCTGAAATCGGGTCCTTTGACTCTTGAAATGACTTTATTTTTACTCTAACTAAATTGTGTTTTTCTCTCACACCTACAGAAGTAGTGACGGCATGACGTGAATGAAGTTGAAGCTGTCAAACTTTTTATTAAACTAATAAACAACAAAATAATGACAAACTCTATTTTTGTTTTTGAAACTTAGAAAGAAATTAATGAAAATTAGGATCATTGATTTTTGTAGCTAAACTCCGCGTAGTTTACCAACATGAAGTTGGAACTGATAAAATTAGTGTTAATATATCTGAGAAACGAAGTTGTCAATTATTATTACAAGTTTCATTTGTTACTGTAGTAATTATAAAGCTTCGTAAATTAATGTTATCTAAAATGTGACAACATGAAGTTGGAACTGTCAAACATGTCATTAAACCTTCATGTTATTATTTATTTGTAAATTTGTGTTTTTTAAAATTTAACTACCTGAAGTTGCATGTTCGAACTGTCAAAATTTTCATTAAACTCTCATATCATGTGTTGTTATGAAACTTTGTAAATTAATGCTATCTAAAATTGAACAATCTGAAGTTGGAACTACTAAAGTTTTCGTTAAACCTTTATTTCATATGTTACTAAAGAACTTTGTAAATTTGTGTTATTTTAAATTTAACGATCTGAAGTTGCGACTGTCAAAAGTTTTCATTAATTTCTCATGTCATGTGTCGCTGTGAAGCTTCATAAATTAATGTTATTTAAAATTGAACAACCTGAAGTTGGAACTGTCGAAGTTTTTACTGAACTCTCATGTCATGTATTACTATAAAACTTCATAAATTATTGCTACCTTAAATTGAACAACCTGAAGTTGGAACTGTCAAAGTTTTCGTTAAACCTTTATTTCATTCATGTTATTAGAAAACTTTGTAAATTTGTGTTATTTTAAATTTAACGATCTGAAGTTGCAACTGTCAAAAGTTTTCATTAATTTCTTATGTCATGTGTTGCTGTGAAGCTTCATGAATTAATGCTATCTAAAATTGAACAACTTGAAGTTGGAACTGTCAAAGTAACGATGAAGTTGCAACTGTCAAAAGTTTTCATTAATCTCTCATGTCGTGTGTTACCGTGAAGCTTCATGAATTAATGTTATCTAAAATTGAACAACTTGAAGTTGGAACTGTCAAAGTTTTTACTGAACTCTCATATCATGTGTTACTATGAAGCTTCATAAATTATTGCCATCTTAAATTGAACAACCTGAAGTTGGAACTGTCAAAGTTTTCGTTAAACCTTTATTTCATATGTTACTAAAGACTTTTGTAAATTGGTGCTATTTTAAATTTAACGATCTGAAGTTACAACTGTCAAAAGTTTTCATTAATTTCTCATGTCATGTGTTACTGTGAAGCTTCATGAATTAATGTTATGTAAAATTGAACAACTTGAAGTTGGAACTGTCAAAGTTTTTACTGAACTCTCATATCATGTGTTACTCTGAAGCTTCATAAATTATTGCTATCTTAAATTGAACAACCTAAAGTTGGAACTGTCAAAGTTTTTATTAAACCTTCATTTCATATGTTACTAAAGACTTTTGTAAGTTTGTGTTATTTTAAATTTAACGATCTGAAGTTGCAACTGTCAAAAGTTTTCATTAATTTCTCAAGTTATGTGTCACCATGAAGCTTTGTAAATTAATGTTATTTAAAATTGAACAACGTGAAGTAGGAACCGTCAAAATTTTTCTCAAACTCTTATATCGTGTGTTACTATGAAGCTTCATAAATTAATGTTATCTTAAATTGAACAACCTGAAGTTGGAACTGTCAAAGTTTTTGTTAAACCTTTATTTCATTCATGTTATTAAAGAACTTTGTAAATTTGTGTTATTTTAAATTTAACGATCTGAAGTTGCAACTGTCGAAAGTTTTCATTAATCTCTCATGTCAACTGTCACTATGAAGCTTCGTAAATTAATGTTTTCTAAAATTGAACAACCTGAAGTTGAAACTGTCAAAGTTTTCGTTACGTTTTAATAAAAAGCGCAAATTAATCAACATCCAATTCAATATTTTTGTGTTGATTTTGATACACTTTAATCTGGTTTATGAAATTTGTAGAGATTTCTCCAAAATAATAGACTAGAAGTACAACTTGGCATAATTATCAATTTTTGCAGCTTACCAAAATTTTTCCCAAGCGTCGTCCTTTCCCCTCTATTTTCTCTCTTTACGAAATCTATAATTTCCACACCCTTTTAACGCAATTTTTTAATAAACGATATGACCCCGTGTTTCTGGTTTGCTAAATTTCCTTATGTTTACAGGAAGGTTTGATCCAACAAGTGCCCTGCAAAGTGTTCATCGGCCGTTGCACCGAAGAACTTACCGCCGACGACCTTCGAGAGTACTTCGGCAAGTACGGCGAAGTGACCGACGTGTTCATTCCGAAACCTTTCCGGGCCTTCAGTTTCGTCACATTCTTGGATCCGGAAGTGGCACAAAGTCTATGCGGCGAAGATCACATAATCAAAGGAGTATCGGTACACGTATCGAACGCAGCTCCTAAATCGGAAACTCGCGGTGGCGGTTACGGCGGTGGCGGTCCCAGGGGGAGCAACCACGGAAATAACAGGAGCGGACCGGGAGGACCCGACGGACCCGGCATGTACCAACAGAGGTACAATCCAGGACCGAATCAGGGGAATTGGAGCAATCAAGGACCCAGAGGCAACATTGACATGCCCAATCTACAGGCGTTGGGTAAGAACGCTTTAGTGGCTAGAATGAGCAATGGTAAAAGAGGCATCTGTAAATTTGAGTTGTAAAATGTCAAAAGTTGGGACGGAGTTACGTCACGTTTCCTTTTTTTTTGCATTCTTTTTATTTAACTCGAGTTTGGTTTAGTTAAGTGGTTGACGCCTGCCTCCTTTGCTAACCAATCCTCCAAACTCCATACTAACAAGATTTAGTTGTCTCCGCTTCGTATCCAGGTGAGCCTCGTTATCCTCTCTTCCTTGATTTTTAAGGTGACGATTTTGATTGGTTGTTTGTAGACTTTGCTGTGGATGATGATGATGTCGACGATAATTTGATTGAGTTACTGTTGCTTTTTGTTCGTAATATGTAATAAAGTTTGCTTCTATCACGTTTGTTTGTTGCTCTTTCTGTTCGTTGGTGTTTTATTATGTTTTTTTTCTTTTTCAACTTTGATTAGGTATCACGGGTCAAGGTCAGCAAGGTAGCAATCAGCAAAGTTGCAACCCATTGGGTTTGGGTTTGAATTTGAGCGCTTTACCAATGAATCCAGCCCTCGTGGCGGCCGCCCTTAATCAGGCCGGATGGGGGCTCATCGGTAACCTCCAGAACCAGCCCGAGCCAAATTTCAACCAAGGGTTCAACAACGGACCTAACAACAACAGCGGTAGGTGGCGCCCCACAATCCACAACTAATTTAAATCTTCATAACAAATTTCTTGTTCAAACTTCACACTGAAACAAATGAAGAGGTGGCGGGAAGAATGACCCGGTTCCACATTTAATTGAAACTTTAGGTCGAGTGCGACAATCACGCAAGTGCGTTAGTTAATTTCCAATGAGTTATGTCTAGCCGGGGAGTTTGGGAATGTCCAGTCGCGTCTGTCTCTTACGTTTTTCCACTTATTACTGTACAGGGTGTTGCAAAAAGAACAGCTAACGCCTATTTTTAATTTTTTTAATTACAAATTAAATTTTTTTAATTGAAGAAATGGTAATTTTAGGGAGTCCCTGGAAATTTTAAGGGACAAGCAGTCAAATTTCATGACAATGACCTCTAAGCGCTTGGGTTATTATTTATGGCTTAATAGAGGTACTTTCAAGTAGGTATAAGCTCCAGTGAAGGCAACGGACTACCATAAAAATAAATGGTGGGAGCCACGAAAGCCCTCAGTTACTTGGTTAAATTTTTTACTATCTAATGGCATTTCAATAGAACGCAACTTCTGATCTGATAATAATTAAAATAATATTTTACTTGTATTTTCAAGAAATTGTATTTCAAACAACTTAAAAAAATTATTTTTATTTCAAGTTTATTTCAAGAACTTATATTCACCAGCTGCATTGTAAAAGGAGAAATTATCCTTTGCATCATTGTTTAAGTAGCAGCTTTCACGTTTTCGTGAAAGTAAAAATATTCTTTTTTTCTTCCTGTCAAGTCTTCAAACCGTTTCATAAAATAAAACTAAAATTAACGTACAGTGTGACCAAGATAAGAATGCTATTTGTCAAGCCTCGGGATCTGCCTTTTCAAATAAGTGAGATTCTGGGATAGAGTCGAGTAGTTAGTTCGAAGTTTCCCCGTCAGATGGCTGTGAATTTGCTTGTGATTCCAGGCAATACACCAAACGGCAGCAATCAGGGCGGCAGCAGCAATCCGGGTTTTCTCAACTGGATGAACCAGGGGGGCGGACAGAACCAAGACGGGGGGCAATGGCCGCGTCCGCCCCCTCAACAGGCGCAGGACAAAGGATTTCTCAAGTACGATTAGTTTAAGAAATACGATTGATTCGCGCGCGCGCCCCCTATTGTTCACTTAATCACGGGAGACCGACGGAGGAGGTGTTGTCGTTTGTTCGTTCTCTTTTTCGAACCACCATCACCCTCTCCTTTCGACCTCTCCCCTGTCGTATAGTGTGTGTCTCTCGTAACGACCGAGCAAAGTTTCCGGAAAAACGTGGCGATTCTAAATTATTAAGTAGTGATGTGTGCGTGGTTCCGTTGAAAAAAAAAAACAAAAACTAGTCAATTCCAGGATGATTCGAGTATGTGGTGTCGTTTTTCTTTTTAATGTGAAATTTGTAAATAAATATTATATTATTATTTCGGAGACTTGGCTCGGTCCGTTTAGGTTAGGTAAAACGATTGTAGAACTTTTTTTTAATATAATTTTTTTATTTCACCGATACCGGTGCTTTTTTTAACAGTGTGCATCACGATTGTACAGAGAATATAACTTTTAAACAATTGTATCATGACTGTATTTAAGCGCCTGTTGTATTCTGTTTGACTGGGATTTATCTATGTAAAGAGGTGATAATATTACAAGAGTGCAGATGATCTTAATGTGTTTTGTTTTTATTTATTAGTTTTTTTTTCTTTTGTTTCTTACCTAATAAGTAGCCTGTCCTTGTAACTAAACCCGCGACAGAATTTATGTCGGTTCGAATTGAACGAACGTAAGTACTGTCGGAAACATGTATTTTCACCAGTTTGAGCTCGACTGACGCAGTGTAAACTCCCAATCAAATTTTGAAACTTTCAATTTTCTTTTGAGAGAAGAAGTCTTCTTTCGTGAGCTCAAACTTAGGTTTTCCTCTTTGCCCCCGTTTCTGTGGTCGGATCAGGCCAGTTTGCATGGTGAAGAGACTACTACGTTTAAATCAAAGTGTGTGGTGTATGGTTCAAATTCTGTGTGAGTGCAGTAATTATGATTAAATGGTTATGTAGGCACGAATGGTGGAGCATTGCTGGGGTGTGAAGACGGCTTGTCTGAGTAAGTTATCGACTGTTTTTTTTTTTTTCGAAATATTGGTACTATTTTCGTTACCGCCATTAACGAAAATTCACCAAACAATCACCACCGTGACGTAACAACTTGAGTTTTAATTAATTGTTTTCGTCCTCTAGAGCCCGGACGTTCGAAATTCAACCCGAGTCGCTGCCTTCGAAGAAATCGCTTTTGTTGAAGTTTCTGGATTATATCAAAAATAAATTTTTATGTGTAAAATCGTAGTTTTATTTTTTAAGACAATTCTCGCGCTACAAAGTTTGGTAATACAAATGACGTTGCGTGTATTTGTGCGTTATAATACCTCAACGCTTTTTCGTCGAGTTCTTCCTGACTGAACCTGTGTTTAGGTACCGCGAGTTGAGCGTTTTCGTCGAGAGAAGCGATGATGAATCCGATTTGTCCCGTGGGATAAGTGGGGACGTTCGTCGAAGCGTAAGTGGCGATCCTGAAGTGTTTCCTGCAATTCCCCAACGTTTCTTTGACGTGATCCAGGCCGGCCCAGACGCTTCCCGCTTGCGAACAAATAATTCCGTGGGGCTTCAGCGTTGTTTTTAACAACGCGAAGTAGGATTCGGTGAATAAGTTGACGGCCGGGCCGATGGGGTCGCTGGAATCGGTGATGATGACGTCGAATTCGTTCTTGTGTTCGGCCATGTAGCGGAAACCGTCGCCGATCTTGAGGGTTAATTTGGGCGATTTGAAACCGACGGCCATTGAGGGTAGATATTTTTTGCTGACTTCGACGACTTTAGCGTCGATTTCAACTTGAACGATGCTGGTGACGAGAGGGTGTTTCTGGACTTCGCGGGCTACCCCGCCGTCGCCGCCTCCCACGATCAGGACGGTGGCGGGGTTGGGGTGGGCGCACAACGGCAGGAACGATATCATCTCTTGGTAGGAAAACTCGTCGTTTTCCGTACACTGGATCACCCCGTCGAGAATCAACGCCCTCCCGTGGTGTTTTCTGCAATTAACACAACTATCATCACAAGTTGTTCGCGAAGACCGGTTAATTTCAATTCTATACCAATTAGTTTCTACGTCATCGCCAATATTTTTTCTTCTACTTCTTAAATGTTGTTTTTTTGTTCGTATAATTTTTGAACTTACGTTTGGAGAATCATCACGTCTTGAAAGTCGGATTTTTCGTGGAAAAGGACCTCGTCCACTTCCAGGGAGGTCGTTTGACCCGGCCACAAGTCGTTCTTCTCCGTGAACCAGCCCGCGTTAATTTGGTCCATCTTTTCCCTCCGTTCTGAACTCGACACTCCTTGAGACGCTCGCACGAGACACTGGCGATGATGGATGTTGTCTTGCTCTCTTTTAACCGCCTCTTAGTTCATCTCTTATCGTCTCACAAACAAACGCGATACAGAGGTTCAAGGTCGTTTGACCAGCCCGCTATGTTAATTGTTGTTTATTTGTTCGATGTTTCATGAACGATCCGTAATCTGTTGTTTTGTTGCGTACAATAGAGGAGCAATCAGATAACAACAATGAGAGGATAGCCGAAATCGTGGGTGGTCAATACAAATGTTTTTCAACAACTCGTTTGTTTAATGTGCATCATTATCGATAATGTCAACATTAGTGGAAGGTTACAACTTCAGGTTCTCTTCGATATTCTATGGTAATTTGAGGGATTTTGGGTAATTTCAGAATTAAAAAAAAAAATTTGGTAAATAAGTAGTAACGAACAATAAATGATAGCTTTTGAACGAAATGCTACAATGAAATAGTTTTTAGATGTCTAGAAAGCGCTAATTACGTACATACGTCTAAGAAAAAAAATCAATTTAAGTTGATATGTCTGCTCTCGACCCCGATTCATCAAGACGCGCGGCAGCTACACTTTCGCCTGGCTTAGGTGGCTCGACTTCCTAGAACACTGGGAATTTCTAGTTCTAAAATTTCATTGTTCTTTCTTTAGTCCCAACTCTCCAATTCCTCCCAACTTCGACGAAAGCGGCCGCTCCATTTATATTACAGTGGCGCGCGGGCGAAAAGTGCTATCGGCTTTTGTAATATTGTTATGTACTCTATCTGGCGCCTCCACCATTTGTCGACTATCTATCATTATTTATAGTAAAGCTTTTGTCTTATTGATGGTCATTATTAAAGCTTTTATGGGAAAATAGCTACAATTCAAAATCTAAGTTTTGAACTATTTGTTGCATTGAGATAGTTCTAAGTAGTGTAGAAAGAGCTAATGGCGTACATTAAAAAAGGAAATTGCCAATTATCCGACTAGCAACGATGTTCTACTGCTGAGAGTGGTCTTTGAGGGTGATTATTTTATTGAAGAATAGTAATGGAACCTCACCAGACACTTACATGGCTTACCTCAAGTTGATATGTCTGCTCTCGACCTCGATTCATCAAGACGCGCGGCAGCTACACTTTCGCCTGGCTTAGGTGGCTCGATCTCCTAGAACACCGGGAGTTTCCAGTTATAAAATTTTATTGTTCTTCCCCATGGTTCTTTCCTTACTCCCAACCCTCCAATTCCTCCCAAGTTTGACGAAAAGTAGTCGCCCTATTTCTATTACAGTGGCGCGCGGGCAAAAAGTACTATCGGCTTTTGTAATATTGTTATGTACTCTATCTGGCGTCTCCACCATTTGTCGACTATCTATCATTATTTATAGTAAAGCTTTTGTCTTATTGATGGTCATTATTAAAGCTTTTATGGGAAAATAGCTACAATTCAAAATCTAAGTTTTGAACTATTTGTTGCATTGAGATACTTCTAAGTAGTGTAGAAAGAGCTAATGGCGTACATTAAAAAAGGAAATTGCCAATTATCCGACTAGCAACGATGTTCTACTGCTGAGAGTGGTCTTTGAGGGTGATTATTTTATTGAAGAATAGTAATGGAACCTCACCAGACACTTACATGGCTTACCTCAAGTTGATATGTCTGCTCTCGACCTCGATACATCATGACGCGCGGCAGCTACACTTTTGCCTGGCTTAGGTGGTTCGACCTGCTAGACCACCGGGAATTTCCAGTTATAAAATTTTATTGTCCTTCCCCATGGTACTTCCCTTACTCCCAACCCTCCAATTCCTCCCAACTTCGACAAAAAGTAGTCGCCCCATTTCTTTTACAGTGGCGTGCGGGCGAAAAGTATTATTGGCTCTTGTAATATTGTTATGTACTCTATCTGGCGCCTCCACCATTTGTCAACTATCTACAATTATTTATTTAAATATTATAGTAAAGCTTTTGTCTTATTGATGGTCATTATCAAAGCTTTTATGGGAAAATAGCTACAATCTAAAACCTAAGTTTGGAACTATTTGTTGCACTTGAGATAGTTCTAAGTAGTGTAGAAAGAGCTAATGGCGTACATTATAAGAAAAAATTGCCAATTATCCAACTAGCAACGATGTCCTACTGTTGAGAGTGGTCTTTGACGGTGATTGTTTTATTGAAGAATAGTAATGGCACCTCACCAGCCACTTATTTGGCTTACCTCAAGTTGATATGTCTTTTCTCGACCTCGATTAATCAAGACGCGCGGCAGCTACACTTTTGCCTGGCTTAGGTGGCTCGATCTCCTAGAACACCGGGAGTTTCCAGTTATAAAATTTCATTGTTCTTCCCCATGGTTCTTTCCTTACTCCCAACCTTCCAATTCTTCCCAACTTCGACAAAAAGTAGTCGCCCCATTTCTTTTACAGTGGCGTGCGGGCGAAAAGTACTATTGGCTCTTGTAATATTGTTATGTACTCTATCTGGCGCCTCCACCATTTGTCGACTATCTACAATTATTTATTTAAATATTATAGTAAAGCTTTTGTTTTATTGATGGTCATTATCAAAGCTTTTATGGGAAAATAGCTACAATCCAAAATCTAAGTTTTGAACTATTTGTTGCATTGAGATAGTTCTAAGTAGTGTAAAAAGAGCTAATGGCGTACATTATAAGAGAAAATTGCCAATTATCCAACTAGCAACGATGTCCTACTGTTGAGAGTGGTCTTTGACGGTGATTGTTTTATTGAAGAATAGTAATGGCACCTCACCAGCCACTTATATGGCTTACCTCAAGTTGATATGTCTTTTCTCGACCCCGATTCATCAAGACGCGCGGCAGCTACACTTTCGCCTGGCTTAGGTGACTCGACCTACTAGAACACCTGGAATTTCTAGGTGTAAAATTTTATTGTTCTTTTCCATGGTTCTTTCCTTACTCCCAACCCTTTAATTCCTCCCAACTTCGACTGGCGCCTCCACCATTTGTCGACTATCTACAATTATTTACTTAAATATTATAGTCAAGATTTTGTTTTATTGATGGTCATTATCAAAGGTTTTATGGGAAAATAGCTGCAATCCAAAATCTAAGTTTTGAACTATTTGTTACACTAATATACAGGGTGGTCCGAAAAGTATGATAGCCTGAAAAGGACTCGTTTGGTCATGAACTTAAAAAAGCTTCCACAATTATTAATTCAATCCCTAATTTTGATTTTAGCCAAACTATCAACTTAAGGTCTTATTTCAAAAATTTTTCTACCTCCTATCGTGATTGTTAATTCCGAAAATAGTTTAAATACTTTTGGATCCCTCGGTACATCAATTAACTAGCGGTTCTTTATAAAATATTAAGTTTGTTGATGTTTATAAACACTACTGGATCTGCTAAGTATACAAAAGAAAGAAAAAAAAAGTTGCGTGGTTGTTTTTATTGACATTTACAACATTTCTCTTAGTTGCATTCGAAGAATTTTGCCTATTTGGTTCTTCGGGATATGGTCAACGAACTTGACACCTCCATGGAGTCGTTTTTCAACACAAACTTGTTCCGCGACGAAATCCACAATGTCCTTTTCCTCCACGTCGACCTCTTCGTTTTTCACCACGAAAGCTACCGGTAGTTCTCCGGCTCTCTCGTCAGGCTTACCAACCACTGCCACATCTTGAATCGCGGGATGTCCAAGAAGAATATCTTCGAGTTCAACAGGAGCTACTTGAAACGATTTGTACTTAATCAAATCTTTCAAGCGATCAATGATGTAAACGTAACCCTCTTGGTCGTAATAGCCAACGTCGCCGGTATGAAGGAAACCGTCGTTGTCGATGGTTTCTTTTGTTCTTATTGGGTCGTTTACGTAGCCTTTCATTAAGCTACCTTTGACGCAAAGTTCTCCGGGTTGGTTGGCTCCTAGAATCTCTTGGGTCTTGGTGTCGAGGATTTTCAAACAACGACCTGGTAACAGTTTGCCACAACTCCCTTTTTTACCACCAGTTTTGGGAGTCAGACAAGTAGTAGCACATAATTCCGTCAAACCGTACATGTGCCGAACATGACTAGTGTTGAATCTAAAATTCGACCTCCTTAAGACCGTATCCTCGTCTGGCTTAACCCGTCAATGCTACTTTAGGTAGACATTTGGCCAGACATTTCTAGTGCTTTTTTGTAGTAACTTTTATGTTGGTGCTGGCGAGTAAGGTACCAACGTAAAAGTTACTAAAGAAATTCACTAGAACGAGCATGTAAAGTACCGGTTTTTCGAAAACCTAACCAACAGCCAACATTGCCAACATAAAAGTAACTAGAAAAAGTCGCCATAAATGTCTGTCCAAATCGTCCCTTTACCTACTAAAGTACTAAAGGTCACACAAATTCTTAAGACTTTGAATGTATCTAGACTATAAAGTAGGTACTTGGTTACTTTGTGGTCTAATATTTGGTGGTGGATTTCCGCATTGTTGCTTACCTGGCTGCCAGAAGCTTCAGAATCTCCTCAGATGGGGGCGCAGCCGCTGAATAGATTTCTTCAACTGAAGATACGTCAAAATTGGCAACAATGGGCGTTTTAGCGAGAAAATTTGCCAGTGAAGGTACTACGAATAGTTTTTTCACTCCATACTTTTCAATGCTTTCCAAATACAATTGAGGATTAAACTGATCCATAACTAAACAATTGGCGCCTACATACAGCGAGGCCAGCATTAGGGCAAACCCGTACAAGTGAAACGTCGGTAGTACCAAAACGACACTTTCGTTTAGTTCCGATTCATGAAATTCGTCATCCCTAAAATTCAAAAATAGAGCAAAAGGCACTTTGGAATTTTCAAAATTTTACGAGTCATAGACGTAAGTTAATCGAAGATTCTCATGGGTTAACATAACACCTTTCGGCGGCCCTGTAGTACCAGAGGAGTTAAAAATCATGGCCACTTGATCGTTGCAATCGAAATTATTTTCGATTTTAAAATTGTTGCTGCAGGTTTTTATCAAATCTCCATAGTTGTAAGTAAAATTAGTGGCGGCGTTATCATCTAAGAGTACTACTGTTTTGATGCAATGGAGCTCTTTGCGAACTTCTAATAGGTTTTTTAGACTTTTGTTACTGCAGAAAACCAATTTCGGCTTTGAGAGGTCCAAGATTTTCTTGATTTCATCTAGAATTTAGTCTTGTACGATTACAGAAGAAACTTTTGGGTCATAGACACTAACATTTGGTGTAGCCCGGATTCAGCAGATGAACTGGAGCTGCCAGGTACAGTCCTGCTAGAGCTGCGATGCTGAATTTGTGAGAATTTTCCGAAATTATAGCTAAGCAGTCATCTTTGACGATTCCGAGATTTTTTAAGCCCGCAGCCAAATTCAAGCTGTAGTCGACCACATTTCCAAAAGTGTAGAACTCTCCAGTGCCTAGATTTACCTTCAAATGTTACGTTAGAAATCTGTTTTCGCACATAGTTTCTTACCAAAGCTGTTGCGTTTTGGTCGTAGGATTTCAGGGCGTTGTACGTCAATTTTCCGACACTTTCATTGGGGATGTTGGTAGGTTTGGGGGGACACTCTAGAACTTTCGAGTTCATTTCGCAAAATCGGTTCAAAGATTGACTACAATTTAATATAACTTTGTGCCTTATCCAGCTACGTGACTAATTTCTTCTCTGGTTTGTGAAAATAAGGTTGATAAAGTATCTATTGTAGTGGCCTCGACAATAAAGCAAAGCACTGATGGCGGTAACGGAAAATTATAATTGCATGGTGCCGATACTGTTAATAGATTGTGTTGTTGTTGCAACCAAATTGCTAGAACTCGAAAACCACTGAACAAAATTAGATAAAATTTAATAGATTTACTCATGTTCTCAAGAGTGATAATTGGACTGAATTACAAGAAGATTGAAGAACTTTGAACTTTTGACCACAACTCGAAGACCGTTCGAAGAAATCAACCAAAATTCAATAGGATAATTGTTCGCAGTAGAAAGGTTATCTATCTCAAATTTTAAAGGGATCTAAGAAATATGAACTATATGCTTCATTTTTTTCTTCCATTTTGAAAATTCTAAATTCTTGATACAGAAATATACTTCTATCTACAATCATAGAAAAGAAGTTATCACTTTGTTGATTGCCTGTCTATTTTGACCATAAATCTAAATCCATTTAGAAAAATGTTGAGTTTAGCAAAATCAGAACGATGCTCTAACCACCAAATTGCTATAGCTCGAAAATTATTGAACGAAATTGGGTGAAATTTGATACATTCCTTCATGTTTTCAAGGCTAACAAGTGGATTGAATTACAAGACGATTCAACAAATTTGAACTTTTGATCATTTTCAGAACTATTCGACGAAATCAACCAAAACTTGGTATGCTAATTTTGCTCAATAAAGAGATTGACTACTGGAAAATTCAAATGGATCTAAGGAATATAAACAATTAACGTAATTTTGTTTTAAATTTTAAAAAATTTAATTTTTTTACGAAATGTGTAGCTATTTATGTAATTATAAGACAATAAGAACTTTCCGGTAAACTGCCTGTTTTTTCCGCTATAATTCTGAACAGATGGAAAGAAATGTAGAGTTTGATGAAACCAACTTGATGCGGTTACCGCCGAATAGATATAACTCGAAAACTACCGAACAAAATTAGATAAAATTTGATACATTTACTCGTGTCCTCAAGAGTGATAATTGGACTGAATTACAAGAAAAATGGAGAACTTTGAACTTTTGACCACAACTCGAAGACCGTTCGAAGAAATCAACCGAAATTTAATAAGATAATTGTTCTCAGTAGAAGGGTTACCTCAAATTTTAAAGGGATCTAAGAAATATGAACTATTGGCTTAATTTTTTTCTTTTATTTTGAAAATTCCAAATTCTTGATACAGAAATATCGTTCTATCTACAATCAAAGAAGAGAAGTTTCACTTTGTTGATTGCCTGTCTTTTTTGATTATAAATCTGAACCCATTAAGAAAAATGTTGAGTTTGCGAAATCAGAACGATGCTCTAACCACCAAATTGCTATAACTTAAAAATTATTGAACGAAATTGGATGAAATTTGATACATTTCTTTATGTTTTCAAGGCTGACAAGTGGACTGAATTACAAGACGATTCAACAAATTTGAACTTTTGATTATTTTCAGAACTATTCGACGAAATCAACCAAAACTTGGTATGCTAATTTTGCTCAATAAAGAGAGTGACTACTGGAAAATTCAAATGGATCTAATGAATATCAACAATTAACTTAATTTTGTTTTAAATTTTGAAAATTTAAATGTTTTTACGAAATGTGTAGCTATTTATGTAATTATAAGACAAGAAGGATTTTTTGGTAAACTGCCTGTTTTTTCGCTATAATTAACAGATGGAAAGAAATGTAGAGTCTGATGAAGCCAACTCGATGCGGTTACTACCGAATAGCTATAACTCAGAAACCACTGAACAAAATTAGATGAAATTTAATACATTTACTCATGTCCTTAAGAGTGATAATTGGACTGAATTACAAGAAGATTGGAGAACTTTGAACTTTTGACCACAACTCGAAGACCGTTCGAAGAAATCAACCAAAATTTAATAAGATAATGGTTTTCAGTAGAAAGGTTATCTACGTCAAATTTTAAAGGGATCTAAGAAATATGAACTATTGGCTTAATTTTTTTCTTTTATTTTGAAAATTCCAAATTCTTGATACAGAAATGTCGTTCTATCTACAATCAGAGAAGAGAAGTTTTACTTTGTTGATTGCCTGTCTTTTTTTAATATAAATCTGAACCCATTGAGAAAAGTTTTGAATTTAGCGAAATCAGAACGATGCTCTAACCACCAAATTGCTATAGCTCGAAAATTATTGAACAAAATTGGGTGAAACTTGATACATTCCTTCATGTTCTCAACGCTGACAAGTGGACTGAATTACAAGATGATTCAACAAATTTGAACTTTTGATCATTTTCAGAACTTAAGACTATTCGACGAAAACAACTAACACTTGGTAAGCTAATTTTGCTCAATAAAGAGAGTGACTACTGAAAAATTCAAATGGATCTAAGGAACATAAACAATTAAATTGATATTTCAATTTTAAATTTTTTTATTTTTTTGTGCAGCTATTTATGTACATACTTTTAAGATCTCTCGGTAAACTACCTGTTTTTTTCGCTATAATTCTGAACAGATGGAAAGAAATCTAAAGTCTGATGAAGCCAAATCGATGAAGTTACCACCGAATAGCTATAACTCGAAAACCACTGAACAAAATTTGATAAAATTTGATACAATTAATTACCCCCTGAAAGGTGATAATAGGATTGAATTTCAGTAAGATTGGACAAATTTGAACTTTTGAGAACTTTTACAAGTATGGGATCGTTTGACGAAATTAACCGAAACAGCGTTGCTCTAATGCCATCATGTTGTGCCAACGAAAAACTATATTTGCAAGATGCTGATAACGTTTAATAGATTGCGGGTAAATTCCGTTGTAATTGACTTGGTTCTTCAAATTTGAACCCTTTCGCTTTCTGATGCTTCGTGGCTATCATCGAGTCGTTGGTGGGACGCACAGTAAAGTAGTAGATGAGCTCAACAAAACTCAGGATGCTGGCCCCCAAGAATAGAGCGGTTCCGCCTCCCATCGACACTACAATATTGAGAGACAAAATTTTATGATACCTCCACGCCAGTAGTAGGTGATGATTAGCACTGGGATCCCCGACAAAGCGTTTCGACCGCGTCGCTTCCAAAGCGACCAAAAAAAGCGATAGCCTCTCTGTTTAACCGATAGAAATGCAAGTCGACATTGAAGCTTTGGAAGCGACGCGCTCGAAACGCTTTGTCGGGGATCCCAGTGCTGGACTTACCTACTAGATCCAACTTTCCTCTGACGACAGTTCGTTTGAAGCGTTCTGACGGCAACCGCTCCAAACTCAACTCAACAATTGCCAATTCCTCTGGAATCCTAAAAGATTAATTGTTCACCGATTCAACAATAATGTTAATAATAACCCTAATTTGTCATCTTTGATAACTGCCAACTCGATTTCGGTGCAACTAGGCAAACAATCGCAAACTAAACCGGTTCGGTTAGCCCACGAAGCTTTCAACACCGCCAATTCGTTATAGTGTCGGTTCAAACAATCCAAACCGGTGATGTTGCATTGTTTCTCTTCAGCTGCAACAATAGTTTTAGTCACAACTAAGAAATCACAATGACAATGAAAACTTGCGTGTGTTAGGTATCAAGTGATGGGCACATCCGCAAGTTTCAATTTGAGCATTTTTGCGACACTGGACGCAACAAGCGCTGTAGCTGTAGAAAGGGTAGACGTCTAAATCGGTTTCGTCGGTAAAACGACACTTTCTTTGTCTCACACTCACATCTTTTACCTAAAATTTCTTGCAATGCTAAAGCGACAAGGTGAAGAGAGATAGCATACTTCCGGTTGATTCTCTATCTCTTTAATCGCCAGGAAGCGGTGGTAGTGGATGTGAGGGGTTACTTGCAGAACGTCGGTGGTCAGGGTGGTTAGGGATGGGACCTCTTGCTCTCCCAAAGTATATACCTACGATATGAGACACCAAGGACCAATTAAAAATGTCTTATGGTACGAAAATAGTTAGTAAAGAAGTTTTAGAGATAACAGAATACAGTCCACTGGAAATTGTAGTAACTAAATATTTAGCGTAATCGTTTAAGTTATTGCATTTTCTGTATTAGAGCTTAGTACGTAACGAGAAATATTAATTTTTGTATACAGTCCACTATCTACACATTTACGTTTGTGTATCCGTAGAGTTCCAGTCGGAGGGTTCCTGGGCCCGCGTTCTTGTTGGAGATCATCGGGAACGTTGGCGCTTTCCTGTCCTTGACTTGCATGGAGTTAACGGAATAGCAAACTTCAGTTTCCGTATCGATTTCCTTGAAGAACTTGCAACAATCGAAATGTTTGTCGTTCCATTGACAGCTCTTGAAGATTTCACCGCAAGAACTGCGCACTTCCGCCGAGAAATCGGTGAAGTTCTTCTTGAAACAGTTGGCGCTTGGCACTTGGACTTCTGGACCACAAATTTGAAGAGTGTAGAAGGACAGGCCGCGAAAAAAGACGAGTTCTTTGACGATTTCGTCCAAGTTGTAATCGTGAGGATCTCCGTAGGTTCTGCAAGGGGGTGGTTAAAGAGGAAACATTTGTGGTGATCTGTCCGAGACCTGTCGGTGACTTCTGCGATGCGTTTTTGGTTGTCGGTTTCGCATACTGAGATTGAGGGGAAATTGGTGTCCCAATCGAGGTAGCTGGTCTCGACCACGAAACTGATTGCGTTGTTTTGAAAGTCGTTCCATGCTGATTTGATCAAGAGACCGGTGGCCACCCAACTGAGGACGCAGCAAATCGCCCAGAAGGACCTGAAAATTTGCTGTAACTCGAAAAGTACTGAAGGAAATTTGATGAAATTGAATACATTTGTTTAGGTCCTCAGGGGTTATGACTAAGCTAAATTTTAATAAGATTGGACAAGTTTGAACTTTTGACCATTTTCATAACTTGAAGACCGTTCTACGAAATCAACCAAAATTTGATCAGTCAATTGTGCTCAGTAGAAAGGTTATCTAGGCAAAATTTCCAGGAGATATAAGAAATATGAACTATTTACATTTTTTTTTCAAAAATTCCAAACTCTTGAAAAAAAATATATTGATCAACCTACAATCAAATTACAAAAAGATGAGGTAGCACCTTGTTCATTGCTTGTCTCTGTTGGTTATAAACCTGAACCTAGGGAGAAAAATTTTAAGTGTAGTACAACCAATAGAGGCACTTGAGAGGCCAACTTGATGCTAGAACCACCAAATTTTTATAACTCGAAAACCATTGAAGAAAATTCGGTGAAATTTGATGCATTTGTTCATGTTCTCAAGATTGATACGTGGACTGTATTACAAGACTATTTAACAAATTTGAACTTTTGACCCTTTTCAAGATAAGAGGTGTTACCTTTCTGTCCAGTGCCTGTCCCTGTCAGCTATAAACCTGAACCCATGGAAAGAAGTGTTGAGTGCATAGTGACGAATAGTGGAGTGTTCTTCTCCCGCCATCTCGAAAACTATTGTCGCAATTTACGTTGAATCCCAGATTACCCTAAAATTTTTGAATAATTGAACGTTTCTGTTCTTTTGTTGCCACCAAGCCAACTGATTGCTTAATCGATAATTTTTACATTACCGCATATTCGATAACAGTTGAGGTCGCGTCATGAAATTTTTGCCACAATTTTATGCTAAAAAGTAGATACTGACGGAATTCTTCACATTTACTTTGATAATTGCTGGATATAAAAAGAACGGAAATTGGTGCAAAGTTGCCTAGTCGATCCGAGATGTCGTCAAAAGCTTTGCTTGTCTTTCTGTGGGTCGTCGTTACCTCCACATTTGCTACTCATCACCATGGAATCGCTGTGAGGAGTGGTCAGGGAAGCCCGCCTCGTCCCGGATGCGTTTGGGTGTGCCGATCCACAACAGGTCCTTCAACTGGCACAACTCCAACTTCTTCAGGTGGTAGTACCGCTAGTCCAGCACCCTCCACTACACCAGAGGGAACAACAGCTGGAACTCCAGAACCCTCTCCTCAACCTACTACAGCTGGTAGTCCAGAACCGACTCCCGAACCTACGCCTTCAACAGCTGGAACTCCAGAACCATCCCCTGAACCAACACCAACTGGTACTCCGGAACCTTCAACTAACCCTACTTCTGAAGTTAGCACAGAAGGAACTCCGGAACCTTCAACTGGAGCTCCAACCACTGCTGAACCAACACAAGGTAGTACTTTCTAACTTTTTAGATTTTTTGACCGCATCCTGCGAGTTTTCCAGGAACTACTCAAACGAATTATCCAGAATGTCCCAGAGTCTGCAAACTACCGGGATCTGGAGAGGTGAAGCATATTTGGGGTGAAGACAGGGCGTACCATCATCGTTCCCACCACGCTGTTCATGCTAAGAAGTTGATGCATCGCAGCCAAGGTAGGTAACTATAATTTTTAGCAGTCAGAGATTGATTATGGGTTGTTCAAGAACATCACAAGGAGGCTGCCAAAAAAGTACATGGTGATCATGGAGTGAAGAATTGATTCTTTATAAGTGTTTTGGTTGAGGATTTAATAAAATTTAGCAATTATGTAGAGATTTTATCTTTATATTAAGTACCCATCTAGTTATTAGTTCTGTTTATACATATATAGGTTTTGGTGTTGCATTTGGGGGAGAAAGAAGAGTCAGAGTCACTTTTGTTATTTATTGTAATTAGGCCTAAAATCGATATAGTCGGGATACTGATTGTTCTGACTCAATTACACAACATAAAGTTTTGTCTAAAACTGAAGTTCGCGTTTACACCTAATTGGTCTAAAACCTCGTATTGTAACAGTAACAAAAAATTTCGATGTAACAAAAGGGGAAGAACTTCGTCCAATTTTTGGCCTCACGTTTATCTACGGCCTCGCGCTACAGGCTCGGTTATTGTCGGTTTCACGACTCGATCCGCCATCATCTCTGCGCCGGCGCGGCAAAATTGTATATCGCCTCGTAAACTTTCTCTTGCACTTGTTGCAATTTGCTCTTCATTTGTTTCGAGTAGGGGTCGAAATTGAGGACGCGCCTCTTCCGTCTGTAAATCCCCTCTTTCTTGTCGATGGCGCATCTGAATAGTTCGTCGTCGACTTGCATGTCGAGGAATTCGATCACTGACTTAAGGGTGTGTTCCAAATTTTCCACCAGTTGTTCGTAAAAGATTACGTGGGTTGGACCGGTGAAGTTGTATAACCAATCCAGATTGGTCTGTTTCCAAGCTTCGAGCTTGTTGTCGACGAACTGTTGCCAATCTGTTTGTCAAAAATTTGGTTTAGTGATGCTGTTGGTTAGATGATAGGAGATAGAGTCGGCACAGATTAGCTTGAACCAGTGAGTCATCGGCGCAGAAACCAATTTGCATTGGATCAGTCCCATTCGATCATTCCCATTTTTTTGTAAATGAGACTCTTGAATCGCTGATTTGGCTGATTTGGCAACATTGTAGACTGGCCTGGTAAGATCGAAGGCACCGAACCGACTTTGCCTGGCGTTCGGGTCGGTTCGGTACCTTCGATCTTACCAGACCAGTCTACAATGTTGCCAAATCAGCCAAACCAGCGATTCAAGAGTCTCATTTACAGATCATCCGGGTGTACGTTTAGGTGCTTTAGGAAAATTTCTTTGTTTTTATTATAAACGCCGCCACTGTCGGCGAAGCCAAGCCCCGCCTTGCGCAGCTTTTGATGACTCACTGGTCCAAGCTAATCTGTGCCTACTCTACTCACATTTGCCTTTGGTTCGTTTGTAGCGGTCGGGGGAGGCAAATCCAATATGGCCTCCGCTTTGTCGGTTGAATTCGGCTTGAATGGCTGCGGCTGGAGCTCGAACTAGCAAAATGGCTTTACCGAACGGTTTGCGGGCGTTGTGGCCCCATTCGTGGGTCTTGACTACCAGAACTGAACCATTAACCACGTTTTCAGCGGGAAAGCCGTTTTTTAATAAACCGTAATCTTTGTAAATAGAACCGGTGTAAAAACCTGAAACAATAAGCGAACTTTTAGGAAAGTATACACAGAAACTTTTTTTGGCTAACCAATAGCTCAAGAACCGCTGATCGAAATTAAATAAAATTTGATACGTCGATACATCTCTATGTGGAGAATAAGTAAATTGAGTTTCAAAGAAATCTGAGAAGTTTCAATTTTCCAGTAGAAACTCCTTAAGTTGATCGAATTGAACTAAAATTGGATACCTTCATACATCTTTATGAAGAAGATAAGTGGACTGAGTTTCAAGAAGATCTAACAAGTTTGAACTGTTCGTTAAAAACTTCTTCAGTCCTTCAGTTGTAGAAGATAATCAGAAGAATTTTATAAAAATCTATTTTTTAGTAGAAACTTCTTCACATAAAAGTTATTACTTAAATACTTATAAGCGAAATGATATAAAATTTGATACGTTTAGGTATGAATATGAAGCGTATAAGTGTGAATTTCAAGGGGATCTAAAGCATTTAATTTTTTTACCAGAAGCACCTTAACTCAAAAACGAATAACCAAAGTGACATAAAATTTGATACTTATACCTGCATCTCTATGAAGAGGATAATTTATCTGAGATTTTTGAAGATTTGAGAAATTGAACTCTTTACTCTTAGAACCTTAATTTAAAGGGAACAAATACACCAAATTAAACCATACATCCCTTGTACTGTCCTCCAGAAAATTTAATGAGCATCAAAAAATGTAAATAAAACCCAAATTATTATACATCAAAAAATGAGAACATCACCACTAAAATAACAATGCTGCGTATTGTTTTACCATTGCTTACATTTTAAATTCTATGTATCTATCAATTTTACTAAATGTTCACCAAATTTAGAACACTCAAGTTACGCGTCCGTGTTGTACATAATAAATATTCGCGCTATCCATTTATATTAAGTGTTTCTCAAAAAAACTCTTTGTGCGTCAAATAATGATTCTATTACTCTAAAAATGAAAACTACTCGTGCGTCTCTCCTTGCCGCTTGCGCTTCCAGACAAGAGGCACGCAAAAAAAGTTTTGTACAAGGTCAGTTCAGGGCCCTGTAATTTTTTTTTAAGAGCACGATTAGAAATTACCACTAAAAAAAGTTTTACGTTTTACATAATGCAAGCCAATTACAGCAAAGCATTTATATATTACGAAAATCAATATCTTTTTTTGTGCAAACCACTTCTATTTTTACTCTTATTTTCCTTGCCCTAGCACATCTACATCTATAATTTTGCATACAATTATTTACCATTTGCACAACATTTTATTGCTTGTGTATTTTTGATAAACAAATAGTATTTTCAACTGCTAAATAATATAAGACACTGTCGAAAATTAAATATCTGGGTATTATGTTAGAATTAAATGCGGAATAAAATTTGGTGAACATTTAGTATTTATGGTCAAAAGTTATTTTGGCAAACAAAATATATAAGAGGCCAGCATTATGTCAATATTTGGTTGTCGCTTTAAGATTATGTATTTTCTTAATTTTGATGAGCATTTAGTATTTTTGGGAAATGGAAGTATTTTTTGGAATATTTGGAATATTGGGTAAATTTGGTATACATACTGTTAAATACGATCCTAATTTAAGTACTTGTGACCAAGATGAAGTATATTAAAAGGACTGAAAGACACTAAAATTTTTGAAGCCTAATTTGGCAGTGACGACTGCCACTTAATTACTTAAATCCTGTAAACAAATTCGACTTCAAATTCCTAATACGAACACCTATAGCTATAATTATCTTCTCAGGTATGACGCCAATACCTTTGACTAACCTCTACCTAGACAAACAACCGGTTGTTAAAATGGACCATCACCGCTAGATGTCGTGAAACTGATTTGTCTCGTTCAAATTTAATAGCAAAATGTTGAGACTCAGTTAATCTAAAAGTAAATGCCAACTCTTAGTCAATGTTTGTAGATTTAGAAGATTTAGAACTTTTAGCTGTTAAATTTGTACGAGACAAATCAGTTCCACGACATCTAGCGGTAATGGTCCATTTTAACAGCTGGTTGTTCGTCTAGATAGTGGTTGGTCAATGCCAATACAATCAATGTAGATAATTCAAGAACCTTGGATTCTGTCCTGGAAACCTTATAAATTCCTAACGAGATTGCCATAGTCTTGGGCAAGAAGTGGAAATTGAACAACAACAAAAATTAAAAAGATTGTCATCGTTCTTACCGGTAGCTTGTTGTAAAAGGTATCTCAGCCACGTATTTCCGCTTCCTGGAAACGACGCCAGCGCCACAGGAGTTTTTGGCGGTTCTACATATCTCACATTGGAACACCACTGGATTTTGGAACGGCGTAAAGGGGGCCGCAAACCAGGAACCCCGTAATCAAAATTTTTCAACCTCAGTTGTTGTCCATGGTCCGCTTGCTACAAAAAAAAAACAACCATTAGTACCTAACAATTATTTTGTTAAAAACAAATAGAAAAATATGGGTACCTTGGAGTTTCCGGAAGTCCGGGGTTCGTGCAGTGTCACGGCGGACAGGATTAAAACACCCGCCAGATAAAGGAACAACAATATTGCCAGTATCCAAAATCTAACTCTATTGACATGCATTTGTCCATTTGGAAGATTTCGGGTCTCTTTGGGGGTTTTCGTTTAATACTGATCTATTGCTAGAATTCCCTCTAATAATGGAAGCCTGCAACCACAATCTTTGATAGTCTAATCAGTAATTACGACAAAATTGATTGATAGTAGGTAAACAAAAATAGTTTAGCAATAATTTTGATTGTGTTTGGCAAAATCTATTAAATTTCTAACCTTTTCGTTGCGTCGTCATTGCCTTCGTTATTGGAATCCCTTGAATTTTCCCTAATAAAAACCATATTGTTAATAACTATCGCTACATTACGGGACAAAGACGCAATGGTGCAACCACAACCGTTAATAGGGCGTCGTCAACACCACTAGCGACGTCCCAGGCGTCGTCCAGTGACCGCAAAAATGTTCGACGCCCAACACCAAAGCAGCGCCGTCAATTTTTTTTTTCGAACCACAACCAAAACGCGGTGGTTTTATTTTTTATTACAACAATAAAACGAGCGACACCCACCGCAAATCGGGAACAAATTTTACGAAGTTAGCGCTCCAGATAACTAATGGAAACGTGCCAAACACGTCAAACCGTATATTTAGACGTCCTCGTTAAACACGTAAATACGTTACGTGTTTTTACGTAACAAAAACGTTTCGAAATCAATTTCGCGCTATCTTAGTCCGGCCCTGGCGCAATTGTTGCTAAAATCGGGGATTTTTGCGCCGGCAGTTGGCAACGGAATTTTGACGTTTCGATCAGCTGTTTCGAAAAAACGTAAACAAGTCGTGGCTCGGGGGGCTGGAATGGCAATTTGCTACGTTTTGGGGTGCCCCAGTCACTCCGCCACCCACAACGACGTCCTATTCTTCACTTTACCCCCGATTTCTGTTGAACGTCCCGACCCACTCAAGACTGAACGAAGGAAGAAATGGTTGAGGGCCCTCAACGGGACGGGCTGGCCCAAAAACTCACTAGAAAACGTCAGGGTCTGTTCGGAACATTTCATCACAGGTCTGCTGATTTGGGCCTGGATTTTTGTTTGATTTTTGGCGTTTTAGGTAAACCGGCGCTTCCGGAAGAAGTCGACCATCCTGATTGGATTCCAAGGCTTAAAATGCCATCGAGGAAGGACGGCAAACGGTTCCAGTTTCCCGAGGTGCTGGTTTCACCCAATTTCCTCCGTTTTGTTGCCAAATAATTTTTGTTTTTTTTTTTTTTTTGTTTGATGTACAGTCAGGCCTAGTGTAAAGTTTACAAATACACTGATTGGTTGTATAATGAAGGCCACAAAAAAGATTCAGGCACATATTTATCTGCTGGTAGAATTTCTGCCACATTGTCAGGTGACCACCATTCAAACCACTTTGACCAAAAATTTTGCATTCAAACCACTTTGACCAAAATTTTTGCATTGAAACCAGTGCGACAAAAATTATTTTTAGTTGTACAGTAAAGGCCAAAAAAAGGTTGAGGCGCATATTTACTTGCTGGTAGAATTTCTGCTACATTGTGTCAGGTAACCATCATTCAAACCACTTTGGTCAAAATTTTTGCATTCAAACCACTGCAACAAAAATTATTTCCGAAGCTTCTCGGATTTGAAAAAACGATATTACAGGTGACCTCCTCTGTGCAACCCGAGGAATTCAACCAGTCCTTGGACAAAATTATAACTGACACCCCGGAAATCAAGGAAGAGTTTGATGTTCCCGAATACATAATTTTTAATGAAACGGCAGTGAAGCCCAAACTGCCACCGGCGAACGAAAATCTCCCCATCTGTGATGCCAACGGTTACTACATCAACGACCACGATTATTTGCCTTCACCTTTCACTCGAACCGACGTTAATGAACAAAGACACGCGACCGCCTGTCTTCAAGACCACGATTACACTTTCCTCTCAGCTCACACGTGTTCCAAGGAAAACTTACAATTTTTTTGCAACATCTGCCAAAAAAACCACGAAGACTTCTACAGTTTCAACCGGCACATGATGGACCACACGACCCAAAACGACGTGACTTGTCCAATTTGTAGTCAAATATTTTTAACGACGAGTTGCTTGAATAATCATGTCGTCACCCACAGTTCTATGTGTGACGCTTGCGGCTGTTTGGTGCCGACGGTCCAATTGGCGGCGCATCAGGGACTTAAACCGTCCAATTTCGCCCCATCGACGACGCCGAAAGATAACGAAAAAGTTTATTTTTGTATCGTTTGTGCGCAAGCGTTTCCGGTTATGTGGGAATATTTGGATCATTGCGTGAAGGTTCACAATGAGAAGTTGGACGGGAAGAAACTTTTGTACAGTTGCAAGAAATGTAGTGAGCTTTTTGTTTTACATGATCACTTGAAAGAACACAGTAAAGGTTGCGGGTTGCCGCTTCGGAAGATACTGCCTAAACGTAAAGTGCGGTCGCGTTCGGTTAATGTTTGAAAGATTTGTTGCTTGAAATAATATGCTTTGTTGATTTAGTTTATTCGTGTTGTTTTCTAAATATACATATTGAAAGTTAATGATAGCAAGTTATTGTTTTATACCCGATAAATTACGTGGCGCCCATTTAGCTGTATTCATTAATTCTTATGTTTTCTGGAAACTCGAAACTTTCTTCTTGCAATTACGTTAAATTACGTGGCGCCATTATTTGGGTAAAAACTTTTTTAGCATTAATTTTTCTGTCAGTGAGATAAAAGTACGTGGCGCTTCTTTCCTTCCTTAGAACTTGTGCAATAACGAAATTGAAAAACCTTATTTTACCACGCCTCTTAATTACGTGAACATATTTTAATGTTCTTACATTAAATTTGGAATTTTATTGAATTACGTGGCGCCAAATTGTTTTTTAGAAACAAGTGAAGGAATTATACAGGGTGGGGCAATAGTGCGTCTGGGTTTGATACCTCGAGTTTTATGATAGCTAGAAATTTGATTTAAATACACAATTAAACTAGAAAAAGAAGTCTATAACTGGAAATTATTTTTAAACATACAGGGTGAGCCAAGACAATTATACAGGGGCAAGTGACATTTTTTTAAATGAAATGTTGTGTGTAAAATAAGATTTTTCGGAGCCTTTTCCTAGACTCTTTTCAATCCAATATTATTGCTGACTATTTCCAAACTACTTGGATGTAGCGGTTTTTTTTGTTCAAATAATGGCATCTGCAGATGCATGTTAAAAAAATCACTACCGTCACAATTGCGAGTTATAATAAAAAATTATGTAAAGACTAGTTAGGAAACATCTGTGGATGGCTTTGCATCGTTTTTACTTTTGAAAAATTATACATAGTGGCTAAATTTAATTTTTCAATTTAGAACTTTTTGAATTTAATTTTCTCCATTTTTTTTAAATGGAACACACTGTAAGTTTTTAACGATACAATGTAGAAACTAAAAACAAACATTTTTTGTATGTACAGTGGAATTCAATAGAAATGAGACACTTGAATAACTGGTTGTCTACCTTTATTTTGTAACCCAAGAAATTTGACAACACTGTAAAGTGGATAGTAAGGTCGTAGGCACGGAGTGACAGAGCTGACGGAGGCCGTTATTCAAAATTTTGAAACTGAAACGCACGTGGACGGGATTGTTTGGTTTGAAGGCTCCCTCGAATAAATTATTATTAAATTTGTATGACAATAATTTAACTAACATAATCATAACTATGTCAAAACTAATAAAATTTAGCAGTTTCGACCAATCAGAGAACAATTTAATGGAAATCTCAATGCACTTGGAAAACTACGGTCCCTTCGGGCTATTCCGAAATAGCTATTTATGTAGTAAGTTGCAAAATGAAAGTGTTTTTCACACCAAGACGTGAATATTACCAAACGAGCAAAGCGAGTTTGGTAACACGTCGCGTGCGAAAAACACGAATTTTGCAACTTACTACATACAAGATTTTTTATACAATCGTGGCCAGAATTGTTAAAAATGTAAAAAGAAAGAATAAAATTGCACATTCTTACTGCATAATCTAGTTGCGCAATTTTTCGTTTCTTAGGAAATGCGACATAACAGAATCAACATTTTATTGATAATTGAGGTGTTTGTCAGTTAATTTTACATTTTGTATCTAGTGCGAAAAAGTGACAGTATAGTGAAAAAAAACACATAGGGATGTACATCCCTATGGCTATTTATAATCTTTTTTGATTTACCGCCCAATAATTACAAAATTCAAGAATAATCCTAAAAAATTAGATTGTTTTTCAAATTACTCGACAGATAAAATTGTAAAAAGTGAGGCAGATGGGTATAACCCATTTTATGAGTGTCAAACAGAGAACGACAATAAGCACCAAATTCGTATTTTCAAATTTGCAAAAACAACACGCATATTTTTAGTAATGTAATTAAACTTTCGTTTAGAATATTTAATAGCGAATGGGGGATGATGAAGTTTACAGCAAACTGAAGTCAAATTAGACTATTTATTTAATGTTAAAGTAAACATTTGTATTTTGTTCATATTAACGTGCATGTTAACTTTCTTCAAAGCATCATCCCCCGGAGTCTCTATCGTAACGTATCAAATCTTAATAACAAAAGTTAGATATTTTTTACCTGTACGATTTTGCGATTTTGGAAATACGAAATGCATTTTCTCTCTTTTCAATACGTGCCCCTGCTAATACAAAAACTCACGTCAATGCATTTTGCTGACGTTCTACGATCACAGATGATAAAGCGGAGACGTTCCTCTTAATCTTTTTTGCATTTTATATTATCCGACAAGAAATACACATTTATCGCAGTTACCTGTCGTCAGTTGTCATTTTTGTGTCAATTTTGAAACATTTGAAGTTTTTTTGTCGAGTTATTTAAAAAACGATCTAATTTTTAAGGATTATTCTTAAATTTTGTAATTATTTGGCGATATTTCGAAAATGGTTACAAATAGCCATAGGAGTGTGCATACAAAAAATGTTTGTTTTTAGTTTCTACATCATATCGTTAAAAGTATACAGGGTGTTTCATTTAAAAAAATTGAGAAAATTAAATTCAAAAAGTATTTAATTAAAAAATTAAATTTAGCCACCCTGTGGTTAATTAAAGTTGATCAAAGACATTCCACAGACGTTTCTTAACTAGTCTTTAAATAATTTTTTCTTAGAACTCATAATTGTAACTGTAGTGATATTTTAACATGCTTCTGCAAATGCCATTATTTGAACAAAAAAAATCACTACATCCAAGTTGTTTGGAAATAGTCAGCAATAATATTGAATTGAAAAGAGTCTAAGAAAAGGCTCTGAAAAATTTTCTTTTACACACCACATTCTATTTAAAAAAATTTCACTTGCTCCTGTATAATTGTCTTGGCTCACCCTGTATGTTCAAAAATAATTTCCGGTTATAGATTTATTTCTCTAGTTTATCTGTGTTTTTAAATCAAATTTCTACCTATCATAGAACTCGAGCTATCGAAATCGGACGCACTATTGCCCCACTCTGTAGAACCGAAATTAATTACAGATTATTTATATTTTTGTCAGATGATTTTCAAAAAATTTCACATATTTATCAAAGATCTTCAGGTTTTAATAGTTGTTAAAAATTTATATTATTTAATTGATTTTCCAAATTTTAATGTTAAAAGTGGATATAATTGTCAATCTATTAAAAATTTAGGAATACCAAAAGGAAAAAGAATTGATGCAATATTTAGAACTTATTTTGGAAAAACATATATATTTTATGATAAAGTCTTGTACATTGAGTTTGATGAGTGTTTGTTTAGATCAAAGAAAAATTGCCTTATTTTAGAATTATTTGCTGAAATTCCTCTAATGTAAGCAAAGTATTTAGATATGGAAATTTATATTTCTTTAAAGATAAAATGTGTTTTGAATTTGATGATGTTTCAAATGCATTAGTTAAATCTGATAAATTTGACTTGACAGTTTTCGGATTGAAATGTAGTCTTATCGATCAAATAATAAAAATGAATCGTCTGTGATTCACCCATTCACCTAAGACCTAAGGTATGCTACACATTTTCATATGACTTTTGATAATTCTACTTCCATTTAATTGATTTTTACATCCATGACTGTCAAATTATCAAATAATTTCTTTCTAAATTAAAAAGAAAAACCTAATTTATTAGCTGGTAGGCAATAAAACAGAAACAAAAGAATTTTGTTTAGTTTATAACAATAGAAGTATTAAATTTATTCAAATTGAATTTATTAAATTATACAATTAAAATTCGAGCGCATTTTCACAAGGTCACGCATTTGTGCCGTAAACAAAGGTAAAATATATAATAATAAATAACTAATAAATTAATAACTAATACTTAAGTAACTAATCAGAACTTGATCAGAAGTTCAAGCCATGATGATAGTGGTCCATGTGAAATTTGACGTACCATCGACCATCTGCTTGGGCGTGAACCATAGCAAACTGGCTGGCAGTGCATCTATATAATAACAAGTCATTAAATTGTATTTTAATGATTTACTACTTACCGTTAGCCAAATTAGGATAATCTGCCATTATTTATTATTAAAAAATTAAAACGAACGGGTACTAGAGGGCGTTTCTCACTCTCATGGTCGGACACGAGAGGACGCTGGAGGACGTTCTAGATAAGGTGTTCTAGAGGACGCTTACTACCCCAAGCTAGCTACCATAGATAAACCAATCACAAAATCGAGAGTTATTAACATGTACACATTGTTACTTTTGTTTTGAATCGTTTTTACGTAAATAACCCTTAATTTTCTTGTAAATTATAAAAAATGAACCATGCCGTCACCGAATAGAGTTGCAAATTTACAGAGTCTTGTAAGGCGATTTTAGCAAGTTGATTCTAGTTTTGTAAGCATGTTAATATTTTTGCTAGAAAGTTAGATGAAAAAATTTTTATTAATGATAATTAATTATTATGCCTAATTCATAAGTTCTTGCAAATTTCGCTGTTTATTTGGTATATTGTAATGAAAACTCTATTGAGTTTGCAACGATGTTACATTTTTTCTCGTCGAGATATCGCTTAATTTGAATTTTTCTGATTTTTACAATGATGCCGACCTTTAATCGAGTTGCAAAATTTTATAGTTTCGTTTCGATTCGTTACACATTACACGGCAAAGTTTAAAAAATGTTAGAATTTTTGTTAAATTTTTTAGTTATCATGGCTCTATTCACTGGCCTAAAACTACAATTTAATGGCTTTTTGTTACATAAATGAACTGCCAGCCAGTTTGCCATGGTTCACGTCCAAGCGGATTGTCGATGGTAGGTCGAAATTCACGTGGACCACGTGGAAAAGTAATGTTTGTGATGCTCCTCAAAGACAAGACAAAAATGAAGGACAACGAAAACAGAATCGAAGAACAAAAACGACAAATTTCCTACCTCAAACGAGAATTGGAAACGACCAAAAAACAACTGACGAAAATCAAAGAAGACAATCGCCAATTAGACGAGAATTGAAGGAAGTGGCAAAGCGACTTATAAAATTTAAGCCTTTGTCATTGTCAACTAAGGGCACTTCTAATTTGTCCCCTTTCTTCTGGGAAGAAATTAGAGTGTGGGTGCTCGACGAAGTTGCTGTCTAGGGGTGTGTGACGTTAAGGTGGCGCTGTTGCAGGGTTGAAATACGAAGATTATCAGCGGACATTTACCAGGTGCTTTTGCACTTGGATTTATACAGATTATTTACTATTAATTAATAATAAATAATAATTAATTAATAAATAATTATTTATTTATTTATTTATTTATTTATTTATTTATTTATTTATTTATTTATTTATTTATTTATTTATTTATTTATTTATTTATTTATTTATCTATTTATTTATTTATTTATTTATTTATTTATTTATTTATTTATTTATTTATTTATTTATTTATTTATTTATTTATTTATTTATTTATTTATTTATTTATTTATTTATTTATTTATTTATTTATTTATTTATTTATTTATTTATTTATTTATTTATTTATTTATTTATTTATTTATTTATTTATTTATTTATTTATTTATTTATTTATTTATTTATTTATTTATTTATTTATTTATTTATTTATTTATTATTGCCTTTGTTTACGGCACCAATGCGTGCCCTTGTGAAAATCCGCTCGAATTTTAATTACATATTATTAATTGTATAATTTAATAAATTTAATTTCAACAAATTTAATACTTCTCTGGTTATAAACTAAACCAAATTCTTTTGTTTCTGTTTTATTGCCTACCAGCTAATAAATTAAGTTTTTCTTTTCAATTTAGAAAGAAATTATTTGATAATTCGACAGTCATGGACGTAAAAATGAATTAAATGGAAGTAGAATTATCAAAAATCATATGAAAATGTGTAGCATACTTTAGGTGGATCACAGACGATTAATTAGTTTTATTATTTGATCGATAAGACCACATTTCAATCCGAAAACTGTCAAGTCAAATTTATCAGATTTAACTAATGTATTCGAAATATCATCAAATTCAAAATATGTACATATTATCTTTAAAGAAATATAAATTTCTATATCTGTCGTTACTTTCATATTTCAAGTTAAACGACTTTATATTATTATGTTCTTTTTTTATTCAATTATGGTTGTGACTAATATCATTGTTTATACATCTTGTATAAACAATGTTAATATCTGGGACGTTTGGAAAAAATTACGTAACGCTCAACTCTTATTGTAGTAAATTTTATATTCTAACAAAGTTTGTTTCAAAACCTAGATCTTGTTAAAAACAATTTTGTTTATTAACTTTGCAATTTACGTGGCGCCCAATGCCTAAAATTATTACGTGACGTCTTCCACTCAAAACCTCGGTAAAACAAATTAAAAGATTTTATTCATTTTACTATTTACCTACTATTGCTAATAGATTTAATTAATTTTAATTTTATGACACTTTACGTGTTACGTATAGCGCACAACGTGGAAAAGTGTACTGTACTCAACCCAATATTGTCAATTTTTTTTTTTAATTTTGCAAGTAATGATTTTTAATGAGCATTAGACGTCTGACAAGACAAATATATTTTTAAGAATTTTCTTATTAATAAAGAAAAGATTGCTGTCAATCAGAGAGTCAAAAACTATATTGCAAATTGCTGTTCAGATAGATACTGATTGATTATCTCGCATAATCTTCTGGTAATCAACAAAAGCGATAAGGAACACGTTTTATGTCTGTAATAAATAAATCAATTGATTATTGTAGCTTAAGACAATTCCAAAACAACTGACAACTATTTGATTGTTTTTCGAAATCACTTAATCCAACCCTTCAAAACTAATTATTGCAATCAAACGTCTACAGACAACAAGGAATGTAATTCTAATCGTTTAAATTTCCACTGTTACCAATCAAATTATTTATTTTTATTGAATGCCTACGTCATTAGGTAATGCATTAGTTAAAAGCGTGCGGTTGATGGTATGTTATCAAGACTTTATTACAAAAACACTCTTATTGTTTACAAAACGATAAAACAACATTGATAGCAATATTGGGCATTAACTAACATGTCCTTAACTCATCTTCGAGCACTTTACAAAATCATGAAGCATTATTTGTAGATAATCAATGAATTTTGTCACTACTTACCTATTGTTTAGTTTTTGTCTTCAATGATTAGCAATAATTTATCTTCAAGTCTCTTCCGTCGAGTTCTACATGGTAAGTAATCACATATTTTAACTAATTGCGACTTCAAAAATGTTTTGAAATTTACCATTTTGACCAGATAATAATTGACCTGTTACATAACGCTTCCTGAGCGCGATTAATTTTATCACAAAACTAATTGCGACGTCATCGAGCAGAAAAAAAAGAGATAAATAACGCAAGCGAATCGACGGAGCTCTCTTTCATTTCTGTTTCTGGCGCTACGAAGATGGAAGCTATCAGATTCACGGCTAAGGACAAGAAATTGGAACTGGTCCAATTGCCGTTGCCCAAAATCGTCAACCAGAACACGGTCCTGATCAAGGTGGCCTACGCAGGAATCTGCGGTACGGACCTGCACATAATTCAGGTAGAATACCTACTAAGAAAATTTCAGTCACCTATTTATTTATTTATTTGCGAATTTCCAAGGTCGCACGTGTTTGACCGCCTCAACGGTGTTACGAAAGACGTTGGTCAATTGTCGGTATTACAGAGCTCTGTTGTGTTATAGGGCGAATTTCCGTGCCACCCCTCGCAAAGTTTCACTTTGGGTCACGAATTCTCAGGAACTGTCATCGAAGTCGGCTCTCAAATTACCAATTTCAAGAAAGGCGACCGAGTTTCAGTGGATCCTAACAAGTGAAGTCCTGCGACTAACCACGATCAGTCTTTTGATTGCGTTGTTTTAGCGGTTGCAAGTGTTGCAACTTTTGCCATTCGGGGAGACCCCACTTCTGCAAAGTTGGCGGCATCAACAACACCATCGGGATCTACAGAGACGGTGGTTGGGCCAACTACGTCGTCGCCCCCGAAGAACAGGTCCACAAATTGCCCGACACCATCACTCTAGAACAAGGTGCGCACCCAAATTTTTACCCTATGAAGAAACTGGGATTTTTTAATATTTAGTTATGGCGTTGCAAATTATTTTTGTGCAACCGACAAAACTTTGTTTTCCTCCAATAATGTTTTGGTGTTGTTTTGTTGATACAGCCGCTCTGTGCGAACCCGTTTCCTGTTTGGCGCACGGTTGGGACATCATCAGTCCCATTCACGTGGGTCAAAAGATCCTAATTACAGGGGCCGGCATTATCGGCAACTTATGGGTGTGCGCCCTCCATTTACAAGGACATAGGAATGTGACGGTTTCAGAACCCAATGTCGCTCGTCTCGACATGCTAAAACGACTCGGTAACGTTCTAACAACCACTTTCAATCATTTCTTAATCCCATTGTTTGGTTTAGACACCGGCTACACCCTCCTCACCCCCGACGTGTTGAAGAAGAACCAACAAGCCGACCCCAATTACTTGTTCGATGTCGTCATTGATTGCAGCGGATATCCGCCGGCGATCGAGCATAGCGTTTCGCTTTTGAGTGCTGGCGGGAAATTGTGCATTTTTGGAGTGGCGCCACCTCACGGCAAAATTTCGTAAGTACAGTTAGAAAAGTTAGTTGATGACGTATGTGTAGTTTTCTAACTGGCTTTACTCTACCTGTCGGTGGTAGGCCTGCGCGATATCGAAAATTTGATATTGAATATCGATATACTTGAAATATCGATATTCGATATCAAATTTTGATATATCGATATACAGGGTGGGGCAATAGTGTGTCCGGCTTCGATAGCTCAAATTCTATGATGGGTAGAAATTTGATTTAAAAACACAGATAAACTAGAGAAAGAAGTCTATAACCGGAAGTTATTTTTGAACATACAGGGTAAGCCAAGACAATTATACAGGGGCAAGTGATATTTTTTTAAATGGAATGTGGTGTGTAAAAGAAGATTTTTCGGAGCCTCTTCCTAGACACTGTTCAATCCAATATTATTGCTGACTATTTTCAAACCACTTGGATGTAGCGATTTTTTTTGTTCAAATAATGACATTTGCAGATGCATGTTAGAAAAATCCCTACTGTCACAATTATGAGTTCTAAGAAAAAATTATGTAAAGACTAGTTAGGAAACATCTGTAGAATGTCTTTAAATCATTTTAATTTTTGAAAAATTATACAGGGTGACTAGATTTAATTTTTTAATTTAGAACTTTTTAAATTTAATTTTCTCTATTTTTTCAAATGGAACACCCTCTATATTTTTTAACGATATGACGTAGAAACTAAAAACAAACATTTTTTGTATGTACACCCCTATGGCTATTTGTAACCATTTTTGATTGATCGCCCAATAATTATAAAATTCAAGAATAATCCTAAAAAATTAGATTGTTTTTCAAATTATGCGACATATAAAATTGTAATAAGTGCTCCAGGCTCCAGATGTTTTGTTTATAAAAACAGCATAAGTTTTTTTAGTAAGTTCACTTTATGTTTGTATCTTGATCATTTTTTGAATTTTATATTATCCGACAAGAGATACACATTTATCGCAGTTACCTGTCGTCAGTTGTCATTTTTGTGTCAATTTTGAAACATTTGAAGTTTTTTGTCGAGTTATTTAGGAAACAATCTAATTTTTTCGGATTATTCTTGAATTTTGTAATTATTTGGCGATATTTTGAAAATGGTTACAAATAGCCATAGGAGTGTGCATACAAAAAATGTTTGTTTTTAGTTTCTACATCATATCGTTAAAAAATATACAGGGTGTTTTATTTAAAGAAATTAAGAAAATTAAATTCAAAAAGTTCTAAATTAAAAAATTAAATTTAGCCATCCTGTATAATTTTTCAAAAGTTAAAACGGATCAAGGACATTCCACAGATGTTTCCTAACTAGTCTTTACATAATTTTTTCTTAGAACTCATAATTGTGACTGTAGTGGTTTTTCTAACATGCATCTGCAAATGCCATTATTTGAACAAAAAAAATCGCCACATCCAAGTGGTTTGGAAATAGTCAGCAATAATATTGAATTGAAAAGAGTCTAAGAAAAGGCTCTAAAAAATCTTCTTTTACACACCAGATTCCATTTAAAAAAGTGTCACTTGTTCCTTGTCTTGGCTCACCCTGTATGTTCAAAAATAATTTCCAATTATAGATTTCTTCTTCTTTCTCTAGTTTATTTGCGTTTTTAAATCAAATTTCTACCTATCATAAAACTCGCGCTATCGAAGTCGGACGCACTATTGCCCCACCCTGTATACTAAAATATTGCCAGGTAATTGATGTATTGAAATTCATCGATATGTCGATATATCGGTATTTCGATAGGTATGTCAATATATTTTTAAATAGAAACATTAAAAAAATTGATATTGCTATACATATAGGCACCCAAATTTACTTAGTAGGAAATGCTAAATGGTATATAACCCGGTTATTAAAAAATATGTTGACACACATATATTAAAAATAAAGATTTTATGTTGTCAAAATATCGATATGTCAAAATATTGATATGTCGAAATATCGATATGTCGAAATATCGATATGTCAAAATATCGATATGCCGAAATATCGATACCTATGTCAAAATATCAATATCAGTAAGTACCCACATCGTTATTCGATATATCGATATCAACTTCGATATATCGAAAAAAATTGCAGACCTAGTCGGTGGTGCAAAAGGTTTTTAAATACTTACATAAATTTTTTTGTAGTCTCGCTCCATTTGAAGTGTATATGAAGGAAATGAAAATTTTTGGTGTCAACATCAACCCTTTCACTTTTCCCAAATCGTTGGGGCTCGTCGAAGCCATGGGTGACAGGTGATTGGTGAAGAACTTTTTTGATTTTTATTTAATGCGACAATTTTAGATACTTGAATTACAACAATTTAGGGATCAAAACTTTCTCCTTGAAGGACCACAAGGAGGCCATTGAGCTGTTGAAAAAGGGAACTATTGCTAAAGCGGTTTTCAAACTGTAAAAACACGAATCTGGAACTGAAATAAAGGAAATTCGTCATTTTAACTCTTGGACATAAATGGTCAAGAAGGGCCGATTCTTCCAATTCTTAATAAAATTAATTAATAAATTAATTAATGTCAAATCAAATGCATATATTGGAATTTTTTCAATTGACAGTGTAAAGTATCTAGTAAACAGAAAATAGAAACATTTCTCAACTCTACGATTTTTTTGTGTCGTGTTGTTCCGCTCGTATTAAATACTAATATTTTTGAGCCTGAGTACGGCCCTGTTGTGAGATCGTGTCTTTATCGCGGTTCGATTGGTATTGCCAATTAATCTAGTGATAATATGTCAATTGTCAAATTATTAATCCTACGCATGCGTGCTCCGGATCTAGTTTGTAGTGTTGTAATTTAGTTGTCTTTTATTTATTTTTGCCATTTTCCGATCAACAAAGGTAATTTCCGACATCTCCGCCCGTCTCCGCTTGGATTTAGTCGAGATCCGCTTGATTTCCCGACTTTTCGGTACCCGACGAACCTAACCTCAAATCCGACACATGTGGTAACGTTTCGCGTTGCAGGAGATGCAACACGGCCAGGAAATGGGGGCGACTGGGGGTTGTAGCGACAGTGGTGCCGGCGATCAAGGCGACATCGACAAAACCAAACTGATCATAAATTACATCCCCCAATTTGCAACCGAAGAAGACTTGGCCGAGATCTTCACACCTATCGGTCAAGTTGAGAACATTAAAATTATGAGGGATTTCAAAACTGGATACAGTTTTGGATTTGGATTCGTCAAGTATTTCGCTGAAGATGACGCGGCTAGGGCTATTGAAGCTCTTAATGGGATGACTTATAAGTAATTAGAACTGTCGAATTTTTCGGGGGGGTCTTATTGGGGTTTGTTTGCAGGAATAAGAGATTGAAAGTTTCGTACTCGAGGCCGCCAGGAGCAGACATGAAAGACTCAAATCTCTACATCACCAATTTGCCCAAGGATGTGACTGAACAGGACGTTCATAATTTATTCAGTGATTACGGGGAGATTGTGCAAAAGTCTTTGTTAAAGGACAAAATCACGGGCATGCCCAGGGGCGTCGCTTTTGTCAGGTTGGTGGGCTCCTACCCAAGAAACCGTTAGTCAGTTTGAGTCATTTCCTATCGCTAAAATTTTTATTTTGAAGTTGGTAGGCGCACTTTTCACTTGTTTTTTCTGACACTTATGTCGCCACTGAAAAAAATCAGAAATTTACAGTTTCCTGTTTTCTGGTCCCCATCAAGGCGCCAGCAGAAAAGGTTTTAGTTATGTCTCTGTTAATTTATTTCCATTATGTTGGTGGTCCTGACAAGTTCTTTTTTTTTGTCAGGACCACCAACATAAGCTTTATGGGTTGTTTACTGCGTGCCTTTGTGGTTACCCACCATTTAAGTTTATGATAGTCCCTTGCTTTCACTGGAGCTTATAAGTACTTGAAAGTACCTCTATTAATCCATAAATAACCGAAGCGTTTGGCGTTATTGTCATGAAATTTGACTTCTTGAATAAAGTCGTCTTGTCATAAATTTTTCAAAATTTCCAGGGACTCCTTAAAATTACAACTAATGGTATTTCAACAAAAATATTTATATTTTTTACTGTACTTGCCGGTATTACGAATGTAATAACAATAATAGAAAAAAAAACTGCATTTTTTAAGGATTTCTATTTTTTTTTTTTGATTGGGGCAAAAATAAATTTATAGTTCCACTTTTCGTTTTTCAGATTTTCGAAGGGGGAGGAGGCGCAGGCCGCCATAGCCAATTTAGATGGGAAATTGCTGGACAACGCCATGTTCCCCCTTAGTGTTCGAGTGGCCGAAGACCACGGTCGCCAAAAGGCCCAATACTTGGACAATTGGGGCATGCCGATGCATAACCGGGGTAAGCGCGGCAGATTTTGAAACGACAACTGCAAAGTTCCATCCACCAACTTCCAATTCGTTTTTGTTTTTGTTGCTCTCCCCAGTTGGTAGGTGATGCTGTCGTGCTGTCATAGAAACGACGCGAGAGACGACTGCAGGCCGGACGAAATCGCCATTATGTTGAGATAGTTAAGATTCAAACTGTAAGGGTGGTTGTTACGATTCAAAATGGCGACAGTTTTGAGGGGGTTGTAACTGACGGTGGCGATTTGGTCTTGTCGGTCGTTGTTGCTGTTGAATTTGATGATTTCACCGACTTTCCCGCCAGGTGTGATGCCGTTTAGTAGAGGAGCGCCTTTTAGAAAAATGGGGGCTCCCCCGGATAATTTCCAAGGCCGCGGCCGGTTTTACCATTCGAATAACGTGCGCAATATGGGCGCAGGCGATAACTACCACCTCCAAAATCCCTTTTATTGTTGATGGATTGAAGATTTTTGGTTGCTGCTGCGTTTTTTTTTTCTCACTTTTTGTTCGATTTTTTTTTGTTCCGTTTTTTTCCTGTGCAGACTGACTGATGTTCTTTTTTTTCATTGAGTTGTTGTTTTTCATTTACAAAGTTATATAATATTTATTTTTCTTGCATCGCTAGAACGCCCCCATAGTGTATTTATTTATATGTTAACCATTGTAACATTGTAAAGAAATAATGTTAAGTTTGTTATAAGAAAAAAATTAACACCTAATTTGTGTTGGATTTTTTCTTGCTCGCCAGTGTACGTTGTTGCATTCTTTTTACAATATTTATAATTTATTTTTAGTTTCTGCCAATAAATTTTTAATTAACGTTTATTGAAGTCTTTCACTTTTTGTCCTACGCCATTTAATTTTTTGGAGGTTTGGAGTTTTCAGGAGTGCATTTTTAAAATAGTAAATACTTGAAAATGTAATAGTGAACTTTATGGCAAGGCGTTTTAATATTTATTCTATATAGGTATCAATGTGTCATTTTAATTTCATTATATGCTTATGCCACTTGCGATAATAATAATCATGGTCCATTCCAAATTAAGACTTAAATACATATTTTTATTTGAAATAAAGGCAAAATAATTTGTTACTAATTTTTTTGCATTTTTGATTTTCATTGAATATAAATTTCTTGTGGTGTTTTAATTTAAATTTGTTGTGTATTTTTCTTGCAATTAAATTTTAATGTTATTTGAATTTATTGTATTTTTATTTTAAATTAAAATTTAAATTCGGTTGTTATTTTGATTCAATGTCAATTTCTATGGTATTTGATTTTTTTGTGTGATATTTTTATTACCATTCGTTGTTAATTTTGTTTGTAATTCAATTAATGAGACATTTAGAGCGATGATGCATGGCATGTGGAATGGAAAAGAATAGATACTAGAGCGCCCCCTATATTATAGTAGATATAATGATAATTGGTCGGAGCACATGGCTGGACTGCATTGGCGATTGGCACCAAATTTTGGTGTTTTCATTTTTCTTTTACATTCTCCAACTTTGATGGTGAATGTTTGTGTGTTCAACGGTTTATGCCATTGGTTGAGACGGTAGTAAAATTTGGCGCCAAATTTGCAAATTATTATTTATTATTATATCTACTACAATATAGGAGGCGCTGTATTAGCGGCTGGAACTTCCATTCCACGTGCCATGCGACATCGCTCTCAATGTCTCATTTCAATGAGGTACTTGCCTAAAAAAAATATTGCACTTTTTATTCTCTAGATGCATGCAAATAACTAAAAAAGGCTTAAATATTTCTTTCCCATTTTTTTATTCCATATTTTCGTAGATATTTGCAATTTTGGTCTTTGGTGACGTCATCGACCTCCGTATTTAAGACTCACACCTATATTGAATAGACTCTTGTTTTTGGCTACTATGCTGCGCTGCTAGCAGAGGGCGCCACATTTTTACATTGGATCAGCATTCGATTTATATGGAATCTGAGTAAAGCGCCATCATACGATTTCTTTGAGAACTACGTCGAGCTGGGGTCGCTTACGTCACAAATATCCCACTCCAAAAATTAAAAAATTAATTCTGGGCGTAATATTGACCCTAGAACCAAATAAAAAAATACGGGTCTAATGAAATCGCCTACATTTTCTAAATATTATATTTCCCAAACATGAGGCAAGTACCCCATTCAAGTGTAATGGAAATTGAATTACAAACGAAATTAACAACGAATGATAATAGAAATACCACACGAAAAGATTAAACGCCATAGAAATTTACAATGAATCGAAATAATAACCAATTTAATTTTTAATTTAAAATGAAAATACGTCTACATATGTCATAATCATAATATCTTGAAATTCGATTACAAAGAAAATATACAACGAATTTAAATGAAAACACCGCATGAAGATCTTAAATGCCATAAAAATGCATATTTAATAGAAAATGACACGACAAAACTACGTTTTTAACGTAGAAAAAATAAGCAAATATTTTAATGCATTTAACTTTTAATTTAAAAAATTAAATAAATTTTCCTTAAACAAACTAAATAAAATTAAAAAAAATATATGTTAAAGCTGTTTTTAAATAACTTGGGTATTAAATTTTAATTTAAAATCTAAATTTACTGCTTTTCTATTACGCAAGTTTTCAAAACTTGTCATGGGTTCTAGAGTGAAATAAAAATTTATATCTGTATCAAAACTGTAACTTATAAAAAAATTGTGTTAATTTAAAAGTTAAATTTGTTTTTCCTTAATAATAATTAAATTTTTGTTAAGAAAAATATCAACATTTTCCAAAAAAAGCAATGTGTTGTATGTATTTAACGTTTAATTCAAAATAGAAATACGTATGTATTTAAGCTTTAATTTGGAATAAAAAGTGTATTTTTCTTAAGGAAAATAACGTGATTATTATTATTGCAAAATGGCATAGGAATATAATAAAATTAAATTGACACATTGATACTGTTTTATTCTCTAGAGTCTAGAGATATCAATGTGTCATTTTAACACATTGATACCTTCTAGACTCTAGAGAATAAAACGGTTAGTCATTAGATCTTTATATTTAATTTTTTATTAGTTGATAAATTTGGAGTTTCTACTTAACGGTTTTTTTTTCTTTATTTTACTAAATTCCCTTCTTAATTCGAAAATAATATTTAAAAAAAACATAATTCCGCATAAATTAGATCACTGCGGGATTTCCTATAAAAAAGCTGTTATTTTCACCGTTGATTTTTACATTAGATTTTGTTACTTAGGTATAGGCAACAATACACGTCCAGTGGTGACTTGACTAGAGGGCGCTGCAACTGTCCCACTGTCAATTGTCAAACTATATGAAAGCAGTTAAGATGGCGGTCATAATAAAACTTCGTACATGCTACATCTGTGTGTAATTAATGACTTTGGGCCGTTTTGGTGTGTGAAAATGTGGTCGAATCGCCGTTCACCAGCCCTTTGAATAATTTCTCGTAAGTAGCCCTAATTTTTGCCACTTTTCCTCCGAAACTCGCCCCGTTACGCTTGCTTTAATCCCGAAGCCGTTCCTTGTTCCTTGCCACTTTCAAATGTTTATTTCGGTTTATTTTTAGTTCTTTGCGGGACTTCTCGCCGTTTTCCATCAATTTCTCCGATGGTTTTCACGACCGTTGCACGGTCGGGTGCGAAATTAACCGTTCTGAATAATGCCACTGATTTATATTCAACACATGTTGTTTGCCCGTTTTAATTGTGTTCAGCTTTTTAATGCATTGCGGTTATTTGGCGTTAATCCCGGCAATTGTTGCTTTGTTGATTTCGACGTTATTAGTTTGTTGTTAAAGGTAGTCCCACACGAACAAGCAAACGTGACTATCGAGACAATAAATTATCCAGGCAGCTACGCCCCCCTTCCTTCATATTCAAATCAAATGTTTTTTTTTCTTCTTGTTGTTGTTGATTTCTCTTTATTTCGATCAAGTTGGCTATTGGCCAAACAATTGACGGACGACGGGAAACATTTGCAACTGTTTAGTTATGGCATAATTGCAGGGCCGTATCGGCCCACGCCGGAAGTTTAGTTTTTCTGGTCACGTTGTTTGTAGATGTAATTATTTGTGTAATTGTGCCACCAGAAACGTTTCCTGCATGTCGTTAAGTTTTTTTTACTGGTTGTTGGAACGATGTTGCTTCGTCTTAATTTGATTAACGGGGCCGCCTTGAAATCTATATTTAAGTTGCTCGCCACTTTGGGTTGGTTGGTTGGGTGTAAGTTGTTAAAGTCGTTCTACGGAGGAAATTTCGTTTGAATTGAGATAGATAAGAAAAGGGAAGGGTGTTTAAGGTGCGTCTGTAGGGCAAGGATTAGTCTATTTTTAAAAAACAATGAAATTACAGGTGGGGAGGCAGAGACGCATGAAGGGATCTGCCATTTCGTTTATGTGCATACTTTGTTTCGGTATTTACGATGTTTTCGGGGAAATGCTGGATAGATTACAAGATTATAAGGGATTTGTAAATTGCTGTGGAAAAGTTTCGGCAAGAAAATTTTGAAACGAGGCGCCTTTGGATTTTAAGCCGTTTGTTTTGGTTCAAGAAACGTCAAAATTGAAAAACCATAACCTCACATTTTTTGACCTCCATGTTTAATCAGTTTGAACTTTTCAATATTTAATTTAGGGTCAAAAGATTTCTTCTTCTATTCCAAATTTTGTCTTGAAATGAGAAAAACGTGACAGTTGACAGTTCTCAACAAATGACCTGCAATCCCGCCCAACACTAGATTTATACTTTTTTGAAAATGTTAATATTTTTCCCAAAATTCAGACGAGATTTTGAGATTACTATAGTAGAATATTTCTAACAACTCCATGATCGCATAAAACTGTCAGAATGTCACGTGCGTCAGCTGCAATACGCGTATTGTATCGACTGTCTCTCTTACTCACAGAGAACGACAAGTTAATCCGAGTTATTTTCGACCTGGGGTGCTTCTTGAGGGATTTCTGGAAGTTGTATGTAAAAGTTTCAACAAGAAAATTGATAAACAAAACACTTTTAAATTTTCGCCGTTTTTTTTTTGGTTCAAGGAGTGTCAAAAATGGAAAACCATAACCTCACTTTTTTCAATTTCTATGACTACAACATATTTGTTGGCTCTTTGTCTTCGTGTGTATCCTTCTGGTGTTTTTCCGATGCACTCAAATGGAAAGAACAAATGACAGCTTTTTCTCAACAATTGAACGTCGAGTATCGTTTTCAAAGTAGCCTGTAATTCTGTCTGGAAGATTGGCACTTTGTAAGAAATATTTTTTCTTCCATATCTTGGTGGTACAGCTACGACCATAGCAACTGGGACAGAGTTAATTTTCAGGATTATTTTACGAAGATTTCGCAACCATTCCTGGCTTCCACAAAATAAACAAAATAAAGAATAGAAGAGAGATAGATAAAAAAGGATTAGCTCTATGGTAATGGTAGAAAATAGAGAAAAAGAGAGAGAATAAACGGGGCACAGGGAGATTAGAATAGTAGGAAAATGGTAAACTAGAAAAAATTGAAGTGAACATAAGATTGAAGGAATGAGAGAGAATACAACGAAAAAAAAAGACCTTTCTTTCCAACCGGGAATAAAGTGGTACTTTATTCCCTCATAATGAGGGAATAAAGTGCCATTTTATTACCGGGGAATAAAGTAAAAAAAATGCCGATCCTAACATAAAGAAACTCGTTTCCATAATAACCGTCAGCCAACTTCATTTAGGTATCTGTCAATTATAACAATTTCTTCTCAATTTATTATTATTATTAACTTAAACGGTTGGGAAGAAAGTTTTGTATGCATCTCTGGAATAAACATCGTTAATCCCTCGAATGAAAATGCCCTCGGCTTCGCCTCGTGCATTACTTACATTCTCGGGATTAAAATCGGTGTTTATTTCCTTGATACATAAATAACTATTTTCTTCTCTCAAATTTTTGCTGTCATTGTTTAGGCATAATCGACGTGACCGTCAGAAATACGTAAGAGGTAAAGTCAACATCGACATAATTTTTAAACGTAGCAAGAAATTATTCACAACGCGTATGTAAAATATAAATATAAGGTCGTGCGCAAGGGGCAGTAGAAGAGACATGGAATATATAGGAGAGGAATTGAAACGAAAGATAATAAATGAAGAGAAGAGAGAATAGAAAAGAGGTGAAGCGGAAGAGGACGAGTACTAGGTCTTTGACGATAATAGAAAACAGATTGAGCAAAAGAGAGAAAAGGAAAGGGACGCAGTGAGAGTAGAATAGAGGAGATCTGGAGAATGAGAGAAAATCGAAGGGAGGCACTTTTTTGGCAATTTCTCTTATCACTGTTGGTTCATAATGGACGTAGCATAGAAATACATAAGAGATGAGGTCAACTTAAGACAAAAGGTAAATGGGGTAGATGAGAGGAATGAAACGAGAGATAACAGATGAAACAATATAACAGAGAAAGAAGAGAAGAGGTATAGAATAGAAGATACAGAAGAAGATAGGTCTATGTCAATAATATAAAATAGATAGTGATATATAGAGAGCGAGAGAGAAAGTAGAATATAAGAGAAATAGGAGACACATAAGAATGGAAGTAAGTAGAAGAGGTCAGGAGAATGTGAGGGAATAGTAGAGAGGGAGAGACACTTTTTAGTAAACACTTTTAGTAGACACTTTAGTAAACATATACATTTTCTCTCGATATAAATATTAATTAAAACACATCGAGTTATAGCTTGTGGATTTTCTGTAGGCATTCATGTAGATGTATGTTGTGCAATGAAAGCGAAACTAAATCTTGTCAATAACAAATTGTGGTTAATACCTCTAACCACGGATCACATAAACTCCAAAAAACATCTCGGTACCGATTCTAAATTTGTAATTTGTCTCTTGTATAGATGGCTGATGGGAAAAATTTACAGAGCCGTACTGCAAACGAGATCTGACAAGGGAGACGTCTAAACGTCATAGAGTACCGCCAACTTCTAAAATTCCTGTCGTTTTTAAAGACGAAGCCATAAATCGTAAGAGTTTTGCTAATAATGTCTATAAAGGAAAGCATCAAATTCCCTTCGCTTCAGAGCCACCCAAGACAAGGATACACCTCACTAGATCCCTTTTGCATATGAAATAATCGATGTTCCACACTAAAACAACACGCGGTCATCTACTTGCATAACGTTTGTGGTCGTCAGCAAACAATTACGTCTCATAGTGGATAACGTTGACAATATCATTCATAAATTGGTGACAAAGTAGAGGACCGAGATCAGAACCCTGCGGCATTCCAAATACAATTTCTCGCTACTTAATAAATAATCGTGGATCCATTTTCAAAACAAGTCAACTTAATATTTTATTAGAAATTTTTCGTAACACGGGGAGGCCGGAAACTACCCCTAACTTTTTTGTAAAAATAAATTTTGGTAAAATTTGTCAAAATGATATCATTTTTTTTGCATTTTCAGTTGCAGTCGGCCTTTTCTATGTCAGTTGTTAAAACTACAAAAAATTGTAGAATTCGACCGTGACAGAGCCCGGCCCCTCATTTTCGATGACGAGTCGTGATTGCGGTCGACAAGTGGATGTGTTTTAAATAACATTAACGGATCTTGTCCGTCGTTCTTTTGTATGTTCGAACTTTTGAACAAACAGTTGCGTCTGTTTCGTTTTAACACAAATGCAGGGACCGAAGCGTGCAAAAAAAAAACGGAGATCACTTAGTTGGCCAACCGTTGGTTGTCCGTTAATCGCTACACACACACATTCACACAATCGTCTGTCAACTACACTTGAATCGAAATAATAATTAAACATGTCAGCAAAGTTGTTTAAACATTTAAACGATTTAAACCATCAATTGGATTTTTTTTCAATTTTTTTTATTGTGGTTAAGGCGAAACCAAATTTTCGCCTCAGATCAACAAAAGTGTTTATATCTTTTTTCAAATATTATTCTTTGCTCGTGTCAATCATTAAAATATCTAATAAATAGTTGTTTAGAGTCGCAAAATTTTATTTATTTTGCTAATCTCAGATGTGTCTATATTGTTATTATTTAACGACGCTATTTCAGATTGTTGTTATTTGCTTTGCAAAATCCACAAGATGAAAGATATAAGACTGTTATAGACGTTAATTGTTTAATGTGGCTATCATGCGGGCAATTATTGTTACGGTAAGCGCGTCTCCTCGTCGAATCGAGACGGTATTTATTTATTCCTTTATATCTTAATGGCAATGGCAAATGCGATAAAATGTCGAATTGTTTATTTGTTGTTATTGTTTATTATTACGGTCGCTCGGCAGCTCTGATGTGCCCTGTTTAGGGTCTTTTGAGGTCGCTTTCTAATGTGGCTGCGCCTTTAGACGCGCCTTCTACGGATAGAGCAAAGCGCAAATTAATTGACACTTTGCGTGAAATCGACTTGGATGATGCTTCATCCGCAAACCAATCACTCTCTAACATTTTCTTGGAGAAATTTCTACTTTTCCCAAAAAAATTGCTCAAGGATAAGTTATTTAAGGGTAAATTTGTTCGTACTTAATTAACCGTTCGAGTCCTTCCCTATCACTATGTCGAGAGAACATTTAAAAAAAAATCTTTGCTTGAGGGGTCAGAAGTGGGATGTTTATTGAAAAGAAAAGATCAGAAGTGGGATATTTGTTGAAAGAAAATGTGTGTAGAAAAAAATCATAAGGGTTCAAATTTGGTGAGTAGTTATAATTAATGAAATATCACAATAGTAGTGTCTGGAGTAAGAAGAAAGGCATAGGATTTAATGCAACCATACGTAATAAAGTGAAAAAAAGATTGCACGCGCAGTTACTTGCATATTTGCAATTTGTAGGTTGGTAGCCGTGACGACGAAATGAAATTTAAATACTGTGACAATTGACGTGTCTCAGATATGAGAGAGACGCACTTATGAGAAAATACATCTGACAAAAAAAAAATAGCGCTAAAGTTATGCGATGACATTTGCTAGTTTATTTAATTTTATTATGTTGTCATATTTAGTAACGACTATTGTTATTGAAATGTCATGTCAAATGTCAAGCGGAATAGAACCCTAACCTCACTATCAATTAAGTTTGTTGGGCATGCGCGATTCATAGTATTATGATTATTCGTAGTATTAGGATCATAATGAAAATAGTTTTTCCGTATCCGGCCGCAAACTTTTAATCATCCCTCGTATGTCGTTGAAAGTTAGTTGTTCTTCGAATAACTATCTGATCAATTGTTAATCTCATGAAAAATTTTTTTTCGCATCGAATGCATGATTCAAAGTTTTTTCAAATACACAGTCTATGAATTGCAAAAATTTTAGATGAGAGTTTCGCACCAATCAAGTTTCTGGCGTTCCTCATAATAACCGAACACTTCCGCCATAAACTCAATAATAGCAATCCGACACAACTACAATAATTATTCAACCGAAAGCGATTATTAGTCAGCACGCCGGAAAACGCGGGGGGACTTACACCTCGATTTCCTCGCGTTTCTCCGCCGACGGCGGCGTCGTGACGTCCACCGACGTCGATCGATATTTTTGGGGCACAACTGGTTGATGCGGGAATAACGAACGCGCCTCCCAAAATCTCCTAACCTAGTTCCCGGTCGGTCGGTCGAAAGGGGTGTGTACTGTTGGTTGTAATAAAAAAAAAAAAACGAAGGCAAGGTAATATCTCGGGGGGCGTCCCGACGCCGATGACGGCGGCGTCGCCGCCGCCACCGCACGCGAAAACCCGATGACGTCCTCCTGTTGCGAGATGTTCTGCGTCAGCTTCGCAAAAGTCAGTCGGTGTTATGGTGATGGGGAATAGTTGTGCTGCTGTCGTTCGCATGCCGCGAATCGTTGAGTGAACGCCAAAAATTTCGATTTGCTTTTGGTTTTTTCTTTTTCCCGGCAAATTCCAAACGCTTCTTCTACTACTAATCTACTAAAACTAAAACTGCATGACACTATCTAGCAATGTTAGATTGTTTACGCGTCAATGTATGGTAAGCACATGTTGTGATGATGGAAGATGCATTTTTCTTTTGGTCATTTCTTGTTTTTTCGTCTTTTTTTTTCTTCTAATTACGCAATGACATCTGTTGGTGCCGTTCTCACGTTTCCGAAGCGTATATTGGCGAGGAAACGTTTTAGTTTTAGTTAGTTAGTCGGTGTTGCCGGATTTGAGTCCAATTGAATTATGTTGGTGTTGTTGCAGGCGTTATGCACGGAAACGCAGAGTGCTGATATGCAAATTTCGGAGGCGGCTGGGGGAGCCCCGGCACCGGGGGCGGAGCCCTGTCGTTTTCCCAAATTGGAAGAATGCGCCCACTTCCACTACGAAAGGGTGCAACTTCCCAAAATTACCGCCAGCCTACAAACCAACATCGACCAGTCGCTGCATTCTCAACATAGTAAGTGTGATTCGTTTTTTTTTAAATTGTTGTTTCTAAAAGCTTTTTTTTTTTTCTTTTTGCAGCCAACGAGGATGAAGCCGAGTGGTATATGGTGCAAGTGACGTCGAGGGATGAGTGCTGGTTGTTGCAGAGGAGTTTGGAAAATTTCAAAATGTTGGATGCCCAAGTGCACCAGTGCATTTACGACAGGAAGATATCTCAGTTGCCTGATCTGTCTAGTCAAAGTCCCAGCGATGAATTAATTGAGGTTAGAAAGGGAGATAAAAAGAGACAAACTTTTATTGGGTCTACAAAAAATTTTAAATTCTTAAAGGGCTTTAATGTCTGACACAACGAGGAAAGTTTCAAAAAAAAAATTCTAAAATTTTTACTGTGGTCCAAAATGCACGAAACCAGTAAAACTTTATTGCCGCTTCACACAGATCCACATAAATAATTTTTATTATTAATCGATCGATATGAGTTTGTTTCCGTTTATGTTTATTTGCTTTATAATAAATTTTAATATAAAGTCTCAATTAGGATAAGTGTTTACTCAAATTGCTATTATTTAGTACAAACAATTTATTGAAGTGAGACTTTTTTAGGCGCGCTAGCATAAAATTGCTCTGTGTAAAATTATGCGTAACGAAAAGTGAAACGGTTTCTTATATCTTGATTATGCCTATCGATGTTCTTCTACGCTTTTGGTTTCATTACGAGTACGTATGCCATTTGATTTCATATGGTAAGTTTTTTAAGGTTTGTCGAAATTTTAAGAGTTTTATTCATGGGTTAACGAAGACCAAGTTAAATCGACGAGGAAGGAGTTTCACAGTTCAACATAAGGTTCTGGATCTCTTCTTACTGCTTGTTATAACTTCTCTTTTTGTGGAATTACATTCTTTGATTTGGTGCTCAGTAACTCTACAATAGTGGCATTGGTCCTATTGATAGTTCAACTCTACAATTCTTAATAGTGTTAACGTTGGACAGTATCAATATCAACATACAAGTGATTCATATGTCAAGATAATTGATGAACATAAATGGAACAATAGAGGGCTCAAGGTCATATTGAACATTACTTTGGAGGTTAGTTCGACAACCCTCAATGGTGTTGACATTGGAAAATATCGTTAAATCATCAACATACAAGTGACTTTCATTTCTTATAAGAAAGTAAAGATTATTGATCAATATATGGAACAATAGAGGTTCAAGATTTTAACTTTGGGGTATAAGTGCACAAAACAGTGCTGTAATACCCTTTTGAGTTTCAGCTTAGTACTTGCGATTGTAAATGTCATTAAAATATTAAACAAACGTCAAAACGAAACGGTACAATAGTAACTTGGAATCCGGCATTTAACGAACTTTGGTAGTATACTAACCCCAACCAAATTTTATTAATTTAAAAAAGATTCAAAATAGAAAAAATAGTATGAAAAACTCGTGCCATAAAATATTCCTTGTGGCAGTCGTTTTTTAATATACAGGGTGTAAGCGAAATAAATGCATTAATTTTAACTGGTAATAGAACTCTTCAAGACCAAAAACTTTTTCTTATATATATATTTTTGGTAATTGTTTACAATGTCCACTTTTCGCTTTTTGTGCTGTTACATTACATTATTAGAATACCATTTTGAGCAATGAAATGTTGTGCAAATGATAAATAATTTTATGCAAAATTTATAGGGGAAAAAAAAGATGTGCTAGGCTAGGGCAAGGAAAATGAGTAAAAATAAAAGTAATTTGCACAAGAAAAGATATTGATTTTCGTAATGTATACATGGTGACGAATGCGTTGGTGTAATTAATTTTTTGAAAATCGAAGAGTGGGTAAAGTGAACAATGACCATATTTTTTAAACGTTTTAGTTTTTGTGTTAAAATTATTTTAAAATTTTACACAATTTTCTTACACGCCAGTGAAAGCAACGTTACCTAGTCAACAAGATTATCTTATGAATTAATTGTATCATTATTTTTTTTTGTTGGAGCATTTCATAAAAGGCTTGTCAATTTGTAGGGAAAAAAATGATTTAAAAAAATTCGATTTCGAAAAAATTGTACATAGAAAAATTTTTTGTTTTGATGACTTCTACCACTGGTTAAAATTAATGTACCTATTTCGCTTACATTTTGTATTATGTTTTTGGAGACATTATTATAATTACTGTGCAGCATGTTTAAATTTTTATATCTCGTTGTCTTGTTCCCCCATGTTTTTTTCTTGCACTTATTTTTGTTTCCACCTATTTCTTAGTATTTTAATTTTTTATCATCTGTTAAGGTCGAAAATACTACAATTTATTCGTTCCGTGACGGACTTGATACTAAACTTACTTCCACAGGAGCTAAATGTCATGTATTGTTGGTCCTCTAAATTTCAACCTAAAACATTTACAATGGATTTAAAGGAGATGATAAATACAAACGCTAATCTTTTTCAATATTGCATATAACAACATTTAAAGACCGGGAATCCATTGAGAATACCTGAATCTTGCAATTAACGTATTGATATGACTTGATAACGGTTGATATTACTTGATTTGGCTCGGAAATCGTAATTCAAATGGTCCCGGCTGGCGAACTTATGCAGCGCCTTACATTATTTTTTTTTTGAGACCAAAGTATTTATCGGTTTTCTTTGCAAATACTTCAATGTACTCACAAAACATGCTAAACTCCTGGGTGTAAATTTCGTGCAAATTCATTCGATAGTTTCATAGATAGCCGTTCGTATAATCTTATGGCCAAATAACATGGCAGTTTGCCACCTTAATTGGGAAAAAAAGTTCTTTTGCAACGTAAATATAAATTTTCTAAATTTTTTTTTTTTTTTAGGTATTCGCTTGTCATGTATTTTTTAATAATGCAAGTTATTTTTCACTCTTCTCATCTTCCGATCTTTTTTTATTTTTCTCTTTTCTACTATAATTATTATATTATCTTTTCTTCGTTGTTTGTGTGATTTTTTATTGTAATAAGTTCTTACTGTTTTGTGACCGTTTTTCTTTTTACTCTTTGTTACACGATAATTTTACATGTGAAAGTTTCTTATCCTCTGTCTTCATTTTTATCTCTTTTCTCTTAACTTGCCATTTAATTTTTCTTGGTTTCTTTAATCGTTTTCTTTATGTTAATGTAATTTATTTTGTTTTTACTTTTTTGTTTCATTCATTATGTGGCTTTTTTACATAAATTTTTTCCACTTTACTTTTTTCTGTTTTTATTAGGTCTAAAATTTTTATGTACTTCTTTACCTGCTTTTTTTCATGCTTAAGTTTCATATTTTAATGATGGTCAAGTAAATGGAAAGTGGATTCTTCTTAATTTTTTGTATTTCTATGTATAGTATCTTAAATTTCTTTATTTCGTTTCTCTACTGGCAATTTTTATTTTCCTTATCGTTTCTTCTTGTTTCAACTGCCTTCTTATCTAATCCTTTTATTTTTTTTTGCTGGTTTTTCACTTAATTCACTTTGTTCACTTTTTCTACCTTTAAGGAATCATTGGTCTTTTTTCTTTTATTCATTTTTTCCTCTTTTTATTTGCGATTTTCTTTCTTATCGACAGCCTCTTTATAATTCCTTTATTATCTGAAGGAAAATTACTAATGAAATTACTAAACTTTTTCTTTTTTCTATACTTTCTTAAAATTCTATCTTCTTGTCCTCTACTGGTAATTACTTTCATTATTTCTGGTAATTTTTTTAAAATTTTACCAGTAACATAGACAATTCAAATGTTGTTTTATTCCTCAACTTTTAATTTTTTTCAACCTTTTTATTTTCTGTCCTATTTTAATATTCTTCATATTTTTGTTCATTTTTCTTTTTGTTTTCTTATTTTGTATTGCCCGATTATTTTACTAGTAACATTAATTTTAAGAAACTGACATAGTTAATTGATAGATTGTTGAACTTTGACTCTTTATTACCTTATAACTTGTTTTTTTTATACTCTTCTCATTCTTTCTTATACTTCTCTTAGTTCTATAGTGATCATTATTTTGTTTTTTACTTGTCTTCTCCTTAACTTTTTCTCTTTAATTATTATTGTTGGTTTGTTTCAGTCTTATTATAATTTATAGTAGAAAAACTACCAGTCATGTAGGTCATCTGAATTTTGTTTTTTTACCCTTTTTTTGTCTCTCCTTTATCTCTTTACCTTCTTATTCTTCTTCTTATCTGTTCTTTATGTCTCACAACTCTTAAAACATTTTTTCTTAACTTGGTTTTTTAATGTTTTTATCTCTTGACGTTGACAAACCACTTTAGTCTTACGTCTTCGATTCTATTTTTTTCCGTCGATCTACTCTATCTTCCCACTTTTTTATTTTTCTGATAATTTGCTATGTTAATGTGCGTTTCCTTTATATTTCTGCTCCTTTACATTCATTTTTTCTTCTTTTGGTTTTTCTCATTAACAAATAATTGTAAGTTTCTTGTTCATATTTTTGCATTTCTATATACTGTCTCAATTTTCTTCTTTCTACTTGCTGATACATATATTACTTTCTTATCTTTCATTTTTTAGTGATTATTATTCCATTTTCTCTTATCTTTTTTATAACATTTTTTTTAACTATTCTTGTTTTTTTTACTATCTTATAGTTTCTTCAGAACTATTTCAGAAATAGTGTAAACATTTTTAATATTATTTGTCTTTTTTGTTCTTTTTCTTCTTACTTATTGTTCTAATTTATATTTTATAACCTTTCTTAATATTATTATTCTTGTTTGATTTATTTCCTGCGTCTTTGTTTTCTTCAGTACTGAAACTAATAATAGATTGTATAAAAGTACTGGTCAATAATCTCTCCTCGGTTTTCAGGAGAAACTCACGACCTACTTGCTGCATTTCAGCAGCATAGCCGATAATTCCATCAATTGTGGTCCTGTCCTGAACTGGCTTCAGATGGACAACAAGGGCCATCGCCTTCTGGTACCGAGCGAAGAGAGTCGGTCAATCAACACTCCAGCAGTGGCGGCGGCCTACAGTGTTCGCAGATACGTTTCTCAGGTTAGCCAACTTAACGTCGACAATTAACTAGGTAGATAGTAATTTTTTTTTTTTGTAATCAATGGCAGGCTAGAGACGAACTCAATTTGGAAGTGGGCGACATGATTTCGGTGATCGACATGGCACGTCCAGGCGAGTCGATTTGGTGGCGCGGCAAAAGGGGTTTTCAAGTCGGCTTCTTCCCCCAACATTGCGTCCACATAATCGGCGATAAAGTACCGAGAAACATGCCGCTACCGCCACCTGTCGTCGGGTAATCAATATTTTTTTTTAGTAAATTTTTTTCCTCTCGTGCTGACTCTGTGATTTTACAGAGCTCTAGCTTTGAGTCCGATCAAACCTGTGTTGAGAAAACACGGAAAACTAATCACTTTCTTCAGAAGTTTCATTCTCAACAGGCCGTCACGAAGGAAATTGAAACAGTCGGGAATATTGAAGGAAAGGGTGTTCGGCTGTGATTTAGGGGAGCATTTGTTGAATTCGGGTCACGAGATTCCGACCGTTTTGAAATATTGCGCCGAATTCATCGAAACTCACGGGATCGTCGATGGAATTTATCGGTTATCGGGGGTCACATCGAACATACAGAAGTTGAGGAACGCTTTCGATGAGGACAGGATACCGAACTTGTACACTGATGACATATTGAAGGACATACATTCAGTGGCGTCGCTTTTAAAAATGTATTTTAGGTAAGTTGGATTTAGGTCGTCGTCACGTCTTTAATGATGGGTAAAAAGTTTTGAAATTTGCTCGAATTCCAGAAAAATCACGTGGGCACGTTTAAATGTAGACTTGACGTCGTAGCAATAGATGTGGCGATTAACTAGAAGCTCCCGAGTTCAAGTCATCACCGTAATTGAAACAAACGATTTTTTAATCCTCACCTAAGCCACGTGGAGCTTATTGCGATTAATGGAACTAAAGTCTTATCAAATATCGGTTCTAGTCTTGACAGTCGACGCTGTCATAAAAAATTGAATTTTTCAGTTTTCTTAGTAAGCCAAGACAAGTATGTCAAATTTTATTGTTTTATTGAAATAAGTCTTAGCTGAGGTAACTTTTTTGTAATTTGATCAAAGTCGACAGTCTTCAAATAAGTGAGATTCACATAAATTTGACTAACTTTTTAATTATTTTCTTGAATAAATATTGTACCAAAATCAACTGTTTTGATATCATTGCGTTCAAAAAAAAATTGTCTTTTAAACCAAAGTGTCAAAAGTTTACGTTTTTATGTAAAAGAAGTTGAAATTGCTTCACTAGTGAAGCACTAGAAGTATGAAGACGATTAGAACTACATAGTAGTGTTTAAATATAAATAAATTAATAATAGGGTATAAGTTGCTTATATAAATTACATATTCTGGTAATAAATAACACAGTTGCGGTTTGGGGCGTTTTTTCGGAGCCACCTTGTATATGTCAAAATTTGACCTGATCGATTAGGTGCAGTTTAGTCAAAGTTCTTTCTACTTCTCTACTATAGTACGATAAGTACAGGACAAAACTTGAGAAAGTTTGATTCCTCAAGCGAAGGTGATTTGGTTAAAGAAAGAAAAACTTCGAACAATTTTCTACAAAATTATACTTAATTAATATATTTAAAATGCAAAACTACTATTATAATATAAATAACAAAACAATGCTTCTATTCTTTATTTATTATTTTTTTCTTAATAAATGATGACAAGTGGTGTCGTGGTTAATGGGGCGTCAGATGTTCCAAATTGCAGACGGCCAGTTCGCTGTCGAAAACGAGGTCGTTGGGGCACGTTTGTACCACTTCCACACCTCGAACGCACCTGATGAACTGTCTGGGGTCGCTGAGTACCGGCAGGTAAATGGTCGCGTCTTGACATTCGATTTCGGGACAAGGGTTAGGTGTAGGTGTTCCGGTGGTACCGTCATCGCTGGTGGTGGTGCCATTGCTGGCGGTGCTACCTTCATCGCTGGTGGTGGTGCCGGTGGTACCGTCGTCGTCGTTGGTGGTGCTGGTAGTGCTGGCGGTGGTAGCCGCCTCACAACCTGCATCCCAAGGCCAATCGCACACTTGCAGTTCCGGATTGAAGTGGAGACCTTCGGGACATTCGAATTCGACTTTTTCACCGTGGTCGCATTTGTAGAACTTGCTGCAGTCGTCTTCGTGCGGTAAGTGATCGGTGTGGTTTTCTGAGTCGGGATATGGACAATCCGGATCCCAACCTGGAGGAATTGTGGTACCTTCGGTGGTTCCGTCGCTGCCACTGGTACCGGTTGAATCATCTTCTGTCGTGCCAGTTGAACCGCTGCCAGTGGAATCGTCTTCCGTGGTGCCAGTGGAACCACTGCCGGTTGAATCATCTTCTGTCGTGCCAGTTGAACCGCTGGCAGTGGAATCGTCTTCCGTGGTGCCAGTGGAACCGCTGCCGGTTGAATCATCTTTGGTTGTGCCAGTTGAACCGCTGCCGGTTGAATCGTCTTCCGTGGTGCCAGTGGAACCGCTGCCGGTTGAATCATCTTCGGTTGTGCCAGTTGAACCGCTGCCGGTTGAATCATCTTCGGTTGTGCCAGTTGAACCGCTGCCGGTTGAATTATCTTCGGTTGTGCCAGTTGAACCGCTGGCAGTGGAATCGTCTTCCGTGGTGCCAGTGGAACCGCTGCCGGTTGAATCATCTTCGGTTGTGCCAGTGGAACCGCTACCAGTGGAATCGTCTTCCGTGGTGCCAGTCGAACCGCTACCAGTAGTATCGTCTGGAGTGGTATCGGTTGAATCATCTTCTGTCGTGCCAGTGGAACCGCTACCAGTGGAATCGTCTTCCGTGGTGCCAGTCGAACCGCTACCAGTAGTATCGTCTGGAGTGCTATCGGTTGAATCATCTTCTGTCGTGCCAGTTGAACCGCTACCAGTGGAATCGTCTTCCGTGGTGCCAGTGGAACCGCTGCCGGTTGAATCATCTTCGGTTGTGCCAGTTGAACCGCTGCCAGTGGAATCGTCTTCGGTGGTGCCAGTGGAACCGCTACCAGTAGTATCGTCTGGAGTGCTATCGGTTGAATTATCTTCTGTCGTGCCAGTTGAACCGCTACCAGTAGTATCGTCTGGAGTGCTATCGGTTGAATCATCTTCTGTCGTGCCAGTTGAACCGCTACCAGTGGAATCGTCTTCCGTGGTGCCAGTGGAACCGCTGCCGGTTGAATCATCTTCGGTTGTGCCAGTTGAACCGCTGCCAGTGGAATCGTCTTCGGTGGTGCCAGTGGAACCGCTACCAGTAGTATCGTCTGGAGTGCTATCGGTTGAATTATCTTCTGTCGTGCCAGTTGAACCGCTACCAGTGGAATCGTCTTCCGTGGTGCCAGTCGAACCGCTACCAGTAGTATCGTCTGGAGTGGTATCGGTTGAATCCTCTTCTGTCGTGCCAGTGGAACCGCTACCAGTGGAATCGTCTTCCGTGGTGCCAGTCGAACCGCTACCAGTAGTATCGTCTGGAGTGCTATTGGTGGAACCATCTTCTGTCGTGCCAGTCGAACCGCTAGCAGTGGAATCGTCTTCTGTGGTGCCAGTGGAATCATCTTCTGTCGTACCAGTAGAACCGCTACCGGTGGAGTCATCTTCTGTAGTACCAGTTGAACCGCTACCAGTAGAATCGTCTTCCGTTGTGCCAGTAGAACCACTGCCAGTAGAATCGTCTTCTGTCGTGCCCGTTGAACCGCTACCGGTGGAGTCATCTTCTGTTGTGCCAGTAGAACCGCTACCGGTGGAATCGTCTTCCGTGGTGCCAGTAGAACCGCTTCCGGTGGAATCATCTTCTGTAGTACCAGTTGAACCGCTAGCGGTAGAATCGTCTTCGGTTGTGCCAGTGGAACCGCTACCGGTTGAATCATCTTCTGTTGTGCCAGTAGAACCACTGCCAGTAGAATCATCTTCTGTAGTACCAGTTGAACCGCTAGCGGTAGAATCGTCTTCGGTTGTGCCAGTGGAACCGCTACCGGTTGAATCATCTTCTGTTGTGCCAGTAGAACCACTGCCAGTAGAATCATCTTCTGTAGTACCAGTTGAACCGCTAGCGGTAGAATCGTCTTCGGTTGTGCCAGTGGAACCGCTACCGGTTGAATCATCTTCTGTTGTGCCAGTAGAACCACTGCCAGTAGAATCGTCTTCTGTCGTGCCAGTTGAACCGCTACCGGTGGAATCATCTTCTGTCGTACCAGTCGAACCGCTACCAGTGGGTCCTTCTGAGGTTGAACTGGTTGGTGCTTCGGTAGTGCTGTTGCCTTGGCATCCTGCGTCTGCGGGCCAATCACAAACCTCCAATTTTGCATTGAAATGAAGTCCATCTGGACAATCGAACTCTACTTTGTGACCGTGGTCACATTTATAGAATTTGCTGCAATCACATTCGTGAGGTAGGTGAATGGTGTGATCTATGGGATCGACTGCTGGACAACCTGGATCTGGCTCTCCCATGTCATCATCTGTTACAGGTTTAAGAGTTGTTGTTGTGGGGGCAGCGGTGGTTGTTGTGGGGGCAGCGGTGGTCCTTGTAGGGGCGGCCGTGGTTGTTGTAGGCGCGGCCGTGGTCGTCGTAGGGGCGGCCGTGGTCGTTGTGGGAGCAGCCGTGGTCGTTGTAGCGGCAGCCGTGGTCGTTGTAGGGGCGGCCGTGGTCGTTGTAGGGGCGACAGTAGTGGCATTGGCGTCGCAACCCGCGTCCGCCGGCCAATCACAAACTTCTTTCTCTTTGTTAAAATGTAGACCATCCGGACAATCGAACAAAACTTTCTTTCCGTTATCGCACTTGTAGAATTGAGAACAGTTGGTTTCGTGGGGTAGATGGACTGTGTCGTCTATTGGATCGGGATAAGGACATTCGGGATCTCTTCCGGAATCATCGGTAGTAGTGGTGGGTGCAGCAGTTGTTTGGCCGGACGTACATCCAGCTTGTTCTGGCCAATCACATACTTGGAGGACGGGGTTGAAGTGTAGTCCTCCGGGACATTGGAACAATACTTTTTCGCCGTGATCGCATTTGTAGAATTTGTCACAATCGGTTTCGTGTTGGAGGTGAACTGTGCTGTCTACGGGATCGACGGCCGGGCATTCGGTTGGAACCGGTAGAATTGGGGTGTCGCCGGCTTCTATTAAAATGATCACAAAATAATGTTAAAAAAAATATTATACATAGAAACAATAGGATTTAATAGAAAAAAAATACAATGACGAAAGAAAAGTAAAGATGAAACAAATATTTTGTACGAAAACTATATATGTATTAAAAATTATAATTAATTTAATTCGGAGATAAAAGAAAGTAGAGGAGTGTGGTGGGGTTAGAAGAGGTAAAGGCAATAGAAATTAGATCAAGAAAGTGCGTAGGATTTTTGTTTTTTTAAATCATTGGGAAAACCAAGTGAAGGACACAAACCTGCATATAGAAGTATACTATATGTTAATAGTAGATGTAGTACATTATTAATGTATAGAGTGAGTTAAGAGAGGGCAAGAAGCTTTTCAACAATATTAGAAAAATGTTGAATTAAGATTTTAAGAGAAATAGTTTGTAAAAATTATGGAGGACGTCGCGAAAGCAAAAATAGTTCAAGGGGAGTGAGCAAGTTAGAACGTACCTGTGACGTGGGCAAGACACGCCACTAGCGCCGCGGCGATGACGCCGATGGTTACAACTCCTGAAAACATGTTTCGTTAGTATCACACGTCACTGTTGTTAACCCAAATGGCACTCACTTGTCATTGATGCGAACTATTACTATACTACAATGGTTTTGCACTTATAGTATAAAACACAATGGTACTCTTGACCAGGTGTAATGCGGCGAATTTTGTTTGCGATCCTCTTTTATACATTCGGCTCATCTTTATCTCTTTTAGCTAAGAAAAACCAACTGAATCATAATAACTAAATAATTGCAGGATTATCGATATAAAAAAATTGGCGCAAATCCTTTAAGAACAAAAGGTTTAATTGTTGATTACGCCGCAATTGCGGTATTCTCAAAGCAGATATCTAAAGCTACACCTCGCTTGTTTCAATGATAAGACTCTAGAAAAAAAAAGTAATTATTAAGTTGTCAAGAGGATATTTTTGGTTGATGTCGTGATTAAAAAATCATCAATAATAATAAAATGGCTATTTAAGAACTACTTAAACAATCTTTTTTTTGTTGCAGAGAGTTGCCTAATCCCCTCTGTACTTATCAGTTGTATCAGAGTTTTGTTAATGCGGTCCAAGGGTGTAATTCGGGAGTCAGAAACTCCGAGACTGACCACGATAGATTGCTGAAGATGAGGGAGGCCGTGCAGAAGTTGCCTCCTCCCCATTACAGGTAAGTGGTGTCGGTCGGTATTTCCGGTTTTTCATCTTTATTGCATCTATCAAACGATATTTCCTGTTTTATTACAATTATGTGTCTTGCGTCACAATAATTACCAATTTACGATTGTTGTTTCTCAAAGTTTTATTTGATTTGATTCCAAAAAACTAAGCGGCTTTCGCTTTCGACGTATTTCAACTTTATTGCACCACCATGAATCTCGAAGAACTTTCTGGATACCACCGAAAATTGTAGCGCAATCAAAACTTTAGACGTTCGGGTGTAATAAGAGTGAAGGTGACCAAGTTTCGCTACCACTTCTCATTTGTTTTTAATTACTTAATTAAAACTTTTTATATTTCGACGGCAACTACTCGAGAGTCACTTGGATGGAGTTTTAGAAAGTTTCGAAAATTTCGTCACATGATTGAACTATTTTTTTGCGCAACTTGACTAATCCAGCATGAGACTTTCAATTGTTTCCTGTCTTCTGTGCGTTATCGCGAACTGCAAGGTTGTCGCTTATCCATCAAGGAGCCAAAAACATGGGGGCCACGGGAGGCTCAAAAGGGCCCGCTCCAAAAAAAATATTTTTTTGTGGGTTTTAGAAAGGTCCAACTAAGAGTCCCGAAGGAGCCAAAAGCATGAGGACCCCGGGGAGCTCTAAAAGGCCCCTCCGAAAAAAAATTTTTTTTTGCGGGACCCGAAAGGGCCTTTATAAAAGCCCCGAAATAAAAAAAAAATTGCGGGTCACGAAAGATTCGAACTAAAAGCCCCGAAGGAAGAAAAAACAGGGGGACCCCAGGTGGCTCCAACGACGGCTCACGAAATTATTTATTTTGAAGGGTTTTGAAGGGGCCCAATTAAGAGCCCCAAAGAGGTCAAAAACATGGGGGCTCCAGAAAACCCCAAAAGGGTTCTTCGAAAAAGATATATTTTTTTGCGAGTCCCCCACGGGCACACTAACATGAGAACCCTTTGAGGCCCAAAAAAGTAAGGGCCCAAGGAGACTCAAGAAACATGGGAGAAAGGATGGGAAAGAAAAAAGGAGAGAAAAGGGAAGAAAGGCAGAGCGAGCGAGAGAGAGATAAAATCAGAAGAGAGAAAGTAAGCAAATAAAAGAGAAAAAACTACTCAAAAAATAGAGGGAGAAACAGTGTTCAACTCGTGTTGTTATGAGCTGTTCTTCAAATCTCGATACGGCATTGACAATGAAACCGAGCATTTATGTTCTTTATAAAATTCTGAAGAGAGAGATAAAGAGAAAGAAAGAAAAAAACAGATTGAGAGAAGAAGAATAAGGAAAAGAGAGAAGGGAAAAGTAAAAAAGGTGAAAAAGATATTGAGAAAGCGAGGTAGAGAAAAGGAGGTGAGGAAGACAGAAGAAGAAAGAAAGGGAGAGAAAAAGAGACAGGCATACAGACCTGGAGAGAGAAAGAAAGAGAGGAGAATAAAAAAAGGCTGAAAAGGAAAGGGGTAGAAAAAGGGAAAGCGAAAACGTAAAAAATAAAGCGGGAGAAACAAGGAAAGAAATAGAGAGAGAAAGGGCTCAAAGCAGACAATTGAATTAAAGTTAATTAACAATGAAGCTAAAAATTTATGTTTTTAAGTGAATTCTTTTTGTGATTTTGCAAAAAGAAAAACAATCGTTTTTTAAAGCTACTTTCAACAAATGGAAACGTTTCGACGGATACTAAGGCAGAAAGAGAGAGAGAAAGAAAGGGAAGGAGGGACTGAAAAGAAAGAAAGGAAGAAAAAATGAGAAAGTCAGAGCGGAAGAGAAAGGGAAAAAAGAGAGGGGAAGGCAAAAAAAAATTAGAGAAAGGGGGAGAAAAAGAGGAAGACAGACAGGCCGGGAGAGGGAGAAAGAGACATAGAAAACAGAAGGAAAGGGAGAAGATGAAAGACAGTAAAAAGAGAGAGAGAAATAGAAGAGAAAGAAAAAAGAATGAAGGAAGGGGAGGAGACAAGAAAGGGGAGACAGAAAGACCGGGAGAGAGAAAAAAAGAAAAAGAGAAAGGCAGAGTGAGTGGGAAAGAAAAAAGGAGGTAGAAACAGAAAGAAAGAGGAAAGGGAGAGAGAAAGGAAAAATGAAAAAGAAGGAGAGGAAAAAGAGGAAACAGGCAGACCGGGATAGATGGAAAGGGAATGAAAAAGAGAGAAAGACAGAAAGAAACAAAGGGAAAGGGAAAAAAATAGAAGAGGGAGGGTTTCAGGCAGACAATCAAATTAAAGTAAGCTAAAAACTTATTTCAACATGTAAATTCTTATAAAAAGAAAAATAATCATCGTCTAAAAATCTAACTTTAATAAGTGGGAACTTCTCAAGGGATGCTAGGGCGAAGCCCTAGTTCCTAGTTATAATATAAATAACAAAACAATGCTTCTATTTTTTATTATTTTTGTCTTAATAAATAATGACAAGTGGTGTCGTGGTTAATGGGGCGTCAAATGTTACAAATTGCAGACGGCCAGTTCGCTGTCGAAAACGAGGTCGTTGGGGCACGTTTGTACCACTTCCACACCTTGAACGCACCTGATGAACAGTCTGGGGTCGCTGAGTACCGGCAGGTAAATGGTGGCGTCTTGACATTCGACTTCGGGACAGGGGTTAGGTGTAGGTGTTGCGGTGGTGCCGGTGGTACCGTCGCCGTCGTTGGTGGTGGTGGTGCTGGCGGTGGTAGCCGCCTCACAACCTGCATTCGAAGGCCAATCGCACACTTGAAGTACCGGATTGAAGTGGAGACCATCGGGACATTCGAATTCAACTTTTTCACCATGATCGCATTTGTAGAACTTGCTGCAGTCGTCTTCGTGTGGTAAGTGATCGGTGTGGTTTTCTGAATCGGGATATGGACAATCCGGATCCCAACCTGGAGGAATTGTGGTACTTTCGGTGGTTCCGTCGCTGCCACTGGTACTGGTTGAATCAGCTTCTGTCGTGCTAGTTGAATCGCTACTGGTGGAATCATCTTCTGTCGTACCGGTAGTGCTGTTGCTTTGGCATCCTGCGTCTGCGGGCCAATCACAAACCTCCAATTTTGCATTGAAATGAAGTCCATCTGGACAATCGAACTCTACTTTATGACCGTGGTCACATTTATAGAATTTGCTGCAATCACATTCGTGAGGCAGGTGAATGGTGTCATCTATGGGATCGACTGCTGGACAACCTGGATCTGGTTCTCCCGAGTCGTCATCTGTTACAGGTTTAAGAGTGGTTGTTGTGGGGGCAGCGGTGGTTGTCGTAGAGGCGGCTGTGGTCGTTGTAGGGGCAGCAGTAGTGGCATTGGCGTCGCAACCTGCGTTCGCCGGCCAATCACAAACTTCTAATTCTTTGTTAAAATGTAATCCGTCCGGACAATCGAACAATACTTTCTTTCCATTGTCGCACTTGTAGAATTGAGAACAATTGGTTTCGTGGGGTAGATGGACTGTGTCGTCTATTGGATCGGGATAAGGACATTCGGGATCTCTCCCAGAATCATCGGAAGTCGTAGTGGTGGCAGCAGTGGTTGTCGTTGGTCGCTTGCTAGATGTGTTCGGAGGGGTTGCGGTGGTGGCGCTGGCGTCGCAACCCGCGTTCGCCGGCCAATCACAAACTTCTAATTCTTTGTTAAAATGTAATCCGTCCGGACAATCGAACAATACTTTCTTTCCATTGTCGCACTTGTAGAATTGAGAACAATTAGTTTCGTGGGGTAGATGGACTGTGTGGTCGATTGGATCGGGATAAGGACATTCGGGATCTCTCCCAGAATCATCGGCAGTCGTAGTGGTGGCAGCAGTGGTTGTCGTTGGTCGCTTGCTAGATGTGTTCGGAGGAGTTGCGGTGGTGGCGCTGGCGTCGCAACCCGCGTTCGCCGGCCAATCACAAACTTCTAATTCTTTGTTAAAATGTAATCCGTCCGGACAATCGAACAATACTTTCTTTCCATTGTCGCACTTGTAGAATTGAGAACAATTAGTTTCGTGGGGTAGATGAACTGTGTGATCGATTGGATCGGGATAAGGACATTCGGGGTCTCTCCCAGAATCATCGGAAGTCGTAGTGGTGGCAGCAGTTGTTGTCGTTGGTCGCTTGCTAGATGTGTTCGGAGGAGTTGCGGTGGTGGCGCTGGCGTCGCAACCCGCGTTCGCCGGCCAATCACAAACTTCTAATTCTTTGTTAAAATGTAATCCGTCCGGACAATCGAACAAAACTTTCTTTCCGTTGTCGCACTTGTAGAATTGAGAACAATTAGTTTCGTGGGGTAGATGAACTGTGTGATCGATTGGATCGGGATAAGGACATTCGGGATCTCTCCCAGAATCATCGGAAGTCGTAGTGGTGGCAGCAGTGGTTGTTGATGGTCGCTTGCTAGATGTGTTCGGAGGGGTTGCGGTGGTGGCGCTGGCGTCGCAACCCGCGTTTTCCGGCCAATCACAAACTTCTAATTCTTTGTTAAAATGGAGCCCCGCCGGACAATCAAACAAAACTTTCTTTCCATTGTCGCATTTGTAGAATTGAGAACAATTGGTTTCGTGGGGTAGATGGACTGTGTGGTCCATTGGATCGGGATAAGGACATTCGGGATCTCTTCCAGAATCATCGGAAGTCGTAGTGGTGGCAGCAGTGGTTGTCGTTGGTCGCTTGCTAGATGTGTTCGGAGGGGTTGCGGTGGTGGCGCTGGCGTCGCAACCCGCGTTCGCCGGCCAATCACAAACTTCTAATTCTTTGTTAAAATGTAATCCGTCCGGACAATCGAACAATACTTTCTTTCCATTGTCGCACTTGTAGAATTGAGAACAATTAGTTTCGTGGGGTAGATGGACTGTGTGGTCGATTGGATCGGGATAAGGACATTCGGGATCTCTCCCAGAATCATCGGCAGTCGTAGTGGTGGCAGCAGTGGTTGTCGTTGGTCGCTTGCTAGATGTGTTCGGAGGAGTTGCGGTGGTGGCGCTGGCGTCGCAACCCGCGTTCGCCGGCCAATCACAAACTTCTAATTCTTTGTTAAAATGTAATCCGTCCGGACAATCGAACAATACTTTCTTTCCATTGTCGCATTTGTAGAATTGAGAACAATTAGTTTCGTGGGGTAGATGAACTGTGTGATCGATTGGATCGGGATAAGGACATTCGGGGTCTCTCCCAGAATCATCGGAAGTCGTAGTGGTGGCAGCAGTTGTTGTCGTTGGTCGCTTGCTAGATGTGTTCGGAGGAGTTGCGGTGGTGGCGCTGGCGTCGCAACCCGCGTTCGCCGGCCAATCACAAACTTCTAATTCTTTGTTAAAATGTAATCCGTCCGGACAATCGAACAAAACTTTCTTTCCGTTGTCGCACTTGTAGAATTGAGAACAATTAGTTTCGTGGGGTAGATGAACTGTGTGATCGATTGGATCGGGATAAGGACATTCGGGATCTCTCCCAGAATCATCGGCAGTCGTAGTGGTGGCAGCAGTGGTTGTCGTTGGTCGCTTGCTAGATGTGTTCGGAGGAGTTGCGGTGGTGGCGCTGGCGTCGCAACCCGCGTTCGCCGGCCAATCACAAACTTCTAATTCTTTGTTAAAATGTAATCCGTCCGGACAATCGAACAATACTTTCTTTCCATTGTCGCACTTGTAGAATTGAGAACAATTAGTTTCGTGGGGTAGATGGACTGTGTGGTCGATTGGATCGGGATAAGGACATTCGGGATCTCTCCCAGAATCATCGGCAGTCGTAGTGGTGGCAGCAGTGGTTGTCGTTGGTCGCTTGCTAGATGTGTTCGGAGGAGTTGCGGTGGTGGCGCTGGCGTCGCAACCCGCGTTCGCCGGCCAATCACAAACTTCTAATTCTTTGTTAAAATGTAATCCGTCCGGACAATCGAACAAAACTTTCTTTCCGTTGTCGCACTTGTAGAATTGAGAACAATTAGTTTCGTGGGGTAGATGAACTGTGTGATCGATTGGATCGGGATAAGGACATTCGGGATCTCTCCCAGAATCATCGGAAGTCGTAGTGGTGGCAGCAGTGGTTGTTGATGGTCGCTTGCTAGATGTGTTCGGAGGGGTTGCGGTGGTGGCGCTGGCGTCGCAACCCGCGTTTTCCGGCCAATCACAAACTTCTAATTCTTTGTTAAAATGGAGCCCCGCCGGACAATCAAACAAAACTTTCTTTCCATTGTCGCATTTGTAGAATTGAGAACAATTGGTTTCGTGGGGTAGATGGACTGTGTGGTCCATTGGATCGGGATAAGGACATTCGGGATCTCTTCCAGAATCATCGGGAGTTGTAGTGGTGGCAGCAGTGGTTGTTGTTGGTCGCTTGCTAGATGTGTTCGGAGGGGTTGCGGTGGTGGCGCTGGCGTCGCAACCCGCGTTTTCCGGCCAATCACAAACTTCTAATTCTTTGTTAAAATGGAGCCCCGCCGGACAATCAAACAAAACTTTCTTTCCATTGTCGCATTTGTAGAATTGAGAACAATTGGTTTCGTGGGGTAGATGGACTGTGTGGTCCATTGGATCGGGATAAGGACATTCGGGATCTCTTCCGGAATTATCAGTAGTAGTGGTGGGTGCTGGAGTTGTTTTAGAAGTGGTGGGTGCTGGAGTTGTTTGGCCGGACGTACATCCGGCTTGATCTGGCCAATCACATACTTGGAGGACGGGGTTGAAGTGCAGTCCTCCGGGACATTCGAACAATACTTTTTCCCCGTGATCGCATTTGTAAAATTTGGTACAATCGGTTTCGTGTTGGAGGTGAACTGTGCTGTCTACGGGATCGACAGCCGGGCATTCGGTTGGAACCGGTAGAATCGGGGTGTCGCCGGCTTCTATTAAATATTAAAATGATCACAAAATAATGCTAAAAAAATATTTTTTCTATACAATCGTATCGAAATAGTACCATTTTGAATCTTATTTTTATGTTGAAACTAGATTATGTGCAACTAGATTATGTAGTATCGATTGTATAAAAAATCTTGTATGTAGTATGTTGCAAAATTTGTGTTTTTTGCACACGACGTGTTACCAAACTCGCTTCGCTTGTTAGGTAATATTCATGGCTTGGTGCGAAAAACACTTTTATTTTGCAACTTACTACATAAATAGCTAATGTGTTCATAGAAACAATAGGATTTAATAGAAAAAAAATACAGTGGTGAAAGAAAAGTAAAGATTAAACAAATATTTTGTACGAAAACTATGTATTAAAATTTACAATTTATTTAATTCGAAGGTAAAGTAAAGTGGTGGAGTGTAGTGCGATTAGAATAGATAAAGGTAATGGAAATCATATCAAAGCAAGTGTGTAGATTTTTTTTTAATTATTGGGAAAAGCAAATTAAAGACAGAAACCTGCATATAGAACTATAATTATGTTAGTAGTAGATGTAGCACATTACTAATGTATAGAGTGAGTTAAGGGGGGGCAAAAAGCATTTCATTAACATTAGAAAAAAGTTGAATTAAGATTTTAAGAGAAACAGTTTGGGAAAATTATGGAGAACGTCGCGAAAGCAAAAATAGTTCAAGGGGAGTTAGCAAGTTAGAACGTACCTGTGACGTGGGCAAGACACATCACTAGCGCCGCGGCGATGGCGCCAATGCTTACAACTCCTGAAAACATATCACACGTCACTATTGTTAACCCAAACGGCACTCACTTGTCATTGACGGGAACTATTACTATACTGCAAACGTTTTGCACTTATAGTATAAAACAAAATGTTTGCGATCCCCTTTTATACAAACGGCTCGCCTTAATTTCTTCTAGCTTAGGTAAAACCAACTGAATCATAATAACTAAATAATTAGGGGATTATCGATAAAAAATTGGGCGCAAATCCTTTAAGAACCAAAGGTTTAATTGTTACACCCTGCTCCACCCTGATTGTTTCAACGATAAGACTTTAGAAAGAAAAATTAAGTTGTCAAGAGGATATTAATAATAATAAAATGGCTATTTATTAACTACTTAAACAATTTTTTTTTGTTGCCGAGAGTTGCCTAATCCCCTCTGTACTAATCAGTTGTGTCAGAGTTTTGTTATTGGGGTCCAAAGGTGTAATTCGGGAGTCAGAAACTCCGAGACTGACCACGATAGATTGCTGAAGATGTGGAAGGCCGTGATTGTTGCCTCTCAAACTCTTAGTGAACAAATATAATGTATACCAAATTAAACCATACATCCCTGGTACTGTCCACCAAAAAATTTAATGAACATCAAAAAATCTTAATGGATCCCAAATTATTATACATCAGAAAATGAGAGCATTACCACTAAAATAACTATGCTGCGTATTGTTTTACCATTGCTTACATTTTAAATTCTATATGTCTATCAATTTTACTAAATGTTTACCAAAATTTAGAACGCTCAAGTTGAACGTCCGTGCTGTACATAATAAATATTCGCGCTATCCATTTATAATTAGTGTTTCTCAAAACAACTATTTTTGCGTCAAATAATTATTCTATTACTTCAAAAATGAAATATGCTTGCGCATCTCTCCTTGCCACTTGCGCTTCCAGACAAAGAGGCACGCGAAAAAAGTTTTGTACAAGGTCAGTTTAGGGCCCTTTAATTTTTTTTTAAAGCACGATTAGAAATTACCACTAAAAAAAGTTTTACGTTTTACATAATGCAAGTCAATTACCGCAAAGCATTTATATATTACGGAAATCAATATCTTTTTTTTGTGCAAACCACTTCTATTTTTACTCTTATTTTCCTTGCCCTAGCACATCTACATCTATAATTTTGCATAAAATTATTTACTATTTGCACGACATTTTATTGTTTGTGTATTTTTGATAAACAAATAGTATTTTTAACTGCTAAATAATATAAGACACTGTCGAAAATTAAATATCAGGGTATTATGTTAGAATTAAATGCGGAATAAAATTTGGTGAAAATTTAGTATTTATGGTCAACAAAAGTTATTTTGGCGAACAAAATATATAAGAGGCCAGCATTATGTCAATATTTGGTTGTCGCTTTAAGATTATGTATTTTCTTAATTTTGGTGAGCTTTTAGTATTTTTGGGAAATGAAAGTATTTTTTTGTATGAAAATATTGGGTAAATTTGGTAGACTGTTAAATACGACCCAAACTTTTATTTGATTTGATTTCAAAAAACTAGGCGGTTTTTGCTTTCGACGTATTGCAACTTTGTTACACCACCATGAATCACAAAGAACTTTCTGGATACTACCGAAAATTGTAGCGCAATCAAAATTAGTTAGAGGAAAAAAATGCAGTTTAGCTGTGCTTCACTCAAACCTACTTTAGAAGTTAGGGTATAATAAGAGTTAAGGTGACTAACTTCCGCCGTCATTTGTTTTTAATTTCTAAATTAAGAGTTTTCATATTTCGACGGCAACCACTTGAGACTCTTGAGAGTCACTTGGATGGAGTTTTAGAAAGTTGCACAATTATTTAGAAAGTTTCGAAAATTTCGTCATATGATTGTAACTATTTTTCTGCGCAACTTGACTAATCCAACATGAGACTTTCAATTGTTTCCTGTCTTCTGTGCGTTATCGCGAACTTCCTGCAAGGTTGTCGTTTAACCATCGAAATCGATCCGTTGTTTTCTTGATTGTCTTATCTTTCGGCACGAGCTTTGTGACGTTTACCGGAATCTCGCCGCTTTAATGTTGTCGTTATATATATTTTTTTTTTGTTGCAGAACTCTCAAATATCTGATGCGACATCTGACCAAAGTGGCCAAACACGGCCACAGTACCGGAATGACCACTCGCAACGTGGCCATTGTGTGGGCCCCGAATCTTCTCAGATCTGCCGAATTGGAAGTTGGCGGTGTGGCTGCACTTCAAGGAGTGGGCGTTCAGGTAATTCACCAGAAATAGGAGCAATAAAGATACGAATCGAACAATAATCGCATCATAATGGGGCAATAAATCGACGAACAGCAAACGGGATTAAGAGCTGTAAAAACGTGCATAACAAGGTCAAAAGTCGATTTTTTTAACAGACTCGACAGTTTCGTAATGATCAATGAATGCCCCAAAAGTTTCATTCATTCTTGTACAATACGCCACGATACTGTCATTAGGTACTTGAAGCTATAGTTTTTCGTATAAACTATTGAATGCTCATTGCCTAAGCGAATCGGACATTTGCACCACAAGTTTGTCTCAACTCTTACTTGCGTACCTATCTTGTGACTGAATTCATTTAGCTTGTACAGTTTTGTAGCCGTCTATTTACAATTTAATAAATCCAAAATCGTTATAATAGATCGTAGACTTTTAGTAATTACTCGGTCATTAACAACAAATTATCGGCACCGCAAGTTTGCCTCGATCCCTCTCTACGGTTGATATTGTTTTGTTTCAGGCGGTAGTCACCGAATTTCTGATTTGTTATTCCCATTTGATCTTCTGCGACCACCTGCCCAGCTTGGACGTGTTTCCCAGCGAAGCCCTCTCGCCTAAGAAAAGTTGTCGTCCTAAGAGCCTCGCTATTTCGACCCCCACCAAACTCATCACTCTGGAGGAGGCCAGAAACAAACACCTGACGAGAACCGAAGACTGCGGCTACATCGAAGTAGGTGGCGGGCCGAAAAACCTTCCGAAAAAGTACCACACCGTTATCGAACTACCTGCCGGTAAAACAGTTTTCTACTGTTAATTCCACACGGTTCTGTATTGATTGAAGAAAATTATTTTTGTAGGCGCGAGAAAACGTCAACACACCAAAAGGTCGCCGTCGGGTTGGCGATCTCTTTTTTCGAAATCCAGGAATAATTCCCAGGGAAATTTGGCGTCGAAGAACAGGAAAGCTTCGACTCCCGGCATCAATGTCGCTGTTAGTTTGTTATTGTTTGGTCTTGTTTTTTTTCTAAATTTTGGTTTCTAGGAGAAAAGTGTTACGGAATCGGATTTGACCGATATGAAGAGGAAATTGCGATCGGTCAAGTCGGCTGAGAGTTTGACTTCGGGACATTCAGAACCGGCCAGTAACGAGATTGACAGCTTAGGACCCCTCTACTCGCTCAACAAGCCGCCAGGACACAATAGGTACACTTGTCGAGGAAAACTTTAAAAGTTTAAATTTTGGTAGTCACTGTTTGCTTTAAAAAAAAAACGCGTAGCGCCCTCTGGGAATTACAGTAAAATTTGTTTTCCGAAATTTAGTTCAAAATAGTTGAATAATCGTTGTTATTTCAAGAAAGTTCGGGAACCAGTAACTGTGTTGCGAAGACCCTGCCTTCCTCTAGCCACCACCGCCAACCTAAGAAGACGAAATCCCTAAAAACCGCCGTTTACAGGTCCGTATCGCACGAGTCCTATTTCGACATGCTCCAGAGTTCCCAGGCGAATTCCGAGGCGTCTCTTCTCGATCTGAGCGAGATCCAGCTCAATTTCGAACTGGAAGAGTCCGAAATGAGGATTTTTTCGGAAGACGAAAGTCTTGTCAGTTCACCCAGGATCCGCAGAGACAACCAGAGGCGGGTGTTGACGCGTGCCAGACCCGAAGAATTCAGTAGCGCCACCAATTCGGGAAATCCGTCACCGAAAAAACAAGCGAGAGTCGTACTGTCACCCGATTCGATGTCGAGAAAACGGACCAGACTCGAAGATCAACTGTCCGATATTCAGTACATCGATTGTGGCACGCCGGAGTGCACGATGGCGATCGTGCATACGTTGCCGGAAGTCGAGAGCGTCGCGGAAAAAGGCAGCGAGTCGTACCAACCGAAAAACAAATCCCCCAGGAATTCCGACAGTTTCGACAAAAGACAATCGCTGAATCTGGAAAGTGACGTTAAGGTTAGTTTTTTGTTTTAATAATAACAAGTCTCGTTTTGCTGACACTTTTAAATATTGACTCGCCGCTTTCTTCTTTGTTGCAGGTGGCGGTGATGCCGAAATCGTTGACGGAGGCGGATTTGGGGCGTAAATTTTTGGGGGGCACTAGCGTCTTGGCCACCCCCACCCCCCAGAGTCCGGGTTATCAGCAATTGTCGAGCTCCAACACCACTCCCGATTACAGTCCGGCGACCGAAATCACTTACGAGAATTTGGCGAGCGGCGTCGACAGTAAAAAAGTCAACAACTACGAAAACATTTTGACGACCATCAGCATAACGTACGTGTCGCCTCCTAGATCGTTGGAAAGTTCTCCGGTGAAAACTTCACTGGGCAACATCGATGCCGTTTACGAAAACGTAATGGTTAACGTCGAAGACAACGCAATGGTGCCGACATCGACCGCTTCTTTGCCCAATCAAGAAGCCACCCAGCCAGATTTCGAAGAGAACAACGACAAAGACCGTCCGAAAAGTTTGAGCGCCTTCGACGATCTAAGTAGTAACACGTTGAGGCCTAATTTGAGTTCGGGGGCGATCTGTGATACTAGCGAACAGATTTCGATGGGTAGTTTGACGGAACATCGAACTGAATTTTCGTCGAATCGGTCGTCGGGTTCCAATATTCAGTATACGCCCAGTTTGAGTTCCGCCGGCGGCGGCGGTGGTGGTGGTTATCGCATCATCGACGATTCCGATCGATTGAGTCCGACTGATTTAAGTTTAAGCGAAGTCTTGCACAGTTCTACGGAGAATCTGAGCACCAGTCACACTTCCATGAGTTTTCCGATGAGTTTTTCGAAGGAATCCAGTCCGGATGTTAGTCCGACGGAGTTTTACGAGGACCACTCGGCCGAGGGATTGAGCGACGAGGGGAGTTTGTTAACGGGGGAGGAGGAGACCGAAAAGAATGCCGATTTAATCGAATTCAGGTACGGACGCCAGGCCACACCTCCAAATTCTTCATTTTCATTTCGTATTTATTCTTCTTTGTGTTTTTATATTTTTTCTGTTTTATGTTTTCATATTTATTTTTTTGTCTTTAGAAGAGGTTAGTAGAGATCTGTGCAAGCTGCAAATTTGCACTCCCAAGTCGGAATTGCACATGCGCGTTAGTTATTTTGCTCGTCTGATGATTTATTATATTTTGTTTTTATTTGTCCAAGATTTTGGTTATCGTTGGTTTTTAACTAATGATAACAACAAGCATTTACAATAAAGTAATGAAGAAACATTAAAAGTAAATAATTTAGAAGCAAATAATGTCGATATTACAGAATCCTGCACCTTAACTGCGGTAGTGACGTCACTGCCGGAAGTTGATCACTTTGTCGTCTATTTTGGTCCAACTGTCAAACAGTTGTTTATAGGTTATGTTTGAATTGACGTGGTTCTGATTACCTGGTCTGCGCGAGTCGCTTTTGGCTGGCAGATGAGAATTTAACAGTTGACATGAATGACATTAGAAATCTGTCATTTTGCTGTCAGATGTCAAGTAACGACAACAAAAGATTTTTTAAATACTGGTGAATTTTTGTCATTTGTGCGAGGAATCGAGTTTAGAATGGTGCAAGTCTACATTTTTAAATCAATACAATGCTCAATAAAATTAAATTAGTAGTGAGGTTAAGGTTCTATTCCGCTTGACATTTGACATGACGTTTTAATTAACAATAATGGCAACTTCTAGTGGTTTTGACAACATAATAAAATTAAAAGAACTAGCCAAATGTCATCACAAGCATTTCGCGCAACTATAGCGTTATTCTTTTTTGTCGTGCATTTTCTCATAAGTACGTCTCTCTCATATCTCGAAAGACACGTCAATTTACCTTGTGTCCAGTGAAAATAAAAAACAAAATAGTGAGGTTATATTAACTAAGAGCGCATGACACTGGCGTGCAGCTCAAGTGCAATGGAAGGGGTTGCTATTAGCCAATGAAACTGTTGAACGGAGAGAATCTAACCTAATCAACTTCCCTAGACGGTTTTGACTCTTGAAGTATACCGGGTGTTTCAACGAGAACCGCCGGTGTCAAATTGCGTATTTCCAATGCAGTTAAAAAATTTAAATTTGGCAGAAACAAAACTTTAATGAATGCGCTACAATGTGGCGTCATTGTTTGGCCCATAATTAATTCCATGCGCCGTCGGGACGCCATAAAATGCTTTTTCAGAAATTTTCAATATATTTTTTTATTATTATTATGTTCGTAATACCGCCAGGTATACGTTCTTGTTGTTAAAAATTTAAAATTGGTAGTTGAAGTATCGCTAATTGTGTTTTTAAGAAGTTCGCGGAATTTTGACGAATTTATGACACGACTGCTTTATTGAAGCAGTCAAATTTCGTGACAAAGACCGCCTAAACGGTTTGGTTATTTATGGCTTAAAAGCGGTACCTACTCAAAGATCTTTGCAGTACTAAGACCATCATAAAATCTAATGTGGTTACCCGCTAGGTAAAGGGCCACAAAGCTGTCATGCTGTCAATCAAAAATCCTTTTAGCGCTGAAATTTAAAAATCCATGTAATTCAATAACGGTTTGATATACAAATATTTCAATTACTCGTTATCAATCTTGGAGGTCGTAGTCATGAGCTTGAAGAAAATCAAAGAGATGAAGTGAATATTTCGATCTGAAATCGCGATCAAAAGTGAAAGCTCACACCGTTTAAAAAAAGAAAAAACGATAATGTCACCTTGCAGTGCATTAATTATAGTTTATTTCTGCCAAATTTCAAATTTTTAACACTATTGGAAATACGGAATTTGGCACCGGCGGTTCTCGTTGAAACACCCTGTATATACTAGTGCACATGACTTTCAAGTTTGTATGCGACTCGCATTCTTTCAACCGGTCAACTTACATGCAAACTACAGTAGTTCATTATCACCTACCAGGCTTTCATGTGGACTGTACGGTTTGGAAGAAAAGGACAAAGCTATAAAGTTATATAAACCATTGCAAGAAAGAACGAGATAGTATGCCTTTTTAGTTACTTCTAGTAATTTTTTAACCGGAGTACTGGTAGCATTTGCCCACATGTACAGTCATCTTTAAAAGAATCCCGAATGTTTCGTTGTTTGCGCAGATGTTTTTGCTCGCTTGCTCTGATGCTCTGAGCATCGTCTCAAGCGAGAAAGAGCATATGCGCGAATGATTAAACTTCCGGATACTTTTAAAAATGACTGTACATGTACAGCCATCAGCAGAGATAATGTTCATCTCACATTTTTAAAATTTAAATTTTTACTACAAATGATGTACTAGAACTAGGTAAACGAAACTCAATGCATTTGTTCTATTATTTCATATGCTTGGCATAACATGGGATCGTTATTGAGATTTGTCCGAAATAAAATCATTAAAGAATTTTCTCAGTAAAAATAATATTAAAGGAAATTATTTAAAACATTTTTTTTAATATTTTCTTTTTTGCTGTATTTTTATATTTTATTTATCACAGCCAATTTGTATGAACAAAATCTTGGCAAAATTGCCTCGTAACGAACTTTTCGAACGGCCACCTTAATGGAGGTACTTTCAAGTAGGTATAAGCTCCAGTGAAGGCAACGGACTACCATAAACAAAAATGGTGGGAGCTACAAAGGAACTCAATAATCGCTTCATTAAGCTGTAATAGTAGAAACTATTAGAAATACGCTTACGCTTTTAGTCGCCGATGTTTTTATTTTGTAACGTCCTGTATACAGGGTGATTCACGTAGCCCGTCCATTAGAAGTTTTTCAATTTCCAGTTGGATTAAAAATTTGAAACTTGGAAGGCAGTCATTATCAGTCATGCTCATTCTATCTAAAATATTTTGAGCTCTCTAGCTACACAGGGTGTGCGAAAAGTCGGTATCAACTTTCTAATTTTAAATGGAAACGTACCATTTATTCTACATGGTTCAATTGGTCTTCTAACTCTGAGTTTTCATAACACTTGTTATGTGAACTTATGTGACAATTTTTCACATTATGTTAATTTATGTGAAAAAAATTGTCGATGTGGTAGCTTACGAAGAAATTCGTTTATGGCAGACGATTCAGAATTTATGAAAACCAATTTGTAAAGTACTTAGTTCGAAGTCCAGACTAACTTCTGATATCTTAATGGTAGTTTTATTTTGTACCGTATGGGCGCAGACAATTTTCAAATATCGCACCCAAAAATGGTCAAAAAGTCATTTTTTTTAAATGGCACCTACAGATTTTTTTTACACCACTCGATAGAAAATTGTATTTTGAGATGAGTTACTTAAGCATTTCCTATACCTAACTTCATCTCCTATCAAATTAAAAATTAAAATCCAAAAATTTTATCAATTTTGCACAAGATTTTTTGGTTTTTCAAGTATGCCATGGAAACAAAAGACAATTGCAACAATTTAATTATGAAATGAATATCTTACTAATTTTATAAAACAATAACAACAAAAACTATCAAGAACCATCTTAACAAAATTCTAATGTAAATGTTCAATGTGAGCATCATTTTGATTACTACATTCTATCATTTTATATCATTGTGTAGCTCTTCTTATTTCGTTGGGGTCAAGACTGTCAAATGCTCTTATTATTCTCCCGCTTAATTCCTTTATGTTGCAAAGTGGTGAAGTATAAACTAAATCTTTTATTCGACCCCAAACATAAAAGTCTAATGAGGTAAGATCCGGAGATAATAAGAGCATTCGACAGTCTTGGTCCCAACAAAATTAAAAGAGGTACACAATCTGTTGAAAATGGATTAATAGAATGTATGTAGTAATCAAAATGGTGCTCACATTGAACACCTACATTAGAATTTTGTTAAGATGGTTTTTGGTAGTTTTTGTTGTTGTTTTTTTTATAAAATTAGTAACATATTTATTTCATAAGTAAAATGTTGCAATTGTCTTTTGTTTCCATGGCATACTTGAAAAACTAAAAAAATCTCTTGGCAGGATTGATGGAATTTCTGGATTTTAATTTTTAATTTGATAGGGGATGAAGTTAGGTATAGGGAATGCTTAAGTGACTTATCCCAAAATACAATTTTCGATCGAGTGATGTAAAAAAAATCTGTAGGTGCCATTTGAAAAAAATGACTTCTTGACCATTTTTGGGTGCGATATTTGAAAATTGTCTGCGCCCATACGGTACAAAATGGAACTACCATTAAGATATCAGAAGTTAGACTGGACTTCGAACTAAGTACTTTACAAATTGATTTTCATAAATTCAAAACCGTCTGCCAGATACGAATTTTTTCGTAAGCTACCACATCGACCCTTTTTTTCACATAAATTAACATAATGTCAAAAATTGTCAAATAAGTTTACATAACAAATGTTTTAAAAACTCAGAGTTGGAAGACCAATTAGACCATGTAGAAAAAATGGTACGTTTCCATTTAAAATAAGAAAGTTGATACCGACTTTTCGCACACCCTGTATAGCTAGAGAGCTCAAAATATTTTAGATAGAATGAGCATGACTGATAATGACTGCCTACCAAGTTTCAAATTTTTAATCCAACTGGAAGTTGAAAAACTTCTAATGGACGGGCTACGTGAATCACCCTGTATACGTTTCATAATGTTCAATAATAATTCAATAACATATTAAAGTTCAAATGACGTTCCATACCCGTTCGTCACTCCGACGGTAAACAGACTGTAATGACCTGACTTTCACCGATTCGTTTCTTTAATTGATCTATGAATCATGTATGAATTTACTTAATTATAATAAAACGTTATGATAATAAATTATACGTTAACGATGCACGGATCATAATGTTTCAGTGTGTTGTAATTTTAGCCGTTCGGTGGATGAGTTGGTGAACAAAATGAACGAGCCTTTTTGCTGAAGTAAATCGAACAATTCGAGTCACTAAAATCCGACTGTCCGCACTTATTCTCAGTTATTGAAATGTTGCGACGCACTTGTAACCGTTGCTTTGTTGGCAGTCCCACTTCTGACCCCGCCGATGGATCTAGTCCTGGTAGGATGAGCGTCAACGACAAACGGAAATCGTCCGAAACCGAGCCGTTCGACGACGACAACGCCATCTACCAACAAGTCAAATTCTTCCGGCGTTCCATCCACGAAGTTAACGCTCTTTTAGATCTGGACATTAAACAGGACGAAACGTCCCCGAACATGTACGAGAATGTGGACGACACCAACGGATCACAAGAAGACGAACAAACCTACGATTCGTTGGAACCCGAACAAGTTCACGTTTACGAAAACATCGAAGGTGAAGAAATGAAAAAGAAACACCAAATTGACGATGAATCGTCGTCCAACGACACGAAAGTGTGCGTTAAAGATCTGACTAGTAAGTTCGAAGATAAATCTTCGTTGAGCGACAATAGTACAAATGATAGTAGGAAATTGAAGAAATTTTACGAAAAAGACAGTTTGCCGCCCTGTTTGCGCGCCAGAAATCTAAAAAATCAACTAAAAACTCGATCGTTGGACGAGGAGGAATTCCAAAAGGAATTCGGCAGGAACAGTTCGGGGGAACGTCGGAAATCTCTCGACGAAAGTCCCGGCTACAAGACCAACTCCCTGCCGAAAACCCTGAATCCGCCGAAAATTCTTCCGATCGGCGACGATCTCAAATCGAGTCAGGACACGTTGCATTTAACACACAGCACCGAAAATCTGTCGCTAGAAGAGGAATTAAAGAAACGCGAACGCATCGAAAAGTACAAAGAGGAAAGACGGAAATTTTTACACGACAAATACAGATCGGAATCGTTCAAAGAAGACAAGGATGTGCTGTTGTCTCAATTGAAATTGTTCAAACATAAAGACGACGATAAAACAGGTACCTGTAATAAAGTTAGGACTGAATCCAGCTTGAAATCGAGAGCTGCCGTTTTCGAACAAGCCAACGACCAAAGAGTTTCCAAGAAAAACGAGGACTTTGTCAGAGTCAAGAACGAAGATAGTGTCGGGGTGGACAAGAGAAGACACACTTATGAAAATAAAGGAAGGGCACACGAAACGGAAGGGGCGAGGAGAGCGAGTTTGGAATCGAGGTGATTTTGAAACTTTTTTAGTAGCGCTAGAGTAAAATTGACCAACGTAAAGCATGCGTAACGAAAAGTGAAACGTTTTTGTTAATCGTTGTTTGTTTTGTTTTAGGAAGGAGAAGGCGGCGCCCGGTTATTGTATTAAGGATATGAAAGCAATTTTCGAATCAAAATCGAAACAATAATGTTAAGTATTTATTTATTCTAGCTGAATTGACCACTTTTCTAATCAAATTGTTGAATCGAGTGTACATAGGGGGTTATTTTTTTAGTGCCTGTGCGCCTCTTTTTATTTTTATTATTTGTTAACAGACTGTACGGGAGTGAGTTTATTTTTCTATTGTTTTCTCGATTGATATTGATAAAAATGTGATAAATCATTCATTTTGTTGAATTCAAGTAGTTGTTTTAGGCCTAAAGCGTACTTTTTAATCATCGGCTTAATAAGTATGGCGTTGCCAAATTAGGGACACTTGTCATAATTATTTTTAAGGTTTTGATGTTACATACACTAGTAGACTGATTTAATTTTTTAATATCTATTAAGAGTTTTATATTCGAGGTAATGAAACAACAAATAGGATTACATAGACAATAACGAGTTTGTTCTACACAGTATTTGCACGATAGCGTTTATTTTAATTCCCGTTTCATTTTTATTTGCATCAAACCCTGTACATAGTGTAACTTTGCTTTAGTATGCAAATAATTCGAATTATGTTAATAAAATATCTCTATTACGATCAGTTTTTTTAAGCAAAATTTACTCCAACCACCAAATCGAAAAAAAGCAATTTCTAATTCTTTCCATTGCGTAATTTCCTTCAAATGCTTCATTTAAAATTTTTAGTGAGCATTCCAAGTCATTTTAGTAATCCGAATCTTTTGATACTGTTCTACAGACTTTTGCTTCGCAACTCTATGATTCATTAATGAACGAACACTCAACGAGAGATCAGCATCATCTGTCTTTAAGATTTTCACTGTACTTAAAGTACTGTTGAACGGCTTCCTATTAAAGTGCCGTCAATGCGCGCGCAACACGCAAGTGATTTCATCACGGAAAGACGCTTGACTACAAAGATCGAACACGCAACGACTAGCAAGGTCGATAGAGCCGTGGAAAACCGGTGGCGTATCATAGACAGGCCTCGAGTTCAAATCCTTGTTCGAACGATCCTTTTTTTTTGGAAAAAGAAGTTCTAGGCAAGGTCAGTTCAGGGCCCTGTAAATTTTTTTTTAAAGCACCATTAAAAATTACTACTTCCAACTCTGTTTCATTTCCAGTAAACGAATTTCTTGAAGTGAATGAACCTCTTTGAAGCGAACGAATTGTGAAAAGATCGAATCTCTTGAAATTGACAAACCTGAAAAGGAATTTGGAGTAAACAATTCTTTTGAATTGAACCAATTTTTTTTAACTGAACGAATTTTTGAAGTGAAAACATTTCTTGAAGTAAAGGAATTTGGAGTGAAAGAATAATTCGAAGTAAACGAATCGGTTTGAATTGAACGATACTCTTAACGTGAACGAATCTTTTGAAGCAAACGGATCTTTTTGAAGTGAACATATCTATCGAAATAAAGTAATTTCTAGTGAACGAATTTCTTTGGACTAAACAAATTGAATTGAAAAAATTGCTTGAAGTGAACGATTCTCTTTGAACTGAATCAACTGAATGAATCATTTGAATAAATCGAATCTCTTGAAGTGAACGGATCTCATTAGAATGAACAAATTTCTTGAAGTACAGGATTTTATAGGGGACAAATCTTTTTGAAGTGAACAAATCTCATTTAACTGAACGAATCTTTGGAAGTTAAAGAATTTGAATTGAAAAATCTTTTGAAATGGACCAATCTTTTGAAGCAAACAGATCTTTTCGAAGTGAATGAATCTCTTTGAACTGAACGGATTTCTTTGAAGGGAACGAATCTCTTCGAAATGAACGAATCTCATGGAGTTCCTAAAGGATTTTGGCCAAATCGCTTAAAATGAACGAATCTCTCGAATTGAAAGAATGTCTTGAATTGAACAAATCTTTTGAATGAACGAATTCCTTAACTGAATGAATCTTTTGAATTAAACGAATCTCTTGAATGACCGAATCTCTTGAATAAACGAATCTCTTAAATGAACGAATTTCTTGAAGGAACGAATCTCTTGAATGAACGAATCTTTCGAATTGAAAAAATGTCTTGAATTGAACAAATCTTTTGAATGAACGAATTCCTTAACTGAATGAATCTTTTGAATTAAACGAATCTCTTGAATGGACGAATCTCTTGAATGAACGAATCTTTTGAATAAACAAATCTCTTTAATGATGAACGAATCTCTTGAATAAATGAATCGCTCGAATCAACAAATCTCTTGGACGAACGAATCTTTTGAACGAACGAATCTCTTGAACGAACGAATCTGTTGAACGAACGAATCTGTTGAACAAACGAATCTGTTGAACGAACGAATCTCTTAAAAGAACAAATCTCTTGAAGGAACGAATCACTTGAAAGAACGAATCTCTTAAAAGAACGAATCTCTTGAATGAACAAATTTCTCGAATTGAAAGAATGTCTTGAATTGAAAGAGTCTTGAATTGAACGAATCTTCTGAATGAACGAATTCCTTAACTTAATGAATCTTTTGAATTAAACGAATCTCTTGAATGAACGAATCGCTTGAATAAACAAATCTCTTCAATGATGAACAAAACTCTTCAATAAACAAATCTCTTGGACGAACAAATCTCTTGAATAAACAAATCTCTTGGACGAGCAAATCTTTTGAACAAACGAATCTCTTGAACGAACAAATCTGTTGAACAAACGAATCTGTTGAACAAGCGAATCTGTTGAACAAACGAATTTCTTAAAAGAACAAATGTCTTGAAGGAACGAATCTTTTAAAAGAACGAATCTCTCGAATTGCAAAAATGTCTTGAATTGAACAAATCTTTTCAATGAACGAATTCCTTAACTGAATGAATCTTTTGAATTAAACGAATCTGTTGAACGAACGAATCTCTTAAAAGAACAAATCTCTTGAAGGAACGAATCACTTGAAAGAACAAATCTCTTAAAAGAACGAATCTCTTGAATGAACAAATTTCTCGAATTGAAAGAATGTCTTGAATTGAACGAATCTTCTGAATGAACGAATTCCTTAACTGAATGAATCTTTTGAATTAAACGAATCTCTTGAATGAACGAATCTCTTGAATGAACGAATCGCTTGAATAAACAAATCTCTTCAATGATGAACGAAACTCTTGAATAAACAAATCTCTTGAATAAACAAATCTCTTGGACGAACAAATCTTTTGAACGAATGAATCTCTTGAACGAACGAATCTCTTGAATGAACGAATCTCTCGAATTGCAAAAATGTCTTGAATTGAACAAATCTTTTCAATGAACGAATTCCTTAACTGAATAAATCTTTTGAATTAAACGAATCTCTTGAATGGACGAATCTTTTGAATGACCGAATCTCATGAATGGACGAATCTCTTGAATGAACAAATCTCTTCAATGATGAACGAATCTCTTGAATAAACAAATCTCTTGGACGAACGAATCTCTTGAAGGGACGAATCTCTTGAAGGGACGAATCTCTTGAAGGAACGAATCTCTTGAATGAACGAATCACTTGAATGAACGAATCTCTTGAATAAACAAATCTATTGGACGAACGAATCTCTTGAAGGAACGAATCTTTTGAAGGAACGAATCTCTTGAATAAACGAATTTCTTGAATGAACGAATATCTTGAATAATCAAATCTCTTGGACGAACGAATCTCTTGAACGAACGAATCTCTTGAACAAACAAATCTCTTGAATGAACGAATCTCTTGAATTGAACGAATCTTTTAAAAAGAACCAATTTCTTTGAAAAGAGCCAATCGAGTGATTCGTTCATTTGATGCAAGTGACGGTGTAATAAAACACGCACTCAAAAATTGAATGGAATTGTATTAATAAACTTTAGACTCTTTCCGTACACAACAAACTTAAAAAGGCGAATAAAACTAAACGAAAAAACTTCCACGAAAACCGGTGTAGCTATAAGTACAAAAAAACCTTTTTGTACACTAGTGCCCGAAGAAACAATATCTGTTAAGCAAAACTACCACAAGTAACAAATTTAGTTTTTTTTTTTGAGATACAGGAATACAGTGAGTGAGCCGAATGATCGGCAACATTGATTTAAATGCGTCTAAATTTAACACGGTCATCATTGCGACTTGGAATCGGCACTGTAGTCGTCACTGCTCGACCGGATATCACCCTCCATTTTGCCGGCATTAAGGGAGTTGACTACGATCCTCAATATCAGGTACGTCCAGAAACAATGGAGGACTAACAGCAGGCATAACAAACCGTTGAAGATGTAGTAAGCAGGAAACATGGGCACAATCTTTGGCGCGTCTATCGAAGTACTGAAAATTAACAACACCATTAGAAAATTAAAAAAAAAACTATAAAAGTGAAACTTGTAAGCGGTGAAGTTGGTGGCGACCGTTTCACTTTTCGTTACGCATACTTCTCTGCATTGCAAAAGTTTCACTTCGAAAAAGATACTTACTTTCTTATAATCCAAAATGGATAAACTCCCAGTCTTGTCACTATCCATATTACGGTGAAGATGGCAAAAATGGCGTCACACAATTTTTGATAGCCAGAGTACTTGGCCATTTTTGCTGCCTGAAATTTTTTTGAATGAATTTATTTTATATTATTTTGTTCAGAAGCGGGTACCTCTAGTAATATGTCTGCGCAGTCGTGAACGATTAATACTAAACTGCCGATCCTGAATACGTTTACTACCCAAGAAAGACACATAAGGATGATGGTGGCTATGTGATGGATGAACATTTGCCAGAAGTCTTTTCTCTTGACGTCGAAGAACTGACTGACGCACAGCGACCAGTAGAAGGACATCGACAACATGTAGTACCACCAGATGTCGCTGGTGACCGACTGGTGCGGAAAGCCGTTCCTGGAAAAAGTTTCTTTCAATGTTTATATACAACGTGTACATTAATCATTAACGGCCATTTAACATTGTGCAACCTTACTTGAAAGATTTTTTTTTACTTTTTTTCATTAAGAATATGCAATCAGTGAAATCAAGTATTTTTTGATGTCGATGGCTAACAATAAAAAATTGTATGAAAATTTTGTAAAAAATTAAATCTCGGGTAATTCCAACGATAGCTATTAAATCGGTAAATTTCCAATTACCACTTAAAGTTATCGAGATTAAGTACGAAATCGAGACCGAATGATTCATTTGGTAGCGATAAAAACGTTATCTCGGCGATATTTGTGGTTAATCAAAAACTGCAAGCAAAACTCTTTGTAGTTAAGTTATCGTCATGTTGCAACGTGCCAAATCGTTCATATTACGAACGAAAAAGCACGAAGAACTTGACTTGACCGAATCATCTCATCTACGTCGACAAGCACCGATTGATGCGGCAACGTTGAAAAAGAAGCAACAACAACCGGTAACGACGAATTCAAAACAACCACCGACAACACCACAGCCAAATCTCGAAACGGAAGTGATGGAACAAGTGAAGAAACTCAATTTGGATGACAACAACAGAAAGAAGTCGACGAAAAAACGCAGCTTCTCCTTCAGGGACCGACCGAGAAACAGAAGGAACAACCAGACCGACTTATGACACGAAACAACAAAACGCAGTACATTTTTTTATATTTTTTTAAAACATATTTTTTTGATATTTCTTTTAATAAAATCGATGTAACGTTGACTAATTGTTGATTCGATTTGTGACGTCACAACTCACCAGCATTCGTTGATGTCCCACAGCCACGGTTTGTTCCACAACGTCATCAAACCGTAGATTAGGGCGAAAGTGTAGTAGAGACACCTCCAGGAGTTCTCGCAGAACTTGGTCAGAGTGGACGGTTTGTTCTGGCCCTTCCTCAAACGCAACCACCTCTCCACCTGTCGGTCAGTCAGGTCCACCTGTTTCGCCAACCCCTGGATCTGTCGACAGAGGCTGAATTGAAAATACAAAAGGGGCGCAACATCGATTGTGGGGCAGTTCGCATTCATATTACAACAAAGAAATTTTTCCTAAAATTTCTGAGACATTTCGAAATCGCTATCTTGACCTCGTTATTCGAAAAATCCAAGATGGCGCCACCTACTCACGAAAATAAAAAGTGTATATCTATATAAATGTAGATAATTTTGCGGCAAACATTGTTGAGCTTTACAATTTTTTACAACAAAGAAAACAATTGCGTTTAAGGGAACTTGGTCAACAAAACAAAGAGAATTTAACGTATTTGAAGTATTTAGAAATTTGAAAGTTTAGTAACCTTCTAAGCACTTAGATAAAGATTGTTAAAAATTAGATAACAATTCTATTTAGATATTATGTAAATACTCATGTTTATAGAAACTTAGTTATATTATCTTTGAATTGAGGTTTAATTATCAGTAAAGTTGTGACGTCATAGTTGTGACAACACAAACAATTAAGGACCTTCACAAGACTTTAATATTTTTCAAATAAAACAACCAGGACCATTGTGTAAATGTTGACTCAATTTGCTTACGATTAAGCTTCGCAAAAACGGATTTATTTCACCCCCAAGATGTTGATGTTACGCCACTGTCTCATAATTACCCAAACCAAACTAAAATTATCAAGTCACTTCATAAAACAATTGATAGTTTGTGACAAGTCATAATTTGTCAAAGTCAAATAAAAGTTTGTGATTTTGGTGCTTACAAGGGTAAGAGATCTTTGTTAGGGGTAGATTTGGGGCGCGTGCCGGTTCTGCGGTTACCTGTTTGTGTTTCCACCGTTTCGAAAGGGTGTAGGCCTTCTCCAGGACCGTATTGTACGGCGCCTTTTTCGGCCTCGTGTTTTTGATGCCGATAGAGATCGCGACGGGGGCAAACCAGTACCTGCAACGCAACCCCAATTAGAAACCGGGCCCCCTTCCGCCGACATAACCTCAACAAACTTTTCGAGGACGTAACGCAAACAGAGCATCACCAGGGCCATCGGCAAGGGGTAGAACAGGTGGCGGTAGTCGGCGTGTTGGACGTCGGAACGAGCATCGGGGGCAATGTCCCTCCATGTGGTGTTGGGGGGCAACCAAATGTGTTCGCTCCAAAAAGTGTCCATCGCTGTACGATAAAAAGCGGCCATTTTAAAGGTTTTACGGCGGAAATGAGGACGAAAACGCGGGAATCAAACGAGCATGATGTGAATCACAGATCGGTGCGGCAGCGTGGGGCCCGCGGTCTCGAAACGGAAAACAGACAACACCCTCCGCGACTGATCATGTCATTTTGGATCCCGTCCTGAGATTAACACCTTATGAATCACGTTATCTCTTGTCGCGGAATCAATCAAAAAATTCCCGGGCGTTGAGTAATCAAAACACTTGACACGCGATCAGGTGATACCGGCCGGAGCTGAACTGGCGAGCGTGGGGGCGAAATTCGAGTTTTACCCCAAAAATTGCGACAGCGCTGGACACAGGACGCGACCGCTTATGTCAAAATTGAGGCAGCCTACTATCTTAAGCCAGCTTCAGATTTCAGGGCAATATTAAAGAGCGTTTCACATGAGTTATTATATTTTTTTTTCTTAAATAATCGTTTAGTTCTATTAATTACTCTAACAGCAATCGTTGTAATAATTAAAAAAAAAATTTTAATCTTAAAATATTACAAACAATACATTTAATAAATATACAACTGCACAATTAAGATTAGCAACATATTCAGCTATGATTCTAGTTACAGATTTGATCATAATCTCCCCTTGTAAATATCCAGATATTGGGGCCCGATTACAAAACCACGATAAAAAATATTTAGGAATAACCCGATTTGTACAAAGATAACAGCCTCAAGATACAATGATCAGTCGGTTAGTTGATCAATCAACGCGATCATATTGGTTGATTGTACAAATTCCAGAGGGAAATCGTCCCGTCGGTCCCGCTGGCCGCCATAATGTTGGCGTTCCAGAGCGCCACGTTGCTGGGTGAAAATTGAACATCGGTAACGGGCCCCCGATGTTCGTTCAACACCGCCAACAACCTCAAACTTTTCCACGAAAACCACCGAATCCTGCCGTCCCAACCTCCTGAAACGAAAACTTTTCGGTCGCTCCTCAACTTGACAACGTTGCAGCCGTTGTTGGTTATGGAAATTTCGCTCTTCAAGGTGATATTAAAATTTTTGTCGATGGTAAAAATTTGTAGGGTGTTGGAGGCGTTTCCGCAAATACCCCGGCAAGTTATCGCGTCGAACGTCAATGAAGTTATACATTCGCGTAATTTGACGTGGCCGCACTGTTGGGACGTGTCGTAATTCCACAGGATGACGTCGCCGGTTTCGTAGCCCCCTAAAATGTAAATCCTTCCGTTGAGTTCGACTTTTTGTAAGCACATGACGTGGCCGAAATTGCCGTTGTTTCGAGGACTCAACCGGCTGATTTTCGTCATCGTGTTAACGTCGACGACGTCGATGGTGCTGTTTTCTTGAGGCAAGATCAAGTTCGTGTTTAACAGGATGCTGCGACAGTAGCCCCCGTTGCAATCGTACGTTTTTGACAGTTCGTAATTGGATTTGTTTTCGATGCACCAAAGCTTCACTAATCCGTTGCGTTCTTGCGTGATGACGTTGGTGTCGAGGGAATGCACGGCCTGGATGGATTCCCCCATGCGTTGTTTGTGTTGGAGCCGGTTCGTCTTGGGAAATCGAAAAATAAACAATGGAACATAACCTTACTTTTTGAAATGTCAAAAGTTTTTGTTTTGGGGATGCTTCGAGGGGATGTTTCCGCGACGACTCACCTCCAGGTCCCAAAAGTGGACGTAACCGGACTCGGTCGCTGCCAATAGTTGGCTGGAGAGGTTGTCGGGGCGTGTTGGGAAACATAAACTGTGGATGTGGCCCATGTCGCCTTTGAGGCAATACACGGGGTCGGGGGGCAAAACTGCCATTTCGACCGCCCTTTTGGACGAAACAACGAAAACCTTTCACTTAATTGCGGAGATGACTGCGCTCATTATTTCGGAAAATCGGGAAAGTTCTTTATTTTCTATTTATGTTCGTTGCGCTGACAGCTGACAGCTGACAGCATAAATCCTCAGTGTCATAGAGCATAGATGCTGACGGTTTGAGGTTACTAGGTTACCTTACCTGCAGTTATCTCTGGTTAGGCAGAAAGTCATGATGAGTCACGTTGTACAGCCAACCGAGAAAATAATGTCCACCTGTTAAACGTTAAACTCGTTTATTTTTCACATAAAACAAACACAGACATTAAAATTTATATTTATGCTAAGCATATGAAATAATGGAACAGATGCATTGGGTCTCATTTATTTAATAGGTGCACTATCTGTAGAAGACATTTAAATTTTAAAAGTGTGAGATGGACATTATCTCTGCTGTCGGCCGTACAGTCAACAAGCAGCAAGGAACAAAAAGAATTATATGAAAAAGACAAGTAGAGAACAAAGCTAAACAACTAATTTGTGTTGAATGTCATGTCGAACTGTAGTAAGTTTACATATTTTATCTTTCTCTTCTTCAGTGTCTGTTGTCTATCTCTTTTGTCAGCTTTCTCCCCTTTTTTCTAGTTCCCATCTTTCTCTATTTTCCGGAGACTATCCAAATTATTACCACTCTTTATAATTTATCTTACAGTATCCGTCTACTTCCGAATTTTCTTTGTATTTTTCACGTCAAATTTCTGACTGACGCGCGCCACTGCTGTGACTCCAAATTTTAAAAATTACAATTTTTTATAGCGGCACCACAAATACTGATTTCTTACGCAACTTTAAGCCGACCGCTTTTTTTTTCTAGGTGTTTTGGAAAATTGGCCATCACGTTTTGAAGTGAAACGCTTGCACTTTGAAGACTTCTTATCACTTTGAACTACAAATTATATCTTGCTGCGACAAAAAGTTACTAGGATATGCTTGGATTGCAAATTTAAAATACATATTAACAATGGAAGACACATAAATGGAAATGATGTACCTAATAAAATTTTCTAAGTCTTGTAAATTTGTTTTGGATTAGACTACAAAAATAACACTAAATTTTGTTACATGGTTTAGTTTGTTATTCTTTGTTAAGCAACTAGAAATTTCTTTAAAAATTGATCTTTGAACCGAGAAAACAAGCAAAAATCTGGTGTTGCAAGATGCAAATCTGGTAAGCTCCTTTCTTTAGAAACTGGGAATAATATTGAGTAATTTACTTTTATTGCTGATTTTCTTTCTGAGACAATGACAGTTAATTGTTGATGAAATTTCTGTAATCGCTTTAGTAAGTACCGTGTAATTTTTAATATGTTCTTTAGAATTTGAATTGAATGGTTTGTATTTAATGTGAGAAAATTTTAAAACCTTTATCATCTTTTTTCTAACGATAAACAAGGCCAACAATAACAATGTTGTTTTTCGTGTACTTGATAATAGAAATGTAGTACATTGTTCAATTCAAAATCGTAAAGAAAAGTGGGACTTAACAACACTTTTCTTCACGATACTGAATTAAAAATTTATTTATTAAAAACATCGTTCTCTTGTTTTGCTACTATGTTAGCAAAATATGACACCTTGATCAATCAATTAATTTTTCTTCATTTTAATATTTTAGTCCTTTTGGTTAAATACACGAAAAATAGTATGTTCAAGATGTTAAGAAAAGTGATTGTTCCTTGTTCATGTAAATTTAAACCACTTGCGAGCTGCGCTCGCTCGTGAATTGAAACTTTTACACTCACTGGAAAACAACCACTTTTCTTAACTTATTGAACAATCTACTATACAGGGTGATTCACGTAGCCCGTCCATTAGAAGTTTTTCAACTTCCAGTTGGATTAAAAATTTGAAACATGGAAGGCAGTCATTATCAGTCATGCTCATTCTATCTAAAATATTTTGAGCTCTCTAGCTATACAGGGTGTGCAAAAAGTCGGTATCAACTTTCTTATTTTAAATGGAAACGTACCATTTTTTCTACATGGTCTAATTGGTCTTCCAACTCTGAGTTTTTATGACATTTGTTATGTAAACTTATTTGACAATTTTTGACATTATGTTAATTTATGTGAAAAAAAGGGTCAATGTGGTAGCTTACGAAAAAATTCGTATCTGGCAGACGGTTCAAAATTTATGAAAGCTAATTTGTAAAGTGCTTAGTTCAAAGTCCAGACTAACTTCTGATGTCTTAATGGTGGTTCCATCTTGTACCATATGGGCGCAGACAATTTTCAAATATCGCAACCAAAAATGGTCAAGAAGTCATTTTTTTCAAATGGCACCTACAGTTTTTTTTTACACCACTCGATAGAAAATTGTATTTTGGGATGAGTTACTTAAGCATTCCCTATACCTAACTTCATCCCCTATCAAATTAAAAATTAAAATCCAGAAATTTCATCAATTTTGCACAAGATTTTTTGGTTTTTTAAGTATGCCATGGAAACAAAAGACAATTGCAACAATTTAATTATGAAATGAATATCTTACTAATTTTATAAAACAACAACAACAAAAACTATCAAGAACCATCTTAACAAAATTCTAATGTAAATGTTCAATGTGAGCATCATTTTGATTACTACATTCTATCATTTTATATCATTGTGTAGCTCTTCTTATTTCGTTGGTGTCAAGACTGTCAAATGCTCTTATTATTCTCCCGCTTAATTCCTTTATGTTGCAAAGTGGTGAAGTATAAACTAAATCTTTTATTCGACCCCAAACATAAAAGTCTAATGAGGTAAGATCTGGAGATAATAAGAGCATTCGACAGTCTTGGTCCCAACAAAATTAAAAGAGGTACACAATCTGTTGAAAATGGATTAATAGAATGTATGTAGTAATCAAAATGCTGCTCACATTGAACACATACATTAGAGTTTTGTTAAGATGGTTCTTGGTAGTTTTTGTTGTTGTTTTCTTTATAAAATTAGTAACATATTCATTTCATAATTAAAATGTTGTAATTGTCTTTTGTTTCCATGGCATACTTGAAAAACTAAAAAAATCTCTTGGCAGGATTGATGGAATTTCTGGATTTTAATTTTTAATTTGATAGGGGATGAAGTTAGGTATAGGGAATGCTTAAGTGACTCATCCCAAAATACAATTTTCTATCGAATGATGTAAAAAAAATCTGTAGGTGCCATTTAAAAAAAATGACTTTTTGACCATTCTTGGGTGCGATATTTGAAAATTGTCTGAGCTCATACGGTACAAAATGGAACTACCATTAAGATATCAGAAGTTAGTCTGGACTTCGAACTAAGTACTTTAGAAATTGGTTTTCATAAATTCAAAACCGTCTGCCAGATACGAATTTTTTCGTAAGCTACCACATCGACCCTTTTTTTCACATAAATTAACATAATGTCAAAAATTGTCAAATAAGTTTACATAACAAATCTTATAAAAACTCAGACCAATTAGACCATGTAGAAAAAATGGTACGTTTCCATTTAAAATAAGAAAGTTGATACCGACTTTTTGCACACCCTGTATAGCTAGAGAGCTCAAAATATTTTAGATAGAATGAGCATGACTGATAATGACTGCCTTCCAAGTTTCAAATTTTTAATCCAACTGGAAGTTGAAAAACTTCTAATGGACGGGCTACGTGAATCACCCTGTATTTATACTTAATAAGAAATGTGGTGAAGTTGAAAGTACATTCTGTCGTAAGTAAAGTAAGAAGGACGGTTCTGTAACATCCTAATAACTCCTGCGCATTTTGCCAACGCTGTTTAGATGGTGCTATTTTAATTTTGTCTTTTTGAACTTAGAATTTTAAATAACACTATTTAACATCTTCATTTTGGATTTGACCATTGGGTTACTGCTGTGAGGTATGCAACGTAATATACAGCGGCAAACAGTAATCTTCGCACATGCGCAGAGGTTGTGGGGGCAAGGGTGTTCCAGAACCGTTCTTCTTATTCTACTGCTTTATAGGCTGTACAGTCAGTTTCAAAAGTAATGTCCATCTCACACTTTTAAAATTTAAATTTCTTCTACAGATGGTGTACTAGCTAAAGAAAACCCAATGCAATTGTTCCATTATTTCATATGCTTAGCATAAATATAACATTTAATGTCTGTGTGTTGGTTTTATTTGGAAAATAAATAAGTTTGAAGTTTAAAAGGTAAACAATACTTTTGAACTCGACTGTACAGTAGAGATTGAAAAATATGAATTTGATTCAAGCACAAAGTACACCCGAAGAATTAAGTAATGCACAAGGGTAACGCAAATAGTTTATTTTTTCCACGTTATACTTGATGATAATGCAGCAAAAGTATATTATTCGTGTACCCCCTGTACATTACTTAATTCCCCGGTTGTACATACTACAAGTATTATTATTTTTATTTAGAAAAGTTATTTAGAATTGGAAATCTGACCATTTTTTCAAAGACCTACAAAAGCATTACATTTAAGGAAAATAATGGACTTCTCTTCCTATTTCTTTACCAATTTTGGTGCAAATGTTTTCCTGTCCTTAATTTCCGGGAAGTATTCAGTTTAGAAGTTTAATAATTCATTGACAATAAACAATTAAAATCTCATTACCAGCTATTATTCAAGAGTTTCAAATGTTTTCATTAAAGTTGCTACGACAACGTCGATTTGTTATTTACTATATGAAACAATTCAGCATCAGGTACTTATATAAAAGACCAACAAGTAACACGAATCGTTTTAGTCGAGTCTCTCACGCGAAATTGACAACTTCGTCTGTTGGTGAATCATATTGGATTTTTTTTTTTTTTAAACCCATCATGGACCGTTGGCAAGGCAAAGTGGCCATAGTGACGGGAGCCAGCGCTGGAATTGGAGCGGCCCTCTGCAAAGCCCTAGTCGAAAATGGGCTAAAGGTAAAAATTTCCAGAAAAATATTTGCATGTCTCTATCATCGATCCAGCTACATAAATAGAACTATCAATTCTACCCTCAACCGATAACTAACTACAAGCACTATCTAATCTTCCCATTAAAAAATTACCTAATCGCATCTCTAACATGACTTTTCACTAGATGTCAGTTAAAGAGGAGTGTTTTACGTAACCCAAAAAAATCTCTTTGTTGTTGATTTAATTGTTGGTCGAGAGCTAGTTGTTGATGGTTATTTCAAGGCTCTTTAAAAATTTTTTACGTTACGTAGGCAGGATTTGCCGATCATCTTAAATAAGTAGAGGAGCGTTCATTAATCTTTCTGCAAGTAATTGACCAAAACAGTTTTGACGAAGGTCAAATTTTTACACTTTTTCCGGATTTAGATCTAATCATAAACAATCGTAAATTTTTTTTTTTTTGTAAAGATTTTGCAATTTTTTTTTTGGTATTTTTTCAAAAAACAAATTATTATTTTCCAAATTGTTCAGGTGGTGGGGCTGGCGCGACGCATCGACCGCATCCAGGAGCTATCCTCCAAACTGTCTGCCGCCCCTGGCCAACTCTACGCCTTGAAATGTGACGTCACCAAAGAAGACGACATCATCAAGTCCTTCAAATGGGTAACCGACAACGTGGGACCCGTCCACATATTGATCAACAACGCCGGACTAACAAGACCAACAACATTAATAGGTAAGCACTTCACTTTCTGATTACTCTACTACAACACCTGTAACGTAACAACTATTTCTGCTTTCTGCCACCAGATGGAACTTTAGACATAATTGTGGGCGGGGCTTCTTGTAAAACTTGTGACGTAATTGCGAGGGAGCTTTTTCTTATCCTTATGCAATTTTAAAAATAATAATAATAATATTTCTGTCCGTAGACGGAAACGCTGAGGAATGGCGTCGGGTTTTCGACGTCAACGTCATGGGTCTCTGCATCTGCACCCGTGAGGCCATCAAGATCATGAAAGAGAACGACATCGCCGGCCACATCGTCCACATGAATGCGATTGTCGGTCATTACGTTGCCGCCTTGCCCGAGCCCACTTTCAACGTGTATCCCGCGTCGAAATTCGCCGTTACGGCCCTGACCGAAAGTTTGAGACAAGAACTGAATCATTGCTCTAGCAAAATAAAAGTGACCAGCATCAGTCCGGGTGTTGTGGGCACTTCTTTTGCTGAAGGTTTTCCAGAAGGTGCTCTCAAAGAAGGAGTCAAACACATGCCCAAACTACAGCCCGAAGACGTCGCCGGGGCCATAGTCTATGTTCTATCGACAGCGCCGCACGTTCAGGTTATTATTATAGTGAAAGAAAATGGAAAGAATAGTAACAATTTTATTATTTTTACAGGTGCATGAGTTGATCATTCGGCCGCTAGGTGAACCATTTTGAAATTTCTTTGAATAAAAGGTTTGAATTTTAGTTGTTTCGTTTATACGGGCTCTCCCAGAGGGCGCAACATTACCTCGTGAACCTGAAAATGGTGATGACGTAATCAGCTATGTAGAAGTAATAAAAGAAAGGAAACAAGTTTTGGCAATAAAGTTTCGTGTCTTTTCTTTTGCTTAGTTGGCAATTATTTCTGAGCATAGGTAAAGACTGAATAAGTGAGAAACAATACCAACATTAAAATGTTGAAATTTGTTTCTATCAATGATGTTATAAGTAGCTAAGTTTTGTTTCTATCGTCATATTTTGAAATACTGCGTTCTCTGTCGCACCTACAGGACGCTATAGCCACAAATACAGATTTCACAAAAAAATAGCTTAGTAGGTATTTAGATATTGGAGATGTGTTCTATACGCGAGTATTGATTGTCTCGCCTATAGCGTTGCGTAGGTGCGACAGAAAGCACAACATACAGAGTAATTTATTTTGAATGGTCCATTAAAAGTAGTCAAACACAGGAGGGTATTTCATTTAAAATAATAAAGCTGTTGTCAACTTCCGGTATAAGCGAAAGTGTCACCATTTTGAAAATATTTTCAGTGAATTAGTCCTACCTCACCAGGACTATTCAAGTCAGTAACTTTTTCCCTTCTTGAGATACTTCTAATGGACCACAAAATGAATCCCCTGTATATTTCAGCTGCTGAAAGTTGGAGAACTCTACCTGGACGTGCGGGGGTGTTGACAACACGTAAACGACAGCATCGGCGACATCTTCACTCTCCAATTTGGGCATCGCTTTGTACAAATCCTCGAAAGTTTTGTTACTGAACAACTTATTGGCCGTCGCAAATTCCGTTTCAACCGGCCCTGGACTGACACTCTACACAAAAAAAAAAAATCAAAAATAATAACGTAAAATGATTATTGCTGACCCACCGTGACTCGAATTTTGCTCTTCATCGCCACCAATTCCTGTCTCAAAGTTTCCGTCAGTGCCGTAACGGCAAATTTCGATGCCGAATACATGTTCAATTTGGGAACGTGCGCTACGTAATGTCCCAAAACGCTATTGATATGAATCACGTGACCGTCAATTTTGTTGTTGGTCATTTGCTCGATAGCTTCTCTTGTCGCTATAGTTAAACCCAAAACGTTGGTGTCCAAAACTTTCTTCCACATGCCGGTGTCGCCCCCAATTAAAGTGTTGGGCTGGGAAATCCCGGCGTTATTCACCAAAATCGAGATGGGACCAACATTTTCCTCCACCCATTTGAATGCCGTTATTATGTCCGATTCGACTGTCATGTCGGCTTGGAAGGAATAGAGTTTGCCTTTGCTTCCGACCAATTTTGTTGCAAGTTCGTCGATTTTTTCTTTGCGACGAGCCAAACCCACGACCTTGAAAGTTAAAAAAAATATTTTTTTTGATCTGTCGACCTTGGTTAATTTTTTTTTAATGGAGTACCTTCACTCCTGATTTGACGAGAGCCGAAGCTATCGCGGCACCACATCCGGCACTCGCTCCCGTAACCACAGCAACTTTACCCGACCAACGGTCCATCGATAGCACCATTTTGTCTCGAGATCGAGTTACAACTGATGAATTTTTTAGAGGAAACAGAGAAAGTTGGTGCTCGTTGCTTTAGCCTCTCAAGGTCCGCAAGTTTATTGCGGTAATTGTTAAAGCCAATCAATTATCTTATCCTTATCTAAATTGGACTAGTACCAAACTTTTCCGTGGTGGAGTCAACAGAATTTTCAAAATTTGCCGTGGTGCTACTGCCCTAATTCAAAATTATTTATCTTTAACCGCTCAATTTTCGCAAAATTTTCCAGTATTAGTTAAAAACTTTGGAAATTTTGAAACCGCAACAGCAATTTTTCCAAAATTCTCAAATTTTAACACTATTTTTGTTGTTAGCAACAACACAATAATTATTAGAATCAGTTTATAGTAGGCACAAAAACCCGGTAGTAGATCTAATGCACCCGCGTCACTAAAACGTCAACCAAACCAAACTACAAAAGTAGTTCAAGTGCACGCCGCCGCCGAAAGCCACGCAGTGATCGATTTTTGTACTTTTTTTTACTAAAGTTGCCCCCAATTGCCCGCAAATCGACCCATTGCGATGGTTTCAACTTAAACTCGACCTGACTTTTGCAAAATTGCAGCTTGAACTCGTGAAAAATGGTGGGTAAAATTGTGAGGTTATGTTGATTTTCAAAAAAAAGCATTTTTTGCAGGATCCGAACGTGCCTCCGCCTCAATTTGCGCCGCCCCCCGGGATGGGTACGCCTCCCTTAATGCCCCCGATGGCCGGGTTTCAGGCTATGATTCCCTCGTTTAACGTGCCGCCTCCGGGGTTCGGTGCTTTCCCTCCACCCACCAATCCCTCAGAACAATGGTCGGAACACAAGGCCCCCGACGGCAGGACGTACTACTATAATTCGCTAACGAAGCAGAGTTCATGGCAGAAACCCGATCAATTGAAGACCACCGCTGAAGTTTGTTTTTGTTTGTTGTTTTACCTATTAATTGTTATTAATTATCGTTTGTTTTAGTTAATGATGTCACAGTGTCACTGGAAAGAATACGTCGCTGATAATGGTAAAATTTATTACCACAACGTCAGCACGAAGGAGTCGCGGTGGATAATTCCTCCGGAACTGGAGGATATCAAGAAGAAAATATCGCAAGAGGAGTAATTTTTTTTCCTATCTTTTTTCTTTTGTTATCAATTTTTTTTTCTGTTTACAGAAACAAAATCGTTTCCGCTACGGCAACTCCGACTGACGTTTCAAGTCCCGCACAATTGTCTTTGGCACCGAGTGCATCAGCTTCCAATTCTCCCCAGACAGCTTCAAGTAATTTTTTTTTAACAATTGAATGTTAAACGTCAAAAAAGTATTTTGATTACGTCATAACCGTAACGGATTTTTTTTTGTTTTCAGTTGCCAGTCCCGGCGGCAAAAGCGCCCTGGAATCGTCAATGGCCGCCACTCTTGCGGCCATTTCTCTCCCTAATCCCCCCGCGCGCCTGGGTAAATTTTATTCTTGTCCGTTTGTGACGTTTTTTACAGTTAAAGTTGCAGATGACGATTCTAACTCGATACCTCACGAGCCCCCGAAAGAACCTCCAAAACCCGCCACTGAACCCGTCAAAGTTTTCAAAGACAAAAAACAGGCGATGGAGGCGTTCAAGGAACTGTTGAAGAGCAAAAATGTCCCATCTAACGCCTCCTGGGAGCAGTGCGTCAAGATAATAGCCAACGATCCTCGATATGACACTTTCAAGAAACTTAACGAAAAGAAACAGGTTTTTAATGCGTACAAGACACAGAAACAAAAGGACGAAAAAGAAGAACACCGGCTGAAGGCGAAGAAATCTAAAGAACAATTGGAAGAGTTTCTGCTCAATTGCGACAAGATTTCTTCCACCACCAAGTATTACAAGTGTGACGAAATGTTTGTCCATACAGAGGTAATGGGGAAAATACTAAAAGTGAGGTTATAATGGGCGTTTTTGAACATTGAAAGAATAAAATTGCTACTGAACGAATAGCGGAGAAAGTAATATACTTTGAACATGTAGATGGCGTTGATGTCGTTCTGTCATTTGTTGGTGCTTTATTTTCTTAACTTTGGTAAAATTCTGGCTTCTACACAAATTAATCCCACTTCTGCATTGGGTATCAAGAGTTTGTTTCAATGCATTTAATGGTCGACATTAGGATTTTTGGCTTCACATTGAAATTTAATCCCACTTCTGATATTTTCTAATTTTGATTGACTAAATGTAGGTATGTGCTAGTCAAAGAGAGTGGAGGGGGGACAATAATAATATTGGTTTCTGTTACGTTATTGGCTCTTTTAAAAACGTGGCGTTAATGTGTGAAATTTTGACACCTGTACAAGTTAATCCTACTTCTGATGTATCCCATTATGATTTCTATTTAAACAATTTAGACGGGAGTATTGTAATTTTCTGCCATTAATACTTTGTAGCTCAGTCCCACTTCTGAAATTTCTTTCACTTACACTTTGCACTCGCACCTCATGTAACATTTCTTCTGTACAGTATGTACATACTGTAGAGTGTAGAAAGGTTATGTAATTTATTTATGGTGATAGTTTTCTATTTTGAACCGTAATCGGATTGGTGAAATACTAGTAGTTGCGCAAACTAATCCTACTTCTGATATTAACAAAAAAGGTTTTTTCACCGCGAAGAGGCAACCGGACCGTAACTTTCTACACTTTATACAAGAGTGTGGAAATTGTGTGATATTGTTTTCTGTCATGTTACTACTCTGTTTTCGAGACATTACCCTTCCTTTATTATCCCACTTCTGATTTAGAGACCCATATAATTTAATCCTTATCATTTCAATTACGTACTGGTATGCAGTTTTCTGAGATTAATAGTTTGGAAAATAATCCCGTTTTTCACATTTTTGGATATAGTAAACAGTGGAGATGATCATGTATTTAAAGTGCTTAAATGGCGCTGATATTGTTTTTTTTTTGTTATGTTTGTACCATGCTTTCTAAACTTGGGCAGTTTTGTCGGATTTTGACCGCTGTACAAACTAATCCCACTTCTGATAATGTATTATCAAATAAGTTTTATTTGGTGGCGTAATTTTTTGAGTTTTAACACATCCCACGTTTGGTATTTTTAGTTCCGAATCAGATCTGCATAGAACAGTTGTTGTGGTTGAGAGAGCGGAACCCCACTTCTGAAATTGCTGAACTTTACATACATGGTAATTTGTGAAAAAAGTCACGTATGTAGAGAGTGTAGATGAGGTTTATGTTGGTGCATCGTGGAGACGCGACAAAATTCGTAAAATTTTGGATACTAGATAATTCAGTCCCACTTCTGAAATTAGTCAGCATAAATTCTATTCAACGCATATAATAAGCGGCGTTGTTTCAATTTCTTACCTTTAATATGTAATATGTTAGAGCTACTTCCACTTTTGATATTTTAAAATTTAACCACATGTACTTGGCAAATTTTACAAAAAAATATCCAATTGGAACGTATAGATTGTGGTGATTTTGTTTGAGTCGTGCTAACTTGCCATCTTTGGTTCTATTTAATGCATATACACATGAAAACTTAATCCCACTTCTGATATTTTTAGATCTTAACTAGACGTAACTGTAGTAAAAATTGGAAAATATATTTAGAGCATGTTGATGGGATTAATATCGTTTCTAGCCTTTTAATGCTTTATTTTTTAAGCACGATCCAATTTTTCAAATTTTTATAAATATTTAAACTCTATCCCACTTCTGAGATTGTTCGATTTAGACCAGATGTAACTATGGTATATAGTATGGTTTATATGTTATTTCAATGTGATCATCAAGTGTAACATAGAAAAAGTTGGCTATTCGCGACCCCCTGTACTTTTTTAAGATACCCGACAATACATAGAGCGGAAATCGTTTTCTTGGAAGCGTAAACAAATACGTCAAGCTGCATAAATTAATTCCATTTCCGACATTTAACATAAATTTATTTGACGCATATAATTAATCCCACTTCTGATTTAATCTATCACCAGATATATTTGAAACATCCACTTGTAAGTTTATGCGTTTTATTCATTGGAATTCAATGTAAGTACCTATCCACTGATGCTCTCAGGGTCGAACAAAATGTACGTATCGAATTGTAGAAAAAGGATTGAGTTTAAAGCAGGAAGCTAGTATTTATTTTATGTTTCTAGTCACGTTAGAGTGGAACATTTTTGAAACACCATCAAATTTGTGAAATAAGTGACTGCAGCCACATCGATTTGTCCCACTTCTGATATTAATCATCATATGTTTAATTCGACGCATTTAGTGGGCGACACTGTGTTGTGCGTTTAACATATCAAGACTCTTCTCGCCTGATATTTGCAGATCTGCACCTCATGTATCTATGGCAGATGTTGGCGGAAGCCGTATAAATGACGTTTATGTTGTGTTTTTGGTCGTATTAGTGCTTCATGTTCGCAACATGAACAAATTTGTAAAGCTTCGTCAACTGCATAAATTAGTCCCACTTCTGATATTAGCTATTTAGGTCTCGATGCTCTAATTTTTTGCGTTTAGTACATCACAACTCAATCCCACTTCTGGTAACTCAAACATTTAGGTGTGAGCTTCTTCACTATTTACAATGTTTATCAGAACTAGATCTCAAAACACCAGAAGTGGGATGAGTTGTGATATACTAAACGCAAAAAATTCTATGTAGCGCTGATCTTGTCGAGATCAATTTTGAAATTTTGACACCTTTACAAATAAGTTTTCGTCAGACTTCAATCCCACTTGTGATAATTTTCAGATTTGGACCAACGTGAGCGACTCCGACCGCCGCGACATTTACGAGGACGTCGTCTTCGCTTTGGCGAAACGCGAAAAAGAGGATTCGAAAATTCTGAAGAAACGCAACATGAAGAAATTGGCCGAAGTGCTCGACAGCATGACGAAAATTAATTTCGACACGACTTGGAGCGAAGCTCAAGTTTTGTTGCTCAACAATAGCGCTTTCAAGAACGACGTCAATCTTTTGGCTATGGACAAGGAAGACGCCCTAATTGTTTTCGAAGAACACATACGGGTACTGGAGAAGGAACAAGTGGAGGAGAAGGAGCGGGAAAAGAAACGATTGAAGCGACAGAACAGGAAGAATCGCGACCAGTTTTTGGCGTTGCTGGACCATCTTCATGAAGAGGGCAAATTGACGTCGATGTCGTTGTGGGTCGAGCTGTATCCCGTCATATCGGCGGATATCCGGTTCTCCGCCATGCTAGGTAAATTTGACATTCTTTCCAAAATTAATAATAGGCATAGACCTGTTAAAATGTCAAAGTTTTAAAAATATGAAATAATGTACATTATTGTTGCGACAGACTGTACATTCTCTAAAATTACGTCATTTGTAGATATTTTTGAAAATTTTACAATTTAACTATTTATTTTACTATCTTCTAGTAATGATGTAATTTTGAAGAATGTACAGTTTGCCTCAACAATAATGGCTATATGGCAAACTTTATATTTCTGATTATGCGAGGAACTGTACTATCTTCAAAGCTACGTTGTAAGTAGATAAGGAAGATAGCTACATAGGGCAAATATCAAATCTTCAAAGATACGAAATGTTCACGAAATATATGAAAACTTAATAGTGGCCATTACTGTTGCGAGATACTGTACATTCTCCAAAATCAATAATAAATTAATAATAGTCATAGACTTGTTAAAATGTCAAAGTTTTAAAAATATGAAATAATGTCCGTGGTGTACATTATTGTTGCGACAGACTGTACATTCTCTGAAATTACGTCATTAGTAGATATTTTGGAAAATTTTACATTTTAACTAAAAACTTTATTATTATCTAGTAATGATGTAATTTTGAAGAATGTACAGTCTGCCTCAATAAAAATGGCCATACTGCAAGTTATATATTTATGATAATGCGAAAAACTGTACTTTCTTTAAGGCTACGTTGTAAGTAGATAAGGAAGATAGCTACATAGGTCAAATATCAAATCTTCAAAGATACGAAATGTTCACGAAATATATGAACAGTTTATAGTGGCCATTAATATTGCGACATACTGTACATTCTCCAAAATCAATAATAAATTAATAATAAGCACGGACTTGCTAAAATGTCAAAGTTTTAAAAGTATAAAATAATGTTCGTGGTACATTATTGTTGCGACAAGTTGTACATTTTTTTTTTGATTTGTTTCAGGTCAGCACGGTTCCACACCTTTGGATCTCTTCAAGTTTTACGTGGAAGATTTGAAAGCTCGATTCCACGACGAGAAAAAGATTATCAAGGAGATCCTCAAAGATAAAAACTTTGAAGTTCGCGTTGATACCAGTTTCGATCAGTTTGCCACCGTCATCTGCGAAGACAAAAAAAGCGCCACCTTGGATGCCGGCAACGTAAAACTCACGTACAACTCGTTGCTGGAAAAGGTACGCACAATTTTTTCTTTCTAATAAAAACAACGAAAAAAATTGTTGTGATTTTTGATTGTTGTCTTTTTTGTTGAAGGCCGAAACTAAGGAGAAGGAACGTTTGAAAGAGGAATCGAAACGGATGAAAAAACTCGAAGTTAATTTCAAAAATTTACTTAGAGAACTCAACGTCGATTACGAGTTGAATTGGGACGAAGTCAAGGTGAAACTGGAAAACGAAGACGAATTTCAAGCCTTCACGTCGGACAGCGATCGCATTAGGATTTATAAGGTGCGAGAAAATTTTAACCACTAACGTAAGAAAAGTATGCGTAACGAAATGTGAAACGTTTCTCGCTTCCCTACGTTCCTCTACGTTTTAGTCGCTTAAACCTTTTCCAGTTTACAGGAAAATTTTGGACATCTTGCGCTTTATAGCTTAATGCCTCATCTAAAAAGATGCGTAACGAAAAGTGAAACGCTCCATACTTTTTTTGTCGAGTGCGACGACATTTCTAATAGTTCCCGTGTTGTTCGGACTTTTCACTTTTACGTCGGAAATTCGTTACATTATTTTGTATTTTGGGGAAATTTTCAGGATTTCCAACACGAAATGGAGGAATCGTGCAGTCACCACCATTCCAGATCGAAAAAATCGAAAAAGAAGAAGAGTAAAAAGTACAAATCGTCCAGTAGCGATTCGGACAGTGAGAAAGTGAAGAGATCGAAACATCGGTCGAGAAGTAATTCGGCAAATTCCGACGATAGCGAAGAGGAGTATCGGAAGAAGAAGTCAAAGAAGAAGCACAAGCGAAAGAGCCCATCTGTGAGTTATTATTGACGTTTGTATTTTAGTTTTTTTTTGAGCGTTTCTTTTTGTTTTTCTTTGGTTTTTTTTTTTTTTCGTGTAAGTTTGTAAGTTTTCCACTTTAGCTCGCCTCGAATTTCGGGAAGAAATGACGCGGTAACTTTTTTCTTCGAATTTTTGCGTTTGAAATTTACTCACCCGGACAGCAAGATCTTGCGTTCCGCGGACACTGAATCTTGGATCCACGACGGTTAACTGCAAGTTTTGAAAATAATTTGACAGAAATCGACGATTTTGACAACGACTTGTTGTCAGTTTCTGGCACAAACGCCGGGATAAATTAAAAAAAAAATTGTAATGAAAGGCTTGTTTTGGAGGGGGTGGGCGGCGCCATTTTGTGTCCAGCGGGCGAGCTAATGTGGGGAGTTCTGCTTGTCGCTGTCGCGTTTGAACGACTGGTAGCCCTGTTTTTTACTTTTAGTAATAACCGAATGTAAATTTACTGTTTAGTTATTTTTACGAATTAATTAAAATTAGTTGGGGTGTCGTTTCGGGCGTCGCCGGATCGACACCCTTTATCTCACCCTCTCTTTCTCTCTAGTTGAATTATTAATCGAAACCGGCATGATGTAAATAATCATTGAATAAAACGGACTGAACCACAGGTATTCATCATTGGTCTTTTCTCATTTTCGTGCAGAGAACGCCTCCCGAGGACAAACACGTTAATCGTAGACCGTCAGAATCCGATGCGATTGGCAAGAGTGGCGAAATGAGTGAGTCTGAGTTAGAGAAACAGAGGGCACTGTTGTTAGCCCAGTTGAAAGAGCCCGAGAGCGATTAGGTTAGGTGATGAAAAAGGTAACTACAGTTTGTCATTGTTTATCAATAAAAAAAAAGAAACACGAGTTTACGACAATTTTCTTGCGATCCTCCAACTAATCTAGAGGGATAGGCTGGCCCTGTCTGTAACAACCCACTCCCTCCATAATTCCACGAAAATTATCACTAGAGTAGATCCAACTAGGTCCTGCGTAATAACGTTTGCGCATCCCCATCCTGTGTTGTGTAATATTAAGGGTCGCTGTGCTTGTGATAGTAACTTTTGATAGGTCCAACTTACACCAATAACACAGTGTGTAGGTAAGTATTCTTTCTTTTTTTTTAAAGTTTTTTAAAATTTAAAAATTAGTTCTGGAAAAAACGTTTTGGGATTTATGTACTGTAAGACCATCAAAAGACAATTCTTAAATTTGGATATATTTACATTTTTTTTAGGTGGGTATCGACTTTGCGAGGCTGCCTCAAGGGTGCACGGCAAATTTACTACGTAATGAGTAATTAGTTGTGGTTGCAAGACAAATCTTTAAAAATATGAAAAGTTTCCACTGGTGTTTTGTAAACTAGGTATGTTCTTGGGAACATGCGCAGTGCAGTACACCTCGCGCGTACGGTATAGGAGTATGGGAGATGGTAGTCAGAACATGGAGTTGTCTCTCTCTCCCATTTTCTTCTGTGCTTTGAATAGTTTGTATTATTTTTTTGACATTCCTTGTTATGTTATTGTACCTAATATCTATCTGTCTTTTCTTAATCTATCACTTTTCCAGCCTCTATCTCTATTCCCCATTGTGTCTCGTTTTATTTCAGTTTTCCTCTTTCTTTTCCAGTCTTTGTATCTCATTCTCAGTCTCTACAACTCATTCGCAACATATATTTCCCTTCAAAATTAATGTCGAAATTGAGGGGTGATGCCTGGTGTTTGGACATCTTCTGTATGTATTTTCTAATTCTTATGATTTTAAAAATTAAACCTTTTATTAGGTTTAATATACTCCGTAATGTAAAATGAAAAGACAAAATAGTAAAGAAACTATATAAATAAATAACCAAACAACAATTTTTTGCGATTATTATTTTTTAAAACATTAAAGTTCAAAGTGTAGTGATTGCTGAGCGTGACGTCACACCGACACGGAGCGCACTAGAATCCAGTCCAAGTTACAATACTTAAATGCATAATTGACAGCTTAAAAAGGACCAGCTTGACCCATCTACAGGGTATTTCAACGAAAACCGGCGGTGCCCAATTGTGTATTTCCAATGGAGTTAAAAATTTGAAATTTGGCAGAAATAAACATTAATAAATGAGCTACAATGTGGCGTCGTTGTTTGGTCTATAATTAATTCTATGCACCGTCGGGGCGCCATAAAGTACTTTTTCAGAAATTTTCAATCAATTTTTTTAATTATTATTATTTTCGTAATACCGCCAGGCAAACGTTCCTGTTGTTAAAAATTTTAAATTTGTAGTTGAAGTATCGCTAATTGTGTTTTTAAGAAATTCCCGGGATTTTGACGAATTTATGACACGACTGCTTTATTGAAGCAGTCAAATTTCATGACAATGACGCTTAAACGGCTCGGTTATTTATTACTTAATAGCGGTACCTGCTCAAAGATCTTTGCAGTACAGGGATCATCATAAAATCTAATGTGGTTAACCGCAAATGGACTAGGTAAACGGCCATAAAGCTGTCAGTCAAAATTTTCTTCAGTGCTGAAATTTAAAAATCCATGTAATTCAATAACGGTTTGATATAAAAATATTTCAATTACTCGTTATCAATCTTGGAGGTCGTGATCATGAGCTTGAAGAAAATCAAAGAGATGAAGTGAATATTTCGATATGAAATCGCGATCGAAAGTGAACTCACACCATTTAAAAAAGGAAAAATTATAATGTCATCTTGTAGTGCATTAATTAAAGTTTATTTCTGCCAAATTTCAAATTTTTAACTCTATTGGAAATACGCAATTTGGTACTGGCGGTTCTACCTGTATAGCGATGGATATCTATTTCTGAACTATCGAAAAAGATTAAAATCTTTTATTTATTAGATGTGGGCAATAAACATTTGTTCCGCTTTGAGTTTACACCTACCATCGACCACGCGACCATCAATCAACTGGAAATCTGCCTCTATCCGCCGTAATGGTCCTCTTTTATCAAATGGAGTTGATTTACACTTGGAAGAAATAACGTGCCTTATTTATTGATAGACACTGTACCTGTCTTTCAAACCGTTACTTGACGCCCTATTTGCTATTATCCTTATTTTTTATTAAATCTTTTTTTTCTTAACTTAGATTATTGCCTTCAATCAGGGGTTAGCTAACGGTGCGAAACTAAGCTTCTTCTTTATTCTGCATTTTGAAATGTTACTTTGCATGAAGTGCCGCTGTTTATCCAAAATCTAAATTTCTAAAAATTTATCTATAACGCACATACATATTAGGTTTTTATTTGTAATAAAACTGTTTTTAAAATTAAGTTGATAATAATTTGTAATCAATGTTTTTCTGGTGTTTATCTTTTATTTTAATTTTTTTTGTTTTCTTCATTTTTTCTGTTTATTTTTTCCTAGCCTTTATAGGTATCTCTTTTTCAGTCTTTGTAACTAATTTTGAGTATTTCTGTAAATTTCGGAGCTCTAGCGTGAAAACTCAACATCTGTATAATTTATTCATCCATCTGCTTCGTTTTATCTTCTTTATCTTTTAAATTATCTCGATTTTTGGAAATTTTAGTTTCTGGGAATTATCCTGTAGTTTCGAATCCGCAAAATCCGAAAATCTCGTTGAAATTTTACATCTAATTAAAGGACAGCCTGTATATTGTTATTTATTTTGTTTCTTGTCTCTTTCTAAAAATTTCTTTGTTTTGATTGATCGAAAATAAAATGATTTACGAGGTTGCTTGGTCTGAAATGTAAAGTGTCGACACCAATAATTGTGGAATTTACTGAAAATTCATACATTCCAACGAAATTTATGGTAGTTACGTAAACTATGATAATACACAATAAACAAGTTATGTTACAATAAGGACCTTCATTTCTAATAACATGTAAAAACTAGGTAAAAAACTGATAAAAACGATAATTAAAATGGCACTTACAATACAATAACACTAAACTAAATACGTATTTTTATTGCTAAAAACATACTAATATCGGATAAAAACTTGAACGTGGATAAGTATTATGGAAGTAGCTACTCAATACTGGATTCGACTAATATTTACAATAAGTATAAGTACAATAAATATTTGGTTGATCAAGGCCCGATCCGCACCTGGGCCGGACCCAGGGCGAACTCAGTCTCCGGTTACAACTGTTTTGGGTGATGTAAAAGTATTATTAGTTTATAATTATGCAATCCCACCTAAACCGGTTACATTTAAACAATATGATACAATTGAGCAAACTTATGATTTATCATCGATATCGGCCAGCTCCAAGCAGAGCTGGCCAGTCCACGGGCCCAAGTTCCCCAAGTTCAAAACTTACAGGGTGTACCAAAAACGTTTTCTTCCCTTTAATCGAACCCTAGTGGTTGGGAAACTTGGGCCCGTCAGTGGGAAAATTGGTCACTAATCTCCATTGGCAATTTCGGTCGTCGACGCGGTCCTCCAGGTGCGCTGTCCTGGATTTGATGGATGTGTGTGTGTATATCAGTGCTGGCCGTGCCGTCGGTTTCCGTTATCTAAATAGAGAGTCTCACGCCTGAAACAATCGTTAAATACAGTTAGTCAGCCGTGCCTGTTTAAATAACCCACAAGGTAATCGGTTTCAATGTCAAATTGGTCGACCGTTCTTTAGCATACTTAACGGTGAGCCGGGCCGAAACTCGGTAATTGCATCTCTTCCATCGAAAAAAATTTATTGCAAACTCTCTTTACGCATACAATGCGGCGACGGCACGATTTTAACGCTACAACGACCATTCGACATATGTAGCGTGAATCCGGAATTTCCTCCGGAGCCGCAACACCAGAACGGGGTCCAGTGGGGCAGTTAACATAATAAAAAAATCGTTTTTCCCATGTAGAGATTGGGTAAGTTACGAACCGCTATTGTCGACAAAGAATCGGAACCAAAGAGCAAAGCGATGTACAGTGGGGTGCAGTGAAAAGTTTACGGAAGAAATTACCTTATCTGCGATGGCCTCTGCCGTTGATTTGGGGAGCGGCAACGATGACTGGTCCAGGCGGGCCACCTCTGGTTTCGTACATGTTCCTGGGCACTTCGGACCTTTCTAGCTCGTCACCGGACAGGTCGAGGTCCTGGACCATCTGCATGATCTCCCTTTCTTTCTTAATATCTTCCCGGTCTTCGACCTGGAAGTAAAGAACGCCTCAATTCCAGTCGCGGTTTAGGGATTGCGCAACTGGTCGTGCCGACCGCTAATTAATCACTTTCTTGAACGTGATCTGGCGGCTAATCGAGTGAAATTGACTGCGAAAAAGCTCGGAATTCAATTGCGACTCCAAAGTGAGATATGGAACGCTTAAGGAGCTCGAGAAATCTTCCCGGAAGCTAGAAAAGTTTCTGACGCGCCGCAACTGCTTCAAATTTAATAGCAACTTTTAACAGTCAGCCAACTTTAATTTATAACCAAACAAAATCCCCAACAACTACTAACCGAAAAGAAAAAAAAAACTTACGTCGCCCCCGTTGGGGATGGGGGTGGCGAATTTAAGGTTGGCCAAGGACCCGTAACTCCTGCTGCGGTGTTCCTGTCGGATCGAGTAGCTGAACGCCCTTTCGTTGAGGTGTCCCTTCTTCCTGTAGATGCCCGTGTTGAAGGGACTTTCGTCGCCTCCTCCCGGTGGCGGTGGTTGAGGTGCTGCCATCAAGTTGGGATCGTCCAGTCCGTTCATGCTTTGTGCCAACTTCTTGTTCATCTTTCCCCCCTTTTCTCGTCTCTTCTGTTTACCTTGCGACTCCATGGTGGCGTAATGTTGCATCAAATAGGCTTCGTGTGGAAAGTTGACAGGTTGATAACTGGCAACTGGGGATAACGCCCTGTTGCTCGGCATGTAAATTGGTTCTTCCATCACGTGTTTCGATTTCTTTTTTTTCATGGTGGTGGTCGATGGGATGATGACGGGAGCCATCGGGACTAGGGGTGGTGGTATAGGTCTGGCCGGTATCAACATTTTCCCTCGTGGTCGATGCGAGAAAGTGTTGCCGTGATGTTTGAAGAATTTCGGATTGGGAAGAGTTTGAGGATGCGCCATTATATAAACGGGTTGTGGAGGGATTTGACGGGGTTTCATCATGGTGCCCGAAACGCTGCTAGCTTTGCCGTTCGTCAACGGATGATAGAGGTCTTCGCGTGAGGCGCTCAGAGATTTTTTCGATTTCTTTTTCTTCTCTTTGATCGGTGGAGGGGGAACTGTTACAGGTTGACTAATTTGACGGGGACGTGAAGGGCGACTGATGGTCGATGAAGAGTAAACGTCATAAATACCGTCCAAGTTATCTTGAGAACCCGCCCAAACTTTATGGTTTTCATCTCCGTTATAGACGCTGACGTCATCTTTACCATTACCGATAGAATTGATCGTCATGGTCGATCCAGAAGTTGATCTCGTCATCTTCCATTCTTCCACCTGGAAACAGTCTTGATTGAGTAAAGAAGAGTCTCTCTAGGAAGTTTCTACCTTATCCTTGTTGGATATCCTTTCGGAAGCCAGGGTCCCATAGATGCTACCGGCAGTATCCACTTGTTTGGCGTAGGAGGAATCGGCGTAGGCGTGAAAACAGCAACGGACTAGAGCGTTGGCTGCCACTTCTCGTTTGCAGATAAACGCGTGACATTCGAGGACTTTGATGCCGGTGGTGCGACGCAAAATGGCGGCGAACAAGGGAGGATGGGTGGGATTCGGGGTCCGGGCAAAAGGCGAGTCGAGAGGCAGGAAACGGGGACTGGGGCTGTGAAGGGTATTCTTTTCCGGGACTAGAACGTACCTGGGGACAACAACGACGCTGTAGTTTGGACAAGTACAGCTAATTAAGTAGGAGATGACGCTACAGCTAATTCCATTACGCTAGACCTCCAGGTCATAATTTTCTAAATAGAATGCAAGAGTTAGCACCAGCAATGTAACTAGAGGTTAGACCTTTAAATCGAAAATTACAAGTTGTAGCTAAAGTCTATTCCATAAGGCTAGACCTCCAAATCATACATTTCCAAATTGAAAGCAAAGGATAGCACCGCCAATGTAGATAGAGTCTATTCTATGTGGTTAGACCTCTTCCGTTATTTACTTGTTTCGTCAAAACATTAACTGGATAATGAATTTTTAGATGAAATACTTTCGACAAAGAGGGTAGATGGCAAAGCTATTAGAAGACATTTACACATCTGGACCACCTTAATCTTTGAAGGGGATTAGAAGATTGGCCGTCAATTATGTTTTACGAAATAAACTTTATGCTATGCAATTTTTTATGGTTGTGTCCGTTGCAGTGGGGGTTTAGTTATGTGATTATCTAGCCCTGTGGCCTCGACTATATTTATTATTTAGTGTTGGGACGATGTAAATTGTGCATTTATTTAGTTATTTGGTCCTCTAGACCGGTGGAAGTGACTATCTACTCTCTGAGGAAGGACTAGTTGTGGGTTTAGTTACTTGTTGATCTAGAATCTATCCGGATGGAATCGACTGTATATATATATTTATATTTTAGTGTTAAGATGGTGTGAATTGAGCGTTCTAGATCTAGATGGTCTAGATCGATGGAATAGACTATACGTATTCTTTAGATTTGGAGCTAGTTGGGCGCTTAATTATTTGAAGATCTAACACGATGGAGTCAACCTTATGGACGTTTTAAGTTTGAGGCGTGGCTACTTGGGCATTAAGTTATTCGATGGACTCGGCCTGTGACATCGACTATATTTATTCTTTAGCGTTGAGATGATCCCAGTTGTGTATTTAGTTATTTGATGATCTACCCAGATGGAACAGACTCTATCTACACTTTGAAACGATTCTAGTTGTGCGCTTAAGCCTCGTTTACATTCACTTAATGCATGTAACTTATCCTAAGAAATTATAGTAACTTTGTCATTTTGACACGCTACGAGTTCAAAAGTAACGAAGAGGGAAATAGCATGACAGAAAGCTATGCCGTTTTACTTCTTATCTGATTGGTGCACATATTCCATCACTAATTTTCTTTACGTTAAGTTACGTGCGTTAAGTGGATGTAAACGAGGCTTTAGTTACTTGATGGTCTAAGCCTGTAGCATCCACTGTATTTACTATTTAACGTCGGGACGATGTTAATTTTATTAAATGTTTAGATTTCAATGATCTAGGCCCGTGGACGAATTAACTGTATGTTCTCCAATCTGGGGGTGGGACTGGTTAGGCGTTTAGCTGTTTCATGGTCTAGCCCCGTAATAACAACTGTATCTACATATTCCTTAGTGTTGGGAAGATACTATGTAGTTGTGCAATTAGCTATATGATGATCTAGGTCAGAGGAATGGATAATACAGGGTGGGGCAATAATGCGTCCGACTTCGCTAGCTCGAGTTCTATGATAGGTAGAAATTTGATTTAAAAATACAAACAAACTAGAGAAAGAAGTCTATAACCGGAAATTATTTTTGAACATACAGGGTAAGCCAAGACAATTATACAGGGGCAAGTGGAATGCGGTGTGCAAAAGAAGATTTTTCGGAGCCTTTTCCTAGACTCTTTTCAATCCAATACTATTGCTGACTATTTTCAAACCACTTGGATGTAGCGATTTTTTTTGTTTAAATAATGGCATCTGCAGATGCATGTTAAAAAAATCACTACAGTCACAATTATGAGGTCTAAGAAAAAATTATGTAAAGACTAGTTAGTAAACATTTGTAGAATGTCTTCGAATCGTTTTAACTTTTGAAAAATTATACAGGGTGGCTAGATTAAATTTTTCAATTTAGAACTTTTTGAATTTAATTTTTTTAAATGGAACACCCTGTATATCTTTTAACAATATTATGTAGAAACTAAAAATGAACATTTTTTGTATGCACACCCCTATGGCTATTTGTAACTATTTTTGATTTATCGCCCAATAATTACAAAATTCAAGAATAATCTTAAAAAATTAGATTGTTTTTCAAATTACTCGACAGATAAAATTGTAATAAGTGCTCCAGATGTTTTGTTTATAAAAACAGCATAAGTTTTTATAGTAAGTTCACTTTATGTTTGTATCTTGATCATCCTTTGCATTTTATATTATCCTACAAGAAATACACATTTATCGCAGCTACCTGTCGTCAGTTGTCATTTTTGTGCCAATTTTGAAACATTTGAAGTTTTTTGTCGAGTTATTTGGAAAACGATCTAATTTTTGAGGATTATTCTTAAATTTTGTAATTATCTGGCGATATTTCGAAAATGGTTACTAATAGCCATAGGGGTGTGCAAACAAAAAATGTTTGTTTTTAGTTTATACATCATATTGTTTAAAAATATACAGGCTGTTCCATTTAAAAAAATAGAAAAAATTAAATTGAAAAAGTTCTAAATTAAAAAATTAAATTTAGCCACCCTGTATAATTTCTCAAAAATTAGAATAGATCAAAGACATTCCACAGATATTTCCTAACTAGTCTTTTCACATTTTTTTCTTAGAACTCATAATTGTGACTGTAGTGATTTTTTTAACATGCATCTGCAGATGCCATTGTGGTTTGTCCAAGTGGTTTGGAAATAGTCAAGAATAATATTGGATTGAAAAGAGTCTAAGAAAAGGCTTTGAAAAATCTTCTTTTACACACCACATTCCATTTAAAAAAATGTCACTTGACCCCGTATAATTGTCTTGGCTCACCCTGTATGTTCAAAAATAATTTTCGGTTATAGACTTCTTTCTCTAGTTTATCTGCGTTTTTAAATCAAATATCTACCTATTCATAGAACTCGAGCTATCGAAGTCGGACGCACTATTGCCCCACCCTGTATATGCTCTAAGTTTAAGGTGGGGCTAGTTGAACGTTTAGTTATTTTATAGCCTAGCCCTATGGGATCGACTGTATTTATTGTTCAATGTTAAAACTATGCGAATTGCATAATTAGTTTTTAATGGTCTTACCCTGTGACATCAACGGTACTTACTCTTTAATATTGGGCCAATGTTAGTTGCGCGTTTAGCTATTTGAAACTATAGTACGATGGAATCACCTATAATGCGTGCGTTTTAGGTTTGAGCAGGGGCAGGGCGCTTTGTTATTATTTGACGGTCTAGCCCGTTGTCATCGACTGTATCTGTTCTTTAGTATTGGGGCGGGGTCAGGTGCGCGTTTAGTTATTTCCGGAACGAGGACGCATAAGGGGGCGAAACCGCCGGAATGCGGTCCTCAAACGTTTGAGGTGATCTCGGCGTCGTCGCGACGTCACGGCCGCGCCGATCCGGTTGATGGCGTCGAACCTGAATTCCGTTAGCGGATCGCGGAACGTAAGGCCGGCCTTTAGGCATCGCAAGAATGTTGACTTTTTACCTTGAGAATACCGCTATAGATCGAGACGCGGCAAGACGAAAACAAGTGCATTCGTATGATGGTGGCTCTCACCTGACCGCTGCGCAATAATGCAGACTTTCTATCGGGAAAAACCTGGTGATTTTCTTGTGGTTTTCGTCGACGTTTTCCAGGAGGATGCCGTTGGACCAGACGCTCAACCAGCTGTCGATGCCGCGGGCGCCGGTCGCCCCCTGGTCCGGATAGAGTTCCTGCAACGGTTCCTGGATCCCCTGTAAACCGTCCTTGGTTTGTTGGGGTACCGAACTGCCGAGGTAGAGGACTCGGCAGCGACAAATTGGGGTCGATTCAGTCATTGTTGGGAAGCAGGAAACGACCTCTTCGTCACCATAGTAAGGATCTGCAAAAATCTAGAAGCGTCATCACTCAAATTCAGGCGTGCCAATCGTTATTAGGGTACTGACAATTTGGAATTCGGTTCGGTTGGTACAACTTCAAAATATCCCCAAAACCCCAGAAATCAACGAATTAAGGTCGATGGATAATGGAGAGAGCAACATTGTTGGTTGTTGTCGAAAAAATTAATAGTTGACATTTATTTTGTTCTTAACATTTTTGAAATTACGCCCACTCTGTTTGGTCGCGGGGTCGAAACAATAAACTTTCGATTTCACGCCCGCTTGTTGTGGGTCGATTCCGTTTTTTAACGTAATTTTCGACCGGAACCGGTGCATAATCCAACAATTGGAGACTTTGCGCAATTAGAACCCAACGGCGCATTAAAATAATCAACTAAAGCGTGAGGCACGTTGCCAACGATTTTGGACTTTCCTAACATAACAAAAAATTTAAAAAAAAGCAGATATGTTTTTTTAACAGATATCTTTAACAGAAAAGAAAACAAATAATTTCAAAAAAGTGAAAATGATGAATGTAGTTTGCAATTCTCTAATCTAAAAAGGAGCAAGAAGAGAACCAGTCAAGAAACATAAATTTCGAAAATGTTGGAAATTGTTTTTTTTTTATGTAGATACATGAGGGAATGAAGCAGTAAGAGGCAATGCGGAAATAATTTTATGAAGAAGGAATAATCAAGATTAATTTATTAGAAATCTTAAGATAAAATGGTAGTCACGAAACAAAATAAAAGATCTAAAATGAAGAAATTTGGAATAAAAATAGAAAGGTAAAAGAGTTGAGTGAAGAAACTACGACTAAAAATCAAAAAATAAAGCAAAAGAAATACGGTTTCGGTTTGAAATGATCTATTAATGTATATGTTTATGAACAAAAAGCACCGAGCAAGAAAGAAAAGAAATACAAAAAAGGAAGAAGAAAATGAAAAAGGAAAGGAGACAGCTCATAAAAAAGTGACATTAGATTCAGAAATCAAAAGAAATAGGATTGAATAAAACAGCTAAGGAAAAAAACAAGAACAAAGAAGCAAAGAAGGTGAAGAAGGTTCAACAATAAGACAAACAAAGAAAGAAACTTTGAGGTGGAAAAAAAGAAACTATACACTTTTCTAATTTCAAACTAACAACAACTAAGAAAATGAACAAGAAATGAAATAGAGAGAAAAAATGATGAGAGAAGCAAAGAAACAGACTTGAGAGGACTAATGAAGAAGTGATGTTAGATGCAGAAGAGAATAGAAAAGAATATAAAAACACGTTTATAAAGAAAAAATAAGATGAGTCAGAAATATGAAGACACTCAAAGGAAGAAATATGTGATTTGGAGTTAAGAATTTTGGAATAAAAAGAGATAAGCAAAGGGGTTGTGTGAAGAAGTTAGAGGTAAGAACTGATGAAATAAGGAAGTATAAGAAACACTTCAAATTTAAAGAAAATTAATTGATGGGGATATGTACAAAATAAATAAGAGGAAGAAAGGAAGAAAAAATAAGAAAGGTAAGAAAACAGTTCTAATGTAGAAGTAGCATTTATTCAGATTAGGGAATGCGCAAAAATTATTTTTTACGAACGAAATAGAAGATATACAGTTAAGAATATTTTAAATAAGAAAAATAAAAGAAACGGGGATTTAAGAGAATCATTGGAGAAGTAATACCTGCAGAAGGGTCAATAATGTAAAAGTAAATTCATGAAAAAGAAATAAATAATAAGATTAATCAGAAATCTCAAGAAAAAATGGTGCTCGAAGAAAAAAATAATAGATCTGTACTTGCTAGAACTGACATAAAAATAAAAGTAAAAGATGTTGGAGTCAATAGTTGTTGAAGAGACAACGATGTATTTACGTAAAATATGGACAAATAAAAGCAAAAAAAACGACCAATGAAAAAAAAATTCTGGTAGAAATAATAGAAGATCTGTAGCTGAAAAAATTAGAATAAGAATGAAAAAACACCAACTTCTAAAGAGAATTACAAAGAGCGAAAAAGAAACTGTAGAAAAAAGTAGAGGGAGATAAGAATGAGAAAGAAATGAAGAAGTGAGAATATTAGATTGAGAAGATCACAAAAGCCAGAGGATAGCTTTAAGAAGAAGTAAGCAATATTAATTAAAAATATCAAGACATAGTTTTACTCAAGAACCTCACTGAAGGATCTGAAAGGATCTGAGTGAAGAAGCTGTGGAAAAAGACAAAATAGCAAGAAATTTAAGAAGGTGAATGTAACTGATGAAGGAAGACCCGACGGATGTCTCAAGTTGATGTGTCTGCCCTCACTCCTGATCCGTCACGATACGCGATAACTGTCAAAAGTGTGTAAGAAAAAAATATTTAAGAAAAGTTTAAAAGTAAAGCGAACAAATTTAACATATTGACACGTTACCAAAAAAAGATGGAGGAAAAAATTAAATTAAACTTAACGGGATAGGCCATTTTATCAATATTTTTTGTTAGTGAAAGTGAGGATAGTAAAAAATTATGTAATTGATACAATGTGGAAAGTGAAAAAAGGGTAGAGGAAATTAATAAGGAATCTGGGGCCCACAGAACGATTCTAAAATAAGTGTTTTGAGCTTAGAAGAAAAGACTAAAGCAGGAGGAACTGAAATCTGAAGATGAATAAAACCATTTTAAATCAAGTTTATCATCGGTACTGAGACGAAAAGAAGAATCTGGAAGAAACAAAACTGCTCTAAAACGTCGTTGATTCCCGAGCAATTTTTATTTTAAAAAATAAAAGAAAAACAATAAAGTAGATAACGCTGGAGGTCTTAATTTCTCTGAAAAAGCTATTAGAAGAATAAAAAAGAGAAAATGACATAAGCAAAGTCAAAAGCTTAAAGGCTCACTGATCAAGGTAGAAAAAGTTATAAAAATAATTTGAAGAACTCGCAAACTGGTTAAATTAATAATGAGGGTTTTACTGAGGGGAACCGCCGATTAATACACCACAAGATGGCAGTATCGGTTTTTCCAAATTTATTTCCGTGTGAATTTTTACGTTTGATGGCGATTTCGAGAAATATTAATTTCATCTCTTTGATTTTTGATTTTCTTCAAAGTCATGATCACAATCTCCAAAATTGATAACGAATATTTTTATATCGAACCGCTATTGAAATACACGGATTGTTAAACTTCTGTGCTCAAGGCGTTTGTCCTGACAACTTTAGTTTATTGAGTAACTTTGTGTCTACCCACCATTTGTCTTTTGCTTTCACTAGAGCTTTACCTACTATTAAGCTATAAATAACCGAAGCGTCATTGTCTGAGCGCTTGTCATAAATCCTTCAAAATTCCCAGGGACTCTTTAAAATTTATAATTAAAGACACTTCAACTAAAAATTTCAAATTTTTATCAGCACAGACTTTGAAAACGTTTACCATTGTTTCAAAATTAAGGAAACGAGGCAAAGATTATTGCTATTATACAAAATATGTATTTGCAACTCTTTAATTATTGAAAATTAGTACCTAAGACTTGTGAGGATCCAAAGAATTTGCTCGCCGCATTAGTTGCTTCGCTATAAAATTGAAAGAATATGAACGATGAAAGCAAGTAAAGAAAAAAGACGATAAAGAAAGTGAATTAGAAGAAAAGAATTACGAAAAAAAGTTGCAAGGAAGTGAAACACGGAGGAGAAAATTGATGAAAGCATAGAGGTGGTTATTAAAATTAGCAGAGGTCGTAAAATTATGAGATAATGGATGCTTTTAACTTTCAATTGTTGCAAAATTGAAGAAACAGGTTAAAGTGATCGTTGCCAACCAAAACTGGAAACTCGGTCAAGCCTTGCTGTTACGGAAAATCAACACAGTTTATTATGTTTTTAAATCACTTAACTGATCGGAGTTACGGCAAAAGGAAAGATTTAAAAAGAATTGAAATTTGGAGGTTTAAAAAAAATCTAAACTCCTCATCGCATTAGTTGCTGAGCAAACATTTTAAGAAAAAGAAATAAAAATAAAGGTTTTAAAATAAATAAATAGGGAGGAAAAGGTGACAAAAAAATGAATTAGAAATACATAGCTAGAAGGTAAGGTACAGTTTTGAACTGTCAAGTGTCATAAATTTGAAAAAAAATGGGTCTAGGGGCCTTTGATAATTAAAACTTGGCCTCCTGCGATACATTAATGATCCAGTTACGCAACATCGCGAATCAAGGATGAACGCAATTATTTGAGGAACTCAGCGTTTCGACCATGACTGTTATATTAAAGGCAACAATCGAACATCTTTCAACGGAAACAAACATAAGCAAACGGAAATCAGATGAATTCAATTTTAATATACCTATAACTTCCGAAACGTAGGTATTGTTTCATCAATTCATTGTTGTTGGGGTCGACTTTCGATATTTTGTGGGAGAAGAATAATAAACTACCAAAATTCAAAGAACTGTCAAGAGAAATTAAATTCAATAATGAAGACACATTTTGGAACCAAAAGATTTCTTGGAGTGTTGAAAAAAACTTAATTTAATACCAAAAATAGGAAATGTTGAGAAGAATTTATTTAACAAAAAAAAGAAATTTAAAGGTTAATTTCTAAATGGTTGAAGCTGCCCAAAGACTCGATCGAATCGCAGAAGGCGGTCCCGAAATCGAAAGTTTTAAGTTTCGACCCCAACAACACTCGGTGCATTTAAATTGCTAAAATAAATTTTATAAATATTGATGCCGGTTGTTGTTTGGTATGCGCTTCAAGGTTGATTTTTCGAAAAAACTCTCGATTCCGCCATTTTTGCCATCGTCAGGTCGAGATCCGATCCCGATGTATTTTCCCATTGTATTGTAATTGGTTTAACGCCAAGTTCGTTCACTCGCATTGTTGTTGCTACAATTAACAATTAATTACCGAGCGTCTCCAAGAAAAAAAAAATTGTCAGTCTATACCCAAAATAATTAGTCACTAACTCAACAAATCGCCTTGAGGCCTTACGTGTTTAGTTTAATGGGACGAATAAAAAAACAATTACTACTTGTAATAATATTGCAATAGCTATAAATAAAAATTAGCGACAACGCTGGTAAACAATTGGAAACCGATGACGCGTCTATAATTTATTACAAAATACTTGCGATAAACTGTACAATTATTGTTGTTGACACACTTTTTTTGTTGACCGCGTTTTGGGGCTTTTCTTTCGGGTTATCGATAGGCAGGTACTTGGATACTTACAAGATTCGATCGTTGAAATCACCACAATCCACACCTAAATTCCATCGTCACCTTATCACTTTTTGCTTCTGGACGTGCACTTGTTAACTTTTCGAAGCGGAAATGGCACCTGTAACTGTAACCTGTAACTCGCGTTACCACGGGCCCTTTTAGGGGTGGGTTTCGGCCAAATTTCTATCGGTATTTACCGAGAAAATCGGAGATTTCAACGAGCGCGTATCCACGTAGCCGAGCTTCGCAGGTAGGACAGGTAACTTGGAGAATGTTGGACTGTTGGTGGGGACCGCCAAGGCAAGGTGAAGCCGTGGAAGGTGATCGGTTTCGAATTGGAAGAGCGGCGGCAATTTTCAAAAAAAAAAAAAAAAAATTTTTGGCGTAACTACGCCACAATCTGAAACAACAAAAAGTATTTTTTTAATTAAAAATAAATAGATAATTTAGCAAATTTTTGGTTCAACCCTGTTGCGGTTTGAAGTGACGGCAACAAATTGTTTTGACTTTTTGCAAATTAAATGTAGCAAATTTTGGTCTCGTTACAACGTAAATGGACAGCATCTAGCGAGTGTTGGCGAAAACATCGGCATCAGCGCCATCTGTTGCGAGGCGGCAGCTTCATTCACGCAACTAAATTAATCGAGCACCCACCAACCAAACAAACGAAAGTTTTGTCCGCTTGTTACACGCCGACTTGATAACCATCAATAGTAGTGTTTTGTTTGTTTTTATTGAATTGGGGTGGAAATTGTTGTTGGGGTGAATACGGTGGAATTTGTGACTTAAGTATGTTACAACATCGGCTGGATTTGCGAGGTCAATTCACAAATCCTATCCTTTTCTAACAGCGTCGCGGTTCTGCCACTATCCGACCAAAACTGTTACGTTGTTGTCGATACTAACATTATAATTTCCTAATGATGTGAAGAGAGGGAGGAAACGGCCAACAAGTGGGTTCTCTGACTGGATGACGTTTACCTTAAAGAAACGTAGCCTGAGTCATGCGCCAAGAGGTCGAACGGAGGTGAAACTATTCGTTGAATGAACAAGAGAAGCAATTCACATGACAAGAGAGCTATGAAACAGTGGAGAGAAGTATTAAATGAAGAAGAAAAAGAATTAAGGCAAGAAGAGATCTAATTAAGAAAATGAGAAAGAAATAAAATGTAGGAGTAGAGAGAAGTATTAAACGGATAATGGGTGAGGAAAGAGCTATGGAAGAAAATTAAAGTTAGACCGAGAAGAGAGCTGGGAGATGGATAAAAATAGAAAAGTATGTACAGAAGTATTGAAGTAAGATCAGAAATAATTGGAGAAGAAGAGTGTTATGGAAGAAAATGAGAAAAAAAGAAATGGAATGGAAGAGTGGAGGAAAGTATCGACTGGGGGAGAAAAACAATTAGTGCGTGAATAGAGTTGAGTTATAAAAGATTGGAAAAAAGTATTGAATGGAAAAGAGATTCAATTAAGACGAGAATAGACCTAATGATAAAAATTAAAAAGGAGTAAAATAGAAGAGTAGAAAAGTACTGAAAGAAGAAGAAGCGTTAAGAGAGGACGAGAAAAGTGGTGTGGAAAGTGGAGAGAAGTAATAAATGGAACTGGAGTAGAGAAGAGGAGGCAAGAAGAGAATTATAGAAGAAAAATGCGGATGAATAAAAAGAGAAGAGTGCAGAAACCTTAAATAAAGATGAGAAGCAATTAGAGGAAAAAATGCTATGAAAGAAAATAAAAAAAAATAAAAATGGAAGAGTGAAGAGAATTATTGACACGAGATCAGAAATAATTAGAGCAAGAAGAGAGCTATGGAAGAAAATGGAAAAGAGCAAAGAAGGTTTGAATGGGGAGGGAAGAAGAACAATTAAGCAAAAAGAGGAGCTATGGAAAAAATGGGAGAAAAGTGAAAGTAAAGAAAAAGATTGAAAGAAAAAAGGCGTTAAGAGAGGGTAAGAATAGAGATGTAAAAAGTGGAGAAAAGTTACAAATGGAAATGGAAAAGAGAACAATTAGAGGAGAAGAATGCTATGGCATGGAAAAAATGAGAGAGAAACGAAATTAAAGATTGGAGAAAATTATTGAATGGAAAAGAGAATTTTTCGGGTAAACGTGAGCAGGGAGCTATGGTACGAGAGAAGTATTGACTGGAGATCAAAAACAATTATGGCGCAAAGAGAGCTGTGGAAGAAAATGGGAAAAAAGTTAAATGAAAGAGTAAAAAGAAGTAAAGAAGGATTAAAAAAAGAAGAAGTGTTAATAGAGGGTAAGAAGAGAAGTGTTGCAGAAGTGAAGAAAAGTTATAAATGGAAATGGAAAAGAGAAACAATTAGGGGAGAAGAATGCTATGTTATGGAAGAAAATGAGAGAAGAGAGAAATGGAAGAGTGGAGAAAATGATTGAAAGAAGAGAAATAATTAGAGTTTAAAAAAGCTATGAAAAAGAATGGAGCAAAAGTGAAATACAAAAATTGAGTAAAGCATTGAACAAAGAAGAGAAACAATTAGCGCAAGAAGAGAGCTATAAAAAAGTGGAGAGAAGTATTGAATAGAAATGGGGAAGAGAAACAATGAAGACAAGAAGAGAGCAAAAGTTATGGAAAAAAGTAGAAAAGTAGGAAATGGATGGACGTGTTAAGAGAGACGGTCAGATGCATAGAGAATCGATATGTAATGACTACGTCTTCACAAAGTCTCCTACAAACCAGGGATAGAATTCCATTCAAATTATTTAATTTTTAGCAAAATCTTCTTGGTCGTATAAAAACTTATTCTGTTGTTCGCTTTACTAATAGTTATATCATTGTTTTTTGCAAATTGTATTTTTAAAAAGTGGGTAAATCAATTCGAAAATGCTTATAACTAACCGAGTAACTAATTCTGGTCCGAACAAAAAAAAAGACAATTAGATGGGGAGTTATAGGGCGAAATAAAATTTTTTGAAATAACAGTATACATGTATAAAGTGGGTAAAAAAGAAATGAGAAATTGGAAGAACAGATTGCTGAAGAAGACAATTGCAAGCTTTAAAGTTAGAGAACAAACATTAACGAGATAAGAGAGATAGAGTAAAGAACTTGTGAAGAAAAATTGTAAATGATTCAAAGAGAGAACAGAAATAAAGAAGGGACGGGAGAAAGCAAGAGACTGAAAGAAGAGAGCTAAGGATTAGGAAACAATGAATTAACTTATGTGTCGTATTTTATATTTTTAGAATCTTCTGTTCTAAGTAAAACATTCTGTGAGGTTCTTCTTGTTAGATTCCTATTTTATCTACTTTAATAACGCAAGGTTGCTTGCATAACTACGAACATTGTTGCCATTGCCTCTCCTCTACTACCATAATCAAAACAAACTAAAATAATTTACTTAGGAGCTGTTAAGTTGGTAGAAGTTCATTGAATTTTTACTAAAACCTTGGCTGATACTAACAGTACCACTGTTACCTATTATCGTTATACTATATTACTATGTTATATCTTTGCTATAGTTTGTATCACAATAGTTACTGCTGGTGCTGAAGATGTCACGAAGTTGGCTGAACTACTAGTGTTGTAGCAATTATCTTTATTACTTCTTATGGTTGATTGAGATATTTACTAAATATCTCAATCAACGCTTCTTATTGTTACTATTGATGCAACTGATCCTTTTACAATAATAGAAAGTGTTTTATTGTCAAATTTCTAGCAATTAGCGAAATTAAAAAAAAGGTTTATTTAATAATATCTTATGAATCTAGAACCATTGTATTTGCTAGAACTTACCTGAAACACCTAATTTTAAAATATCGTGTAGGCAACTAAATATACACCCATTGACTGTTTAGAAATGAAAGGATGAATATGTCACGGTAACTTTTATTCAATAGACACTGGCAATTAGTGAATGAATAACATAATCAACCTAAAGATTCCATACAAAAATAGTGCAATTAGTGAATAATGCAGAATTCCCAAAAGGACAAGTTTAACCTTAGCTCTTGGAATAGTGTCCAATGGATCTTTCAGTAGCGTAGCGCGACAACCAGCAAAACCTCTTTCAAGATACGCGCTCCAATCAAACGACGTCATATCGAACTTGAAAAGTTTCTTATCTTCTTCATTTAATTTTTGCCACAACTTATCCACATTGTCGCTTTCGAAAGCCCAATCTTTCAACATTATCAGTTCCGTGATCTTACTATTTTCCAACTTTTCATATATCTTTACGAATCTAGAACAAAAAGTTGTCATTATTATTATTAAATAATCATCCAGTAAGTGCAACTAGAGAAGAGAAGCGCCACAACTATTTCTAAAAAGAGAAGCATTTTTCATTTTTGTGAAAAATGCTTCTAATGCTACCTTTTCTCATATCACTGCCATTAAAGGGACTACTTGCACTCGCACGTCTCCCTATGTCCAGAAATGATTAATAGTTATCAATTTTTGAGGGGCGGCTTTAATTTTTGTGTTCAATTTTACCACGGTACTCACATTGGAGGTTGTCCAAAACATTTTAAGATAAAGTCGAAGATGTGACTTGGGATCGTTTGAAACAGAAATGAAGCGATATTGTATACCAACTTATTAGAGGTAATAATACAGCATCTGTACCATACAGAAGCACTCAGGGCATAATTCCAATAATGTGGAGACAAGGTTCCTATGAAGTATGCTGTGAACAAAAAACCATATACTTAACGAGAACCATTTTTGTAGTTATTTGAAATGGTCATTAACGGCCAAATTTCGTCGATGCAACCGAATTAAAAAAAATTGCCTAAGAAAAATTGAGGTTTTATTGTGAATTCCACAAAACGCTTTATTATCGCAAATTATGCAAAACGTTGTTATTGTTTAGCTCACCCCACGTGATCAAGTTCCTGCTAGAGCCGACGTAATTGTAAATTGCAATGTCACCGCTGTCATTTCCGCTATTCGGCTGCAAGTCATTTTCTAATTTTGAAAATCTAAAAAAAACAATGTAGGAATAATCGTAAACAAAAAATTTTTTTGGTAATAAGCAACGAGACACTGAACTAAATTTGTAACTTTACCTTTTTTTATGTTGGCGGGTGTACACGTCGAAAACTGCTGCGATTAGACAATTAGCCACATAATCGCAAGGTACCAAGTAACAGATATTGTTAATCTCCAACCATATCGACCTGATTATCCCAAGGAACATCCCTAATCCTAAACCGATGGGACCATAGAAGTTGTTGATCCACCCAGGACAGGGACCGTCACTAGTTGGCAAAACTGCAACCCACAAATTGCACAAACAGTCGTAAATTATTATCGAAATTACTTATAGCCGGCCTAATTACGACCAAAGGTAAATTCTTGCCTTCCCTCCTCACTAAATCTTCCCCAATGGTTTTGGTGAAAAGGTAAGTGTTGAAGTATCCCTCGATGAGTCTGGAAGCAAAATGAAATGAGATTTTTGCAGAAATTTTTTGAGGGTTGTCACTACTTGGGGGTAATTTTAGTTAAAGTTTCGTCGTCCAACGAATCGATGAGAGTCATCAAGTTCTCAGCTGTCATTGGAGGTTCGTACAATTTCTCCCCAATTGGGCTTCGGGTACAGTTACAGAAGGAAGTGGAAACGTGAACGTAAGCCTAAAATTTTTCATTGCACCCCTCTAAGAATCACAGAATTTTTACCTTTAAATTCGAAATTGTTTTGGCTAAATCCAACATTTCTCTCACTGGCAACACGTTGTTTTGAGCGGCCTGCTTTAGGGGTTGATCGAACCTAACATTGGCTGCTGAGTGTATCACAATAGTAGCTTCTGTTCTCAAAATGTTCCTGTTATCTTCGGAAATTCCCAAATGACTTTGTTCCAAATCTCCATTGATCACAACTAGTTTCGTTTTAAATTCCGGTTTTTCTTTTTTGAGGGTGTCGAAATACTGATTGTGGAAGAAACAGTAGAATTGATTGAAGCAACTTGGTTATTTTACTTACCACATCACTGAAAATTGCGTCGAGTCGTTCTTCGGGTCGTTTACCTTTCTTCGGGCGTAACATTAAGAAAATTTTGTTGACATCACACAATCTCAGAAGAACGTCGAGAAGAAGGACCCCCAAACCTCCTGAACCGCCAGTGAGGAAAATTGTTTGGTTCTTGTAGAATTGTTGAATTTCGCTCCGCATGATGGTGCAACCTAACACTGTAAAATTGGAATAATTATTGATCAAATGCAACTTCAGAATATGTAGATGTTGGATTTCTGCTCGACTAATTAGTATTGCTAGAACTTAGAGGTTGCATGTATAATTAACCGCAAACAATAGTTTTGTTATTATCGCCTTTAACCTCTTAGATGATTTTTTTGAAAAATAATTATTCGCAACAATTTTACATAGTGTTATGTAGAATTCTTTTCTAAAATTTAATTTTTTTCTAAAATTTAATTTTTTTCTTCCGCCGATATTAAAACCACCCTAAATCTACATCGTCCCTCCAGCTTCTTCTTGGCCTTTCTCTTCTTCATCTCTCCAGCGGTACCCATTCTAATATCATTCTTGGCCATCTTGTCTCCTTCATTCTTTTGTATGTCCAAACCATATTAATTGCACATTACCATTTTACCTTTTATTTATTTAATTGTTCCTTTCACTTTCTACCAAGTTTTTTTCTACGTAAGTTATTATTTCTTCTAATCTTTACTATCTTTAGTTCTGCAAGTTTTCATCTTTTCTCTCACCTGGGCGCTTATCTCTTCTACCTCTTTTCTTACTTCTTTGATTTGTCTCATATCTTCTAACACCTCTTCTATTTTGTTCCTAATTTCTTTATTTCTTTCATCTTCTTGAAGTACCTATAATTGTACGACACAAGAAGAATAGCTGCAGTAAGATTATATGTACAAGAAAGCGGAGCGACCAAATTAGTAAATAAATTAACTACAAAGCTATACAATACACAATTAAGAAATTCTTTTAAATTTCACTTTCTTATTTTTTCCTTATTTTAAATTTTTTCTTATTAAATTTGTCAGGTTTTGCTCTTTTTATAATTCTCCTACCTATTCTGTTGCTTCATATCTACACCATTTGTCTTCGAATCATTAAAATTATTATTTTTTCTTTTAACTTTTGTTTTATCTAGGGACTTGTTGCTGTTTGAAATACTTTTTCAATTAACTTTATTTTCCTTATTTATATTATTTCTTTTAGTATCAAGTTACTTATTGCTTTGAACATTTTGCTGCCTTTTCAGTAACTAGGTGCAGTGGCGAGCAAAAAAATAAGCACGATTTTTTTTTCCCAATGTAAACCAACTCCATTCGGTAGAATGCGGAGGGCGCCGATTTCGCTTCACGAGTTGTGCCTAATTTTTTGTTGGCCACTGTATACTACATGGTTTTAATAATAAAAATTTTAGCTTTTTTAATAATTAATTTAAACTCTTCGTTTTTTTCGATTTTAAAATGTATTCATTATTTTTCTGTTCTGTGTTTATTTGTCTACTAATTTAAAATTATGAGTACATATTTTTCTATTTTTTCTCTAGCCGACTCTATTCATAAAAACTAGCTTCCTGCTTAATTAAATCTACATTTTTAATTATTTTTGCTTCCACTATTATATTTTTCTACTATTATCTTTGATGTTTACTTTTTATTTTACATTTTTCAGGTCGACGAAAAATGGCTCAAAAATGACAAGAAATGAGCCAATTCCGCCATAATAATAAAAGTCACCTGAAACAGGGGGCTGGATTCCAACACAATAAACAGTCAACTCTACCAGTCACATTTCAATGGTGTTGTTGACTGTTTGTTGCGTTAGAATCCTGCCCATGTCCCTGTAACTCGAGGTGGGCGGAGTTTAAAAGCGAAATGTCACATCGTTGATTGATATCTCAATCAACGGTCACATTTACTTAGCCATGATACGAATTTGCTTTATTTATTAGAAAATAAACGGTTTGATGTAGAAAAAAAAAATTGTGATTTTGTAATTTGTAAGAAGTGTCTATCTAGTTACGTTTCAATTAACAAAAATTGTACGCACCGAAAAATTGTCGGCGCCATTTTATATAAAAATATATATGTTCTAATATGTCATCAATAATTAATCATTTGGCGAAAAGTTTTTATTTATACTTTCCTTAGTCTAAGACAGGAGAAGTTCAATTTCATACTTTTGACTAACTTTGTATATTTTTTCCCCGCTTAAGACGTAAGGCCAACGGGTTGGGTTCTAAATGCAAATTGACTCATAAAATCGGAAAGCTAAAAATCTATCACGTGATTTTTTTTCTGCCCAAGGTCTGGTGCTAGAATATTTTAGATAAGCTGCGCGGACAAGTTGTTTTTTTTTTATTGTGCCTTGTAATATGTATAATTGACGGCATTGAAAATGTTTATTTTACTTTTCAAATTTAAATTTCTTCTAGTTACGAAACCCATCAATGCATCTGTTCTAGTATTTCATATGCTTGGCATAAATATGAATTTTAATGTTTGTGTTTGTTTTTTTGTGGAATATAAACGAGATTAAAATTTTACAAGTGGACATTTTCTCTGCAGTCGGCTGTACGTCGCTTTTGTTTCTGCCTGGACCTAACAGCTAGTTGTAAGATAATCTAGTCAGAGTGATGATGTTGTAGGTAGTAGGTAGATATAACTCATTTATTTTTTTGTTATTTTACATTGTCTACATGAAACGATATTGGTAACGCCTTTCTTCTTTTCTTGTTCTAGTTATGATCTATTCCATAACTAATTAGAAGAAGAAAAGAAGGAAGACGCATAATGTCTCAAATTGTGATATTGTGTATTTTTGTGTACTTTTGAACAATAATAACCTTGTAATCTTGTCTTCCAGATAATAAGCAATTAATAAGATAATTTTATGGTTTTTAATTTTTTTACTTAAACAGAATTCGAACTCCAGTTAAAGATGTTTGTTATTTTGCTACCGTTGATAATTTTGGTGATAACTTTGAGTTTTTTCTATTATAAGAATTTTGGTTATGACCAAACCACCAAAGAGTTCTTGAAGAATTTCTTTATGCCACCGGCAAAATTTTTGCTAGGTCACATTCCGGACTTTGGATCGAGTACTAGTAAGTGTTAACGTAATAACAATCTTTTTCTATTTTTGACAATAATTATAGAAGTACTGCCGGTTTTAGACAAATACTTTAACACTTATGGAAGAACTGTCAAAGTACTTGTAGGACCTTTTTACACGGCACTTTTAACTTCTGAATATGAACTTTTTGAATTTCTATTGACCAGCACTAAGATTTTGAAGAAATCCTTGAACTACACATGGTTGGAACCGTGGTTAGGAAACGGTCTTCTTGTGGCTGACGGTAATAGTGGTTACCATTTTTGCCACTGGTGTGATGAGAAAAATAAAATTTTAGGTGGTTCTCGATGGGTGAAAAATAGAAAAATTCTAACGCCAGCATTTCATTTTGGAATCCTGAAGGAATTTGTTGAAACATTCGAGTCTGGCGGTAACGTTTTGGTTGAAATACTGAAGAAACGCTGCAATGGCAAAAATTTTGATGTTTATCCGTTGTGCACGTTGTGCACTCTTGATATTATTTGCGGTACTATCTATTCTATTATATTTTCGTTATCTTGATTTTTCTCCATAGAGACGGCGATGGGAGTGAAGATTAACGCCCAAACAAGCGCCAACTCAGATTATGTTCATAGCGTTGAAAAAACTTGCAGAATTTTTATAGATAGAACGTTTAACGTCTTGGGACAATTTAATTTCACTTTTGCTCTAACTAAAGATTTCTATATTCAAAAGAAATCAATTGGAAATCTCCATAGCTTCACCAGACGTGTTATCAAACAGAAAGTTGAGGAATTGGATAAAAAAGGTTTGGTTGGTTGTAAAGATGATTCTGGCATTAAGAAGAAACTAGCGTTTTTGGATCTACTTCTGGAATACTCTCAGAATGGAAAATTGATGAGTTATGACGAGATCCAGCAAGAAGTTGACACTTTCATGTTTGCGGTACAAATTTTTATTACGTTGCGAAAAATTTTGGTTCCTTAATTCCGTTTCAGGGTCATCACACTACTGGAGCTGCTATTAGTTTTACCCTATTCAGTCTTGCTAATAATCCAGAAGTCCAGGTAATTTCTTTAGTAATTAGCAACAAGAAACTACACCTTTCTTCAGCAAAAGGCGTTCGAGGAACAAAAAAATTTGTTTGGTGACGACAAAAATCCAACCATCACTCATAAGGCGTTGCAAGAAATGAACTACCTGGAGTTGGTGATTAAGGAATCGCTACGTCTGTATCCACCAGTGCCACTTTTGGGAAGAATCACCACTGAGGAAGTACCTTTTGGCAATTTGGTCTTTCCTAAAGATCTTAACATATCAATGTCAATCTACTCAATGCATCGTGATCCAAAATACTGGAAAGATCCTGAAATGTTCTACCCTGAACGTTTTCTTGATTTCGATGGTACTGAGCCATTTTCTTATGTACCATTCAGTGCTGGACCCAGAAACTGCATTGGCAAGTTGATTTAAGTCGAATTTGGGTAAAGTAGATGTTGTTTGGTTGTAGGTCAAAAATTTGCCATGTTAGAAATGAAGAGTGTTCTTTCGAAAATATTGCGACATTTCAAATTGCTACCAACTGATCCTCCACATTCGTTGAAATTGGCTGTGGAAGTTGTGTTGACTTCTATCAATGGCGTCAAGATTCGACTAGCGGAAAGGTCCTGAAAAATAATGTTGTATTTGTTTATTAAATGTGAACTAATGAATAAATAATAATACACAGAGGAATGAAGTTGATACCGCGGCATTGAGTTTACCTTTGTTGAGGTTTTATTTGTAAAACCCACAATTGTACGGAAAGAAATAATTCAAAGAATCTATACTCCAAAGTATTGTGGGGTTGCATATAATATGGCGTTCGTGGCGGGGTTGATTGTGTTTCCTCAATAGCTTACCGACGGTGAAAATTGTTCTGTGGGAAATTTTACCATCTTTATTTCAATGTAGATGAAAAGCTCCTTAGCTAGGAAATCTACTTAATCACCCTTTGTGTACCGTGTATATGCGTGTATGCGTTTATGTAATTATTAATAGGAATAAAAATCTTTTTAAATGGTAAATGGTAAATGTCAGAGCAAGCACCCAGCAATTGGGAAACCCGGGTTCGAATCCCGGTTAGAAAATTGCTTTTTTATCGTTGCTACGCCACATGCAAGCTCCAGCATCAGAAATTAAGATTCTACATAATTTGTTACACCAAAATTATGTGAAATCATAATAAATTATGATTCGGTTATAAAATTACGACTTGATAATTTTTAGCACGTTCTTTTTGGCTCCACTCACAATATTGGTTCGTTCACAATCATCACAAGTTCAGGAGTTATAATTTTATAACCCAGTCATAATTTATTAGCACGACTACAATATTTCTCATAGAAAAGTTAGCAAACACAATTTGTTTAAATCAAAATTTTCATACATTTTAGATGATTTCCCTAAAATTACGTAAAGATAAAATATCTTGTGCGAAATAACCTATGTCATAATTTGCCAACAATAATAACAAATTATCATTTTCGCGTTTGTGCATTATCGTACCAACATAGGTATAAAAAGTCCAAATGGCGTTCCATATTTTATCGCGTCGAGATTATTAAAATAATAATAACACTTCATTTTTATCTTTTAGTTAGATAATGTGTATAACTGAAAGAACTAGATCATTTTATTGGCTTTCTAATATTGCTATTTTAATCGAGTTTAAGCACCAGTTGAAGATGTCTGTAATCTTGACGCTGTTAATTATTTTAGTAGTAATTGTGAGTTTTTGGTACTACAAGACCTTCGGTCATGATCGAACCACCAAAGAGTTCTTGAAAAATTTTGTCGCACCACCTTCAAAATTTTTGCTCGGCCACACTTGGGAATTGCGATCGACTACTAGTAAGTGCTAAATAACAAGTACTTTTCTTTCGATTTTGAACAATATTAATTTATAGAGGCGCTACAGGTTCCACATGGATACTTAAAGACTTATGGAAGAACCGTCAAAATAGATCTAGGACCTTTCTATACGACCATTTTTACTTGTGAATACAAACTTCTTGAGTTTCTATTGACCACTACTAGAATTTTGAAAAAATCCTGGAACTACGAATGGTTAAACCCGTGGTTAGGAGACGGTTTACTTCTGGCTGACGGTAATTGTGGTACTATATTTAACGTTGGGGTGATACCAAAATTTCAGGCGGTCCTCAATGGGCGAAGAATCGTAAAATTCTAACGCCAGCATTTCATTTTGGAATCCTGAAGGAATTTGTTGAAACATTCGAGTCTGGCGGTAACGTTTTAATTAAAATACTAAAGGAACGCTGCGATGGCAAAAATTTGGATGTTTATCCAATCATTACGTTGTGCACTCTTGATATTATTTGCGGTACTATCTATTCTATTGTTTTTTTGTTATCTTGATTTTTCTCCATAGAAACAGCGATGGGAGTGAAGATTAACGCCCAAGAAAGCATCAACTCGGATTATGTTCACAACGTTGAGGAAATTTGCAGAATAACTATACAAAGAGGGTTTTCGCCCTCGAAACTATTCAATCCCATTTTTGCTTTAACTGAAGATTTCCAGATTCAAACGAAATCAATTGAAATTCTCCATAGCTTCACCAGACGTGTTATCGAACAAAAAGTTGAGGAATTGGGTAAAAAAAGTTTAGTTGGTTGTAAAGATGATTCCGGTATTAAGAAGAAACTAGCGTTCTTGGATCTACTTCTGGAATACTCTCAGAATGGAAAATTGATGAGTTATGACGAGATCCAGCAAGAAGTTGACACTTTCATGTTTGCGGTACAGATTTTTATTACGTTGCGAAAAACTTTAGTTCTTTAATTCCGTTTCAGGGTCATCACACTACTGGAACTGCTATTAGTTTTACCCTATTCAGTCTTGCTAATAATCCAGAAGTCCAGGTAATTTTCTTAGTAATTAGCAACAAGAAGCTACACTTTTCTTCAGCAAAAGGCGTTCGAGGAACAAAGAAATTTGTTTGGTGACGACAAAAATCCAACCATCACCCATAAGACGTTGCAAGAAATGAACTACTTGGAGTTGGTGATTAAGGAATCGCTACGTCTGTATCCACCAGTGCCAGTTTTGGGAAGAATCACCACTGAGGAAGTACCTTTTGGCAAATTGGTCTTTCCTAAAAATATTAACATAGGAATGTCGGTCTACTCAATGCATCGTGACTCAAAATATTGGAAAGATCCTGAAAGGTTCTACCCTGAACGTTTTCTTGATTCCGATGGTACTAAGCCATTTTCTTATATACCATTCAGTGCCGGACCCAGAAACTGCATTGGTAAGTTGATTCAAGTTGAATTTAGATAAAGATGTTGTTTGGTTGTAGGTCAAAAATTTGCCATGTTAGAAATGAAGAGTGTCCTTTCGAAAGTTTTGCGAAATTTCGAACTGCTACCAACTGATCCTCCATATTCTTTGGAACTGGCTCTGGAAACTGTATTGACGTCAGTCAATGGAGTCAAGATTCGATTAGCGGAAAGGTTCTAAAGCATGGAATATATCTTTGTAAAAGCGTTGTACACATGGTACATTTTGTATCAAAAACAAAAAAAACAGAAGATATTGTATGTACAAATAGAAAATGTAAAAATTACTCCAGTGAGTCATAATTTATTATGCTTTCAGATAATTTTGCGTTAACAAATTATGTAAAATCATAATTTCTGAGTCATAATTATATTGCATCTGAAATGACAATAACTTGCAAAATATAATTTATTTTTATTATGCCATTTTGTATTTTGGCTACAGTAATATTATGATTCGTGAAAAATATAGTTTTACTTTTTTCTTAATGTTGACACGTACCAAAAGTATGTTATCATAATTTAAAAATTCGAAAATATTGTGGGATATAATTTACGCTTCGCATTGTCTGCCGTGATAAGTCACAAATGTGATTATTATAATTTTTATTAAAACGACCAGAATATTTCTTCTAGAAAAGTTTGCAAACACAATTTTTTTAAATCAAAATTTTTATACATTTTAGATGACCTCCCTAAAATAACATAAAGATAAAAAAAAATTAAAAATATCTTGTGCGAAATAGCTCATATCATAAGAACATATTGAAAGTCTAAATGGCGTTCCATATTTTATCGCGTCGAGATTGTTAAAATAATAATAGCACTTTATTTTTATCTTTTAGCTAGATAATGTGTATAACTGAAAGAATGCATGAGATAATTTTATTTGCCTTCCCTATTGCAATGGAGTCAAGATTCGATTAGCGGAAAGGTCCTGAAGCATGGAACGCTTTTACAAAGATGAATAAACTGGATCAAAAACAAAAAACAAAAAAAAATGTACATTTTTTTAGGGAATGTAAAAATTACTCTAGTGTGTAAACTTGTGTAATTGAGCAATACAATTAATTTATATGTAATATGTACATTGCCTACTCTGATAAAACGTTTATGGTGACGAACCTTAATTTAGAGGAAAACAGTGATTTATATGTATTTCAAGAGGTTTAATAAAGAAAAAACAATTTAATTGCATTATTACATTTTTTTTATGATAATTACTGTACTATGTGGCAGTGAAAATATAAATATGTGTGATAGCTATCATTCTTTCAGCTTTGTTATTATTTAACTTTAGGGTTTTACTGAATCATAGATTTTGTTTTTAAGTTTAAATAATGTAAACCATAGCACTAATTTTAAAATCATCTTAAATTCAGGTCTTCTCCATAAATAATTGCCGTAAGTACTTCCGCAGACTTTATAGAAACTGCTTCAGAGAACTACCCACAGTTTTAATGAGACTGTAAAAATGTTTCAAAAACAGCACTGGGATCCCCGACAAAGCGTTTCGACCGCGTCGCTTCCAAAGCAACCAAAAAAAGCGATAGTCTTTCGGAACTCTCTGTTTAACCGATAAAAATGCAAGTCGACTCGGTCGACATTGAAGCTTTTCAGTCGCTTTAGAGGCGACGCGGTCAAAACGTTTTGGTGCTGAGCGAAAATAAATCGTCTTGAAGTTGCCATGTAGCCGTAGCGTGACGTCATTAATGAATCAAACGCCGGCATGTATTTGTGGTGGCGCACGCGCATTGGGCGGCGCTCCGTCAAAATTACGTCAGTTGTCATCGAGTCGAGCTGTCAAAACTGTTGTTATGGTCTGGAGGTATGGTTGATCCCCTAAGATAAAGACGTTGGGTGTTTTCTCTAAATTGTTGAAATGTCGGCGACGCTCCGGCCTTATTTGACGGCAGTCCGCCACACTCTGACGGCGGCCATGTGTCTGGAGAACTTTTCCTCCCAAGTGGTGGAGCGCCACAACAAGCCGGAAGTTGAGGTTAGATCCAACAAGGAGTTGCTCCTCACTCCCGTCGTGATATCCCGCAACGAAAAGGAGAAGGTCTTCATAGAAACGTCGGTGAATTCGGTGCGAGTCAGTATAGCGGTCAAACAAGCCGACGAGATCGAGAAAATCCTCTGCAAGAAGTTCATGCGATTCATGATGATGCGAGCCGAAAACTTTATAGTGTTGAGGCGAAAACCGGTCGAAGGATACGATATTAGTTTCTTAATTACCAATTTTCATACGGAACAGATGTTCAAGCACAAGTTGGTCGATTTTGTTATACATTTTATGGAGGAAATCGATAAGGAGGTGTCCGAAATGAAGTTGGCGGTCAACGCGAGGGCCCGGATAGTTTCGGAAGAGTTCCTAAAACGGTTTTAGTAGAGTTGTTGCAATAATGTGGCAACGAGGTGCTGTTGTAAATACGTTTACATTAGTTTTTTGCTAACCGAACACTGGCAGAAGTTATTTATTGCCATGTCCGGGGGCCTCCACTGAATAGGTGAATTTCGAAAACCTAATCATATTTTTTTATTATCATTATTAGTATTTGTTTTACATTGTTTTCACAATAAAGACATTTTTATTACTACTACCTTGCACTTAAATGCTTGGGGGCTTACAACGACCATTCCACAACTTATGTTTGGACTAGAAAAGTTATTTATATAAAATAAAATTTAAATTTTTGCTATCACAGCGACCTGTTATTATCTCTTTAGAAGCCCGCGAGATGGCGATCGTATTTAACAATTTTTAGTACAATTTTCATAATTAACAACTAATAGAGCTAAAATTTTTGTCGCATTTAAAAATGTAACGCCTGCAACGAGGAGAAATTTCTAAATAATGTAATTTTCTTTAAACAGTTTTAATGTTCTAAAAACTTTTGAAAATATTTTGTGAACTGCAGAGAGACGACAAATGGTGGAGGCGCCAAATAAAAATCATAATATATGTATAAAAATTTATTGAAAATTAACAAGCAAACTTAGAAAAATAATGTAAAACAATTTGTAAAAAAAGGGGAATAAAAGAAAAAGAAAATTTTCCACTCGCGCTGTTTATAACCAGCAATCTATCTGTTGCAGTGTTGCTAACTTCATTTAAGTACTGCTGGTTAGGTTAGATCGCTCCAATCAATTTTGACACTTTTGTCTTCGCCCCCTTTTTAAAATGGACAACTTCTTGCTTCAGGGGGCTGTTGAATCGAAACTGAGTGACGTCTGTCGAAGCTGCTTGTGTCGAAGCGACGACGCCACCCCCATTACCCCCAACAACGACAACTCCGCCGTCCTAATTGCCATGTTATCATCAGTTGGCAACATTGAGGTTAGATTGCTCAATTTGTTTACAAAAATATCAACCCCGATTTCTAGGTGGAAATGGACGAGGGAGCCCCGTGCGTCATGTGTAAGAGTTGCGAAGAGAAATTACGTTTTTCCTACGATTTTCAAATGTTAATACAAAAATCCAATCAAATAATACGCAAGTGTTTGAAAGGCGAGGTGGTAAGAAAGAATCGGGGAAGTTGGAGAAAAGTTTTTGATTTCGATGAATTACAGGAGGAAGTTCGAGTTGTTTTTGTACCCGAAACCAAAAATACGAAACAAACGACTCGGTTGCCACAATTTTCGCCGGACGCCGTCGCCAAAGCCATCGAACGCAGCAAAGAAGGAGGCGGCAACCACGCGTGCATCAAGTGCGGCTTTGTTACCAGCAACAATAGGGCGTTATCCGTGCACATGGCCCATTTACATAAGTAAGAAGCAAATAGCGATTGGAATTTTAGCCAAAGCAATTTGTTATCAAACAATTGCGGCAATTTGTGGCAGTTGTCACGTTGCTTAGCAACAAATTTGCTAGGTCACTTATCTACTGGAAATAGCATTGTGTTGCTCAGCAACCCGTTGTACCGCCATCTACCCCAAAGTTTTTTAAGCACTTTTAATTTTTGGGGAGGCAGGTGTTGACGGGTTGCTTAGCAACCAATTTTGCCGCGTCACCGCTTTCCCAGATTATTTAACACTTTCCCTTCATTGGTCCCGGCCTACTTAAAAGTGGGTGAACTGGATAACAACAATCAAGTAGGACGTGGTGGTGCTCATTATACTGAGTAGCAGTCGTCTGTTGATTTCGAAAAATTTGGCAGCACTGATCGCTGTCGTGTTCCTTTCGATGTTGAGCACCAATCGATGGAGTTCCTCTCGTTCTTTGGAATTTTTCGCGAAATTCCGTTCCAATTTTTTGCAAAGAGCCAAAGTTCTCCTGTTGTCCGCCCAAACGCCATCGCAAGACATCGTAATGAACAGAGCCGGCACCAGCATGATCGCGGCTATAAACAAATCGGGGACGAAATAATGCGACGAGAAATATCTGGGCGTTGCAGTTAAATGTGACATTATGTAGTAAATGGCGAGAACGAAATCGCCAATTGTCGCAGCGTTGATGAAAAGTAGGGGCCATCCGAAAATTTTGTTGAAAGCTTCCAAGGTTTCGGTTAGTTTTCGTGAAAATTTAGTCGTTTCTTTGATAAAATTCGGGTTTTTTTGGTAACTAGTCAACGTTATTAGTTTGTTGAAATCTTGATATCGCAACCGGAAAGTTTCCGTTAAATTGTAGATGATCATCCGGGAGAAGAGTCCCAAGTAAAAGCAAAAATCGGCCATGAAGTAAGCTCTGAAAACTATGAAACCGTCTTTCAACATCGGGTCGTAATAAGCATTGATCACGTTGATCAAGTAGAGCAAGGTGCAACTCGCCATTTGAAAATACGGATTGACTAGGAAACTTTTGTTGGTTTTGTTGTTGTTGTTCAATTTCGTGTCGATTAAACAAAAATTGTTGTTCATTTTCACCCAATGTTTGCGACTGTAGAACGCCGAGCCTAGAATTATCGAAGAGTCGATGCTGACCGTCAAGAATTCAGTTGTTCGTATTATGACGTGTTTAACTATTGTGGTTTTAGGACTGTACTGAATTTGAAGATACACCGAATAAGGAACGCAAATCACCATTGTTGCAATCATGAAGACAGCCCGAATCCTGTCGATTTGAGGACGAGTCACCGTTCCTTTTGCGAAATTGTAAGACGGGAACAAACCGAAAAAATTACCTATGGCGTAGGCGATTTCCAAAAAACGAATGTCGCGTCTCGATAATTTGTAACTAGCGGTCTTTTCCTGAAATGAATCGAAACTTAATTTACCCAAATTTAGAAGTAATTAAATGACGTCACCATTTCAAAGTTGTGAATAGTTTTGTTGTATCTTTTCATTATGTGGCAGTTTCAAAACTACGCCGTTGAATCGTTCTGAAGTTGACTCGCATTGGCATTCAATTTTTTTTATTGTTAGCGCTATTTACTCATTTAATTACCGAGTATTATTATCGCTAGGTAACGGACTAAAACAATAGACGATCGAAAATTTCAACCCCGTTTATCAATCACGACAATTGGGTAATAATTATAATTGGTTAATTCTGTTCGATTGAGCAGACGGCAATTGATGGCTGAAACCGCATGAAACGCCGTTGTGTTTTTTTTTTAATGTCAACGACGATATTGCAGCACAAAACAATTGGGTATTGGTCTGATTCATTTAAACCACGTTTACAATGTTAGAAAGATGATTCTATAGTATCTAAACCATATTCAAATGTTTGTTCTGGAACCACCAAATATCGTTTTTAGAATGCCTGAGAATATTTGATATATGATCCTGAAACTGCCTGTACAATAATTAAAAAATGATTTTTGTATCTAAACCATATTTAAATATTGTTCTGAAAAACCCTTAAACATGTAATTCCAAATAGGGTTGGTTTAAAACGCTTGAAAATATGTAATTCAAAAATGACAATATTGGACAACATTAGAAAATTGATTCTAAAATGTCTAAACCGTATTCAAGCATTGTTCTGAAACCGTATTTCAAATATGATTTTTATTTAATGTGACTGAAAAATATTAAAATAATATAATTCTGAGAATGACAAAATAGTATTGGAAAATGGTTCTAAAATATCTAAACCGTATTCAAGTATTACTCTGAAACCATGGTTTAACTATGATTTTTAATATGTCTGAAGTCTGAATAATATTTTAAATATGACTGAGAATACCTGGACAATATTATAAATATTATTCTAAAATATCTAGACTATATTCACATATTGTTCTGAAACCATGGTTTATCTACGATTTTTAATATGTCTGAATAATATTTTAAATACGATTCTGAGAATACCTGGACAATATTACACATATTATTCTAAAATATCTAGACCATATGCAAATATTGTTCTAAAACCATGGTTTAACTATGATTTTTAATATGTCTGAATAATATTTTAAATATGACTGAGAATACTTGGACAATATTATAAATATTATTCTAAAATATCTAGACTATATTCAAATATTGTTCTGAAACCATGGCTTATCTACGATTTTTAATATGTCTGAATAATATTTTAAATACGATTCTGAGAATACCTGGACAATATTACACATATTATTCTAAAATATCTAGACCATATTCAAATATTGTTCTAAAACCATGGTTTAACTATGATTTTTAATATGTCTGAATAATATTTTAAATATGATTCTGAGAATACCTGGACAATATTATAAATATTATTCTAAAATATCTAGACTATATTCAAATATTGTTCTGAAACCATGGTTTATCTACGATTTTTAATATGTCTGAATAATATTTTAAATATGACTGAGAATACCTGGACAATATTATAAATATTATTCTAAAATATCTAGAATCTAGACTATATTCAAATATTGTTCTGAAACCATGGTTTATCTACGATTTTTAACATGTCTGAATAGTATTTTAAATACGATTCTGAGAATACCTGGACAATATTACACATATTATTCTAAAATATCTAGACCATATTCAAATATTGTTCTAAAACCATGGTTTAACTATGATTTTTAATATGTCTGAATAATATTTTAAATATGATTCTGAGAATACCTGGACAATATTATAAATATTATTCTAAAATATCTAGACTATATTCAAATATTGTTCTGAAACCATGGCTTATCTACGATTTTTAATATGTCTGAATAATATTTTAAATACGATTCTGAGAATACCTGGACAATATTACACATATTATTCTAAAATATCTAGACCATATTTAAATATTGTTCTAAAACCATGGTTTAACTATGATTTTTAATATGTCTGAATAATATTTTAAATATGATTCTGAGAATACCTGGACAATATTACAAATATTGTTCTAAAACTATAATTCAAATATTATGATTTTTAATGATTGAATAATATCTTAATTTACTAGAAATGTTTCAAATATCAAAACCGTATTTCAGGTATAAAGTATCTATTTTTAATATGCCTGAAACACATTTGAAATTTAATTCTATTTATTAAATATAAAATATTTTAAATATTATTTTTAATATGTCTGAGAAATATTTGAAATATGATTCACATTCACAGGAATGCCTGAACAGCATTAGAAAGTCTAATATTGTTCAGGCATTTTCAGAATTATATTTAAATTATTGTACAGGCATATTAAAAATGATTAAAAATCAAAATCAAAAAATGGTGTCAGAACAACATTTGAATATTATGGTTCAGACATTTTAGAATAATTTTTCTAGTCCAATGTTTTGTCATTTCAATATTTTAAAGCATTTTTAACTAACCATAATATTTGAGATGTAGTTCAAGGCCTTCAGAATCATTTAAATATGGTTTAGATATTTTAAATCATTTTTCTAATACAATTTTTAGGTACTTTGAGAATCATATTTCAAATATTTTTTAGTCATTAAAAATCAAATTTAAAAATAGGTTTTAGAAGAACATGATTCAGACATTCTAAAACTATTTTTCCAATCTAGTGTTGTCACATTCAAATATATAATTATTTTCAAGCATTTTAAATCCACCACATTTGAAATATGGTTTAAAAGTTTCTCAGAACAGTGTTTGAATGTGCTTAAATAATAGAAAATAATTATTTAGATATTTTACATCCATTTTTAGAATCATATTTCAAATATTATTCAGCTTCTTCAGAATCATAACTGAAATATTATTCAGGCATATTAAAAACCGTAAAAATAGTTTTAGAACCATATTTGAATATGGCTCAGACATTTTAGCCATTTTTCTAATCTATAATGTTATCCAAAATTGTGATAGGTATTTTAAATACATATTTTTAAGTATTTTTAACCATATTTGAAATACATATGGGTAAAAGGTTTCAGAACTATATGTGAATATGCTCAGGATATTTTAGAATCATTTTAAAAATATTGTATAGCCGGTTATAGAATTACATTTCAAATATTATTTATAGCCTTAAAATCATAATTTCAAATATGACTTCAAAACAATATTTGGCTTAGACATTCTATCATCATTTTTTTAATATTGTCGAGGCATGAGAATCATGTTTAAAATATGTTTTCAGAGTTTCAGAAGTATATTTAAATATGGTGTAGATTGTGGATATTTGAGAATAATATTTCTAATTTTTCCAGGTACTCCCGCGAGCAATATTTAAGGTTTCTTCTCAGTGTAAACCAGCTCTATTCGGTAAGATGGAAAGGGCATTGCGACCCACCCACTTCCAGGTGATTTGATAAGGATTTGCTGGAGTCCAATAGGGCAGACTGTCAGGTCTGCTGCCACAACCACTCCTACAGCTCGATTTTGCTTCACGAGTCGTGCCTTAAATATTGCTCGCGAGTGTACATAGTAGCAAATATCGTTGTTGGGATTAATAAAGGCCAGAGCGGCGTTTCATGCGGTTCAGCTATCAATTACAGTTCGCCCAATCCGCCAGAATTAAACAATTATAATTATTACCCAATTGTCGTGATTGACAAAAGGGGTTGAAAACTTCGATCGTCAATTGTTTTAGTAGATTACCTAGCGATAATAATAGTCACTAACTAAATGAGTAAATAGCGTTAACAATAAAAAAAAAATGGAATGACAATGCGAGTCAGAGGGTCACCAGTACAGTTTTGCCACATAATGAAACGATACAACGAAACTATTCACAACTTTGAAATGCTGCCAAGTTTTTCGAAATCAACAGATGAGTCCTACTTACCATAATGAGCACCACCACATCCTACTTGATCGTTGTTATTCAGTTAACCCATTTTTAAGAAATGCCTGAATGAATTATTATTATTAGAAAGATTATTTTAAAATATCTAAAACCATATTTGACATATGACCGAATAATATTGTAAATTGAGTCTAAAATGTTTAAACCATATAGCTGCTCTTAATAAACCAGGTCGTTCAATATAATTTACTACCAACTATATCATGTTGAGGAAGCTTCTTCTTTTTGTCGCAAGGTGGCGCTGAAGGAAAGAAAGAAGTTAGGGGAAGCTCTTTCACTTATCTTATTGTAACGTCAAGATAACGTTAATTTCACGAAGATACGCCATCCTCCCTTACGTACAAAAATCTCCTAAAATCGTAACAATTTTTTAGAGAACTGAAGGAGCGCTGGTGCTCGACTTGCAACCTTCAGATCGAAGATCTCCCCGCCCACCTCGAAGAGGAGCACAACGGCCGCGAACACAAATGCGAGTTCTGCTCGAAACTTTTCTTAGCCAAAGGCCATCTAACTGAGCATTTACGTTGCCATTCCAGTAAGTGGTTTAGCATAACAACAACAGCCAACGTAACGTAATTGACCGCAAACCTTTGCAGACGTACGTCCGTTCAAGTGTCCCTTTTGCGACAAAGGTTTCGTATCGTCGAGACACTTGAACAATCACATGCAGACACACAGTGACGTGAAACAGCACCGATGTCCGCATTGTTCCAAAGAGTTCGCCGTCGCCAGTTCGTTGAGACACCATCTGAAAATAGCCCACAAAGAAAAGGGAACAATCGCGGAATTGGACGATGTGTAAACTTTTTTTTTCTCTCTTCTCTGCGCTAAAATATTTCAATGAAATAATTTTAGCGGTTTGACGCCTCAAAACTTTTGCGCCAAATGCGGCAAAAAAGTGAGAAGTTTGAGTTTGCATTTGGACAAGCATCACGGTGACGTCACGACGCAGAAAAAGGAAAGAGTTCTGTGCACGGTTTGCGGCAAACAATTCAAGTTAGTCGATTTTCTCCACTCGATTCGTTACTAATTTAATGTTGGCGGAACTGCCCGGTCATTTTTCAGTTACTAATTTATTGTTGGCAAAAGTACTTATTCAATTTTGGTTACTAATTTAAAGTTGGCAGAACTGCCCGGCCATTTTTTCTGCACCACCAGTAATTAATTTTTTTGTTGGCAACACTGCTTATTTAATTTGGTTACTAATTTAATGTTGGCAGAACTGCTTCGAAATTGCGAGTGCACATGCGCATCCACACCGGGGAACTACCCTACAAATGTTCTTATTGCGACAAGAGGATGTCGTCACGCAACCAGCTAGTGGTGCACGAACGGGTCCATACCGGGGTCAAACCTCACATTTGCAACTTCTGCGGAAAGGTAACCGGCAATTTTTTTTTTTGAAGCAACAGTGTTGCCAACTGCTTTTGCAGGCCTTCGCCCAATCCAGCGTTTTGAACACTCACATGAAGATCCACACTGGCCGACCGGAAGTTTGCGAGATCTGCGAGAAGCGGTTTTGTCGGCCGGCCCAGTTACGGTTGCATTTGCGAAAACATACAGGTGCGTACGGGGGTTAAGTTGGCAGTAGCGTGAAGTTGGAACTTTTTTTCTTTTTAGGGGAAAAACCGTATTTGTGTACTCAGTGCGGTCAAGGGTTCAAACAGCGCAGCCATTTGATGGAACATCAGAAAACTCACAGCGACGAAAGACCTTTCAAGTGTGATTACTGCGAGAAGAGTTTCAAACAGAATTCTTCGTTAAAATCGCATATCCAAATTCATTTAGGTATAACGAATTTAATTGGAGGAAATTATTTTTCAATGTTGGTATTGTTTAGGGTATAAACCGTTCAAGTGTAGCCAGTGCGCTTATGCCTGTCGACAAAGCTACAGTTTGACGCAGCACATGAAACAACATATTGCGGACGCTCCGCGGCCCGAAAATCCGCATTTATGTCAAATCTGTCAAAAGGGGTACAACACGTTCGCAATGCTGACGTCACACATGAGTTTAGTACATGAAATTGACGCGGTTTTGACAGATGTGGTGAGTTCTTAATAAAAATTGGACAAAGTTCAGTTTTTTTGCTTTCTCTTCTTTAGAGAATTCTAGTCCAATCCTAAACGTCCCTCTAAATCGCTTGTTGTAATGTACCGCCTTTAATTTATTAACAATTTACGTAGAAATGCCTTGAAAATGACGTTCTACTTTTTTTAACATCAATGGGATCAAATGTCAAACTTTAAAATTTAAAGAAAAAAAATCTCAAAATTTTACTAAACAAGCATAGATTTTTAATAGCACCTCTAATCAAGGTTTTAACGGTTTTAATTAACTTCTCGTGGTCAGTGAAATTCAAGAAATTTGTTAAATTTTTATCGAAATGTCAAATTGGACTGAAAATCCATTGAAGGTGAAAAAAGTAGAGTGTCGTGTAAGTTGTCAATTTTTGCCTCCTTCCTTTAACAAAGACAAATAAAGTAAAACGAAGTGCAAAAGTAAAAGTAAATTAGTAATAAACAACTATTACACCTTAACTGCAGTACCTATGAAGAAAACAATTTAAGAAGTGTTAAAACAACTACCCCACCCCCAATGATATATAACAATTGTTTTTTGTTCTCCTCTTCCTGTTGGATTACTTTTGTTGCCACCGGCCTCCTCTCGCTGTTCGAGGCAATAAAATCAGTCAATTTCTTAGTTTCAGCCCGAATAGTTTCAATAACGTACCCGTCGTTGTAGGGCAAGTTCTTCCTCCCCGTCACCTGTTCCTCGATGAAATGTTTCAAATCGTTTTTTCGAATCGTCGAAAAGCAGAACGCCAGAAACGACCCCGCGATACTCAAAACGATACCGAAATATTTGGTGTATTCGAGTTGCGCCCTCTGTTTTTCGTGCGAGTCCCTAACGGCGTTGGTGAACGCCGAAAACAACTCCCTCTCCGTCTGGTCGTGCTCCTGAAACGACCTGGTGACCTCATTTTCCAGTCTCATAACTTCCGTTTCTTCCTTCATTAAATTGAGGAAACGTTCCAAGTCCTCGGAACGTTTGACTTTGTGGATTTCGTCCTGGAGCGAATTGGACTTTTTGCGTATCTCCGCTAGATGGCGTCCAACTTCACGTCGTTTTTCTTGTGCATCTAGCAGACGTTCCTGCGGAAATTTGAGGTTATGTTTGGTTGATTACCTGGATGATTGCGTTACTTGTAGATGAATTACGCGATCTTGATGCAATTTGACTTCGTCTAAACCTATGACACGCGTGTACCAGCTGTTGATGTCCGTTAGTTTCTTATAAAGAACTTCTTTGTTGTGGTTCAGATAAACCGGCGCTTCCGAGCGAAATTTCGTTAGAACTCCATTGACAACGTTGGAATTTAGAAGACGCACTACCGAAACTTTCATGATTTTCGTTCAATTACGCGTTAAAATCGTCGGAATTGTTTAATTATAATAAAAACATTGAAAATAAATAATCGATTTTTGGTTTGACAGGTCAGGAACGCCAACGTGACCGGTACCAATCCACGTGACGAAATCCCCAGATCTAGTGACAAATGGTCGGAAAATCGAAGGTATTTTCTCAGTAATTTTCACGAAAATTCTTTATTATCTCGTTTTTAGATGTGATTGGGTCCGTTGGCAGCTTAAGGAGAGAACGTAGCGTCACTTTCCATACGGAATTCCACCAAGTCGGTTTTAAGGTTAGTTTTTCGTGGAAATAGCAAGAACTCAGTTTATTTAAAATAGAAACCACGCATAAGATCATACAACAATAAAAGAACAATTATTGCCCGAATAACACGCAAACATTCCGTAATACTTAAATTGTTAACAACCGAACACTTCCTGGGAAGCGTAAGTTATGTAGAGGAAGCCGTCGGGACCGGCGTACTCGTTGTAGGCCTCCGCTAACGTCAGAGACATGCTGAGCATCGTACGGTTGTTGATGAGGAGGTAGAGAGATTGATTGGGGCCCATACGCATCCGGTTCCTGCAAATGACAAACAATCAAAACTTGATTGATTCAAAATGGCCGACCAATCACCTTATGATAGTCTGGAACTGGGACATGGTGATTTCCTGGGGGACCAGGTACTTGCACTTGTCCAGGTGGGGCAGCTGAACCTCTTTGGAGAAGCGTTTGATGATTATCTGTGTCAAAAGAAATAACATTAATAAATTGATTGAATTTTCTAAATTTTAAGTTGTTCAAAAGTTGGAACGAAATCAGCCATTTTGTATAAATTTAGCACTATTTTGCCATATTAGAAAATTGAAGATAAAATAGAAAGTTCAGAATAACTATGTTCGGCAGGAGGAGATAACTGTAACTGCTCAATTGAAGAGGATATATTTAAAGATTAAATTCTTTTTCGAAAAGATGAAAATCTTTCTCATATAATAAAAATTAAAAATAAAACTCTAATTAGAATTATGACAAATCTTTAACAAATTTTAATGAACTGGAAGTAAGGGGACGTTTTTTTAAAACGAAAAATGTAGCGGTCATTTTGTATCCATGTATTAATTTATTCCAAATTTTAAACGCTTGGGGTTTCTAATGGAAACAAAATCCCCACATTATGTCATTAGGTATTATACCGGGTGTCCCAGTGCTAACGGCTCATAGGGAAATAACACGGCAAATTATATTTTCTAATGGATCAATTTCAGCTCGAGTTGCACCGGAAGTAAAATATCGATGCAAAATTTAAGCTGCGCCGCCCCTTAGCGTTACGGGATATCAGTGTCTTAATTCGCAGTTGAAATTGAGCGTAACCGATTTGCTCTGCTCCGCTTACTTATGCCAGGCATAAGCCGAGCTGAAATTGATCCATTAAAGTCTTTCCAGATAAAATTAGATACAAACAAAAACTCTACAAGGATTCTGAAAAGGAGGGGCACACTTTCATGTAAAATTAATGGTTAGAAAAGCCTTAATACTAAAAAAAGATAAAAAAACGGTTGTCTTGATCGGGATTTGGACCTCGGAACTCATGTTCGGAAGAAGCGTCCCGACCAAAGCAACATTTTTTTAAATCTTTTTTTTAAGTAATAAAGCCTTTATAACCATTAATTATACAGGGTGGGGCAATAATGCGTCCGACTTCGATAGCTCGAGCTCTATGATAGGTAGAAATTTGATTTAAAAACACAGACAAACTAGAGAAAGAAATCTATAACCGGAAATTATTTTTGAACATACAAGGTGAGACAAGACAATTATACAGGGGCAAGTGACATTTTTTTTAAATAGAAGGTGGTGTGTAAAAGAAGATTTTTTAGAGCCTTTTCAATCCAATATTATTGCTGACCATTTCCAAATCACTTGGATGTAGCGATTCTTTTTGTTCAAATAATGGCATCGGTAGATGCATGTTAAAAAAATCACTACAGTCACAATTATGAGTTCTAAGAAAAAATTATGTAAAGACTAGTTAAAAAACATCTGTGAAATGTCTTTGATCCATTTTAACTTTTAAAAAATTATACAGGGTGGCTAAATTTATTTTTTTAATTTAGAACTTTTTGAATTTAATTTTCTCCATTTTTTTAAATGGAACACCATGTATATTTTTTAACGATATGATGTAGAAACTAAAAACGAACATTTTTTGTATGCACACCCTTATGGCTATTTGTAACCATTTTCGAAATATCGCCAAATAATTACAAAATTCAAGAATAATCCGAAAAAATTAGATCGTTTTCCAAATAACTCGATAAAAAACTTCGAATGTTTCAAAATTGACACAAAAATGACAACTGACAACAGGTAACTGCGATAAATGTGTATTTCTTGTCGGATAATCCAAAATGCAAAAAATGATCAAGATACAAACATAAAGCGAACTTACTAAAAAAATTTATGCTGTTTTTATAAACAAAACATCTGAAGCACTTATTACAATTTTATCTGTCGAGTGATTTGAAAAACAATCTAATTTTTTAGGATTATTCTTGAATTTTGTAATTATTGAACGATGAATCGAAAATGGTTACAAATATCCATAGGAATGTACATACCAAAAATGTTTGTTTTTAGTTTCTACATCATATTGTTAAAAAATATACAGGGTGTTCTATTGGAAAAAATGGAGAAAATTAAATTCAAAAAGGTCTAAATTTAAAAATTAAATCTAGCCACCTTGTATAATTTTTCAAAAGTTAAAACAATTTAGAGACATTCCACAGATGTTTCCTAACTAGTACTTACATAATTTTTTCTTAGAACTCATAATTGTGACTGTAGTGATTTTTTTAACATGCATCTGCAGATGCCATTATTTGAACAAAAAAAATCGCTACATCCAAGTGGTTTGGAAATAGTCAGCAATAATATTGGATTGAAAAGAGTCTAAGAAAAGGCTCTGAAAAATCTTATTTTGCACACCACATTCCATTAAAAAAAATGTCACTTGCCCCTGTATAATTGTCTTGGCTCATCCTGTATGTTCAAAAATAATTTCCGGTTATAGATTTGTTTCTCTAGTTTATCTCTGTTTTTAAATCAAATTTATAACTATCATAGAACTCGAGCTATCGAAGTCGGACGCACTATTGCTTCACCCTGTATATGAAAACGTGTCCTTTCTTTTAAAAATCAGCGTTTCGGTTTTACCGATGTTTTTCTGGGAAGATATAATTTAAGAAAATATTATTTGACGTGCTATTTCTCTATGGCCCGGTAGCGTTGGGACATCCGGTAGAAGATAGGAACATGATCACTTAATAGATATTCTGTATTTTGTTGTTTAGTGACAAAATGTCGCCATTTCGTGTCTAAACGTTGTCAGTTTTTCGAAAACTATGAAGGAGGACTCACCGGCACTTTGGTGGGGAACTTGTTGCGGAGGGCGAGCACCTCTTCGTTGCGCACCCTGGCGTCGCCGTCTCTTCCGACGCCCGTTTTGTCCGTCGCCATCCCCTTGGCTGGTGACCGCAAAAAAAACAAAATTCACTTATCTGATGCGTTGCTACTCGCAACAAAAACAACTGACCTGTTTTTTTCGTCGCGCCATCCCGATTCGAATTGAAATCGGTATCTTTGCGATACTTGTAGAGGGTATGTCCTAAATTCATGAGGAGGCACTGATGGTCGTTGTCGCACCTGTGAGATAGCAGATCACCGTCCAAGTACATGAAAAGACTGTGGGGTGGTTGATGGCGCACGACTTAAGACTGGATGGAACTTTACTGTTGACAATTGATAGACCTTCCACCACTCCTTCTCTCGACACACTGTTTACTAAACTATGGGGGAAGAGAAAAAATGTCGTTTCTTTAATCGGCTGACGATAATGCAGTTTGTTTTGGATATTGTTTTATGAATCGTCCGTGTGCAAGTGTCAGGAATCGATCGAACCATAGGCGGAGGTTGCCCAAAAATCGTTCGTAATTTAGAAAAAAAAATTGTAACTATTCTCACCTTCGGACTAGCCAAAGGTACGTGGTACGTGACGTCATTAGCCAATCACTAAAAATACACATTTTCTGCAATCTCTAGAATCTCTAGTGATCGTTACGTCACAACAAAGGTAAGTTGGTGTTCTTATTATTATTTGTCGCAAACACGTCGACGTTATCTTCGTTAATGTTGTTTTCCCACAACTCCGATAGTTGTTGGTGTTATTAGGAGATTGGAGTAATTACTTTGTAATCATTGGGGCTAGTGACGTCAAGGTCTGAGACGCGGTAACTTCGCGACAATTCGATTTTAATTTACGAAATCGGAGGGCCCCCCTCGAACGCGCCGCTTCTGTTCTTGGCTCTTGTCACCACTTCTGATATTTTTACTTCTTTATCTTGTTTACGGTTCGTTCTTAATTGAGCGAAATGCAGGGAGGGACTCGGGTTGGGACGCCTTCGGCAGCGGTTCTCAGAACGTGACCACAAACGGTATTAGCATCTTTATACATATCTGTCAACCGTAACGTAGCGCAACTAGGAGTGAAACCAGTTCGCGGTCAAACAGTTCGAGACTCCCGGTGTTCAAGGGGATCGGGGTATCTAAGCCAGGCGGCAACGCAGCTACGCGCGTCTTGATGGATTGAGGGCTAAATCAGATTTATCAAAGTGAGGTATGCCGCAGAGTTGATTGGTGAGTTTAGCTCCCCTATTTATTTTTTAATAAAATAAGCACCATCAAAGGCCACTGTCGATAGGGTGGTACCCTTACTTATATATTTTTAACTATTTAAAGGGGTGGAAAATGTACAGGGTGTTTCATAATTGAATGTCAATATTGACGGGAGTTAATCTGTGTATGATTTTAAGATAAATAGTTTTTATAAACATAGGCCTGTTTTCGCGTTATTTTTGATATACAGGGCGATAAAGATTTTGATTTTAATTTTTTTAAATAACAAACTACATTTGATATTTTTTTAAATCTTGGTGGGTGTAAACTAGGTGTAGAGACACGTCTTTTGCGAAAAAACGAATTTTTAGTTTACACGTATAGATGAAAGTTCAATTTCAGATAACAGTGTTGCCTTTTTCCTAATTTTAAATTGCTTATATCTAGTTTTTAAATTGAGAGAGAGAGAGAGAGAATTTTTTTTAAGCATTTTTCCACTTTACACTAATCTTAGATAATGCACCTTTAAGGTGGTGCGGTATTTTTGGGACACCTATATATAAAATGTGTCTATAATAATATAATATACAGGGTGGGGCAATAGTGCGTCCGACTTCGATAGCTCGAGTTCTATGTTTGATAGCCATTTGATTTAAAAACACAAATAAGCTAGAGAAAAAAGACTATAACCGGAAATTATTTTTGAACATACAGGGTGAGCCAACACAATTATACAGGGGCAAGTGACATTTTTTTAAATGGAATGTGGTGTGTAAAAGAACATTTTTTGGAGCCTTTTCCTAGACTCTTTTCAATCCAATATTATTGCTGACTATTTCCAAACCACTTGGATGTAGGGATTCTTTTTGTTCAAATAATGGCATCTGCAGCTGCATGTTAAAAAAATCACTACAGTCACAATTACGAGTTCTAAGAAAAAATTATGTAAAGACTAGTAAGGAAACATCTGTAGAATGTCTTTCAATCGTCTTAACTTTTGAAAAATTATACAGGGTGACTAGATTTAATTTTTCAATTTACAACTTCTTGAATTTAATTTTCTCCATTTTTTCAAATGGAACACCCTGTATACTTTTTAACGATATGATGTAGAAACTAAAAACGAACATTTTTTGTACGTACACCCCTATGGCTATTTGTAACCATTTTCGATATATCGCCCAATAATACAAAATTCAAGAATAATTCTAAAAAATTAGATCGTTTTCCAAATTACTCGACAGATAAAATTGTAATAAGTGCTCCAGATGTTTTGTTTATAAAAACAGCATAAATTTTTTTAGTAAGTTTAATAAGATACAAATATAATTTTGTATTTTGATCATTTTTTGCATTTTGGATTATCCGACAAGAAATACACATTTATCGCAGTTTATGTCGTCAGTTGTCATTTTTGTGTCAATTTTGAAACATTTGAAGTTTTTTGTCGAGTTATTTGGAAAACGATCAAATTTTTTTAGAATTATTCTTGAATTTTGTAATTATTTGGCGATATTTTGAAAATGGTTACAAATAGCCATAGGGGTGTGCATACAAAAAATGTTTGTTTTTAGTTTCTACATCATATTGTTAAAAAATATACAGGGTGTTCCATTTAAAAAAATGGAGAAAATTAAATTCAAAAAGTTCTAAATTGAAAAATTAAATTTAGCCACCCTGTATAACTTTTCAAAAATTAAAATGGATCAAAGACATTCCACAGATGTTTCCTAACTAGTTCTTACATAATTTTTTCATAGGTCTCATAATTGTGACTGTAGTGATTTTTCTAACATGCATCTGCAGATGTCATTATTTATTTAAAAAAATTGCTACATCCAAGTGGTTTGGAAATAGTCGGCAATAGTATTGGATTGAAAAGAGTCTAGGAAAAAGCTCCGAAAAATCTTCTTTTGCACACCACATTCCATTTAAAAAAATGTCACTTGTCCCTGTATAATTGTCTTGGCTCACCCTGTATGTTCAAAAATAATTTTCGATTATAGATTTCTTTCTCTAGTTTATTTGTGTTTTTAAATTAAATTTCTACCTATCATAGAACTCGAGCTATCGAAGTCGGACGCACTATTGCCCTACCCTGTATAATGTGTCTAGGATAGGAATGTTAAGTACTGGAATCTTATTTATTTAAAAACTTTGGACAAATTACAATAAAGTTACCCAGCTAGGTACAGTAGGTACATACTTGCCATGGTTTACTTGATATTAAATAAAACCTGAAATTTTTGATTGTTTTTGACGTTAGAATGCAATGTCATCAGTTACAAGACCTAGTAGCGCCATCTATTTTTAAAAAGGGATTTGCCCAGGTCTTCTTTGCAGAAGTGAACTATCTGCTGTTCTTTCTTAATTTTATTTTCCTAATTTTGTTTATCCAAGCAAAGTCTCTTGATGTTTTATTTACTATTGATTGACTGTAGAGTGCGTTTCGAAAAATTGTTTTTTTCCAAACATTGATAACTAATAAGCCGTGGTGCACTGTTTGCTAAAACTATGATCTTTGATTGGCCCATCCGTTTCCATGGACTGATTACCATTAAAGAAACCAGATTTTTCCCAAACGAAAACCACCAATTGGGTAATTTCTTTGGCGCCACCGACTCATCAGTCCGTTGCTTCTCGACAACATAATCAGCTTTTATACATACGCCAGGCTGTGAAACGTTTGTCGTTTTGTTTGCATGATTTTTTCCAAAAATCCAACACTAATAATGCCAACGAACTTGTCGAGATAATGGGTTTATTCCGTTTGTGACTCATCAATTTCTGCATTGTCTTGTTAATTGTTAATAACGATAAACTGATGTTATAACGAGTCGATCGCAAATAGAACCTTCTTGGGAGCTTCTGGTGATTAACGAAGAATTTTTCGCCCATTTTCAAACGTCTTATCAGCGCCATTAAATTTGATAGCTTTTCTCCAGCTGGTTGTTGTACTAGAACAGTTGCTAGGGCCTTAAGCAAATCGACGGCGCCACTGACCGCGATACAACATGGCCGACACTTTTTTGCAACTTTGATTCAAAATGGCGAATTTAGCAAATAACTATTAGTGCAGGTCTAAATTTGACTCCTGAACGAACCGTGGTCAGTGTCACAATAGCTTTTTGACGTGTGACTCAAAATGGCGCTACCATTAACTAGCCATACAACATGGCAATTGGTCAACTAAATTACTGCTATGTATTGCTTTTTATTATTTTTTTCTAACAACTGACTGCCGATGATGCAAGATCTGCATTATTATTGATAACTACGATGCAATATGACGAATTTAGCAACTAATATTGAATTGAATCAATTTTTAGTAAGTACCAGTTCTAACAAAACTTGTATCAGCATTGTCAGACCTAGTGTATATAAATATATTTTGAACGTCTGACTCAAAATGGCGACATCACTATCTTGCCACATTAACCTATTCCGTTTCGCATCAAATTTCGACTAAAATTACCCTTTTTGAATTTTTCAGTCGACGATGTGGCTGTAGGTGGGCGCAATGTTGCTGACGTTTTTCTACGCGTACGCCACTATAATGCAATGGTGGCGGTTGCGTTCCCTCAAAGACAAACTGAAGGGGACCTTGAACAGTCAGAACGCCTTGATGGTATGTTCCGGAGGTACGGTCAGAGATGCCCGTAAACACCGCAGTTTGGAAAACTTGCTCTTCCGTCACGACGACAAAATCGGTTGCACAGTAGTGCCTAAGGTTGTTTTTTTTTTTTTTTAAATTTTTTTGGGTAATTTTTTTTCTTGTAGCAAAAATTAAATTTGGCGCAATGGATATCGTTTCCGAAAAATCTGAGATACTTCCCCATCCACATCGATGATCATCAATTGACCGTTTCGAACGACGATCAAATTTTCGTTTTGGTCCAGGCGATCTTGGACAACTACACCAAGCACCAAAGCGAAATTATTCAAGTTATTCAGTTTTGATGATTTTTTTTTTTGGTTTTTCAATACGTTTATTTGCAGGTGGAAAGTTTCGGTGAATTGGTCGGATGGAGAGCTTCGGATTACTTCGAGGTCATCCTCAAAACCAACATCGATAACCTCACCAAACTGATATTGAAATTTTCCAAAAACGACGTCGACATTAACCACGAACTTCAATTGTTCAAAATAGAAAGTAGGTAAACGAGTTGTAGATGGCGCCACCCGATCGGGGCGACATAACCTCGCAAATTTCGCATTTTCGCAGCGTTCGACATAGAGGGCGCCACCGCCTACGTTAAATTTCACCATTTCGATAAGGTTCTTATTAACCGACTTTTCCAAGATTAACCCAAACAAACCTCAATAATTATTGTTGTAGAATAAATCTTAGGCTGACGTAACATCGAACTAACCATTTGAAACTACTAACAAAAAAAATCGTTTTATTATTTGTATCTAACCTCAAATTGGGTGTTTTTTCAGCCGTCGACGTAGAGGGCGCCACTGCCTCGATCAAGTACCACAAAAAATACTTGAAAGACCAAACTCTCAAGTACTCTTACGCTCCGGTTCACTGGAAACTTTTTGTTTCCGAAATCAAAGAACTCTACGCGAAAATCCGTGACGTCACCAAGTGAGTTGTTTGTTGATTTCGAGTCAAATTTTGACCAATTTTTTTTTTGCTCTCCAGTCCTAAAATCAAGATCGAGAACGGTTCGACGAAATCGGTGGATAACTGCGAGGTGGCGAAGGTGCCGAAAAAAGAATCCGTCAAGAAGAGTCGTGAAGATAAAAACACTTTGGACGTGTCGGCTGGCGGTGATCATCGCAAACACAAGCACGAAAAAGTGCAAAGTAAACAGAACGAGAAAAAGAAGGAGGTCGTCAAAACGAAAGCCAAGCACAATACGAAAAGTAAAGAAGAAACGAAAGTAGTTGTTAAGAAAGAATCTAAGAAAGTTGTTAAAAGTAAAGATGAAACTGTTAAAAAGAGCGAGAGTAAAGTTGAAACGGTGGCGCCATCTTCGAGCAGCGGCTCTAAGCCGCCTAATGTTCTAGTTTATAGCGATAGCGTAATTACTAAAGACAACGTCAAACGAGTTCTTTACTCAATTCTGAACAAAGAGAAGTACACTATTTACGATTTGCCGACCAACTCGAAGGCCTGGAACAGTTCGACGGTTCTTGTCGTGATATGCGGCAGCGTTCCCCCAGAACTCACTTCTCTCTTAATCCAGTATCTAATCAACGGGGGTCAACTCCTATGTTTATGTAGCGACTTGATGTACAGCGTTTTGCACACTTTCACGACAGCTGAAGTGAGTTTTTTAACAATTTTTTTTTTTTAAATGTTAATTGAAAATTTCCAGGTCAGAGAGCACGAATTAGTTAGATTTTCTTACGGATCGTGGCAAAGCGTCAAAATGATGCACCACATCTTCTGTTATCAGGCCTCTCCGGCGAAAAAACAATTTTCGAAAGATTCCGACCAATCGAATCACAGCAGCAACGGTTCGAGTCCTTTAGCTCCGCGTACTCCCTCTACCGTCGATTTACGTTACAACGACAAAGACTACAACATCCAAGTTCAAGTTTTGGGAACGGAAGAAACGTGGCAAACGCCCAGTTTGTTACTGGCCAAAGTCAAGGGTAGTGCCGGACGTGCCGTTTTTTCTCAAGTCCATCTCGAAATCGATCCCGAACAATACGAAAACGACGAGGACAAGTACGAACCGTTGCGTAGCAGCAACGAGGCGAGATTGGAGATTTTAAAAGACATCTTGTCGAATCATCTCGATATGGTTTGTGACGAGAATTTCGGAACTGTCACGTATTCGCCCGGATACTTCTTAGGACGTTACGACGTAAATTTTGACGTTTTTTCAAAGAGATTTTGTTGAATTTTTCGATTTTAGCTAAAGCTGAACATGTTGTCGGACTGTGAAGGTATTGTCAACAATCAACTGGTTTGCGATAAGGTTGCGGTCGTTTTTTGCGGCAACAACGTCGATCCGGGGGTCTCCACTAACATCAGATTGCCGGTCATGATCCATTCGTGCCCTCACAACTTCTCCACCTTGGACTATTTTGAAGTAAGGGGTTTTCTAGGAAAGTTCTTGGTTTAAAAAAGTTTGTCGAAATTTGTCAAAATCACATTTCCAATGTCCAATAAGCCAAAGCTCGCTTTTGATCCTGAGCTGATTTTACGGCCCGTAGCAGATTTTACGGCCCCGAGCAAATTTTACGGCCCGGAGCAGATTTTACGGCCCCGAGCAAATTTTACGGCCCGGGTCAGACTTTACGGCCCGAGGCAAACTTTACGGCCCGGGGCAGACTTTACGATTTACAACCCGGCGAACTGAATACTAAACAACCAAAATTAAATCAAAGCCATACCAAAAGGTATAGAAGTAAACATTATAGCCCGCAGCAGACTTTACAAGTCGCCGGGCTGTAAAGTCTGTTCCTCCTCCTCTAGTTATAAAGTTATATTTACAGTAGCCTTACGGAATTTTAGACCAATCTGTGTAATTAACAATAATTGTTCACACGAATCTTTTGGGATTAATATTTTCTGTTAAGGAGGACTCACCAGTGACGAGGAAATTATCTCAAAAACTATTTATACTTATAATATTTGGGTCGTATTTAACAGTCTACCAAATTTACCCAATATTTTCATACAAAAAAAAATACTTTCATTTCCCAAAAATACTAAATGCTCACCAAAATTAAGAAAATACATAATCTTAAAGCGACAACAAAATATTGACATAATGCTGGCCTCTTATATATTTTGTTCACCAAAATAACTTTTGTTGACCATAAATACTAAATGTTCACAAAATTTTATTCCGCATTTAATTCTATCATAATACCCAGATACTTAATTTTTGACAGTGTCTTATTATATTATTTAGCAGTTAAAAATACTATTTGTTGATCAAAAATACACAAGCAATGAAATGTTGTGCAAATGGTAAATAATTTTATGCAAAATTATAGATGTAGATGTGCTAGGGCAAGGAAAATAAGAGTAAAAATAGAAGTGGTTTGCACAAAAAAAGATATTGATTTCCGTAATATATAAATCCTTTGCTGTAATTGGCTTGCATTATGTAAAACGTAAAACTTCTTTTAGTGGTAATTTCTAATCGTGCTTTAAAAAAAAATTACAGGGCCCTGAACTGACCTTGTACAAAACTTTTTTCGCGTGCCTCTTGTCTGGAAGCGCAAGCGGCAAGGAGAGATGCACGAGCATATTTAATTTTTGGAGTAATAGAATAATTATTTGACGCACAAATAGTTTTTTTGAGAAACACTAAATATAAATGGATAGAGCGAATATTTATTATGTACAGCAGGGACGCGTAACTTGAGCGTTCTAAATTTGGTGAACATTTAGTAAAATTGATAGACATATAGAATTTAAAATGTAAGCAATGGTAAAACAATACGCAGCATAGTTATTTTAGTGGTGATGTTCTTATTTTCTGATGTATAATAATTTGGGTTTCATTTATATTTTTCGATGCTCATTAAATTTTCTGGTGGACAGTGCAAGGGATGCATACTTTAGTTTGGTGTACACCCAGATTCAATAGAATTGAGACACTTGAATAACTGGTTGTCTACCTTTATTTTGTAACCCAAGAAATTTGACAACACTGTAAAGATAGTAAGGCCGTAGGCACGGAGTGACAGAGCTGACGGAGGCCGTTATTCAAAATTCTGAAACTGAAACGCACGTGGACGGGATTGTTTGGTTTGAAGGCTCCCTCGAACCAACGAAAATTACACAAGTCATCGACACGTTTTTTGGATTTAAGTTTAACGAAAGTTTGCTTTTAATTTATTATAAATTATTATTTAATTTGTATGAAAATTGCACGACACTGAAAAGTAGCCAATAGAAAAATAGAATTTGCTGTCATTTGTATGACAATGTAAAAATTTCCTGGAAATTTTTGCGCCATGCATAAAATTAATAAGTGGAAATTATTTCAGCCAATCAAAATTATTTATTTATTAATAATGATATCATAATGACATAATGGGCAAATGTCTGTGTCGTTGCGATTTTCTTACGCCCTCGTGCATTGATTAATATCAGGAAATTTTATTCTCATGCATTTCCAAAACGTAATTAGCCCTCGTGTTCCACTCGGGCTAATTAATATGTTTTGGAAATGCATTCGAAAAAATTTCCGGAAATAATCAATGCACTAGGGATATTATAAGTGACAATAATTCAACTAACATAATCATAACTATATCAAAACTAATAAAATTTAGCAGTTTCGACCAATCAGAAAACAATTTAATGGAAATCTCAATGCACTTGGAAAACTACGGTCTCTTCGGACTATTCCGGAAAAATCTTTTTTATATTACTTATTTATTCCTTGCAATTGAAACACAAATTTTGAAATAAAAATAGCGTGCTTAGAAAACTAGATTCATAATTGTGTGAGTTTTTTTAAATTGCAGTTTTAGTTTAAGTTGTCATGTCAAATTCAGCTCGAGACTTTGCAGATTCCGGAAATTTCCGGCTTTCAAAGATTCGTGCTTGTCGGATTTTTAAATGACCACTCGCGCGCGCGTTGCGCTCGTGGTCATTTCACAAGCCAAAAAGCACTATTGTAAATTACTATTAAGTAAACAAAATTTTTTTTATACATCCTGAGTCATTTTAGCCTGTTAAAACGAGGAACCGTTTTTCTGTTTCTTCGGAGTGTTGCATCTATTTTTGATGTTAAACTTCATCTTATTATTAAATTCTTTATGTTTTCTATATGGTTTTTGAAATGCTTATGATTCCTCATTCTATATAAATTCTTTCAATGGCTAAAGCCGATAACCAAAAGCAAATGACTGATAAAATAATACAGAATAGAGAACTCGACATAGTAAAGGAACCATTTTTGTTCAAAACATTTACCATTTACTATTTTAAATTGGTAAGAAAAGGATAATTAACAGACAATAATTATTTACGACCCGAGTCTTGAGAATTTATTTCTTAAATGCAGCACAGTAGTTACCCAAAGTGCATTCACCCGAATACGCAGGTAAACCTTTCTGAAAGCACAAGTAACTATTTGTTAATGAGCTGGACCATAAAGTTTATTGAGGGTCGCATAGACAGCGAAGGGTTCTGTCTGATGCTGCCAGCTGGTGAAATGTGTAGTTTACCCTCCGTCAGCTCTGTCACTCCGTGCCTACGGCCTTACTATCTTTACAGTGTTGTCTAATTTCTTGGGTTACAAAATAAAGGTAGACAACCAGTTATTCAAGTGTCTCAATTCTATTGAATCTGGGTGTACGTTATATTTGTTCCCATAATATCTTATTTGGTTGGCTGTGTCTGAGGCGTCGGTGATTTTTCCAGACTTTGAAGACGGAAATAATCGGTCGTCTAGTCATCTACGCCGACATCTTGACCAGTTCGCAGCACTTGTTGGATAAGAAGCTGCGTCACGGATTGGTGGTGATCCCGAAACAGCAGACGAACGGCGTGGGTCGTTCCAGCAATTCCTGGTTGAGTCCGCCGGGATGCGCCACTTTCTCCCTTCAATTACACATTCCTCTCGATTCGCCGATGGGCGAATCTCTGCCGTTAATCCAGCATCTGATTGTTACAGCTGTCGTTTCTGCTATTAACAATCTCGAAGGTTACGAGGTTCGAAACTGTTAACTATTCGCTTGCAGAAAATTTCTGACTAAATATTTTAATTGTAGAGCCTCAATTTAGGAATCAAGTGGCCTAACGATTTGTACGTCGGTTCCAGAGTTAAAATTGGGGGAGTTGTTGTCAATTCTATAATCATATCGAATTTAGCTGTCGTTAATATTGGTTGGTTTTGTTGTAATTTTTTTTTTTTGAAAATCAATGACGGGGTTGTTTGTAGGATGCGGGGTGAATTTATCCAACCGGAATCCAACCGTTTGTATCAATGATATCATCGAAGAAGTCAACAAAGAAACTGGGAGTTCCTTGAAACCGATCGCCTACGAACAATTTTTCGCTATAGTGTTCAATGAAATCGAAAAGCTGTACGATATGATTCAAAATGGAGAATTGAGAAGTTTCCTCGCATTGTACTACAAATATTGGTTGCACAGGTTATTTTTAATTCATTATTTGAAACAATCCGTGATGATAACGGTAATTTTTTGTAGCGGTGCCGAAGTTAACATCGAAACTGAAGAAGTGGGTTCGTCACAGGAGGCTAGAGTTATCGGTATTGACAAGTTCGGTTTTCTCTCGGTGCGACTCGTTAGTGGAACGTTGATTTCTGTGCAACCCGATGGAAATTCTTTCGATATGATGAAAGGTTTGATTGCGCCAAAAGTTCTCTAAATGTGTCTTGTCTCTATTTTTCAAATGTTGTTGTGATTGCTTGTTTTTGTTTTGGAATAAATACTATGTTGATGCAGGTTGGTTATACGACAACGGAACCCTGCCGTTTCTCCCAGTTCCAAATTAATCGAGTGGTTTGAATGAAAATCGAGTTTTAAAAATTGTACAAATTTATTTAAATATTTATTAAACATAATATTAATTAAACAACTGTAGGGAAAGCGTCTCTAGTAGACGAAAGGCTGTCGATCCCGTTGTAATCATCTGGGTAATAATATCTTCGGATTTTTTCGTAACTGTTTCTTTGAACATTGAAAGGAACGAAGACAACATTGTCGTAACTATCAGCAGGAAAACTCGAAATCGTAACCAGAAGAGAGACGAAGATACAAATAACCTTAAGGGATTTTTTTTAACAATAGCAACAATTGCATGAAATTCACTTACAATCAATTTTTTACCCATGGCGCCTTTCACTTTGTTTTTGATAACTCGTAACTCACCTGAAGAGACTCCCGAGTCTTCTTTATATATTCAACTGTAAAGAGGTGTGAATAGATTTTGACACATGGCTACTCCCGATGATTCCTTGTATCTATAGGTACTAAATTATAGAGGTGTGAATGTATTCTTCGAATTAAAATTTAAATTTTAGGCGCTCGAGAGATTATTGAAAATGTACAATTAATTTTTGAAAAAATATTTGGGGTCAATGAATGACTTGAAAAAACCGTTGGAATTGGAACAAGGGAACTGCATCGAATTAACTTATTTATTTGTTTAACAGTGCTATTCTTGGTATGCGAGCAATTAGCACTTACGATTCAGGTTAAAACGGAATTTTTTAGTTCAAGCGATTAGTTTTCTTTGCAGAATAATTATCGGTAGCGATGAAGCACCAGTTTTTTGCCACTCTGGAATGTTTCCGTGCAATTAAAAAAAATTCTAAAAGGACCTTTCGTTTGTAAGGCAGTGTGACGGCCATTTTTGGAAGGAAACGAAGGGTTGGGAGTACGTCAAACAGTTCGAAATTACCGATGTTTTAGGGAGTCGGGGTATCAAGTCAGGCGAGGGTCCGAGACCCTAGCACCATTAATTAAAATTTTTATATGCTATTTATTTAAAGAAATTAATGAGGTGCCAGGGTCACGTGACACTGGCACCCTACTAACAAAAATATGAGAGAAAAAGACACGCATTCAGAATGTTTTGCACTCTTATGCACCACCAAAATTGACTTTTGAATCGTCTAATTAGCGCCCCCCACTTCAAATTAAAATAAAAATTTTTTTTTTTTAATTATTGCACTTCATTGTGCACCGCATCACACAATAAAAAGATTTTTTTTTGCAGAAGCTGTTAACTAGAAATTTAAATATTATGGTCAGGTCACGTGACCCTGACACCCCATTACCCCGTTATCGTCTTTTTCGCATTGTGACGGGCCATACCTCCAAACAAGAAAATAACATTCAAAATGCTAACACTATTGAGTGTTCCATTTGTTTGGCTATTAATAAAATATGAAGAATAAGAAAGAATTGGTGTAAAACAGTAAGAATACAAGAAGAAGTTACGTAATGACACACTTTTAAAAAAAGAGAGAGAGATGAGGAATAAGATCCATGGCGACGAAGAAAAAAAAAGGTTAAAAAACATGTTGGATAAAGGAAAACAAAATTTGGATTAATGATCGAAGTAGAAACACTAAGGAGAAGAAAGGGAAAACCAAAATGCTTAACAATTTTTCCAAAAAAAAAAAACAAATGAAAAAATATGAGAAATCAGATGAATATAAAAATTCAAATTGTAAATGAAGGAAGGAGAATCTACCAATTATGTGCCAGTTTACTAAGATTAATTTTACTAGTCAAACTATCGCTCAATAAAAGATGAAAGATCAAAGAGAAGAGAAGAGTGAATGAGAATAAGAGAATGAAGATTAAAATTAAATAGAAGAAGAAAAAGGGGAGGATATAAGGTGAAGAAAAGGAAAAAGTTATTATGACTACAAAAAGTCACAATTGAAAAAGAGCTACAAATACCAAAAAACGAGGAGAATAAAGTTTCCAATTTCATTGTTAACTTTTCTAGAAAAGAAAAAGGAAGAAGTAGAAAGAGAGTTTTAAATAGAGATAAAAATGACGTAGATGGTAAATGGGGAGGAAAAGCATCAAGAAATGAATAAAAAGGAAGAGCGGAATAGAAAAAAGATACGATAAGAGCAGCAAAAAAATTGCTATTAGAAGAAAAGAATATTTTCTATAAATATGATGCATATAAATAAAAACAAGGAGGAGAATGAAGTTCAAGAAAGAAGAAACAGGAAAGACGTAGTACGAAAAGTGTGGAAACATAAAGTAAAAAAAAAATCAAAGGGAAAAAATAAATTACATGGAGGTGTGGAATCTCTTTTTTAAATATTAACAATTACTTAAGAAAACTCTTGTTGTTAAAATACTCTTTATTACAATATTTACATGACTAGGAACGATAATGTCCAAATAGGGAGTGCTGCCGATAGGGGCCTGAATGCGGTCAGTTGATTGAGTAGAGGGCCGCGCACAGTCGCAATTGGAAATCCTTGTACAAAAGTTTGCCACCGTGCGGTACTCGACTCAAGAACATCCCCAACGACATCAAACACAATCCTTTTCCGTTCATCAAAAACCTGGACGCCGGCACTTGTTCTAATCCGTGATGTTGCGTCACCAATCGCAACCAAAGAGCCACGTGCTCCCTCGTCCACAATCTCGGATCTAAATTAAGTTAAATTATTATTTACCTAATATAATAAACTTGTTTTATTTACCTTTAGGTAAGTTATTGTCGTATTGTTCTTCGTCGCTGCCAGTGGTGGTGGTGTATTGACGTGGAGGATTCCAATCGTACCGGACGGGGACGGCTTCGGCAGTTTGGAGGGCCATCTTCGGAATTGGTTTGTAATAACCTATTTTGAAGTGATGGTTGATCTGGAATGAATGAATGGTACGGCTTGTTAGGTTATTGGTGAATGGTATAAAGCGGCGCTTTGTTCGATTTTAAAATAGTTTTATTTGCGGATGTCGCTCTGACGGAAACAGGGTGATGGGGAAACACCCCTTCCTGTGTCTAAAACTACCCTCGTTGCGGCCGGCAAAGCGACAGACGACAAAGGTCTTTTTAGTCAATTTTAGCAAATATTGCTTCTGAACCACCAAAAATGTAAATATTAATTACTCATTGTGTAATAAACAATCATATTGTTGTTTTTGTTGTTAATAATTGTTGTAACGGTACTAAATGCTTTTAGATGATGCCATTGAAACGCTACTAAAACAAAATTAATAGAAGAAGAATGAAGAAGAAATTGAAAAGTTTCTGGAACGATGTATGACGGAACAGCAGGTAGAAGAGTTCAATGGGATGAACCAAGTGAGGCGCGTGTCAATAATGGAACAGAAGCGGCTGGTTTAGGGGGGACAGGGGGAAATAATGTGTTCCTCCAAAGATTTCATTGAAATTAAATAAATAATTATTATTATTATCTATCTGTTGGGCGGTAATCGAAATATTCACTTCATCTCTTTGATTTTCTTCAAGCTCATGATCACGAGCTCCAAGATTAATAACAAGTAATTGAAATATTTTTATATCAAACCGTTATTGAATTACATGGATTTTTAAATTTCAGCGCTGAAGGGATTTTTGATTGACAGCTGTGTGGCCGTTTACCTAGTCCATTTGCGGCTAACCACATTAGATTTTATGATTGTCTCTGCACTGCAAAGATCTTTGAGTAAGTACCGCTATTAAGTCATAAATAACCGAACCGTTTAAGCGTCATTGTCATGAAATTTGACTGCTTCGATAAAGCAGTCGTGTCATAAATTCGTCAAAATCCCGCGAACTTCTTAAAAACACAATTAGCGATACTTCAACTACAAATTTCAAATTTTTAACAACAGTAACGTATACCTGGCGGTATTACGAACATAATAATAATAAAAAAATGTATTGAAAATTTCTGAAAAAGCACTCTATAGCGTCCCGACGGCGCATGGAATTAATTATGGACCAAACAATGACGCCACATTGTAGCGCCTTAATTAAAATTTATTTCAGCTAAATTTCAAATATTTAAATCCATTGCAAAAACAATTATTAGACACCGGCCGTTCTCGTTGAAATATCCTGTATTTCCAAATTTTTTATTTTTAAGCATTTTAAGCAAAGTTAATTACCTATTTTAATTTAATAATTTTTACAATTAGGAAGTTGTAAAGTTGCAAGCATTTTTGGTGACTTAAAAATAGATTTCTACTTGTGGAAAAAAATGGAAAAACTTGTTATCGCGGGCAACCCCCGTCACTTCCGTGGCTTCACGTGTCGTCGGCGAAGTTAAAATAGCCGAAAGTGTGCTAAAGCCGTTAGGAGCGATAAGGGCCCATTTAAACTGAAAACCATCCCCTGCCGAACGCGCACCGCCACATGTTTTCTATCCAAACAAAACACCGTCGTCTCTGTTTGTTCCGTTCGCGTCGCGAAACAGAAGCGCAACAACAAACAGTTAACAATCCCCAACAACAACAACAACAACAACAACTCACCTAATCGATAGGCGACTAACACACCGACTAATCAGCGAGGGCGCTATTTACATAGATTCGTAATAAACGCACACATGTAAAGGACGTCCACAGACAGGATATCCGTATCCTTGCCTGTATGAAAGCCCTGTTGACCATACCGACAGGAAAAGGAAACTTATTATCACCGATTTTCAATTGCCACTATCATTTTTTCCGTTTCATTCAAACGACTATAAAAGCATCCATCTACTAATCGTAACTATTGTTTTTTTTGATTTAGAAACAAATCGAAAATTTTACAAAATAAAAAAAATTAGGTACCTACCTTAATCGATTGATTGATTGATTAAGTTGAGTGGCGATCGGTGGCACGTGTCGGAACTCGAAACAGATGTTGAACTGACGATAGTTGGGCACGCAATGACCCTGCTCTGCACTAGCGATTCATTGATAAATGCGGCCCGGGGGTTGGACACCCTCGTCGGGGTGGGGGACAGGAAACATCGAGGAACGTTCAGATAAGCCGTTTCCGGTCCATTAAGTCTCGGGTTAAGAGAGCAATCAATTTTCGGTAATTGGGTGCGATGCCCGCAATTTTCTTGCACCCTCTTCCGACAGGGGTGGACACCCGCAAATAATAAGTCCAAGACTTGAAATAAATTATGGAGACTGGGAATGAGTTCGAGATTTGGAATAAGTTATAGAACCAGGAAATGAATTTGAGACTAGAAATGAGTTTCTGCGAAAGAGTTATGAAAACTGGAAATGGGTTCAAATCTTGGAGCATCTAGGTAAACAATACAGGGTATCCCACCACAAGGCTTTACTCCCTAAAATTTCGTTACTTTACTGACTGAAACTAAATTAAAACTGAGAAAAGAAAAAATAAGAAAAATATTAAAATAGAAAAGTTAACAGTAAAAAAATTATTGTACCATTTACCAATAGAATAAAAAAATAATTTTATTAAAAAAAAAATTGTTTTGAAATAATTACTCCAATAATGTAATCACCGTCAAAGGCCCCCTCTCGATAAGGACGATAAGGAGTACAGTTGCTAGTCGGCCGAGAATGCAACTAAAAAGCGATTAGGTAACAGTATGTGTTGTACCTAATTTCCGCTAAAACTTATCGAAAATGACGTCACTTCCTACAAAATAGGATCGAATTTTTAGCACGTCAAAATAGGATGCAAAATGTTACTTCCGACCCAGGGCAGTTGGCGTCTTAAAAAAACAGGGTAGAATCCCAAAAATTTAGCTGTTTTCCCGAAAGAAAAAAAGCATTAACTTTTATGCACCCCAAAAGTATCAAAAATCTGTAGACCACAAAAATTGAGCATATGAAAAAACCTTTAAAAATCACTCAAAATCATGCAAAATTATTTCAAGAGCACTCTGAAAAACTTAGAAAATCTGTTGTTTTTAGATATTTTAAATGGTTCTTTGTTTCTGGGCCAGACCAATTAGCGCATGCAAAAATCATTGATAACGACCGAAAAGGAGCCAAATCAAATCTCTCAGGTTTTCAACATCTCAAAATGGTATTTTTTTTTTGTTTTTGGGCCAGGATGTTTGGGTATTTTAAAAATTATCAAAAAAATCATGGAAATTAGGCCTCAAAGTAATTAATACATATTATTGAAAAAATGATCAAAGTTCCAAATAACCCACCTTTGGCTCCCACTTATTTTTCTTCTGGAATTTGAAAAAATGGCTTTGGAGATTTTCTTCCAAAAAGGAAGTCATAGCTGCAACAAACGCTTATTTTAAGGAGCTGGAGGCATCGTATTTTTCTGAAGGTATCAAAAAGTTTGAACGTCGTTGGACGAAATCTATCGATTTGCACGGAGATTATGTTAAGGAATAAAAAAAATTACCCGAAAATCTTGAGTTTTCTTTATGAGACCGAGAACTTTCCGAACGACCCTCGTATTTAGTAGTCCTGGCAACTGTTTCCGTCCAGTGAATTCTTGATAAGGTTCTGAGCGATGCCGTTTTTCAATAACGAAATAATTTAACATCTTCCCAATTTCTACAAAAGCGAGAAACACTGTTGTAGACATTAATGTGTCCAACAGAGATAGAAAACTGGAAAGAGTTACTAGATTCTACATCCTGTAGAATTTGTTCTTAAAATTTAAAAGTATTGTTAATTCTGATTAACAATACTTTTAAATTTTTAGCTGATTTTTTAGTTTGCATATCTAATTGAATACTAGCGTTGATTGAGATTAAATTAAATTGAGAGTAAATATCTCAATCAACGATACTAGGCACAATAGGCCAGTGAATAGAGACATGATAACTAAAAAATGTAACAAAAATTCTAACATTTTTTAAATTTTGCCGTGTAATGTGTAACGAATCGAAAGGGAACTATAAAATTTTGCAACTCGATTAAAGGTCGGCATCATTGTAAAAATCGGAAAAATTAAAATTAAGCGATATCTCGACGAGAAAAAATGTAACATCGTTGTAAACTCGATAGAGTTTTCATTGCAATATTCAAAATAAACAGCGAAATTTGCAGGAACTTATGAATTAGGCATAATAGTTAATTATCATTAATAAACATTTTTTCATCTAATTTTCCAGCAAAAATATTAACATGCTTGCAAAACTAGAATCAACTTGCTAAAATCGCCTTACAAGACTCTGTAAATTTGCAACTCTATTGGGTGACGGCATGGTCCATTTTTTATAACTTACAACAAAATTAAGAGTTATTTACGTAAAAACGATTCTAAACAAAAGTAACAATGTGTACATGTTAATAACTCTTGATTTTGTTGTAAATTATAAAGAATGAACCATGCCGTCATCAAATAGAGTTGCAAATTTACGGAGTCTTGTAAGGCGATTTTAGCAAGTTGATTCTAGTTTTGCAAGCATGTTAATATTTTTGCTGGAAAATTAGGTGAAAAAATGTTTATTAATGATAATAAATTATTATGCCTAATTCATAAGTTCCTGCAAATTTCGCTGTGCATTTTGAATATTGTAATGAAAACTCCATCGAGTTTGCAACAATGTTACATTTTTTCTCGTCGAGATATCGCTTAATTTAAATTTTTCCGATTTTCACAATGATGCCGACCTTTAATCGAGTTGCAAAATTTTATAGTTCCGTTTCGATTCGTTACACATTAGACGACAAAGTTTAAAAAATGTTAGAATTAATGTTAAATTTTTCACCCACTCACTGGCCTACAACCTCATTTACATCCTAAATATGTACAGTAATATTCACTTATAACGAAGCCGTTTATAAGGATCTACCGCCTATAACGAACCTTAAAAAGTTGAACGAAAAAACGCCCATAAGCACAATGCAAAAAAAACACTTACGGTTATAACGAACCGTATTCTCCGGTCCGCAGAGGTTCGTTACAAGCGAACACTACTGTATTATAATTTTACATTGTCTAAAAGAATTATTATTACACCTAAGTAATGATGCTAACGTAAAATTTGTTTTATTTATAATATGTTTTTGTAACACAACTTACTAAAATTGTTTTTATATTTTATGATATTAAACCGTTACACATTTTTATATTTTGAAAATAATAAAGTTTAATTCTAATACGACAAGGTTGGTAAAAATGGTGAAAGAACATGGATCAATTTATTCAACCAAGATTTTCCAAAATAATGGAGAGTAAAATAGGAGTATGCACATACCTGCAAAATTTGTGGCAATTAAAAGAATTTTTTTTTTGGAAGATGGGCAAATTATGACGGAAAAATACACGAAGTCAAGCGTAACTATTTTAGTTTAATCCGTCTAGAAAAAAATTTATAAAAAGTTATACCTGAATATAAAAATTACATACATATATTTAAAATATAAATTAATATAAATTTCGGAAAAAAGATAGTTTTGTTCATTTACTGACATGCTAAGTAAATATAATTGCAAATAATAGTAAAAGAAACGAAAACAATGCCACTGTATTTGTGAAACAATATTGTTATACAATTTCCACTCTTCGCTTTTTGTGCTGTTTTCTTTGGAAACCATCGCAAAACATCATTAGAATGCCATTTTGAGCAATGAAATGTTGTGCAAATGATAAATAATTTTATGCAAAATTTATAGGGGGAAAAAAGAGGTGCTAGGGCAAGGAAAATCAGTAAAAATAAAAGTAGTTTGCACAAGAAAAGATATTGATTTTCGTAATGTATACATGGTGACGAATGCGTTGGTGTAATTAGTTTTTTGAAAATCGAAGAGTGGGTAAAGTAAACAATGACCCAATTTTTCATTAAATACATAGTCTGGAGTTCTTCAACGTTTTCGTTTCTTTTACTCTAATTTGTTAAGTGGGTCTTCACTAAGTAACCTGTAAAGTAAAGTGGACCTGGCTACGGGACCTGGAGGTCGGTGTCGTCGTCAGCGATATGGCACGAGACTTCCTGGATTGCGCGAGGCGGTGGTGCCAAAGTTGCAAAATATCTTCTCTATTTGCTGCACACGCGACGGTTTCTTTCGTCATTATCACTCTCAAGTTCATTTTAAACAAATTATTTGCTTCATTTCCGGTCGCCACAATTTTTCCGTCTTTTTGGAACACGCACTCACTTCCATGATTATTGATGATGAAGTCGATGTTTTTCTTGGTCATGTGATGTGATGCTCCGGAATCTATAATCCAATAATTTTTGTCATTGTTGCGTAATGACTTTCCCACGAAAGATGCACGTTGATCAACACGTCGGTCACCACCATACCTTTTGTTATTTTCATTCATTACATAGGTAAACATTGATATCTTTTCTGATTTTTTTTTCTTTTCTTTTCTTTTTCTGATTTTAGGTTGGTGCTTGTTGTTTTAATTCTCAATTTTTTCTTTCTATGTTTTGGGGCTAATCATGTTTTGACGACACGTTCTGATGTTCGAATTTGACCCAACAAACGCGGTGTCGTCTCTTGAGGGTTATCTTCGTTGGTGGTTGATCCTTCTTATAACCTTAGAGATTTTCTGGAATTTTTTTACTGAACAAAACAATAAATTAATTTAAAAAAAGTACAGTTTTTTTTATTAAACTATTGAGCAAAAGTGAATTAAAAAGATAAATACGAGAAAGTATTATTGTTAACATCTATAAGTATATTATGTAAATACAGTGTAATCTCACTAATCCGGCACTATTAAAAACCGGAGGGTGTCATAGGTAATGAATAAAATAAAGCATTTCATAGAGGGAATAAATGTATGTAATGTTAAACTAACATGTAGGAGGGTGCCGGATTATTGGACGTGCCGATCTATCGAAGTGCCGGATTAGTGAGATTATACTGTAGTTAATTTGCCCAATTTTCAATAAAATTATCAAGGTAAGATTTAACGAAATGTTATTGACTTGTTTATTGTTACTTAGATATTAATTGTTTAATGAAAGAGAAAAAGAGTGTCGTTAATTTTTTGATAAATTTTGTGATCGTTCTGTTGATTCAACAATTTTTAGCCATTTAACTACGACACATATTTTGTTTCTCAGCTTCTTACGTTTAGATTTCCAATTGTTTGTTTCAGCATCTTCGTCCTGGTTGCGTTTTGATGGAGCCGTATCGAATTCGGTCTGACAAATGCGCCGCTTTGCCCCTAATTGGTTCCGTCTTCGAGGATTGATGGTTGTCCCGCCAAAACCGTGCTGAAAGCTCGTGCGGCTTCCTGGCCGTCGATAATGGTCCATCTCTGAACCCGTATCCGGTCGAAAATTCCAACAATTGACTTCCGTCGCACCAAACGACAACGTAATGAAGACCTCCCTCGGCGTGTTGGGGTTGTGCTTTGACAATCCCGAACAGCGCAAAATGGTCACTCACTTTCACACGTAGCACACTGGGTAGGTACGCCGCTTTTTTTTTATTTACTCCTCCTTTGTGTGTTTGTTTTCTTTTCAACGCGTTTCCTCCTCCGGTCCGCCTCGGCCTTGCTGACGGAAGAACCGTTAGCATAACCAAATTGTAAATAAATCTTTGGGGGCAAAACACATGCTAATCTTTTTCTAAATAATTATTATTGACAAAAATCGTTTTCTAGTGGCGATGATAAGAATGTTGATTTTGAATCGGCAGGTCGTGGTTGAAGCCGGAAACGGGGTCGCGTCCGGCCCGAAATCCCAGATGTCCGTTGCGACCTTCTTCAGGTCTTCGATTCGAAATCGGGAAGAAAAGATCGGACCGTCCCGCACCCCTTTTTCTTCGGAGATCCGTCAATGGTCCGTTTTCCGGTCAATCTACAACAGTTTGTCCTCGGTTAGTTTGTATTGTTTGTTACCGGAAGCATCTGTCCTAAATCCAAACATCGCATCGACCACGGAATGGAACACAATACAATTGAATCGTGCCTCCTAGACTGCTTGGCGGACAGGTGTCCAGATAGAAGTTGCTTGTAAAATGCAAATTGCGGACAAGTCGGCTTTTATTAGGGTCCTAAATCTGGCAAACGACCGAAACGGTTCCGAGAAACCAGAGAAAGTTTTGGGGAAAAAATTAGAAAATTTTTGTTTAATAATTAATTATTGGTATTAGTAATATGTAGTAATGAATTAATCGTGCAATAATGATCCGCTAAACGTTTGCAAAAAAACCGTAAGAAATCTTCTTGAGTGTTCCCTAAAAGCGCCTCAAGCCGCATCTGCGTCATTTATTAACAAAGTAATGTTTTTTTAATACTAACTTTATTGTCGAACAATGCTCAACCTTTTCTTTTAAATGAAAACGTATTTTTTGATTATTTTGGTTCGATGAAGTATTTTTTCTGCATACAATCATGTGTGAAAAATTGAATTTGGTTATTCAACAAAATAATCAAAATGTTTGTCAGAATTACGAAAAGTATCAAAAAATACGTTTTTATTTGAAAAATGAAAATTGAGCATTGTTTAAAATTGAAGTTAATATTAAAATATCACGATTAGAGACACTTTGTAGTTCTTAAAAAATGATGAAGTTCTTTGCATATTTAAATTATCGAATAATAAATAACGGAAATACGGCTTGAGGTCTTTTTTAGGGAACAGCCTGTACAATTGTTCAAATGTTAATATTAGTCAATTACAAGAATCTAACAATGATAACTTATCTTATATCTTATATCATTGTTTATACATCTTACGATGTATAAATGATATACAGGCTGGGGCAATAGTGCGTCCGACTTCGATAGCTCGAGTTCTATGATAGGTAGAAATTTGATTTAAAAACGCAGATAAACTAGAGGAAGAAGTCTATAACCGGAAATTTTTGAACATACAGGGTGAGCCAAGACAATTATACAGGGGCAAGTGACATTTTTTTTAATGGAAAGTGGTGTGTAAAAGAAGATTTTTCAGAGCCTTTTTCTAGACTCTTTTCAATCCAATATTATTACTGACTATTTCCAAACCACTTGGATGTAGCGATTTTTTTTTTCAAATAATAGCATCTGCAGATGCATGTTAAAAAAATCACTACCGTCACAATTATGAGTTCTAAGAAAAAATTATGTAAAAACTAGTTAGGAAACATCTGTGGAATGTCTTTGAATCGTTTTAACTTTTGAAAAATTATACAGGGTGGCTAAATTAAATTTTTTAATTTAGAACTTTTTGAATTTAATTTTCTCCATTTTTTTTAAATGGAACACCTGTATATTTTTTAATAATATGATGTAGAAACTAAAAACGAACATTTTTTGTATGCACACCCCTATGGCTATTTGTAACCATTTTCAAAATATCGCCAAATAATTACAAAACTAAAGAATAATCCTAAAAAATTAGATCGTTTTCCAAATAACTCGATAAAAAACTTCAAATGTTTTAAAATTGACACAAACATGACAACTAACGACAGGTAACTGCAATAAATGTGTATTTCATGTCGGATAATATAAAATGCAAAAAATTATCAAGATACAAACATAAACTGAACTTACTATAAAAACTTATGCTGTTTTTATAAACAATACATCTGGAGCACTTATTACAATTTTATCTGTCGAGTAATTTGAAAAACAACCTAATTTTTTAGGATTATTCTTGAATTTTGTAATTATTAGGCGATAAATCGAAAATGGTTACAAATAGCCATAGGGATGTACAGACAAAAAATGTTTGTTTTTAGTTTCTACATTATGTCGTTAAAAAATATACAGGGTGTTCAATTTGAAAAAATAAAGAAAATTATATTCAAAAAATTCTAAATTGAAAAATTAAATTTAGCCACCCTGTATAATTTTTCAAAAAAACGATTCAAGAACATTCGAAAGATGTTTTCTAACTAGTCTTTACAAAATTTTTTCTTAGAACTCATAATTGTGACTGTAGTGATTTTTTAACATGCTTCTGCAGATGCCATTATTTGAACAAAAAAAAATCGTTACATCCAAGTGGTTTGGAAATAGTCAGCAATAATATTGGATTGAAAAGAGTCTATTAGAGGCTCCGAAAAATCTTCTTTTACACACCGCATTCCATTTAAAAAAATATTACTTGCCCCTGTATAATTGTCTTGGCTCACCCTGTATGTTCAAAAGTAATTTCCGGTTATAGACTTCTTTCTCTAGCTTATCTGTGTTTTTAAATAAAATTTCTACCAATCATAGAACTCGAGCTATCGAAGTCGGACGCATTATTGCCCCACTCTGTATATTTATACATCTTACGATGTATAAACAATGCTTTGCGCTAATTACAGTATTCTGTTTCAAGACTTATCAAATCCTACTTTATCCGCCACCTATTGGCTTCTATGTCAACTATATGACTTACAGAATTTTGCAAAAAAATCCTTTCTTGCCGTTCTTAGATGCTAAAATTGACAACTCGGATCTATTGCAACAATTTAAAATTGTTTGTTCTCCATCTAATCTAATTGTTTAATAGACACCTATAATAAGTCACTACTTTAACCATTTTTAACTATACTGATTACAGAACTCTGTAATGACTTATATTTAATCATTCTTTATTATATATTTTGTATAAACAATGTTACAATGTTTTTCATTGTTTCTATTTGATAAAAGTTGGGCCATTGAGCCATGCGATCATTGTCTTATTACCTTTACTGTTCAATCAAATTGATTACTCTTCTGTTTCAGAAGTTTAGAAACTTGTGTTAAAATGGCGGTTAATTGACTATTATTACGTCAAAACTGACGTCATTAGTTTAATTTTTTACTATACTCAATTTGTAGAATCCCGAGAGTATGGTAATAGAACTGTGTAATTACCATAAATTGAGTATAGCAAGTAACTTATTGTTTGAAGCAAAAATATTCAAAATGGCCGCCATTTTGCTTACGTCATTTATTGTAATGCTGTTACTTCTATCATTGTATATGTTTATTCAATATGGCTGCTGTTTCAAGGGCGTTGTTTCACCAAAATTTACCAGAGAGGTTCTGTGAAGTGTAGGTATTCAAAATGGGCGCCAATTATTTAAGATTGTAATACTGAAACAATATAATAACTTTGGCTTGTAATTTATTAAACAAGCAATTAAGTATCCAAAATTTAAAATTTTGTGAATGCGTATACCTATTAACATTTTTGCCATTTTGAATTGGTAGGCTTCAAAATGTTTTAATGCGTTGTGCCAATCTGTGTATAATAAAGTGAGCCAATATTCTTACGTCAATTACTGTATTTAGTTCTTGTAGTAGCTTGATGACATTAATGTTACCACAAGAAAGCCAAAATTTTAGATTAAAAACAAAATGATTCAAAATGGCTACCGATAACTTTCGAGACTTTTGAACAAGTTGGCATCTTGAATTGAATCAATAAATTAAAAATTCCCGAGCTTTAGAACCTGAAGCTTTGTGAAACTTTCCAACAAAAATTATTCAAAGTAAAATCTATTGATGCTAAATTTTGTGTACAAAATGGCATATCTTACGCAATACAAATAATTGTACGGCGTAGTAGTATCTTAGACTTTCAACATTTTTTTTTTATTTGAGTATTCATATCGTTACAGAATTAAGAAGTATTCCAGTTACGATCGAAAAAATTTATTCAAAATGGCAGCTTGATATCTTGCAGACATTTTGTATTTTTCAACTATACATGTAGACAATGGATCTAGGTATTGGTACTTATATCAAATACTTCCTAGAAATGAAACTGTAATTATTTACAGTGACAAGAAAATTTTGTTATTCAAAATTGCTGGTGGTTTAATCGGATTCTCTTATAAGAATTACGAGAAGTGTATCTCAACTTTTTTATCTTATTTTAGAATCATTATGTTAATATGTTCCAATTGTGTTTTTCGATAGCACATCAATTAAAATTTTAACAATATTATGCAAAATGGTCGTCAGTAGGCTTAAGACATTTTGAATTGTTCCAGCATGGCGACATCTTTTAGTACTAAAAAAATGTGTTATCTAACTTGCACCAAGCAGTTCTCTTTAGTAATTACAGAAATCTGACATATTATTTAGAATTACAGATTTCTGCTTAAATCTTTGCATTTATTGCTTTATCTCTTCATCTATTGCTTGCTATATCAATTATAAAAATTATAGAATCATTTTTGTAGTACTGCTTATTCCGATTTATAACAATCATTCAAAATCGCTTATTAATCATCTACTGCAAGAATTGTAAAAATAATTTTAAAGAATAGTAGAAGTGCCCTCTACAAATTATTTAACGAACAAACCGATTACAGGACTCCATCTATCGGTTAGACAACAGGTTTTTTACTTACTAGTTATTTCGTCAGAGGACTCTGCACTTGCGTAAGATGAATTGAAAATAAAAAATGTTGAATGGAAATAGCAATATAATTATGGAAAAGTCGAAAATGATAGTGGGGGAGTTTTTCACGTTGAGGTGGTGGATGTGCCAAATTGGTTGGTCTTTGGTTTAAAAATTGTCCATTTAGCATTTGGCCCGTTAATGGACATCAGGCGTCCAAAGGCAAGTATGCCAATCACGGAAAGAGACAAACGACATTCTAGTTCTTGCGGTTGTTTTGTGCAGCCGTGCCGTTTTCTTGCTTGTCTGTCCAACGCGATGCGAAAGGACCACGACCGACTTGGAGGAAGCGAATTGTCCTATTTTCATTATTTTTTTTTTTAAATCAACGTTTTTGTTGTTATGTAGTCAGTTAGAAAAATATAATGCGACCAAAAATAGCGACCGGAAGAGAAATCGCCGGTAATTAGTGATCTTATGTTTTATGTTCTGTCCCACGCTGGCCACCCCTTCGGTCATTGTTAAACGTCTGATGGCCAAATAAAAATGACCGTGTCGAATCACCGGAGTACTTACATGCAAGTCCGCGACTTAAATCATGTCTTTGTGAAGTGGCCGTAACTCACCCGGTGCCACCAACCAACCTACTTGATTCCAGACATTATGTAGGTCGTTCTAACGTTAAATAATAATAACGAGAGCGGCTGTCGACGGACCCACGACTGAAGTCTGAAATCCATTATGCAGAACGCCTGAAAAAAAAAGAACGCAGTCTATGGTCTGAAATGGAGAATAGATTGCGACCTCGCAGTCGTGCGCTTTTGTTCAAAGCGCTAGCTATTGTTGTAATTTTGGCGGAGGCGCCCTTGGACACTCGGCACGAAAATGTCAAACTATAGTCCATTGACAGCAACATTTGCACTACCACTTTGTTTTAATCTTTACTATATCAAGTAGCTCGTTTTAATTTTTGCAAAAACTCTCTAATTTTTTTCAATTCCTAAATTTGTATCCTTGAGACTTTTTTCAATTTTTTGTAATATTAGATACTAGGAAAGTAAGTATTACCGTTGATTGTATTACAGAAATCGCCCAGTGTATGCTCGGCATGACGTTTCATACTCATGCGAAGAAGAGTAGAGATACCGTACGGTATCATAGGCGGTTGTAAGTACTTTGATAATTAACAATTTCGTGGTAATTATTGTGATCAGAATCTTAGGAGAGCGAGATACAAAATGCCACAATTTATCAAACTTTATTCATTTGTCAAAGCTTCTTAGCAATATTTATATTTGCTATCAAGACTATAGAAGGATTTTCTATTTTCAGGAGAGGGGGAAACGCGACAAGCGGAAAAATCTCGAACCACTTGTAGGTTTCTGTAAATTAAAATTTTTTGACAGTCGACGATCTCCTTGTCTTCCTGTGATCCTGAACTAAAAAGCCAAATTAGTTTGAATGAAATAATTGACAATCGTTTTATGTAAACATGTTTAACACAATAAACAACGTTGTAATGCTAGTAGTTGACATATTCAAATGCCAGGATGAAGTGATTACACTGTTGCAATCTTCGATCTAAAACAAGTAAAAACCATGTTGAGGAGGACCGTATTAAATTTCTTCAGTGGATCAAACTCTGCTTTTCCAGGACCGGACCCAAATCTAATTTTTTCATAAAACAAGAAACAAACTCGACGCAAGTGGTGCCAACAAGCGTCCAAATGGCAAACCAAATGTTAGTTTGATGAAAACTACTATTGCAGTAGCTTTTATTTTTCTTGCTACTATCAGGATCCGAGAATAGCGACAAGATATTTGATTTTGATAAGCGAGAAAATCATAGATTTCTGTAATTATCCAACTTCACGGGGGTTCCTGGTAGCCAACGACCCCCTACATTTTATGTAATCCTGATACAAAAGGCCAGGTTAGAATAAACAACACAATTAACTACAACGAAACCATTCATTACAGTTTCTATGTAAATATGGGTGTGTAATATAATAAATAACGTTGTAATGTCCGTAGTTGAGGCATTTAGATGACAGTCTTCTGACAGGATGGAGTGATTGATACTGCCGCAATCTTCGATCTGAAACAAGTAAAAACAGCAATGAGAGAAGGACCATATTAGACTTCTTCAGTGAATCGAAATCTGTACTTGTTCAAGACAAGGTCAACTGCAGTTATAATTTGCCCTAACCGAAATTTTTCTTTATAAATGAACGCAGAAAAATTGTTAAATTGTTAAAAAGTAACGTTTTAGGCTAAAATAGTTCCTTTATTTGCTCTAGGGATGCAGAATTCAAAAAGAATCTATTGGCTTGCTAACAATTGTTGAAGAAATAGCGTTGAAAATTTCAATTGTTAGAGTAACAACTGATTGGATATTTTCACGACTTCGAGCATTCCAGCGATATATAATAGGTTTTTCTGGATAATTACATACGTATGTAAGTATTATTACATTATTATGTCACGTGTAACGTTATAATTTGTTGCAGTTTGAAAATCTGGACAAAAACCTCGAAATTAGCTGGAGACTCTGTATTCAACAATTTTGTAGAGCAAGACACGAACCCGATGTTACCGACCGTAAGTAATTCTCGAAATATCTAGAATAAAGAAAATTTTAAGCATCCATAAGTAGAGTATTGAATCACCAACAAAAATTTTCTAAAACTTTTTTGAGTCTTGCAACAAAATACAAACTTGTTAAATAAATTTTTTTGAAAAAAATCTTTAAAATATTGGAAAATCATTTAGAGTAGAACAAGACACAAACTCGTTTAGTAAAAATTTCCGAGATTAAATTAGCTAAAAATTTTGGAAATCTTCTTTGAGGAAAACAAAGCTAGAACCTGTTTAGTAAAATTTGTTGAGAATTTTTGAGAAAAATAGTTAAAATAAAAAATAGATTTTGGAAAACAGTTTTGAGTGGAGGAAAACACGAACCCGTTTAATAAAAATTTCTGAGTAAAGCTCTTAAATTAGATGAAGATTTTGGAGAACTCTTTGAGTAAAACAAGATACAAACCCGAGTAAAATTAATTTTAGTTTTTTGTTTAAATTAGTTGGGAATTTTGGAAATCTCCTTTGAGTAGAACAAGGCACAACCCCGTTTAGTAAAAATTATTTTTTTTTTTTAAATTAGTTGCATATTTTTTCTTTTGAGTGGACAGCAAAACAGAAGACAGGAACTCGTTTAGTAAAACTGTTTAAGTTTTTTTTAAATTAATAATTTATTAAAATTTGTGGCAAACTTTTTTAGGTAGAACAAAACACGAACCCGTTTAACAAAATTGTTTCAGATTTTTTAAATTAGTTGGAGATTTTAAAAAACTTCTTTGAGTAGAAGAAGACACGCCCCCTTTTAGTAAAAATTATTGAGAAAAATTCTTAAATTGGTTGGAGATCTTTGAAAACTCTTGAAAACAAGAAGCGAACTCGTTCAGTAAAAAGTTTTGAGATTTAAAAAAAATAGTTGGAGGTTTGGGAAACTCTTTTGAGGAAAACAAAACCAAAACCTGTCTTGTAAAAATATTTGAGAGTTTCTGAGAAAAACGCTTCAATTAGATGAAGACTTTAGAAAACTTTTGTGAGTAGAACAAAATACAAACCTGTTTAGTGAAAATAATTGAGAATTTGTTTTAAATTAGTTGGAGACGCTGAAAAAAAACTTTAAGTAGAAGAAGACATGCCCCCATTTAGTAAAATTGTTTACGATTTTTTAAATTGTTTAAGATTTTGGAATTTTTTTTTTGGTAAAACAAGGCACGAAGCCGTTCAATAAAAATTATTGAGATTTAAAAAAAAATTGGTTGGAGATTTTTGGAAAACTCTTTTAGACAGGACAAGACACGAACTCGTTTAGCAAAAAGTTTTGGAAATTTAAAAAAACTCTCTTGAGTATCTAGAACAAAACACGAACCCGTTTAACAAAATTGTTTCAGATTTTTTTTTAAATTAGTTGGAGATTTTAAAAAACTTCTTTGAGTAAAAGAAGACACGCCCCCTTTTAGTAAAAATTATTGAGAAAAATTCTTAAATTGGTTGGAGATCTTTGAAAACTCTTTTGACTAGAACAAAACACGAACTCGTTCAGTAAACATTTCTGAGAAATTTTGAAAAACATTTTAAGTAGAACAACCCACAAACTCGTTAATAGTAAAAAGTTTCAAGATTTGAAAAAAATAGTTGGAGATTTTAGGAAACTCTTTTGAAAAGAACAAAACAAAAACCTGTTTAGAAAAAATATTTGGAAATTTTTGAGAAAAATGTTTCAATTAGATGAAGATTTTGGAAAACCTGAGCTGAGCAAAATACAAATCCGTTTAGTGAAAATGGTTGAGAATTAGTTGGAGACTCTGCAAAACTCTTTTGCGTAGAACGAGACACGAACCCATTTAGTAAATTTGTTTTTTTAAATTACTTGGAAATTTTGGAAAACTCTTTTCGGTAGAACAAGACACAAACCCGTTCAGTAAAAATTATTGAAATATTCTTTATTGGGTGGAGATAGACTCTTTTGGGTAGAACAAGACACGAACCCGTTCAGTAAGCATTTCTGTGAATTTTTTAAAAACTTTTTTGAGTAAAACAAGAAGTAAACTCGTTTAGTAAAAAGTTTTGAGATTTGAAAAAAATTATTGGAGGTTTTGGAAAACTCTTTTGAGGAGAACAAAACCAAAAGTAGAACAAAACATGCCCTCGTTTAGTAAAATATGTAGTTTAAAATTATTTTTTTTTTCAATTAATTGGAGATTTTGGATTTTTTTTTGGTAGAACAAAGCACGAACCTTTTTAGTAAAAATTATTAAGATTTTTTTAAAAATTGGTTGGAGATCTTTGGAAAACTCTTTTAGACAGGACAAGACACGAACTCGTTTAGCAAAAAGTTTTGGAAATTTAAAAAAACTCTCTTGAGTAGAGCAAGACACGAACCCGTTTTGCATGAATTTTCTTATTAACAATAATTGTTGAAACGCGTTTACCTTCATAGCGAAAACAAATGGTGATCGTCCCGGTTGCTGGCGGGTTAATTACGACTGATTCGTGCGTTATGAAGTGGCGAACGATGCCCATTATGCTGTACGTCTCGGTTTTACTGTCTCCTTTATGGAATTTTTCTCTCTGCACCGTCGCTTTTTTTGCTTTCGGCCTCTCTCTGTGCGTCAAGAGAAATGCAATATTGATGTTGGCGCGACCACAATAATAATAAGTATGTCTGTCCGTCTAGGATATTTATGTCCATTTAATAGTCTTCGCGGTCGATGACAATTACGGTCGGATTCCATAAAATAACCGGCCGACGCCCCACACGTAAATCACCAACGACACCTACCGGCCGGACGGACTATTAATTGTTTATTAAGAAAATTTGCATTAATCACTTTCATCGCCAGTAAAAATCCTCGGAACCTAACATTCAAACCTCGAGTCTCTCGTCTATCGCGTAGGTAAGTGCGAATTGGCGGATGCGCCGGGGGAGAAAGTTTTGCGTTAATTACTTGCGACAATTGGCCGATTTGAAATTTGCCGAGGACTCGGCCATCGTTTCGTCAAGCCGACAGCAGCGGGAGTTTGCAGTTATTCCTGCAACGTTTTTTTTTTTTTTTGTCTGCGTGCACTTTTTGACAGTCGGTATGCAGGCCCCAACGTGCCCGTTTTGATTAATACCCCGTCCGGCATTCATTTGTTTCTCCTTATCATAATTAATTAGCGCTTTTTCTGCACGATCCTAAATGCCCATTGTGGCGGGCCTATCGAATTTTACGACTCGCCGAAAAAGGCCATCGTCCTGCCGCCGTCTCTTCGCCCTTCGTCGGCGTTTTCCCGATGCGAAAATCCTTCGCGGACCCGTACCGGTAATTGGCGGCCGATGGCCGAAAATAATATGGCCGTCGTCTGCCGACAAAAACTGGACGGAAACAGATGAATATAGATGATTCGCAATTGTCACCCGTAATTCATTAGTTGATAATGACGGCGACTGGCTCCGCCTTTCTCCGGTCCGACAAGCTTGTTCGAGTTGTGTTGTGTTTTTCGTGAACGCGCCCCGGTTATCCGGGATTCATGCGACGGACAACAAAATGTTGGATGTAGACGATGGCCGGAGGGAGCGAGCCCGCCCCTGCGCCGCCACCACTGACACGGCCGCCAATTAGCGGAACTTGTCGTCGATAAGGTCGGAGATTTTCCCTAATTAATTGCGCCACCGTCGGCGCGACAACGATTTCTAAGACGACGAAGAAGGAGGAGCAGGTGCAACGCTGCTATCTTCATTTACATCCACGTTCCTCGCACATTCCTCCACTTCACCGCGCTGCCGGCTTTCTCAATTTCTTCGTTTTCATTCTTCAGCAAAGTTAAAAACAAGTTGTCTCTAACCTTGTCAATCAACGCACGATGAATCGAACGAAAATCAAGGTAAAAAACTTCTTCCATTATCCATGATGGACGTTGATTTTAAAAACTTAAACAAAAAAATTCGGGACGCGGACCTAAACTCGCCCCTGTATGATCACCAAATTTGCCAAAAAAAAAACATTTTTTTAGCATGCAAACCTGGAGACTTCCGACATCGAAAATGAGTAGAGTAAGACACGAACCCGATCCAATCCGGAGATTTCGGCCAAATTTGAGCATTGTTAACAACAATATGTTCCACTTCTGAACGTAAAAACTGTTTAAGTGGTCGCAGAAAGAAGAATTTTGAGAAAAACGCAAATTTACTAGGAAACTCTGCAAAGATTTAGCGGAACAAGACACGAACCCGTTTCAATTTACAGTTTTATGTTAATTTGAGAGTATCAAAAAACAATTGCAAGTTTGGACAAACGTCATCAAGATTCGGCGATGTTCTAATTAATTGTTCCATAAAAATTTCGGCGAGAAGCTCGAATTTAGTTGGAGACTGCAGGTGGGTCGAGACACAAACCCGATCTTTGTTCAGATCTTCCGTAGATACTTGACAGTTGTCGTACATAATTATACGTGTTATGTGTTAAATAGTGTTAATAGATGTCGATAATGTTGTAATTTGTAGTTATAGGGTGAAAATTTTACTAAATGTTCCCATCTTAATTGACGACTGAACTTAATATTCTATTAACGTTAATTTAACTTAGATTAACAGTAACTTCACGTTTTAATAAACCTTTTTAGACCCAAGCAATGCTGGAATCTTAAAGACGAAAGATTTTGATAAAATCTTTACTTGGAGACCTTGTCGATCAAGACACGAACCTGATATTAGGTACTTTGAACATTTGATAGTTGTTACATTATGATAATATGCTTGTAGAGGTGTTACTAAATGACGGTAAGGTTAATACTTTTTGTGGAATCAAAGTTTTAGTAAATACCTCAAATTTAGTTGGAGATTCTGTAGCTTGCAACTCAGTAGAACAAGACACGAACCTGAAGTCTGGTTCCAAATTTTTATAAAACTTGGTCAGTTCTTTCAAACAAGTGCTTGATTTGGTCTTCAACAATAAAAAAGTTTATTTCAATAATTTAGAATGAAGTAGAAAGTTAAACAATTTAAATAAAAGTTTTAAATCTGAACACGTTTTTTTGTCTTCATACGTTAATATTTTTGGAAAAACCAACTTCATTAGTTAGAGACTACAAAGTGCAATCTAGTAGAACAAGAAACGAACGCGATTTTAACAAAAATATTTTTCCTGTGAGTGGCGTCCATTGTAGATTTATATCATTTTTGACAACCATAAAATCGCTATAAAAGTATTTCGAGATAAAATGGCGACACGACTTAAAGATTTTATGTCGCCATTTTATTACTAAATTAAAAGGTTCCATTGCGCTAAAGGTGATGAAAGTTGCAGTTTTTGTTGAGAAAAATCACATTGATTTGGAAATAGATCGGGTTCGTGTCTTGCTCTACTCGACTAAACTTTATTTGTAAATCTCCAAGTGAATTTAAATTATTATCGAGGATCTCGACGGTTTCGTCATCAACGCCCACGTCTTCTAACATTCATGGGTTTAAGTTTGAAGTCTTTATTGACAAATTGCAAATTAACAGTCCGCCATAAATTAAAATGTCTTTTTGCTTTAAACCAACAATTCCTTAACAGTCAATTCAAGCGGCTTACTGCTACTTTTGACTTCATAAATTGAAAAGTTTAAAATAAAACAAAAAAATTTGCCCGAAAAAGAAACCACGTACCTAATTGAGATAAATCAAAATTTTACGTAGAAGCTGACATTTTAAGTTTGAACGTGTATCAGGTTGAAAAAGTTTCAGTTTCAATAAAACATAATTTTTTTGTTGGAGACTCTCTAAATCGCTGTTGGATAGAGCAGGACACGAACCCGCCCAAAAGTTTCTATAAAAAATCTAGCAGTTTCTTCTTCTTCAAATAAAATGGTTCATTTTATTAAATTGTAATTAGTTTCAGGTCTGAACACGTATCAATAATGATGATCCAGCGGAAACTGCATATTACGATTTGGTATAGAACAAATTGGTCTGGAAATACATCGGGTTCGTGTCCTGCTCTACTCAACAGTAACGTTATAGACTCTCCAAGTAAATTTAAGCTATTCTCAAAGATTTCAATAATTTCGTAAACTATAGGAACCAATAAGTCTTTAAACAATTGTTTAAACGTCAAGTTTTTATTGGCAAATTGCAAATTAACAATCCTTCATAATTTAAGGCGCCGTCTCACTTCAGGTAAATAGTTGTTTCATGTAAGTAATCATTTTTTTTTTGGTTTTTTTCTTTGCCCTATTTCTTTAAGAGAATAATAACACACAAACCTGAGATAAATTAAAGAGTTTCATTCATTAGAAAGGGTGGTTTTAATAAAAAGCTAATGTTTAGTTGGGGACTTCCTGAATCGTTATTCGATAGAACAAGACACGAACCCACTTAATTTCATTCATTACCAAAATATCAAAAATTCAGATGGTTTCTGAAATTTAATATTCTACTAGATTCTGATTGTGGCGTCACAATTATTAAAATTGCTAATTTAAGTCAACAATTGTTGCAAAATTTGAAGTTTTACACTTTAATCAAGTCGGCATGAAGTAACTTCAAACGAAGTCACAATTGAATTATTGTTAACAATAATAAAAAAATTATTTGGAGACTCAATTTAGAGAAAAAAATTGATTTAGAAGCTGATCGGGTTCGTGTCTTGATCTACTCAACCAGGTGCGTTAAAAAATCTCCGAGTAAATTCCCAAAGATTTCGACAATCCCGTAAATTGCCACAACGCCTACGTTTCTACTAGTATTCAGGCGTAAAATTCTTCATTAGCAAATTAACATTCCGATTTAGTTTCATTTGGCTCGTAACTTAAAATTTTAGCTTTAAATCGAAACTTTCTTCAACGTTGGAAACACCGGCAGTTTTCATCCATCAGCAAAAATTTCTATACCTACAAAAAAAAGTTCTTAGTTGGAGACTCCTAAAATCGGCATTGAGTAGAACAAGACACGAACCCGAAACTTTTCGCAGAGCTTAATAGATTTCCTTCCCACTCGTTAGCGTTGGACAAATTTCTCGTGTATTGCGGCGATTAATTGGTTCGATTGAATTTCCTCGGATCACCGGGGGGCGTTGCGGCCACTTTAACCGTTAAGATTGAAGTGAAGAAGAAGAAAAAAAACAACACAACGTACGGAATGATCGCGTATGCCAACTGCGTTTTGCGTGGGAAAGCGTTTTTCAGGGCCGATCGGGGCCGAAACGGCCCGAACCGTTTCACCATACGCTAGAAAAAAAAACGTTAAATAATGAATACAGATATCTCTTAAAGGTCCCGCGGCCACGACACGTCCCGCCAGTAATATTTATAGGCGTCTAAATGGTAAAATTAATTTTCGTTACTATATTATTAATAATACGAATAATAAAAAATGACACATCATCGTCGACCTCGAAATATTTTACTTATATCGAATTAGTTACTTTTATCCGGCCGGTAACTTGATCTTTATTATCCATAATAATAAAGTTTCGAGAAGAGCGGAGGCGCGACTCTATCGGCGTTTTTCCGATTTTCGAAGGTCCCACCCATAAATCAGCATTAAAAAATCGACTTTTAAGTGACTCTTATTTATGGCTCGAGCGACGCTTAAACGCGTCCATCCCGCAATTAATTTGTTTAATTAATTTGTTTTAACGAATCGAATTCATTATTTTTTAATCGCGCGAGACAGCGACAAAAAGACGAACATCGACGGGTCACGGTTATCAATCACATTAAACCGCCAGATTCGGGACGCGGGACCAGGACCGGACCCAAATTCGACCCCGCACGCCAAAAAAACCAACTTATCACCGGCCGCTCGCATGCAAACCTGGAGACTTCCGAAATCGAAAATGAGTAGAGCAAGACACGAACCCGACTCAAACCGGGGATTTTCGACCAAATGTGACCATTGTTAACAACAACGTATGCCACTCCTAAACGTGGAAACGGTTTAACTTTTTGCAAGCAAAAGAATTTTGGAAGAAGTGCAAATTTACTTGGAGACTCTGCAGAAATTGAGTGGAGCAAGACACGAACCCGACTCCAACGGGAAACTTTCACTGGGATTTTGAATAGATCCGTCGAAAATTTTGATCGCACACTTTATAACTCCCGTGAAGAATTACTTCAATTAACTTAATCGTTTCTTCATATTTCTCACAATTTCACGTGGAGCAATTTTTTTTATTTAAAAAAATTTTTGTTGAGTAGATCAACTTTCACGGACCTGCAAAGACGAAGTGTTTGCACTTGCCTAATTGATTCGTGTCTCTTCTAACTTTTGCCACACAACTTGCAAGATTTCAACAACGCTAATTGCCTCGCCTCCTTTGATTTCCGCGCCAAGTCGAAAGGTCAGCCTCTTTAACCCATATCGATTCGTTCTTCTTCACTTTTCTCCGGGTCCTCGGTGCCGTGGGAGGTCTCGCCTCGTGAATTACGACCCAAAACAAAACCCGGCGAGAAGTCATAGCTACTTTATGATTTACTGGCGCACTCGAAGAATGTTTATCGCAAAATTGGCGCCGTAAAATGTTAATTCGTTCACATTTCGCGACTATTCGAGAAGCAAGCGAAATTTTACTAATCACTTCTGAAGAGTTAATTTTTTTTCGGTTGAAGAAGAAATTTTTAGATTTTCACACATTGGCACGTCTAATTGGTTATGGTGATGGCGGGGGGTTGGAGGTAGGGAGGAAAAAAATGACGCAAACCTTTGCCCACTTATACGTACAAATATTTGCGTTATTACAGGCGGATATGACATATCCGCGGGTCATGAGTTATGGCCGGTATGGCGCACTCTGACATTAACAACCCGTCCGGACGGATTTGCATATGGTCACTGTTGGAACCGTGTGCCCGTTCTCCTTTTTCATCCTTTCCGTTTCAGGGACGGACGTCCATTCGGCGTCGTTAAAAACGGCGCGCCGTTCCGGGAACGCTCTTTGTGTCTTGCGTTCGCCTTTATTGATTTAGAAATTGTTATGTAAATCTTAAGAGTGCCGACAAGGTTTTACGACGTGGTTTCATTACCGATATTTTTATGTTTCCACCTTCCACCCTTTGTTCTTCGCTTCTTTGTACACGGCCATTTTTGCGAGCACGTCCCCAATTTTAAGGCCCCTTTTAGGGCCTTCCAATCTGAACAAGAAAGGTTTGACCGACCACCTTCACATTTCAAGACTAAATTAGAAAAGATTCAACAACTGATTCATTTCTTAATCCAAAAAAGTTTATATTCATTCGATGGACGCACAGTAATTTCCAAAAAGACTTCCTCCAAAGATCTGAAAAGGAATTAGAAAGAAACAGAATTAGCGACAAAAAAAAAATAGAGAGATGGAGGCTGGAAATGAGATATAGATAGATTCTGGGAGGAAAACAAACAGAGAAATTGAGAAAAAGATAAAACGAGAAACTGGGGAAGAAAAACAAATACCTACCTATAACTAAAAAAAGAAGAAGATTAGTAAATAACTAAGAGGTGGAAACTGGTGAAGTAAGAGATGGAGACTGAGAATACAACATAAAGAGAAGTTGCAAAAGAGAAATCGAAAGAACGCGAGAGTAGAACCGAACAGAGAAACTTGGATACTGGCAATAAAGAGAAGAAACTGAGCATGAGATATAAAATCTGGGAAAAAGATAAGACGAGAAACTGAAAAAGTGAAACAGAAAGAATGGATGAAAAAACAAAAGAATAGAAAAGATACTGGGAAAAGAGATGGAAACAGAGAATGAGAATATGGTCTGGTAAAGAGATAAAGCTAGAAACTGGAAAATACAAACAGAGAGAACTAAGAAAAGAGAGATTAGTAAATAATTGGACATAGAGACTGGTAAAGTAAGAGATGGAGACTGAGAATGCGATATGTAGCCAGGAAAAAAGCAACAAAAGAGAAGCAGAACAAACGTATACAAAAGTGAAAACTTAGGAAAGTGAGAGATGAAAACTGAAAATATAAGAAAAAAATAAAGAGAAAAACAGAAAAGACAATAAAAACCGAGAGGCTAGAAAATAAAAAATTCTGCAACACAACCGACACATACTTTAATTGGAAATTACCTAAATATGAGAATAAAATAAAGACATAAACACAACAATAAGGAGAGCGACTGAAGACTAGAAAAAGGAAAGATAGATATTGAAAAGAAAATAAACAAAGACTTAGGATGAGAATACAGACATTTAAAAAGAAATAAGAATTAAAAAAGGGAAGCTGCAAGAACTAAAAAAGACAGATTAGTAAATTAGTAAATGAAAAATACAGACTGTGGAAGGGAGACAAGGACGCAGGGGTTGAGAAATAAAAGTTGGAGAAGAGCCAAAGACAGAAGCAATACGATAAAAAAGCGAGAAACCAGGAAAAATAATATAAATACTGGGAAAAGAAAGATGGAAATTATGAATAAGATATAGAGACTTGAAAAAAAATTAAAAAAAAAACTGAAAATGAAAAACAGAAATAGACAAAAATTCATAAATAACGTGAAAATATATACTGGGAAACAAAGATATAAGAAAAAAATTAAGAGTAAAAATGGAATATAGAGATTCTTAATAAAATAAAGAAGCAGAAAGAATAATAAAAAAGGAAAGACGTCAAAATAAACAGGAACATATTCGGGAAGATAAAGATAGCGACAGGAAATAAAATAGAAGAATATAGATCTTTTTCAGCAAACTGTCTGGACTGACAACACTGACAAATGTAGTGGATAATTTGACGTGCGAAGACTTTTAACAGCTTCAAACCAGTCCGGACCGCTTGCTGAAACAAACCTAATATGTATAGACTAGGAAAGGCACAAAGGGGAAGTTTGAGAATAAGCCATAGAGACTGGTAAAGACATAAGGAGAGAGAAATAGAGAGAACGATAACGAGAGCGAAATAAACCAGGAATAAGAGAGATAGAGACTGAAAGAAAGAGAGACGGAGAGTGAGAATAAGAAATAAAGACTAGAGAAAAAAGAGATAGAAACTGGAGGGGGGGGAAGATGGAAAATCAAAATTGGATGGAAGAACTAGGAAAAATATAGAAAAAATCTAGATTTTAAAACCGAAAATTAAAGAAATGAAATTTTTTGCTTAAGATAAAACTAAAAAAGATTCAACAATTGAGACAATTTTTAATTCGAAATTAACACGGGAAGAAAAGAGCCACTTCACATTTAATCCATAGTCGTCTAATAGTTTTCCAAGAAGGCTTCCTCTAAGAATTTGAAGAATAAATATAGAAAAAGACTGGAAGAGAAAAAGATAGAAATTGGAATAGAGAGAACTGGAATTCTGGAAAGAGATGTGCCAGTGGAATAAAGAAGGAAAAACTGGAAAATAAAGAAATATTTGAAAATCAACGAATATTAGGAAGAAAAAGTAAGAAAGTAATGAGTAAGACAGATGAAAGGTGGGAAAGAACGAAAGAAAGGTAGAGCTACCGAGAGAGTTATAGACTAAGATACAGAAACTGGGAAAGAAAAGAGAAAACTAAAAATAAAAACAAAAATGTTTGCACAAAAGAGTAAAGAATAGAAAAAATAAAATTCTTGCTCTTAAGAACATGTCGGCAAAATTTTAAGGTCCCATTTAGAGCCTCATAATTTGAAAAAAAAATGTTTGTTTGACCACCTTCAAGTTTTAAGGTAAAATTACAAGAGATACCAAGTTTGAAGCGTTCCTTAACCAAAAATAACACGATAGGAAAAGAAGAACCAGTTCATAATTACTCCATGGGCACATAGTAATTTTTCAAAAAGACATTCTTTAAGAGCTGAAAAGTGACAAAAAGAAACTGTGAAAGGGAGTTAAGTACTGGAAAGACAGAGGCTACAAAAAGGAGGAATAAAAACTGAAAAAAAGAGAACAAGTAAGAGAAAAATAGAAAATCTTACAAAAAAGACTTTGATATTGAGAAAAAGCGAGACATATAGAAATATAGAGAAGGAGACAGGGAAAAAAAAATATAGAGCTTAGAAAAGAGAGGAATGGAGACTGGAAGGAAATATAACAAGGATGATGTGATAAGCAAACTCAAACACGGAAAGAATGAAAAGCAGAGGAAGGTTATGAAAAAGTGAGGTTATAGTGGGCAACACTGGGAGAAATACTGGGAAAAGAAGACTGAGAAGAAGAAGGAAACAAACTGGAGAACAAAGGAATAGAGTCTAAGATTAATTATAGGAAGTTGAACGGAGTTAGAAAGGCTTGGGAAAAAGGAAAAAGTAATTAGTGGCAAAGAAAAAGGTGAAAACTAGAAAGAACAAAAAAGAGAAAACTGGAAAAAAGACAGAATCGTTAAAAGAGAAAAATAATGATAAAAATAGAGACAGACTGATGGGAAAAAGAGAGATAAAAACTGAGAAAAATATTCATATAGCGACTCGGGCTGTTGCTTCACTTTTATCCAATATGACACGTTTCTTTTCAACAAATATTTAAAAAAAGATAAAAACGTTATTAACACAAGGAGGCACTAAAGACCGAAACAGTGAATCTTCAACTAAAACTACCTGCCCTCAATCTTTTTCATCATAAAATCCGCCTTCAAAATTAGTAAAGATATAAGATATCTAATCTACATATCTACAGATGTTGAATGATTTGCTTATAGGTAAGGACAATTGGATTGATTATTGCTCTGCCCAAGAACCGAAGAAAAACTGTCAGGCCACAATGTTGGCGATAGTGTGTAGATCAAGTATCGCAAAAGTTCATAGAACTAAATTACTAAATAAAAGCATTTTAAATGGAAGATCTGCAACCTTCAAGCAGCTTCTAGATTACTCTACTCCACAGAAACTTCTCACATCTTCTGCTGATGTCGTAAAGAATAAAAATTATTAAATTTCAAACAGTGGGTAAGTATGTAAAAGCGACGTCGTTGTTGAAGTAGAAGAATCAAAAGAAACTTTTCTTTCACTTCTTGGCCACTTGGCCAAGACGGGGAGAACATACTAGCATTATATGTTGTATCAACATCAATCAGAAAGTTAAATTTGTAACAAAGAGAATTAGGAAAAAATTTGGCGGCAGGAGTTTTTGTCAAAAACAAAGAGAATGGATTCAGAAATGAAGAGAAGGGTGCCGATGATTCGGCTCCGTCCCTGTATTTTTTTCGTGGCGTACCCTGCAAACCCGCCAAATATCTGCCAGCATTCATTTGTGCCGAAGTCGACGCATTAGTATGCCCGTTGTCGGCTCATTTGGCGTTTCAACGTTGACAAAAACCGAAGGATGTGTCCGTGTGCCCGCCGGTACGACAGATTCCAGTCTGGGTTAACCTACCGACTGGTTGTGCGGACGGACGCCTTTTCCCCGAATCACGTGGTCTATGGACCCCGAACGTTCCATCGATTTTTTTGCGGACGTCGGGAATTTTTTAAATGTCCGTCCGAAAATCGCTGTCTTTGCCCGGATGGCATCCGACCGATTCGGTTTTTCGTCGCTAATTAACAAACATAAAAGCATTGTTTCGACGAGTTCACATACGTTTTAACGAGTTATGCATCTGTAAAGTCGGGATGCCGGGGAAATTGACCGGAATCATGCCACCAATGGAGTTTGCAGAAGCGGCCAGCCGGGCCGCCGGAATCGAAAAAACGCAACCCCAAAAATGGGGAAACGCAAACTAACTTCTTTGCAATCTTCCCGTATACGGCGGTAACTGAAAAAGTCGCCGAAATTTTCGAAAAAAACCCGAATTTACTCGGAGACCCTCGATTTCGCGGTCGAGTAGAACAAGACACGAACCCGGGCAAAATCAAAAATTTCAAAACCAGTTTGACTCCTCCCGACAATAATTTCGAGTCGTGTCGTTAAACTAACTTCAATTTAAAATTAACGTATAAAGTTTAGTTAAAAACTTAAAAAAAAAAATTTTGCGAACAATTTTGAAAATTTTGACATTCACTGACCAGTGATGTGGGATGTGGGATTCGTGGGAACAGATCTAGTTGACGGTACGACCAAAAAAAAAATTTGGGAATTCCTAATAATTGAGGTGTCCAAGCAAAATTTGAGGTGGGTCGGGTTCGTGTCTTGATCTCCCCGATCCGGTGGGTCTCCAAATTGCCGATTCGCGGACGGATTGGGCATTGGCGGTGATGACTTTGTTGCGTTGCCATTATCCCTTTCTGCGTTTCGGAGATCGTAAATTTGCATTTTTCCAGTCTGGCGCGTTGTAAAAATGGGCAATGCAACAAAGACCAACAGGACGCAGCAATAAAGCTCGCCCCGGCCCGTCGTCGTAATTTATCAAATAAAGAATCGTCCGATTTTATGGCGGAATGTCATTAAGCAGGAGATAGTGATAGTCGATGTGTGTGTGTGTGCACGAAGAAGAACCAACAAGGACCTTGGTTGGGTTGTTGCTGCAACGTCGGGGGAATGGGTCGAGGAGACGCTGCAAGAATAAAGGCCCCCATGATATATGGTTATCATGTAAGGGACCTCCTGCTGGACGCGTCTATGCTCGACCAGCGGCGCACACCGACAAATTGCCCATCCCCGCGCCTCGAACTCGCCAACGGAGATTTCTTCATTTTCTCTCCAATTCTCGATTCGGATTTAAGTGCCGATAAATGGACGAGTCAACAAAGGGAACAACACGACGTGTTTGTTGATGATAATTAAACGTAAATTTAAGTTAACTGCCGGGATATGACGACAAGTTTGTTATACGTGAAGGTTTCGTGCTGGTTATGAGGTTATGAGGCTGGCTTTATTGCCAATGAGAATTCCTTATAGCCAATTTGGGGTACGGTGCGCGTTTAACGCAATAAATTGAATTCAATGGTTTATATTGCGCGTAACGTATGGCCGCGGTTGGACGGCTATGACGAAAGACCCATCAGAACGGGCGCGATTGATTTATCGCGAACAATGATAATAACAACGGGAAGAACGAGGGCGCCGATCCTTCACTAGTTCCACGCCACTTTCCAACGACTTCCCCCTTCGTCCCTCGAAAAAACAACCATATGGTGTAATTAGAATTAAAAATTCATACCTTCAAGTTTGAACACGTCTCAACAGATCAAAACACCCGATTTTCAGCTGTCAAAAATGTTTCTCAACTTGACAGCGTGCCCTACGACGTAGTTCGGGGAAAAATTTAGAAAAATTTACAAAATTAATTAAAGACCGTTTATCTGGCTTTTGAGTAGATCAAGACACGAACCCGATTTGACAAAAACAGTAGCTGTCAAGAATTGTTCAAAGTTTGCCACTTTGTCACTCCATTTGAAAAATGTCTCAAGAAATTAAAATGGGGGTTAAAAGAACAATTATTTTTGGTAATTAGGTCAGAACATGGACCCAGCGTGATAAAGATTAGACTGTTGTTTAAGAAATTCAACCTATGACACTACGTCGATTAATCCATAAAAGTTACTGATTTAGACATTGTCAAAACTCTTCAAGATCAAGACATGCACTTAATTTTATAAAGATTTGCCATTAGTTGTCAAAAGAATAAAAATCTTAATAATTATTATGGAAAAAAGTTCTAATTTATAATATTGTCAAAGAGCTCAACTTAGAGACTCTCCACATCGCAATTAAGTATATTGATGAAGATTTGACTGCTAAGAAATTCAATGTTTGACACTATGTTGTTTAATGCAGAGAGAAATCTAAATTATGACGTCGTCAAAACTCTTCAAGATCAAGACACGAACCCGACTTTATAAGATTTGACAATATTTGTCAAAGAAAATTAAAAACGTAATAATTATGTCACTTAATATGGAAGAAGTTCTAATTTATAATACTCCACTTGGAGACTCTTCACATCGTAATCAAGTACAGATTAAGGCACCCACCCGGTAGATTTGAAAGTTGTCAAATAAATTTAAATTGTCAAGAAGTTGTCAAAACTTGGAGACCTCACATCGCTATTCAATCAAGAGACGAATCCGACTTAATAAAGATTTGACAGTTGTCAAGGAAATTAAACGTTTGTCACTATAACATTATGCAGAGAAATTTCTAATTTATGACATTGTCAGAACTCCTCACTTGTAGAGTCTTTAAATAGTAATTGAGAAAGTCAAGGGATGAACCCGAATTGACCCAACATTGTCAAAAAAATATTGAAAACCAAATTATGTGTCATTTAGGATGCAAAAAGTTCTAATTTATGATATTGTCAAAGAGCTCAACTTAGAGACTTTCTCATCGCAATTAAGTAGATCAAGACACGAACCCGACTTGATGAAGATTTGACTGCTAAGACATTCAATGTTTGACACTATGTTGTTTAATGCAGAGAGAAATCTAAATTATAACGTCGTCAAAACTCTTCGAGATCAAGACACGAACCCAACTTTATAAGATTTGACAATATTTGTCAAAGAAAATTAAAAATTTAATAATTATGTGTCAATTAATATGGAAGAAGTTCGTATACTATTCTCCACTTGAAGACTCTCTACATCGTAATCAAGTACAGATTAAGGTATGCCCTGGTAGATTTGAAAGTTGTCAAATAAATTTAAATTGTCAAGAAGTTGTCAAAACTTGGAGACCCCACATCGCTATTCAATCAAGAGACAAATCCGACTTAATAAAGATTTGACAGTTGTCACGGAAATTAAACGTTTGACGCATAACATTATGCAGAAAAATTTCTAATTTATGACATTGTCAAAACTCCTCACTTGCAGAGGCTTTACCTAGTAATTGAGAAGGTCAAGGGATGAACCCGACTTGACATTGTCAAAACAATTGAAAACTTAATTATGTGTCATTTAAGATGCAAAAAGTTCTAATTTATGATACTGTCTAAGTTCTCCACTTGAAGACGCTTCATAGCGTAATTAAGTAGATCAAGACACAAATCCGGTAGATTGGAAAGTTGTTAAAAAAGTCAAAAAGGTTTCAAAAAATCAAGTTTTCTTAGAAACTTTTCACATCGCTATTCAATCAAATCAAGACACAAACTTGACTTGATAAAGATTTGACAGTAGTTAAAAAAATTAAATGTTTGGCACTACGGCATTTACGCAATATATAATTTATGCAATTGTCAGAACTCTTCACTTGCAGAGTTTTTACATCGTAATTGAGAAGATAAACCACATAAATCTGACTTAATAAAGATTTGACAACAATTGTCTAAAAATTAAAAATTTAATTATTCTACACTTTAAATGAAAAAATTTCTAATTTATAATACTCAGCAAATTCACAATTGTGTAGATCAAGACGTGCAGCAGACTTGATGAGGATTTAATTGTTGTCTATAAAACTTAACGTTTGACAATGGACATTGGATGCTAGGAACGTTTTAATTTTCAATGTTGTCAATCGTCTTATAGACAGTTTGCTATTATCACTTGATGACAAAAATGTAAAAAAAATTATAATGTACATTGTGTGTTCTTAAAAACTCACATTTACGTGAAGACTCTCCACATCGTAATCGAGTAGATTAAGACACAAACCCGGTAAATTAGAAAGTTGTCAAAGGAATTGAAATTGTCAAAAAAAAAATCAAATTTTCTTGGAAACTCTCTATATCGCAAGTCGATAAAAGTACGAACCCGACTCGATAAAGATTTGACACATGTCTAAAAAGTCAACGTTTTTGGCATTGACGCTTAAAAAGATGACTTTGTCAAAACTCTTCACTTAAAGACTCTTCATATCGTAATTGAGTAGATTACGACACAAACCCGAAAGATTTGAAAATTGTCGAAGAAAGTCAAATTGGCGAAAAGTGGTCCAAAAATCAAATTTTCTTCGAGACTCTTCACATCATAATTAAGTAGATCAAGACACGAACCCGATTCAACTCAATTATCACTTATGAAAAAACTCTGTGACTACTCTTTCAACAAAATGATTGAATATAAAATTACGAATTATCCACCTCAATTGATTGAAATCGTTACCGCGGCTCCCATGCAGTAACACGCTTTATGATCTTAACTGCGCCTTGATAATGTTATAAAACACTTGATTAACACTTGATGAGTTTCTAAGGCGATTAATTGGCAATAATAAAACCGTCAGCGTCAGATAATGCGACTCCATGAAAATATTTCTGCAATAACTTTCTTTGCCATTGATTCCACAACGACGCCATCTTCAACATTAAAACACCATCCAGAGTAATTTTTTGATTTAGAACCACTGTGACGTTTAGTGCCTTGGGAAATAAATCGTCCCGCAACCCTCGTAATCTCGAGAAGAATAGAAAAAGATTTCATCCGTCCATCAATCGAGTCGAATCGAAACGACTGCATGCAAATCACCGGAGAGAGAGTATTTCTTTTTCGATAAAACCCAAGAAGATTTACGTTTGGACGGCAGTAAAATAAACAGCCGTCGTCGAGGTGTGTCATAGGTTGTTGGGTTTAGTGGCGAGCTTTGAGCGCGCTCTCTTCGTCTTCGCAGTCAAAGTAGGTACTAATTGTGACGGCGAGAAGAACAAAGTGCGCAAAAAAATAAGGGAAAGAAAAAAGAAGCAAGGTCTGAAGTCGAAGAATCTAATTAAATAAAAAATAAAACGAAACATCGATGATTATTTGAGGATTTTTAGTGCCGGTCTTTGGCTTTTTCGCTCCCGGAGTGACGATAAATAATTGAGAAACAATTATCGAAACGAAGAGGCAGCGGAGGGCAATAATTGTATGGTTTATTGGACGGCGACTCGACGGGCTTAAGGACCGTTTGATTGGTACGGCAAAAACAAGAAGAAACGGCCCGGCGATTATTTTTAACGAATTACAATTTATTCACGGCGCTATTTTCGATAACTGACCGCTATTTACGACCGACGTTGCTTTGTTGAAATGGTTCAGCAACGCACAAGGGGCCAATCCGTACCATCCGCAACTACAAAAACTCAAAAATTCTCATGTTAGCAGGACGCTTCAAGACCTCGGAGACTCTTCCCACCGGCACTGAATAGATCAAGACACGAACCCGATTTGTAAAAATTATTTCTTGGTTGAAAACGTATCTCTAGAATTTAAATGTAGTATCTAGATGTAGTAGTAGTTGTAGGGATAGGTGTAGCAGTAGATGTAGTATTGCTTTAACCAGGAAATCTCGAAAAACTGTGATAACAGCTCAAATTTAGTTGGAGACCCTTCATTTGGCATTTGAGTAGATCAAGACACGAACCCGATTTGTAAAAATTATTTCTTGGCTGAAAACGCATTTCTAGAATCTAGATGTAGTACCTAGATGTAGTAGTAGTTGTAGGGATAAATGTAGCAGTAGATATAGTAATGCTTTGACCAGGAAATTCCAAAAATCTTCGATAATAGCTCAAATTTAGTTGGAGACCCTTCATTTGGCATTTGAGTGGATCAAGACACGAACCCGATTGGTCGAATTATTGTTGGCGATGAAAGCGCCACTTCGGCAAAAAATATCGTGCTTTTGCAGTTATCGAACTGTACCGACCTATCAAGAATGTGTGGAATCGTACGATTTTCGTGAAGAAAGGAAGAGCCCGAGACGCGACTTTGGAATTTCGGGTGCCTGTTTTGCATAATCTAACAGTAAAACTTGCACCGGCCGCTTGTCCGCCGGTAATTCACGTTGATGATGCTGCGGCCGATCTAAGTGGGCATCGCAATCGTCGGACATGGTTGTATAACCGAAGATTATACACGTGAAATTTTGCTACTTTTTCCTCTTAGAAGAAGACGATTGAAGTTTTCGTTGGTTTGTTGTAACGCGACCGTCGAAAAACCGCGAGAACCTCTTTCGAAGAGGCCCCGACCCCGGTCCAGGGTCGGATGATTTACTGTCGACCAAGAGACATCCGACAAAATCATAAATACTCGGTCAAACTTGTTCTACGCCGCCCAATCTAGTCGACCGTGTCTATGTGTGTTTGTGTGCGCGCGTGTGTGTGTGCGAGCTTCAGGACTAGGTTGCGCACGATGACGTCTTCAGGCATCTTCGTTCAAAATAGGAAGAGAATGCGACGTAAACAAGTACTTGCAAATTTGGAAAGATCTTTCTCGCAATATTATCACGTTGGAAGAATCCAAAGATAACTTTTTATAACGCCAAAGATGATAATAATGGTTTCAACAATTATGAGCAAGTTTCATTAACTACAGAAGACGTTATAGTTTTCTTTAGAGTCAGGAAGTTTCAAAACGACCACTTGCATCATTTCAGTTCAACGTCGATTTTCACCCATTTTGAAAAGTCAAAGAAAAAAATTTTACAATAATTATTACATTTTGTGTAAATCCAAATCCAATAAAGAATCTCGAAGGTTAGATAAAATAAGTTTTATCTAATCATCATCATGAAAATCATCATAATCATCATCATAATCATGAAAATAAGTTTTCATGATTTAAGAGGGGTCGATAATGATTACAAATTTGCGAACACATCACATTAAATAGGAGACTCCTTAAATGCTTATTAGTGGAATAAGACACGAATCCGTCTTGAATTACAATTTTTATAGAATTATGGCAATTTTCAAGTTGGTAGAATCCAAATTGAAACAAACGATGAAAAGATACCTTATCACATAAAAGTGATCACTGATCAACCATTAATTTTACATTTCAATAAATGCGGAAAACATTCTAATTTCTTTTAGAGTTTTTGTACCGTTGTTGAGTGCAAATCAGTACCCGTTCCGTACTAAAAATTATGACAATAATTATTATAACCTTCATATTGTGTAAAATTCAAATAAACAACAGTGTTAACCTAAACCTATTTGACACAATTTTAAAAGTGTTGATGATAATTATAGGTTAGAGTAAGCATCATGCGATATAGGTACGCGATGTTTAGTTTATAAAAAAAAATCTTCAGAAAAGTTAGAGATTCTTTAAACTGTTATTGAGTAGAACAAAGCACGAACCTGTTTTGTATTAAAACTTTCTAAAAAACTGCAACAATTAAAACAATGACAGAGTTTTTATTGAGGAAAGTAGTTTAAAACTCTACGAAACGTTATTGAAAAGAATAAGAAGCAAACTTGTTGAAATTTGAGAAGTAATCGTGATGATTACAAGCATATGAGCAGACCTCACAAACAAAAAAACAAAGTTTCACTTTGTTTATAGTATGAAGACTTGAGAAAAAGTCCTATTTAGTTGGAGATTCCTTAAAACAGTGTTGGGTAGAACAAAACACAAATCCTTTTCCCTTTTTAAACGATATTGAGTCGAACAAGACACAAACTCATTTTCTATTCAAAGCACCAATAAAATATGACAATTATGATGCTTTTTTTTAAAAAAAAAACAGCTGACTAGAAAAATTTCAAAAGACCACTTTTTGTTGCTTTTGAGTTTGTCGTCTAATCGTGAGAGTCCCGGGTAAAAATTAGGTTTTATCAAAAAATACTTTCTGTTAGTTGAAGCGACAAAAAAAAATGTTTGCGGTTGAACGTCTAATTAGTTTTTTGGAAAATTGTGAATTTTTATTCGATCAAGCGAACCCGAAATTAGTTCGGGTTCATTATTTGATGATTTTGGCCGGAAAGTGTTTGTATTTTTGGATGCAACCTTCCGGTAACGACAGAAAAAAAATGTCTATGTTTAAACGGCTAATTAGCGCTTTTCAATTTTTTTTTTTATCAAGCAACGAACGCGAAACCAATTCATTGTAATAACAATAATGTGTTGATACCCTGCACGTGAGGGTTCTGAGCAACGATTTGTGGTTTTGTTTGATGGAATATTATTACGTGTTTAACTCCTGGTGACTGTACGTAACAGTCCGTTGTTTTCGGGTTCGTCGCTTCATCGCGAGAGTCTCGAACAAAAATTTGGTTTTATATCAAAACTGTTTTAATTTTTTGAAGTTCTCTTGTGCTGCCGACAAAGAAACAATAATTTTCCGTTGAACGTCTAATTTGTTTTGCACAAATGTCTTAAAAATTTCTAAATCAAGCGACTAAACCGAGGGCAAATTTTAATAAATTTGCGTTCATTTTGGATGCGTCACTATAACAAGCCGTTTTATTATTTATTCTCAATAATGCAATAATAAAAATTATGTTATTTTTCTTAACGAAATTAGAACTAAAATACATTTTTGATTTCAATTAAGACAAAATAATTTGTTACCAATTTTAAAAACCTCATCTTCACATTGTATTTAAATCGTAGGAACATTCTTGGAAGATTTAATTTTTTTTGCATTATTAATTTCCATTAAAAATAAATTTTCATGGCACTTAAGATCATTTTGCGGTGTTTTTATTTAAATTCGTTCTGCATTTTCCTAGTAATTGAATTTCAATGTCGTTTTAAATTGGTTATGACATTACTGTATTTTCACTTTAAATTAAAATCTAAATTCGCTTATGTTATTTTGATTCAATTCGTTATTAGTTTTGTTTACTATTTAATTTACCTACACTTGAATTCACTGAAAATGAGACATTGCAAGCAAATTTGCGATTCTGTCCGATAAAACATTATTACGGGCTTAACTTCTGGTAATAATGTAACAGTGTAACAGTCCGTTGCCGCCTAATTATGAGGGTTTCCGACTAAAAATTTGGGTTTAGTCCAAAACTCTTTTTATACTTTTGAAGTGTCATTTTAGTAACAACTGTATCCGATTAAAAGACTTTTTAAAAAATTTTGAAAAATTGTGGATCAAGCGATAAAACCGAAATTAACTCCTTGTTAATTTGTTGATTTGGGTAATTCGTGATTTTGGCCTATGAGACTTTATTACGTGCTTAACTCCTGGTGACAATGTAACAGGCTGTTGTTTTCGGGTTCGTCGCCTGATCGTGAGGGTCTCCGACTAAAGATTTAGTTTAACTCAAAAACTTTATTTTCTAAAGCTCTCTTGTAGTGGCAGCAAAGGGGAAAATGGCTCCGGTTAACTGGCTAACTAGCTTTTCAGAAAATTTTAAAAATACGGACCTGAATCAGGGGACAAACCCGAAATCAACTCATTGTAATTGTAATTAATTAATTGTCATTGTAATTAAAGTAATACCTAATCCGCTGATTTTGTTTGTTGCTTAATTTACTGCACGTGAGATTTTGGCCGATGACACGTTATTACGTGCTTAACTCCTGGCGACAACGTCGGGTTCGTCGTCTGATCGTTAGAGTCTCTCGGTAAAAATTTACCTTTGCCCTTAAACTGTTTCTTAAGCGGCCATCTAGTATCTCTAAAAGAAATTGTGTCTCTGTTTAAATGGTTAATTAGTTTTGTAGAAAGTATAATTTTTTCTTTAATTTCCAAATCAAGCAACGAACCCAAAATTACCTATAACAGTAATTTGTTATGATGATGATGAAACATTATTACGTGCTTAATTTTCAATAATGTAGATGTTCTTTTAGGAACCGAGCTTTTAAGAAAAACTTTCCGGGAAAAGTTGTTGGAGACCCTATAAAACGTTATTAAGTCGAACAAGAAGCAAACCCGTTAAACTTTGAGACTTAACCGTGATAATTTCAAGTATCAAGAGACTTCATTTTCTTTGGAGCACCTAGAAACATTTGAGAAAAGACACATTTAGTTGGAGACCCTTTAAAATTCTGTTTTAAGTAGAACAACCCACGAACCCTTTTCTACTGAAAATTTTAATGGAAATGTGGCAAGTGTGACGTCCTTTCTTGTAGAATTCGAAGTTGAAGTGACCAAAAAAACTTTATTTTCCCAATTTTTAATTAAATTTTAGATTTGCAAATGTACGCAATATTTTTAAATACATTTAATCGGAGACTCGTTAAGTAGCCATAAAGTCGAATAAGACACGAACCCGTTTTGCACTGAGAATTCTCACAATTTTGATGATTTATTTTGAAGAATTCATTGATAAAAAAAGTGAAGGATAAACATATCAGATGCAAATTTCGATTTATTTTAAAAATAGTTTATTTGGACTTTCCCCAAATCATTAGTAAACAAAAGAGAACTCAAACTTAAAAAAATCAAAATTGTCGGTTAATTTGGGAGGTCTTGAAAATTGAAGGAACCAACAGTTAAGACACAAATTTGATAAAAAAAAAATATTTCTCCCAATTTTAGATTTGCAGACAACATCAACGTTCTAATGGTTTTTTAAATATTTTTTTATACAAATTAATAGTGAGTTGAAGATTCATTAGGTAGCCATAAAGCAGAGTAAGACACAAACCCGTTTTGCATTTGGAATTCTCTTAATAATATGCTAAACGTCGTTTTTTTTAAATAAAATTAAAGCTAAAAATGACGATGAAAAATTAAAGGACGAATAATATAAGACCCAAACTTGATCTGAATAAAAACATTTCTTGACGTGTCAACGACTTGTTTTTAATAATAATTTTTTTTGAAAAATTCATATTTTCTTGAACAATCCAAAAATTATTATTACGCAAAAAAAACTCAAACGCAATCAAAATAAAATTTGGAATAATTTAAGGGGCATTTCAAGAAAAATTTAAATTTAATTGGAGACTTCTTGAATTGCCGTGGAGCAGAACAAGACACAAACTTTTTTCTATTAAACCCATTAATAAAAATATAGTAATTATGACGCTTTCTCTTGTAGAGCTCAAAGTTGAAAGGATCAACAATGCAAATTAAAACCTAAATCTGGCCTAAAAAAATTAAGTATTTCTTCAATTTTCAAACTAATTTTAGATTTGGAAAAGCATCGGCGTTGTAATGGTTCTCCAAATTTTTTCTATACATACCTATTCACATTTAGTTCGAAATTTATTAGGTAGCTATAAAGCAGAGTAAGACACGGACCCGTTTTGCATTAGAATTCTCATAATAATATGCTAAACTTTGTTTTTTTTTCTTAATAAAATTCAAGCTTAAAATGACGATTAAAAATTAAAGGATGAATAATATAAAACACAAACTTGATCGGAATAAAAACATTTTTTGAGGTGTCGACAACTTGTTCTAATAATTTTTTTTTCAAGAATCTTATATGTATTTTCTTGAACAATCTATTAATTATTATTGAGCAAAAGAGAACTCAAACGTGATCGAAATAAAATTAGGAATAGTTAATAAAACATTTAAAAAAAAATTAAAATTTAGTTGGAGACTCCTCGAATGGCTACTGAGTAGAACAAGACACGAACCTTCTTTTCTATTCAATCCATTAATGAAAATATGGCAATTATGATGCTTTCGTTTGTAAAGCTCGAAGATGAAAGAATCAACAAATCAAGTTAAAAGACAAATGTGATTTAAGAAAAATATTACCTCAAGTTTTAAAGCAATTTTAAAATTTTAAATTTTTTTTTTTTAGAAAATACAAACTTACTTGCAGACTCTTGAAATCGCTATTATTAGAAACAAGATATAAACTCGTTTCGTTAATTTAAAATTTTAGAAAAATGTCATTGTGAGGCATTTATTTTGAGAAACAAAAAAAGGAAAAAATGGAAAATTACTCGCCAGTTGTAAATTCCCGGAGGGGTGAGCGCTTCTCAATAAATCGATAAGAATCTTTTTGGGGCTTCAAACTTTCAAACAATTCAAATCGGCTTACTGTCGGCAAAATTCCTGTCTAGCCTGGGACTTAAACAGGCCAAATCGTCGTCGTTTTGTTTTTGCCGTCCAAGTTTTGAGGCGGCAGGTAAATTAACTGACAAGTTATGTTATCATAAATCTAAGGCCGTTCCGAAAACAAAACGAACCACCCGAATTTGCATACTGCATAATAAAAGAGCGCCGTTCCCATCATCATCACCGTCCCAAAATAAAAGACAGCACTAAACCCATCATCATCAAAAACACGCAAAACTCATGGGTGTAGACATTTATTTACAGGTATTTACAGTATTTGGTCGAGACTTGCAATCACAATTCTATATACAGGCAATAGTCACTAGCTACTATCACAATTCCAGTCAGCGAATAAATTAGTTAATAATAAATTAATTAAGCGCTATAACGTTTCGGAGAACTTTGACTCACATTTCTTTATTTGTCCGTACACTTTGTCTATGCGTTCGTTGAGGATTTTGACGCTCTTGTCGGGGAGCGTCGGCAAGATGTCTTTGACGGTCGCACTGTTGCCCTTCTCGAACATGTCCCGCAAAATCTCCCCGATGTTGCCCTTCCGTTTCAGATCTTTGATCACTTGCACCGTCGGCTTCCGGAAAACGCACAAATTCTCCAAAAGGATCGAATGGTAAATTTCGTACTTCTTCAGCAGCCGGTAGCCGTGCAGCAAACCGGACTCGTTGTCGAGGAAAATCAGCAGATCGTTGTCGGTCTTCTTGGCCAAATTGTGAGCCGGCGCGTCCATTATGTTAACGTTCCACTGATAGTTGTACAAGTTGTTGACGATTCGGTCCAAATTGGCGGTCAAGTAATCGAAGATGATCAAATCGGACCATTGGGCCAACTCGACGAAATTCTTCGTGATGTCCTCTTCGTCGAGGACTTCGTTCGCGGTCATGTTGAGGACGTCGAATTTGTTCAGATGTCGCTCCACCGGCTTGAACACCGCAGGAATATTCGCCGCTCCCAAATTCGAAATGTACTGGGTCAACACCACGGGTTTGTTGGAGTTCCATTGGGCGGAAGCAATGTCGTTTCCGAGATTCCGCCAAAGAGGGTCGTCGAGATCCACGATGCTGACGGCACTCGGGGCGAGATTCGGGAGTTTCAAAATTTGCGCCAAATAGAAGCTGAAGAGTTCTCCCTGGATCTGGTCGGTGTTCTGGCGGTACCTCACGCACCCTTTGAGGCCATCCCGGAACACCACCAAACGGTTCTGCATCCTTCCACAACCATCCTCCAACTTAACCGCAGTAGTCTTCCTGACGTAATCCGCCCAAAGTTCGTGCTTTTTTCCGTGGTATCCTTCGGGGAGAGCGTTTTCGATCCTGGTCCCCCAATAAATCCCGTTTTCGATGATGGGATTCGCGACACTCTTCTGACTTTCAACGAACGAAACTTGGGGATAATCCGACGACGTTTTGTTGGTGATGGCGAAACTGTAACTGTTGTTCAAGAAAACCGTCCTTATCGCCGCAACGTTATCGGGGTGGCTGTTGTGCGACGTCCTGAAGTACACTAGAGCGATCAGGAGGCCGATCGTCAAGCCGACACTGAACGCGAACACCACAATCACCAGAATCAAGTTCTTGCACCAACTTTTCGGTTTCTGATCGAAACTCGCGTAATTGGCCATAGCGGCACTAATCGATGAGCGACAGCACTAAGGAACCCATTGGGACGTGGCCATAACGCACACACAGAGACAGACGCACACGCACACCGGTTGTCCAGCACCCGACGCGCCTCTTTTATACACTGAACTTCTTGCCGTCGAGTCTGAGATCTTGACTTGATTCTCAACAATAACTCCAGAAGAGTGGGAAGAATAACTAACATATTTTGTTGGAGCGAGAGGGGCGAGACGAGACGGAGAAGGCGAATTCCCCGACGGACCCGCCGACGAAGACAACAATGACGCGATCAAGGTGACCGAAAGAGACGGAAGAGGGTTGGTATTGTGTATTTATGGTATTTTTGGGGAATAAAGACGAAAGATGATACCGCACAATAATATTGTACGCGGATGACGGTTTTGGTGGCCTCTTCTAACATTTTCAACGAGAGACCGGGCCGGGTCGTTAGTTGAGAAGATGGGACAATCGACTATTAATTTTCGGGACATTTCCCTAATCTGACTGAAATGGCCTTCGTTATGGCCGCTTTGTTCGCTGTCAAATTATCGATGATCGCGATCAATTATCGGGCCAGACGTCTTCGATTCCTATGGTGGCTTCGATTATTCCCAATTGCTCCGGCGAGTTACGACCACGGCACATCCATTCACCATTGTGCTGTTCACTTCATCATCGCGGCCTCGCCGGTTTCCATAATTATTTCGTCCGCTCAATTTTTCGTTTTGCGCCTCATCGCAATCCCTCAAATAATTTCCTCCCTTTTCTATCATTTGTAACTATTAATAATAATTAAAGTTGTTGAAATCGCGCCACGGTCACAAATCGTGTCAACTGGCAAAATTCGAACACAAATCGGGTTCGTGTCTTATCCTACTCGATGGGCAATGAGAAAGGAGTCTCCGGCTAATTCACGTATAAAAACTTTCGGTTGAGGATCGGGTTCGTGTCTTGATCTACTCAAATGCAAATCAGACAGTCTCCACGTTAATTCGAGGGTGGGTATTCAAATTTTTTAAGCTTGCAGCAAATTGAAATGCGAGATTTACTGGAACCTAAAATTATTGCGCAAAATAGTTTAATTCTTGTTTTTTTTTTGTTACCAAATTGAAAAAAATCTTCGGGAAAAATTTGCGAAATTGTTGATGTTTGAAAATAAAGTGTTTGGATATTTAAGGTTTAGCAAATATTAGGTTTTTGGGTATTAATAGTTAAATTCTTTGTTCTCAATTGGATTTTGACATCCAAAAAATTAATTTTAATTTTGATGACTTGAACAGGGACATTTTTCTTAAAAAGACCTACACTCGCTTTATTAACTTATCACGTGTAATTTTCAAAGCAATGCTAAGGTAAACATAAAATTTTTGAAGTCACAAAAGTTAAAAAAAAATTATCTCTTCATGTTAGTTGAAATCTAAAATTCTTCCTAAAAAAAGTAGATGTTTTCTCAAAAAAAGTCAAAAGTCTATTCAAAAGTAAAACAAAGTGGCTTTTAATTGTTTCTAAATAGGTACATTTATGTGAAATTTTTTTTATGTTAAAATGATACATGGTGATTGATGGTGAACTTTAAAGTTCCTTCTGCCTTCTGTTAAAATTCTATTAAAATCTTCAATACTATTCTGAGATACCTTCCGTTCGATTCGACTCATTGGCTAATAATGTTGAATAAGTTTTCAACTAAATTTGAATTACATATAATGAAATATTTAAAGATACAAGAAGGTGAAACGTAAATTACTTCTCGCAACAATTAAAACCTAAAAAATCTTCTTAGAAACCGTAGAACTTTATAAAAAATCGGGCTCGTGTCTTGATCTATTTTAAAAATTAAAATAAATAATTTTCAAAAAACTTTAGATTTTTTTTTTTGGTGTTGAGTAATAGAATTCGTAGATGTTGCAGCTTAAAATTTTTTTGATCATGACAGTTGCACTGGTCAAGATGTCATCAAAAGATCTGATAAAAATCATAGGAACCTTGGAAAATTCGGGTTTGTGTCTTGATCTCTTGAAAAGTAAAAAAAAAAACCTTCAAGTAAATATTTGAAAAATATTCGTTCGTTGTCATCGCAGATTCTTGAAGTTGCAAGAAAATGAAATGTGAATTAGGTTGTACCTCTTCGCGACAATTGCAACCCGAAATTCTTCTTCAGAAATTAGAAAGTTCGAAACAAATTTCAAAAAAGATTGGGTTCGTTTCTTAATCCATTCAAAAGTAAAACGAAGAGTCTCCAAGAAGAACAAAGTCTAATTTCGCTTTAAAGATCTAATAATGTTGCGTAAATCTTTAACTAATTTTGAATTACAACGAGATTCTTGAAGTTGCAAAAAAGTAAAAAGTAAATTACTTCATCGTGACAATTGAAACCAGAAATTCTTTTTAAGAAATTAGAAAGTTCTAAACAAATTTCAAAAAAGATCGGGTTCGTCTCTTAATCCATTCAAAAGTGAAAAAAAGAGTCTTCAAGGAGAACAGAGTCTAATTTCACTTTAAAGATCTAATAATGTTGCGTAAGTCTTCAATTAATTTTAAATTACAACGAGATTCTTAAAGCTGCAAGAAAGTGAAATGTAAATTACTTCTTTGTGACAGTTGAAACCCGAAATTCTTCTTAAGAAATTAGAAAGTTCAAACAAATTTCCAAAAAAAATCGGGTTTGTCTCTTAATCCATTCAAAAGTAAAATGAAGAGTCTCCAAGGAGGACAAAGTCTAATTTCGCTTTAAAGATCTAATAATGTTGCGTAAATCTTCAATTAATTTTAAATTACAACGAGATTCTTAAAGCTGCAAGAAAGTGAAATGTAAATTACTTCTTCGTGACAATTGAAACCCGAAATTCTTTTTAAGAAATTAGAAAGTTCCAAATAAATTTCAAAAAAGATCGGGTTCGTCTCTTAATCCATTCAAAAGTGAAAAAAAGAGTCTCCAAAGAGAACAAAGTCTAATTTCACTTTAAAGATCTAATAATGTTGCGTAAGTCTTCAACTAATTTTGAATTACAACGAGATTCTTAAAGTTGCAAAAAAATAAAAAGTAAATTACTTCATCGTGACAATTGAAACCCGAAATTCTTTTTAAGAAATTAGAAAGTTCCAAATAAATTTCAAAAAAAATTGGGTTCGTCTCTTAATCCATTCAAAAGTATAATGAAGAGTCTCCAAGGAGAACAAAGTCTAATTTCGCTTTAAAGATCTAATAATGTTGCGTAAATCTTCAACTAATTTTGAATTACAACGAGATTCTTAAAGTTGCAAAAAAGTGAAACGTAAATTACTTCTTCGTGACAATTGAAACCCGAAATTCTGTTTAAGAAATTAGAAAGTTCCAAATAAATTTCAAAAAAGATCGAATTCGTCTCTTAATCCATTCAAAAGTGAAAAAAAGAGTCTCCAAGAAGAACAAAGTCTAATTTCACTTTAAAGATCTAATAATGTTGCGTAAGTCTTCAATTAATTTTAAATTACAACGAGATTCTTAAAGCTGCAAGAAAGTGAAATGTACATTACTTCTTCGTGACAATTGAAACCCGAAATTCTTCTTAAGAAATTAGAAAGTTCAAACAAATTTCCAAAAAAATTGGGTTCGTCTCTTAATCCATTCAAAAGTAAAATGAAGAGTCTCCAAGGAGAACAAAGTCTAATTTCGCTTTAAAGATCTAATAATGTTGCGTAAATCTTCAACTAATTTTGAATTACAACGAGATTCTTAAAGTTGCAAAAAAGTGAAATATAAATTACTTCTTCGTGACAATTGAAACCCGAAACTCTTTTTAAGAAATTAGAAAGTTCCAGACAAATTTCAAAAAAGATCGGGTTCGTCTCTTAATCCATTCAAAAGTAAAACAAAGGGTTTCCAGAACTTCCAAAAAACAAAGTCTAATTCCATCTTAACAATCTAATAATGTTGCATAAGTCTTCAACTAAATCTGAATTACAGCAATATTTTTGAAGTTACAAGAAATTGAATTGTGAATCATTTTTTCGGCACAGTTAAAGCCCAAAATTTTTCCTAGAAACAGTAGGAAATACATACAAATTACAAAAAGGCCCGAGTTCGTTTCTTGATCTATTTACGAGTAAAATGAGGAGTTTCCAAAAATGCGTTTTGTTGAAAATAAAATTTAAACTCTCATGCATGTTATTTATTGGTCCGACCATCAAACTCTCATGTTATTCATAGGTCCGCCCTTTTGTTCTTTCGGCCGTCACCGGATGTGCAATAGTGCCGTGTGCATTAGGTTAGACTATATAAGGTCAATCAGTTTTAGTTTTTAAGTTAGTTCTAGTAAAGCTGCCATACGAGCAACATCTCCCGATTACAATAAGTTGGTTTATTAAATAAGCGTTTCGCATAGCAAAAATTATTTAACACGTTTTACATAAGTACCTATTAAAAAAAAAATATGACCAAATATTTTATAGAATTTACTTTAACCAAAGATGTTCCAACTTTAATTTTTTTCGGCTAACTATCCAAACTGAACGGGAAGTTACCTCTTAGTGACATTATTAAGATCTACAATTGTTACTAAATTTTTTCGAAAAAGCTGTCGGGTTTGTGTCTTGATCTACCCAAAGTCGAAACAGTGAGTCTCCAGGTAAAATTTTAATACTAGGCGTATTTTTTTAATTTGTTGATATATTAGGAAAATTTAGTTGCTTAATTTCGTGTGGGTCCAATCTGCGACCCTCGGATGGTGGCAGAAGACGCGAGTCGTCATCGATGAACATGGGCGAGGCGGCTGCTGCGATGCCTCCGATGCGCGTCCGGAGCCGGTCCGTCTCTGCAAAGGCCGACCGGTTGTTGGAATTGCGCATATATTAAAGCTCATATTAGAAAAGTGCAGGTTATATAAACACAGCCATTATAATAATTTTAAATGAGACGGGAATAAAATTATAAAGTAATGTTCAAGAGAGACAAATATTGTTTTTAATATATTTTTATGAGCGCTCGAAACAATAATTGTAAATAATATTATTCGCCCGGAATAGAACGAGTTGCAATAACGTCACTCATTCCGGCCGCTCGCGTCGTCTCTTTGCAACCCATTCTTTTGCGAGCGGCCCCGAAAATCCATCCATCCGAACCAAAGGAAGAAAAAAATGTGTGTCACCGGACCGCTGTAAATCACCCGATTAAGCACGGGTACCAAAACCCCAAATTACACCGGCCGAAAACCGTAATCATGTCCAATTTCTATATTAAGTTAATTGCACGCAATAAACCATCTCACTCGATGATGATGGCCGAGAAAGAACCGAGAACGGGCACCTTTCCGTTTAGTGCCTCCAACAATCAATAAAATTCCGACGCACCGGGACCGGGACGCCAGGGGGTTGTTGCAACGGGGCTTCCACTCAATGAATTGTAAATCTCCCAACAACAGGTAACGACCAACAGTTTCGACTTTACGAGTGTTCCAGGTAATAGGGTGGTGGAACGGAAGAAATTTCACGTTTACACACGACGCCACCCAAAAACTAGATCGGCACTCCGCAGTCTCGGTTCGGTTTAGTTCTTCATTGAAACTGTCGGAACGGGAATAATTTATGGAGCGGACGAGTCGCGCTGGCGATTAGCGAAAGTTATAACCCATCGGGAACGGCCGGGAATGTGGAGTATGTGGGTTAACCGGACGAATATTTTGTTTTATTATTGGGTGCTCGTTAACGTCTCGTAAATTGTTGGGATTGCGTGAATGCGCCAAAAACGAGTAGCGCTCCTTCTTGAAACCGTCAATCAACCGGACTTCTAACCTCACTTTTACTTGGAGCTCTCGGCGCCATCCCTCTCGTAAGAAGAAACAATAAACACCGTCGCCATTTTTGCGACAAAATTTTCCTCCAATTTTTTGGAGTTGTTCTTCTTCTCTTGTCGCCATTGTAGGGTCCAAAATAAATTTCTACTTTCTCTCTCCTGCAGTCTGGAGTTTTTGTCGTCGGTCAATTTTGCGTTGCAAATTGCGACAAATATTGCTACTTCTCCTAAGGAATTGGGAGTAGTGCCTCCCCTCCCGCCGCCATTACAATCCGGCAAAATATTAGTCTTTCCCCACCCTCACCCCCTTAAAGGGGTAATCCCCTCTTATTTGAACGTCGCTTCTGGTGAGAAATAATGCTTTCCTACTTTAGGAATTGGTCCTCCCCTCTCGCCGCCATTACAGCTTTGACCAAAATCTCGCTTTTTTTCTCGAAGTTTTTATTCCCGCGCTGTTTCTCCCCTCATTTGGAGTTGTACCTCTTTTCCTATCACAACATGCCCCTCTCCTCTTACTGCCATTGCAACTTTGGGCAAAATAGTGTACAGTCTCTATCTTTGAGTTAATATCGTTTCTCATCATTGCCCCGTTTCTTGTGATAAGTTTATTTTATTTCTTCTGGAGTTTCCTCTCTCTTCCTGAACTATTACAACTTTGTATATTAAAATATCTACTTTCCTTATCTTGGAGTTTAATTTTTACCACGCTTTAAAATTGCGTTCTTCCTCAAAACAAATTATGTCTTCTTCTTCCTCTCTTCTGACCGTCACAACTTTAGATAAAACATTATACTCTTCTCGTCTGGTGGAGTTTGTTCTAACGCAGCATACTATTATTCCATTTTGTTAGATTTTTCATCGTTCCTCATTTTCGAGTCGCAACTTGTGATAAAATTTGTTCTCCCTCTCTTGAAGTTGTCTTTCCTGTAGCCACCTTTACAAGTTTGTATCGAAGATTCTACTTTCTCTCTTTTGGAGCTTTTACACAAGTCTCATACTTTCCTTTTTTGGAGTTGTTCCTCATTTCTCGCTCTTGTTTTCTCTTTGCTAGAGTTTTAACCGGAGTTGTGTCTTGCCCTTTATTGCCATTAACACTTGGAACAGGAAAAGTCTGCTTTTTCTCGCATGAAGCTTTGACCGGAACTGTCCCTTCCCTGCTGCTGACTCTTCGGTAAAGAAATTTTACTTTCTCTCTCTCTCTTGGAGTTTCAACCGTCGCTTTTTGTAATACATTACAACTTCAGACAAACCAAAATATGATTCTATCTGCGTTTCTTTTTAAAGTTGTTCTTATCTATAATTTTTGCGTCGACAAATTTTAACTTCTCTTTTTTGAAGTTTTAAGTCCAAAAAAAAATTCCACCTGCTCTCTTGTTATTGGTCTTTTTTCGTAGAGTTGTCTTTTATCTTTTACCACCATTACAACTTTAGAAAAAAAATTATACTCTCTTTCTCTCAATTCTCTCTAGTTAAAGTTTTTTAAAAACAAAATTGGTTTCTCTCCTATTGAAGTTGTTTCTTCCCTTTTGCTTCTTGATTTTCGGAACTTCCAACAAAGTTTTGTTTTCTCTATCTTGGAGTTTCTACCGCTCGTCTTTCTCAAGTGCCTCTCTTTTGTTGAAATTGTCCTTCCCATTTCACTCCTATTACAACTTCTGTCAAAGATTTCCACTTTTCCTCTTTTAAAGTTTAGGCCTTCTTCCGGTCATCACAACTTCTAGCAAGATTCTACTTTGTTATTATCTATTAGAGTTCTCACCGAACTTCTTGCACACACTTCTTGCCACAAAAATTACTCCCTTTCTTTTAGAGTTGTTCGTCTCCTTTCGACGTCGTTACAACTTTAAACAAAAAAAATTACTTTCTCTCATTGCTCCTCTTGGAGTTAAAAAAAATAAAAATAAATTTTGCCTCCCTTCTTTTGGGGTTGTTGCTTCCTCTAGCCAGTGCTCTTATAGATTTAAAAAAAAAAATCATCTCGCTCTTTCTTGTTCCCCTTTTTTAGAGTTTTTTTTTTTTATTTAAAATATTATTCTACCTCTCTTTTACCCCCATCATCTTAGAGTTGTCGCTGTTTTCTCGACGCCATTAAAACTTCCAACAAAACAAAATATTTCTTTCTCTTTCTCTTGGAGTTTTTATTGCCCCTCATTTTCACGTAGTTTCTCGCCACAAATTTTGCCTCCTCTCCTCCCTCTTCTTTTAGAGTTGTTTCTCCTTCCGATGCTATTATAGATTTAAACAAAAAAAAAATCTTTTTGCTCCCTCTTGTTACTCTTTCTCTTTATAGAGTTGTCCCTTTCTTTTCATCGACAATATTATACTCCCTCCCTCCCTCTTTTTTTCTTGGGATTTTTACGATTTTTGCGTTGATGTTCCGGAAAAAGTTTTTTTCTCCTCTCTTAGAATTATACCTCCCCTCTCATTTGTGGAAAAAAAATATTTCTACTATCTTCCTCGCTCTCTCTCTTTCTTCTTATTTTTTAAAAACATGATTTCTTCGACTGGAGTTGTTTTCCCCTTCTCAACTTCCGACAATTTTTCTCTTTTTGGCATTCCTCCTCGCGAGCGTTGTGGATCAAAGTTTGGCTTAGCCCCCTCACAAGACTCTTGTTCTTTCTCGTTATTTCAAAATTTCGAACTGATGTTGGGGGAAACTTTTGGGAGCCGCCGAGCTCACAGGGGGTAGCTTCGAACATCGGCCGGCAGCGCAAGCCATTTAGAAATGTCAAAATCACATTATTCAAGTCGACATTCCAGACGGTGGACCTCCTAAGCTATAATTTTATGTGTCAGAAGAAGAAAATTTTATTGTTTCCGTCCAGTCAATTGTTGGGGGGTTGGGGGGGGGGGGGGGAATTTGTCGATAATGACAAAATTTTGGTCGAACGTTGAGCGATTGTTTTGACGTTGGTGACGTCGTGGGTTCGGGAGCGGGGTTGATGGCGGTGATTAAAGTTGGTTCCGTTGGGGCTTCTATGGCCGGGAATGAGATGTAGTCATATATAATCCGGCCCATAGCGCCACCATGCTGGGCGCCCGTGCCAGCGGTCCCCAACTCGCAGTGGGCGACCCGCCCGAGATCTGGGCGTCTGGGGGGTGCGCGGGGTCCTGTCACGGCCCGCTAACAATATTTTAACTTTGTCATATCGGCTATCTGCTGACCCATCTTCGAACAATGTCGTTATCTTCACGGTAGATGTACAGAATGTTACGTTCACGTAAAAAACGGTTCGTTTTCGTCCTTTTGTCTTTCCGGCTCTTCGACGGGTACCGACATTTTTCGTAAACTTCCTCCTCCCCCCGACGCCACCAGCCCCCTCTCGTGCACCCATCAACCCTCGCGGCAATAATTACAAGTTTTACTACCGATTTTATTGCCCATAATTAAGGTGAATTGTAAGAAATGCGATGATCAAACTGTTAAACAAATTCCACCGGGCGTTATTCGCTCTTTTTTCTCGCTTCTCTTTCCATCCACATCGGCCGGTATCGCCGCCGTCTTGAATTTATTATCATATTATTAACAAAAACGCAGAACAATGTTCGCAGCGAGACAAAAAACAGATGCGCCGGTTCTGATTAGCGAAAGACACATTTTTTCCTTTGACGACAATCGTCGTAAAAGTCAATTACGTAATGGGCGCAATTAGCGCAAATAATCGGTCGGTAATGACACCCGGAGGCAAAACTTTTTTTAACCATATTTAAGAAAAACCGGACTTATTATTAACAATAACCTTTAGCTCGTCGAGAAAACTTTGAAGCGGAACGGGAACGGGTTTGTGTCTTAATCTACTCAAAAAATACGAGAGCAAATATAATGTACACCAAATTAAACCATACATCCCTTGCACTGTCCACCAAAAAATTTAATGAGCATCAAAAAATCTAAATAAAACACCAGAAAATGAGAACATAACCACTAAAATAACTATGCTGCGTATTGTTTTACCATTGCTTACATTTTAAATTCGATATGTCTATCAATTTTACTAAATGTTCACCAAATTTAGAACGCTCAAGTAACGCGTCCTTGCTGTACATAATAAATATTCGCGCTATCCATTTTCTATTTAGTGTTTCTCAAAAAAACTATTTGTGCGTCAAATAATTATTTTATTACTCCAAAAATAAAATATGCTCCCGCATCTCTCCTTGCCGCTTGCGCTTCCAGACAAGTGGCACGCGAAAAGAGTTTTGTACAAGGTCAGTTCAGGGCCCTGTAATTTTTTTTTAAAGCACGATTAGAAATTACCACTAAAAGAAGTTTTACGTTTTACATAATGCAAGCCAATTACAGCAAAGCATTTATATATTACGGAAATCAATATCTTTTTTTGTGCAAACCACTTCTATTTTTACTCTTATTTTCCTTGCCCTAACACATCTACATCTATAATTTTGTATAAAATTATTTACTATTTGCACAACATTTTATTGCTTGTGTATTTTTGATCAACAAATAGTATTTTTAACTGCTAAATAATATAAGACACTGTCGAAAATTAAATATCTGGGTATTATGTTAGAATTAAATGCGGAATAAAATTTGGTGAACATTTAGTATTTATGGTCAACAAAAGTTATTTTGGCGAACAAAATATATAAGAGGCCAGCATTATGTCAATATTTGGTTGTCGCTTTAAGATTATGTATTTTCTTAATTTTGGTGAGCATTTAGTATTTTTGGGAAATGAAAGTATTTTTTTGTATGAAAATATTGGGTTAATTTGGTAGACTGTTAAATACGACCCAAAAGATACTAAACGCAGGGTCTCCAGCAATTTCCATTGATGAAAGGGGAGAAACCTTAAGATACTAATAAAATCTGCAATTTTTTTATTACAAAGTTTTAACAACATTTTTTGTTAAATTTAATTGAACAATCGATTTTTGGTAGTGAATGCAATTTTTAAAAACGCTTTCAGCAAATCGTAGATTATTATTTTACTTCGGTGAAGGATTATGGAAACGTCGAAATCGGGTTCGTGTCTTACTCTACTCAAACAATCAAAGTGCAGTCTCCAATTTATTTTTCAAACAAATAATTACGTTGGTAGAAATAGCGCCCTGAAATTGCCGAAAACAACTGTTGCTCTTGTTAATAAGTGCCCGAATTCTAGCCAGCATTCCTAATGGTAAAATTCAATTACGTAATAGCCACAAACAATCGGTCGTTGGTAAAGACGGCCGGAGGGGGCGGCGGCCGTGCGGCAAACGGCGACGAAAGGGGAAACTTATCTCCGCCATCTAACACGAGATTTTCGACTGTTTTCAAGCAAATTCTTCCTGATTTACGATTGTCGTTGTCATTTTCCTCGTAATACGAGATCCACTAATTAATTGCCGTTGGTACGTACTAACGGTGGAGTGGTGCGGGGTATGGCGGCGTTATTTGCATAGAGATGGAGATATGGGTAGAATTATGGGTGTGACTGTCCATATTTTCGGTTCGTCAACCCAACCGGCAATCAACTCGAAACCCATCGATGCGCGATTTTTGTCGAGCAACCTCCTAATATGCCCACCGAAACGTTCAAGAAACTATTTGAAGACACGATTGTGCCAAAGTAAAGAAAATAAAAAATTTCTCGACGCAGTTAGTATGCGAAAAATCGTTTCGGTTGAAAACAATTTCTTCGGTGACCTGAAAGTGGGTACCTACGTGCATAACAGGAATTTCTAGTCGAGTGTCCAGTTTCTCTATTTCGAGTCGGGAGTTGGCGGTTTTGCCCGGGGGGCGGTGGGGGGTTGGCGGAGCTAGAAGAAAAAAAGTTGGCGATAAGGCCGAATCGAACAATGAAACTCGCCTGTCCTTGCCGATTTCGCAGCGTTCAATAACAATTTACGACCATTAGTCGCTGCAACAGTTTGTCCGCGGATAATTTATGGACTAATTGTTCCGCAATTACCGGCTTTCCCTTTCGTTACGGCAAAGTTCAAGGGGACGCCCCTGGCGTCGAGGCGGTACCGTCGCCTCGAACGCGGGGGCTATCATTCAAGCTTTTTATTGGCCATCGAACAAGTCGGACGTGTTTTCGTGGAATATTATCCGATTTTTTTCCCGGATGAATCAGGCGTGTTTTTTTTAGCGCGCGCGCGCGCGCTTCTCCCTGCACCATCAAACTTCTTCCAAGAAACGCCAAGTTTCGTTGATTCGAACATAATAAATATTTTATTTATGTTGAAACTACCGAACGAGGTGCAATAGCCTCTAATTTAATAAAGGTGGCTCCCAAGTAAATGCCAAGGTAAGCTTTTTCGGGCATATTTCATTTTTTTCGCCATCTCGATGCGCACCGCTTTTTCTTATGGTAATTTGTCGAGTTTTAGTGCGATTTGTCAACCCACAAGCGTCTAATCTAGGATGGCGCACGGGACAGATAGGATTATTGCCGCTGCGCGAAAGTCCAGTCGTAAATTACGGATCGGTTAACATAATTTAAACGTTTCCTATACTCCTGCTCGGCCACTTCGTCACCGAACACAATCGAGCCGGATTCCGGTGCGATCGGCGCACATTCAAGAAAATTCAACGGGTTCGTGTCTTACTCCAACGGGGTCTCCCCAGAAACTTCACCGATTTTGCTTTGATTTGATACACTGCAACGTGTATCAAAAACGGCAGTATCGCGACTCTGTAATTGAACCATCAGTCACCACCACTATTTTTTGGATGTGAAGAAATAAAAATATTTAAGTACGTAATCTATGGTTGTCAGCAATCCACTTGTCAAATATGCAGGAATTTTAAAATATTGTAAAAAATTGCTGCGGGTTTGTGTCTTACTCCAGCTGGGTCTCCAGGAAAACTTAAATAATTTTAAACAAAAACAGAGACATTACCTCTAGAGAGAGGCGTCGCAGAAACCTCTAAAATTTGCTATACCTATGAGTTATCAACAGTATTGGGTTACTCTTCCATCTGCGACTAGACCATAAGGTATCTAAAAGTACCATTTTGAGATTTGATGGAATAAAAATATTTGCATCATCTGCCAAAAAAACTGATTTAAGTGAATTACGCCTCACAATCACATTGATGAAGTAATTGACAATCATTACCTTGTCAAATTTGCGATATTATAAAAGATTGCTATGGGCTCGTGTCTTGCTCCAACTGGGTCTCCCGGAAAATTTAACTAATTTCAGCTCAAAACATTGACATGCCCCTCTGAAACTTCAAATATGTGTTAACCATATTGCAGTACTCTTCCATCATGACCATGAAGTATCGATAGGTTTTCAATATTTGCATAATTTACCAAAAAAATTGATTTATGTGATTTGCGCCTCACAATCATATTTACCAAGTAACTGACAGCAATGACCTTGTCGGAACTTTAGGTTATTGTAAAATTGCTGTGGGTTCGTGTCTTGCTCCAACTGGGTCTCCCTAAAAACTTCACCAATTTTGATTCAAAACACTGCAACGTGTATCAAAAACGGCAGTATCGCGACTCTGTAATTGAACCATCAGTCACCACCACCATTTTTTGGATGTGAAGAAATAAAAATATTTAAGTACGTAATCTATGGTTGCCAGCAATCCACTTGTCAAATATGTAGGAATTTTAAAATATTTGAAAAAATTGCTGCGGGTTTGTGTGTTACTCCAGCTGGGTTTCCAGGAAAACTTAAATAATTTTAAACAAAAACAGAGACATTACCTCTAGAGAGAGGCGTCGCAGAAACCTCTAAAATTTGCTATACCTATGAGTTATCAACAGTATAGGGTTACTCTTTCATCTATGACTAGACCATAAGGTATCTAAAAGTACCACTTTGAGATTTGATGGAATAAAAATATTTGCATCATCTGCCAAAAAAACTGATTTAAGTGAATTACGCCTCACAATCACATTTATAAAGTAATTGACAATCATTACCTTGTCAAATTTGCGATATTATAAAAGATTGCTATGTTCGTGTCTTGCTCCAACTGGGTCTCCCAAAAAATTTAACTAATTTCAGCTCAAAACATTGACATGCCCCTCTGAAACTTCAAATATGTGTTAACCATATTGCAGTACTCTTCCATCATGACCATGAGGTATCGATAGGTTTTTAATATTTGCATAATTTACCAAAAAAATTGATTTATGTGAATTGCGCCTCACAATCATATTTACCAAGTAACTGACAGCAATGACCTTGTCGGAATTTTAGGTGATTGTAAAATTGCTGTGGGTTCGTGTCTTGCTCCAACTGGGTCTCCCTAAAAACTTCACCGATTTTGATTCAAAACACTGCAACGTGTATCAAAAACGGCAGTATCGCGACACTGTAATTGAACCATCAGTCACCACCACTATTTTTTGGATGTGAAGAAATAAAAATATTTAAGTACGTAATCTATGGTTGCCAGCAATCCACTTGTCAAATATGCAGGAATTTTAAAATATTGTAAAAAATTGCTGCGGGTTTGTGTCTTACTCCAGCTGGGTCTCCAGGAAAACTTAAATAATTTTGAACAAAAACAGAGACATTACCTCTAGAGAGAGGCGTCGCAGAAACCTCTAAAATTTGCTATACCTATGAGTTATCAACAGTATTGGGTTACTCTTCCATCTGTGACTAGACCATAAGGTATCTAAAAGTACCACTTTGTGAGTTGATGGAATAAAAATATTTGCATCATCTGCCAAAAAAACTGATTTAAGTGAATTACGCCTCACAATCACATTTATGAAATAATTGACAATCATTACCTTGTCAAATTTGCGATATTATAAAAGATTGCTATGGGTTCGTGTCTTGCTCCAACTGGGTCTCCCGGAAAATTTAACTAATTTCAGCTCAAAACATTGACATGCCCCTCTGAAACTTCAAATATGTGTTAACCATATTGCAGTACTCTTCCATCATGACCATGAGGTATCGATAGGTTTTTAATATTTGCATAATTTACCAAAAAAATTGATTTATGTGAATTGCGCCTCACAATCATATTTACCAAGTAACTGACAGCAATGACCTTGTCGGAATTTTAGGTTATTGTAAAATTGCTGTGGGTTCGTGTCTAGCTCCACCTGGGTCTCCCTGAAAACTTCACCGATTTTGATTCAAAACACTGCAACGTGTATCAAAAACGGCAGTATTGCGACTCTGTAATTGAACCATCAGTCACCACCACTATTTTTTGGATGTGAAGAAATAAAAATATTTAAGTATGTAATCTATGGTTGCCAGCAATCCACTTGTCAAATATGCAGGAATTTTAAAATATTGTAAAAAATTGCTGCGGGTTTGTGTCTTACTCCAGCTGGGTCTCCAGGAAAACTTAAATAATTTTAAACAAAAACAGAGACATTACCTCTAGAGAGAGGCGTCGCAGAAACCTCTAAAATTTGCTATAGCTATGAGTTATCAACAGTATTGGGTTACTCTTTCATCTGCGACTAGACCATAAGGTATCTAAAAGTACCATTTTGAGATTTGATGGAATAAAAATATTTGCATCATCTGCCAAAAAAACTGATTTAAGTGAATTACGCCTCACAATCACATTTATGAAGTAATTGACAATCATTACCTTGTCAAATTTGCGATATTATAAAAGATTGCTATGGGCTCGTGTCTTGCTTCAACTGGGTCTCCCGGAAAATTTAACTAATTTCAGCTCAAAACATTGACATGCCCCTCTGAAACTTCAAATATGTGTTAACCATATTGCAGTACTCTTCCATCATGACCATGAGGTATCGATAGGTTTTCGATATTTGCATAATTTACCAAAAAAATTGATTTATGTGAATTGCGTCTTACAATCATATTTACCAAGTAACTGACAGCAATGACCTTGTCGAAATTTTAGGATATTGTTAAATTGTTGTGGGTTCGTGTTTTGCTCCAACTGGGTCTCCCGAAAAATTTAATTGATTTTAGTTGAAAAAATGAACATGGCTCTTAAAAACAGGAGTTGACAGTATTGCGGCATTCCATTCATCCGCAACTAAATAATTATGCACGTATTCGAGCTCTTCGTTATGAAAAAGTAAAAAGATTAGCATAAAATCTGCCTAAAAAATTATTACGTCAATAATTACGCCTCCTATACAAATTTCTCAAGTAATTGACGACAATAACCTTGTTGAATTTGCAGGAATTTCGGATATTGGGGAGAGATTTGCGGCGGGTTCGTGTCTTGCTCCACTTGGGTCTCCAAAAAAAATCAACTTAAACGTCAATCATCCGCGTAATTTTGCAAATCGCCGCTCCGCCGACCATTACGTGAAGAAAGGTTCTGCTACTTAGCGAAATTGTGCCGAAATTCCCAATTTCTCTTTCGTTTCTCGAGCACGTCAGGAAATTTGCAGTTCTTCGGTAGAGATGCGGCCACTGAAAGCGGGTTCCTCTCTTGACCCAGTAATTCCGGCGTGCCGTCAGTCTCCAGTAAAACTTCAATTTGTTGATTGATGGCGGCGAAACAGTGGACCAAATCGATTCGTCGCCACCCGCTAACCACACCGTAATTAGACAAACACTGAAGAAGTCCTTAATCATCGCCTGTTCGTCCGTTACAATGTTGACTTTATTAATTCAACATCGCGCGTGTTTGCACATGATGAGGAGCAGCCGAGTGAGGAGGAAATGAGGCATTTAGAGATCGCCGTCGCGTAATGTAGTGTTATTCGTACTGCCTCCTCGATCATTACATAATGGCCGCTCCGCCTCCTGTACTAACTTAGAATTAACGTCGCCGTCCAGGTCCGTACTGCTCGCTATTTCCTGTCCAAACACTCATCAGGCGCCGTTAAACGACCATACATCAACCAGGTGTTAACTCGATGATTAAGTCGAGAGCTTTTCAGAACCGTACCGAGGAGGATGAGGAGAAAACCGGGATTTTATACAGGAATGTCGTCGGTACCGCAACGGAGATTGCGGCACTTATTAATGGTTGCGTGCTTAGATTGAGAAATTAATTAGTGAATTGCGAAGTGTTGAGGAGAGCGAGAGAAAAAAAAAGAAGAAAATCGTGCGTTGGCAGGTATCGGCACACCGGAAATGCGGTCAATACAACCGGCACAATGAGCTTTCTGGGCTTTTGTGCACCGAATCCATTCATCGACGTGCCAAAATCTCAGAGGATTTCGTCAGCTACCTGCAGCGCGGCTAAGTCGGAACTCAGGGACGCCGAATGTGACAACGTGAGGTGTTCAATGACGCACAAACGCTGGCTTTGTACGGGGATTCCAGTGGAGCAAGACACGAACCCCGCCAAACGTAGGCAAGTAACCCTCAATGGAGTTCAAAAAAAATTTTGGCTTTACGAGAAAAAAATAAGTATTAAGTAATTTGAAGCCTAAAACTTTTGGTTTTTAACAAAATTATCATTGTTGGGTTCTGGTAACTGGGAGAAATTCGAAAGAACCTTGAATGGGTAATTTTAAAATTGACACGCACAAAGCTCTTTGACAGACACATTCCTCGAGTTTTTCCAGGCGCTTCAACAAATTCTAGAATGTATAAATAATCATCAGCATTAGCGAGGACCTAGTTAGAGTTAAATACGAAATAGACGTCGATGTAATATCACATAGCTACTTGCAAAAGTGGTGTTTAATGACATGCAATGAAGAGCTTTTGCCAAAAGGTTCAAGTAGAATAAGACACAAACCCGCTGCCACTTTTATATCGACGCAGAGAATTCTTATGGTCCGATAGTAGCCACTTTCCTTAAACTCTTTTTGACGGTTCAGATTCCACTAATTGAGAAGCCTACAAATAGCCCCCAGCAGCATTGGAGACGCTTAAAACTCTTTTAGACTCCGTTGGAGAGAAGTTTTGCCTGGAGGCTCAGGTAGAACAAGACACAAATCCGTTGCTTCTTTTATATCGCGCAGAAAAACCTTATGGTCAATGGTAGCTTTCCTCAAGCTTTTCTTGAGGGTTCAACTAATTCAGGAGCATACAAATAGCCCTCAGCAGCATTGGAGACGCTCAAACCTCTTCTAGGCTTCGTTGGAAAAAAGTTTTGTTTAAAGACACAAACCCGTTGCCACTTTTCTTGCTAACAGTCCAAACAACCATCAGGAGCTTTAAAAATGTTAATATTTCTTTTAAATTCATCTAAAAAGAAGCATTGTATAGGGATTCAAATAGAATTGGCCTCAAAACCATTGTCACTTTCTTATTAACACGCAAGGACCTTATGGTCGATGACAACCACATTCCTTAAACTTTTCCAAGCGCTTCAAAAAGTTAAGGATTATACAAATAACCCTCAGCAGTATTGGAGATGCTTAAACCTGTTGTAGACTCCGTTGGAGAGAAGTTATGTCCGGAGACTCAGATAGAACAAGACACAAATCCGTTGCCATTTTTATATCGCGCAGAAAAACCTTATGGTCAATGGCAGCTTTCCTCAAGCTCTTCTTGAGAGTTCGACTAATTTAGAAGCATACAAATAGCCCTCAGCAGATTGGAGACGCTCAAATCCCTTCTAGGCTTCGTTGGAAAGAAGTTTTGTTTAAAGACTCAGGTAGAACAAGATACAAACCCGTTCCCACTTTTCTTGTTGAGAGTCCAAACAATCATTAGAAGCATTAAAAATGTTAACATCTCTTTTAAATTAATTTGAAAAGAAGCATGGTCTAGAGATTCAAATAGAATTGGACTCGAATCCGTTGTCACTTTCTTATTAACACGCAAGGACCTTATGGTTGATGACAAACACATTCCTTGAACTTTTCCAGGCGCTTCAGAACGTTGAGGATTATACAAATAACCCTCAGCAGTATTGGAGATGCTTAAACCTGTTGTAGACTCCGCTGGAGAGAAGTTTTGTCTGGAGACTCAGGTAGAATAAGACACAAACCCGTTACCACTTTTTTTGTTGACAGTCCAAATACCCATCAGAAGCATAAAAAATGTTAATATTCCTTTTAAATTCATCTAAGAAGAAGCATTGTCTAGAAATTCAAATAGAATTGGACTCGAATCCGTTGTCACTTTCTTATTAACACGCAAGGACCTTATGGTTGATGACAAACACATTCCTTGAACTTTTCCAGGCGCTTCAGAACGTTGAGGATTATACAAATAACCCTCAGCAGTATTGGAGATGCTTAAACCTGTTGTAGACTCCGCTGGAGAGAAGTTTTGTCTGGAGACTCAGGTAGAATAAGACACAAACCCGTTACCACTTTTTTTGTTGACAGTCCAAATACCCATCAGAAGCATAAAAAATGTTAATATTCCTTTTAAATTCATCTAAGAAGAAGCATTGTCTAGAAATTCAAATAGAATTGGACTCGAATCCGTTGTCACTTTCTTATTAACACGCAAGGACCTTATGGTTGATGACAAACACATTCCTTGAACTTTTCCAGGCGCTTCAGAACGTTGAGGATTATACAAATAACCCTCAGCAGTATTGGAGATGCTTAAACCTGTTGTAGACTCCGCTGGAGAGAAGTTTTGTCTGGAGACTCAGGTAGAATAAGACACAAACCCGTTACCACTTTTTTTGTTGACAGTCCAAATACCCATCAGAAGCATAAAAAATGTTAATATTCCTTTTAAATTCATCTAAGAAGAAGCATTGTCTAGAAATTCAAATAGAATTGGACTCGAATCCGTTGTCACTTTCTTATTAACACGCAAGGACCTTACGGTCGATAACAATCACATTCCTTGAACTTCTTCAGGCGCTTCAAAAAGTTGAAGAGCATACAAATAGCCCTCAGTAGCATTGGAGATGCTTAAACCTCTTCTAGATTCCTCACTTTTGCTTGGAGGCTCAGATAGAACAAGTCACAAACTCGTTGCGCTTTTATATCGCGCTGAGAAACTTTATGGTCGAAGGTAGCCACTTTTCTCAAACTCTTCCTAAAGGATCAACTAATTGAGGATTATATAAATAACCCTCACCAGCATTGGAGATGCTTAAACTTCTTCTAAACTCCGTTGGAGAGAAATCCTGTCTGGAGACTCAGGTAGAACAAGACACAAACTCGTTACCACTTTTCTTGTTGACAGTCTAAATAACCATCAAAAGCACTAAAAATGCTTTTAAATTCATCCGAAGAAAAGTATTGTCTAGAAATTCAAATAAAATTGAACTCAAATCCGTTGTTAGTTACTTATTAACACGCAAGGACCTTATGGTCAATGACAATCACATTGTTTGAATTTTCCAGACGCTTCAAAAAGTTGAAGAGCATACCTACTGCTGAGAACTCTCAGCAGTATTGAAAATGCTAAAATCTTTTCTAGACTCAGCTGTAGAAAAGTTTTGTGTGAACATTTAGTTCAAATAAGACACGAGCCCGTCACCACTTTTTTATTAACACACAAAAACCTTATAATCGTTAACAACCACATTACTTGAGGTTTTCTAGACTCTTCAACAAATTGAGAAGTATACAAATAGCTTTCAGCAACATTGGAAATGCTAAAACCTATTATTAACATACAAAGACCTTTTGGATGATGACAATCACATTCTTCGAGGTTCTCCAGAGACGCTTCAACAATTTGAAAACTATACAAATAGCCATAAGTCCTATCTTAGGAAATGCTAAAAACTCTTCTAGATCCAGTTAGAGAGATGATTTGTTTGAAGATTTAGGTAGAATAGAACACGAATCCATTGGCACTTCGCCACTTCGTTTATTGAAAGTTCAAATAACTAAATAATCAGCAGCATTGAAAATGCTAATATATTTTTTTGATTCAGCTGGATGTAAGTATTGTCTGGAGATTCAAGCAGAATAAGACACAAAATCGTTGCCACTTTCTTATTGACACACAAAAACCTTATCGTCCATAACAACCACATTGCTCGAGCTTTCCTAGACGCTTCAACAAATTGAGGAACATACAAAAGCTAAAACCTCTTCTAGATTTGGAGCTCGAGAAAAGTTTGGTCTGAAGATTCAGATAGAATAAGACACGAACCCGTTGCTGCTTCTTTATTGACACAGAGAGCCCTCATGCGATAGTTATTTATTAGATAGTTATTCTACGGGAAGAGCCAGATTCTAAGATACCAACCCGACATAGATAACTTCCTTAGGCAAAAATTTTCTTGTTTTCGAAAAACTTTTTCAAAAGCTTTCGGCACAATCAACTTGGCGGAAGAGTTACCCAAATAGCATCAGCAAAAATTTGGACTTTCGCACGCATGCGGCGCGCTCAAAAGAACCGTTTAATTTCGGAGACCCGAGTAGGGTAAGACACGAACCCCCCGAAAAAATCGTTGAATTTCGTGAAAATGTGGGAAAGCGCGTCTCCGGAGGAATCCGGGCGTTCGTGTCCCGTGGTCAATTAATTAAGGCCATTCCGCCTCCCGTCGTAAATATCTTAATCATCGGGGTAAACATCCCGCCGAAGACTATTAATATTAATCAAGCCGTCTAGATCTTGATAAAAATAGACGATCGACCGGACAAATAACAAATATTCATATGATGCCCAATGTCCTTTGGTTTGTTTACGAGCGGGGTGGGTTCTATGATAAATGGGCGCGGGCACCTTCAGATGTTTTTCCCATGCCACCAGACGGCGAGGCTCGCCGCGTGGTGCTTTTTCTTTATTATTATTGGTTATCGTCGATGGCACACGGCACCGTCGGACATTTTCCTACGGAAAAAAAAATATTTCGGGTCACATGACGTCACCGACACGTCTCGGGATCGGAGACGGAGACATCCTTCGGGACGACGTCCAGTTGTCTCAGTACGCAGAGGACAATGGTGAGGTTGTGCGCGTGATGGGAGCCGATCCGAGCTTGCTATGCAAAGAATGCACCCGGGACCACCGTCAGGCTAGATGGGTGCTCTCGTCGGTATACCTGCTTATGCCTAGGCCGCGGCCGGTAATTGGAAGCTGCGGCGATATACCGGAACCGATCGGACAAACGAACTTATTCCAATTGGGAATTCGACCGGCCTCGACGGCTCGATTGGGTTCGACAGAACAAATCAAGCGAGTTATCGGAAAATTCGCCCGAGATCAAACAAATGCTGCTTTTTTTCTAACAACTATGGTTAGGAAAGAGTGTTCTTCAGGAAGAAGCATAATTCTTCCAAATAATAATTGTTGAATATTTTTTTTTTTTTGGATAAAGAGCAGGTGCTGGTTTTGGTCGGAAGGATCGTTTATTTTGGCAAAAATCGGTCTGGTCGATAAGAGGGACCGATGGCTCGGGGGAAGCCCGCGATGCGGCCGATAAGGCAGAGATCTGCCCGGCGACCGTCTCGAATCTCCGACTAATCGCCGGACGTTCTCCTCCCGGTAATTGGCATCATTAACAAAGCGCTGGATGAACTCGGAGCGCAATAAAAAAATACAATCAAACAGATTAATTCGATTAATTATCATACAGGTATCCAGCTAATTTGAGGTCAGATATATTATCTCGCAACTGTCATATTCAATTAGAACATAAAAAGAAACGAATTATAACCTGTTGCGTATCCTCGGCGCGGAAAAAGTGACCCGCAACTCTTTATGTACGGTTATAAAATTTATTACGAAAAGAGGGGCCGGGCGCGTTTCAGGCCGCCGCTGTGACGGATCATCCGGGAGGCCGCGCAAGAGATCGCCGAATGTTTTGGAATTCGGGACGAAAAAGCTCCGGGTTAGGAGCTTATCGCCAGATCTCGGCCGCATAACAAGCCGCTGACTCAAAAATGTTCCTTTTGTCGTCACCAGAAGGTCGTTTCAAAAAACTACAACAGTTTTGAACGAAAACCAAATTTTTATCCGGAGACCCTACGATCAGACGACGAACCCGCAAATAACGGACTGTGCATTGCCATCAGGAGTTGCATACGCAACAATGTTTTATCAATAAAAATTTGAAATTTTTATTTGCAGACCTGTATCAAGCGACGAACCCCAAAACAACAAATTATTGTTATTAGGTAATTTTGTCGCTTAATTTAAAAATTCAAAAAATATATATTTTTTCTACAAAATTAATGATCCATTTAATTAAGGATATTTTCTCTTCTTTTAAAGACACTTTACGACCAAAGCTAAATTTTAACTGGGAGATTAACGATCAGACGAGAAACTCGAAAAGAACGGTTTGTTACATTGTCACCAGGAGTTAAACTCGTCATAACGTGTCATCGACTAAAACCACAAATTGTTACCCAGAGACCCTCACGTGCAGTAAGTCAAACAACAAACCCGTAATCAACGGATTAGTAGGTACTTTTATTTTAATGAGTTGATTTTGGGTTCGTCCCTGGATCCAGGTCCACATTTTTAAAATTTTCTAAATATCTAGTTAACCAGTTAAACGGAGACATTTTTCCTTTTGTTGCTACTACAAGAATGTTTCAAAAAATAAAAGAGTTTTGGGCTAAAACTAAATTTTTAGTTGGAGACCCTGACGATCAGGCGACGAACCCGATAATAACGGCCTATTACATTGTCACTAGTAAGCATGTAATAACGTTTTATCGGCCACAACCACAAATTGTTACTTGGAGACCATTTATGTCAGTGTAGGTCAAGCAACAAACCCGAAATCATCTCAAAGTTATTAAATTTTGCCGCTTAATCTAATTTTTTTTTAAAGATATTTAACAGTTTGTACAGAACAAATTAGACGTATGAGGTTTAGCGGAAGATATATTTTCGTCGAAACCATAAGAAAGCTTCAAAAAAATAAAAACAGTTTTGGGTAAGACCAAATTTTTGTTGGAGACCCTCACGATTAGGCGACGAACCCGAAAACAACGTTGTACCCACTTTTACATTGTCACCAGGAGCACGTAATAATAATGTTTCACCATCACGTGCAGAGGATCAAGCGACGAACCCGTTATCAACGCATTATTGTTATTACATTGGGTTAATTTCGGGTTCGTCGCTTGATCTAAAAAATTGTAAAACCTTAATAATTAGTTATTTAACCGGAAACATCTTTTTCTTCTGTCGTTGCCGGAAGGTTGCTTCAAAAAACAAAAACAGTTTCCGGCCCAAATTAAATGACAAACTCGAAATCAACAACTAATGAGTTAATTTAAGGTTTGTCACTTGGTCTAAGAAAATTTCATAATTTTTCAAAAAACTTATTAGACTTTCAACCGTAAATATTTTTTTCTTTGTCGGTACAACAAACAAAAAGTGTTTTTCGATAAAACCAAAATTTTACCCGGAGATTCTCATGATCAGACGATAAACCCGAAACCAACAAAAAGTTTTTTAAAATTTTTCTAGCCATTTCAACTACTTCAAAAAAAAGTATTATAATTGCTACATTTCTATTAAATTTTCAAGTCTCCACCTAAATATGACTTTTCTGCACTGAGAATATTGTTTTTTTTTGTTTGCGAGTCCTGCTTATGGTCGGGGCTTATGGGGATTTTTTCAAAAAATATTATTGGCACCTCTCAAATTATAAAACAATATTCTTATTTAGTTTGAGTTTGGGTCGTCCAATTAATGTTTGTGACATTAATTTAAGTTTCAATTTCAAAAAATATTATTCTTTGTCTTTCATAAAGACTCTTATAAAATTGAGACATAGTTTGATTCTATTCAATTTGTGATCAAGTCTTTAGTTATTACTATCCTTTTTCAGATTACGTATTTTTTCAAATCAGAAAGAACACAATGCTTCATCACCCAAAAATATCAATTTTTAGTCGGAGACTCTCACGTGCAGTAGATCAAGCGACGAACCCGCAATCAACAAACTGTTACATTATCACCAGAAGTGACGCACGCTGCACGCAATAAAGCTCCGATGATTTAAAAATCAAATTTCTACTCAGAGACCCTGACAACACGCAATAGATCAAGTGACGAACCCGAAATCAACGCACGCTAATTTCAGGTTCCGCTTGACCAAAAAATTTTTTTCCAAAATACAAAACTAATTACCCCAGCCCATTGACCGAAAGTAAATCGACAAACCCAAGAAAGACTCGAAACACTATCTCAAAAATCGCTCCAAATTTCGCCTGTAAATGGTTGACGATGACGAGGGCGTTTGTGCAGAAAGCTCGAGGTCTCTAAACGATGGTCGCCGAATCGCATTTTACGCACGCTTCCCGTATCCAGACAAAGACCCTTCGAGTTCTGAATGAAACCGGCCTCGGGTGGCCGAGAGCGATAAATCACCTTGTCGATTTTTCGGGTTCGTGTCTTGACCGCTCTCCGGATTCGGTCAGAGCACGGTTCCCAGGAGCTTTTGAATATTAAAACGTCGTTTTCTCGCGGTGGTCTATCAGGTATGCGTCGTTTCGATCGCAACAAAAATCACACTACAGGGTGTTCGTGGAAACGCGAACGTGCCGACGTGAAGAACAGGAAACGGCGGATTTCGCAATGAGAACAGCGCAGGTGTGTTGGGTGTTGGAAGTAAACGCTGTCGTTGGCGGCAATTGGAACAATGAACATTGTCGTTTTGGTGGCGTTATGAATCGCGGATGATAATGAAAGCACTCCGGCGATTGGTTTCTCATTAACGGGGCAATAATTTTCAATTAGGATTATCGGCTTTATGTCGCTCGCGCTCAATGGGTAGTTTTAGCACGGTCGACGTGATTCTATTGAAGAGGACGATAAGAATTTCAAATGGGATTGTTTGGTGTTACGGAGCGAGCAGTAAGTTTCGCGTTATGGCCGCGACGCCTATGAAAGGCAAATAGAGGTGAGTCACCCCTCCGGAGAGGGTCAATCCTTCTAGTGGACAAGGCCCACGGATGACTCGGCGATTCCCGGTCAACCTTGAAGTGATAAATATTATTACGATATACATCGCCGGCAACAATGTATTTAATTGTCGAGGACTCCTTGAGTCAACATCGAAACTGAAGAGCAACGTAAATATTGTGTTAAAGAGCGGTCGGGCGTTCGAGGAGTGAAAAAACCTAAATATTCAGCGCTTAAGTAAATAAATAATTTGGAGAAATCACCAGTCATGCGGCGGTATGTGGGAAGCTCCCAAGTACAGTCGCGTCATACTCCTTTTTTACCGGGCGCACTGACACGACGCGTGATGGCGGTGCCTTTTTCCAGACGAATTACGAATTAAATAAGTCATAAGGTTGCGGACAGTATTGCTAGAGTGGGCTCGAGTACCGGATTAATTATTCATAAACGAACAAAAGGATTATTTAAATCGTTCCGCGGTGTTAACGAACTCCACTGACGGACGTGCCGTTTCCACTGCGCCCAAAAAACCGATTTCAACCAACCACCCCAACATCACAACTCCTCCAGGTCCATCGCTTCTTTCTTCTCATTTCAACAAGCACACACATAAAACGCGTTCACGCCACTCACAACATCCTTCAGGTTCGTGTCTTACACTGGCATTTATAAAAGTACAGTCTCCAACTAAATTCGAGATGGTTGCTAAAATTCATCAGTTAGCTTCGTCCAACGAGACACGCTCGTCACTGAAGACTATCAAAGTTTTAGGAAAATTCAACAAGTTTGATATACCTACTTGAAATAATTAGTAAAAAATATTATCTATAAAATGGCCAAACAATTAAAAATCTCTTAAAGATCAAAAATGCATTCGAGATTGGAAATGAGTTGTAGAGACTTAGAATGAGTTCGAAACTGGGAACGAGTTTGAAACAAGGAATGAGTCTTGGATACTGCGAATGGATTGGAGACTTGAAATCAGTGATGGAAATAGGGGATGAGTTATAAAGACCAGAAATGAGTTTTAGTGACTGCAAATGAGTGTGAGACTGAACGTGAGTTTAAAACTCTGAACAAAAATTAAATGTACAGATTGGGAATGGGCTATAAAAATTAGGAATCAGTTATACTGAAAATAATTTTAAAACTGGAATCATAGACACAGAAAATGAGTTTTAGAAATTGAGAGGGAGTTTGAGACAAACTGGTAATACTGTGAATGAATCTTTTAGAGAGACAACAAATGGCCTATAGGGCCTGGAAATGCGTTATAGACATTGGGAGTGAGTTGCAGGGACTGGGGATAAGTTATAGAAACTGCTTATAGACACTGGGAATGAATTGTACATATAGTCTAAAAATAAGTTTGAAACTGATAATGAGTTGTAAACGATTGTAATCGGTAATAGAGATTGGGAATCAGCTGTAGACTCAAAATCAAAATGAGTGAAAGACTGGAAATGGTTTTTGGGATGACAACGAGTTATAAAAACTAAGAATAAATTGTCAACTTAAAATGAATAGGAAACTGGAAAAGAGTTGCGAAGAATGGAAATAAGTTGGAGCCTGATAATGAGTCATAGACGCTAAGAATGAGTTGTAGAGACTAGAAATGAGCTACAGAAGCTGGAAATGGATTATAAAAATTAGGAATGAGCTATAGACTCAAAATAAGTAAAAGACTGGAAATGAATTCGGGGATGAAAATGAGTTACAGAACCTAAGAATAAATTATCAACTCAAAATGAGCAGGACTCGCGAGATGAGTTGTGGAAACTCGGAATGAGTTTTAAAGAATGAGTGATCGAAGCTATAAATTAAATTTGAGAGTGAAAATGAGTTGTAGAGACCGAAACGAAGCTTGAAATTGAGAATAAGTTGGAGACTACAAATGAGTTTCAGAAACTAGAAATTAGTATTAGAAACTGAGAGTGAGTGGGAGACGGAAAATGAGTTGGAGACTGGTAGTGACTCAGACGCTGAAAATAAGTTGTGAAAATTGGAAATAAACTTGAAACTGAGAATAAGTCGGAGAATGCAAATGAACTGCAAAAATTAGAAATAAGTTTTAGAGACTGAAAGTGAGTTTGAGACAGGAAATGAGTTGGAGACTGGTAATAGGTCATACAAGCTAAGAATGAGTTGTAGAGACTGGAAATGAGCTATAAAAACTTGGAATGAGTTATAGAGACTAAAAATGAGCTTAAGTTGGAAAACTGCAAATGAGTTGCAGAAAATAGAAATGAGTTTTAATGACTTAGAGTGAGTTTGAGACTAGACGTGAGGTCAAAAACTTATAATCAACTTCAGAAATTGTAATCTAAGGATATAGGGACTAGCAATGAGCTTCTAGTCATACCACTGGAAATGAGTTTTGAAGAATGGGAGTGAGTTTGAGACTGAGCATGAGATTGATACTCGAAATGAGTTTTAAGAATGGTACTAAATTTGCGACTAGAAATAACTTAGAGACGCTTATAGAAGAGCTTAAAACGGGAAATAAACTTGAGAATGGGAATGAGTTGTAAAGTTTTGAATTGAGTTCAAGACTCTGGAAATCAGTTTCCAAACCGTTAATGAGATGCTAGGAATGAGTGGCGAAGATTGAGAATGAGCTTTAGAGAACGGTATTAAATTTAAGACCAAGTTCTAGAGACTGAACATGAGTCGGACACTTCAAATGAAGTGTAGAATTTTAAAATAAATTTTAAGAACTGGGAGTAAGTTTGAGAGTGGAAGTTAGTTTAAAAGTTAGTGTAAATTGTAGAGACTTCGACTAAATTTGAGACTCGGAATGAGTTATAGAGATTGGAAGAAGAATTGAAAAAGAGTGAATAAAAAAATAATAAAAAAAAAACTAAGTAAAAAATTTAAGAAAAATAGAATAAAATAAAGATGCAAATTACCTACCAATATAAAAAAATAAGTTAACAACCAAAAAAAATTAACACCATAAAATACATACTTCAATGAAGTTCTCATTGTCAAGAAGCACGAAAATGTCTAAACGACCTTAGTTCGTGTCTTTGTTCTACTCAAGAACCAAGTAAAAAGCGTTCGTAAACTCAAGAAAGTTGACTTTAAGTTAACTGTATCAAATGATGTGTGAAGAAATATAATTTTGTTATTGTTGTTAAATGTCAAAATTTTAGGAAAATCCAAAAGGTTCGTGTCTTGATCTATTATAATGCGTCCAATACAGTCTCCAGCTAATTTTAAGCAAATCACAAAAAAAAAATGCATTCTACATCGGAGTAAAGAATTCGCAACATACACGTCGTGAATTTTGAAAGTGCCATCGACAGCTGTTGAAATTTCCCAAAGAATGTTATTCTACTCGATAACATAATAGAGAATTTTTTATTAAACTATGACCAAGCTTTTTATACCTATAACACTTCACATGCAGGTATGGACAGTAATATTTTGACTAAAATATCAACACAATTGTGGTATGCACAATTAATAACAAAAATTTAATTAATTTAATTCAAAACGCGTGACCTATAAAAATTAAAACTGTCGAGCTCAATCGGGTTCGTGTCTTGATTTTGCTTATTTCAAATCACAGAATCTTCAATTAGTTTGAGTTATTTGCAAAAATGTTCACGTGAGCAGGGTGAGAGGAATAAAACTTTCGGGTTCGTGTCTTATTCTATCTAAAAGCAATTCATGGAGTCTCCAGCTATATTCGAGATATATTCCAAAAAAATCAACTGCACAACAACTTACAATATTAATTAAAATTAATGACACGCTTTGACCCTTGAAATTTCTGCCCATAGTTTTCTAAAAATATCGTCAAAATCGGAAGAAGTAAATTTTCAAATGTCGTTTTTTTTTTTTTTTTGTTTGATTGATGGCAGATTCGGTCAATTAACCGAGTGCGCCCGTTCGGTGCTTGTCGTGGCGACGGGGTCCCTCTTGGAGTTTCCGGCGTGCTCGCCTTCAATCGTCGGAATCCGCCCAAGACCTATTCTGGTCGGCGTCGCGGCTCTCTCGAGGTCGACTGTATCCAAGTGTGAGAGCGGTCCAAAATCACGAACGGTAATTCGATATTGCATGTCATTTTTACAATTGCAACTCGCCAAAGCGAATATCGCGCGAGCTTAACCTTTACACTTGCCACTTCGCCAGCCGAACATAAATCATAACTGGCATCGCCAAATTCGGAACAACCGCTATGACCGGCCGATTTCCCCGTCACCATTAGGTCCGCGGCCATACCTAACCACGCAGCGAGTTACGAAAATATCCATACAATGACCGAATAAATCGTTTGTCATCCAATGACAAATGTCGACTGTTAAAAATTACATATTTAGCCGTGTTGGCTCGTAGTCAAATAATGGTCGTTGAAAAAAAAAAAAATAAAGTCCGGTGAGCGAGAGTATAGAGTGTGCGAGTGCTCACACGGAACACCTGTTGGCCGGTGAAAGCACGAAATTAATAACGCCGAAAGAGGTGGGCTCTCTCGTCAAACCCATAATCAAAAAACACTTAATACCGGTGTAGGTAATGAAAATAGGTAGCTACCGCCCATTTAACTAAGTGACAAATTATTATTTAATTTGCTGTTAAGAGCTTCGACGTGTTCATCACGCTCGAAATAAACTTGATAGCTCCTCAACCGCGGCCATTAATTATTTTTAATAAAACGTCACCTCCCCCTCACGTCCGTCTGCCCCCCCATTTCGACAAGCAAAAAGCAGCGTATTACACGGCGCGAGCAACATATCAAAAAGTGCTCGTCGAAAAGATCGGTGAGCGGAGATAGAAACCCTAATCTTTCTACCCGGTTGACACATGTCATAATTGATGTATTATGGCGAGTCGGGGGTCGTTTCCGACGAATTTTCTTCCAAATTGACGCTGAGCCGGCTTAACAATCGGACGACGACGATTTTTTACCGGCTAATGGGTCGCGAAGAGACGGGCCCACCCCTCCGAATATTGTCGTGTTGTCCTGCTGCAACAACAATACAACGTTAGATTCGATCTCTCGTTCCAAATCCGGTGAAATCGTCACAAGTGGGACTTTGGGCCGGATTTGGGGACAGTTGTTGAATGTGTCGACTGGTAGCAAATTCGATGACAGGTGAGTGAATGGCGAAAGGACCGAAAGCGCCGTTTGTTTAGAATTTCGTCGCATTCTTGTCACTATTCACTAGTTTAGATCGAATCGGCAAATCTGAGAATTTTAAGCTAGTTAAAAGCAGAAGAATGGGGATGAAACCCAATACTTTTTCTTTCTCGTGTCCCACTTCTGCGGCAGATTATAACAATTATCATTTTATTTATCCCACTTCTTAATAAGTTACTCGAGCTGCTGTTGTTGAACTATTTCCTACGTCGGTGCATTTGGCAATAGTTGTTCACTCGCTTTACATGTTGGACAGGAGGTCATGTAACATACTACTTCTGGGAAAGATCATGACTATTTTCATTTTACTTATCCCACTTCTGAATAAATTGTTTAAATTCTAGTCAAACTAGTCACGTTAATTTTGCCTACCAAGCCACTCCTGACAAATGGTAAAAAAACTGAAAACATCCTTTTGCTTCTTAAATATTTGAGACGCCATTGTGGATTTCTAAACTCTTCTTCTTATCGTACTTACGTAAAATCACCATTTAAATTTCCAAAATAAAAATTTGTAGAGCCCTGCATCGAGCGCATCTTGAAACATTCTGAACTGATTAACTGATCAGGTTCGTGTCTTGATCTACTCAATTGCGATATAAAGATTCTCCAGCTAAATTCGCCATATTTGTAAAAATTTTGGTCCTACAGTAATCATCACGTCATTTCCGTCTATTAGAAGCTGTCACCTGTCAAAATGTAAAAAATCGATTATCTTGCTTTAATCAAATTAGAATTTTCTTTCATTTGGGTCGCTTTTCAGTAGTTCAAATTAAATGGTCAAATTTGGAAAAAGTTGCTAAATCCGAAAGAATGCTAACACCTAACACTTCCTCTTCCTCATGTCCCACTTCTGCGAAAAATGATAAATATTCTAACTGTATTTATCCTACTTCTGAATAACTGATTTAGCTGCAGTCGAATCATTCAGTCGATTTACGTCGGGTCTTTCTTATTTTCCCTTACATAATAATTCTAGGCAAAGACAGCTTCATTTTGATAGTAAGAGGAATCTTCTAAAAGGGGAACAAGTCAACTATTTAAAGTAAAAATAGAATTAGAGTATTTATAAAATTAAGCAAAAATTCAAAGTATTGCAAAGATAACTTTTCAGTAATGAAACATTAGTAAAAGAATCTCACTAATTTCAAAAGAAAACTTCGTTTTGGTAAAAAAAGTTGAAAAAAATATCTTAGTTTTTCAAATTTTTAAGATCATTATTTTGATTTTCCGGACTCTTCTTCGCATTGATTTTACGTAAAATTACCACTTATATTTTCAGAACCCTGTATAGAGCACATCAGGAAACAGCCTGAACTGATTGATCGGGTTCGTGTCTTGATCTAATCGATTGCGCTATGAAGAGTCTCCAACAAAATTCGCCATATGTGCAAAAAAAAAATATACAGTAATCAACAACGTTATCTACGTCTATTCGAAACTATCACTATCAACTACCACTCAAACGTTCATCAAAAGCTTGAAAAAAAATTGGATTATCTTGCTTCACTCCGAACTGGAAACTTGGAAACTCCTAACAAATCGGGGATCTACTTCATTTAAGACAAAAACGCCCTTGTTTATAATTTTCTTTAATTCTGGTAGCTTTTTTGACCATTTGACCATTCAATTTGAACAATATGAATGGTCAAATTTGGGAAAAAGCGGGAAAAAGTAACTAAACACGAAAGAATGCTGCTAGCATTTAATATTTCTTCCTCATGTCCCACTTCTGCGGAAGATCATGAGTGTTTTTATTTTATTCATCCCACTTCTGAATAACGAATTCTAGCTGCAGTAATACCATTCACATACGTTTTGGCTGCCCAAGTCAGGTCTTTCCTTTTATCGTTGATATTATCAATCAACGCTTTTATCTTCCTTACTGTACATGATAATCTTAAGAAAAGACATGCAGCTTCATAGTTTTGATGCTAAAAAGAATCTTTTAAAAGGAGAACAAACCAACTACTTTAAGAAAAAAATTGCAAAAGTATTTAAAAAATGAAGGTGCAATTTAAAGTATTTCAAATCAACAATGTTACCTCCGTCCATTCGAAACTATCACCAGTCAAACTTTCATTAAATTTATCTTCTGAATTTAATTCTGGTCGCTTTTTTGTAGTTTGAATTGAATAGTCAAATTTGAGAAAAATTAACTCAACCCGAAAGAATACTGCTAGCATCTTATACTTCTTCCTCATGTCCCACTTCTGTGGAAGATCATGAATGTTTTTATTTATCCCACTTCTGAATACCACATTCTAGCTGCAGTAATGATGCCTGTCACATAAATTTTGCCTACCCAAGTTAGATATTCCCTTTTCTTCCTTACTTTGCATGATAATCCTAAGAAAAAACAGATTCATAGTTTTGATGCTAAAAAGAATCTTTTAAAAAGAGAACGCATCAACTACTTTAAAAAACAAAAATTCAAAAGTATTTAAAAAATGAACGTGCAATTCAAAGTATTTCAAAAGCAATGAAGAAGAATTACACTAATTTCGAAAGAAAATAGTAGACCACTTCCATCGTTGACGTCACTGGACACTTTTCAACATTTGTGAAACTTTGGTTGAATGGTAAAAAATGTTGAAAAAATCAAATCAAAATTAAATCAAATTTTAAAGACCGCTATTTTGGATTTCCGGACTTTTTTTATCGTTTTTATGTACAATCACCACTTAAATTTCTAGAATAAAAATTTCTAGCACAATGTGTAGAGCGCATCAGAAAACAGCCTGAAGTGATCGGGTTCGTGTCTTGATCTACTCAATTGCGATACAAAGAGTCTCCAGCTAAATTTGCCATATTTGTAAAAATTTTGGTTCTACAGTAATCGTTCACGTCATTTCCGTCTATTAAAAGCTGTCACTTGTCAAAATGTAAGAAATCGATAATCTTGCTTTACTCAAAACTAGAATTTTTTTCATTCGGGTCGCTTTTTAGTAGTTCAAATTAAATGGTCAAATTTGGAAAAAGTTGCTAAATCCAAAAGACTGCTAACACTTAACACTTCTTCTTCCTCATATCCCACTTCTGCGGAAAATGATGTGTATTTTAACTGTATTTATCCCACTTCTGAATAACTGGTTTAGCTGCATTGGAACCATTCAGTCGATTTACGTCGGGTCTTCCTTTTTTTCCCCTTACGTAATAATTGTAGGCAGACAGCTTTATAGTTTTGATAGTAAGAGGAATCTTTTAAAAGGAGAATAAGTCAACTATTAAAAAAAAAGAAAATTAGAGTATTTATAAAAATTAGTGCAACAATTTAATGTATTGATTGCAAAAGTAACTTTTTAGTAATAAAACATTAGTAAAAGAATCTCACTAATTTCGAAAGAAAACTTCAGTTTGGTAAAAAAAGTTGAAAAAAATATTTTAGTTTTTCAAATTGTTAAGATCGTTATTTTGACTCTTCTTCGCATTGATTTTACGTGGAATTACCACTTAAATTTTCAGAACCCTGTATAGAGCACATCATGAAACAGCCTGAACTGATGATCAGGTTCGTGTCTTGATCTACTCAATTGCGCTACAAAGAGTCTCCAACAAAATTCGCCATATTTGCAAAAAAAAAAGTTCTACAGTAATCAAAAATGTTATTTCCGTCCATTCAAAACTATCACTATCAACTATCAGTCACACTTTCATCAAAAATTTGAAAAAAAAAATGGATTATCTTGGTTCACTTCGAACTGGAAATCTTGATGCGTGACTTAAATGTATCTCCTAACAAATCGTAGATCTACTTCATTTAAGACAAAAACTCCCTTGTTTATCTTCTTTATTTCTGGTCGCTTTTTTGACCAAATTTCCCAAATTTCCCAAATTTGACCATTCATGTTGTTCAAATTGAATGGTCAATTCAATTTGAACAACATGAATGATCAAATGGGAAGAACCAAGAAAAAACAACTAAACCCGTAATAATACTGCTAGCATCTAATATTTCTTCCTCATGTCCCGCTTCTGCGGAAGATCATGAGAGTTTTTATTATATTTATCCCACTTCTGAAGAACGCATTCTAGCTGCAGTAATACCATTCACATACGTTTTGCCTGTTCAAGTGCCTTCCGTTTTATCTTCCAAAAGCTTGAAAAAAATTTCATTATTTTGCTTCACTCCGAACTGGAATCTTGCATGACTTAAATTCATCTTCTAACCAATCCTAGATCTACTGTATTTAAGACAAAAAAGGCCTTGTTTAAAATTTTCTTTAATTTTGGTCGCCCTTTTGTGTAGTTCAAATTGAATGGTCAAATTTGGGAAAAAGTAACTAAACCCTGAAAGAATGCTGCTAGCATCTTATACTTCTTCCTCATGTCCCACTTCTGTGGAAGATCATGAGTGTTTTTATTTATCCCACTTCTGAATAACACATTCTAGCTGCATTAATGATGCCTTTCACATAAATTTTTCCTACCCAAGTCAAATCTTCCCTTTTCTTCCTTACTTTACATGACAATCCTAAGAAAAGATAGAATCATAGTTTTGATGCTAAAAAGAAACTTTTAAAAGGAGAACGAACCAACTACTTAAAAAGAAAAAATTGCAAAAATATTTAAAAAATGAACGTGCAATTCAAAGTATTTCAAAAGTAACTTTTCAGCAATGAAGAAGAATTACACTAATTTCGAAAGAAAATAGTGGACCACTTCCATCGTTGACGTCACTGGACATCTTGAAGTAAGATGGTTAATGTTATTAACTTCATAATTGTTTTGTTAAACAATTTCAACATTTGTAAAACTTTGGTTGAGTGGTAAAAATTTTGAAAAAATCTTTTTGTTTTTCAAATTTGAAAGACCGCAATTTTGAATTTCCGGACTTTTTTTTATCGATTTTATGGACAATCACCACTTAAATTTTTAGAAAAACAATTCTAGCGCAATGTGTCTGAAAACAGCCTTGAAGTGATCGGGTTCGTGTCTTGATCTACTCAATTCCGACGCAAAGAGTCTCCAGGAAAATTCGCATTATTTGCAAAAATTTTGGTTGGACAGTAATCAATAGAGTAATTTCCGTCCATTCGAAGCCGTTACTTGTCAAAATTTTATCAAAAGCTCGAAAAAAATCTTGCTTCACTCGAAACTGGCATCTCAACCTAAGTTCTTCTTCTAACAAATCGCGGGTGTGCTTCGATTCGAGAACTCTATCTGTGTAGCTGAAACACTATCTAGCGTCACATGTCAGCAATGGCGGTGGGACGTTGCAGCTTTCGTATCGAGGGTCAATTTCGGGAATCGGCCGGTTCGGCGGCCGAACTTTTTCACGTCGCCTCTCCACGTCGCCATAAGGTTCGATCGACGCAAACCCGTTCCACGACCCGTCGAACGTTCGTACCGTGAGTGCAGTGGCGGCCCGTGAGTAGAAAGTGTGGGGGTTCACTGTGTACACGGTCACCACGCAGGGAATATGAGAGAGGGGCAGCCCCCCATGGGGGGTCTCTGAGAGGCCCCCCGGAGAAAATTTCGAAAATATTCGCTTTAAAAATGCAATTTTAAAGCATTTTGAGGTACTTACTACTTAATGCCAAGTCCGTTATCCTCCTCTGTCTGCGCTTATGATGATGAATCATAATACTGTCTATTGTAAATATTCCAGCATTTTCCTTTACCCGACACTACATTTTATTTAAGGTCTTTTGCCGGTCACTAACGCATCACTAAACTATATGGTTCGTTCTTTTTGAAATTATGTACAAAACCTTAAAGTAAAATCCATTCTCCTATTTTTTTTTGAGGCAAATTTGTCTATGACAAAATCGTTGAAGTTTACCATATTCAGCATAAGTCTCTTCTCCATTGACAACATTGCCAAAGCTGTTAATCTCTCTTGATTCATTGAAGACCGCAAGAAAGTTTTAATGCGCTTCAACGTGGAAAAGCATCTTTCTGCCTCTGCTGTCGTCATAGGAATAGTAACAATAACTTTCAAGAGCTTTAGAGTTGCTGCAAATAAGTCTTCCAGATTGTTTTCTATTATAAATTTTAGCAAATTTACTGCTCCAGACAAGTTTCTGAAGTCTGGTCTTTTGTAAATTATTTCTAATTCAGTTTTCAGTCGTACTCCGTCCAAAAATGGATATGATTCAATTGCTGCGTTCAAATAATGAACTGGAAATTCTTTATTAAAATTTGGAAACTGTTGGGATAAGAAGAGATTAGAAGCACTAAGATGATTTGCAAATGAAAATCTCTCCTTTGTATGAGTAATAATAGTATCGCACACTTCCTTGGCTGCAACCACCTTTGTAATGTAAGGGTCTTCAACATTTCTTTTCCGGCGCTTAAACTCATGTGTTTCCTCAGATATTTCAGTCACAACATCCTGAATACTATCTCTTTCCTGTTGGATACAATTTTCAAAAGTTTGTGTATAATGCCGTATTTCAACAGGATCTGTTCCAATTTTCTGTAATTGATTGTACAGAAGATCAGCATGAGGCATTATACGATGAAACACACTTAACCAAAATACAAATGTGGAATCCTGGAGCATACGAGATATCGCGCCGGCTTGATTTATTGCTGTCGCTTGCTTTGATGTTTCTTCTATTTCGTCCATACATTCAATTAAGATTTCTCGATACTCAAATACAGTAGCAACAGTTCTGCTTTTAAAATTCCATCTTGTATTGGAAGCACGTGGAATTCTTCTGCCGACTATTCTATCTAGAACTTCTATTCTTTGTGGTGAGTTCGCAAAGAAATTTGTAATATCACTTAAATTTGAAAAAAATACTCTAACTTGTTGATTTTGGCTTGTTGCTTGAGCTAATATTAAATTTAATTGATGAGCGTAACAATGAACATAGAAGGCGTAAATATAGTCTCTTTGTAGAATTCTTTGTACTCCCGCAGATCTCCCAGACATCACACTAGCTCCATCGTAACTTTGAGAAATGAGTTTCTCGGGTTTGTCTATTCCTACCTCTTTTAAAACATCACGAATACTATCTGCTAGACTTTCAGCATCATGGCCAGCAGGATTGACAAATTTCCAAAAACGCTCGACTGGATCACCATTGGGTAGTACATATCGAAACACTATCGCCATTTGAAAAATGGATGAAACATCACTGGTTTCATCAGCAATGACAGAAACAAACTCGGCACTTGAAATTTCTATTTTAATAGTATCTTGTATTGCTTCTAGCATGCAGTCTAACAAATCGTTCTGTATCGTTTTGGATGTTCCTTTGAATATGGTGGCTTTTTCTATGTGATCTTTAAGAGCTATATCTAACTCGGCACTAAAATTTATGAGCCCTCGAAAAATTCCCGGATTCAAAGAATCCATCGTTTCATCATGACCACGCAGGGCCAACTCAAAAACTCCACAAAGCTTAATGCAGTTGATAATTTTGGAAAGAACGTATCGGTTCTTTGCTATCACTTCATTATGTTGTTGAATATTGCGCCTATATGCGTTGTCCAACTGCTGTCTAATGTCCTGTTTTCCAAGTAACTTTAAATCCAATTGGGCGTTAATGTGTGATTGGGCGTTTTCGTGTTTTTTTATTTTCTGCGCTAAATGTCCTAAATCGTTGACACCTGTTTTGGTCCAATTAGTTTCGATGTTACCACGAGCAAATAGCAAACACGGAAAACAATATAAACGATTTGTTTCAGCGCATCCACATATCCAATCGGTTTTTTCATAAATGTCACGTTTAAATTCTCTTTTATATTGTCTTGACTTAGAGTTAGTAATATGCACTATATTAATATCGGGTGTTGGTTTCCCCAAGTTCTTGAAAGCAATTTTTTCTTGCAACGGTAAAGCAGCAAATTGTTTTTTTATATTCACTACACTATTGTTTATATTTACACCTACATTACTTGTACTAGCCATTGTTATTAATACTGGACACTGGACGGTAAAATTGTAAAATACACCAAAATGTCGTAAATACCGAGTTCCGAACAGCCCGAACTGCTAAGGAGCACAGTGAAACTGTGCACCAAATTGTGCATATTCTCGGCATATTTCCCTTTGCCTCCGTCCCCCCGGTGATACCTAAAGTCTTTACGGAATGGAGCACGTGCGCTTGTTTTAAAAATAGTCACGGTGCACGGAAACACGGACGTTGGGAGTCGAAGCGCGGCCTAACTTTTTTCTTAACGAATTATTACCTATAACCTACTAGACAAAAAAATAATATTATTTCAAAAAATTTAATTTTTTTCTTTTCTTCTTGGGGCCGTGGGGGTGCACGTGCTCCTGTGATCCTATGGACAAGCCGCCACTGCGTGAGTGACGTGTGTCAAATTTCGCCCGGTACGGGGTGGCAATTACGTCGATTGTTTCTGGTCGTTTAATGGGGGAGGGGCGGCGCTACTCTCGAGACTGACGACCGTTCAGAGGCCATATTTAATTTCAGTAATTAATCCGAGGAACGCCTTATGCACTCTCCGATGTCTCTTATTCTCGGTGGCGGTGGTGGGTGACGGGAGGAGGGGGATTTTTCGTTTGTTTGGTATGCGTCGTCGTAAATCGTGCAGCATTTGGGCTGGTTGTTTGACAAGCAGCGCTGACAACTGTGTAAATATTAAACGTGGATGTTAACCATGTAATGATCTCGGTCAACAGCGTTGGCAAACAACCGAAAGCGCGCTCTGAATTTGTCAGTTTAGTGAGAAAATCCAAGAATGAGACCCGTAAAACGAACATTATTGTCTTTGCGTCGGTCACACAAAAGCGCAATAAAACCGGCGATGGAAGAAAGAACGAAAAAAAAAAGACAACAACGATGGGAGCTGAGAGAGGAAAAAAAGGGACGTGGAAGGAGCTTTGCGGCGCGCTGCGTCGAAGAATCCGAGTGACGGCCGCCACAATGCGCGCCGGAGTCACATGTGTACAGTTAATGAAGCCAATAAAAACCAGTATCTAATCTAATCTAGCAAGCGGGAACATGGGACGGAAGGCAATGGCGGGTTGTCAGGGGCGGCGTGTATCTCGATCACAGAAATAAAAGACAACGGCAGCCGGACCCTACCGCAGATCGATCACTTACGTTGGCACTACTAGGGCAGCTGTCTTTACCTCGACCATCCGACGCATAAAAGAAGCAGCGGCCTTTGATGAATTAGAAACCGAGCCGAAAAACCATTGCGCAACCGCCACAGAACTAACGAAACGTCCACCAACAACACCGACAATTTCTTCTCCCCGAACTTCCCAAATCGAGATCTCCCCTGAAGAATTCCACGCGAGATCCTGGCCGCGATAAGAAACTTGAGAGATTTCGTTTGAAATCTCTGGGCGAGTCTCGTCGAGGAGTCGCTCCGCGCTTTCCAACCTCTGTGGTGGTTGAGGTGTTCAACGATGCGAAAGTTTCAAAGTGACAAGTACACAAGGTAGGATGTGTGTTACGATGTAAAAGCTGCTCCTATTAGAACCAAATCGGTTGTCATGTTCGTTCAGAGAATACAACGTCGGATTTTGAAATAATTCACCGGTTTTATAGCCTCTAAAGAGTCGAAACGACAAGTACGATTTAATTTCGTGACTTTTACGGGACGATGATCGCGGACGATGCCGCTCTCGGACTACAGGGAACCGGAAAATGATCCCGCACAAATCTTCGGTTTGTTATTTCGTTGTTTTTTTTTTTATTGGTAATCGTCCACTTCAACGCTAATTTGATGCGAACAAAATTTTTACGACGTCGACTTCATATCCTGTTCTAATCTGCGGTGAATTTCCGAAAAAAATCGAATTACCCAACAATTCTTCGGGACCAATTAAGCGTTATCTACATCGATTGATATTTATGCGCAATGTTAAAATTATCGCGGACAACTACTGTTAAATTCGAAGGGAACATTTCCAATTTTAAGCGGGTTCGTGTCTTGATCTACTAAAAAGCGACACAGGGAGTCTCCGGCTAAATTCAAACAATTCGAAAATTTTAACCTCCCCGATGAGTTACTGGCAAATTAGCAACCAGTGATGACATTCTGGCATCTTGGTAATGACAAAATTGTAACAGTTGAAGCTTCAGGCTTCACCTTGATTTTTTGATTATCTCAATTTCTAGCGGGTTCGTGTCTTGATCTACTCAAACACGCAACAGAGTCTCCAGCTAAATTCGAGTTATTTAAAAAATTTCACTTCTAAGCCAACGGTAAATTTTGCATGTGGTGGTGCAATGCTGCGACCTTGTTGATGCTTAAAATTGTCCCTGTCAACCCTGACATCTTCATCAAACTTTTAGATATTGATCGATCTGGTTTTTGTTTTGGTCCATTTATCGACCTCAATTTGTCTTTGTTCTCTACATTAAATTGTCCTTTGTTCGACAAGATCCTGCTTTACTCATGTTGAGCATAAAGACATAAAATTTTCAAAGTCATCAAACTCTCTATTTTTGAACCTTTCCAATGACTAGCTTAAATACGGCAATTGGCACGTGTGGAAGCTTGAAATCATTAGCAAGTATTGAATTCACACAAGAACTCAAAACCTTTGAGCGGGTTCGTGTCTTGATCTATTAAAAAACGCAACATAGAGTCTCCAGAAATTAGAGTTATTAAAAAAACTTTAACTCACCGATAATTTCTTTCCCTATAATCTTCCTAAAGTTTAAAATTGCTACCAACTGTAATTAAAAAATCTTAACAAAAATTTTCAATTTTGGGCGGGGGACATGAAGACAGACAACTTTTAAAGTGATCAATTCTTCGATCTTAGTGTCTGCAACGAGTCGCTTATAGCTCCTCCAATACGTTGTAAATTTGCTATTAACAAAGCGCTTCCTCCCGTGCTATTAACGTCTGGTGGTGGGCGTCGAAGTTCGCGCCACCCTCTCGCCGATCTCGTCCGCTAATAAATAATAATTAGACGTGATAAAATGCAATTTGAAGAGGTGCGCCGTCGAATCCGACCAGTGCACAAGCATTATTAAACAGCATTGAAACGAGAAAAGACAACTACTTCTTCGTCTTCATCGAATGATGCCTCCCAGTAAAGAACTCCTAATGTGAGGCAGAATCATCCTTTTATTATAGCGCTTCGTAGGAGCTTTCAAGTGTTTTATGGCGAGATACTTGAAAATACGAGGACAATGGAGCCGTTTCGAGGCTGTTAGGCCAACGAGAACAGCGGCGTAGGTGAAGGAACCACGAATGGATCGGGCGGAATTACGATAAAATAAAAACAAGAAATTTTGCAGATGAACAGAAGACTCTGGAAAATCCTTAATAAATAGAGCAAAACGCAACATCAAATTGCAAAAAATTTCGATTAAATAGATCAAGAGAAAAACCCGATTTGGAGAAAATTGAAGAAAATTTCTATAAAGTAGATCAAGACGTGGATACAGTTTACAAGAAATTCCGGAAAAGTCTATTGAATGAACCCGATAGACAGGAGATTCTGTAAAATTGTTACTGAATGGAGCAAGACACGAACCTGACCTGATTCAAAAATTTCTGCAAAGTTTGATGACAATTCATTATTTCCAACTTCATTCAAATTTGTAGAAACATGATTCTGCCCATAAAATTTTGACAAGAAATCAGAGAGATTTCGAAAAATTTCTGCTGAACGAAATAAGACATGAACTCGATTGGCAAAAAATTTTAGAAAATTTTTATGAGCAAGGCACGAAGTCAATTCTCAAAAGATTCCGGAAAATTGAGTAAAACACGAACCTGATTTGTAGAAAATGCCAGAAAATTTTTATTAAATAGATCAAGATACGAATCCAATTTGCAGGAAATTTTAGAAAATTTTCTATTGAATTGATCAAAGCATGAACCAATTAGATTTGATCCTGACAAAAATTTGACAATTTATTAATTGATTAATTTCAAAATTTATTCAAATTGTAGCAAATTCCTGCAGATAACGATTATGTCGTTAAAGCTTTTACTAGAAATTAAAGCGATTCCGGAAAATTGTTATTGAACAAAGCAAGACATGATCAAAATTTGCAAAAAATTCCAGAAAATTTCTATGAAGTGGAGCAAGGCACGAACCCGATTTGCAGCAGAAACGAAAAAACTGCAATTGAATAGACCAAAACCGAAACCCAATTTGCTGGAGATTCCGAAAAACTTTTATTAAATAGATTAAGACACGAACCCAATTTGCAGGATTCCGAAAAATTTCTATTAAATGGAATGAAGCAAGACATGAACCCAACTTGCAGGAGATTCCAAACAAGTGTTATTGAATAGAGCAAAACACCAACCTAATTTGCAGGAAATTCAGATTTTTCTTTTTTAAATACCTATATCAAGACACAAACCCGATTTACAGGAAATTCCGAAAAAGTCAATTGAATAAAGTAAGACATGATCCCGATTGGCAGGAGATTTCGGATAATGCCTTTGAAATGGAACAGGACGCGAACTCAGCTTGCAGGAAATTCCGTATTAAATGAAGGAAAATGAAAGAACGAAAGACCCGATAGACAGGAGATTCTGGAAAACTGTTATTGAATGCAGCAAGACACGGCCCTGATCCCATTTAAAAATTCCTGCAAAGTTTGATAACAATTCATTGATTTCCAACTTCATTCAAATTGTGCCCATAAAATTTTGACAAGAGATCAGAGAGAATCCAAAACATTTCTGCTGAACGAAATAAAACATAAGCTCGATTGGCAAAAAATTCCAGAAAATTTCTATAAAATGGAGCAAGACACGAAGTCAATTTTCAAGAGATTCCGGAAAATTAGTAAAACACGAACCCCCAAAACCCAATTTGCAGGAGATTCCAAATTTTTTTATTAAATAGATCAAGACACGAACCCAATTTGCAAAATTCCGGAAAATTTTTATGAAATGAAGCAAAGCATGAACCCATCTTGCAGGAGATTGCAAACAATTGTTACTGAATAGAGCAAAACACCAACCTGATTTACAGGAGATTCAGAATTATAATTTTTTAAATATATCAAGACACGAACCCGATTTACAAAAAATTTCGAAAATTTTCTATAAAATGAAGAAAGGCACGAATCCAACTTGGGAGAAAATAATTGTTAATGAATAGAGCCAATCAGAAAACCCAATTTGCAGAAATTTCCAGATAATTTCTATCAAATGTAGTGAACTCGATTGCAGGAGATTTCGGAAAATTGTTATTGAATGGAACAAGACACGAACCCGATACGAATTGAAAATTTTTGCAAAGTTTGATGACAATTTATTAAAATTTTTGCAAAGTTTGATAACAATTCATTAATTTTAAACTTTAAACAAATTGTAGCAAATTGCTGTAGACGATGATTGTGTCCATAAAATTTTGACAAGAAATCAGAGAAATTTTGGAAAATCTCTCTTGAACAAAATAAGACACAAACCCGATTCCGGAAAAATTCTATTAAATAGAGCAATAAGGCAGAAGATTTGAAAAAGTTGTTACTGTTAAATAGAGGCAAGACAACCTGATTTCCAGAATATTAAAAAAAATCTATTAAATTATATGAAGACACATACCCGATGTATAGAAAATTCTGGAAATGCCTATAAAATGGAGCAATACACGTCTCTAACTTCCACAAAATTCCGAAAAATAATTGTCAATAAATCAAACAATTGCGAAAAATTTCTATATTAAATGGAGTAAGACACGAACCCGATTGACAGAAGATTCCGGAAATTTTCTATTGAATGGAATAAGACACGAAGCCGATTCTGGCAAAGATTTGGCTAGAAATTAGAGAAGTTTCGAAAAATTGAACAGAGCAAGACACAATCCTAATTTGCAGAAAATTCTAGAAAATTTATGAAATGGAGCAAGGCACGAACCCGATTGACAGAAAATTTCGGGAAATTGTTATTGAAACAAGTAAGACACTAATCCAATTTGCAGAAAATTCCAGAAAATTTCTATGAAATAGAGCAAGGCACGAACCTAACTTGCAGGAGATTCGGGAAAAAAATTGTTATTGAGCAAGACACGAACCCCATTTGCAAAAAATTTCGGGAAATTTCTATGAAAGAAGCAAGTCACAAACCTGATTAGTAAAAGATTCTGGAAAATTGCTATTGAATAGAACCAAACAGAACCCCGATTTGCAGGAGATTCTGAATTTTTTTTATTAAATAGATCAAGACACGAACCCGATATGGAAGAGATTGCAGGAGATTCCAAGAAGTTTCTATTAAAAGAAGCAAGGCGCGAACCCGATTCTACGTGGAGATTTTTGCAATAATCTGACAATTGCTTGATAAAATTCATTCAAATTCTATCGAGTTGCTGTAGACGTAGTTTGTGCCTGTGAAATTTTGGCGAGAAATCGTAATTCCGCGAAGACTCTGCGTGACGGTGTTGAATGGAATAAGAAGCGAACCCGGTCGGAAACGTCCTGTAAACGATAGAAATCAACGGGTCTACTTAGGGTCTTTGTTAACTCGACTGGATATGATAATAGCCCAATGAGAATTGCGTAAAAAGCGTTGAGCCTTTAATTTATCGCCATCCGCCACCAGTAACAAAAACCGTATTACTGTCCGAGCCTCTCCCACAGACATATTATGCAAGTATGCATTAGGGCGAGGCGTTTCGCAACAACAACACACATCAGACGACCGTTGGCGCTTTCAACCCGAAAGCCCTCCACCTCTATATTATCTCGGAAGCTCTCGATAATAATCCGCGAGTTTATCGACCCGTCTCCGCTATCATCTCTTTAAATAAATTGGTCATTACCGGTGAAAAAGCACCCACCCGCACAGAGAACACGCCGCTCGTAAATGCCTGTGCAACAACAAACAGTACTTAGCCGACCCCCAAAGACGTTCGGAATAGAGAGTAATTGTAATTATGCAGAGTCGGAGCCACGACAACAACGTTCCTAGAAATTCGCCAGAAACCGCCATCATCCATCACTATATCCAAGTTCAACGTTCGAATGAGTTTCGAGGATGATGGTCGAACCCCGAAATTTCGCAGAGGTTACGACATCTTGCGCCGCTCCATCTAATCTAATTACGCCAGGGCCCCGCGGTCCGCGTTTCTATTTAATTCATTTCGCTCTCTTGACATTCGAGTCGAGAGCAAGTGGTCGTATTGTTAAACGGCCGCTCGTTCTACAATAGCGAAATGACATTTCTAAATTCGCTTCGCAACAATAGCGCCGTTTCATTATCCATCGCGCCGGCACAATGGCGACTCGTGATCGGAAAGTGAAACGGGCGGCAACGGCGGCGGCGTCTCGACGACCAAACTTTCCGTTTCTACCTTCGAGAGAAGAGCGGGGCGCAATTAGTTTTTGAGCGGGCGATTAAGCCGGAATCCGTAACACAGACATTAAACCCGGGGAATGCGGGCAGCGGCAAAGATAACGTTTTATTTGAACTTCCTTCGAGAAATGGTGGATATAGGGGCCGATTCCTCGGAATTAGCGGTTGTAAATTTTATATCGTTTCATTTTTATTGTTCGTTATCGCATCGATCTTGGCAGGGGGGGTCCCACGGGCCCGGATTGTTTCAGGTGAAGCCGCGGAAAAATTAACATTCCGACAACAACAACCGCAACTCTAATTACCGATAATCACTCGGAATTGTTACAGAAAGCAATAATAGGAACGTCACTAAAACGGAAGTTTCGACACCTCCGCGTTAATCTTCGTCGTCCTCATGAGAAATTGACAAAGGTTCGAGAAATATTAACGAGAACGGGCAGCTGTGCTAAATCATTACTGTCAAACGTCTCTCATTCGCGGCACCCACACAACTAATTGATTGATTCGATTGCCAATGGCACAGGACAGTGCAAATACGATGACGTCCTGTCATTACCAGCTATTTGGCAAATAAAGAGTATTCAATAAACATCGGGTTTGTTTCTTACTCTACTAAGAGTCTCCAGTATCCTTAGGAACACGGGGAACCTCTTGAAGTTATGAATAAGATATTTTTAAAATAAAACTAAAAACAATACACAAGTTTGTCTCTTGTTCTACTCTATAAGATGTATTATACAGGGTGGGACAATAATGCGTCCGACTTTGATAGCTTGAGTTCTATGATAGGTAGAAACTTGATTTAAATATAAATAAACTAAAAAAAAATATTTATAACCGGAAATTATTTCTGAACATACAAAGTGAGCCAAGACGGTTATACCGGTTTTCGGAGCCTTTTTTAGACTCTTTTCACTCCAATATTATTGCTGACTATTTTCAAACCACTTGGATGTAGCGATTTTTTTTTCTTGTTCAAATAATGACATCTGCAGATGCATGTTAAAAAAATCACTAGTCACAATTACGAGTTTTAAGAAAAAATTATGTAAAGATTAGTTAGGAAACATCTGTGAAATGTCTTTGAATTGTTTTTAATTTTGGAAAATTATACAGGGTGGCTCAATTTAATTTTGCAAATTTAGAACTTTTTGAACTTATTTTTCTCTATTGTTTCGAGTAAAACGCCCTGTATATTTTTTAACAATATGATGTAGCAATAAAAAACAAACATTTTTTGTATGTATACCCCTATAGCTATTTGTAACCATTTTCGATTTTGAATCTTTAAAAATTTCGATACTTTTCGAGTTCGTGTCTTGTTCTATTCGATAATCGATAGTGAAGTATAAAGGTTCCACCTTATCTTCATACAAGTTTGCAAAGAAAATTTTTGTGTACCTAGAGGGATTACAAATGAAAGTTTTTTTTTTGTTACATTTTGTATTATAAACAATAAAAAGATATTATTATTAATAATAAAAATAAAATTTAAATTTCTGCCAAAAACACTTTCAACGTCTTGACGGCGTATGAAATAAATTACAAGCTAGACAATGACGCCATTCTGTAGCGTACATATTAATTAAAGATTAATTCTGCTCAATATCAAATTTTTAACTCTGTTAGAAATGGGTTTTGGGCGCCTCTTTGAAACACGAAGTATTGCAGTAACAGCTGCATAATGTAGAAATTATTAATATAAATTTTAGCAATTTGATGAAAACTTTTATGAGTATCGGGTTCGTGTCTTGTTTTACTCGATAGTTAAATACAGAGTCTCCAACTTATCTTCATTATTTTTATAAATTTTCAACTGGAAAAAATTGCTACATCAAAGTAGAAAGGCTATCTATTATCTGAAGCCACTTTTAAACTCCACAAATAATGATATTCAACTTTTAAAAATTCTTGAAAATTCCGATGTTTCTATCGGGTTCGTGTCCTATTCTACTCAACAGATAAATACCGAGTCTCCACCTTATCTTCATTATTTTTATGAATTTTCAACTGGAAAAAATTGCTACATCAAAGTAGAAAGGCTATCTGTTATCTGAAGCCACTTTTAAACTCCACAAATGATGATATTAAACTTTTAAAAATTCTTGAAAATTCCGAGGTTTGTATCGGGTTCGTGTCTTGTTCTACTCGATAGTTAAATACAGAGTCTCCAACTTATCTTCATTATGTTTATAAATTTTCAACTGGAAAAAATTGCTACATCAAAGTAGAAAGGCTATCTATTATCTGAAGCCACTTTTAAACTCCACAAATAATAATATTCAACTTTTAAAAATTCTTGAAAATTCCGATGTTTCTATCGGGTTCGTGTCCTATTCTACTCGACAGATAAATACCGAGTCTCCACCTTATCTTCATTATTTTTATGAATTTTCAACTGGAAAAAATTGCTACATCAAAGTAGAAAGGCTATCTGTTATCTGAAGCCACTTTTAAACTCCACAAATGATGATATTAAACTTTTAAAAATTCTTGAAAATTCCGAGGTTTGTATCGGGTTCGTGTCTTGTTCTACTCGATAGTTAAATACAGAGTCTCCAACTTATCTTCATTATGTTTATAAATTTTCAACTGGAAAAAATTGCTACATCAAAGTAGAAAGGCTATCTATTATCTGAAGCCACTTTTAAACTCCACAAATAATAATATTCAACTTTTAAAAATTCTTGAAAATTCCGATGTTTCTATCGGGTTCGTGTCCTATTCTACTCGACAGATAAATACCGAGTCTCCACCTTATCTTCATTATTTTTATGAATTTTCAACTGGAAAAAATTGCTACATCAAAGTAGAAAGGCTATCTGTTATCTGAAGCCACTTTTAAACTCCACAATGATGATATTCAACTTTTAAAAATTCTTGAAAATTCCGAGGTTTGTATCGGGTTCGTGTCTTGTTCTACTCGATAGTTAAATACAGAGTCTCCAACTTATCTTCATTATTTTTATAAATTTTCAACTGGAAAAAATTGCTACATCAAAGTAGAAAGGCTATCTATTATCTGAAGCCACTTTTAAACTCCACAAATAATGATATTCAACTTTTAAAAATTCTTGAAAATTCCGATGTTTCTATCGGGTTCGTGTCCTATTCTACTCAACAGATAAATACCGAGTCTCCACCTTATCTTCATTATTTTTATGAATTTTCAACTGGAAAAAATTGCTACATCAAAGTAGAAAGGCTATCTGTTATCTGAAGCCACTTTTAAACTCCACAAATGATGATATTAAACTTTTAAAAATTCTTGAAAATTCCGAGGTTTGTATCGGGTTCGTGTCTTGTTCTACTCGATAGTTAAATACAGAGTCTCCAACTTATCTTCATTATGTTTATAAATTTTCAACTGGAAAAAATTGCTACATCAAAGTAGAAAGGCTATCTATTATCTGAAGCCACTTTTAAACTCCACAAATAATAATATTCAACTTTTAAAAATTCTTGAAAATTCCGATGTTTCTATCGGGTTCGTGTCCTATTCTACTCGACAGATAAATACCGAGTCTCCACCTTATCTTCATTATTTTTATGAATTTTCAACTGGAAAAAATTGCTACATCAAAGTAGAAAGGCTATCTGTTATCTGAAGCCACTTTTAAACTCCACAAATGATGATATTAAACTTTTAAAAATTCTTGAAAATTCCGAGGTTTGTATCGGGTTCGTGTCTTGTTCTACTCGATAGTTAAATACAGAGTCTCCAACTTATCTTCATTATGTTTATAAATTTTCAACTGGAAAAAATTGCTACATCAAAGTAGAAAGGCTATCTATTATCTGAAGCCACTTTTAAACTCCACAAATAATAATATTCAACTTTTAAAAATTCTTGAAAATTCCGATGTTTCTATCGGGTTCGTGTCCTATTCTACTCGACAGATAAATACCGAGTCTCCACCTTATCTTCATTATTTTTATGAATTTTCAACTGGAAAAAATTGCTACATCAAAGTAGAAAGGCTATCTGTTATCTGAAGCCACTTTTAAACTCCACAATGATGATATTCAACTTTTAAAAATTCTTGAAAATTCCGAGGTTTGTATCGGGTTCGTGTCTTGTTCTACTCGATAGTTAAATACAGAGTCTCCAACTTATCTTCATTATTTTTATAAATTTTCAACTGGAAAAAATTGCTACATCAAAGTAGAAAGGCTATCTGTTATCTGAAGCCACTTTTAAACTCCACAAATGATGATATTAAACTTTTAAAAATTCTTGAAAATTCCGAGGTTTGTATCGGGTTCGTGTCTTGTTCTACTCGATAGTTAAATACAGAGTCTCCAACTTATCTTCATTATGTTTATAAATTTTCAACTGGAAAAAATTGCTACATCAAAGTAGAAAGGCTATCTATTATCTGAAGCCACTTTTAAACTCCACAAATAATAATATTCAACTTTTAAAAATTCTTGAAAATTCCGATGTTTCTATCGGGTTCGTGTCCTATTCTACTCGACAGATAAATACCGAGTCTCCACCTTATCTTCATTATTTTTATGAATTTTCAACTGGAAAAAATTGCTACATCAAAGTAGAAAGGCTATCTGTTATCTGAAGCCACTTTTAAACTCCACAAATGATGATATTCAACTTTTAAAAATTCTTGAAAATTCCGATGTTTGTATCGGGTTCGTGTCTTGTTCTACTCGATAATTAATTAGAGTCTCCACCTTTTCTTTATTATTTTTATGATTTTTCAACTGGAAAAAATTGCTACATCAAAATAGAAAGGCTATCTGTTATCTGCAGCCACTTTTAAACTCCACAAATGATGATATTCAACTTTTAAACATTCTTGAAAATTCCGATGTTTGTATCGGGTTCGTGTCTTGTTCTACTCGATAGTTAAATACAGAGTCTCCACCTTATCTTCATTATTTTTATGAATTTTCAACTGGAAAAAATTGCTACATCAAAGTAGAAAGGCTATCTATTATCTAAAGCTACTTTTAAACTCCACAAATAATCTTATTCAACTTTTAAAATTTCTTGAAAATTTCGATGTTTGTATCGGGTTCGTGTCTTATTCTATTCGATGGTAGGTGATAAATAAAGTTCCAGCTTAATTCTCATACACTTTCCAAACAATATAATTATTATTACAACAAAATGGAAGTTATATTCTATTATCTGCTGGCACTTCCAAATTTTGAAATTTATGATGACAATAATTAACTTTTAGAGAAATTTGAAAATTCTGATAGGAATCGGGTTGGTGTCTGATCTACTTCAGTGAAAGACTGACTTCAATACGTTAACTCACTAGGAGTTTCTAATTCAAAAATACTTTTTTAAAATACCTTCTTTTCAATTACTTGTGACACTTGTTAATTTATTGCAATAAAATTAACTCCTTGAAATGATCGGGTTTGTGTTTCGATTAATTCCCACTGCAGTCTCCGGCAATTTCCAGCCATTGATTGATCACAAATCGGCCAATCTTTGCCGCCCCTTCCGGATAAATACTTCCTTCTCCGCGATAATCGCTTGTAATAGGCAATTTGCGTTGTTCGTTAAACAAACGATAAGGATACGACGGCGGTCTAATCGAGCCTGAAAATTGCCAACCAATGATAACAGCGGGATTCCTCAGGCCAAAACCACGAAATCGCAAAGCAACATTGTCGTTTTTACGACCGAAGTTGAGCGCTTCATATCGAAAGCACGCTCAATAAAAGTCGACTTTACGACGTGGTCGTACAAAAGGCGTAATGTGTAACGAGAACGGTTTCTTCGATTCAACCATGGATTTTCCATAAATCGGTTTGTTATGGTTTTATGTAGTGCAGCGGGTGCCGTTACCGATATAACGGAGGCAATTAGGTCTTGATTTGATTAGGACGAGTGAACGTTTCGAAGCTAAACGCGATAACGACCAACGAGTTTCATTATTAGATGGTTCCTCGAGACGCCGGAACCCCGCCGGAAAATTTTTGGAGAGAGACCCACATTAACTTTTGGTAGATCAAGACACGAACCCGATTCAGGTTTGCTTCTTTGACCAAAATTTGACAATTGGCTAAAGAATTTTAGGCTTAATCGCCGCTACTAAAAGGAGATTTTGTTGAAACTTATTTTATTGTCGAAATTTTCGCGAATTTTGCGGGAAATTCGGACTTTCACTTTTGGGTAGATCAAGACACGAACCCGATCACGCATAAATTTTTTCAGCAACTGGGCGCCTCGTTCCGGTCCTGCGTCGTCTCGATGGCCGGTAATTAGTGAAAATCTAAAATTAAACATTATCGAAACGTCGCGGCGACTTTGTGCGATGACGAACGCCCGTTATTTATGAAAGGCAGTGGGAACGGTCATAATGCCGGGACCGTCATAAAACAGGCGAAAATATCGGTTTCGAAATTCGTATAAAATCCAACCGCCCGCTGTTAACATATAAACAAATAACGAAAAAACACTGCCAGCCGAATACATTACGGAATATGCAAACGCCGGTTGCGTTCAGAGTCAAGGACAACTTTCGATGCTGCGGCATCTCGACCAACAAATCACCAAATTTTGGCCACCGCAAAAAAATTAACACTCTCCAGTTCCATACCTAAAAAGTCTCGTTCCTTCGAGCACTTATGTGGTTATAATTTTTCCGTCCGAAATGCATCATTAGTTAAATATTCGAAATTAATAGCGCCTTCAAAATCGTTCGAAATAATAAACAAATTCACTTGGAGATCCCGGAATTTGATAATTAGAAGAATAGGACAAGAACCCCGAAAGCAAAAGTTTGCAGCTTTTGGATTTTGGCAAATAAAGTGAATTTTGTTGGAGACTCCGCTAGAACAAGGCACGAACCCGACGTAAAATTGTAGCGAAATTTGTTGAAAACGTCGAAACAAATCGAGTTCGGTTCTTGTTCTATCTTAAACAGTAAAGCATGGTCGGCATACACATCTACCATACATTTAAATAATTTTTAAAAAAAAATTACAAAATATTTTGGGTATCACGTAATATTTCCTAAAGAGTCTTTGGAACGACATTTAAAAATGGGAACAAATAAAATGTACATCAAATTAAACTATACATCCATTGCACTGTCCACCAGAAAATTTAATGAGCATCAAAAAATCTAAATAAAACCCAAATTATTATACTTTAGAAAATGAGAACATCATCACTAAAATAACTATGCTGCGTATTGTTTTACCATTGGTTACATTTTAAATTCTATATGTCTATCAATTTTACTAAATGTTCACCAAATTTAGAACGCTCAAGTTACGCGTCAATGCTGTACCTACATAATAAATATTCGCGCTATCCATTTATATTTAGTGTTTCTCAAAAAAACTACTTGTGCGTCAAATAATTATTCTATTACTCCAAAAATTAAATATGCTCGCGCATCTCTCCTTGCCGCTTGCGCTTCCAGACAAGAGGCACGCGAAAAAAGTTTTGTACAAGGTCAGTTCAGGGCCCTGTAATTTTTTTTTAAAGCACGATTAGAAATTACCTCTAAAAGAAGTTTTATGTTTTACATAATGCAAGCCAATTACAGCAAAGCATTTATATTACGGAAATCAATCTCTTTTTGTGCAAACCACTTCTATTTTTACTCTTATTTTTCTTGCCCTAGCACATCTACATCTATAATTTTGTATAAAATTATTTACCATTTGCACAACATTTTATTGCTTGTGTATTTTTGATCAACAAATAGTATTTTTAACTGCTAAATAATATAAGACACTGTCGAAAATTAAATATCTGGGTATTATGTTAGAATTAAATGCGGAATAAAATTTGGTGAACATTTAGTATTTATGGTCAACAAAAGTTATTTTGGCGAACAAAATATATAAAAGGCCAGCATTATGTCAATATTTGGTTGTCGCTTTAAGATTATGTATTTTCTTAATTTTGGTGAGCATTTAGTATTTTTGGGAAATGAAAGTATTTATTTTTTTGTATGAAAATATTGGGTAAATTTGGTAGACTGTTAAATACGACCCTTTAAAAATTCAGAGGAGAATTCGTAAAACTTTCTAAGCGCTAGATTCTTAAAATGCTGCTTTAAAATTTTACTAATAAACCAATTTATTTGGAGACCCCATATTTTTACACTTAGGAGAATAAGACACAAACCCGAAAGTGCAACTTTTAGAAAAAATATGCCACTGGTCAAGAACAATTTGAAGCTTCAACAAGTGTCAATGGCCATCATAAATATCGTGATAATTTGTTGCAGCATCACGTTTTGGCAAATAGCGCAGTCAGTTGGAGACTCCACTAGAACAAGACACGAACCCGAATTTTAAACAACATTTTTCCCTTTTCCCATAACCACAAATTTAAGTACATTTCGACACAATCTCCATAGCTTGCCGGCAATAAAAGTTTGATTTAGTGCGGTGTCCGTTGCGGTTTGCACAATTTGAAATTTGGCAATTTCCGATAAAAACTCCGGTCCTTTCGAATTGGCCCAATAAAATTGTGTTCAGATGACTTACGGGAGCTGTCCTCTCATAAAAACGTCAAGATAAAAGCTTTCGGGTTCGTGTCGTAAACTACCGTCGATATTGCCGCATGCTAGAAGGAACCGAATTTATTGCTTCAAGTAGGCGCTTTTGGGCCATTACGAGAACTACTGCGACAGGTCCGCGCGTATTTGGGTCGTTGATGGTCGACTAAACAGATAAAGCACAATTTAATTTGTGGCGCCTATAAAACGATATTTATTGGTGTTTGGTTCTACAACTGGGTATCAATGAGTCGCTGGCATTGAGTTCTCGGCCGGGAGTAGTGAGATGGTTGCGTTGGACTGAAGACGAAGTTTCGAGAGCAATTGCTTGTTACGGTAAAGGAAGAGGTCAGATGTTCTTAAGCCGCCCCTGTCACGATGACAAAGCCTAGAAAACTAGAAACTATAACTAAGCGGATACGCCGTCTCTGGAATCGGTCACAAAACGCGACGTCATACCCAACAATGAACCTACTAACAAAGATTAATGTTTTCGGGCTCGAGTTGTCACTCGGACACGCGATTCCTTTAGATCGCGAAACCCCCGTGAGAACTCGGTCTTTGATAAAAGCGTCACGCGAGACGTGAATAAGAAGAAGAAAGAAGAGACGTGTCTTCTGCGACCGGCCAGGGACGTACGTGAGGCCGTTGCGGCGCTACCGGGAAAAGAGAATCGACGTGATCCGCCTATATCTTACTGGCCGCTATTATTTAGCAGCGAGAGGAAGGCGAGACGCGACTTGAATGGGCGAAGACGGAGATAAGAGAAACAACCCACCGATGGAACCTGTTGATGTCACGGACGGGCTCTTGTCGTATATCTTAATTTGCTGTGTTATTCAAATGAGTCGTTGCCGAAGTGTGCCGGCGAACACCGGAATCCGACTCGATGTATTCCGGACATGTGTAAGCGTCACCGGGTCGCGATTTCGACTGCCATTGACAAATAATCAGGCAATTGCCGCAGATCGAAACCAGATTTTCGAAACGCCGACGGACCGACCCCCGAAACGCGACAACCAACATTACGACAATAGAGCGGGAAACCTCGCCATTTCCCGACTTCACCAACAATTTTGCAGTTGGCCTATCTATAAATCTACGGGAGCAAATATAATGTACACCAAATTAAACCATACATCCATTGCACTGTCCACCAGAAAATTTAATGAGCATCAAAAAATCTAAATGAAACCCAAATTATTATACATCAGAAAATGAGAACATCACCGCTAAAATAACTATGCTGCGTATTGTTTTACCATTGCTTACATTTTAAATTCTATATGTCTATCAATTTTACTAAATGTTCACCAAATTTAGAACGCTCAAGTTACGCGTCCGTGCTGTACATAATAAATATTCGCGCTATCCATTTATATTTAGTGTTTCTCAAAAAAACTATTTGTGCGTCAAATAATTATTCTATTACTCTAAAAATGAATTATGCTCGCGCATCTTTCCTTGCCGCTTGCGCTTCCAGACAAGAGGCACGCAAAAAAAGTTTTGTACCAGGTCAGTTCAGGGCCCTGTAATTTTTTTTTAAAAGCACGATTACAAATTACCACTACAAGAAGTTTTACGTTTTACATAATGCAAGCCAATTACAGCAAAGCATTTATATTACGGAAATCAATCTCTTTTTGTGCAAACCACTTCTATTTTTACTCTTATTTTTCTTGCCCTAGCACATCTACATCTATAATTTTGCATAAAATTATTTACCATTTGCACAACATTTTATTGCTTGTGTATTTTTGATCAACAAATAGTATTTTTAACTGCTAAATAATATAAGACACTGTCGAAAATTAAATATCTGGGTATTATGTTAGAATTAAATGCGGAATAAAATTTGGTGAACATTTAGTATTTATGGTCAACAAAAGTTATTTTGGCGAACAAAATATATAAGAGGCCAGCATTATGTCAATATTTGGTAGTCGCTTTAAAATTATGTATTTTCTTAATTTTGGTGTGCATTTAGTATTTTTGGGAAATAAAAGTATTTTTTTTGTATGAAAATATTGGGTAAATTAGGTAGACTGTTAAATACGACCCTAAATCTACTAACAGGATAAAGTAATTGGTCTTAACAGAAACGTCAAAAAATTAAACTCTTGCAGCAAGGAAAAGTTAAACGGGTTCGTGTCTTGATCTACTCAACTGCGAAACGGCATCGATCTCCACCTCGATTCAAGCTTTTTTCAAATTTTTTTACCCAACGGCAAGTTAAAAGTTTACCTCGTTGTACTGATGGTTGTGCAAGTTCGAAATTATCGATAAATGTCACAATTTTGAGAAAACTCGATAGCATTATCGGGGTTGTGTCTTACTCTACTCCAACTTTAATTACAAAATTTAAAGTTACTAAAATTGAACCGGTGGTAAAAATTAAGAACGTTATCTCACCCTATTTAGTACTGTTCCTATATACAGTGTGATTCATATAGGTTGTACACAATTAATAAGAAGTGTGGAGCCAAGCTTTTCCTGCCTAAACTATTATATAGTTGGAAACAAAATGAAAACTGTTTGTCAAATAACTCATTTCAGGAAATATCAGAGCATATTTTTTACAAAATGGCGCCCGTTTGTTTTGCTTCTGGCAACTTTTTTTTAATGGTAACGTAATAAATAGTAATATTTCTATTTGCAACGACGACGTAGAAAATTGTTTTCCATACAAACGTGATTTTTTTTTCTATATCAAGCCGTTTTAAATAAATAAAATTTGCGTTGTAGGTAAGTAAATGTGACATTTTGGTCCTAAGCTCCACCCACTCCCAAGTTACCTGAGAAGCAGTGCCACTAATAAGTTCCGTTAAAAGTAGGCTCTGTCGGGCATCTTAATGCCCAAAGGCAATTAAAACAAAGACTGATGAGCGCGCACAACACTTTGGACGCCACTGATTATTGTCAACCGTCAAATGTTGGTCCAAAGAAATCAAATGGAAGTAAGATTTGTTCAAAATAACGAGACGGTTTGCTGATGTCATATTCAATCATTTACGATGACTCTAATAAACTAGATTTTATGTACACAGTGGTTCATAAATATGTATTAACTTTCATCGAAGTGGTTGTTGGAGTTATTCGTTTCTGCCTTACAGCGTTGCCAAATTAGTGGAATTGATGACGTTTTCAAAGCGTATTGTAGTGACACATTAGCAGTGGTTACGATTGGTTGAAACTTTTCTATTGTTGCGTTGAGCTACTACGAGAGGGCGTGGTAAGCGCCGAGCTGTAAAACGCCATTAAACCTAACCTCAATTATCGGCATTGTCCGCGTGAGGATAATTACCTCGAAGGAAGAAATTTTTTCTTTTGATTATGGGTAATATGGATAAATTAATTTGGTCAATAGGTGAAACAGAGGCAGAACTATACGATATTTAACGAGTTAAACAGAGACAAAAGTGATTTGCGCGCGCAGTTTGGTCCACACTGTCTGTTCTATGCTGTGGTTGGTCTTTGAGGTTAGGCTGCTGTCACTGCTGACAGCAGCAGTTGCTTGAGGGTTGACGTAGAAAAATAAAAATAATAAGAAATACTAATAGCAACGGTGCCTCCTATATTGAGAGTGGTCCTTGACGATGATTGTTTTATTGAAGAATAATAATTGAAGCTAACCTCACCAGACAACTCTCTGGCGCATTACAAGTTGACATGTCAACCTTCGCCCCCAATCTGGCTTAGGTTTAAAATTCCATATTATTCTTTTAGAGAAAAAAGTTATGTCAATATTAGAAATTGTGAAAATAATTCTGAATAAAATAAGAATTTGTAGACGCCCGGGGCATCAGCCCGTATTCCCTTCTCTAAGTCCAGCTCTGACCACCTAGGTTCGAGAGAGAACACAGCGTTGCAAACCAAAATATAAAATTTTGTTACATAAATACTTATAGTAGATTTTTTCTAACAACTCTACAAAACCGCATAAGTATCAAAATATGCCGCTGAATTCTGTTACGACGTATTGTACGTATTGTATTGATTATCACTATATCTTATTAGAATAGAACAACAAGTTCCAAGTGTTGCCCAAATTACTTTTTTAACTGTCTTTTTAAAAAAAAAAACATAAATTGAGTTCTTCTTATTTTCCTTTTAAAATAGTTCACTTGATTGACCCTCTTTACTCTTGTTTTAATTTGGCCACTTTTTACAAGCACCCCCCCCATATTCTCTATAATTTTTTTTTTCGTTCCATTGTTTTAGAAAAGTTGAAATTCTCTAATGTCCATTGTCTTTTTGTTACAGTTAATTCCAAGTACAGCACGAAGCAAATGCAAAAACAATTCTGACTCCATGTACAGCCGAGTTCAAAAGTAATGTCTACCTGTTAAACTTTATTTTTCCACATAAAAGCAACACAGACATTAATTCATATTTATGCTAAGCATATGAGATAATGGAATACATTGGATTTCTTTTAACTATCATCTGTAAAAAAAAATAAATTTTAAAATTGTGAGATGAGTGAGATGGACATTACTTTTGAAATTGACTGTACACCACTGATACACCTAGAGCATAAAGGTCGATTTAAAGTTTGGCTATCTGCTGCTATTGGTGCTTGCTAACCGCAGCGCAAAAACGAAAAACTCAAATTTGCAAATTTCAGCACAAGATGGCGTGGAACGACACTGTTGAACGTCTTCCAACAACCACAGGTGCATCCAGAATGATTGTCCGCATACCGTCCCCCAATATTGTCCACAACTTACTTTCATTTGTCTCATTTGGACGCGCACTTGACGGTTGACAACTAACAGTGACGCCTAAGATGTCTAGTGCCGCCTTACGCTTATGTTCGTAGGACGCTACTGATAATACTACGACGTGTCAAAGTAAAAAAAGTTCGGCAAAACAACATTCTGGACGACCACGAAGACCGCGGACGCAGTGGCGTGCAATAAAAAAGAGTAGAACGATTTCAGTGTAACTTACCTTAGATTGTAGCGAGACGTAAAACCTACTCCACCTGAAATAAGAATTGAACCCGTCAGTCTCCAAATTTGGACGTAGATCGAATTTTTCCGTAGTGGAAATTCAGGCTTCCTAAATTGAGCGTCCTTTTCTAGTCTATGACGTCAAGGCATCTTGCGCGCAAATTCGTCGCGTCTCTCTTTTCAGGAAACCTGAACTGATGGCAATTGGGCAAGTGGAATGATTGGAGTAGCTAAACCAGGCGGCAACGTAGCTGCCGCGTCTTGAAGAATCGGGGCGAGGGCAGATATATCAATTTGAGGTATGCCACAGATAAATTGGTAGAAAATTGGTAAATATAATTTACAAAGTATGACAGGAAGTTGTAATTGCAACAATTTTTTTAAAATATTTCAATTTTTTATTTTTTCACCTTTCTCTTGTTACAGTATAATTGTTTCAATTCTTTAATATCACGTCGTCAGAGAAAATTGTAAGTGGTAATTTTGATTACCCCATAAAACCGTATGAGTATAAAATTTCCAAAACTCCAGAACCCAACTGACCCCTATATTCGAATCACTCGACGGTATCGAGACCGGGAGCATCCCTTCCGACAACATTAATCACCATTTCTTTACTCAAATCCCACAACGCTTGCGCCATGGCGTCATCTTTACCCGCAACACTCTCCTCGCAACGAAAACAATTATTGAAATACACCCCCGTAACGCCCGTAAGTTCCATGGCGGTCGCGCAATAAACGCTGGTGCTAGCCGCTTGCTGCAGCGACTTGGTGAAGGGCCTGACCAAAGCGAAAAACAACCGATACACCCACCAGTTCCTCGACAACTTCGACGACACCATATTACCCGGATGCAGGCTGAAAACGGAAATTCCGCAACTCTGAAGCTTCTTGGCCAATTGACGGGCGAAAAGGACGTTGCAAAGTTTCGAATTGTTGTAGGCGGTCATGTCCCAATATTTGGCCGAAGTGTCCGGAGAAAGGGTTTGTTGCGTCAACGTGTCCAAAGTCAAATTGGCAAATCTGCAATTAGTCGAAATTACCGCAAACTTAATTAATTAAACAAAATTAATTTTTTAAACTTAATTAATTAGCGAAATTACCGATGCGACTCGGACGAAACGACGACGATTCTCGACCCCGTCGTCAACAGCGGTCTCAGTAACAACGTCAAGTAAAAGTGGGAGAGGTGGTTGACTTGAAACGTTTTCTCGTAACCGTCAATTGTTTTGCTGTAGGGCAAACCGAAGACGCCCGCGTTGAGGATCAAAATGTCGATTTTTTCGTATAAACTCTTAACGTTATTAGCGAATTGCCCTACGCTGTCCAATGACGTTAAATCGACGTAAAGAGAGAGACAATTTTCGGCAGCGGCAGGTTTCTCTTCTTTGATTTGGTTGATGGCTTCGGCTGCCGAAGAGAGACTCCGACAAGCAAAGATAACCGTACAGCCGTGTTTAGCGAGAGACTTGGCGGTTTCAAAACCAATTCCGGCATTTGCCCCGGTAACTAGAGCCACCTTCCCGTTCAAATCTCGACCGTGCAACACCTGCAACTCAATGATTTCTTTCAACAAATCTCGACTTTAACAAAATTTACTTGTAGCGCCGTACTGGCAGCGTCAAATCGCTGCCGGTAATCGTTGACGTGCTCCTTTTCTTCTTCGGCGAATGCCAGACGGGGGTCCGTGTAAGTTGTTCGGCGGTTCTCGTGATCAACGTAAATCACTTTGCCGGTGTTCTTGTCGATGCAACGCTCCCAACCGAACGGCAGGTCCCCCGAAACTCGCTTCTTTTTGCCGGTGCGGGGGTGCGTCCATTGAGTGGCCTTCGTCAAGTGATTGGCGTAGAAAACGCTGCCGTCAACCGTCACCCGTTCCTCCCAACCGGGCGGCAACTCGTCCTCGCTATCGGACTCCGGCAGGTTCATCACGGGGCCGAATCTACAAAAAACAACGTTTTTACGGGAATTTGGGGGGCGTAACGTAACCTCAAAAAGTTGACAGAACAACAACAACAATATGGTAGACAAAAGTGACATCTTCCGGATGTTGAGGAAACCTAAAATTGTTAAAAGCGTTGCCACCTATCGCCTTTGCTGAATAGCTAAGAAAACTTTGGCCACTTCTAGGGTAGTCGCTGATTATAGAAGCTTCTTTTGCAATGGGGGATGTTGTTGCTGCGTAATCAATTTTGCTGCGGTTAATTATAAGGAAAAATTGTTGAGTTGAAAGAAATTGGTGGTTAGAGTGAGCGCCATCTGCCGCGCGTCGCTTGTAACGGGGCAAGATGGCGCCGGTCGTAACTTGAGACACGAGGAAAGTTTTGAACAAACGTCAAAATTTGTCGAGTGCTTTTGTTTTTTTTTTTGGTTGCGAATTTCAGCCCTCAACCGTCCCGCAACCCCGAAAATGTCGCGCCGCCGCCCCCGTCGTGAGGTAATTAGCAAATTCTACAATCAAAACTTTTTTATTCTAGCAACTACATCGCTTGGAAAAACGTGTTACAAAAAGGCACTTTGTTGACAATTCGGGCTTCCGATGACTAAATACTCCTCAATTGGAAGTTCCGGCTTCTTCCTTTTCTGGTTTTTTGATGACTCCCCAATTTTCGGCGAGTTTCAGGGCTTCTTCCGCAATTTTCGCGATCGGTTTCTTTGTTTCATCCTCGAGTTTCGTTAGGGCCATCAAAATTTCCATGACGTCGGTCTCCATGAGTTTTTCGGTTAATTCTTTGGAGTTTTCGATGATGTTCCGGATGACGGAAACTCCCCGGTACTGCATGCTGCTAACGGGGTTGGCCAGGAGCAAGTGGCAACAGTCGAGCCAATTCTTCGACTCGAAAACTTTCTCGCAACATTTCTTGCTGGAAGAAGTTAAAATTGCCAACGCTCCAGCCCCCGCCATTGCCGTATCGATGTCCTCGTCCATCGCTAGCGAGATAACCAATTTAACTTTGTCGTTGTTGCCTTCGTAGATTTCCACGACTTCCGGCGACATTGTCATGTTGGTTAAACATTGCGTGGCCGCCCTGCAAATGTACTCGTGATCCTCGAAAGTGTAATGTTCGATCTTGGATAATCCTTCTTCTTTTAGGATACGTTTGCGGGCCGACTCCCCCATTTGGGCGATGTTGCACAGTCCCATTAGAGCTTCGAAATTTTCGAGACCCGAACAGTCTTGGTGGAGGAGCGAGATGAGGGGGCGGATGACTTCGAGGGCTCTCTGGCCGGGGAAGGCGACTTCGGGGTTCATCGTTATCGCGATTCTCGCTAACGCTTGACTGGCGTGACGTTTTCCGTTGGCGGTGCCGTCGAGGGCGAGAGGGATCAAAACTTTAACCCCTCCTTGTTGCACGACTGTACCCCGCAATTCGGGCTCGCTACATAGAGCGTTGAAAACTCGCGAAATTAACTCGCGAGAATTGGGACTTTCGGTTTTGGCCAACGCCACTAGGGCGCTAGTAACGCCCTCTTTGCCCAAAACTATGAGTCGTTTCGTCACGAAGTCGGTATCGTCTAGTTCGTGTTCTTCCGGGATGTGTTGTTTGGCGAATTTGGCGAGTTCGACCATTTCCGGGATGACTTCTTGTTTTTCGTAGGCGTTGCAGAGGTTCACTAAAGTTGTGACTACTCCAAAAATGCAGGATTGGTCTCCAGTTTTGGCTAATTCTATTAACGATTGCAAGGCGGCTTTGTCTTCGACTAATTTTTCTTTAACTTCGGCGTCGAGAGTTAAGTACGAAAGGCCTTCGGCGGCCCATTTCCGGACGTCGCTGTCTTTGCCGGGATGTAGCAGGAAACGTCGACAAGCTTCGGCCAGTTTCAAGTTTGAACCGTCGGCAAAGGGTTTGAGGGCGGCGTCACTACCCCCACTACTGCCTAGTTTACACAACCCGACCAGCGCCCTCACGCGGATCGAATCGTCACTACTCTTGTAGAGTTGTTTCAAAATGTTGACGCCCTGCGCTATTATCGCTTTGGCTTTGTCGACTTTACTCGAGGCGGCGATGATGCATTCGGTCGCGACTTTTTGTTGGAGAATATCGTCGGTGTTGGCCATGACCAGAATCATTTCCATGATTCCTTCTTTACCGACAATGGTGTTGCCGACGTCTAAAGGACCTCGAAGTAGCGCCGTAATCGCGACAGTTACTCGAACTTTACTTTCGATGTCCGGCCTCAACAGTCGTTCCTTGATGAAATCCTGGATTTTCTCCAGAAAGTCGGCTTTGGCCGCGTCGTAGTACATGTTGTCGTAAATTCTCGCCAAACAAACAGCCGCTATCGTCCGGGTCGATGACGTAATCCTCATGGCACTCTCGTACTTGTACTCTTCGAGCTCGCTGGCGCACTCCATCAACCTGCCGACTCCCCCGATTTCAACCAACTTTTCCGCCCAATTGAGGGCGTCGTGATTGATATTTTTTATCAGCAATTCGATGATGGCGTCCCGGGCCAGCCCCGAAATCGCCTGGTTATTAACCGAATAAACCAGACACGTCATCACCGTGTCGATGTCCTTTTTGTTGGCTTCCAGCAGTTTCTTGTCGGGCTTCGAAGCGACTTTGTTCTCCATTCCGGCGAACGTGTTGAGAATGGCTTGAATGCAGTATTGAGCGGCGTTCACTTGTTTCTCGCAGTTCGAATCTAAAATTTCCAAAAACCACGGAACCCCGACGTCCTTCAGAACGTTCCTGGTTTTCTCGACGCCGTGCTTGCACAATTCCCCGATAATCCTGATGGCGGTTACGTAAATTTCGCGATTCTTCTCAACTTTCAACAACTTCTTCAGTTGTTGCACCGCCGTCGACTTGATCATCAATTCGGAACCGGCGTTTTCCCGCGCCAACACCAACAAATTGTTCATTGCCGTCTCGCGTTTCTCGCGATCGCCGGCAATGTCGAAGGCGATTTTCGTCATGCTGTCGAGTTTCGTGGTGGTTTGGGCGTTTTGTCTGCTACGTTCCTGGACGATGTTGTAGAGTTTTTCCAACAACGGCTGCACGGTTTTGTTGCCGGGATCGTCCTTGAAAATTTGGGTCGCATCTCGATACGCCTCCTCGAACCGCCCTAAAGCTTCCAAAGCCTGACAACGTCTAAACAACGCTTTAGGATCGTTAGGAACTATATCTAAACTCTTATCGCAGTCGTCGAGAGCCTCCTGGTGCTTGTTTACCTTCAGATAGGCGGCGGCGCGGTTTTTGAGGAAAACCGCCAGTTCTTTGCTTTCGCTCCGGGTTAAATTAATGGATTTCGTGTAGAGGTTGATCGCCTTGTCCCAGTCGCCGTTTTTGAACGCCTCGTTGCCTTCTTCCTTCGATTTTTGAGCCTCGTCCACTTCACTTCCCATTTTTTTTTGAGGTTATGTTCGTAATTTTAACGAAAATTCACAAATTAAGTTCTGGAGCGGCGCGGTTCCGGCACCTTTATAAATGGACACGTGGAATCTTCTCGATTTTTCTCGGGTTAACTGGAAATAGCGAAATTAGAACGATTATAAATAGAGGTTTGACGTTTTGACGTAAACAACGATCGCCGCGCTCCCGCCGGCAACCCCCGGAACTCACTAAATTTCCCAAACTAATTTTGACAATTTCTATCGCTGTTTTATTTTTTAAAGAACTTTTTACAACTTTTTACGAGTTAATTTTTAGTTTTCAATATTCAAATGTTTTCAAAAGAGAAATTTTCAAAAAATCCATTTACGGGTTTTACAGGTACCTGTAACGACCTCGCTAATTTAAAAATTTTTCTTTCATTGTTGCAATTTGTCGACTACAATGCAACTAAACTAAATTGATAACGTCAAGATCCGGCGGTTCAGTTCAACTTTTAACTCACAAATCAATATTTACCTCAAAATTACAGATTCCTGTAATTAAACGTCAAAACAAACAGTGACATTTCAATTTGATTCTATTTGTGACTAATTTTGATCAAAAACGCCACTGAATCTCAATCAAGATGGTAAATTTGCGGTGGTGGTCGTCTCGTTGTTGTGATTTGATGTGAATTAAGTTTCAGTTTGGCTTCAACATGTTCCCCGACCTGCCTCGGCCCTTCAACATGATGTACAAGTGTCATTCGGTCGCTATGCTGCCCGGAAACGAAAGACAGGACGTGGAGCGAGGAGGCAAAAGTAACAATCGTTTCTCCCGAAATTCCCGAATTGACGCTAAATTGTTTTTTAGTAATCATGCCGCCTTCGGCCCTCGAACAGTTGACGCGCTTAAACATCAATTATCCTATGTTGTTCAAGTTGACAAACAAGAAAACGAGCCGAGTAACGCATTGTGGAGTTCTGGAATTCGTGGCGGACGAGGGCAAAGTCTATTTACCTTTATGGGTATTGTTGCAATTTTTTTTCTTTTGTTAATTTGTGTATGTGACAATTTTTTTTTGAAGATGATGCACAATATGGTTCTGGAAGAAGGTGACTACGTCCAGATGGAAAGTGTGTCGTTGCCGGTGGGAACGTTCTCGAAATTTCAACCCTTATCGCCCGATTTTCTCGACATTACCAACCCCAAGGCGGTTCTCGAAAATTGTTTGCGTTCCTTTGCTTGTTTAACGACCGGTGACGTGATCGCGGTTAAATACAACCAAAAAGCTTACGAACTTTGCGTCCTCGAAACGAAACCCGGTAACGCCATCAGTATCATCGAATGCGACATGAACGTGAGTTTTTTTTTTTTTTTTAATATTAAACTTACGAATTATTGTCGGAAATTTCAGGTTGAATTTGCCGCGCCTGTCGGCTACAAGGAGCCGGAGAGAATAAAAAAGGAAGACGAAGAGATGGCGGTGGATCCCGTCGATTTGATGCCGGAACCGACCGGTTTCGTCGCTTTTAGGGGTGCCGGCAATCGGCTGGACGGCAAGAAAAGGAAAGATTCGACATCTAGTGACGTCACGCCAACTAAACCCGTTTACGTTAGGGGAATTCCGGATTACGATTATCAAGTAGGCACTTTGAGGTTTATTAGGCGATCCACTAAACCTTGTAGGGATAGCGAGAGCAGCAACGAGTTTAAGGCGTTTAGCGGAACCGGTTTTAGCATAAATAAACCCTGAAACAACTGTAGATAGTTCTGTGTGATATTTCCTTTTTGTTATTAAATATAAGGATATTTAAGGATTCTTTTAAGTAAGTTAAGAAACGGGTTGTAATTTGAAAATAGATGAACTAAATCGGGTCAAGTTGGTAGGTTTCTAATTGCGGGAAACAAATGAACTCGGCTCAATATTGCATTCAAGCCATTCTCGACACGTAACAAAGTCGTCGAAGCTCGAAGCGAAACTGTTGGAAGCCAACAAAAAGGACATCAACACGGTGATGACGTGTCTGGTTTATTCGGTTAATAACCAGGCGATTTCGGGTTTGGCCCGGAACGCCATCATCGAATTGCTGATAAAAAATATCAATCACGACGCCCTCAATTGGGCGGAAAAGTTGGTTGAAATCGGGGGAGTCGGCAGGTTGATGGAGTGCGCCAGCGAGCTCGAAGAGTACAAGTACGAGAGTGCCATGAGGATTACGTCATCGACCCGGACGATAGCGGCTGTTTGTTTGGCGAGAATTTACGACAACATGTACTACGACGCGGCCAAAGCCGACTTTCTGGAGAAAATCCAGGATTTCATCAAGGAACGACTGTTGAGGCCGGACATCGAAAGTAAAGTTCGAGTAACTGTCGCGATTACGGCGCTACTTCGAGGTCCTTTAGACGTCGGCAACACCATTGTCGGTAAAGAAGGAATCATGGAAATGATTCTGGTCATGGCCAACACCGACGATATTCTCCAACAAAAAGTCGCGACCGAATGCATCATCGCCGCCTCGAGTAAAGTTGACAAAGCCAAAGCGATAATCGCGCAAGGCGTCAACATTTTGAAACAACTCTACAAGAGTAGTGACGATTCGATTCGCGTGAGGGCGCTGGTCGGGTTGTGTAAACTAGGCAGTAGTGGGGGTAGTGACGCCGCCCTCAAACCCTTCGCCGACGGTTCAAACTTGAAACTGGTCGAAGCTTGCCGACGTTTCCTGCTACATCCCGGCAAAGACAGCGACGTCCGGAAATGGGCCGCCGAAGGCCTTTCGTACTTAACTTTCGACGCCAAAGTTAAAGAAAAATTAGTCGAAGACAAAGCCGCCTTGCAATCGTTAATAGAATTAGCCAAAACTGGAAACCAATCCTGCATTTTTGGAGTAGTCACAACTCTATACTCTGTTTGCTGAACAGAAATAGTTAAGCCACTCCCCACAACTTTATGCTTGCGTAGAACGGTGAGCGCAACAGTCAGATGCACACGCTACATATTAGTGAAAGTCTTCCAACTTGATGTCAAAACTCCGGGACTCAAAAGTAAGTTTGGGAGAAACTTTTTATTTTCATTAAAGTGACAGTTTTGCAGAAAAAAAATGAAAAAAATTATTCTTACTTTTTTTCACTAAGTTGGAGCTAAATCCACTCTTGCTTAATACAGACTTTTGAAATAAAGCCAATAGAAACGATTTATTATTATTTTAAGGGAGTGGATTAGCTATTTGTGTTCAGAGGACAGAGTATAGTGATTGGTGACGTCACAAAAGTCGAATTAGGCTCCACCTTTTTCCGCTTTCAAGGACGTGAAAGGATAAGAAAAACGTGCAAATTTCTCGTTGTTGGACGCAAATTGAAAAAGGTTGTACTTTATTACATTAATCAATTAAATAATTAATATAAAAGCGCTGTCACGTGACTAAACTCTACATGCACAAATTTACAATAAATATATTTACAGCTTACTCTACTCGCTAGTGGACAAGAGGCAGACGATTGAATGGCAGTTACAGTCAGGGCCGGCTCGAGCTCCGCCTCTTCGGCAACCACGAGCCGGTCCTTGTGAATAAATTAATTAGTTTCAACACGTATAAAAAATGCGAAAAAGCGACACGTTCCTCAATATGAGGCAAAAACTATGTACAGCATCGATTTTACCGGACGGCTTTTATTTATTTTATTTTTTTTTACCGCATGAAATCAACCGAGTCGATAGAGAGCTACCACACCGTCCGGTACGTTAACTGTGGCACGCGAAATTTGGCAGTTTTGGCAGTATGCGTTTAGGCAGTTGACCAACTAATCTAAAATACTGATGAGTGTTGGCTAATACGACAGGATTTAGACCACTTCCACCTGGAGACCGGTGCTGGGTTCCGGAACGCAGTTACCACAGTAACCGCCACACAACCCCATCACTTGGGTGTCCTGAAAAATTGATCGAAACAATGAAATTCTCGACGTGATGAATATAAGTGTGAAATTTACCGTCACTTCGATCTTTGAAGTTGCCGATTTTCCAATTTTGCGCCATCGCGTCTTTTCCGTCAACCTAAAAGAGGTTCCGGTCAGATCGATGGAAAATTTGGCTTGCGAACAGTTTTCTATGGCACTGTAACAATCTCCCGCCGTCCCGTAGGGCACCTTCTTCCCTCTACCTCGGGAAAAGGTAAAATCATCATCTGCGAAAGTAGCAAGAGTCAGTTTCAAAAGGTTAAAGTTCGGACTGTACTTATGATCTGAAGCGACGTGATGTTGAGGCGAACCTTCCAGAATTGGGTGTAGCCGGAACGTTCGGGACCAACTTCGATGCAGTCGCAGGATTCCAGGCGGCGGCCGTCGTAAGGACAGGTTTGAGCGTTTTTCAGTCTGAAAAGATTTTTGAGAAATTTGAAAAAAGGTCAACCGAGGGAGACAAATTTGAATTTGTATCAATAATCCTGTTATCATAACTCGGAACCCGCTGAATCAAATCGATTCAAATTTGTAACGATTACGTATCTCTACCAGGAGCTTCACTATGCCAAGTTTCAATGAAATCCTACAAGTTTGAACTTTTCGCGAAAACCCAACTAAATGGCGACAATTCAAAAATGGTAGCACAAAATTCATTCAAAATTGATGCAGTAATTATTCCTAGCATAGAAAATAACTATGTCAAATGTCGACCCGATCTGAAGAATTTGAACTTTGAATCAAAAATGGCGGCTTCATAGCTCGTGATCCGTCCAACGGAATTGATTAAAATTTGTAACGATTACGGATCTTTACCAGGGGTTTCACTATGCCAAGTTTCAATGAAATCCTGCTAGTTCGAACTTTTTGCGAAAACCCAACTAAATGGCGACAATTCAAAAATGGTAGTACAAAATTCATTCAAAATTGATGCAGTAATTATTCCTAGCATAGAAAATAACTATGTCAAATGTCGCCCCGATCTGATGAATTTGAACTTTGAATCAAGAATGGCGGCTTCATAGCTCGTGATCCGTCCAACGGAATTGATTAAAATTTGTAACGATTACGGATCTTTACCAGGGGGTTCACTATGCCAAGTTTCAATGAAATCCTGCAAGTTTGAACTTTTCGCTAAAACCCAACTAAATGGTGACAATTCAAAAATGGTAGCACAAAATTCATTCAAAATTGATGCAGTAATTATTCCTAGCATAGAAAATAACTATGTCAAATGTCGACCCGATCTGATGAATTTGAACTTTGAATCAAGAATGGCGGCTTCATAGCTCGTGATCCGTCCAACGGAATTGATTAAAATTTGTAACGATTACGGATCTTTACCAGGAGGTTCACTATGCCAAGATTTAATGAAATCCTGCAAGTTTGAACTTTTCGCGAAAACCCAACTAAATGGCGACAATTCAAAAATGGTAGCACAAAATTCATTCAAAATTGATGCAGTAATTATTCCTAGCATAGAAAATAACTATGTCAAATGTCGACCCGATCTGATGAATTTGAACTTTGAATCAATAATGGCGGCTTCATAGCTCGTGATCCGTCCAACGGAATTGATTAAAATTTGTAACGATTACGGATCTTTACCAGGGGGTTCACTATGCCAAGTTTCAATGAAATCCTGCAAGTTTGAACTTTTCGCGAAAACCCAACTAAATGGCGACAATTCAAAAATGGTAGCACAAAATTCATTCAAAATTGATGCAGTAATTATTCCTAGCATAGAAAATAACTATGTCAAATGTCGACCCGATCTGATGAATTTGAACTTTGAATCAATAATGGCGGCTTCATAGCTCGTGATCCGTCCAACGGAATTGATTAAAATTTGTAACGATTACGGATCTTTACCAGGGGGTTCACTATGCCAAGTTTCAATGAAATCCTGCAAGTTTGAACTTTTCGCTAAAACCCAACTAAATGGTGACAATTCAAAAATGGTAGCACAAAATTCATTCAAAATTGATGCAGTAATTATTCCTAGCATAGAAAATAACTATGTCAAATGTCGACCCGATCTGATGAATTTGAACTTTGAATCAAGAATGGCGGCTTCATAGCTCGTGATCCGTCCAACGGAATTGATTAAAATTTGTAACGATTACGGATCTTTACCAGGAGGTTCACTATGCCAAGTTTCAATGAAATCCTGCAAGTTTGAACTTTTCGCGAAAACCCAACTAAATGGCGACAATTCAAAAATGGTAGCACAAAATTCATTCAAAATTGATGCAGTAATTATTCCTAGCATAGAAAATAACTATGTCAAATGTCGACCCGATCTGATGAATTTGAACTTTGAATCAATAATGGCGGCTTCATAGCTCGTGATCCGTCCAACGGAATTGATTAAAATTTGTAACGATTACGGATCTTTACCAGGGGGTTCACTATGCCAAGTTTCAATGAAATCCTGCAAGTTTGAACTTTTCGCGAAAACCCAACTAAATGGTGACAATTCAAAAATGGTAGCACAAAATTCATTCAAAATTGATGCAGTAATTATTCCTAGCATAGAAAATAACTATGTCAAATGTCGACCCGATCTGATGAATTTGAACTTTGAATCAATAATGGCGGCTTCATAGCTCGTGATCCGTCCAACGGAATTGATTAAAATTTGTAACGATTACGGATCTTTACCAGGAGGTTCACTATGCCAAGTTTCAATGAAATCCTGCAAGTTTGAACTTTTCGCGAAAACCCAACTAAATGGCTACAATTCAAAAATGGTAGCACAAAATTCATTCAAAATTGATGCAGTAATTATTCCTAGCATAGAAAATAACTATGTCAAATGTCGACCCGATCTGATGAATTTGAACTTTGAATCAATAATGGCGGCTTCATAGCTCGTGATCCGTCCAACGGAATTGATTAAAATTTGTAACGATTACGGATCTTTACCAGGGGGTTCACTATGCCAAGTTTCAATGAAATCCTGCAAGTTTGAACTTTTCGCGAAAACCCAACTAAATGGTGACAATTCAAAAATGGTAGCACAAAATTCATTCAAAATTGATGCAGTAATTATTCCTAGCATAGAAAATAACTATGTCAAATTTCGACCAAATCTGATGAACTTGGACTTTGAATCAAGAATGGCGGCTTCATAGCTCGTGATCCGTCCAACGAAATTGATTAAAATTTGTAACGATTACGGGTCTCTACTAGGGGCTTAACTATGCCAAATTTTAATGAAATCCTATAAGTTTGAACTTTTCGCATAAACCCAAATTCAAGAACCGAGGGACATTCAACAAACCTCTTGTCGTAATTCTCGGCGAAATTCACGGCATCCCCGTGTAAACTTATGTACTCTTCAGGTTCGTGAGTGTCCATTTTGTAGCAATGAACCCAAGCGGGCCGTCCTTTGATCGAAAGAAGATAATCCTTATTTTTCGGAGTCTTGATATAATGTTTGATTTCTTTACAACTACTCATGCCTGTTGGAATAGAATTCAATAAAAAAAAAATCATTTAAAGCGTCTGGGAAAAAAAAACTAACATTTCCACTGGTTACATTTCCGCTTCCTGGGAGGTCTCAAGTTTCGAGGACATAAATGTTTTGGCACGTTCATGCCGGTTCTCATGTTTCTACAGTAGACACTGCGCAACTGGCGTCCTTTTCGTCCACATGGGTGCGAGCACTAAAATAAAACAACTACAATAGGAAGTGTCGGAAGAAACCAATAACAGTACTTCTTTCCAAGTATCCGGAACCCATCTGAATTCATCATCGCAATGCGCGACCAAACAATTCGATATAGTTGGAGGTTTACTGTACAAATCGCAATAGTTCTTGTGGTGGAGTTTGTTCGAATACAAGTCAGGGAGTGGGTTGGGGTCCACAATCCCACCTTGGTGAACCTTGTGACACGTCACGTTTCTCGTTTTGTTGCCAGGACCGCAAGCCTCCGAACACTAAAAATCGTGTAACTTTAAAAATTGACGAGATTTTTCGCTAAAATTCAATACTTTCGCGTCGTTCGATAACGCGAACGACTGAAAAAAAATTGGCTCAAATTCAGCAAGTTTGAACTTTTTGTCATTTAAACGAAAGAAAGTTTGAACGATAACAAAAAAACTGACCTGAGACCAATAGGCCTCAATCCAAGTGTAGAGGCAGCTGTACCTCTCGCACGGTTTCGTGGTTTTCGGTTTCCTCAACCTGTTGCAGTACTGATCGACCAAGGTGAGTTCGTTGACCGTATCTTCACATTCGATGTTGCGCTTGCGCACTCCTCTCCCGCAACTGTTGCTGCACTGCTTCCATCTACCGACTTTCCACCGAAAGCGGCGCCCTCTACTGTTTTCCTTCGAATCGAAATAGCCCCTCGGCGGTAGGTTGTTTTTCGTCAAATGCAAACATTGCGATATCTTGCATTTGCTGGTCGTTAAAGGTCGTGAATTTTGATCGCATTTCGAATCATCAACGTAATCACCTTTAACGTTTTGACAGCTGACTTGCCGGCGTTTTTCGCAATTTGAATCGCAACCGGTCCAATCCCCAAAAGTCCAACAAGCGTGCGTGTTGCATTCGACCGTGGACAACGGACGCAAAGTGGGATCGCACATGTAATCTTGCACTTCCCTCTGATCGCTCCTGCAAACCACCATTCTCGAACTGATGCCGCCGTTGCAGGATTTCGAGCATTGGCTCCAAGCGCCCGTCGTCCATTTGAACCTGCGATCATGATTGACGGAGTTGTCCATGATTTCCGAATCGTAACAGGAATCGATGTTGTTGCAAGGTCTGCTTTCGTTGGGTTTGAGGATGTTGCGGCAATAATCGTCCTGAACTTGGGTGTTGTCGTCCAGGTTTTGACAGAAGATTTTGCGGGTTTCGACGCCGGTGCCGCAAGTGGCGGAACAGTCGCTCCAGGAACCCGTCGACCAGCCCGTGCAGGGTCTCTCGTTGCATTCTTCTTTTTCGAGGTGGAGCTGACGAGGGTCGCAGAATTCTTGGCTGTAGATGCGGCCGTCTACGTGGCAATAATAGGGCTTGGTCCTGAAGCCCGGACCGCAAGTAGTCGAACACTGCCAAAAAGGGGAAATTAGAAAATTCAAAACTGCACCATCAAATCGGTTTGCATTTGGTGCGTCAATGTCGATGTGACACGTTTGAACGTTTTACACTTTCTTACCCAAAATGTTGTTGTCATAACTTTAAAGTTTTTTGACAAAACTGTTTCAAATTTGGTAGGTTTATATACCTTCCCTAAGCGATCAAGTGTTTTAAATTTCAACACGATCCGATAAGTTTGAACTTTTTACACTTTCTTACCCAAAATGTTGTTGTCATAACTTGAAAATTTTTTGACAAAACTGTTTCAAATTTGGTAGGTTTATATACCTTCCCTAAGCGAACAAGTGTTTTAAATTTCAACACGATCCGATAAGTTTGAACTTTTTACACTTTCTTACCCAAAATGTTGTCGTCATAACTCGAAAACTTTTTAACAAAACTGTATCAAATTTGGTAGGTTAATATTCTTTCTCTAAGCGAACAAGTGTTTTAAATTTCAACACGATCCGATAAGTTTTAACTTTTTACATTTTCTTACCCAAAATGTTGTCATAACTCGAAAACTTTTTAACAAAACTGTTTCAAATTTGGTAGGTTTATATACCTTCCCTAAGCGAACAAGTGTTTTAAATTTCAACACGATCCGATAAGTTTGAACTTTTTATACTTTCTTACCCAAAATGTTGTCGTCATAACTCGAAAACTTTTTAACAAAACTGTATCAAATTTGGTAGGTTAATATTCTTTCTCTAAGCGAACAAGTGTTTTAAATTTCAACACGATCCGATAAGTTTTAACTTTTTACATTTTCTTACCCAAAATGTTGTCATAACTCGAAAACTTTTTAACAAAACTGTTTCAAATTTGGTAGGTCTATATACCTTCCCTAAGCGAACAAGTGTTTTAAATTTCAACACGATCAGATAAGTTTATACTTTTTACACTTTCTTACCCAAAATGGTGATCGTCATAACTCGAAATCTTTTTAACAAAACTGTTTCAAATTTGGTAGGTTTATATACCTTCCCTAAGTGAACAAGTGTTTTAAATTTCAACACGATCCGATAAGTTTGAACTTTTTATACTTTCTTACCCAAAATGTTGTCGTCATAACTCGAAAACTTTTTGACAAAACTGTATCAAATTTGGTAGGTTAATATTCTTTCCGTAAGCGAACAAGTGTTTTAAATTTCAACACGATCCGATAAGTTTTAACTTTTTACATCTTCTTACCCAAAATGTTGTCATAACTCGAAAACTTTTTAACAAAACTGTTTCAAATTTGGTAGGTCTATATACCTTCCCTAAGCGAACAAGTGTTTTAAATTTCAACACGATCAGATAAGTTTGAACTTTTTACACTTTCTTACCCAAAATGTTGTCGTCATAACTCGAGAACTTTTTAACAAAACTGTTTCAAATTTAGTAGGTTTATATACTTTCCCTAAGCGAACAAGTGTTTTAAATTTCAACACGATCCGATAAGTTTGAACTTTTTATACTTTCTTACCCAAAATGTTGTCGTCATAACTCGAAAACTTTTTAACAAAACTGTATCAAATTTGGTAGGTTAATCATCTTTCTCTAAGCGAACAAGTGTTTTAAATTTCAACACGATCCGATAAGTTTTAACTTTTTACATTTTCTTACCCAAAATGTTGTCATAACTCGAAAACTTTTTAACAAAACTGTTTCAAATTTGGTAGGTCTATATACCTTCCCTAAGTGAACATGTGTTTTAAATTTCAACACGATCCGATAAGTTTGAACTTTTTACATTTTCTTACCCAAAATGTTGTCGTCATAACTCGGAACCTTTTTAATTTAACAAAACTGTTTCAAATTTGGTAGGTTTATATACCTTCCCTAAGCGAACAAGTGTTTTAAATTTCAACACGATCCGATAAGTTTGAACTTTTTACATTTTCTTACCCAAAATGTTGTCATAACTCGAAAACTTTTTAACAAAACTGTTTCAAATTTGGTAGGTCTATATACCTTCCCTAAGTGAACATGTGTTTTAAATTTCAACACGATCCGATAATCCCAAAATGTTGTCGTCATAACTCGAAAACTTTTTAACAAAACTGTTTCAAGTTTTGCAGGTTTATATACCTTCCCTAAGTGAACAAGTGTTTTAAATTTCAACACGATCCCAAAAGTTTGAACTTTTTACACTTCCTTACCCAAAATGTTGTCGTCATAACTCGAAAACTTTTTAACAAAACTGTTTCAAGTTTGGCAGGTTTATATACCTTCCCTAAGTGAACAAGTGTTTTAAATTTCAACACGATCCGAAAAGTTTGAACTTTTTACACTTTCTTACCTAAAATGTCGTCATAACTCGAAAACTTTTTAATTTAACAAAACTGTTTCAAATTTGGTAGGTTTATATACCTTCCCTAAGCGAACAAGTGTTTCAAATTTCAACACGATCGGATAAGTTGGAATTTTTTACACTTTCTTACCCAAAATGTTGTCGTCATAACTCGAAAACATTTTAACAAAACTGTTTCAAATTTGGTAGGTTTATATACCTTCCCTAAGCGAACAAGTGTTTTAAATTTCAACACGATCGGATAAGTTTGGACTTTTTACCAAAAACTCTACCTCCATAACTTGGAAACGATTCAACCAAATCAATTCAAATTTGAAACGTTTATGCAGCTCTACCGGGGGCGCAACTGTGCTAAATTTCAATAAAATCCTACTAGTCCGAACTTTTCGCAAAACCGCAACTAACCGGCGTCCATTCCCTCGACGACCACACGGGACACTTCTGTATGTTGCACAGTTGTTCCGTTATCTTCTCCCGCCCAACACAATGACTTTCGTCGATAGTTCTACTCGTTTCATCCACGCATTTAGCGCTGCGTCTTTGAGTGCCACTTCCGCAAGTCGTCGAGCACTAAAACGAAACGTCAAAAAAAACATTATTATAGCTGAAACGAAAATTACCTCCGACCAATCGCTGTATTCCCATCGAGTCGATTCGCATTGTCCATAGCAGGTTTCCAAAGCGGGAGGTTTGGGGAGGTTGGCGCAATGTTTGTCGTCGATAACATCACCGTAGTTCTCCGGAGTCGTGTACAATTGATAATTTTCTTTCGACGCATCGACTTTGATGCAATTGTAGTAAACGTTGCGCACTCTACAATCCGACAATTGCCAACGAAACTGAAAGAATGAAGAACGGTACTACTTACCCTTTGCCGCAATTGTCGGAACAAGGGCCGCGCGACGCCACCTCCCACAACAACTGACAGTGCACGTTGCATTCTTGTTTTTGCATTTGGTGTTGTTTGTCGTTTTCGGAACAGAACGAGTCGGGTTGTTCTTGGTTGTTGACTAAATCGATACAAACTGGCGTCATCACTTGAGTACCGCTGCATATCGAACTGCATTTCGACCACTGCTTCCGGTACAACCTCCAGGCGAACCTGTGACACCAAACGATTGATAGTGGCGGGTTCAGGTACTTACCGCGGCAGTACCGGGAGTTATTTAAGGAAATTACGACAGAGTGGTTAAATGGTAGATGGCGAAATTTTAAGTAGTACCGCTTTAGTACCCGGAGTTATTGAGGAAATTAGAATTTTGGTTATTTTAAGATAATGAGAAGCCAATTGAGCGACATCTAAAATACCTTGGTACGTATCTCCGGTAGCTACTTTTTTGGTACTTGTACCTGTTAGATAAAAATCAATCGTGCGAACTTACTGGGGTGTGAAAGTTACTTACTTGGGTGCACTCTCGCGATTAATGATGTATCTGTAAGTGATATCGGGGGGTGCCAGTACTTCTCCCCAAGAAAGTACCGCCAGTATTAAATCTTTCGTCAACTTGTGATTTTTCGATGTTGTTATAGTTTCGATTCTACCTGAACTGCCACTGTACTTGATGATGGTGGCACCAAAAATTATGTCTTTTTCGTAATTGGAGATGACGTAGTTGCCGTTGAGGATGTACTGGTCGTTCTCGCAATTCACCAGAGCTGTCAAAATTTTTTTCGTAATTAACAACAATCGAACCGGGTCAAATCACCTAAGTAATTGCTGTCGTTAACTCCGTGCTGTCGAATGTCAAGATTGGAACTGCCCCGAGGTATGCGTACAACTTGGTGGTACCCGTGGGCGGTAATATTATAGTTGCCTCTGATTTCGGTGCATTTACTGTTGTCGCCCCCACAAACTCCACATTCGTCTAACGACAATAGCAACAACAAAAAAAGTAGTTAGTACCATTTCGGTAGTTGCAAAATTTGAGGTGGTACCTAAAACTACTGATGATTCGAGCCTGTTGTCGCAGCCGGCCGGTCTGCAAATTCCGTTCACGCATATGTCGAAAGAGTTCAAGCCGCATTTGGTACCGTCAATCACTTTGTCTTTTAGTAAATAGTAGGCGTTGGAGTTTTTCGGGCGACAGTAGAGCTTGCAGTGGTCCGTGGAGTCGTCGAGGCCGTATTTCGGTACCCATTGGACGTCGCTGGTCAAGTTGGGGAGGTTCATGGTGTCGTAGTTGTGACGGGAGCACTGCAGTTCTCTAAAATGGCACCACTAACATTACAAATTAAATGAAGACACCAGTACCAGAAGTACCGGCGGTGCATGATCCGATAAGTGGCAGCAAAAATCCATACTGCCGCGACTTCGAAACGGTTCAACGAAATCGGTTCAAATTTGATAGGTTAATATGTCTTTGCAAAACAAATCGATGTTGCAAATTTCAATACGATGCGATAAGTTTGAACTTTCTACATTTTTACCCGGAATACTCGTCATAACTCGAAAATGATCGGATAGAATTGTTTCAAATTTGATAGGCTAATATACACTCGCTAAACGAACTACTGTGTTAAATTTCAACAATATCGGTTAAGTTTAAACTTTTGACCAAACATGCTACTACCATAACTTGCAAACGGTTCAACCAAATCGATTCAAATTTGATAGGTTAATATGTCTTTGCAAAACAAATCGATGTTGCAAATTTCAATACGATGCGATAAGTTTGAACTTTCTACATTTTTACCCGGAATACTCGTCATAACTCGAAAATGATCGGACAGAATTGTTTCAAATTTGATCGGCTAATATACACTCGCTAAACGAACTACTGTGTTAAATTTCAACAATATCGGTTAAGTTTAAACTTTTGACCAAACATTGTACTACCATAACTTGCAAACGGTTCAACCAAATCGATTCAAATTTGATAGGTTAATATGTCTTTGCAAAACAAATCGATGTTGCAAATTTCAATACGATGCGATAAGTTTGAACTTTCTACATATTTACCCGGAACACTCGTCATAACTCGAAAATGATCGGACACAGTTGTTTAAAATTTGATAGGCTAATATACACTCACTAAACGAACTACTGTGTTAAATTTCAACAATATCGGATAAGTTTAAACTTTTGACCAAACATGCTACTACCACAACTTGCAAACGGTTCAACCAAATCGATTCAAATTTGATAGGTTAATACGTCTCTGCAAAACAAACTGATGTTGCAAATTTCAATACGATGCGATAAGTTTGAACTTTTTACATTTTTGTTAAATTTCAACAATACCCGATAATTTTAAACTTTTGACCAAACATGCTACTACCATAACTTGCAAACGGTTCAACCAAATCGATTCAAATTTGATAGGTTAATATATCTTTGCAAACCAAAGAGATGTTACAAATTTCAATACGATGTGACGGGTTTAAACTTTTTTCCTTTTTTTATCCGACACAATGTCACCCTAACTTGAAAACCGCTCAACAAAATTGTTTCAAATTTAATAGATTAACACATCTTCGCTAAACAAATAATCGTGGCAAGTTCTAACACGATCTGAAAATTATGAACTTTTCACATTTTCCACCGACCAAGTAGGTACCAACCTGAAATCGGGCAAGTCCGTTTCGCAATCTTGCGTGTTGCATGACGCGTACTGAATACTCTTGCCTATGCAGTAGGCGCCCCCGTTTTCCGGTACCGGCGAGTCGCACGCCCTCTCCGACGTCATAACACCACCCCCACACGTTCGACTGCACTTGCTCCACTCCTGCCACGGCCCCCAACCGCCCACAATCGGCGTCAACATGTCCCTGTCCAACGGAATACATTTGCCGTGATGGCACCAACTTCTCGGGGCGCAATTCGTGCCTTCCGCCCACGGAGAATACTGAGTCTTGCAACCGTCGTTCAAACTACTGGAACACCAGAGGTTACCACAAGGGGGCTGCCGAAAAAAATCAGTTTTAAACGCGAAAAGAATTTGGGGAGGGGGCGGTTACCATGAAGAGACACATCTTGGATCCGGCCCCGAACTCCAACTCGCACTGTCTGTCAACTTCGAAGGTTTCTCCGGGGAGGATGTCGGCGAATTTGGAGGTTATATAGTTTTGAGTGGGAGGAATCGCGAGACAGCTTCCACTACCGGATCTGAAATTCAGAAGAGGCGATTGAACTTCGAGTTGTTTGTAAGATGGAAATTTTCAAACGTTACAAGGGTGGATGCGTAACGTTTAGTACTCAATACTCGTTACCATTTGAGAAGGGCGGCCAAAGAAAGTGCTCACCCTCCTGAACGGTTTTGTCGCGACCATTAATTGATTGTTATGCAAGTAGCGTCACGAGAAAACGGGAAAGTTGCTCAATACCCCCGTTTAGTATTTAATGGTCGTCCGTTCTGTATCTAATTATTTCAGAAATTGTTAAAAAAAATGTGGGTCAATTACGTTGTCCTTTTAAAGACATCCAACTACGTATCCAGGTGTCTCGCCTGCTTTTTCATACTCACTCCAAAAATTCCGTAACGAAATGCTTGGAACAGCCCGACCATAACCACGGTTTCGTGCCGTTCTGGAACATGCGACTCATCAAAGTCTTATTGGAGCCCTGATGGTAGTCGGAACATCTACGATCTTCGTCGTGAGGAATGCTAAAAGCTATATTGCGAGTACAGTTGCGGGGAGTGAAAAACGGAAATTACCTAAGGACGTGACCGAGTTCGTGAGCAATGGTGTACGACGACGACAAACCGCGGTCTTTGACGATGGCGCAACTAGAAGTGGGGTTGCAGATCGACCCCATCTGAGCCACCCCTAAAGTGTTGCAGTTCGACGAGTTCTTGCAGATGGTGTCTCTGCAAAATTTCCCGAGTAACAAAGAGAACTGCTGAAGACCCATCGTTACCTGGTCAAGAGGAGAGCGGTGTCGTGGTGCCCTTGTTGCGCGTAGTTTTGCTGCCACTCGCAGAACTCCTTCAGCATCACTGAAAGTTTCGGAACTCAACGACAGAAAAAATTTAAAAACAACACGAACCTTGCGAGTTAGAGCTGTTGAAGTCTCTATTTTTCAAGATCCATATGTCGACCACCGACAGCGATATGGAGTTTCCTATGGTGGCGCCCTTGAAGAGTAAGGCGGCGTGCGACATTAACGTCAAAATGTAGTGTCTTAGATCTTCGTCGGTTTGGTGGTACCTGACCATGGCGCGGTCGGCCACCACCAGGACTTTCATGAAGTACTCGTTGGACTTGCGATTCTCGTTGTATTGCACGGCCCAATCGGCGTCTCTGGTGGTACGAATTACGGCCTCGTCCGATTCCAGGACGTTCGTGGTCCAGGTCACGTCGTCGGCGTAGTCGACGACTATTTCCCTTTTGGTGACTTTGTGGGAATTTGGCGAGATCTCGACGGGACCGCCCACGAAGTCGTCCTCCACTATGGAGTTTTCTGGAAAAAAAATAAGGTTGGTGAAAAAAAAACAGCAATGGACTCCTAAAAAGGCCAATTCCAAAATAGTAATCGAAAAAAACTGAAGTAGAAGTTCTAAAAAAAGTAAATTTTTCAAAATGGCACTAGACCAAAACTAATTGTGGGGTCAACATTGACACGTTGACTGCAAGAGTTGTTACGAATTTAAAGTGTTTTCAGTAATTAACGACGATTTAAGAACAATTTTTGAAAAAAAGAGAACCGTAGATTGCTTAAAAGAGTAAAAAAAACTTCAAATTTTCAAAAGACACTAAGTTAATTCTGATCACGACACAAATCTGATTCCGTTAGCCACAATAGTTGTTATAAATTTCAAGAATCTTCTTCTAAAAATATAGTTCTTTTTAGCTAATTTTGTCAAAAAAACTTTGTGAAGTAAATATTTCAAAATGGCACTAGACCAAAACTAATTGTGGGGTCAACATTGACACGTTGACTGCAAGAGTTGTTACGATGTTACGAATTTAAAATGTTTTCAGTAATTAACGACGATATAAGAACAATTTTTGGAAAAAAGAGAACAGTAGATTGCTTAAAAAGTAAAAAAAACTTCAAATTTTCAAAATGACACTAAGTTAATTCTGATCACGACGCAAATTTGATTACGTTAACCACAAAAGTTGTTATAAACTTCAAGAGTCTTCTTCTAAAAATATAGTTTTTGTAGCTAATTTTGTCAAAAAAACTTTGTGAAGTAAATTTTTCAAAATGGCACTAGACCAAAACTAATTGTGGGGTCAACATTGACACGTTGACTGCAAGAGTTGTTACAAATTTAAAGTGTTTTCAGTAATTAACGACGATTTACGAACAATTTTTGAAAAAAAGAGAACCGTAGATTGCTTCAAAAAGTAAAAGAAACTTCAAATTTTTAAAATGACACTAAGTTAATTCTGATCACGACACAAATTTGATTACGTTAACCCCAATAGTTCTTATGAATTTCAAGAGTCTTCTTCTAAAAATATAGTTTTTTAGCTAATTTTGTCAAAAAAACTTTGTGAAGTAAATTTTTCAAAATGTCACTAGACCAAAACTAATTGTCGGGTCAACATTGACACGTTGACTGCAAGAGTTGTTACGAATTTAAAGTGTATTCAGTAATTAACAACGATTTAAGAACAATTTTTGAAAAATGAGAACAGTAGATTGGTTAAAAAAATGAAAAAAACTTCAATTTTTAAAATGGCACTAAGTTAATTCTGATCACGACACAAATTCGTTTACGTTAACCATAATAGTTGTTATATATTTCAAGATTCTTCTTCTAAAAATATAGTTTTTTTAGCTAATTTTGTCAAAAAAACTTTGTGAAGTAAATTTTTCAAAATGTCACTAGACGAAAACTAATTGTGGGGTCAACATTGACACGTTGACTGCAAGAGTTGTTACGAATTTAAAATGTTTTCAGTAATTAACGACGATTTAAGAACAATTTTTGAAAAAAAGAGAACCGTAGATTGCTTAAAAGAGTAAAAAAAAACTTCAAATTTTCAAAATGACACTAAGTTAATTCTGATCACGACACTAATCTCATTACGTTAACTACAATAGTTGTTATAAATTTCAAGAGTCTTCTTCTAAAAATATAGTTTTTTTAGCTAATTTTGTCAAAAAAACTTTGTGAAGTAAATATTTCAAAATGGCACTAGACCAAAACTAATTGTGGGGCCAACATTGACACGTTGACTGCAAGAGTTGTTACGATGTTACGAATTTAAAATGTTTTCAGTAATTAACGACGATATAAGAACAATTTTTGGAAAAAAGAGAACAGTAGATTGCTTAAAAAGTAAAAAAAACTTCAAATTTTCAAAATGACACTAAGTTAATTCTGATCACGACGCAAATTTGATTACGTTAACCACAAAAGTTGTTATAAACTTCAAGAGTCTTCTTCTAAAAATATAGTTTTTGTAGCTAATTTTGTCAAAAAAACTTTGTGAAGTAAATTTTTCAAAATGGCACTAGACCAAAACTAATTGTGGGGTCAACATTGACACGTTGACTGCAAGAGTTGTTACAAATTTAAAGTGTTTTCAGTAATTAACGACGATTTACGAACAATTTTTGAAAAAAAGAGAACCGTAGATTGCTTCAAAAAGTAAAAGAAACTTCAAATTTTTAAAATGACACTAAGTTAATTCTGATCACGACACAAATTTGATTACGTTAACCCCAATAGTTCTTATGAATTTCAAGAGTCTTCTTCTAAAAATATAGTTTTTTAGCTAATTTTGTCAAAAAAACTTTGTGAAGTAAATTTTTCAAAATGTCACTAGACCAAAACTAATTGTCGGGTCAACATTGACACGTTGACTGCAAGAGTTGTTACGAATTTAAAGTGTATTCAGTAATTAACAACGATTTAAGAACAATTTTTGAAAAATGAGAACAGTAGATTGGTTAAAAAAATGAAAAAAACTTCAATTTTTAAAATGGCACTAAGTTAATTCTGATCACGACACAAATTCGTTTACGTTAACCATAATAGTTGTTATATATTTCAAGATTCTTCTTCTAAAAATATAGTTTTTTTAGCTAATTTTGTCAAAAAAACTTTGTGAAGTAAATTTTTCAAAATGTCACTAGACGAAAACTAATTGTGGGGTCAACATTGACACGTTGACTGCAAGAGTTGTTACGAATTTAAAATGTTTTCAGTAATTAACGACGATTTAAGAACAATTTTTGAAAAAAAGAGAACCGTAGATTGCTTAAAAGAGTAAAAAAAAACTTCAAATTTTCAAAATGACACTAAGTTAATTCTGATCACGACACTAATCTCATTACGTTAACTACAATAGTTGTTATAAATTTCAAGAGTCTTCTTCTAAAAATATAGTTTTTTTAGCTAATTTTGTCAAAAAAACTTTGTGAAGTAAATATTTCAAAATGGCACTAGACCAAAACTAATTGTGGGGCCAACATTGACACGTTGACTGCAAGAGTTGTTACGATGTTACGAATTTAAAATGTTTTCAGTAATTAACGACGATATAAGAACAATTTTTGGAAAAAAGAGAACAGTAGATTGCTTAAAAAGTAAAAAAAACTTCAAATTTTCAAAATGACACTAAGTTAATTCTGATCACGACGCAAATTTGATTACGTTAACCACAAAAGTTGTTATAAACTTCAAGAGTCTTCTTCTAAAAATATAGTTTTTTAGCTAATTTTGTCAAAAAAACTTTGTGAAGTAAATTTTTCAAAATGTCGCTAGACCAAAACTAATTGTCGGGTCAACATTGACACGTTGACTGCAAGAGTTGTTACGAATTTAAAGTGTATTCAGTAATTAACAACGATTTAAGAACAATTTTTGAAAAATGAGAACAGTAAATTGCTTAAAAAAATGAAAAAAACTTCAATTTTCAAAATGGCACTAAGTTAATTCTGATCACGACACAAATTCGTTTACGTTAACCATAATAGTTGTTATATATTTCAAGATTCTTCTTCTAAAAATATAGTTTTTTTAGCTAATTTTGTCAAAAAAAACTTTGTGAAGTAAATTTTTCAAAATGTCGCTAGACCAAAACTAATTGTCGGGTCAACATTGACACGTTGACTGCAAGAGTTGTTACGAATTTAAAGTGTATTCAGTAATTAACAACGATTTAAGAACAATTTTTGAAAAATGAGAACAGTAAATTGCTTAAAAAAATGAAAAAAACTTCAATTTTCAAAATGGCACTAAGTTAATTCTGATCACGACACAAATTCGTTTACGTTAACCATAATAGTTGTTATATATTTCAAGATTCTTCTTCTAAAAATATAGTTTTTTTAGCTAATTTTGTCAAAAAAAACTTTGTGAAGTAAATTTTTCAAAATGTCACTAGACCAAAACTAATTGTGGGGTCAACGTTGACACGTTGACTGCAAGAGTTGTTACGAATTTAAAATGTTTTCAGTAATTAACGACGATTTAAGAACAATTTTTGGAAAAAAGAAAACAGTAGATTGCTTCAAAAAGTAAAAAAAAATTCAAATTTTCAAAATGACACTAAGTTAATTCTGATCATGACATAAATTTGATTACGTTAACCACAATAGTTGTTATAAATTTCAAGTGTCTTCATCTAAAAATATAGTTTTTGTAGCTAATTTTGCCAAAAAACCTTTGTGAAATAAATTTTTCAAAATGACACTAGACCAAAACTAATTGTTGGGCCAACATTGACACGTTGAATGCAAGAGTTGTTACGAATTTAAAGTGTTTTCAGTAATTAACGACGATTTAAGAACCATTAAAAAAAGAGAACAGTAGATTGCTTAAAAATGTAAAAAAAAACTTCAAATTTTCAAAATGGCACTAAGTTAATTCTGATCGCGACACAAATCTGATTACGTTAACCACAACAGTTGTTATAAATTTCAAGAGTCTTCTTCTAAAAATATAGTTTTTTTAGCTAATTTTGTCAAAAACTTACTGAAGTAAATTTTTCAAAATGTCACTAGATCAAAACTAATTGTGGGGCCAACATTGACACGTTGACTGCAAGAGTTGTTACGAATTTAAAGTATTTTCAGTAATGAACAACGATTTAAGAACAATTTTTGAAAAAAAAGAGAACAGTACCTAGATTGCTTAAAAAAGTAAAAAGAACTTCAAATTTTCAACATAGCTTTAAGTTAATTCTGATCACGACACAAATCTGATTACGTTAACCACAATAATTGTTATAAATTTCAAGTGTCTTCTTCTAAAAATATAGTTTTTTTAGCTAATTTTGTCAAAAAAACTTTGTGAAGTAAATTTTTCAAAATGGCACCAGTCCAAAACTATATGTGGGGCCAACATTAACACGTTGACTGCAAGCGTTGTTACGAATTTAAAGTATTTTCAGTAATTAACAACGACTTAAGAACAATTTTAGAAAAAAAGAAAACGGTAGATTGCTTAAAGAAATTAAAAAAAAACTTCAAATTTTCAAAATGACACTAAGTTAATTCTGATCACGACACTAATCTCATTACGTTAACTACAATAGTTGTTATAAATTTCAAGAGTCTTCTTCTAAAAATATAGTTTTTTTAGCTAATTTTGTCAAAAAAACATTGTGAAGTAAATTTTTCAAAATGGCACTAGACCAAAACTAATTGTTGGGCCAACATTAACATGTTGACTGCAAGAGTTGTTACGAATTTAAAGTGTTTTCATTAATTAACGACGATTTAAGAACACTTTTTGAAAAAAAGAACAGTAAATTGCTTAAGAGTAAAAAAAACGTCAAATTTTCAAAAGACACTAAGTTAATTCTGATCACGACACACATTTGATTACGTTAACCACAATAGTTGTTATGAATTTCAAGAGTCTTCTTCTAAAAATATAGTTTTCTTAGCTAATTTTGTCAAAAAAACTTTGCGAAGTAAAATTTTCAAAATGTGATTTAGCCAATTTTGATCACGCCACTAATTTCTCTGTGTTAGCCACAATAATTGTTACAAATTTAAATAAGTAAAAATTTGATAATTGATAAAGGGCAAATTGTTAAAAATATGCGATTTTTCAAAATGACGTCACGTCAAAATAGATTGCGGCAAATCTTCGATTGCGTTATCGCCACGAATCGTTACGAGTTTCGATGAGATCCGTCAACCGAAGCCCACTTGAAATCGATCTCGAGGATCGTCCTGGTTATAACGAACACACGAGTCTTGTCGGTTTCTCTTTTCTAGCGCCGAGCTGTCTGGTGAGGTCGGCGGCAATGGACTTGACGACGGGTTTGTCGAGAAATCGCACCGATTCAGGACGATGTGTCGATATATTTTTTATCTTTCGTCTATCATTAAATACGGAATGTTGCAAGGTGATCCAAGTATTTTAGGTGGATATACCCAGATATCCTTTGTTAATGGTTTATTCAAATGGTAGTACAACCTTCACGCACGCGGTCACCGCACCAAGTGCCGCTCCCTCCGCCACATAATCATTCTTTTTTTTCTTTCTCGTATTTATTTAACGGCGCAAAAGTTTCGACTCATTAAAAAACCATGCAACTCGATCGATTTTCGGATTGGACACTTTTTCGATTTCTCGGTAATTTAAAGGTGGGGCGTAATTAAGAATTTAATTATCGACTAATTAATTAGAGAGGACGCTCGTCCTTCGTGGTTCCGCCAATGGCGTGCCTGCTCCATGTTGGTATCTTCCCTCAATTCTTCATCGTTGCAAATAAAGAGAGTGGCACGTTTTATTGACAAGTTGCTCCTGATTGCGAGTCCGGCCCTGTGAGTCAGTAGCGCAACAATAACCCGTACAAATTGCACATACATAGATTACTGACTGAGCCGTTTCTCTGTCATTATAAATCTTCACGATTAGAATCAGCGTCATAAAAAGCGAATAACGAAAATAAATTCAAAAAAAAAAAAAAAACTATTAAGCGGCTAATAAAGTCGAATCGCAATCAAGCGTTTCATTGTGTGGCAAATCGCATAAATCACGCCAGTGGTAGCGAGAACGCGATAAGGTTTAGGGGGCGGACTCCGGACCCACCCGACCTGAATCCACTCGAATTTCCTTGGTAACAGATTGCTATCGCGACGAACAACTAACAGGTGTTGCGCCTCGAGGCACCAAACTCGAAGTCATCGTCCCTTTCGATTGTTTCTGCATTTGGTAGCATCACCATAACCCTTTCGAAAGAAGGGGGCCAAAAGAAATCCGGAAACCTTGACGGATGAGTGTCGTTGTTATTAAGGCGGCGCGCAATCACGACTCGCATCACGCACGTAAGTTTATTAATGACGGATAATTACACACACGATGAAGAGGAAAAAAACGGCGACACTTGAAGCCAACATCGAGTTAGTTGCGTGGAAGATTTACGGGCCGAAAATCGAAATTGCCGGCTTCCGGGTCCAGAACCTGTCAGCGACACCTCGTTAATGACAACTGTGGTAATTGGAACGGACCATAGCAGTGGCGGCCCATAAAACTACCTGTAGCGTCACATAAATTACTCTACTATAGTGCATATTTACAATGGATGTCTGCCAAGTGATTCACAAATGTGAAACAAACTCTACATTTAAAAAAAAAAAGTGTAATTCAGTTCTACAAATATGGCAAAGTGTCAACAAAATCCATTCATATCAATGGCAATAAAAAAAAGACAGAAACTTGAAAAGTCAAATTTTCAAAATGGCACTAGGTCAATTCTGAACACGATGCCAATTATAATAGGGTCGTACTTAACAGTCTACTAAATTTACCCAATATTTTCATACAAAAAAATACTTTCATTTCCCAAAAATACTAAATACTCACCAAAATTAAGAAAATACATAATCTTCAAGCGACAACCAAATATTGACATAATGCTGTCCTCTTATATATTTTGTTCGCCAAAATAACTTTTGTTGACCATAAATACTAAATGTTCACCAAATTTTATTCTGCATTTAATTTTAACATAATACCCAGATATTTAATTTTCGACAGTGTCTTATATTATTTAGCAGTTAAAAATACTATTTGTTGATCAAAAATACACAAGCAATGAAATGTTGTGCAAATGGTAAATAATTTTATGCAAAATTATAGATATAGATGTGCTAGGGCAAGGAAAATAAGAGTAAAAATAGAAGTGGTTTGCACAAAAAAAGATATTGATTTCCGTAATATATAAATGCTTTGCTGTAATTGGCTTGCATTATGTAAAACGTAAAACTTCTTTTAGTGGTAATTTCTAATCGTGCTTTAAAAGAAAATTACAGAGCCCTGAACTGACTTTGCACAAAACTTTTTTTGCGTGCCTCTTGTCTGGAAGCGCAAGCGGCAAGGAGAGATGCGCGAGCATATTTCATTTTTGGAGTAATCAAATAATTATTTGACGCACAAATAGTTTTTTTGAGAAACACTAAATATAAATGGATAGCGCGAATATTTATTAAGTACAGCACGGACGCGTAACTTGAGCGTTCTAAATTTGGTGAACGTTTAGTAAAATTGATAGACATATAGAATTTGAAATGTAAGCAATGGTAAAACAATACGCAGCATAGTTATTTTAGTGGTGATGTTCTCATTTTCTGATGTATAATAATTTGGGTTCCATTTAGATTTTTTGATGCTCATTAAATTTTCTGGTGGACAGTGCAAGGGATGTATGGTTTAATTTGGTGTGCATTATATTTGTTCCCATTATATTATCCCGACTACGATCATCGTTACAAATTTGAAGTTTTCGGTAATAAATGAATAAGAACAATTTTTGAAGAAAGGATAAATTGCTTCAAAAAGACGTTGCGCTATGTCAAAATAAATCATAATATAAGTTTCTCCATTATCTTGATAATTATAAAGAATTATTGCAGGCAAGGATTCAACATAAAATTTGCGAAAACTCTTCTAAAGTCAAATTTTCAAAATGGCCCGACGTCAATTCTGATCATCAGGCAAATTTGATTGTGTCAACTACAATAATTGCTATGAATTTGAAAAGTGTTGATTAATAAATAAAAATTTGAGAACAAGTTTCGAACAAGAAAATCAAAATTTCAAAATGGCACTAGGTCAATTCTAATCATAAGGAAAATTTAATTGTGTCAACCATAATAGTAGTTACAAATCTAAAAATTTTTCATTAATAAATAAAATGTTGAGAAAAATTTTTGAAAAAAAAATTAATTGGTTCAAAAAAAATTCTCCAAACGGCGTTACACTGTATCAAAATTGATCATTATAAAAGTTGCATTATATCTTAAATATAAAAAATTTCATTACAGATAAGAATTTGGTGTAAAAAAAACTTTTAAGGTCAAAATTTCAAAATTGCACTAGGTCAATTCTGATCATGAGAAAAATTTGACTGTGCAAACCCCAATGGTCGCTACAATGGTTTTTGGTAATAAATAAAGATTTAAGCGCAATTTTTGAAACAAATGAATTGCGAAAGAACCGGAAAGAACGAAATTTGAAAATTCAACTTTCGGTCAACTCGAAAGATTGTTAAAAGTTGAGAACTACAAATGGTAAAGTGTATAGATTCGTTAGGTCCCTACCAGTGGTTTCGCACTGGTCTGATTCGGCGTAGTTGACATCGTTATCTGCAGGAGTGACGGTGACGTGAGAAATCTTCTTGATGCGGTGCAGAACGCTGCCCAAAGTGTAGTCCGGCAGCTTCTCAGCCGGCTCGATGTGGTAGGAGCCTTCCGAAGTCCTTATGTAACCAGTCTGCAACCAAATCAAAATCGTTAACACCATCATCTCCACTCAAACAAAAATTCGAAGGGTGTTGCACCCTCCCAAGATTAAAAAACTCTTAACCAAAGGGATTCATTCTGTTGGACAAGTGCTTGGTCACGATTCGAAGGGTATTGCACCCTCCAAAAATTAGAAAACTCTTAACCAAAAGGATTCATTCTGTTGACGAGTGCTTGGTCACGTAGATATCCTCACCGTTCCTCGACCTGTCACCTTCCACCTCACCCTGTCCAGTAACTTCGCCGTCGATCGGTTTTGAGGTCGTAACCTCTACCGAAGAAAAAAAAATAGATAATTTCGGATTGCCTCAACATTCCAACTAGATTTTTACGCGTGTACGCGAAGAACTCAAGTCGTGTCACTTCGAAGCAATAACCGCGCCGTTTGTTACCTTCTGGAATGTGGCAATGGCCGCGTTTCCCTCGACTTTTATCGCAGGAATGCGTCGAGATAAAACGAAAACGGCCTTTTCGGCTTTCCAGCCGCCATCACACCCATCATCCAGCGACTTCCTATCTACTCTCCCAGAAGTAATTACGCCTCCACCATCACCGACGCCCTCCATCCGAAGAAATGATTAACGAGTCACTGATGGCAAACATGTCGTAGGTACTTATGTGGTTTTGGGGAACGTGTGGGCCAAACAAATTGTGACGTCGTGATTACCTAATGAAACCGCAGATTAGGGAGGGAAACCGCAAATTAACCAAACATGTAACCGCGGCGGCACGCTTTGATTCCCAACCTGACGTCCATCATCTATTTTAGTGTCTCTTCAGTTTCTCGTCCTAATTCCAGCAAATACGTCCCTGTGTTTAATTATGCCAGACGTTGTCGGTGGGTGATTCACTGATGGGTAGAATAGTATACGTGGAGTGAATAGACTGATGACCCGAAACGTTGATGCGGCCTTGAGGGCTGGCGCTTCCCGGATTATTTTAAGAAAATGATGTCAAAATAATTCGTCGGGCGACACCGGAGCGAGCAAGAGAATGTTAAAACACCACGTGCGCTAAATTAACCAGAATATCAACGGAACGACTCATTAGTCGGATCATCAACCAAACTAACCTGTCGTTAGCGATTTTCGACGTCGCGACGCAAGCGACGACACTGATTATCTTGTTTACTACTGGGACAGGGCGTGAAACGAAATGTAGGGTGCGTGATTCAATATTAGCGAGAGAGGCCGTCAGGTCGGTGCCGGCAAGCTTGACAAATCAGACTTTAAAAAAGTGAGACGGCTAGATCGAAGAAAGAGCATGAAAGAAGGAGGAACACCCGTTAAGGAAAAAAACTGGATAGGGTTCGATCAGGTGCTAGAGAAGATGAAAGGTAAAAGAGATCAGAGAAGTAGAAAAGATGAGAGTACCTACTAGTGACAGAAAAGGAAGCACCTATAGAAAAAAGAAGAGTAGATTGGAACTGCGGGTGATCAGATTAGAGAGAATAGAACCATGGAAGAAGAAAAAAGAAGCAATTATAATATCGGAAATGTGAGCTGGAGATGTGGGTAAAGAAAGATGTAGAGAGAGTAAAAGAAACAAGGCGAGACGCCAGCGACGATCAGAAAAGTAAGAAAAGAAGTAGAAAAGATGAGAGTACCTACTAGTGACAGAAAAGGAAGCACCTATAGAAAAAAGAAGAGTAGATTGGAACTGCGGGTGATCAGATTAGAGAGAATAGAACGATGGAAGAAGAAAAAAGACGCAATTATAATATCGGAAATGTGAGCTGGAGATGTGGGTAAAGAAAGATGTAGAGAGAGTAAAAGAAACAAGGCAAGGCCCCAGCGACGATCAGAGAAGTAAGAAGAGAAGTAGAAAAGATGAGAGTACCTACTAGCGACAGAAAAGGAAGCACCTATAGAAAAAAGAAGAGTGAATTGAAACTGCGGGTGATCAGATTAGAGAGAATAGAACGATGGAAGAAGAAAAGAGAAGCAATTATAATATCGGAAATGTGAGCTGGAGATGAGGGTAAAGAAAGATGTAGAGAGAGTAAAAGAAACAAGGCGAGATGCCAGCGACGATCAGAGAAGTAAGAAGAGAAGTAGAAAAGATGATAGTACCTACTAGTGACAGAAAAGGAAGCACCTATAGAAAAAAGAAAAGTGAATTGAAACTGCGGGTGATGAGATTAGAGAGAATAGAACGATGGAAGAAGAAAAGAGAAGCAATTATAATATCGGAAATGTGAGCTGGAGATGAGGGTAAAGAAAGATGTAGAGAGAGTAAAAGAAACAAGGCGAGACGCCAGCGACGATCAGAGAAATAAGAAGAGAAGTAGAAAAGATGAGAGTACCTACTAGTGACAGAAAAGGAAGTACCTATAGAAAAAAGAAGAGTAGATTGGAACTGCGGGTGATCAGATTAGAGAGAATAGAACGATGAAAGAAGAAAAAAGAAGCAATTATAATATCGGAAATGTGAACTGGAGATGAGGGTAAAGAAAGATGTAGAGAGAGTAAAAGAAACAAGGCGAGACGCCAGCGACGATCAGAGAAATAAGAAGAGAAGTAGAAAAGATGAGAGTACCTACTAGTGACAGAAAAGGAAGTACCTATGGAAAAAAAGAAGAGTGAATTGAAACTGCGGGTGATGAGATTAGAGAGAATAGAACGATGGGAGAAGAAAAAAAAAACAATTATAATATCGGAAAGGACAGCTGAAGATGTGGGTAAAGAAAGATGTAGAGAGAGTAAAAAAAACAAGTCGAGACGCCAGCGACGATCAGAGAAGTAAGAACAGAAGTAGAAAAGATGAGAGTACCTACTAGTGACAGAAAAGGAAACACCTATGAAAAAAAAGAAGAGTGAATTGAAACTGCGGGTGATGAGATTAGAGAGAATAGAACGATGGGAGAAAAAAATAGAAGCAATTATAATATCGGAAAGGACAGCTGCAGGTGTGAGTAAAGAAAGATGTAAATAGAGTAAAAGAAACAAGGATGACTGCTGAACTAAACGAGAAGAAAACATTTTGATCGCAAGTGGTAAAGAAATAGTAAACAAAAAACAAAAAGATGGAAGAGAAGAATGTAGCGAAATTGGAGATGAAGAGCGAAACATTTAAAAGATTTTCACGTGGTTGGCCGGACAGATTCTGATTGATCATAAGTATTAGAAAACGGTGGAACAAGAGTCAGAATACGAAAAAAAACAACGTTTGAATGGTTCCAATCTCGTTTTAACGAGATTTTGTAAATTTTGGACGACATAACCTCAAATGTTCAAATTGAAGTTACAACAAAAACTTCTTCGTATTTAGGCAAAGAGTAAGTTTCTCACTAAGTGTAAGAAATTTCCAACCAAAACAAGCAGCAGTTTCAATTTCATTTTAACGAGTTTTTGGAAATATTGGACGACATAACCTCAAATGTTCAAATTGAAGTTACAACAAAAACTTCTTCGTATTTAGACAAAGAGTAAGTTTCTCACGAAGTGTAAGAAATTTCCAACCCAAAACAAGCAACAGTTAGGTGCAGAAGTGCAAAAGAAAACGTAATTTTGGTTCAAACTCCGACCAGTAACATTGAAAGCTCTAGACACAATAAGTTGTTGCACCTCAAACTTCCCGATTTCCATCGAATTTTCGGCCTCGACCCAAATAGCCTTTCCCGGAAAACGAAAACGTGTTTTCGTCCTGAAAACAAACCTCCCCTGTTTACAAATGCGGCACATCCATCATCCATCTCCGGGAAATTGCCGTTGTTTGTTCCCACGGCACGCACCACCTAAAATTAACCGAAACCAGACTGCAATCTTTTCGATTTTTTCCGCAATCAATCGATCAGAGATTTGTTTAGATTGGATGCTCCAGTTCCTCCAGGAGAGTAGACTAAACACGATCATTTAAAAAAAAAAAAAAAAACGACGGCGATGAACGAAATACAATCAGGAAGTTGCGGCGATGAAGAAAAACAGTTGCCCAGCAGCCAGCCATCCGCCATAAACAAACAAAGAGCTGCACTTGTGATTAATCCGAGTTTTAATAAATTAACGTCCGGTTAATTGACGAAGGTTCGAGTCGTAAAACTCGAGAAAGAACCATTGTCACTGATGCCCCGTTGTGATCTGTGTTCTTCGTGAGGACCGGTTTTTGATTTAATAAACGTGAGTAAATTCGTACAGGGCGAACGATAAACATCCGTTTATTGCCTTGCACGCCCCGAACCGGCCATTGTGTAACATTGTTGCAAGTCGCAATTCCTCGATGCATTCCGAAATGCAAGATTTATATAAGTACGCGAAACACGCATAGGCGACTCGTACTGGAATACCCACGCATCAGGCAGGAAGAAATTCCAACCACAAAGCTGCAGGAGGCCCGGGAATTACCGACGATTGATCACTCAAAGCTTTCTCCTCCAAATTTTCTCACATTCGACATCTTGACCGGTTCAGAAAAAGAAAATTTGGATTTGGCTCCAGTTTTGTGTTTTTAGACTCTCTACTTCCGGTTACTGAGCAGACTCCCAATTTGGTGTTGAAATTCGACAGCTGCATACTCTCAGGGAAAGAAAACAGGTCAAACTTGCCCCTGGTGGAGCTTCCGGTTACTAAACAGACTCCTATTGTGACGCTGGAGAAGCAAACATTTCAGAAACAACAAACTTTATAACGTAGCGACAAAGATAAATCAAGTGGCCTCAAAATTAGATACAAATATGTACAGCCTCTGAAATGGAAAACGTCGATACCGATATGTACAGCTCGCAGAAATTGGAAAGAACCTCGGTCCCCTCCACTGGATGCGCAAAGTGAAAGAGGGAGAACGAAGGGATACAGTGTTGCGTCCGTGCGCATTCCGTGGAAGGAGTCATCTCAAGCTTTGACGTATTTTCTGAGATATGAGAGAGACAAAAAAGAATAACGTTACGGTTGCGCGATACGCTTCTGGTGACATTTGCTAGTTCTTTTGATTTTATTATCATTGAACTGTCATTTCAAATGTCAAGCGGAATAGAACCCTAACCTCACTATTAATTTCAGTTTGTTTGAGCAAAACTATAACAGTATTTAGAAACTCTTTTGTTATTGTCGCTATTTGACATGTGACAGCAAAACGATAGATTTCTAATAACATTCATGTCAACTGTCAAATTCTCACCTGTCAACCACAAGCGACTCGCGCAGACTAGGTAATCAGAGACAACACCTTTGATACTTTTCTAAAATTAGATATTTGCAAAATTTCTGGGACGAAAGGGTCGCAGTGACGTAGGACTCACCATTCCGTTGCAAAGAGAAACGGAAACGTCGGAATCGGCGTCGTCCCTTATTTTCCCGGTATAGAAGCACCTCGACGTCCTGGGATCGTGGTTGAACCTTCGCGCGTAATTTTCCGAAACGTGCGTTATCTGCAACATTACGAAATAATTAGAAAAAAACAGTCACCGACTTTACCGACAATTGAAAAAACCTGCAGATAAGGTCCCAGAAACCGGTCGTTTTGTTCCAGTTCCAGCAGCAATTTGCGACCGAAAGCGTCGATTTCGTACCGAGGGTGGGGATCCCAAACTTCGGCTTGTTGGTGCCGAAAATGGCCACTGTGGTGTCTTAAGGGTGGAGAACCTTAAAAAAAATTGCCGGTAAAAAATTTATTGTGGGTGATGGAAAAAAATGGAGTTGTTACCGAGATTGTTTCTCATTTGGTCGAAAATTTTGTCTTGGTCGTGGAGAGGTAGGGGGCTGATCTTCAGGGGTTTGACGTAGACTATTTCGCCTTCTTGTCCGAAACCGTCCAAGTGCGTTCGTTCGATGTACTCTGAAAGACGACACGAGTTTCGATTAGGTCGTAATGGCTCTTTGATGTTGCGTTACGACTTCCTCTCTGGTACGATTACGGGTAAATTAATAACGTGTGTAATTTTAGACCGTTTCGGAGTTTCTGTTTATTTCAAGCGAGGCGATTACGGAACCGGCCTAAGTGCACTTTTATATCGTAAATTCAAAGCACCGCCGAGCAGATAACAGATGGTGCAGTTTAGGTTTATTTTCAAACGGATGCACCGTCAGCCAGAAGAGTCTATCAAACGCCGCTTCGAAGAACTTATTTAATACATAAACTACATATCAGTTCGGTGGAATCATCGATAAAATCTAAATTGAGTGAAAGTCACACTCTCAGGTGGGTGCCTAACCTTCCCGAACTTACACTATGTATTTCTAGATAAGGAGCCAGCCAAAGATTTGCGTAAAAAACTTTTGGTTGAAGACTTTTTTAAAGGTTTTGAACATAATCCGACATAACCTCAAATGTTCAAAATGACGCTATAAGAAAAATTTGTTCACAATTAGACAGGTAATAACTATCTGAACAAGTGTAAAAAATTCAAAACCGAAGTGAACAGTTTAAACTATTATTCGACGAAATAGGTGCAGAAATGAATGTTCTTTGGCTTCGTAAATGATTCACACTATTCATATGAGTAATATACATTTTATCGTTTATCATACTATTTTTAGATAGAAACCACAAACATTTGCGTTAAACAATTTTGGTTTAATGCATTTTTGAAGGTTTCGAATATATTCCGACATAACCTCAAATGTTCAAAATGACTCTATAAGAAAAATTTCTTTACAATTAGACAGACAATATTTATCTGAACAAGTGTAAAAAATTCAAAAACGAAACGAACAGTTTAAACTATTATTCGACGTAAATAAGTGCAGAAATGAATGCCCTTTGGCTTCGTAAATGATCCATACTATTCATATGGGTAATATACATTTTTATCGTTTATCATACTATTTTTAGATATAAACCATGCAAACATTTGCGTTAAACAATTTTGGTTCAATGCATTTTTGAAGGTTTCGAATATATTCCGACATAACCTCAAATGTTCAAAATGACGCTATAAGAAAAATTTCTTCACAATTAGACAGACAATAACTATCTGGACAAGTGTAAAAAATTCAAAAATGAAGCAAACAGTTTAAACTATTATTCGACGTAAATAGGCGCAGAAATGAATGCCCTTTGGCTTCGTAAATGATCCATACTACTCATATGAAAAATATACATTTTTATCGTTTATCATACTATTTTTAGATAGAAACCAGTCAAACATTTGCGTTAAACAATTTTGTTTCGATGCATTTTTGAAGGTTTCGAATATATTCCGACATAACCTCAAATGTTCAAAATGACGCTATAAGAAAAATTTCTTCACAATCAGACAGACAATAACTATCTGAACAAGTGTAAAAAATTCAAAAACAAAGCGAACAGTTTAAACTATTATTCGACGTAAATAGATGCAGAAATGAATGCCCTTTAGCTTCGTAAATGATCGATACTACTCATATGAAAAATATACATTTTTATCGTTTATCATACTATTTTTAGATAGAAACCAGTCAAACATTTGCGTTAAACAATTTTGTTTCGATGCATTTTTGAAGGTTTCGAATATATTCCGACATAACCTCAAATGTTCAAAATGACGCTATAAGAAAAATTTCTTCACAATTAAACAGACAATAACTATCTGAACAAGTGTAAAAATTCAAAAATAAAGCGAACTGTTTAAACTATTATTCGGCGTAAATATGTGCAGAAATGAATGCCCTTTAGCTCCGTAAATGATCCATACTATTCATGTGAATAATATACATTTTTATCGTTTATCATACTATTTTTAGATAGAAACCATCAGTCAAACATTTGCATTAAACAATTTTGTTTCGATGCATTTTTGAAGGTTTCGAATATATTCCGACATAACCTCAAATTTTCAAAATGACGCAGTAAGAAAAATTTCTTCGTATTTAGACATAAAGTAAGTCTCTCACTAAGTGTAAGAAATTTGTAAGCAAAGCGAGCAGTGAAAGCTATTATTCGAAATAGTGCAGAAGTGCAGAAGGAGCCTCTGACCTAGTAAATGATTAAATATTTTTACATATCGGCAAAAATATCCATTTTAATATTTTAATATACTATTTCGAGATAAAAAGGTAGCCAAACATATGCGTGAAAAAATTTTTAAATAAAGAGATTTTTAAAGCTTTTAAACATAATTCGACATAACCTCAAATGTTCAAAATGACACTGTAAAAAAAAATTCTTTATAGTTTGACATTCAGTCCCTTTCTGAACGAATGTAAAAAAATTCACAACCAAAGCGAGCAGTTTAAACTATTATTCGACGTTTCAATGCTTTCGAAATTGCTCAAAAACTGGTTAATTTAAAGGAAGCAGAAGGCACTTTCAAACAGACGGCACCGACCTTACTGTCAATTTTTGCTCTTCCTCACAATTTGCGTGCTCAACCTCCCCACACTGTCGTCGCTCGCAACCATGAAACGTGAAGGTTTTCTTCGTGGCAATTTCGGTTCATCCCGGGTTTCGTGAGGGCGCCGGCAGCGGTTAATTACGTCTCGTCGAGACCGCTGTCGTGTCCGGTAAAATATGTGCCACCGCGGCTAACCGATTAAAACACGCACAGGTTGCTGTCATGTTGGGTTCGCCGTGTGCCTGGCGGTGGTAACGCGATCGAGAAACCAATTAAGAGGGCGAAAAAAAATTGATCGCCTTCCCTCCGGCACCATCCGAAAACAACGGTTTTCTCCCCATCAATTTCGGCACTACCTCCCCTCCGGCGGCCATCAAAACGGCCTCCCGCGACTCAGCGGGCGCCCTCCGAGGTCATTCACTTCGAGCAGCCAGGCGAACAAACGGCGATTACCTCCCCTGGCGCCGCCATCACACTGTAACTGTTCTCCGAGATGGGGTTGGTGGAAGCCTCCCCTCTCGGCCCCCATTACGCTACGTTGCGGTTGTTGTTGGGAATTTGTTGCCTCCCCTCTCGCCGCCATAACTTTTCAGCTGTTGGGGTTGGGATGATCGTTTCCGTTGTCTCCCTTCCCGCCGGCGCGATTTGGGGATATTCGGTGTCGTTTCCGTCGCGGAATCTGCACTGCGGTGGCTCCGGTTACGTTTTTCTCGCTAGTCCAGCTCGGCAAACGCAATTCTCGATACTCGGTCGCGTTCTGCCTCTTGTTTTTCTGAATGTATCGTTTAAAGGAAAAAATCTACACCGTGGGAGAAGTTCGAGAAGTGCCGAATTCTCGAAACTCTTACCCGACGAAACCCAATCGTTCGTCGTTCCATTGAGAAGAATAAAGGAAAAACAGGACGACGCGACATAGAATCGATGACCGTACTTGCTTGTCTGTCGTAGACCTTGCCGACTAGTCAATTTCCAAAAAATCGGCGTCAGCAACAAAAATCGTCGTCAGCATCGTCCGATTTTTTTTTATTTTTTTTCCTGTCGTTTCGACACGGAAGTGGCGACGTCGTGAAATTGTGCAACGAAAAAACCTAAATTCGACGTTCGTTGTCGTGTTCAGAATTGATTCATCACGTCTGTTTTGGACGCGTTTCTGTTAGCGCGACCATTAACTTAATTAGACCGTAATTTAAGTTGCGACTTTGTTGCTAAGATTGACGCAAATTGTACAGTACTTAACCAGCTGTTCGAGCTTTAACCGTCCAAATAATCAATTACCGACAGTTCGAACTGCTCCGCTTCAGCATTTTTACCTCCCCTTCAGCCGCCATTACCCAACGAGCTTCCCCTCCAGTTGCCGTTTAGTGAGGTTAAGTCGAACTTTTGATAGTTTCTTGACCCATTCTTCGTCTTCTAACAACTGTTTTATGTTCATTTTCCACTAACTCGTTGATAGCTTCGCCTCCCCTTCGACCGCCGCCATTTCAGCGATGTTAAACGGCGTTCCACTCCCGTAATTAGGCATAAACGGCCATTAAACTGTCCCTGTCGTTCCATTATGTACAAGTTAATGCGAGATAATATTTCATAATTTTATTAGCTACTTGAATGTAATTAATGACAGCGACAACGAAAACAACAGTTTTACATTAATCATGACTAATGATCGTGGAATAACAAGCAATAAGTGCAATTATCGCTGCAATGATGGAGTGGTGAAGGAAAAACTGATTGGACTGATCGAGGGTGTGGGTCGGACGAAACAGAAACTTGAATGATGATGCTCTCTGAAGAGGTTACAATATTATTTTTATACTTTAGTTCAAAAGTGTACGAAACGTAAACAAACGCGAAACCTTGCCAATTATCGCTTATTAATTATGAAAGACAACTAATTGGACGGTTTGGGGGCGTAGGTCGAGATAAATACCAATTTTAGTTTGGATGCTTCGAAATTCGGTCTAAAATTAAAAAAAGTGCAAACAATAAGGTTATAATGGTGAAAAAAAACATTACTGGACGCATTGTTGGGGGTTGCATTATAGAAATTAATACAAGTTGTGGTTTGAATGCCAACCTAGTTTTGACACAGGCATTTCTATTTTTAAGTTGTTTTATATCGAACTGAAAGCGAAACATTGCAATTATCGCTCTTATGACAGAAATACAGTGATTGATGATTGGTCAAGGGTGTGTAGATCAAAATAGAAACAAATTGTGGTTTGAATGCTCAGAAATTAAAATAGTTTTATTCAATGTTATTCGCTGTAAAAAAAAAATTTTATCACTGTTTAGTGAAAAAATAACGAAGAGACGTTTCCTTCTTTATAAGAATCTTTCTCTATATAATTTTCATTCTACATCTCTTTTACTCTTCTTGAAAATTTCTCACGTCCTCCTCTTATTTTTTCTAAAACACTCTTCTATGCAAAAACTCATATTTTTCTTTGGAAGTATTCTTCTGCTTGAAATGTTCTTCGGTGTGAAATATTTTCTTCGCGCTTTATTCTTTACAAGCATCGGTTAATCTATATTTTATTTTTTTCTGTTTTTAGAAATTTTTTATGCTTTCTGTAATTATTCATTTTAAAAAATTCTCCTGAGCAAAACCCTTTCTTCGCATCTCCATCTTTAAAGGAATCTTTTGATATACACATTTTCTTTCTACCATCTTCATTTTTTACAATTCATGAATATCCCTTTGCTCCCCATTTTTATTCTTGAAAGCTTGAAGACATTTCTTAGTGCTTTCTTCTTTAGAGCAATGTTTTATGGTTGATTAAATCTTTCCAATCCACAGATTCCTTACGCTCCTTAGAAATTTCTTATGCTTTCTTCCTGAAACGGTCGTTTACTCATTTCTTATAAACATACGATTATTCAAAATCTATAATGCGCTGCCTATTATTTTTAAAATGTTCTTCGGTGTGAAATATATTCTTCCTGCGTTCTTCTTTAGTTACTAAAAAACTCACGGATATTTTTTTCTCTTGGAAAATTTTCATGCCCTCTCCAATTACTCTTCTTTAAAAGCTATCCTAAACAAAGACCTTTCTTCGTATTTCCATCTTTATAAGAATCTTTTAGTATACATATTTTCTTTCTACCATCTTCATTTTTAGGTATTCTTGAAAGCCTGAAGACCTTTCTTCGTGTTTTCTTCTTTACAGCGATCTTTTAGGGTAAATCATATCTTTGCAACCCACAGATTCCTTACGCTTCTTAGAAATTTCTCCTGCTTTCTTCCTGAAACCGTCTTTTACTCATTTCTAATAAACATACGATTCTTCGAAATCTATAATGCTCTCTGCCTATTATTTTTAAAATGTTCTTCGGTGTGAAATATATTCTTCCAGCGTTCTTCTTTAGTTATTAAAAAACTCACCAATATTTTTTCTCTTGAAAAATTTTCATGCCCTCTCCAATTACTTACTCTTCTTTAAAAGCTATCCTAAGCAGAAACCTTTCTTCGTGCTTTCTTCTTTAGAACAATCTTTTAGGGTAGATTATATCTTTCCAACCCACAGACTCCTTACGCTTTTTAGAAATTTCTCATGCTTTCTTCCTGAAACAGTCCTTTACTCATTTCTTATAAACATACGATTCTTCGAAATCTATAATGCTTTCTGCCTATTATTTTTAAAATGTTTTTCGGTGTGAAATATATTCTTCCAGCGTTCTTCTTTAGTTATTAAAAAACTCACCAATATTTTTTCTCTTGAAAAATTTTCATGCCCTCTCCAATTACTTACTCTTCTTTAAAAGCTATCCTAAGCAGAAACCTTTCTTCGTATTTCCATCTTTATAAGAATCTTTTAGTATATACATATTTTCTTTCTACCATTTTCAATTTTTACAATTCATGAATAAACCTTATGCTCCCCATTTTTATTCTTGAAAGCCTGAAGACCTTTCTTCGTGCTTTCTTCTTTAGAACAATCTTTTAGGGTAGATTATATCTTTCCAACCCACAGACTCCTTACGCTTATTAGAAATTTCTCATGCTTTCTTCCTGAAACAGTCCTTTACTCATTTCTTATAAACATACGATTCTTCGAAATCTATAATGCTCTCTGCCTATTATTTTTAAAATGTTCTTTGGTGTGAAATATATTCTTCCAGCGTTCTTTTTTAGTTATTAAAAAACTCACCAATATTTTTTCTCTTGAAAAATTTTCATGCCCTCTCCAATTACTTACTCTTCTTTAAAAGCTATCCTAATCAGAAACCTTTCTTCGTATTTCCATCTTTATAAGAATCTTTTAGTATATACATATTTTCTTTCTACCATTTTCAATTTTTACAATTCATGAATAAACCTTATGCTCCCCATTTTTATTCTTGAAAGCCTGAAGACCTTTCTTCGTGCTTTCTTCTTTAGAACAATCTTTTAGGGTAGATTATATCTTTCCAACCCACAGACTCCTTACGCTTTTTAGAAATTTCTCATGCTTTCTTCCTGAAACAGTCTTTTACTCATTTCTTATAAACATACGATTCTTCGAAATCTATAATGCTCTCTGCCTATTATTTTTAAAATGTTTTTCGGTGTGAAATATATTCTTCCAGCGTTCTTCTTTAGTTATTAAAAAACTCACCAATATTTTTTCTCTTGAAAAATTTTCATGCCCTCTCCAATTACTTACTCTTCTTTAAAAGCTATCCTAAGCAAAGACCTTTCTTCGTATTTCCATCTTTATAAGAATCTGTTAGTATATACATATTTTCTTTCTACCATTTTCAATTTTTACAATTCATGAATAAACCTTATGCTCCCCATTTTTATTCTTGAAAGCCTGAAGACCTTTCTTCGTGCTTTCTTCTTTAGAACAATCTTTTAGGGTAGATTATATCTTTCCAACCCACAGACTCCTTACGCTTATTAGAAATTTCTCATGCTTTCTTCCTGAAACAGTCTTTTACTCATTTCTTATAAACATACGATTCTTCGAAATCTATAATGCTCTCTGCCTATTATTTTTAAAATGTTTTTCGGTGTGAAATATATTCTTCCAGCGTTCTTTTTTAGTTATTAAAAAACTCACCAATATTTTTTCTCTTGAAAAATTTTCATGCCCTCTCCAATTACTTACTCTTCTTTAAAAGCTATCCTAAGCAGAAACCTTTCTTCGTATTTCCATCTTTATAAGAATCTTTTAGTATATACATATTTTCTTTCTACCATTTTCAATTTTTACAATTCATGAATAAACCTTATGCTCCCCATTTTTATTCTTGAAAGCCTGAAGACCTTTCTTCGTGCTTTCTTCTTTAGAATATTTTTTTAGAGTAGATTATATCTTTCCAACCCACAGACTCCTTACGCTTCTTAGAAACTTCTCATGCTTTCTTCCTGAAACAATCTTTTACTCATTTCTTATAAACATACGATTCTTCGAAATCTATAATACTCTCCGCTTATTATTTTTGAAATGTTCTTCATGCGTTCTTCTTTAGTTATTAACAACTCACCAATATTTCTTTCTCTTCTTTAAAAATTTTCATGCCCTCTCCAATTACTCTTTTTTAGAAACTCTTTTAAGCAAACACTTTTCTTCACATTTCCATCTTTACAATAATCGTACCATGCACATTTTCTTTTTGCTATTTTTATTTTTTGCAATTCCTGAAGATCCTCTGTGCTCCCTGTTTTTATACTTGAAGAAGTCTTCAATGTGAAGATCTTTTTTGGTTCTTTTTTCTTTGCATCTATTTTTTAGTGCAGCTACATTATGTCCTTGCAACCTATCACATATTTTTACTCCTTTTTAAAACTTCTCATAATCTCTTGCCTTTCTCTTGGCATTCACTTCATACACATATCTTCGTGCTTTCTTCGTGCTTTCTTATTTACAAAAATTTCTTAGTGTACATTTATTTACTCACAACCTTTTTAATGCAACCTTATAGTTCTTGAAAACTTCTTATGTTCTTCGCTGATTTTTCTCTAACCAATTCTCTATGCAAAGACTTTTTCCTCATATTCTTTTTTATAAGAATTCTTTAGTATTAATTTTTTTTAATATTTACCTTTTTTACCCTTGAATTTCTTATGCTTTCTTCCTGAAACAGTCTTCTATGCTTCTTTATATTTCCTCCTTTACAAGAACACCTTATTGTTATAAAGAAAAAAAACTTAATGTATTGATTAAGACCGTGAAACCAGTTAGACACAAACTGTGGTTTGAATGCTCCAATTGTTAAATAAAAATGTTTTTTTAATTGTTTTAGAGAGAAATTAAGTGGACTGTTGGCTCAGTTGGACCTGAAGGTCTTGGGATCGAATCCTGGGGCCGACGGGATCAGTTTCATGATTTTTCTCTAGTTAAACGTTATTAGTCGAAAGTATACTTAAGTCAAAGTAGAACGAAAAACAAATTGTGGCTTGAATGCTCTTAGAAGTAAAAGTATTTTTCCAATTGCTCAAAATTCCAAAAATCTCAAAACTAAAAGTGAAACAGTGTAAAATATTCCGCAAATGGTCGAGTGGTACAAAAAAAAAAAAAAACGATTCAACTGATGAACAGCATAACTCGATGGTGTAGCTGTAAATTGTGGTTTGAATGCTCCTAGAAGTTTAAACATCAACTCAAATAATTTATTAATTTCACCAAATGCGTAAAAATGTTGGCGTTTTGCATAAATGCAAAAATTTAATTTTAATCACCTAAAATTCTCGGTGGTCCTTCACATTTTGTTGCGGTTCTAAAAAATGAGTGTTTGATAAACTTTAGCGCGCGTTCCCAAATTGGGCAAACAAAAAAAAAACACTTTTCGCACCATCTCAAAACCGTCTAGTTTTTCCTTCCAAATTCGTCGTCAATGGATGTTTTTTTGCGTTCGGCAAGGTGACTGTCGATTCAAGATTTTTATCCGAAGCGTTACCGGAAACGGGGCCGACTACCGGGTCGGGAATCGCCACTTCCGTAAACCGACCGGACCTTAAATGGACGAAAACAGCGGGTCCGGTGAATCAGCGCGGTCCCCAAAATGTCTGGGCTGGTGGCTGGCATCACCAGCGGCGCGAAGATGCCCGACATTGGGTACACCGTGAAAGTGCTAACGAGGAAACAGCATTGACGGTCGTTCTCAATGCCGAATCGCCTTGTTATGACAGCACCCGACCAACTTAGCACACGCATCAAGCGATACAATCGAGTTTAATGGACCCACCATCGCTTTTTCTCCCATCACCATCGACCATCATCGACCGACCACCAAGATAAAACAAACGTCTGGTTTTCGTTTAAATAATAAGAAGGCGATGACTGGGATTTTTCAACGGCATTAGATCATCATCTATGGCGGTGAAACGTTACAGTTTAATTGCTGAAAAGACCAGCGACGTCTTTCCGTCACTTTTTGCCGACATCTTCACGGAATCAACCACTCTCTGACATGTTAATTTGGTTAGAGCTCGGGTGTAATTGACGTTAAGTCAGTTGGCCGCTAGTTGATGATGGATGGTTTTCGTGACGTTTCTCACGCCTATAACTTTGACCTTTTATCCCTTATTGTGTTGCGATTGTTTTTTTTTTTCTGTTTCTTCCTCCTTCTTGTTCTTCTCACTTCTTGGAGACGGGACGGGTGCGATGGCGGATTTTTACTGCGGGCCGGCAGCAGCGAAATAAAATCTATAAATAACGATTTTACGGCTCCAACAACGCGATTTCTGCGTCTGCTCAATTCGATAATAATTCACATAATTTTATTGCCCAATACTACGAAAATTGAAAATAAAGCAGACGATTTTTACAACTGACCCACATACAGGGAGCCCCCGAAGACACAGTTCCAATCAATTTAACAATCTGGACCTGTAGATCTTCTACGGGAGAATAATGGTCTACAAGAATGGATGATGGACGAGACTGGAATCAAACTTGGGTCCTCATGGACCATCTTTCCTCACCCTTTCCACCTCATAGATATCTATAGTATGCGGATATATTACGTTTGGAGGTCTTGGCAACCATTGGAAGACCTGGTGTATGCAAGAAGTTTTACTTGGAAGGAACGACTGTCAGTAAAGACAAGAAAAAAGTCAGAAGATAAAGCATTACAGTAAGAAGGAGGACCAAGTCCAACTTGGTTTTGGCCTCAGTTCTCAGAAATTTAAATAGTTGCTTGACACTGAGATCTCTGTTGTGGTTTGGCAGAAGTTGAAGTCGTCAAGGGATCGAGGACAATAATATTGTGCCAGCATTTGTCTACAGATGCAACTGGCGAATTGACAGACCTGGATGCTGGATACAGAAGAAATAATACTCAATTGACTACTACAGGATGATTATGTAGTCTTCTAGATAGAATTGAAACCTTCAAAAGTGCCAGAAAATCAAAAGACGAATTAACTTTTTCAGTCTCCAGTTAAAACTACTGAAGAGAGTGATGATCAAAAAACAGAAGGTTATCTTGCTGGAAAACTTCAAATGGTTGGAAATGCAAGACGAATGCTTAGGTGAAGAAGAGTGGAGAGTACGTTGCTGTTGGTGTAAATCTCCACATGTGGTGAGACCAAGGAAATGTTTTTAGAGCAATTGACTTTATGGAAGCTACAAAGAAAACACTGTCAGAGAACATCCATTAATACAGTCGACAAGCTGGAATCAGGTGAGATGTTAATAATACTCAATGGACTATTATAATGTCGCCATCTCGTTTTCCAGAGCGTTTTGAAACCTTCAACCATGCCACAAAACCAAGAGATAAATTAGCTTTTCTAGTTGAAACTTCTGACGGTGATGATCAAAAAACAGAAGCATTAGATGAAAACCAAGAAGGTTATCTTGCTGGAAAACGTCAGATGATTGGAAATCAAAGACAAATGCTTAGAGAAAAAAGAGTAGAGATAAAGTTGCTATGGGTGTAAATCCTCACAAGAGGTGGGAAAAGATCCTACAAGAAAGACAATATTTTTGGAACAATTGACTTTATGGAAGGTACAAGGAAGACATTATATCAGAGAAAACCTATCAATGCAGTGGACAAGCTGGAAGGTACAAGTGTAGAGGTAAATGATGGTCTATAGGCTATTACAGAGTGGTTATGTAGTTTTCTCAAGAGTTTCGACCCTTCAACAATGTCACAGAATTAAGAAATAAATTATCTTCGCCAAATTGAAACTAAGTATTGTAGAAGGTGAAGATCAACAATAAAAGTCAGAAGGTCAAAACCAAGAAAGTTTTCTTGTTGAGAAAATGTTTAGACAGCACACAGCAAACATCCCATACTCATGCGAAGAAGAGTAACCCTCTATTCGATCTCCTTCAGACTTCTACCTATTGTCGGCAGAGAGCGGAGCAGGGAGTGGCAGATCGATTCATTTTTCGTTACGCATGCTTCTACAATAAGCAATTTTAGGCTAATGTGGCTTAAAAAAATTACTTGACAATTGAAATATAAAAAAAAAATTAAAATCGAGCGATTTTAGAATTCGTTAAAATACTGGCAGTTTCGCGCCGTCAAAGCCTCTACAAAGAAATTTTTAATCTTAAAATAAATAAAGCGATTACTATTGCAATTAGCGAGGCAGAGTGGGGGGGTTGGTTGAATGGTTCCATTCATGGCTAATCTTCGGGTATTAACCGGTTAATTGTGCGTGTCCGCCAATTTTTAAAATAACCCGGAGATAATAAAAATTAAAAAGTCACGACCCAGGTCAACGTTGATGGTTGTCATCTATTTTGCATGTCGTGTCGGTCGTTCCATTTTGCAATAATAATTATTATTATCCCCGGCAGACGACAACAAAAAGTTATTGTGGAAAATAACAAAATTGACGGATTGATCGCTTCTTTCTTTAGTTTAGAGTGCCACTTCACGTAGTAGCTTCTCCAAGAATCACGCACAAGGTCGATGATGGTGATTACGTTTAAATGGTTTAATTTACGAGGAACGAACGACTCGTTACGGTAATGATAAATGGAAAAAAAAAGTTTTTCTTCTTCCTCGGGGCTTGTCGGGTGCACCTATGTAACGTAGTTGATTGTTTTTGTTTGGTTGTCGGCCTTCGGGCGCGTCAGTGCATTTTGTTTGTTGTTGTTGCATCGGAAATGCTGTTGTTGTTGGATGGGATGATAAACAACAACCGAACAACTTGTTACAAAATAGATTTTTCGGCGAGGATTCGTGTAAATGCAATAAAAGACGGCGTTTACAGCGGTTTGTGGAACGTGGGCGCGGATTTATGAAGGTTGGTTGTTGGTTGGAGCGACCACTGAGGAGCAACAATAAGTTGGATTGACTACAGCAATGAAGCGCCAAAAGATTTGACTTTTTTCCGTAAAGCAGCGGGTCTCCTGTTTAGGTTTGAACTTTGATCTTGCACATTTTGATCCTTCTGATAACGACCTTTGAACCAGAGAAAAATGTGAATCACATTTGTGAGGTTCAAACCTACGGCGGTCCGACCCACCCTCCACGAATTCGGGATGCTCTCACCACTGAGCTATGGGGCTCACGTACTTTCCCTGTGTTCAATCTCGGTCTCAACTCTCGAGTTCCCAATCGTCTACCCAACGATTATAACACTTCTTTCTTACAATTCGTCTTTCCCTTTTTCTACGAACAGTTGCATTGCTTATTTTCTACATGTTTGTAGTAATAGATATATTCCTTTTTAAATAGTTTTATTCTTCATATTGTTTTCTCTCTTCAACCATCTTTTTTAGTTGTTCGCTTACTTTTTCAATTTTCTCTTTAAATTGCAATTTATTTAAATCTTTTGTCTCTATGTATTTTTTTTTTCTTCTGATATTAAGTATTACGTTCTTTTACTACTTTAATCGCTTAAACGGTTGCTGTTTAAACTCCTCACATTTTGCAAACAAGCACTCGATCTTACGTTAACGCTCTCAACACATTTGACTTAATCTTTAAGACATTTCCTCGCAATTTAACCTATTGGTATTTCTTCTTCCAAGAATCTTTTTACAATACTCTTCTTTATTTGTTCTTCTTGCAAATTGATCATGTTCTTCGACTTCTTTTTTGAAATAGTCTTCAATGTGAAGAGCCTTCTCCAAATTTTCTTTTCTTGGTGTACATTTTAATTTGGCAATCTTAATTCTTCTTGGAAATCTTCAACGCTCTTCGCTATTCTTGTGGAGACATTCGGTAATTGTTTACAATGTCCACTTTTCGCTTTTTGTGCTGTTTTTTTTGGAAACCATCGTAAAACATCATTATAATGCCATTTTGAGCAATGAAATGTTGTGCAAATGATAAATAATTTTATGCAAAATTTATAGAAAAAAAAAGATGTACTAGGGCAAGGAAAATGAGTAAAAACAAAAGTAGTTTGCACAAGAAAAAATATTGATTTTCGTAATGTATACATGGTGACAAATGCGTTGGTGTAATTAGTTTTTTGAAAATCGAAGAGTGGGTAAAGTAAACAATGACCAGACATTCTTCTATGCAATAACCTTTCTTCGCGTTACCTTCTTAACTATAATTTTAAAGTATAAATTTTCCTTATTCAATCTTCACTTTTATTACTTTCGTAATGTTACCTCTTAAAATTTTCTTATGGTCTCTACTTCTTTTAAAAAACATTTTCTTCATGTTGCGTTCTTTATATGAACCTTTTACTATCAATTTTTCTTTTGTATTCCTTCAAAACTTATTTATTTTATTTTTACCAGGATCCTTCAATGTACATTTTATTGTTGGTAATCTCATATTTTTTACTTTACTTAAAAATTACTTATATGTTCTCTCTCCTTTTCTTCTTAAGACATTCTTTTGTGAAATCAGCTTTCTTTATTTTTCTTCAGTATAAAAATTTTTAGTGTGCAATGTGCAAATTTTGTTTTTACCACTTTCATCTCTTTTACTATTTTTGGAAATCTTCTATGCTCTTTGCTTTTCTCCTTGAAATATTCTTTGTAAATCATTTTTTTCGCGTTTTCTTCTTTACAAGAATTATTTAATGTGCATTTTTTCCTCGCAACCTTCATCTTTTTATTCTCTTATCTTTTCCTCGTGCATTCTTCTTTATATAAATATTTTACTGTTGATTCTCTTTTTATAACCTTCATCTTGTACGTAGTTCTTGAAAATTTCTTGTCGTTTTTTCCTCTTCTTTATGACACATTCTTTTCTTCATATTTCATACTAAATGTATAAGTGTCTGATAGTATATATTTTCTTTAAAAACATTGATCTTATTTACGATCGCCGCTTATTTATTAAATAATCTTCGTAAAGATCTCTCTTTATGTTTCAGTTTGTATAAGAATCTTTTCTTTACAACAATCTTTTAGTGTTGATTAAATATTTGCAACCCACCGATTATTTATTCTTCTTAGAAATTTATCGTAATCTCCCATTATCTTCTCGACAATCATCTTACCTTCTCATCATAAAAATTTCTTATGCATGCTTCCTTCCTGAAACAGTCTTCTATGCTTCTTTATATTTCTTTTTTTACAAGAGAATATTTCTTCTTATAATCGTCTATATTTTTTCTACTATTCTTCGAAGTCTATAATACCTACTCTCCGCTTATTAACCTTGAAACTTCTTAACACAAAAAAAAAATTTAATATTTTTTTATAACATTTCTTTAGTATCAATTTTTTACAAAATTCACATTTTCTTTTCTTGGAAATTTTTCATGTGATCTCTAATTATTCTTTTTAAAAAAAATTCTAAGCAGACTTTTTCGAATTTCCATTTTTATAGGGATCTTACTATACACATATTCTTTCTACCATTTCAATTTCTTTACAATTCCTTTTATTCTTGAAGAAGTCTTCAGTGTAAAGATTTTTCTTGATCCTTTTTACCTTATAGCAATATTTTAGTGTATCTTTCTAACCCACGTATTTTATACTCTTCTTTGAAATTTCGCATAATCTCCTCCAGTTTTTTTTTGATATTCATTTTATACTCTTAGAACTTTCTAATGCTTATTCCTTGTAAAATAGTGTTTTCTTATTTAAAAGAATTTTTCAGTGTACATTTACTCATTGCCAGCCTTATCTTTTTTACTCTTGGAATCTTCATCTTTACATACTCTCCGCTTCTCTTCTTAAAACATTCTTTGTGCTTTCTTCTTTATAGAAATCTTTTAGTGCAATCCAGTTTTTTTTCTTAAAAGAGTCTTCGATGCTTCTTTATATTTCCTTCGTTATAAAAATCTTTTTTTATACAACCACTTTTCTCCCCGCCTTTCAATATAAATACTCTTTTTCATGTTTCTTTATAAGAGTCCTTCAGTGTACATTTTTTATTTCCAATCCTCATCCTTCTTGCTCCTTTTTGAAAACTGTGCAATATTTCCTCACAAAAATTTTTTTTGGTCGAAGATCTTGGCAATGTACCTAATTCTTTTGATTCCTTACTCTCGTGAAGTATCTTCTTCTTATTTTTTCCTTCCTTGAAGTTTTCTTTGCTATTACAATTTGATCGATTTCCCGCTGTCCGCAAGACAATTATAAACTCGATTATCACCGCCTCCTCTAACATTTCCAATTAGCTCTTCATACAGCCGTCAATTCTAAAACCTTGAGTAACGACGTTAAACCTTTCCAACAACAGTTAATTAACTAACGTTTTAACTGGATCCTCGAATTTTTTGCCAACTGTGTCGAACAGACAGGTAGATCGTAAGACGGCCGTAAAAATTTGAGGTGAGCCGTCTTCTACCTATTAGCGGTACCATGTCTGGCAGACTGCAAGAGTTTCATCGTTCACAGGTGTCGTTCACGTGTGTTTTTACGGCCGGTAGTAAATTGTACTTTTCATTTTTCAACGTACGAGATGCCTTTATTGAATTAATGCATGAAACATGAACCGCATGTGTGTTGGCTTTTTTACGACCCGATGCTAGAATGCCAGACTACAATGTTTTACGTCGGCAGTATATGCGAACGGAATACTAATAAAAAAAAAAAGTTTTTACAACGTACGGTATAATGCGACGGGCGGATCAGACAAACACGTGGCCAGAGATGAGGAGCCGTACCTATACCAAAACGCAATTTCGATCGGCTCGACCGATAACAAGATTGAATTAGACCAGAGGCAATAAGAGGCCTCGCCCTCGCCGACTTCCAATCACCTAATCCCCGGCAAAGCCGGCTTCCACAAGAGAAGTTGCCCAACACAACAAACAACACGAACGAAATTAGCTAAATTCAAGAAGTCCGATAATCGGCGCTAATTCACTCACTTTGAGGCCAAAACCGAAACGTGCTGTTGACCCTCGAATCGCTGGAACATTTATTTATAGAGAGCTGTAGAGATGGACTATAGAAAAAAAAACTCGATGCAGATTTTAGCTCCAAGCCACTTAAATGGACCTGTCCGGTCGCGGGGTCGTAAACGCGCCAATTGATAAAGTATTCACCGAGAGATTGGCTGATTCCACCCACAAGTCGGGTCCTTGGTCGGAAATAATAATAATACGTTTTTACGACAGAAATAATAATGAGTTACGCTCAATTGCGACCGGGTTTTATAGCTCGACCCGCCAAGTGGCCGAGTAAACAGATTTTACACCCGAAAAACCTCTAATAAATAGTATTTGTACAAATCCCACGGCCACCGCGCCGACCCGATGCAGCTCCCATTGCGTGGCTCCACCAATTACGAAATCACAATTGCTAATAATTATCCGTGGGCACGTTGTAGAAAGTGCAATTTGCGGCGATTATCGAAATCATTCTTGCCCGTTGCATGAAAGAACGACGAGGAGACGACGTTACGAAATCTGGATAAGTATCAAAATCCCGATTTGTCGCGTTGTTGCGGCATTTCGACGCCTCTGGTGCCGCCAGATATTTTTTTTCCGTTTTTGGCAAAGGTGACGAGGGGAAACGCGCAACGGTTATAATGATAGGGAACGAAAATGATAAATGTGCGGTTTTAATGAAATTTTTTCGACGAAACTTAATTGATGGGTGCGATGGTGAGACGGCCGCTAATTTGTTGATGCGATATTAACACCGGCGGTTGTTTTCTTTTTGGGCATGGCTACCAACGTTACACAACATCGATCATCGATGCTTCGATCAGGTGCAACAACAAAAAATCACCAAGTAGCTCGCTTGTAGCAACAAAAGATTCAATTGGGTATAGGTGAATAGGGAACGACGAGCAACAAAGCCTCCAAGGTGCCCATTTTGGCCACACATGGCCGCCCGGCCAATTAGCAATGACGCAGGTACTGTCTAGGCGTTTGGGTCAGAGCTCAAACTTAGATCTCGTCCTCATCCATTCTTTCCTGGTTCTTGGTTTACACGAGAAGAGTTCTTCCTTGTAACAATAATGCATCTTTGCTCAACTTTTTGATTCTATTTTTGTCTAAGAATCTTTTCGCATGTTTGTCTTCAAAAAGAATAGGTTTTGGTTCCTTCTCTCCAGTACATTTTCTTTGCAAGGACACTTGTCAACTGTTTCGTTTAGCACCCATTTATTTTCTTTACATTCCTCCGGTTTCTTATTCTTCATTCTTTAAGCAGTATAATTTTTTTAGCTTTCAGTTTCTTCAACCATCTTTCAAACCCTTTGTCTTTCTTATTGTTAAAAAACTTCTCGTTACCAATACCTTTGTTAGTACCTTCCCCTTTTGGACTTTTTTACATCTTTTTCTTCACAAAATTATTTTAACTTATGTATATACCTAACTTTTTATTCGTAACCTTCACATTCCTTGCTTTCTATTTATATCTTGTTCTTTGCAAGAATTCATCTTTAAATAGCTTCTATTTAAAAGAATCTCTTGTCTTCCCACTTATTAACTACTATCTTGCCATTGGGGCCTGCTTCCTCACAACTATCCTTCCTTTGAATGGACGAGGGCATCATACTTCTTTCTTTGCTTCCTTCTATTTTGCTTCACTATCTGTACCTCCTTTGATATTTTCTTCATTCTATGCCAATGATCAAGCTATTTACAAACATATAGATTTCTGTTTCGTCACTATTGCCTCTTAGTGGTGTCTTCCTTTCCCCGTGGATTTCTTCTAGGACCTCTTTGTTTCTTCTTCCAGTCTTCACTTTCTTTGCGCGTTAAACACTCTTTTTAACAATTTGATATTTGAAAAGTCTAGCTTTTCTCTCTTCAGATTTTGACACCTCTCCTGTTTTTTGTTTTCTGTTTCGTACAGATACTTCTAAAAACTTTTTGGTTCTTTCTTATACCGTTCACTGCCTTTATTCCTTGCCAGATTTATCTTCGCAAATATTTTCTTCTTTGTTCTTATCTTTAGAAAGAATCTCCCATAGTTCAGAACTTTCTCGTTTTTTGCGTTTAACAATTTGGTGCTAGTAATTTAAGAGAGAGTTTGCATCCTTTTTTCATCAAGTTTTAGGTACTTCCAACCTCTTCCATTCTTTTCTTTCGAACGTAGGTATATATTACATTATTTAAATGCCCTTCGTCCTTCTTTGGGTTAATCTTCTTCTTCCTCCATGGAAAGACGACCAAATATATTTCCACCTAGAAAACTTTTAAGGCTTGCCCATCGACTAGACGTGACGTCTAGATTACAGATTCTGTTGTCTGTTTGTGCGCCGACCAGACCTCAAGTGTCTGGCGGTTCTCCTCCACAATTCTTTTGTTATCGTTGATTAAATGCGGAACCTTTCGATTAAGTGCCGCAGTCGACCTAGCTAGCGCGACAAACAAAACTATCGTGGCAATCAAGCGACCCACAAAACGTTATAGAGAATCTCTAGACTGCCTTGGGAATGAATCATCTCGTGGAGTTCAATTGAACAAATCGACGACCGCAACCCCGGCCTAATTGAGAGGAGCAACGACACACAGCACAAATATATCGATGAAACCATAACGCAGAGACGACTAACGAACAATTATTACGACGACGACCAAACGATTTCAATTGGACCGAAATCCGGTCGACGCGCGGCGCCTCCGCCAAAAAATTCAAGCAACGTAGGTAAGACCGTCGCGCTTTCGAAACACGCAACTAAACGTCTCGTTAGCCATGCAAATTAAATCTGCACATAAATTAGCGTTACGTAACGTTGTTGTTTTTTTTTCATTCTTCTATTTTCGTTTAATAATGCAAAAAGCGTCGTGCACGATCCGAGATCCGTCTTTTCGCCCACGTGAAAAATCGCGTCGCCTCAAAATAGATTCGGTGAGAGAAAAGGAAGAAGAGAAAAAAACGTCGTCGCGAAGTTCAACAACTTATTACCGGGCACTTGGTCGTCTCGATGTATGCCAGAGCATCGGCCGAAAATAAAAAGGTTTTTGTGTTTAATCATTCGGTGGAAGCGCACAGGTGGCGCTCGCTCCATTACGTAACGTTTGCGGTAATCGTTCAACAGTTTACAGAATTTCGGTCGGATCAGTCGTCAAATTGGGTTATTAATGGAGGGTTTTTTTCGGGAGTTCGATGGACCGGGCCAATCAACCGGTGTTTATGCAGGGAGAGACTTTGTTTATGAGAACGTGCGCCATCTGGCGGACGAGTCATCGACGGGTCGGAAATGTTCGATTTTAAGCTAGTTTCGACTCGGACTCATTTGGCAATTTCGGGGATTTTAAATTAACCGATGAATAATTATTTATTTTTTTTTTTAGACTCAAACCAAACAACAACGGTCGTTTGATTCGTTTTCGTTGCTGCTTCACGTCCAACTATTGTACAGTCTCATTGGTACGGTGAAGAATTGAGGCTACTTGAGTCAATTTGATGACCTAAAATTGGACAAAAAAAAAATAAAAACTTTTTTCGCTGCTCTTCACTCTTAACGCTTGAATTTTAAAAATTAAAAAATTATAAAATTTGTCATAGTAGGTACATACCTCACCTACATTCAGTTTAATACAGTAAAAAAGTTATTTTTACATAGAAGCGTTTTTCGTCATTTCTTCATAATCAAAAATTATTTTTCAAGAAATGACTTTGCAAATTCGAATCAAAATTATGTTATAACAAAGAAAATAAAAGAAGCTTTTATTGCATAATAAGAAATCGAACATTGGTCAAGGAGGTCACTAGATTTGTACGAAATTAAGAGATAAATTGGTAGCGTCGTAACTGCTTTATGATTAAACTTACTTTTGGTTCCCAGTAAACAATATATAACGTGCAAAATTTAGTTGTTTTTTAAAATTTCAGAAAACCGTTTTTACGCCATGTCAAAAGAAGAGGTTTAAAAATTTTGAAAGAGTAAGCGCTGAAAAAGATGAATCAGTTAAGTTCTCCAAAAGTCGTGGTAATAATGTCACTGACAAATACGAAAATAACGAGCGACTCAAATACTGAGTCAACTAGAGAAATCTGGGGCCGAAGGTAAACAAACATAAAAATAACAAGACAAAGCAGCACAAATTCTATGAAACATTTACTCCACGTGCACCACAAACAGTACCATTCGATGATCAACTGAACATTTGGATGTAATATCCGCGCTTTCATTTCCGAGAGCCAAAAGCTATAAATCGTCTATTACATGCAACAATTGTAATGTTTATTATAAATAAACTATAAACTTTTGGCCCAATTTCAGTCGGTTTACGACACCCCCACAAGGTTGGATTCGCCACCACAACCGGCAAGTTCGCCAGATTCGACGCCTTGCGATTCCATCTATTTCTAAAATGATGATCCGCATCAATGACTTGACTTATAAAAAATCTACAGGGTGGGGCAATAGTGCGTCCGACTTTGATAGCTCGGGTTTTATGATAGCTAGAAATAAATAAACTAGAAAAAAACCTATAACAGGAAATAATTTTTGAACATAGAGGATGAGCCAAAACGATTATACAGGGGTGTTAAATAATTTTAGCTGAACAAAACGTTTATTCAATAAAACAACTGATTACAATCAAACGGGAGATCTTACTCGTGTGTAACCTAATGCCACCGACCGATATTGCACACGACACATCCGGTGATGGCCAAAAGAACAAAAGATGGTGACGACCTCGCCCCGCCGACGGGCGGACCAATAAATAACATGCATGAATGCGAGTTTGAATTTTATTTTCAACAAGGGGCAAGTGACATTATCCACTACATTCAAGTGGTTTGGAAATGATCAGTAATACTATTGAAGTGAAAAGATTCTAGGAAAAGGCTCCGGAATATCTTCTTTTACATACAACATTCCATTAAAAAAAAAATGTTACTTGCCCCTGTAGCATCGTCTTGGATCACCTGTATGTTCAGAAATAATTTCCGGTTAGACTTCTTTCTCTAGCTTATTTGTGTTTTTAAATCAAATTTCTGGTCATCATAGAACTTGAGCTATCGAAGTCGGACGCACTAATTGCCCCACCCTGTATACAAAAGAGTTTTACAACTCTTCGCCCTCTGATGATCGAGATTCGCAAGTGAATGACTTTCGGTGTTCTGAACGGTCGGGGCACCAAAGCTGCCGCACGTCTTGATAGATGGGGGGCGAAGCCCCCCGATTTGAGGTAAGAACAAATTTATTTCATCAGTTTAGTGCTTTCATTATTATTTTCCAAAGAAAATTGTCGCCGTCAAAAAACACTTTCAATAGGGGGGGGGGGGCACCGTTACTATAGTTACGTAATAAATAGTGACCTCGATCTAGTTGCACCCTGTGACGTCACTACGACGTATCCGTGGTAACTTCAAATATGGCGGCGCCTCCGCCATTTGTGGAAATTCCACCTTTCTTGTTAATTGGCGCCTAAAAAGGCCAAAATCCGGCGGAAAGCGTGACTAAGAGATCGGGAACGTATCGGAAAATTTCCGTTTATTTTTCACCGCTCTTAATTTGATATAGGGCCTTCTATTTAGACAACCTCATATTTCCAAAATAAACAGTCTTATTATACATTTTATGAAAACAAAGACGTGATTGTTTAGATTTCGGCCATAATTTCCTTGCCAAAAAAACTGGCGAGAAAAGCGGTCAAGGAACTGGTCTTTCACCCCCGCGCACACCGACGATGCCGTAATACAAAAACGAAAACGTGACGATTAGATAACGCACGTTTCGGGCGTTTAGGGTTAGATTAGGAGGTGTTTTCTTTTCCTGCGAGTTTATTTTCGGGTCGACGGGATTTCTCCTCATTGGCGGATTGTCTGTGGGTCGCGACCTTGACGTCTGCCTTTAAAAATAGACTTGGAAAAGGGGTTATCGTTCGTTTTGCACCGTCGAACAATGCCTTAATTATTATCGTGCCGGTCACATCTTTGACGAAAGGTTCGCGGAGGGCGCGCCCCATCATGACTGACAATGGGTCTCCGTCCGTCTGGGAGGGCGCGACGTGGTAATTCGTTTTCATGTAATTGGGGTCACGTCCATCTTGATGTCTGACGGTTTAGCTTTAGAGAGATGAATGGAGCACTGACGCGCGATAGAGCTTGCTCAGGAACAAGGAAGAGACGTGACGAGAGACGCTGATTGGGATAATTTGGCCGGTGCCAAGGAACATTATGGTGATCGCGTACTGTGGCGCCAGAAATTTAATCATTTTTGTTGCTGGGGGACGCCCAGAAAATCTACATTTAGATTTTTTTTTTCTTGACGGAGGAATGCCCGGTGTGACGTCACAGGGCTGTTTGGAACGTAAAAAGCATCATTTTCAACGAAAATAGCAACTTTCAGGCGTAATTTTAAACTCAAACTTCTAATTGGCAACACTGATTTTGGCAAAGTTAGGTTATGGCGCTTGTATTTTTAAGATTTCTTCAAAGCCGCCCTTGACTCGTTTTCTTCATTCACACTGTAATTAGGAACATGTTCTTCTTACTATTTCTTAACACAACCTTAAAAGCGAAGAAACATTAGGTACCAAGAAATTAAAAGAAAAACGTATTAGAAGAAAACAAAGTGAGAAGAGAAAATTCCAAAAATCAAATGAAAAGTAGAGTGAGGTTTGTAGTGATAGAGGTAGAAGCCGTCAATGTATTGCAAGAGGTCATATTATGGCAGCAAATGAAGAAAGTGAAGCAGAACTATTGTAATTCAGCCCTCAAAAGCATTTCCGCTGGACCAAAATCTTCTCAGATTTGTCCTCTTCCGATGAATCTCCAGAAAATCACTACTATAAGTACTAAAACACCGCAACCGATAATTTTATGAGGTGAGTCAAGCAGAAGGAGTGCAGTGACTGAATGGGTCGATGGAAGAGAGACAGGTTTGGGTCCGCAAGATCCCTATTAGCGTCTAATTAATTTCTTCAGGAACTTCTTCATGTACTAACAAAACAGAAGTTCAGAAGTGGGATATGGATTACCAGGTCCCTAAGGACGGATGCCGTGACAACTAAGAATGAATTGTTCCGAGTTTAAAACTCAGAATCGTAAAATTTGCTTCGGAGACTCCCTCACCTTTTAACAAATCAGAAGTGGGATATATATCACCATTTAACAACACTAGCGTGATAAACGAGAGTAATGTGGCTTAAATTCATGGCTAATTAGATGTTTGTAGTGTTAGGAAAGATCGAATTGATATAACTAGAATATGGGGAAAGTCAAGTGGAAAAGTGTAGCCTTAATGGGTAAGGGGTAGACAATCAGGCTTGGGCTCGCAAAATACGGGGTTCAAACCCTGGTTTCATCTAATTGATCTCTAAAATCTCTAACCTAACAAACCAAAAGTTCAGAAGTGGGACATTCAATCAAGGTCATAATATGTTGATGTGTTATAGTGAACTTCCAACTTGCACCTGAAACATGAGAGATTATGGCCTAAATTTGTAGATAGCTAGACGTCTGAGGCCAGATATAGTGTTAGAAAAGATCAAATTGTCATAAATGGAATATGAAGGGACCCAATCAGAAAAGTGTAATGACTGAATGAATCGATGGAAAAAAAGGAAGTTCAGATCCGCCAAGTCCGGCTTCGTCCAATTCATCTCTCCAGGGACTCCGTCACGTACTAAGAAATCAGAAGTTCAGAAGTGGAATATTGTCTGAGGACAGACGTGAAATTGAAGACCGAATTACCCGAGTTTAAAATCCAGAATTGTCCAATTTATTGTCTTTGAGGCTCCTCACATTTTAACAAATCAGAAGTGGGATATTGGACCACGACCTGATAAATGTAGTGACTTAATAAATCAAGGGACAATCAACCTCAAGCCCGCAAAGTACCGAGTTCAAAATCTCTTTTAAGACCCCCTCATTTGCAACAAATCAGAAGTTCAGAAGTGGGATACAAGATCAAGATAAGCTGATATGTTCTGATGAACTTGCGCCTAAAGCATGTGTGATTGAGGCGTAAAGTAGTAGTAATAGAAATGCGTTTTTAGGCGCCAGCATTTACCTTTGTAACACCCTGTATACTGTAACATTAAATCATGACGCCGTAGATTTGAGTATCTGAAGACAGAAATCGTGACAATGAAGACCGAATTGTTCCGAGTTTAAAACCCAACATGAACCAATTAATTTTTTACCAAGCTCCCTCACGTTTTAAAAATCAGAAGTGGGATATTGAACCAATCATGCATTGATTAATTTTGCTGGCAAATTATGTGTGATTGTGGCTTCAAATGGTTGTGTACCTATATTGTAGAAGTAAATCACCATGCCATAGATACACATGGGTAAATGTCGTGTAGGGAAAGCCATAACTGCTATGGCGAGTAGCGCTGAAACATCAACTGACCGACTCAGCGGTAGCGTAGCCACAAGACATTTCGAGTAAGACGTATTTATGTTTTAACAAATCAGATGTTCAGAAGTGGGATATTGGATATTAGTTCAAAAAGTTTATTCTTCTTCTACATCCGTCTAGTTTTACTCAAAGCCATTTGTGGTGGTTGTTGTGTTTTTGCCGCAGCAACCACAAAACTTCTGTTTATTTTCAACCTTTTCCCCGGCTCGAGGCGTCGTTGTGCTACCAAACGATCTACTATTACAGTTAAAGGCCGGGCGTTAATTCGCAAATAAAGTGAGACGATAAATTTGCATTAATAGTTAGGAAGACATTCAACTCTCGAAACGACCGCTGAGGAACATTAGAACAATTTCAAATTATAAAATTATTACATACGCTTCTATAAATCACAACAATAAAGCATCACGCTTAAATATAAACGAATCTCTCCTTTGTCGTTAAAGAAAAAAAAAAGAAGGTGTCTCATCATCATCATCGTACAATTGTTGTTATTAAAGGCGTCGCGTCGTCAATCGTATCGTCGCAGAATGCCATGCATATTTCGATGCAATTCACTTATCAACGATCAATGTCAAGGTGATCCAATTGATCGATGTCAAGTATAAATACGTCGAAAATTCCTGCGACGAAATCGAGCGATTACGTCGAGAGGAACCTCGGCTCGTCCCACCGGTGCCGCCCATGGTTTGTTGGTTCGAACCATTAACACCATTAGAAACTCCCCGGCCGTTATACCGCCGGCAAGGTCGTTGATTTATCGAAATATTTATGAGATTGGCTAAAAATAATCAGTGACAAGTCGAGAGCCTCAGTTACCGTCTTGTCACGTCCCAAACAGTTCCTCCAGTCTCTTTTACTATTCGTTGGAAAATGTAACAACAACAAAAATTTCTTGGGTCGCCAAATTTCGACAATTTTTTTTGTGGGCGTTTGAATAATTTTGACAATATTTTTGTGGGCGGTTGTACAATTTTGACAATTTTTTTTGTGGGCGGTTGTACAATTTTGACAATTTTTTTTGTGGGCTGTTGTACCTACAAAATTTTTCTTTTACCTTTGCGTCCTCTGGAGGGTGCCGGCGAAACGTCGGTTTCGTTCCGTTGCTCCTTGGTCGGCTTGAACGCACCTTGGCCCAGCATCACCCAAACAGTGGCGATCACCGCTGTCAAAACGGCGATGGCGACGCAGGTCAGGACCGTAGTACATCTTTCCCGGCGCGAATTCGAGCCCATGGCGGCACTAGATTGTCCGTTTCTTTCGCGCGAAAGTCACCTGCAACCCCCCAAAAAATTACTTTCAAAACGTCCCGTTCCGTTTCGGGTTATTTTTGCTTCATTAAAAAATAAGGAAAAATAAGGCGAGACAGAAGTGGGGCGCACCCCTAAAATAATCACTTCCAAAACGTATTTTCCTTGTAGTTTTTTTTTCCGCGGGAGGGGGGGCAACGTAAAATGCACCCAATTTTATTTGGGGTTATTTTTGCCCTTTTAGAAAAATTTGGAAAAAATTAGCCGAGACGGAACTGGGCGCATTTCACGTTGGGCTCCCCCAAGAAAAAAAATTAACAGAACTGGGTCAAAGCGCCAAGTCGGAAGACGATTCCAGCCAGCATCTGGTTAGTGTCTGTCCGTCTGGCTTGATCGGCCTAATTATAATTTCGCAGGACCGGACTCGAGGGTTAGAAGCGAAAATCGGGCCACTGGAGCACAGAGGTTTGTCTCAATTTTGAAAACTATACAGGGTGATTCGCGTAGGCATTAATAGTTTTTCAAAATGCAGTTAGACGTTTGAAATGTGGCACGCAGTCATAATCTAACATGGTGGTTGTTGTACCTAAAATATTTTAAGTCCTCCAACTATACAGGGTGTGTTAAAAGTTGGTACCAACTTTCTTATTTTAAGTAGATATACAGAATTGCTTTATATAGTTTGATTGACCTTTCAATTCTGAATTTTGACAATCCAAGTTGTCAAAATTTTCAAAAAATTTTTGAAAAAAATTGTGGATGTGATAGTTTACGAAAAAAATCGTATATCGCAAACCGCTTAGAATTATGAATTCGAAATTGAGAAACGGTTAGTTGGAACTTCATACTAACTCCTGATAGTCCAATGGTGGTCCCATGTTGTACAATATGGGCGCAGGTGATTTTCTAATATCGCAACGAAAATGGCCAAAAAGAATTTTTTTTCAAATGACACCCATTCCATATGGTACAATATGGGACCACCATTGAAGTGTCAGGACTGTCAGGAGTTGGTCTGGACTTCCAGTTAACTGCTTCACAAATTTGGATTCATAATTCAGAATGATCTGCCGGGTACAAGTTTTTTCGTTAACTACCACATCGCCCATCTCTTTCAAAAATAAAAACTTTTGGCACAACCTATATAAGTAAGTGACTCACCCTATATACTTCTGTTAATATGACCTTACCCAAATTTTATTTTTATGGTTTTTAAGCAACAGGCAACACTTTAGTTTTTATTGGTCGACCTAAAATATTTCAAGTCCTCCAACTATACAGGGTGTGCCAAAAATCGGTACCAACTTTCTTATTTTAAATACAAATACAAAATTTCTTTATGGTTCGATTAACCTTTTAATTCTAAATTTTGACAACCCATTTTGGAAAAAATTGTAGATGCGGTAGTTTACGAAAAAAATCGTATCTCGCAGACCGCTTATAATTATGAATTCGAAATTGAGAAACAGTTAGTTGGAACTTCATACTAACTCCTGATAGTCCAATGGTGGTCCCATGTTGTACCATATGGGCGCAGGTGATTTTCTAATATCGCAACAAAAATGGCCAAAAAGATTTTTTTTTTCAAATGACACCCACTCCAAATGGTACAATATGGGACCACCATTGGAGTGTCAGGAGTTGGTCTGGACTTCCAGTTAACTGCTTCACAAATTTGGATTCATAATTCTGAATGGTCTGCCGGATACAAATTTTTTCGTAAACTACTACATCGACCACTTCTTTCAGAAAAAAACAAAATTTTTGGCACAACCTGTATAAGTAAGTGACTCACCCTGTATACTTCTGTTAATATGACCTTGTCCAAATTTTATTTTTATGGTTTTTAAGCAACAGGCAACACTTTTGTTTTTATTGGTGGACCAAAAATATTTCAAGTCCTCCAACTATAGGTGTGCCAAAAATCAGTACTAACTTTCTTATTTTAAATAGAAATACAGAATTTCTTTATGGTTCGATTAACCTTTTAATTTTAAATTTTGACAACCCATTTTGGAAAAAATTGTAGATGCGGTAGTTTACGAAAAAAATTGTATCTCGCAGACCGCTTATAATTATGAATTCGAAATTGAGAAACAGTTAGTTGGAACTTCATACTAACTCCTGATATTCCAATGGTGGTCCCATGTTGTACCATATGGGCGCAGGTGATTTTCTAATATCGCAACAAAAATGACCAAAAAAAATTTTTTTTCCAAATGACACCCACTCCATATGGTACAATATGGGACCACCATTAGAGTGTCAGGAGTTGGTCTGGACTTCCAGGTAACTGCTTCACAAATTTGGATTCATAATTCTGAATGGTCTGCCGGATAAAAATTTTTTCGTAAACTACCACATCGACCATTTCTTTCAAAAAAAGACGAAACTTTTGGCACAACCTGTATAAGTAAGTGAATCATCCTGTATATATTTGTTAATATAACCTTGCCCAAATTTAATTTTTATTGTTTTTGAACAACAGGCAACATTTTTGTTGTTATTGGTCAACCTAAAATATTTTAAGTCCTTCAACTATACAGGGTGTGTCAAAAGTCGGTACCAACTTTCTTATTTTAAATAGAAATACAGAATTTCTTTATGGTTTGATTGAACTTTTAATTCTAAATTTTGACAACCCATTTTGAAAAAAATGGTGGATGTGGTAGTTCAGGAAAAAAATCGTATGTCGCACACCGCTTAGAATTAGAAATTGTGAAACAGCTAGTTGGAACTTTATACTAACTCCTGATATTCCAATAGTGGTCCCATGTTGTACCATATGGGCGCAGGTGATTTTCTAATATCGCAACGAAAATGGCCAAAAAGAATTTTTTTCCAAATGACACACCCACTCCATAAGGTACAATATGGGACCACCATTGGAGTGTCAGGAGTTGGTCTAGACTTCCAGTTAACTGCTTCACAAATTTAGATTCATAATTCTGAATGGTCTGCCCGATACAAATTTTTTCGTAAACTACCACATCGACCATTTCTTTCAAAAAAAAAAAACATTTGGCACAACCTGTATAAGTAAGTGAATCACCCTGTATACTCTTGTTAATATGAGTTTGCCCAAATTTAATTTTTCACTCACCTAAAACCACCTTTATCTTCGGGATTATCTGTTGGACACTCGCGAAATTAACAGGTCGAAATGTTGAAAATTGCCATGGCTGTAGGGCGTAAATTTCATAAAACCCGTCGTAATCACCATCGTTCAGTTTTTTCGAAAATTTCGACACACAGCGAACTCAACAGCGGCGGCAGTAGAAGCAACGCATCGCATCACTCTCGACGATCTACAAAAGAAAGAAAAAAATAAATTTACAACCAACTAGATAAAAAAATCGTACGTCTACACACACATTTGAGCGATAGTAATATAGTTGAAGCAATGACCTTAAAAAAATTTATGGCTCAAGGGCGTCTGCGGGACTCGACAAATATTTTCTTAGACTATCCCGAGTGTTTGCCTACGACGCTGACGTCTCTCTAACTAACTCGCCCACCCAGGGGCGGATTCGAAAAAATCTTCCCACAAACATTGACGTAAGGACAATAACTCAATTTGTTGGTCGCTTTTATCGTTCGTTATCAATTAATGAAAATATGAACCGATGACACTGTAACCTTGCTTTGTGCGCGAACGCGCCTTGAACCGTTCCGAAGTGTTAATTGAGAGAAATAAATTTTTTTAGAGGGTTGCACTAACGCAATTTCTCCTTCTCGTCGACAATTTTGGAACGGCGATAATTCGTGGTAGCCGTCACCACCTCCTCCAGCATGCGTCCCGCATTTAGTTTTAACGATCGAAGAAATTACACGGGCCGTTTAATAACGAGAATTAACAATCAGTCAGTTACGTTTCCGCTACAGTTACAAGAATAGTTCGCTAATTTGTTTTCGTGGCGAATTTAAAATTAATATCGCACCGAAACAATGGTCTCGTGCAATGTTTGTAGAGAAAACAAATTTTCTTTCGGTAGTTGTGAAACGAGAAGGGGGCATCGAAAATATCGCAACGGCCCTGGCCCTTGTTTTACGAGGAGTACTGTTTTAATTCGTTGCGTAACAATTACTAGGTCAACGGACGTCGTATATGCAAACAGGAAATTTCGTTGATAACTTTTTTTTCTGTTGACAAGCTCGGTGTTAAATTCCCCAAACGACGCGAAAGAAGAAAAATAATTGTGATAAGTCCATTAATTTTTTTGTGACGTTAATGTTTTCGGCGTTTATTTTATACGGCTGCCGTTTCCTTGGAAATTTGAGATTTTAAACTTCTACAGCTGATTTATGACACGTTGCTTCAGCACCGAGCATTTTCAATGACCGCTAGAATCAATAGTAATAAAAACGTTTTGATAAAAAACAATTTCTAGCGAAAAGATTTTCCTAACACTGCAATTTTAATTTTGAGACAATTTTTGTTGTTCCCTTAAGAAAAATTATTTGTTACGCTCATGTTTCGATGTACAAATTACTTACTTTCACTATTTACCAGTTTTCTTAAAAATTTATTTGGTTTTACGGATTTCTCGTAAAAAATTTTGATTTGACAACTGATTCACGACACATTGCAAGAATGTTATTGCTTCTTTAAAAATTTTCTTGTAGGCATAAAAAAAAATTACTTTAAAAACGTAGTTGAAGCAAATTACTTTTACCAATCTTCTGAATGAATTTTGGACGCTTATGTTTTTATGTAAATACATTTTTATGAGACACCTGCTGTTTTCTTTAATTTTTATTCTTCGCCTTTTCTAAGAGATTTTTATTTAAGCAAATAATAATGGGAACAAATATAATGTACACCAAATTAAACCATACATCCCTTGCACTGTCCACCAGAAAACTTAATGAGCATCTAAAAATGTAAATGAAACCCAAATTATTATTTATCAGAAAATGAGAACATCACCACTAAAATAACTATGCTGCGTACTGTTTTACCATTGCTTACATTTTAAAACCTATATGTCTATCAATTTTACTAAATGTTCACCAAATTTAGAACGCTCAAGTTACGCGACCGTGCTGTACATAATAAATATTCGCGCTATGCATTTATATTTAGTGTTTCTCAAAAAAAACTATTTGTGCATCAAATAGTTATTCTATTACTCCAAAAATGAAATATGCTCGCGCATCTCTCCTTGCCGCTTGCGCTTCCAGACAAGAGGCACGCGAAAAAAGTTTTGTACAAGGCCAGTTCAGGGTCCTGTAATTTTTTTTTTAAAGCACGATTAGAAATTACCACTAAAAGACGTTTTACGTTTTACAAAATGCAAGCCAATTACAGCAAAGCATTTATATATTACGGAAATCAATATCTTTTTTTGTGCAAATCACTTCTATTTTTACTCTTATTTTCCTTGCCCTAGCACATCTACATCTCTAATTTTGCATAAAATTATTTACCATTTGCACAACATTTCATTGCGTGTGTATTTTTGATCAACAAATAGTATTTTTAACTGCTAAATAATATAAGACACTGTCGAAAATTAAATATCTGGGTATTATGTTAGAATTAAATTCGGAATAAAATTTGGTGAACATTTAGTATTTATGGTCAACAAAAGTTATTTTGGCGAACAAAATATATAAGAGGCCAGTATTATGTCAATATTTAGTTGTCGCTTTAAGATTGTGTATTTTCTTAATTTTGGTGAGCATTTAGTTTTTTTGGGAAATGAAAGTATTTTTTTGTATGAAAATATTGGGTAAATTTGGTAGACGACCCATTACATATTGCTTCTTTAAAAATTTCCTTGCATGTATAAATAAAAAAAATCACTTCAAAAACGCTTTAGTTAAAGAAAATTACTTTTATACCAATCTCCTGAACGATTGCAGTTTGTGCAGTTGATTCATGACACTTTGCTGAAATTCCTAAAATGCTCAAAATCCCAGAATCAATATGAACAAAAATTTGTTACAACTTATGGAACGATTTTTGCAACAATTTTCGTGGCCCCCTCGGAAAAAAATCTTTGGACGCCTATGGTTTTATGTAACTACATTTTTATTACGCAACTGCTGTTTTCTTTAAAAAAAATTTCTTCCTCCTTCCTAAGAGATTTTTATTTAAGCAAATAATAATTTAGACTGGTTGTCTTTCCAGAATAATATTTAGTTGCGGTTAGTGCAGCTGATTTACAACTCAGTGTTTAATTGTGATAATTATAAGTTGCTTTTGCCAAAAACCAATTATTTCTATTTAGCATCATTCTTGTAACAAAAACTTTTCGTAACGCTTATGTTTCGACCCATAAATAGCCATAAATATTGCATCTTTAATTACGGTTCAATTTAAAAAAAAAAATAAGGATGATTTACGACTCATTGCCTATTCGTGTATTTTCAGACACCAAAATGACCAAACATTGCTATCTCTTGTGGAATATTTTTCCCAATCACAGGAGTTTTTCAGTTACCTAAACTTTCTTGTTTCTTAGAAAAAAAATATCTTGGGACGCCTATGTACAAATTTTTCACAATTCGGAAATATATTTTGATTTATGATACTATGTTTAAGTTACGACACTTTTTCACTTAGAATCAAGGTGAAAGAGTGAAGAGGTGAAGAGATTGAGTATCTCAATTTGGACCTTTTGGAAAAATTTGTCGTAATGCCTATGTATCCAAGTGGTTAGATAATACAACCTTTAGATTCTTAAAGTTTATTTTCTATCATTTTTCTAAATGATGATTAGGAATCAGGCGGCAGCTTAGCTGTCGCGCGTCGTAATAGATCAGAAGCTAGGGAAGACATCAACTTGAGGTATGCTACAGTTGTCTGGTGAAGATAGCCTCAATAAATACCTTCAAAGACCACTCTCAATAAGAGGGCACCGTTGTTAGTCATTCTTCTAGCTGATTTACGACTCAACATAAAATGTGAGCAAATTTTTGTTATCTGGGCTTCAATCAAGATGATCAACGTCTACATATTCATTACTTGTTACCGAAACATTTTCAAACTGCTGTGTACGTAAATTTAGTTGCCACCTCAGCAAAAAAATCTTGCGACGTTAAGTTTTTACGCCTAAATACGTTTGACTATTTTTCTTTTCACTTAAAAATTTATATAATTTCCGATATTCTTTACATTATCATTCTTGCATGTAATTTATCACCCCTTGACTAAGTCAAAACTCCTTGATTTTGACATACCTAATTCCGGGTAGAAAACTAGAAAAGGGATAAGTACATACTTACATTTAAATTTTTAACCAAAGTTTAATTAACAAAAATATTTTTGTTGACCCTTAAAAAATATTCTCGGGACGCCTATGTTTGAGGGCAGATATAATTAACCACATATGTATTATAAAATTTATAACCAGAAGTTATTTAAGAAAAATAGAAATTAGCCTTTTATTTAAGAAGTAGTTGTCAGTGAGCTGATTTATGACACATTGCAAATACGTTTTTCAGTAGAAATGGTTTCTAGAAGTATGAATTAAATTTTGGTTGTCTCGTTCTTTGAAAAAGTTTTTCGTAACGCCTATGTCTTCATGTGCATAAACATAATTATATAAGAACATAATTTAAACCTTTAATCCGAGTTGAGATACTAAATAAAAATAGGTATACACTTTTCTGGTCTTCTTTTCTCATCGTGCAGCTGATTTATGAGACATTGTCAATATTTCAATCAGCTCCGGAAGATTAAAATGAAGGAAACGTAACCACTTTCGGTTAAATTTTTTTTCAAATTCACCCTTTATTTGAAGAGTGTCTAGATTTTGAACCTTGTCTGAATTATAACACATTGTCGATGACACGACGCCGTTCAGCCACTTAGACCAAGCATCGCAATTTTTGGCCAAAATTTTGTATTACTTGACTTTCCATTTGTAGAGATCTAGAGATGTTAATTGCACTTTTAGAAAAGTTTCAATAAATCCAAAAATTTATTGCCCCCTCCAAAAAAAGAAACTTGTGACGCCTATGTTTTCATGTATACCTATTTACGACATATATTTAAATAATTTTTTATTTCTAAATATCTTTTGAAAACGAGTCCGTTCACCCAACAATCTGTTATTGACGCAACTGATTAATGACTTAATGCCCGACAAATTTTCCACATCAACATTTTTATCGACTTCCATTAAATCTAGCGGCCTCTTGCAACCAAAAAACGCAATTTCTTCTCAACTCAATTAAGAACAGCTATTTTTCGCAATTTCTACTCCTCGTCGTCATACCGCACCGCAGTGTTTTTTTTTCTAAGATTGGCAAAATTCGATAATAATCGGGCGGGTGGTAATTGGCACCTTTCACGCCGCCTCCTTGATTGATCGATTCGATGGTCGGGTCCACCATCATCTCGACGTGCATCAAATGTTTTTTTTTTCGTTGTTGTCCGATCTTCAATTTTTTTTTCAACATAGTTACGCAACGTGAGGAACGCGACACGGCGTGAAATGAATGAACGACCAGTGGCGGCGGAACAAACATTGAACCTTCCCCCCCAAGCACCCATCAATTTCGACACGGCCAATAAATAAATGAGACAATTGGGTAGGTACTGGGTGTTTAATCGATTAATCAATTTTGAAATTTTAAGTCGCGGGGATGTGGCAACAATGTTGTAATAATAATAAAAAGTCGTAAGGGTAAAAATGACGAAATTTTTGGTTTAGAAAATTTTGGTGAAACAACTGGTGCAACGTGAAAAGAGTGATTGTAAAATTGTTGATGGGCAAATTTCGGTGGTAATTTGACCCGCCGCTGTCAACGTTCGAGCCGGCCAGACACGTGACTCGCCGAATTTTTGTAGAAGAAAATCGACTAAAGGTCATGGCTACTAATGATGATGGTGTTTCCTTCCCGGTCTGGTTGTGGCAGCGACAGGTTGCCAACAAGAGGACCCGTCGATAAGGCATTTTCGAGATTTCGACTCTCTTCCAATAATAATTATTCCTCAGACACCGACAACGCGAAAACAACATCAACATTGCGTGGGTCAATTCGACAATGATCACAACAACTGACCGGCTAGTAAATTAATTAATTAATTAATTATTATAATCCCCAAAGTTGTTAATTGGTCGACTTAAGTTATCTAATCGTTAATTAGTCGATTGACAAATCGATTTGACGATTACATCAAAATTTCCAAGTGACATTAGTTTTACATTCCTACTGTTTTTTTTCTTGTTCTTCTTCATTCGTTTTTTTTTTTTCTGTTTCTTCCATCAACGAAACGGACACGGCAAAACTTAATGCCCATCGAAACAACATTCCGTTCCCTCTTAATCGCACAATTATGCAAAAATGCATCGCGTCGCCTCCGTTGTTTTTTTTTTCCCGGCCTCCTTGACTAACCCCAAAAATTACACTCTACTATTGTTTCGATTTCGTGAATGAGCACCAACACCAACGCTATCTCCATCAACCCATGCATGGCGATCGAAAGCGAATCATGAATGAAAAACAATTTTTTTCAATGCCGAAAATTCAACTTTTCTACTCACTTGATGCTGACGACGATGCAGTAACAGGGGCGGCGCTGCATCTACTACGATCACTTGTTTTTTTTTTTCTTCAGATATACATATAGATATAATTTTACGCGTCGAGACGTGCACTTGTTTCGCGCTTCTTTTGTCGGAAACGACGCGCGCCTACCGCGACCGCTGGAGTAACACTACTGGCCGTGGAGAAGTCGGCGACTGAGTCGGAATCGCGGTATTTAAAGTCTGGTGGGTGATAGGTGGATCGGCGGCAAAAAAAAAGACGGAAGGCGGCGGCGACGACCGTCGCGACGCTCAAATAGGTAATCTAGTTCGGCGATTATGCGGATCGCTCTTCGATTGTTGACCAACAAATTTGAGAAGATCCCAAAGGTTGAAATCGATCCTCTATTTTTGCTTACTTAATTATAAATATTGATCTAGCTTACTGAGGAGTATAATAACTGGAAACTTTTATTGTGACAATCTTTTAGAAGAATGTTTGCATCCAGCATCCAATTCTTAAACCCTAGAACATTCATTTAAAAAAGTGTTTAGTACCTAATGGTTAAACTTGTTTAAATCTTTATTAAAATATTTAAAAAATACTTAATATTTAAATTTGAAAAAAGAAACGAAAAAATAACGCGACTACGCTCCTGTCTAGACGTCAATCAAAGCTTATTAAATAGTTACTATTAAAGTGACGTCACGTCAACAAATAGTATTTAGTTGGTGATAAAACAATAGTGTCTACTGACGTCACGTGTTCCCAAAAAAATCCATTGAATTGAAGTTTGTGACTATACGTTACTACACAACTTGACGTCACAATAACAAACACAATATGAGCAGTTAATAGAGAAAAACAGACTCAAATAGATACAAATAACTGCAACACAAGTGAAATTGGAAAAGAGTTAGCAGAATTAGGCAACCAGTAATACATGCAAAGTTGTCCCAAAAGTTATAAAACTTAGAGCAATTAAACTGCCAGTTAAATAGTTATAAATTTTTACACGTAACAATTTTTTTATATTTTTTGGGAAACTTATATTCAGTCTCCTGAATTAAAAAAATATGAATAAAATTAATGCTTTAGCCCGCCCCCTAAAAAACGTTACGCCACTGTCTACAAATGAATCCAAGCTTACTAAAGTGATGTTGTGTCATCGAATCAAATCTTGAATGCAAACAAGTCAGTTGCTTAGCAACGTGACACAATAGCTTTCTGACGAGTGACGTCAGAGTTAATAATTGAACTAGGCACCCAATAATACACGCAGGGTAGTACTTGACAAAATTTTGTTTTACTGACCAAAGCTTGTTGATGTTCACTTGTTCAAATTTACATTGTGCTTCATAAAACTTAAGTAAAAAAATTTGGAAACATTTTCAAATTGTGGAGAATTGCGTCAATTTTTTAAAAATTTTTAGTTTTTGACCTATGACACTTTATTCAACATTAATTTAATTGTTTTGCCATTGGTATTAGTTGAAATGATGCCATTCGTAAAGTGACGTTATACACCAAACAAACTTCAAAATCTGGACTTTTCTCCAAATAAACTTCTCAAAAGTTTTTTTATCATTTTTGTATTTTATAAGTCTTACTTATTCAGTTAATTGTTTTAAAACAATCTTAATAGTGGTTTAGTCAGACCCCTGAAAAAATGTTACGCCACTGTCCACAAATAGATTAAATCTCATGAAATATATTATTAACGTGACGTCACGTCATCAAATCATCTTGAGTAGTGCAAACAACTCAGTTGCTTAGCAACAATAATGACGTCACTAAAACTTTTTGACGAGTGACGTCGGATGTTTCAAAATTGTAGTTTATGGCAATTATTGTGAACGTAAACAATACGTTTCTTAACAGCATGACGTCACAATAACAAACAATCAAACATATTAAGCGCATTTAATAGAAAAAGTTGGAACTAATCACAGCACAGGTGATGGGCATCAAAGATTCAGAAAGAGTTAATAGAACTAGGCAACCAATAATACATGCAGGGTCACCCCTAAAGAAAGTGGTGCAGTAAGTTAGAAAACTACTCATACGTCATCATATATCTGCAATTAATTTCTACCAGTGGCGTAACATGTAAAATTGTCAGTGCCAATTATGGCATACGTTTTTTCTATTGGTTAAAGTTGTTATTCGTAATAATGACGTCACAAAGAAAATAAAAGCATCAAAATGTGGACTATTTACCCAGATCAACAAAAATCAAGTTCCTGGACGTTTCAGGACTGCAATCAAACATTGAAGTGTGGGTGTATGGCGTCCGTTAGGAAGCAAAGTTTGCAAACTAGCATCTACTAATTTAAACAATTAAATTAATACACAATTATTATTATTATATCATTTTTGCACCAATTTTGCAATTTTTTCAAAAAAATTCAGTTGTTTGAATCGTAAAAATGCTTTACCTAGAACCCCAAAGAAACGTTACGCCACTGTGCACTAGTGAACTAAAGTTTAGTGACGTCGCATCATCAAATTCGATCTAGAGTGCAAACAAGTCGGTTGCCTAGCAACATGATGTCAACTTTTTGAACGTTATTATTGTAGTGACGCCGCCACTGGAGTACATCGATATGAGTATCAAAGATGTTTGGCATAACATGGGATTCTGTGACATGGATGTTTGCCATTAGAATGTGTGTCTACACCTGAAGTGACGGTCACATTCTAATGGCAAACACCCATGTTAGGCCCAACATCTCGCATACGCAATAGGGCTAATGGTCGACAATTTAATACAGGACACAAGGACGTAGGCAGGATAAAACAGGGGGGTCTATGGGCCTTAATAGAATTTTTTGGCACTAGTCATCTTAATGAGGGGACCGCAACCCTCCCATGCACCCACTTGTCTACGCCACTGCGGTAAACCTACCTTTCTGATCCTCTGCTCTCTCTCGACAACCACCAAAAACACAACCACTAACTGGTGATGAGGGTGGACGAACACAAAAAAGTATCGAACCGAGACACGGGGTGTGAGCCCAAGTAGTGGAAATTCTTGGCGAAACTCCTGGCTAGTTGTGGTGGATGTTTTAAATGACCCAAGCAGGCATGGTATTTGTTCTCTCATCCCTTCTGGATCGCAGGGGCACTTCCAAAACCAAAAATCACTTGCACAGCGTAATGGCTTCTTTAACCTCTCTCAAAAAAAAAACTTTTCAAAAAACCTTATCATCAACCATTCGCGCCTTTCTTCCAAAGTTGCCAACCTTACGAATCGCAGCCCGTCACAACACCAACAATTTCCTTAAAATCCCCAAATTTTACGTTTCAATAATGACGTCATCACCTACTAGATTTGAAAATTTAAACAGATAAAAACCGGCTCAGCTTCTTTAAAAGCGAGTGACAACCCCCGAACTGGGGCACACTAATGAAAGTGAGTGTTTATTGGTTTGTAGCGAACAGCAATGCTGTGAACATTATAGAGAAGAGACACTATGGCGTTAGACAGACCCTAGGTAAGTACATAACCTCAAAACGTTTTCAATTTATTTTTCCAATGATTTTATATTACTAAGGACCAATGATGCTTATCCTTACATAGTATAGGAGTCAAGTTGGTTTCAAATGACCAATTTAGCTGTTAAAAACAAGTAACGAGTGTTAACAAAACTTATTTTAATCATAAATTACATTTTTGGGGGCGAACCTTCACTTGGCGGCTAGATTCTTATCAATCTAAGTAACAAATTATTCTATAGTTCAAATATTAGAACAATTTGAGATGACCCGTCACTCGATCCAAAACACTCTTAGGGGCTGGTCCGATGGCGATAACCGTCCGCGTTCCTGGCGCCACTTGAGTCTGTCCAGCATCTCGCACAATACTCGTTAAGATTTCCTTCGCTTCCGCCTCTCGTTGCAAATCAAACAACGCTTCTTCCGAATCGAGTCTAACCGCTATTTTAGTACCACCTACAACAGGATAATTTTTTTTATTAAACCAACAGCTCAACCACAAACAACGAAACGAACTAACCGTATTTCAGCCAATTCTTGAGTGTTTTAGGTCGATGTTTCAGCGCTTTTGCGTAAGCAGCAACGGCGGCGTGACCGCATTGCGCCGCCACCTTTCCTTTCTGCATCTTGAGATCGTTGCGTACGGCCAAAATCAACCGGTACTCATCGTTGGGGTCCTCAAACTGAAAACGGGGCGATTAGGGAGCTAATAGAGAAAGTTTCGGGATAACGCAGACCTAACCTCAAATCGCTCCTCCATTCCCTTTTTCCACACGTCGACGGGGGATTTACGGCCGAATTTGAGGAAAACGTACACCGAGGAGGCCCCCAGTAGGGCCCCCGCCCCAAATACCGCTAAATAAGAGTTACTTGCTATTATTTCCATCGTTTTTGAAAATTGCCGAAGTTTGACACTTGACAACTTAAAGACAGGGTCGACAACTTTTCAGCTCAAATGTCACTGAGTTTTTGAGTCAGTTTGGTGACTTCTAGGTAGATGGCGCTATAATTTGGTAGTTTTTGATTTTCTCTCAATTGGTAGTAAAGGAGTCTTCTACTATTAATAAAACCGTTTTAATAGAATAATGAACATTAATGAAACGAAATAACTTTTGAAAGTTGTAAAACACAGAGTTGGAGAAAACATGTCCCAATCCAACAGGTTTCTCTGGGTCAAGTAATGGTCCAGAATAGGGTCCTGCCTCAACTTTTAGATATTCAGAAACACTCTCAGGCGCCCTCAAATTTTGAAATTGGTGAAATGAAGAAGCTGACATTGATTCTTTAATTTCTTGGACGAAGACAGTTACAAAGAGACTATAATGTTTCTATTATTTTTTTCTTAAGACTTCAATAACCCTAACGAAACAGTGAAAGCTTCAACATCTAACCCTTGACCACGCACAGCTTCCTCTGCATTTCTTCTTCCGTGAAGAACTCCTTAAGTTCCCTCAGTGCTTGGTAGGAGTTTTCGCTTAAAATCACTTGTTCGGCCAATTCACCGCCGTAATCTTCAGGCATGCAATCTTGAGAAACGGAATTTCGATAAAACTCGTTCATGTCCAAGTCGGACCTGTGCAAGTGGAGCTGAAACTTCTAAAGTTACAATTGAAAAAAAAGTTTTTAATTTCACCAATTTGAGGGTTGTTTCATTCATGAACGGTTTACATAGCGACAAGATCCTGTCGAAAAAGTAAACGGAATTGATGACATGGATAGCTTTCAATTGGCAGGGTACTGCGTCTTGTAAATAGTGGAAGAAGTTTTTCACTGGAGAAATTCGGAATTTCGTTAGGTGCATGAGACCGACACCTTTCATGTCGAAAATCGCCACCAAACCGTTAGGAGGGTCTTTAAAGAGGACCAACTCCATGCACATGAAGAAAAGTTTGATGGAACTCTCCAAGTTGAAGTTGTAGAAGGAAGTGTCTTTGAGGCGGCACAGGATCACGGCGTAGTTGTCTTCGGTGCGAATTGGAGCCACTGAGATTTCCCTGGAATTAACATTTCTCAACAATTATTCCCGAACATAAATGTTTCTTTTAAAGCATCTACTTATTCACTTACTCCCACCAATTAATTCCTGGACATAAGCGATTCAAGAGCGGTACTTTTGACCTACTTATTCACTTATGTCCAGATATTAATTTCTGGACATAAGCGATTCAAGATCGGTACTTTTGACCTACTTATTCACTTATGTCCAGAAATTAATTCCTGAACATAAGCGATTCAAGAGCGGTACTTTTGACCTACTTATTCACTTATGTCCAGAAATTGTGTTTTTTTTTCTAATTTAAGAAAATAATGTTACAGAAGATTGGCGGCTTGTCTGAGGATCTCCGTGTCCATGTTTCTGTTGTCGAAAAGTTCGGGGGCTTCGGATTTGCAGTCAAAATTCTCCTTGATCGTCGTTTGGGTGAAGTGGACGTCGTTGTTGCAGGCTAACAGGAAGTGGACGATTTGCTCGTCGGTGAGCACGGGGTAGTCCGTTGCGGTCAGCCAAATTTTGACTTGGTCCACTAGCTTTTCTGTTGTTCTTCCGCTTTTGAAAATTTCGACCATATTAAGACCGTATTTCGGTGGCATCTTTTCAAGTTACTGCCACAAAGAAATGTCGCACTACTCTAAGAGGTTCTTTACTCGCGACTCGCTTAAATTGACCATTCCGGCGATTGCTGCCACAATTAGCTGAGCACGAACATGGTTCTTATCGTAGGTACATGTCTTAACCATAAGGCTAAAGGAACAGTGGCGGCGTAGACAACATTTTTTTATAAACAGATTTATTATGAATACAGAACGAATGGTAGAGTTAAGTTAGAGTTAAGAAGGACTTTGGAGTGAAAATGTTGTGCAACCACCACTACATTAGAGCCTGGAAGAACTTATGGAATGTTCTATTTTTGAAAAAAAAAACTTGTCTAATCAGGCACGCGCTTCGACTGTACAGTTACAGAGTTTCAAAGTCAAGTTTTTTCAACATTTCTAATTGACTTCAGTTTATACGCTTTGCGTCAACAGCAATTTTCGATTAAATCGAAGTACACGCGCTCTAACTAAGTAACAGATAAGACTTCCTTGTAGTTGTTAGTATTTGCAACTTTCCTCTTAACTGCTGGTAACAATCAAAACGTTTTTTTGGACGTTGCCGGACCTTAGGGACGCGGACGACATTTTGAAGTCTTCTATTCAGTTCTTTTTTGCTATACAATTTGTCCAAGATAAAAATGTTAATTATGGGGATGTTATTAACTTATTTAGAGAGTGCTTCTGGATCCCTTGTAATTCTAGAAATATTTTCCCCAACTAATTAATTCTTCTATTTTTATTTCTACAATGTCTCTTTACATTTCGTTGGTCTTTCTCATTTTCTCTTCGATTTCGAAAAACGGTTTCAATTCCCGAAATTGTTGGATGGTCACTTGGTTGAGTTCTTCGGCTGTTGGTAGACTTCCTCCGTATTCTTTGGGTAAGCACTTGAAAGGGATGTGTTCTCTCGCGAACACTTCCATGTCGTATCCCACCGGATACATTTTCAACTAAAATTAAAATTTTCGATTAAAATTCCGAAACTGGACGCAATTTACTCACTTGTTGAATCAGTTCGCTTTTCATAAATACTCGAATCAGGTCCAAAATTTTGTCGAATAAATAGTTCGAATTGAGGATGTGAATGGCTTTTAGTTTTAGCGGCATCCCTTCTTGGAGGTACTGCAAGAATTTTCTTATAGCCCCCACTTTCATTTTGGTAAGATGCATCAGTCCTAGCTAAAAAAAATTTAAAAATTTTGATTATTTTATTTGTTAAAACTTACGCCTTTCATGTCCATTAAAACGACGAGTCCGCTAGGAGGATCGCGTCTTTGACTAATGTCCACTATCATGTAGGCGATCTTCATTGCGGGCACCAGATCGAAATTGGAGTAGTTGGTGTCTTGCAAGCGAAAATAATGGATCACGTGGTTGTTTTCCATCCTCACCGGGATGCTCGAAGCTATGCTGAAATTTTAAAACTGTTGGTCAAAGACCAAAAGAAAGGTGCTGAGGATAGGCAACACGAAATTCATCTTTCCCTATGCTATGATTCCACAATCGCTGGATGCCCGATGGGCTCACACCAACATCTCTTGCAACTTGCCGAATGGAAGTTCCATTTTTAATTAGAGCAACACCGCGTGCAATTTCCACTTCATTGAGATACCTCATTTTGATTTTAATACTGGTTAGATGACATTTAATGTCAGTTTTGAGTAAGACAATCAACAAAGAGTCGCATTACATTCACTTTGATTTTCGTTGTTTTATTAATTTTCTGTTCAAGTCTTTAGAAGAAAGAATTGGTTGAATGTTGCTGCAATTGTTTCTTAGGAATATTAGATGACGGAAACATTATTGAATAATAAAGACGTTTCCATTATTGGTACAGACCAACTCCAACTAACCATGAGAAAAGCTGTTGTTTCAAAAAGACGTAGTTTTTGTCTTTCTTAGGAATGTGACCAACTAACCCTTAAAAAAACACACAATTATTACTTTCAAGTTCAGGGGCAATTGAGGATCACTAATGCAGTGAAATGTTATTTTATTGGGTACAATGAGTTTGAGGAAAATAATCTATTTATCAAAGAATCTCCATGCCGATTTTGTTTTCTTCATTACCACCGTAACCGCCGGACAACGAAAATAAACTATTATGTTTGTCGTGGTTGCTTTCGTTCCCCATCATTTCAGTGTATTTATGGTACATTAGCAAAGTAACAGATAAGGGATCATAAAACTGACCGCAAGTGCACCCCTGATCGACGGTGACAGGTCCGTGACAGCTCAAACTTCGAAGCGCCACGTGGTGGCTCTACACCGAACTAAATTTAACATGGCAAGCATAGGACCGTAGGTTGTCGATTAAGATAGACAGTAGACTAATTAACTTTTCTTAAAATTTCTTTAACTTTTGTTAATAGCGCTTTAAAATCTAGCTATTAACATATAACCGCATAGAAAAAAATAATGGCAACGTTGATTAATTAATCATAAAATCAAAATTTCAAACTTTAGCCGGATTTTGAGCTCGTTATTTTTTAGATTACAATTTTTTGTATACAAGGAAATAATCAAGTCCTCAAAATCTTCAGTTGTAACCGCGATATAACGATCAAAAGATTTCTGCAGACGTATTCTAAATTAACTATTACCACTTTGTTAATTGAGGTGCATACTTCAATTTTACGGTAGTATGTAACTGAAAGATTCCTTTATAATATTTAATAAAATGTATTTTTCTAACGCCATAAGTTTTCATACTACAGTGGTATAAAGTCGAGCAAAATTTGGCAAAATGTCTCCTTCGCCACCTTAACGCGACGATGTACTCCTCAAGTTGTGTTTCTGACTCTACAAATGGCGCTGTTTTTTGCCCAAAATAATTTATGACAACCCCATGGAAAAGAAGATTTACTGGGGTCCTAATTAAAAAAAAAAAGTATTTCCGCCCCTTGTTTTCTACGGAATCTCCTAAAATAAGCCTTTCCTACCTTACAGTAGGCACCCCACCATTATTGTCAAATTATTTAACTCACACGGTGTTCATGGCTTTCTGCAGGTCCTCCCTGTCGACGTCCCTCTCGTCGAACATTTCTGGCGCGGATTTCCGGCACTTGAAGTACGCCCGGACGGTGTCTTTGGTGGCGTCCAGGTCATTCTCGCAGGACAACAGGAATAGAGTGAGCGTTTCGTCGGACAATTGTGGAAAGTTCGCCGTTGGTAGCCAATTTCGTAAAGCTTCGATCGCCGATCTCGTCGTTCTGCCTTCTTTCACGACAGTTTCGGCCTCGAATTCGTAAGGAATCTCCATGATTTTGTCGACGATATCGCCCTGTCGATAAGTTTTGATCGATTTATCACTACACTTTCTTCGTCTGCACTTTGAATCGTTATGTGGCGCTTTTCGTTTTAACACGGTTTCATTCAATTGCCCCTATCAAGGACGAAAATAATTAATGAATATTAATTAATTTTTTTTTTGTTTTGTTTTAATGACCCGGAATGTTTTGCAGTTTGTACCGATTTAATCGTTTTGTTGGTAGGTAAGCAGGTAGGTGCTGAGTTTTGTGTCTATGTTCTATTTGGAGCGAAGTCAGCAAGTGTTGATGCGTTTCGAAATCACGATTAGGTAACAAATTTCTTAACCATTTTGCTGTCCTGTTAAAATTGCCTAAATGTTATCTGTTTATACGTTTTCTTTAATTACAGCGGCCTTGATTGAAAAATTTCCATGTAAAGATGTATTTATGAAACTGGTATTAAAACCACATTGAAAGTTAATTTTATAAGTGCGAAGTTTGCCACCCAACCAATAATGTTAATGAAGTTATTTTTATTTAATAACTGTTGTAACACTCGAATGGTAATTTTGAAACTGACTTTTGTTAAATATTTTGATATTCTATCATCAATTTTTGTTGTTTAGACTGTTTGTATGGTGGTCACTCCAAAGTTTCTGGTCACTAACATTCTCTGTTCTGCTAGTTGCAATTTACCAAAATTTATGTCTTGCATTTTTTTATTATCAACTTTTTTCCTGAAGTTTTTTATACATTCCTATGAGCTTATTGTGCATGTCAATTAAAGAAGTTTTACTTCTTTACTTTAAAAAGTTTGGATTCTGCGCAAATTTAATTATTTTATTTGTGTATCTTTTAATTTTTTTTCTCCATCCACACTCTTTTTAAAGATTTATCTTCACCATAAATATTTTGAGATTTTTTATTTTCAATTTAGCAGCTCTTTATTGTCAAAAAAAATTTCAGTTTTCTTCTAAATTGAAACATTTTACCACAATTTATTGCCAAAATTCAGAATTTTCTAAAATTTATTCTAATTTCATCTCCTTTAAAAATTTTAGTTCTGTACAAATGCTTTAATATACTTTGTTGTAACATTAGTATAACTTTGATAGTCCATTAAACTTACAAATTTTGTATTTTTTTTTGAGCGTTTGGAGTTTAAAATTTTAAATTTGGCAGAAATAAACTATTATTAATGCACTACAAGATGACATTATCGCTGATTTTTTTTGTAATGGTGTGAGTTTCTACTTTCGATCACGATTTCATATCGAAATATTCACTTCATCTCTTTGATTTTCTTCAAGCTCATGATCACGACCTCCAAGATTGATAACAAGTAATTGAAATATTTTTATATTAAACCGTTATTGAATTACATGGATTTTTAATTTCACCGCTGAAGGGATTTTTGATTGACACCTTTGTGGCCGTTTACCTAGTCCATTTGCAGTTAACCACATTAGATTTTATGATGGTCCCAGTACTGTAAAGATTTTTGAGTAGGTACCGCTATTAAGTCATAAATAACCAAACCGTTTAAGCGTCATTGTCATGAAATGTGACTGCTTTAAGTCGTGTCATAAACTCGTCAAAATCTCGCGAACTTCTTAAAAACACAATTAGCGATACTTTAACTACAAATTTCAAATTTTTAACGACAGAAACGTATACCTGGCGGTATTATGAACATAATAATAAAAAAATATCTTGAAAATTACTTTATGGCGTCCCGACGGCGCATGGAATCAATTATGGACCAAACAATGACGCCACATTATCGCGCATTAATTAAAGTTTATTTCTGTCAAATTTCAAATTTTTAACTCTATTGGAAATGCGCAATTAGGCACCGGCGGTTCTCGTTGAAATACCCTGTATAATGATATTCTTTGTTGTAAATTTAGTAGAACTTTTTTTCAAATGCTTACAAATTTATTGGTAAATATGACAACTTTGTAGAATATGCATTTTCGAATTAGCGCTAATTTCAACTCTATTCAAGTTTCAAATTCTGCACAAATGTATTGATTTCACATTCTTTATTGTAACTTTGGAAAAACTTTCATAAACCATTTAACTTTGAACTTTTTTTAAAGCCTTAACAAATTTATATCTAAAATTGAAAGTTTTATAGAATTTGCACTAATGTCACCTCTTTTATAAAGATTTAAGTTTTGGACAAATATTCTGACATTCTTTGTTGCAACTTCCTTTATAACCCTTTGCAACTTTTGCAACCCTTTATATTAACCATTAAACTTTGCTCTATTCTTCAAGCTTTTACAAATTTATTCCTAATTTTGTAAACTTTGTTAAAATCGTAAATTCTGTAGAAATTGTAGTTTTTTATTTCTGCTAAGTCACCTCTCAAAATTTAATTTACGTCACCTCTTTTAAAGATTTAATTTAAAGAACAACAATCTAACATTCTTTAGAACTTACATGTCAACCATAGATCACTGACTACGTCAAAGACATGAATGATATGCTTGAAGAAATAGGACTACTTTCAAATGAGCCTTGTACTGAGATTCCCGACAAAGCGTTTCGATTAAGTCGTTTTCATTCGACCGCGTCGCTTGCAAAGCGACCGAAAAGCTTTAATGTCGACCGAGTCGACTTGTATTTCTATCGGTTAAACAGAGAGTTTCGAGAGGCTATCGCTTTTTTTTGGTGTTTCGAAGGTGCATTCCTATGAATGGCATTGGTAGATGACGGCTTAAGGGCCTAATTTTCAGATATTTTTACGTACAAGTGGTAGGGTTATAGCTTCCGGCACTCAAGTTTACCTGATTTTGGTAGAAATCGTTTCTAAACTCGAAAGGTGCTGCTTTAAAGACGATTTTTTAAGATATTGCATATTTATCGTCACTTGGAGATTAACAAGGGGTTTTTAAACAATCTATATTTTGTTGTTGATAATATATACTAATGTTATTATTTTTGTAGGTAAAAAATAACCGGCGGAATCTTCAGCCCAAAGTTGTAAATCTTCTTTCATTTCAAGTACCAAGTTTGGTAAAAAAAATATTGTGCCTAATGCGGCAATTCCCTGAAAAAAATTCAGTTGGTTAAGACCCTTCTGATTAGATACTTACAAAAAGTGTCCCACAGAAGAGGGGGATGTATGTAATCAACAAGTTGAAATTGAAAATATGAATAAAATAGCAAATGTGGCATCTCAATGAAATGATGTGAATCACCAACATGCACTTTACCAAAATTCTGCCTATTCTAGTGGTAAAGATGTCCGCGTTCAAGAAGCGAACAATCCACAAGCAATCACCTGAATCAAAATACTTTATCGGCACTTAAGTTGTTCTATAATAGTGTTACCTTTCATTGCAGGCACATTATCGTAGTTCATTTTGAACGACAGACAAGATTGATATTAATGTTGACACGAACTTTAAGAGGAACCAAATGTCTCGGGTAGTTCAAGTGAATCGATCCCTCACCAAACTATTAATACATAATTATAATCATTAATAGGTACTTATAATATGCCTGGATACTTAATGTAGGTAGTCTATGAGTTGATTACCTGAACATTAGAATTAATACTTTATTTGGAACTTCCGGCTAATAATAAAAGTATTTTTTGAATATACCATTTATTACATATCTATGTTTAAGCTCTTAATTTTAGACAATAATGATTAGACACACTGTTGTACAGTATGAACAGGAAGAATCCGGATGCTAAAACTAATATTAAAAAAACATACACCTATTTAGATTTGTTGTGTATTTTCTTTGCAATTGAATTTTAACATCATTTGAATTTATCATGACATAGATGTAATTTTATTTAAAATTAAAAATTAATTGGGTTTCCCTGATATGTGACTTTGATTCATTGTGAATTTCTATGACATTTGATCTTTTGTGTGGTATTTCTATTACCATTTGTTGTCAATTTCGTTTGTAATTCAATGTTCGTTACACTTGAATTAAAATAAGACATTGGGAGCGATGTCGCATGGCATGTGGAATGGAAATTCCGGTCGCTAGGAATAGATACTACAGCGCCCTCTATATTGTAGTAGATATAATAATAAATAATAATTTGCACATTTGGCGCCAAATTTTACTAGCGTCTCAACCAGTGACATGAACAGAATGCACACCATTCCATTCACCACCAAAGTTGGAGAATGAAGAAGGGAAACGGAAACACCGTAATTTGGCGCCAATCGCCAATGCAGTCCACCATGTGCTCAGTCTCAGGCCAATCTACTATAATGTAGGGGGCACTGTAGTATCTATTCCCAGCGACCGGAATTTTTGTGCAATATTAATATTGTCGACACGTCTTTAATGCTTTGCGGGTAAAGAGTAACTTTGGTTGATGTAATTTTTTTATTACAATAAAGCACTACAACACAATGCAATGGCACCTTTAAGTGCTAACTTAGAATTATTACTTACTGAAGTTTTCAAAGCGTTAAACAAAAAAATTATTCCAAAAGCGTATACATCAAATAGGGTAGCCACGACCTAACCTCAAATTTGTAAGTGAATGTGATGACTCATTCAGTGATATGGACGATGTGGCGCGCGTTTTACAAGTAGATGTTTCATGTCTAAAAGTCACTGACAGTTGTCAACCATAAATCACTAACTACATCCAAAATGATATGTTTACAGAAATTAGACTATTTTGAAATGATTTCTCGTCGATATGAATAAAACTAACTGCTTATACATATTTTATTAAAAATGCGAATGAAGCATAGTAACTTGAAAGATATTGCAAAACGAAAAAAGTTAAAGTTGAAAATGTATTTTTTTAGTCAATTGTTGAGCGTATCTAAATTGTTTCTTCGTTGTTGCAATTGAAAAAACATCGAGCATGCAGAGAAGATTCCTTTGAACATCTAAAAAAGTAACGTTTTAACGAAAAACTAGCAGGTAACCTACATACAGCGTCTTTCAAAGAAAACTGCCGGCACATAAAAGCGTATTTTTAATAGAAAAAAAAAAATTGAAATTCTCCAAAAATAAACTATAATTAATGCGTTACAATATGGCGTCATTGTCTGGCTTGTAACTAATTTTATACGGCGTCGGAACGCTGTAAAGTGTTTTTGTCACAATTTTTGTTTTTTATTGTTATAATTTTTGAAATATCGCCAGGTTGAGGAATTTATGACTTAATAGAAGTTTTTTCAGGTAGATAGAAGTTCCAGTGAAAGCAACGAACTATCATAAACATAAATGGTGGGTAGCCACAACGGCAGCCAGTAAACGACTCATAAAACTGTCATTGCGAAAACCCTTGAGCGCTGAAATTTAAAAGTCCACGTACATCAATAGCGGTTTAATAAAATATTGCTTGTTATCAATTTTGGAGGTCGTTATCATGAGACTAAAGAAAATCAAAGAGATTTCGATCTAAAATCGCAATCAAAATATACTCTTTTAGACGTCGGCGGTTCTTGTGGAAGACTCTTTATGTAGTAAGTAGACCATTACGGATAGTCCTAATTGGTAATTGATCGCGAGTTGATCAGTGAGCCTTATGCGAAACGGCTTAGCCATAAACGTTAAAAACATGCGCAATAACTTCTTATTTTCGTTGTTCCAAATTTGCCAAGGATTAAGCAAAAGTCCATCAACTAACATTTCCATCTTAAAGAACAAATACAGTAAATCAACATGAAGAGGAAAAACTTACTTCGTCTTGAATTTTTTGAGCGGCCCACAGTAAGCTAGCGTAAGTAATAGAAAAAAGTATCGTCGGCAAACAACTTCTGAACATTGTTCCAGGTTCGAAACACTGAAATTGTATTAAATCACCAAAATTAATTTCTGACTTCAGTGCTTGTCGTGAATTTAATTTCTTTCAGAAGTTTTTCCCCAAATAAAAGTGAGTGATAGCTAATGTTTAAGACAAGTATCTTTCTAATGAAGCAGCTTTACACCAGAAACTACTTACAATATAAAGAAATATGACACAACCAATTCCTTGAGCTAGACCGGTAACAACGAGGAGTGCAGTAGGAATAGCAATTTCTTTTGTTTTCTTATTCACGTGTCTAAATTAAAACTAAAAATCATAATTTTGTTATAACAATTAAGAAATCTTACGTTATTATTTGATTGTGTCGCGATATGCAAAATAATAAACGTTTCTTGACCATATCCTGAAATTGCTGGTCGTCAATTAAGAATTCGTTGTCATCTGTCGTTATGTTCTTCAGGTATTTCTGCAACAGATACGTTTGGAACTTGATGTGTTGGCCGAAATAAATGAGTTGTTGTGACTGAACAGTCATTGTGTAAGTGAGAATATCTAAGCTTATCAAATAAGCAAATTCGACAATTTCTGTTAGGTAATTGACATGATTTTTGTGTAGTAGCATCAAAACTACCGACAAGTTCAACTTGGGGTTCCTCACAATGTTGAATAAGCAACCCGCTGTAACCACTGAAAAACTACCATTGATCACACTAAATAAAATTGTATATCGAGACTCTTTTATTATTCTATTTTTAACGGGGAGACCGGCGGAATCTTCAGCCCAAAGTTGTAAATCTTCTTTCATTTCGAGTACCAAATTTGGTAAAAAAAATATTGTGCCTAATGCGGCAATTCCCTGAAAAAGTTCAGTTGGTTAAGCCTTTTCTGATTAGGTACTTACAAAAAGTGTCCAACAGAAGAGGGGTATGTATGTAATCAACAAGCCGAAATTGAAAATATAAATAAAATAGCAAATGTGGCATCCCAATGAAATGATGTGGATCACCAACACGCACTTTACCAAAACTCTACCTATTCTAGTGGTAAAGATGTCCGCGTTCAAGAAGCGAACAATCCACAAGCAATCACCTGAATCAAAATGCTTTATCAACACTTAAGTTGTTCTATACAGTGTTACCTTTCATTGCAGACACATTATCGTAGTTCATTTTGAACGACAGACAAACTTGATATTAATGTTGGCACAAACATTAAGAGAAACCCAATGTATCAGGTAGTTTAAGTGAATCGATTCTACATTAAATTATTACTAGAATTAACTACAGTAAAATTAGTGGTGCTTTATTAGTAATTCTGAGCATAATTAGGTACTTGTAACATATCCCTTTGTAGTTAATGAAGTCTTTGAGTTGATTACCTGAACATTAAGTGAGCGTTAGAATCAATAAGATCGAAAACAAAAAGGGAAAGACAAATTAACTAAATAAAGACACAAAAATAGTTTGAAAAAAGTAACTCACTCGAAAAATAAAAAAAAATATCTCTGCTTCTTGCAAGAAGGAGACATTGAAAAGAAAAGCAATATAGGTACACTCGCGAGCAATATTTAAGGCACGACTCGTGAAGCGAAATCGGCGATTTTGAAGTTGTGTAAATGGAGCTGTAGGAGTGGTTGTGGCAACAGACCTGACAGTCTGCCCTATTGAACTCCAGCAAATCATTATCGCCTAATGGTGCTCTGGATAATAAATATTTATTTCCTTTGCTACCCCAACGGTTATCTACCTTTCTTGCTCGGCCGCAATGCCCTTTCCATTTTATCGAATAGAGCTGGTTTACACTGGAAAGAAACACCGTGCCTTAAATATTGCTCGCGAGGGTACAACATAAAAAAAGTCATTGTGAAAACAAAAAATATTGGTAGTAAAACTAATCTGTATTGATTGTACCTACAATAAATTGCTCTTCAGACAAACCATTATTCGCTCTTGTCTTATTTACTTAATTTGTTGGGCAATAAACGTATAATTCAAATGTGTGGAATCAAATTCGACTTAGAACAAAAATTAAAACTGTTTGGCAAATTACTAATTTGAGGGCGTATTCTTTTACAACATAGCGACAGTAATTTTTTGTGCGGTAAACTTTTTTTCTTTAAAGAGGAACGTCTTTGCTGTATCATTTGTGATTGTAGAACGTCGGCAAAATGCATTGAGGTGATTTTTTGTATTAGTAGGGGCACGTATTGAAAAAAGAGAAAATGCATTTCGTATTTCCAAGAAAGTTTCGTACAAGTAAAAAATATCTGACTTTTGTTTTTAAGATCTGATACGTAACGATAGACTCCAGCGCTAGATGCTTTGAAGAAAGTTAAACACGCACGTTAATATGAACAAAATACAAATGTTTATTTTAACATTAAATAAATAGCCTAATTTGACTTCACTTTGCTGTAAACTTTATCATACGCCATTTGTTATCAATTATTCTAAACGAAAACTTAATTATATTACTAAAAATATGCGTGTTTTTTGAAAATTTGAAAATATAAATTTGATTTTTATTGTCGTTCTCTATTCGACAGACATAAAATGGGTTAGACCCATCTGCCTCACTTTACGGCTACTCGAAATGATGTAGTGCAATTACTCTGCATTATACTAGTAACAACGTGAAAACAGTATACTTGTGAATACGACACTGGATTAAGGCGGAGCGTATCACTGTGGACCAGCTGCGTACTCAATGCATGCGCGCGCCGTTATTTCATTAAATTAACTGGGTTATTTACTTGCACTTGACTCATTCCATTTCCTTTTAACTAATCTCTGCACATCAAAATGCATACAGTAAGAAAAAAACGCATGTGATGCCGAAGTCGTTGCTCTTAAATATTTTAATATTTTATCATTAATTTTTGTTGTTTAGACTGTTCGTATGGTGGTTACTCCAAAGTGTCTGGGCACTCACACTCTCTGTTCAAGTTTGCAATTATTTACCAAAATTTATGCCTTGCATTTTTTATTAGCAACTTTTTTTCTCGAAATGTTTTATACATTTCTGTGTATTTATGGACCTTCTCACCCGATTCTGACCTATATGTGGTACTCATTACCGCACATATTTTTTAAAATTATTAATATTGTTATTAGTTAATATTTAATAATAATATGGTGATGAACTCGCCATTGGACGGGCTCTTGCAAGTTAATAAGCGCAACATGCCATTTACTTATTGTATATCTGTATACAGATTGTAAATAAATTAGGGTATTAAAAAAGAAAAAATTGTGAATGTCAATTAAAAAAAGTTTCACTTTTTTACTTTAGAAAGTTTGGACTGCGTAAATTTAATTATTTTATTTGTATGTAATAATTTTGTTTTATAATTTTTTTTTACCCTCCACACTCTTTTTAAAAATATATCTTCTTCATAAATATTTTGTCATTTTTTATTCTAAATTTAGCAGATCTTTATTGCCAAAAAATGTTATAGATTTCTTCCAAATTGAAATAATTTACCACAATTTATTGCCAAAATTAAGAATTTTGTAAAATTTGTTAAAAGATTTTTGTTCTGCACAAATGCTTTAATGTTCTTTGTTGTAACATTAATAGAACCTTTTTTTGGACGTTTACAAATTTATTGTCAAAATTGTGAATTTTCTTGAATTTCCACAAATGTCACCTTTTGTAAAGATAAGTTTTGCACACACATTTTGGCATTCTTTATTACAACTTTAATAGAAGCCTCGTAAACAATTAAACTTTGCTGCAAGCATTTACAATTTGATATACAAAGGTATAACCAAATTTAGGAATTTTGTAAAATTTTCACTAATGTCATCTATTAAATATTTAAATTTTGCACAAGTATTTTGACGTTTTTATTGAAACTTTAGTAAAAGCTTCATAGACTAGTAAGCTTTGCACTTTGTCCAAGTGTTTACATGTTAAAATATTACCAAATTTGAAAGTTTCGTAAAGTTTGCACTTTCCAAGTCACTAATTTCATCTTCTTTTAAGATTCAAGTTCTGTAAAATTGTTTCAACATTCTTTATTGTAACTTTAGTAGAACCTTTATATTCCATTAAGAGCAACGATTTTGCTAACATACGTTTTTTCCTCACTGTATGCATTTTGACGTGCAGAGATTAGTTCTATCATTTTAGATCACTGCATAAAAGGAAATGGATAAATGAATCAACTGCAAGTAAATAACCCAGTTAATTTAATGGAATGACGGCGCGCGCATGCATTGAATACGTAGCTGGTCCACAGTCTTACGCTCCGCCTTAATCCAGTGTCGTATTCACCAGCTTACTATTTCACACGTTGTTACTTCATACTGAATAAACGTATTATTACTGGCCTGGTTTTCGCGCGCCAGTATGATAACTCAAGACAATATTCGTAATGTTTGACGCGAGATCATTTCTAGTATTCTGCAGAGTAATTGCACTACATTATTTTTTGCAGCCGTAAAGTCAGACAGATGGGTATAACACTCATTTTATGAGTGTCGAACAGAGAACGACAATAAGCACCAAATTCGTATTTTTAAATTTGCAAAAAAAACACGCATACCTATTTTTAATAAAATAATTAAGTTTTTCTTTAGAAAATTCGATAAAAAATGTCGGATGATTAGGTTTACAACAAACTGAAGTCAAATTGGGCTATTTATTTAATGTTAAAATAAACATTTGTATTTTGTTTATATTAACGTGCATGTTAACTTTCTTTAAAGCATCATCCCCCGGAGTCTCTATCGTTACGTATCAGATCTTAAAAACAATAGTCAGATATTTTTTACCTGTAGAGTAGGGAGCTATATTTTGGAAATAGAAATGCATATCCTCTCTTTTCAATACGTGCCGCTGCTAATACAAAAAGTCACGATAATAGATTTTGCTGACGTTTTACAATCACAAATGATAAAGCGGAGACGTTTACCTTAACAAATTTATCTCTACAATTGAAAGTTTTATAGAGTTTGCACCAAAGTCACCTCTTTTAAAGATTTAAGTTTTGGACAAATATTCTGATATTCTTTGTCGCAACTTTAGTAGAACCTTTATAGATCATTAAACTTTGCTCTATTTTTCAAGCTTTTACAAATTTATTCCTAATTTTGTAAATTTTGTTAAAATCGTAAATTTTGTAGAAATTGTAATTTTATGTTTCTACCAAGTCACCTCTCAAAATTTAATTTATAGACCAACATTACATTTTTACTGAAACTTTTAAAGCGCTAAAAAGGAAAATCTTTGCAAAAGCGTTGATTAAAAACGTGAGCCACGACCTAACCTAACGTTTTTAAGTAGGTAAACGTGATGCTGTTTATTCAGTGATGTGAACGATGCGACAAGATGTTTCATCTCTAAATTGTTAATCTAGAAAAAAAAAACGGTTAAAACAGCATATCACTAATAACGACCAAAAGACATTGGAGGCCACTGACAGTTGTCAACCATAGATCACTGACTACGTCAAAGACATGGATGATATGCTTGAAGAAATGAGACTGCTTTTAAATGAACTCTGGGTCGATATGAATAACACTAGCTATGCATATTTTATTGAAGATACGAATAACACATAACAACTTATTTTAAGATGTTGCAAAACGAAAGCGACTAGAGTTGAAAATCTCCTTTTTTTAGTCAAAAATTATTTGGTGTATCTAAATTATTTCTTCGTTGTTGCAATTGAAAAAACATCGAGCATGCCGAAAAGATTCCTTTGAACATCTAGAAAAATAACGTTTTAACGATTTACTACTTAGGTAACCTACATACAGCGTTTTTAAACGGAATTGCAGGCACTTAAAAGCTTATTTCTAATCTAGTAAAAAGTTTGAAATTCCGCAATAATTAACCTTAAATTAATGCGCTACAATATGTCTGCCTTTTAATTAATTTTACACGCCGTCGGGACGCTAATAAAGCGTTGTTGTCAGAAATTTAATTTTTTTCCATTATTCGTCAGATTGAGGAGTTTATGACAAAACGGCTTTATGTAAGCAGTCAAATTTTATGACAATGACGCCTAAACGCTTCGGTTATTTATGACTTAATAGAAGTAGTTTCAGGTAGGTAGAAGCTGCAGTGGAAGCAACGGAGTACCATAAAAATAAAGGGAACAAATATAATGTACACCAAATTAAACTATACATCCCTTGCACTGTCCGCCAGAAAATTTAATGAGCATCAAAAAATCTAAATGAAACCCAAATTATTATACATCAGAAAATGAGAACATCACCACTAAAATAACTATGCTGCGTATTGTTTTACCATTGCTTACATTTTAAATTCTATATGTCTATCAATTTTACTAAATGTTCACCAAATTTAGAACGCTCAAGTTACGCGTCCGTGCTGTACATAATAAATATTCGCGCTATCCATTTATATTTAGTGTTTCTCAAAAAAACTATTTGTGCGTCAAATAATTATTCAATTACTCCAAAAATGAAAACTGCTCGCGCATCTCTCCTTGCCGCTTGCGCTTCCAGACAAGAGGCATGCGAAAAAAGTTTTGTACAAGGTCAGTTCAGGGCCCTGTAATTTTTTTTTAAAAGCACGATTAGAAATTACCACTAAACGAAGTTTTACGTTTTACACAATGCAAGCCAATTACAGCAAAGCATTTATATATTACGGAAATCAATATCTTTTTTTGTGCAAACCACTTTTATTTTTACTTTTATTTTCTTTGCCCTAGCACATCTACATCTATAATTTTACATAAAATTATTTACCATTTGCACAACATTTTATTACTTGTGTATTTTTGATCAACAAAAGTAGTATTTTTAACTGATATAAATAATATAAGACACTGTCGAAAATTAAATATCTGGGTATTATGTTAGAATTAAATGCGGAATAAAATTTGGTGAACAAATTAGTATTTATGGTCAACAAAAGTTATTTTGGCGAACAAAATATATAAGAGGTCGGCATTATGTCAATATTTGGTTGTCGCTTTAAGATTATGTATTTTCTTAATTTTGGTGAGCATTTAGTATTTTTGGGAAATGAAAGTATTTCTTGGTATGAAAATATTCGATAAATTTGGTAGACTGTTAAATACGACCCAAAAATAAATGGTACGTAGCCACAACGGCACCCAGTAAACGACCTATAAAGCTGTCATTGTGGAAAACCCTTTAACGCTGAAATTTAGAAATCCGTCTAAATCAATAGCGGCTTGTTATAAAAATATTTCGATTACTCGTTATCAATTTTAGAGGTCGTGATCTAACTAAACTAACTAAACTTAACTAAACTTCTCGCAAAAATTAAAGGAACAAAAAAAAATTCTAAATTTTTTGGCAATTTTCAACAGGCTGTATTTCAGTGAAAAATGGTCGTACAGGAAATGAAAAAACATAGCTTTTGAAGCTTAAAGATTCTAGTTTTCGAATTTTTTGATTAAAAATTTTTTGGAGCATGAAATGGAGCATGAAATGTAGCCATGAAATTCTTGGATAAAGCACAAATAAAAAAATTTCCAAATTTTTTACATTTTTTATTTTGCTCTATGGGCATGGAAATTTTTATTCGAGCTAGACCAATGCATAGGTCCTATAGCATGTTTATGCAGCTTTAATTTGCTTTTTGCGGGAGTTAGATACGACCATTTGTCTTCGAGATATCGAATTTTGAATGCAAAAGGATCCTTTTTCACTCAACTGCCAATATCTCTGAAACTACTGGTCACCCAGCAAGCGGACAGGAGGTGTAGTTTTCTGCAGAAAATTTCCTACAAAAATTTGTCATGGTTAATTGGAAAAAAAAAATTTTCACCTGTAACATTAACGTGAAAAAAGAGCTTAGGTTAGAAAAAAAATTTGCAGTCTAATGTGCCCCAAAGGCCCTCCTAAATTTTTAGATCGATCGGTTCAGCTTGGTTGTTTTTTTTTACCAGAAGTCGGAAAGTTTTGAAAAAAACTGTTTTGTAACACGTAATGGCTCTGTAGAAAACTTAAAAAATTTATTGCTCAGAATTTCGCACGAGTACGGTGGGCACCTTAGGGGTATCAACTTTAATTTTATTCAATAAAATTTGTTTTAAGGAAAATAAAGGTTTGAATGTGTCTATGGCTTTAGCGAGGTGAGTCAGAAATGACTTCTTAGTCTTTTTTTATTTTTTTAAATTTTCCAAAAAAAAAAAATTTTTTGAATTTTTTAAAATTAAAAAAAAAAATTTTTTTCCCAATCAACCATGACAAATATCTGTAGGAAATTTTCTGCAGAAAACGAACCTCCCGTCCGCTCAATGGGTGACCAGTAGTTTCAGAGATATCAGTAGTTGAGAGAAAAAAGATCCTTTTGCATTCAAAATTTGATATCTCGAAGACAAATGGTCGTATTTGACTCCCGCAAAAAGCAAATTAAAGCTGAATAAAGGGGCTATGGGACCTATGCATTGGTCTAGTTCGAAAAAATTTTTTAATGCCCATAGAGCGAAATAAAAAATGTAAAAAATTTGTAAAATTTTTTATTCGTGCTTTATCTAAGAATTTCATAGCTACCGGTGCTCCAAAAAATTATTAATCAAAAAATTCGAAAACTAGAGTCTTTAAGCTTCAAAAGCTATGTTTTTTCATTTCCTGTACGACCATTTTTTACTGAAATACAGCCTGTTGAAAATTGCCAAAAAATAAAAAAAAAATTTTTGTTTCTTTAATTTTTGCGAGAAGTGTATATTAGAAATATGCTTTTAGGCGCCGGCAGTTCTTTTTGAAAGACCCTGTATGTAGTAGGTAAGTGAAACATTACGGATAGTCCTAATTGGTAATTGATCGCGACTCGATCAGTGAGTCTTACGCGAAACGGCTTAGCTATAAACGCTAAAAACATGCACAATAACTTCTTATTTTCGTTGTTCCAAATATTCCAAGGATTAAGTAAAAGTCCATCAACTAACATTTCCATCTTAAAGAAGAAATACAGTAAATCAACACGAAGAAGAAAAACTTACTTCGTCTTGAATTTTTTGAGCGGCCCACAGTAAGCTAGCGTAAGTAGTGGAAAAAAGTATCGTCGGCAAACAACTTTTAAACATCGTTCCAGGTTCGAAACACTGAAATTGTATTCAAAATCACCAAAATTAATTAACTAATACTTTTTGACTTCTGTGCTTGTCGTGAATTTATCTCAAAAGTTTTTCCCAAATAAAAGTGAGTGATAGCTAATGTTTAAGACAAGTAATGAAGTAGCTTTACACCAGAAACGACTTACAATATAAAGAAATATGACACAACCAATTCCTTGCGCTACACCGGTAACAACGAGGAGTGCAGTAGGAATCGCAATTTCTCTCGTTTTCTTATTCAAGTATCTAAATTAAAACTAAAAGTCATTATTTTGTTATAAAAGTTAAGAAATCTTACGTTGTTATTTGATTGTGTCGCGATATGCAAAACAATAAACGTTTCTTGACCATATCCTGAAATTGCTGGACGTCAATTAAGAATTCGTTGTCATCTGTCGTTATGTTTTTCAGGTATTTCTGCAACAGATACGTTTGGAACTTGATGTGTTGGCCGAAATAAATGAGTTGTTGTGACTGAACAGTCATTATGTAGGTGAGAATAACGAAGCTTATCGCATAAATAAATGAAACAATTTCTGTTAGGTAATTGACATAGTTTTTCTGCAGCAGCATCAAAATTACTGAAAACTTAGAATTATTCAAAATGTTGAGTAAGCAACCCGCTGTAGCCATTGAAAAACTACTATTGACCACACTAAATAAAATTGTATAACGAGATTCTTTTATTATTCTATTTTTAACGACGAGACCAGCGGAATCTTCAGCCCAAAGTTGTAAATCTTTTTTTATTTCGAGTACCAAATTTGGTATAAAAAATATTATGCATAATGCGGCAAATCCCTGAAGAAAATTCAGTTGATTAAGACTTAAGACCCTTCTGATTAAATACTTACAAAAAGTGTCCAACAGAAGAGGGGGATGTATGTAATCAACAAGTCGAAGTTAAAAATATGAATAAAATAGCAAATATGGCATCCCAATGAAATGATGTGAATCACCAACAAGCACTTTACCAAAACTCTGCCTATTCTAGTGGTAAAGATGTCCGCGTTCAAGAAGGGAACCATCCACAAGCAATCACCTGAATCAAAATGCTTTATCGACACTTAAGTTGTTCTACAGTGTTACCTTTCATTGCAGACACATTATCGTAGTTCATTTTTGAACAATAGACAAGATTGATATTAATGTTGGCACAAACATTAAGAGAAACCCAATATATCAGGTAGTTTAAGTGAATCGATTCCACACTAAATTATTAATAGAATTAACTACAGTAAAATTAGTGGTGCTTTATTAGTAATTCTGAACGTAAGTAGGTACTTGTAACATATCCCTGGATAGTTAATGAAGTCTTTGAGTTGATTACCTGAACATTGGATTAAGTGAGCGTTAGAATCAATAAAATCGAAAATAAAAAAGGAAAAACAAATTAGCTAAATAAAGACACAAAAATAATCACTCGAGAAATAAAGAAAAATATCTGTGCTTTTTGCAAGAAGGAGACATTGAAAAGAAAATTAATATAGGTACAGTCACGAGCAATATTTAAGGCACGACTCGTGCAGCGAAATCGGCGATTTTGAAGTTGTGTCAATGAAGCTGTAGGAGTGGTTGTGGCAGCAGACCTGACAGTCTGCCCTATTAGACTTCAGCAAATCCTTATCGCCCAATAGTGTTATGGATAATATTTATTTATTTTTTTTGCTACCCCAACGGTTATCTACCTCCCTTGCCCGGCAGCAAATCACGTGGAAGTGGATGGGTCGCAATGCCCTTTCCAGCTTATCAAATAGAGCTGGTTTACACTGGGAAGAAATATTGCTCGCAAGGGTACATTATAATAAGAAATCGTAATAAAAAGTTATTGTAAAAACAAAAAATATTGGTAGTAAAACTAATCTGTATTGATTATACCTACAATAAATTGCCCTTCAGAGGAACCATTATTTGCTCTTGTTCTATAATTAGATTTATTTAATTTGTTGGACAATAAACGTATAATTCAAGTGTGTGGAATCAATAAGCTTCTCTCACCTAAACTATTAGACTTAGAACAAAAATCAAAACTGTTTGGCAAATGTTTGAAAACTTACCGATAATTGACTGTTTATTATGTTGCAATCTAGCGCCTTATTCTAGGTAACTCGCAGTAGGCGGAGCTTAGGAACAAATTGTCACCTTTACGCTCTTCTTCAAGATTGGATCATTTTTCAGTTTAAAACTTTAACTACTACTTTGTCTTTTACAAATTTTCTGTAGCATGTTATTGTATTGAAATTTGCAGATATTTTGACACTTTCCTCTGACACCTTCTTTACTTCTTATCTCTTGTACAAATATTTTGCCAATATGTTCTTATTTGCTAGTTAAATTTAAAAATTCTGTCTTCATAAATTCGTGATACAGATGTCTAATTTAAGAAGTTTATTTGAAACGTAATTGCTATCATTGGGACAACAGAAAGTTAATTTGAGTTTATTGGAACTGGCCGCTTTTGGATCAACTACATCAACATCACGTAGAAGAGTTAAAAATTGTCAAAGTTTCTTAAGTACCTCGTAAAAGTTGAAGACAGAAGATTAAATAACTGGCGAGTTTAAAGTCTCGATTTTGAATTTGAAATGAACTTGAAGAATTTGCTGCCTCGTGTTCTCAATGACGTTGCCAGGGGCCAAAAAAGACAGACGTAAATTTTATCAAACGCTGATTACCTACGTCAATTCTCCTTCTTTTATTAAAATTATCGCTTTGAAGCGGTAAGAGATTGTCACCGAGTTATGTTGTTGGTGATGCTACAAGTTGCGTTGACATTGTTGCACCCTGTCGATTTTTTTTTGTTTTATTTAATTATTCAAGGTGAACTGTAAAAAATCAGGAATTTATTATCAATGTCTGACGGTCAACTCTCGTAGGTCCAAACCTGTTTTTTGATTACGTCTCTCGTGTAAAATAGTTGCACAATTTTGGGAATCGGCAAGTCGACGACTGCTCGAGATTTGAATTTCTTCTAGATTTTAATCCTGAATGCACTTAATGGATTTGAAGTTCACACGCAAAATTTGGCAAATTTTTGGGATTTTCAAATTGGAGCTACACATATTCAAGTTTGTGATTAATTCACAACCGTCAATTAATTAAACGTAATTAAAAGTTTAGAATTTTTTTTAAAAAATAGGAAGATATTTTAAAATCCTCAAGAAAAAATGTTCAAAATTTGGTTTACATTGATTTTTCACATTAAATATTTACTTCCGGTTTCTAAAACTTTTGCAGGTAGAAAAGAGTTTGCAGAATTATTTTTGAGTATTTAATTCCACTTTTTTACGAAATAGACAAGAAGACAACATTTCGTCAGCAACGACGTATTTTCTGCATTTATTTAAAAAAAAAAACTTTTGATATTAACTTTTGAAGTTTAGAAACTTTTAGAATGAAAGTTTGTAGTTTCTTTTTCTTTATCTCTATTTTCTAAAAAGTTTTTATTTAGAATTTTCTAATTGTAATTTAATGAGAATTTTTTGCAACGTTTTCTAAAAGTTTTATTAAAACAATAATTTTTTATAACTACAACAAATCGTTACGTCAACACATTGATTTTCTCCACTTTTCTTCGAAGGCAAAATATTCGCCCTCTTTCCGCAAATCTTCTGCGGTATCTTCTGCCAATTGGTCGAGTTTCGGCAAAAGCCCCCCGTATTCTTTGGGCAGACATTGAGCTGGTATGTGGTAGTTAGCAAGTTCCTCCATGCTCGTTCCAATTGGAAAAGGTTTCACCTAAAAAATTGTAACCGTAAAATTTCGTCGAACGTTTCAAACCGCAACTCACCAATTTCGCCAGTTCTTCGCTGAGAAAAATTTTAAGTATTTTGAAAAGTTTATCGAAAACGTAATTTGCGTTGAGGAAATAGAAGCCCAACAGTTTGAACGAGATGCCTTCTTCGAGGAATTGAATGCATTTTTGTAAAAGACTAAGTTTGAGGCGGGTCAAATGCATCAGTCCTACCTAAAGAAGAAAAAAAAATAACGTCCAAAAAGTTTCGTAATTTTCCAAATTCTCACCCCTGCCATGTCTAAGCAAACAATAACGCCGTCTGGTGGATTGGACAATTGGCAAAGTTCTGTGATCATAAACGACAGTTTGAAGGCAGGTGCTAAGTTGAATTTTAAATAATTAGTGTCTTTCAGTCTGAACATGAGGATCGCGGTGTTGTCTTCGGTTCTTGTAGGAATCTCAGCAGCTGCACTAAAATTTTCAAAAATTATCACCACAGTAACTTTTAAGAGACAACTTACACCACTCCTAAACAATCTTCTAATTCTTCACTGTCGATGTCACGGTCGGCGAACATTTCCGGAGCATTTTTCTTGGATTCAAAATACACTTGGATGGTCCTTTTGGTGTCTTCGACGACGTTGCGACAGGCCAAAAGTAGCAGCGCGATGAATTCGTCACACAATTCCGGCACTTGCACTGATGGTATCCAATTTTTGATTTCGTCGATGGCCGACTGGGTGGTTTTGCCATTGTCTACAAGAGTTTTTGCTTTGAAATGGTAAGGAATTGTCGCCATCGCGCTGGTTACTTTAAGAATTGATTGCCCTGTTGGATGCTGAACTGATTGTAAGCTTCTAATAGTTTTGGCTGAATTATTCAAGGTAGGTAAGCTATGAAAAATCAAGATTTTTTTTTTAAATTAATAATGGGCAAGTTTTCGCTAAAAACCTGTTCTCTAAAACGCGTCAATACAACGGTAAGGTTGAACTACTTGAAGAATTAGCAAGTCGATGGCCGTTCCTTCTTCGTTTCCCCTTTTCACTTGGATGTGCGTCAATCGATTCGTTGCGGATCGAAACGAAAAATTTTGAAAATTTCAAGGGTCAATGTTAAACTCTTTGTTATCTGTGGTGATTCCTGTCTTAAAGTCGTTAGGTTATTAACTATTTAGTTTGTTTGTTTATTTTTTGAGACAGGTTTTTATTTGGTTGTTGGTAAATTTGTTCTTGTTCTTTTTGAATGAAGTTCCTCAATAATTTTGTGTAGGTATATTTACGAGTTGCCTGTCTCATTTTGAGAAGTTATGCCAAACGAAGAGGGATTATTTGTTTTTCTTGCCTAGAAAAAAATTAATAAGTTGCTAATGACGTTGCTAATGGTTGAATGGCGCGCCGTGTTCTTCCCCAGCTATTCCAAAAGCATAATTAAATCTTGATTCCATTCCTTTCTGAATATTTTGCGTATTCTTAATTTCTTGCTTCTCTTCAACGACCAATAGCCAAAAACGCCAGCAGTAAGCAACACCGTTCTCATTCACATAAACATCAACAAAGTAAAGTTATGTTGTATGGGTTGCGGATTTTGTGACTATCAATGTCGATAAACTAGTGTTTTTTATACTGGATGTCCCAGCACTAGGCTTCACCTTTTACAATTTCGCTAATTTTAAGATAAAAATTTCAAATTTGGAATAGATACGTAGACAACACACGGTAGACTGCAAGATGACATAAGAAAAAGTTTAATTTGTGCAAAAATGTAGCGTCATGCACGATGCATCTGGATAGTCTTTTAGTAACACTTTAATCTTAACTTTGTAGTCATAAATCTCCGGCAGTCCATCAAGTAATTATTCCCTGTCACATGCTCTTGGCAAAAAAGCTCTAAAAAGCTCGATTTGGATTCAAATTTTTTACAATTATTCAGTCAGTTGCCTTCTATACAATAGTGAAGAAATTTTAGTTGCTGCTTCATTTTGAACATTTGAGGTTATGTTATTTGAAATCTCCAAAATAGTTTTAAAGTAAACTACTATTTTTTAAACGTTTTTCTTATTTAACTACGTATATGTAGTAGTGCTTTATAGTGACCATAATGTTGAAACTATTCTAGAAATAAAAAATATTTCTTAGCAAATGAAGATCGAATTTTCATCAAAACAGCTCTAATTGGTTTCAAAATTTTTACGTTTACTCAGTCAGATGATATCAACCTAATAATGAAGAAATTTTAGTTCTAGCTTCATTTTGAACATTTGAGGTTATGTCATTGGAAATCTCCAAAATTGTTTTAAAGTAAACTACTATCTTTTAATTGTTGTCCTTATTTAACTACGTATAGTAGTGCTTTATAGTGACCATAATGTTGGAACTATTCTAGGAATAAAAAATATTTAATAGCAAATGAAGGTCGAATTTTGACCAAAACAGCTCAATTGGTTTCAAAATTCTTACGTTTACTCAGTCAGGTAGTATCAATCTAATAATGAAGAAATTTTAGTTCTAGCTTCATTTTGAACATTATTTGAGATTGTCATTGGAAATCTCCAAAATTATCTTAAAGTAAAATACTATCTTTTAAACGTTTTTCTTATTTAACTACGTATATGTAGTAGTGCTTTATAGTGACCATAATGTTGAAACTATTCTAGAAATAAAAAATATTTCATAGCAAATGAAGGTCGAATTTTTATCAAAACAGCTCTAATTGGTTTCAAAATTCTTACGTTTACTTAGTCAGGTGATATCAATCTAATAATGAAGAGATTTTAGTTCTAGCTTTATTTTGAACATTTGAGGTTATGTCATTGGAAATCTCCAAAATTGTCTTAAAGTAAACTACTGTCTTTTAAATGTTGTCCTTATTTAACTACGTGCTTACTAGTGCTTTATAGTGACCATAATGTTGGAACTATTCTAGGAATAAAAAATATTTAATAGCAAATGAAGGTCGAATTTTGACCAAAACAGCTCTAATTGGTTTCAAAATTCTTACGTTTACTCAGTCAGGTAATATCAATCTAATAATGAAGAAATTTTAGTTGCTGCTTTATTTTGAACATTTGAGGTTATGTCATTCGAAATCTCCAAAATTGTCTTAAAGTAAACTACTATCTTTTAAACGTTTTCCTTATTTAACTACGTATATGTAGTAGTGCTTTATAGTGACCATAATGTTGAAACTATTCTAGAAATAAAAAATATTTCATAGCAAATGAAGGTCGAATTTTTATCAAAACAGCTCTAATTGGTTTCAAAATTCTTACGTTTACTCAGTCAGGTGATATCAATCTAATAATGAAGAAATTTTAGTTCTATTTTTATTTTGAACATTTGAGGTAATGCCATTCGAAACTTCCAAAATTACGTTAAAGCAAGCTGCTGTTTGTTGAAGGTTTTTCTTATTTAGTAGCACTATTATTGTAAGAGTTTAGATACTTATAACAACGTTGAACAACGTTCAAAATCAAAGCGTATTTTACCATCAAGAAACTATAAGTAGTTGAATTGTGCTATATTTGCGTGTACATCGGTCATCAATACCAAACGTATTAATCTATTACAAGGCAAGGTTCATTTAGGTCAGTGGTCCACTCATTGTTTAAGGCAACTCTGACTGTATTGATTGAATTATAGAAACACATAAACAAATTTATACATTGCTCAATACTTATTTATCTTTTAGCAATTTAACCAGTTTACCTGATCAACGTCAATTAACTGGTTGATTAGCAATTAAAATTAACAATTAACAAGTTTTAGTTTAGCAACTTTATAGCTAGTTTTGAATCAGGTGGGTAGGCAATTCATAATACATTTTCTTCAAAGGGACTTAAAAGTTAAATGGGTTTTTATTATTCTCATCTTTCTTCAGCAGCAAAGTCTATTCATAATTTTCAAAAAAGTTCAGTTTTAAGTTGCACCGTACCACTGCAAATTTTGGGTTTGGATTTAACAAATAAGGATGAAGATAGATGCATCCTTGTCGCTTCCAAGGGGCGGTATACCGATGTCAGTCCATGATTGCGTCGAGTCAGGCTCCAAAACTGAAACCAATTTTCAGGATTTTGTTCGATTTTTAGAATCTGTAAACTCAGTTTCGGAGGTGTTCTATTATTGAGGTCGTTCGGTCAAGTACTTTTAAAAATACAGTTATTTGATAAAATTGATTTTTAATTTATTACCAAAATTTCAGCTGAATTTTATTTTATTTTGAAGCCATTTTAAAGAAGATTATCATGTAGATACAAATCAAATGTTTGAACCAATAGCATTATCTTTGAAACAAAACAAAAAAATTTGCAAATTTACTTTAGTTATGGTCTGACATCGATATACCGCTCATTATTTGCTACTAAGGATTCAAAGTTGAACTCAAGAAGTGAAGACTATAAACACATGATGAATTAGCAAAAGAGCTCTATTCGATTTCAAAATTCTTACAATTATCCAGTCAGTTGCTTTCTATATGATAATGAAGAAATTTTAGTTGCAACTTTATTTTGAACAATTGAGGTTATGTTATTGAAACCTCCAAAATTGTGTTAAAATAAGGTTTTTCTTATTAACTGCGCAAGATAAGTAGGTTGTAACGTTTAATAGTAACTATCATGTTGAAACGACTCTAAAAATAAAAATATTTTTAATCATAATGTCGAATTTTAACCTAATTGGTTTCAAAATTCTTACGTTTACTCCATCAGGCGATATCAATCTACTAATAAAAGAATTTTGTTCTAGCTTTATTTTGAACATTTGAGGTTGTCATTGGATATTTCTAAAGCAAACTGTTTTTTGTTGAAAGTTCTCTGTATTTTGTTTGTAACTTATGTGAATCAAATGGCTCATAATGTCTTATTGGAACAATAATTCACGGTACTCAAGCAATGAAAACCTTTCAAAACAAAGAAACGTTGAAACTTGATTTAAACAGCATTATTTGGTTTTAGAATTCTCATAATTACTCAGTCAGTAGTCTTCTGTACAATACTGAACAAGTTTTCTTTACAGTTTCATTCTGAACATTTTGAAGTTATGTCATCTGAAACCTCCAAAATTGTGTTAAAATAAGCTGTCATCTCTTGAAGTTTTTTTTAATTGTTTGAAATCAATAGCTTGTAATGCTTCATAGAAAGCATAACGTTGAAGCTATTGTAAGAATGAAAAATATTTCATAATGAAGGAGTAATAATTTATAATAAAGGAATTTTGCCTAAAACAACTCTAATCGATTTAAAAATTCTTACGTTTACTCAGTAAAGTAATATTTATTCAATAATGAAGAAATTTTAGTTATAGCTTTATTTTGAACATTTGAGGTTAAGTTACTTGAAAAGTGTCAACTGTTGAAAATATAACTTAGAATAGCCAGTAATTTTTAATGTTATCAAGTTAAGTGATATAACTACAGAGGGACTTTGAACAGTACAGAGATTTTGTTTAATTCTACGTAAATTTGTTGCTAGTATGTTTTTTTTTGCTTTTACTTTTTTAATTTACTTTAATCGTCAGTCTTTTGATTTCCTCCATTTTTCTTCGAGAATGAAAAATTCTTTATCTTTGCGCAACTCCTCGACGGTCGTTTGTGACAATTGGTCGAGATTTGGCAACACTCCGCCGTACTCTTTGGGTAAACATTGATCGGGGATGGGAAAATGGTTTGTGCAAAATTCCACAATATTCACCCCAACTGGAACAGGTTTCACCTAAAAGAAGCCGCGGTGAGCTTGGTTAAAAATTTAAAAATTGCACCTCACGATCTTCACCAATTCCTCGCTCAGAAAAACTTTGATAATTTTAAAAAGGCTGTCGAAAACGTAATTAGCGTTTAAGAAATAGAAGGCCAACAATTTGGACGAGAGAGCTTCATCGATGAACTGTATGAATTTTTGCAAAGTTCCAAGTTTGAGACGGGTCAAATGCATCAATCCCACCTAAAAGAAAAAAAAAGAAACAAAATTTTTAACAATAATTTTTAAAATTCTGAACCAACCCCCGTCATGTCCAAACAAACGATAACGCCATCTGGTGGATTGGACAACTGACTACGTTCTAGGACCATAAATGCTAATTTGAAAGTCGATGACATTTGAAATTTTGAAAATCTCGTGTCTTTGAGTCGAAACATGAAAAGTGCGTTGTTACTTTCAGTTCTTGTCGGAATCTCGCATATTGTGCTAAAATTTTCAAAACTTGAATCAAACTAACAATAACAGTGAAAACGAAACTTACACTACGCTCAAACTTTTTTGTAGCTCCTCACCATCAAAGTCCCGATTTTCAAACATTTCCGGAGCATTGTTTTTGTACTTGAAAAACAGTTGAATCTTCGTTTTTGTGACGTCAGTGACGTTGCCACATGCCAAAAGCATCAACGCGATGAATTCGTCGCTTAATTTCGGTATCTCATCTCGTTGCACTGATGCTAACCAAATTTTGATTTCGTCGATGGCCGATTGCGTCACTTTTCCTTGCTCTACGAGAGTTTTTGCTTGAAACTTAAAGGAAATCGTCGCCATTACCAGAAGTTTATTTAGGTACACTCTTTATTGAAACAGGATTAACAGTGAGTCTTACTTCGTGTTTACTGATATCGAATATTCAAGGTGAAGCGTGGAAAACTTGAATTTTTTTGTTATAAATTACTAATAATACCTAATCAGGTTTTGGCGTTCAAGGTTTGTTTTTTAAGTGACGTTTGCTAAGCGCCGAAATTTGAAGAAAATTTCCCAGGGAACGGTCGTTCGATCTTCCCAGATCCCTCAACTCAATTGAATCAAATGAAACGGAGAATACGCATTTCTGTTAAAAGTTGAAAATTTTTTAGTATAGAACACGAACTTTTGAACTTATGACCCTATTTTTGAGATTTGACATAAGACTCCCGTTAGTAACGTAACTATCACTTACTCTGCAGAAGTTTTCATAATTAAAAAAAAATTAATGATTTTTATTGAATGGATAGAGCAAAGCAAAACACATAATTCAATTATGTTGAGGAGTAGTAACGAATGATACGGAAAATGACAGAAGTTAAAGAAATACTTAGGTGATCAAGAAACAGTTCTGTTTTAATCTCTTCTTTTGTTCAAAAATTTTGCTTTCTTTTTACGTTTCTCGTTAATATTTTTTAAAATTTTTTTTATTCTACACTTTATTTTGCAATTTATGTCCTATTTTGTTTCTTTATTTTTTTTTCAGTTCAATCTCCTCAGATTTTAGAACATGACCAATAAAATAAATGCATCCAAATAGCAAATCCTTGTATCGGCTCTTGCTCTCAATGGGGTATTTGCATAAAAAAAATATTGCACTTTTTATTTTCTAGATACATGCAAATAACGAAAAGAGGCTTAAATATTTTTTTTCTTATTTTTTTATTTCATATTTTCGTAAATATTTGCAATTTTTTTTTTGATGACGCATTGGACCCCCGTATCCAAGACTCACACCTACATCAAATGGACTCTTGTTTTTGGCTACTATGCAGCGCTGCTACCAGAGTGCGCGACATGTGTACAGCGGATTGGCATTCGATTTATAAATAGAACGCAAACAACCAGAGTAAAGCGCCATCATACGATGTCTTTTAGAACTACGCCGTGCAGAGGTCGGCTACGTCACAAATTTCCCACTCCAAAAATTAAAAAATTAATTCTGGGCGTAATATTGACCCTAGAACCAAATAAAAAAATTCGGTTCTAATGAAATCGTCTACATTTTTTAAATATCATAATTCCTAAGCATGAGGCCCCCATTTTAAGCGTTCTACCTCTCTATTTATTCTAAACTTTCCAGCGTGTTCTATTTCCTTCTCTCTATTGTTTCTTCTTGAAGTTCTTTACTTACTAATATATTTTTTCTGTTTTTCTTTAACCGATATAAATCTTTCTCTTCGTGTTTTTTATGTTTATGCTGTATATTTTTTTATATTTTTTTGGTATCTATACTCTTCATCTTCCATTGTTACTACTTATTTTTTTCATTATTATGTTTCTTTTCTCTTCTCTGTTGTTTTCTTAAAATTTAAATAGTAAGTGCGTGTATTACCTCTTGGTCTCTTATTTGTGCGTTCTCATCTTCTTTTCAATTTTCAATGGGTCCTATTCGTTTTTCTCAATCATTTCTTAAAATTCTTTACGTCCCCCGCACTCCAATGTTCTCGAAACTATCTCTTTTGTTTTTTTTAAGTCGACATAAAACTCTTACTTTATGCGTTGATTGAGATATTTACCAGTAAATATCTCAATCAACGCTTTATGCCTTACATGAGCCTACTATACAGGGTGAGTCAGCTAAAGTGAATCAACACAAATATCTTTGTTATTAGTAAAACTACAGCTTTGATATATGATACAATTAAATATTTAAATTATTTTCAGTACATGGATACCTTTAAATTTAATTTAGTTTTATTCTGCTTAGAGATATAAATTAATTTTTTTTAATTTTCCCAAATAATAATATTTTTTAGCGGAGGTTACAAATAAACGCAATGCAAGTATATAAATAGCAAGTGCTTGTATTACGTCTTGGTTCACATATTATGCCCTCTCTTATCTCTCTCCCAGTTTCCGGCGTCTTGTTTCATCTTCTTCATTATTTCTTGAAGTCCTGCACCTCCTGCACTCTCACTGTTTTCAAATATTTTCTCCTCTCTTCTGATCCCTTTATGTCGACATAACTTTCACTATTCAGGTCTTTCACTATTCACTATTTAGTTCCTGCTATACAGGGTGTTTCATAATTGAATAATATTGAATGATATATTAATCTGTGTAATGTGTGTATCGGTTAATCTATGTATGATTCTAAGATAAAAAGTTTCAATAAACATTGACCCGTTTTTGCGTTATTTTTGATATACAGGGCAATAAAGATTTTTGTTTGTTTTTCAATGCCCCGCGAGGGGCGATAAAGATATACGCGTATATCACAACTATGAAACACTCTGTATTTTGTGTTATTCGTTTTTACTCTTTATCTTCCATTTTTTTTTTCATTTTTTTTTTCTCTTCGGTTTTATTTTTTGTTTCATTGCACTTCTTTTCTTACGCCCATAACGACTCCTTCCTTCTTAATCTTTCTTTTATTCTTCCGTTTCCCTGACTTCTTCATTTCTACTTTTACTGGTAATTCTTGTTCTACTATTCTATTCTACAACTTTAACCCCTATTTTCGAAAGATCACCAATGGAAACGATACTAACGAACCAGAAAACGTTGATTTCAGTGTTGCTTTTTCAGCTTTGTTTCCATACGTCTCAAGCAGATAAACAAAACTGATAGCATTTTTGAAGAGCAACTAGCGAAATTCGAACATAAACAAAAATTTTACGTTTAGCAAATTTTTTAGATTTATTAAAAAAAAATAATTATTTTTGCCCGATGGTTTTCGGCGGGAAAAGAGGACGCGGGGGCAGCGAAATTTTTTTCTAAACTCTAACCCTTTGATTTAGTCCATTTTTCTTCGGCAGCAAAATATTTCTTCTTCTCGCGCATCTCTTGGACGGTCGCTTGTGATAATTGATCGAAATCTGGCAAATCACCGCCGTATTCTTTAGGTAAACATTTGGCGGGAATGTGGTTTTTACAAAACTCCTCCATACTTGCTCCAACAGGAATAGGTCTGACCTGAAACCAATCGTGAATTTTGTTGAAACGTTTCAAGGGCACCTCACAATTTTCACTAGTTCGTCACTCATAAACATTTTGAGTAGTTTGAAAAATTTATCGAAAACGTAATTGGCGTTGAGGTAATAAAAAGCTACAGGTTTCACCGCAATACCTTCTTCGAGGAATTGAATAAATTTTTTTAAAATACCCAGTCTTATCCGAGTTAAGTGCATCAATCCGACCTAAAATAAAAATAATTATGGAATTTTCGAAAACAAAAGTAAAATCTTCTGCAGGTATAGGACTAACCCCCGCCATGTCGATGCAAAATATAATGCCCCCTGGCGGATTATTGGATAGCTGACACATTTCGGTGGCCATAAACGTCAATTTGCAGCCAGGCGCCAGGTTGAATTTTGAGTAACTTGTGTCTTTGAGTTTAATCATGAGAACCACATTGTTGTTTTCGGTTCTTGTCGGCATTTCGGCGACGGTTCTAAAATTTTCAAAAATAAATTTTATAACAATATTAAAAACAAAACTTACAATACTGCTAGACATTTTTGTAATTCTTCACTGCCGATGTCTCGATTTTCGAAAATTTCCGGACTATGTTTCTTGCATTTGAAATACATTTGGATCCTATTTTTGGTGTCGTCAATGGAGTTGTCACAAGCCAAAAGCATCAACGATACGAATTCGTCGAACAATTCCGGTACCAATTGCACTGATGACGACCAATTTTTAATTTCGTCAATGGCCGATTGTGTTACTTTTTCTTGGTTTATTAGAGTTGTCGCTTGAAAGTGGCAGGAAATTGTCGCCATTATTAAAAGTTTATTTACACTCTTTCACCTCTAGATTCACAATGACCGTCGCTTGTAGGCATTCAAGTCAAGTAGGCTTCAAGGCGAACATGCAAATAATTTGAAATTTTTATTTTTTTAAAACCTGTTTTTTTTAAGTTGTGTTCAGTTTGAGATTATTATTTTGCGTTGTAATGCACCTAAACATGTGGCGTCACGGTCGGTTGTGAACACAGATTAAAGCTCAAGGAAGAGAGAAATAAACGCTGGAAATGTTGGAGATTACGACAGGACCTGTAGTATACACTTTCGTTTTCGTTTTTCTAGGCAAAGAATGAATAAGTTGGCAAACAAGAAATTTACGAAATTTCTGTGTGTTCTTAATAATTTATTTGTTATGGAACTGTTTTATGTCGATGCCCGGAGGCAATTAAGAAATAATATATAATATAATAAATAATTAAGAAATGGCTTATTTTAACGTAAATTTTTCTTATTTCTTAATTACTTATATTTATTTAGATAATTATTTATTAAATGCGGCGAAATTTGCCTCACAATTTTATTCTTTTAACATTTTTAAAAACTATTTTTAGAAGATAGGCAGCCAACAATACAGCAAATTATTGTCGGCAAATTTCAAGTAATTGTGGTTGTTGAGTGGTACTGATGATGGAATATCGAGCCCAAGAAGATGGAAAGAGTAGAGATGAGTGAGGTAGGAATTAAAAGAAATACAGTCAGTGAAAAAGAGGCAATACAAGCACTTATTATTTATACATAAAAATGAAAGTGAGAGAGAAACAAAATGGAAAGTAAAAATAAAAAAATAGTAAGAATGGAAGATGAGTAGTAGAAGCTAATAACAGTATAAAATTATGTCAACTTAACGAGACCAGAAAAGATAGATTCGAAAACAATGAGAAAGAGGGAGGTTAAGAACTCCAAGAAATAATAAAGAAAACCAATGGTCGTCTTCTGAAAGGTGACGGAGTTAGACAGAAAACAGGAGGATTGCTAAGATTATTTAAAAACATGGTCAAAAGATAAGAATAGGGAAAGAGAAAAACAAGAGTTACCCGAAAAAATACGAAATTCAAATAAAAAGAAGCAGACAAGTGAAAGAAAAATAGAAGAGCAATTAGAAGAAATAGTGACGGGTATAACAAAGAAGAGAATGAAAAAGAAGTGAATTGAAGCATAGAAGTGGAAAGAAAAGTAAGGAAGGTATGAAGGAAAATGGATCAGCAGATGAACTAGCCAAATAAGGCACGGAAGCTCCATCTATAGGACGAAAACTGTTCTGTGGCCTTAGCAAAAGTCACAGAAAGACCGATATCTATAAGGGGAAAGAAATGTTAAAATAACATATTGGAAGCAACTCCCAGAACTAAGAAAGACAAAGAAGTTTATGAACTGCATGCAAAAGAATACCATGCAGCTTCTCGAACTAATGAAGAACCAAGTGAGGCTCATTATTGGTGTCCTCACTGGCCACTGCCCACTGAGATACCATCTCAGGTAACTGAGAACGATATGCAGACTATGTGGATCGAAAGAAAAAACCACGAAACACATATTGTGACGCCCTGGCAAGTCATAACCTCACTCACCTTGGCAGCGTAAATCTATCGTCTGACAAAGTGAAGAACAAGTCTTCCAAAAACATTTTAGGTACTGGTCGCATTTTTGAAAGGCTAAAAAGTTAAATGACTTCTTGAAGTCTAACGTAATCAATTGTCTTATTATCCATTCCACGTTCTTGCTCCTTTTCTTGCCCTTTCTCTCTTAGTGCCATTTTTAGCGATTGTTGGTCTGACTTAATTCTCGCTTCCTCCCTAACCATTTTTATCTGCTGCCGTGCTCATTACATAGTTTATTACCCTCGCGGCAGTTTGAAAAGGCTGGGAAGCCAAACGACCCATCTGAATTACCCTCTCCTCTTTTGCCATTTGGTCACATTATGATTTTCTAACACTTGCTGTCCCAGTTTCTATTCCCACTTTTCTTGAACCTACTCTTCTTGACTTTTTTTCTCTGAAGTTTTTATTGATCTATTTTCTTACGGTTTTTATATTTCTGTATACTGTTTCTATTTCTTCCCTTTTATTTTCATTTACTGTTCTGCTTCTCTTCTCTTTTATTCTAGTCCCACTTTCTGCTTTCATTTTTTTCGCTTTACTTTTTTTGAACCTATATTTTTTTTAACTTTGCGTCTTCACCAATCCATTTTTTACAACTTTCAAGTTCCTGCTGTATACGAGTACTGTAATTATACTACATTGCTTTTCCTTTCTTACTTTTCTTTCCACTTCTATGCTTCAATTCACTTCTTTTTCATTCTCTTCTTTGTTATACCCGTCACTATTTCTTCTAATTGCTCTTCTATTTTTCTTTCACTTGTCTGCTTCTTTTTATTTGAATTTCGTATTCTTTCGGGTTACTCTTGTTTTTCTCTTTCCCTATTCTTATCTTTTGACTATGTTTTTAAATAATCTTAGCAATCCTCTTGTTTTCTGTCTAACTCCGTCACCTTTCAGAAGACGACCATTGGTTTTTTTATTATTTCTTGGAGTTCCCTCTTTCCCATTGTTTTCGGATCTATCTTTTCTGGTCTCGTTAAGTTGACATAATTTTATACTGTTATTAGCTTCTACTACTCATCTTCCATTCTTACTATTTTTTTTATTTTTACTTTCCATTTTTTTCTCTCTCACTTTCATTTTTATGTATAAATAATAAGTGCTTGTATTGCCTCTTGGTTATATTATGCACTTTCTTATCTCCCTCCCAGTTTCCATCGTGTCCTGGTTGTTCTTATCTATTATTTCTTGCCTCGACCTCCCACTGTTCTCAAATTTTTCTTCTCTTTTCTGGTCCCCTTATGTCGATACTCTTCATGCACTTTACGCTACTGTCATTTAGTGATGTTATTCGTATCTATTCTTCCTCTTCCATTTGTCCTTTCCATTTTTTTCTTTTATTCTTCTTCGCTTTTATTTTGTGTCTTATTCCATCTGCACTCTATTTCTAGCACCCATAACTACAACTCCTTACTTTTTCTTTTATTTCTCCGTCCCCCTAGCTCCTTTTTTTCTACTTTTTCTGGTTCTTTGTTCTACTATTCTATTTAAGAATTTTAACATCTACTTTGGAAAGGTTATCACCCATCGAAGCGATATTAACAATCTAACGTTAATTTCAGTCTTGCTTTTCAGCTTTTCTTCCATACGCCCAAGGAGACGAACAAAACTGGCAGTATTTTTGAAGAGTAACTAGCGGAATTTGAATATAAACAAAAAATTAGGTTTTGCAAAATTCTTAGATTTATTACAGCGAAGCCATCGCCGGAAGAAAGGACGCGAGAATCTGTTCTCTTACAATCTAATCCTATGATTTTCTCCATTTTTCTTCGGCAGCAAAATATTCTTTCTTTTCGCGTAGCTCTTGGATGGTTACTTGTCCTAATTGATCGAGGTTTGGCAAATCGCCGCCGTATTCTTTAGGTAAACATTTGGCTGGAATGTGGTTTTTGCAGAACTCCTCTATATTGGTTCCAACTGGAATAGGTGTGATCTGAAACCTATCGTAAGTTTGGTTAAAACGTTTCAATGGCACCTCACAAGTTTCACCAGCTCGTCACTTATAATCATTTTGAATATTTTGAGAAATTTATCGAAAACGTAATTGGCGTTGAAACAATAGAAAGCAACCGGTTTAACCGCAATAGCTTCTTCAAGAAATCGAATAATTTTTTGTATAAGTCCCAATCTGGCGCGAGTTAAGTGCATCAGTCCCACCTAAAATAAAAACAATTGAACAATTTTCGAAAATAGAAGCAGAAATTCTTGTAACAACCCCCGCCGTGTCGGCGCAAAATATAACGCCATCTGACGGATTGGACAGCTGGCATATTTCGGTGATCATAAACGTCAATTTAGAGCAAGGGGTCAGGTTCAGTTTTGAATAACTTGTGTCCTTGAGTCTAATGATGAGAACTATATTGTTGTTTTCCGTTCTTGTGGGCATTACAGCGGTGGTTCTAAAATTTTCAAAAATTAACCTTATAACAATGTTAAAATCAAAACTTACATTACTGCTAGACATTTTTGTAATTCTTCGCTGTCGATGTCTCGATTTTCGAAAATTTCTGGACCATTTTTCTTGCATTGGAAATACATTTGGATTCTCTTTTTGGTGTCGTCAATGGAGTTGCCACTAGCCAAAAGCATTAACGATACGAATTCGTCAAACAATTCCGGCACCAGTTGCTGCCCTGATGACCAATTTTTGATTTCGTCAATGGCTGATTGGGTGACTTTCCCTTCGTTGATTAAAGCTTTAGCTTGAAAGTGACAGGAAATTGTCTCCATTATTAAAAGTTCATTTACACTCTTACACTTTTGGATTCACAGTGACCCTCACTGGCGCGTGCATGCTGTATTCAAGGTAAACGTGCAAAAGAGAAGCCATAAAATTGATAAACCCATAATTGGAAATTTTTACCTCTCAAAACCTGTTTTTCTTTCTGAATAAGTTGATAAAGTAAAAATTTACATAATTTGTGTGTATTCGTAACAGTTATTAAAAACATTAAAACATTAGAAGCTATATAAGTTAAATTGATTTTCTCAACGCTTCTTCAGCAACGAAGTACCTTCGCGATTTTCGCAAAAGTTCCACTGTTAATTGTCCAAGTTCTTCGCAAGTTGGAAGATCTCCTCCGTATTCCTTAGGTAAACACTTGGCCGGTACGTGGTTCTTACGGAACTGCTCCATGTCGATGCCCGGAGGAAAAGCCTTTAGCTGTAACAGCACCACCGAGGCTTATTTTAGCATAAAAAAGTTATAATTTCTTAACTAATAAGATATTTTAAAATTATGTTTAGAAGTTAGGCAGCCAACAATACAGCAGGCTGCTAAATGCTGTAAGAATTGTAGGTACTACACCCAAATGGGTGGATTTATTGGTGTCTCTGTAGTGCCACCCACTCCATGGTATGCTTACCACTGTCACTAGTTTGTCGCTCGTAATCATCTTGATGATCACCGGAACTTTCTCACAAACGTAATTGGCGTTGAGAAAATAAAAGCCTTTCAATTTGGTAAGTAATCCTTCTTCGAGAAACTTAAAAAACTTTCTCAAAATGCCCGTTTTAAGACGTGTCAAATGCATGAGTCCAATCTGCAAAAAATTTCTTTGAAAAAATTAGCTTCACAAAAGATAGAAGTAGTCATCAATGATGCATCCATCCACTAAAGATAAGGTAGATATATGATGCACCTACCAAACAGCTCCTTTTTTGTTACTTAGAGATAATAGTAGTGAAAAGGATGAGAAAAAATATGAAGAATGGATGACGAAATAATGAGTGCAAGGAGATGAAGAGAAGAACGAGGAAGAAAGGAGAGAAGAAGAGAAAGTGTTGCATGGATGTGGAGTTGTCGTTCCTATTCTAGTTATCCAAAAATATAACGACGTTTCATCAGACATAATAGAAGGGGTTCTTGATAATCTACATAATTGGTTCAGTCACCAAAAGAGGTTTGATGATGTTTCAACCGTCAATTGCCACTGGGACAGGCGTTAGTGCGCACCATCCTTGCACAAGTCAGAAGCTGACTACAATAGAAGAGTATGAGGCAATGATCAAGAAAGAAACAATAGTGAAAGGGAAGAGAAAAAATGTAAGCAGTGGCGTAGCGTAACGAGGGCCAAGGGGGGCGCCGCCCTTCCGACTACGCTACGTCACTGAATGTAAAGGATGTATGACGGAACCACTGCGAAAAGATGAAGAGAGAAGCTAGGAAGGAATTGAGAGATGAAGTGGAAGGTGGAAGGAACAAGAAGACACTCAGAAAACATTAGAAGCATTAAAAGATCCGCTAATCTAAGAGCGCCCTGTGAGTGCTGGGGACTTGTGTAGAACTTTCTAGAAGAAATTTAGGCATAAACTTGAATAGCAATAGTCACAAGAGAAAGTTATGACAAAATGGAACAACTGACAAGAATAAATTAAAATTAATCAATGATCAATTTGTTAATAGTAGTGAGGAATGAAGGATGAATGCAAAGAGATAATGAGAGAGGCGAGCAAAAATTTGAAGGGTTAGAAGAAGACCAGAAGAGAGAAAATTTAGAAGGATGTTTAAAGTAGAGAGGAAGAAGACAGAAAATGTGTAGGTAGAGAAGAAGAAGAGAAGTTTTAATGTTCGAAGAGCGACTGGTGGAAAAACAAAGATGCTAACTGGGTTGGGAAGAAAGAGGTAATTGAAGATTCTAGAGTAAGTGAAGAAAGAGGAGGTATTATTATGAGGCAAGAGGGACTGAGACAACAATGAGCCCTGTATAGAAACAAGAATGGCTATTCCAAGGTGCAGATATTGAAATGAAGATAGAGGTCAAGGACCATCCAAATCAAAGACTATCGAATTGTTAAAACAATGCATGCAACTTTCAAATAAACACTTGAACATCATATGGGTGAAAGACGGTTATGGTGAAATGGAGGCGACCAGTTGCCACCTCACTTCATGATTTTCATGTCCAGGTCACAACTAAATAGCATCTACTGTTCAGGAGACCAATCAATTGAAGACATGCTGAGAAGTTTCATTGATCTTTGGAATACACTTCTGGTCTATCTTAAGTGCCAGTAAAATTAGGAAATAAAGATTCCTGAACCTCTTCAATTGAAAATTGTTACCAATTCAAGCACTCGAAGAAGTGAAGTTATGGTGGTGATCAAAGAAGTCTGGAAACGTACCCCGGCCATGTCGATGATGACGATGACTCCATCTGGAGGGTTGGGATCGAGAATTGCTTCCAGGTGCATCGACAAAATTTTCACTATTGGCAACAAATGAAACTCGTCATAATTCGTATCTCGAACACGATAAAGAACCACAACATCATTACTTTCAGTTCTTGTCGGCATAATCAGGGTGCATCTAAAATAATTCTTTGCAACCCTCAAAAGATTTTCTAAAAAAGAAACTCACATGGTTTTCGTCGATTGTTGCAGATCCTCATTGTCGATGTCACGATCGTCGAAGATTTCTGCAGCTTCATTTTTACACTTGAAATGTGCCTGGATCACTTCTTTGGTCGTTTCTACAATATTATCGCAAGAGATTAGAGCTAACGCGATGAATTCGTCACATAATTCCGGAAGTTTGGTCGTTGTTCGCCATTGTTTGATTTCTTCGATTACAACTCGATTGGTTCTTCCTGTTGCTGTTAAAGTTTCGATCTGCAATTGGTATGGAAGGGACATTATGGACAAGTCTTGTTGTCGCGTTTAAAACGACTTGAAATTATTGGTGCAAATGTGCACTGACGATTGTTAACAACGTTAAGTAATTTGATGAGGAGAACGTTGATTTGCATTAACTTGACCTATTCGCTTTGTTGGCTATCTGAACTGTGTAGATAAATAAACGATTAAACCTATTTCTAGCTTGACGTTCGCTTGATAATTGGCAAGCTTCACTCAGATTTTGTTTGTGTGGATAACAAGATAAAAGGGTTGTTTTTAAAATTTTGTTTTTCTTTTTATGAAGAACACTGAGAAATAAAGATCCAGCTACTGGGTACTCCTGGCCATAGATTTCGTTTTATGGGAGGTCTTCAATTTTTATGCGCCAATGGCAAGGACTTCCTGTATAAGCTTTTTAAGTTTATTCCCATATTTTGAGCGCGGTTAGGCAACCAAATATACACCGAATGATTTAGTTTTTACAAAAGAACGTCAATAAACATAACGCTGTAAACCTTACTGCAAAAAATTTATCAGGAATTTGTTGTCTATTCCATATCTTTATGTTACCTATCAACAAACATTTATTACGTTCCTAGAATCCATTGTGATAGTAGTTGCCGCAATTTTTTCTTTATCGTCACGTCATAATTATTATATAGCAAGAGCGATTTTCTTTAATCATTTATCACTTACGCATATAGTTTTTTTTTTTAATTTTTATTGCCTGAATTAATTCAACAACAAGTAACGTCTTCGAAATAGACAATTTTGTTCAATTAATTATTGTGAACGTAAACATGGCAATAATTTTTGTCCTTCAATAACAAGTGAACGCAGGTAAGAGGTAAGTAGAAATACGTAATTGCTGCAATTTAAAAAACTACAAAAGAAATATGCAAATCTGGCTCGACTTTCATCACAAACACTTGTTTGATAGTTGTTCGACCTTTTCTTTTATCCGGGAATAAGAAAGAAATGAGTTGGATCTGAAAAAGGATTGCTTTGAGTCATTTCCTTAGATGGGGAATGAAGCTCGCAGGAAACCAAATCTGACGATTAACTGCTGGATGTGCATTGTTACCTATTTCCTCGGTCTGCTGGTTTCTTCTTGGTCATAGTTGCGATATTAAGATAGTCAAATGAAAGTTGTAATTAAAGAGTATTAACATTGTTATAATACACATAAATATGTATACAAATTATCGACAAAAAAAGTGTAGAATTGGCTGAGATAGACTGGACTCCTTGAAGAATGTTTGACGAACCTGGTCCAACTTGGTGAATGGAAATATCTTTGAAGACTATTCTTTTTGGTTCAAAGTTTTATTATTTTTATGTTTTGCATAGTGACTCTGATAACATTACGACTTACAGCACAATAGAAATAATCTTTCTGGAAACATAATTAAATTTTAACTCGAGCTTTCTAAAGTTGATCTGTTGTTTTTGAAGGTAAGGTCTAAATGTCTACTAAACTAGAAAGGCTTTAGGAAAGAAACAAATTATGACATATGTGTCTTAGTTCTTAAAGATGAGCTATAGCTATAGAATTGTCTCAAACAGCTTTACGAATGTTTGGCAAACCTGACCCAACTTGGTGATTGAAAATATCTTTGAATGGTTCAAAAATTTTCATTATTTTTATGATTTGCGTAGTGATTCTGATAACATTACGACTTACAACACAATAGAAATAATCTTTCTGAAAACATAATTAAATTTTAACTCGAGCTTTCTAAAGTTGATCTGTTGTTTTTGAAGGTAAGGTCTAAATTTCTACTAAACTAGAAAGGCTTTAGAAAAGAAACAAATTATGACATATGTGTCTTAGTTCTTAAAGATGAGCTATAGCTGTAGAATTGTCTCAAACAGCTTTACGAATGTTTGGCAAACCTGACCCAACTTGGTGATTGAAAATATCTTTGAATGGTTCAAAAATTTTTATTATTTTTATGATTTGCGTAGTGATTCTGATAATATTACGACTTACAACACAATAGAAATAAAAATTTTCTGGAAACATAATTAAATTTTAAATCGAGCTTTCAAAAGTTGATCTGTTGTTTTTGAAGGTAAGGTCTAAATTTCTACTAGACTAGAAAGGCTTTAGGAAAGAAACAAATGGCATATATGTCTTAGTTCTTAAAGATGAGCTGTAGAATTGTCTCAGACAGCTTTACGAATGTTTGGCAAACCTGGTCCAAGTTACCGATAGAAAGACTAATCTTCTAATTTTAGATTGTGTTTAGTTTGCATTTGTAAGTTTGATCACTATAGCAACAACTACAAGTGCCAAACCTTCCCAGAACCACAATCAAATTTTGAATTGATTGACAAAAACTTTTCTTTATGACACCTTAAGAGGAGACCTAAGAATAATAGGCTCTAGCAGCAGAAAACTTTTAGAGAGCTTCCCAGGATTTACCATCCTCATAGCACCAGTGCCATCGGTTGTTGCTTTGTTCACATAATAACTGACTCTTTTAACCTTTGGCCGTGTCTTCGTGGATTCAAGTCGTGCGGTTGGAAAATCTCAGATTTGGAAAGACTTTCCATAAAATCATTGGAACACTTAAAATTTATCTACATCCCACTTACTTTAATACAGAACCATATGTCAAAACTGTTATTATTAGGAAGACCAAATTTAGCTCAGTGAGAAAGCGTTTGCTGAATTTCCTATTGACTCTTTAACGTTTTGTTATGTGAGTCGTGCGAGGAACGGTACTTGCTTCACAGCCTCAGGTGGGAGAGAAACAATAAAGAAACTTGCATCAGTTGCACAAGAGAAAACGAAACTGTTACATCAAAGGTTACACTTCAAGTGAAAGCATTTGGGCGCCTCTTTCATTCAGATGCCTTCATATCTATTTTGCTATTTTTAACCCGATTTTTTTTAGAAAAATAACGTCAAATTCGTTTATTGGTTCAATGTTACGTGATTTTTGATTTGTTTCATTTAACGCTCGAGGACGTGTAATTAGCTCGGTTCAGACAGTCACTTCCTCATATGAATGATTAACATTAAGAAAAGTTATCGGCTGGTTATGGGGAAGCGAGTTATGAAATTTAAGTGGCACACTACTGACTCATTTTTGTTACTGCACCACTTTCGTTGCATTTCTATATATTGAGGAAATTTTGTCGGCCAGAAGGAAAGTTGATACCTGGATTCATTACTAAGTTTGTTTTTTGTTTTAAAGCAAATCTCCGGTGCAGTTAACATGAATCTTGAAAGTGCACTTTCAATTAGAGGGGCAAAGTAGTTAATAACTTAGTTAGAGAGGTGTCCCGTGTCCTTAGAGATAAGTAAATGTTCACAAAACCTTGAAACATACCTACTGCTTAATCACATTTTTTTGTTGATCAAAATCACATATTTTAGACAAAAAGAGACGATTTGACAACTTATCTATTTATCTATTTTATCACTGAACTGTACCACTTTATTTGTTTCTTTTAGATCACCAGATCTCAATCTTTAAGATTTTTTTTATAGAGAGTACGCACTTTTTTACTCAACTACGCGAATTTATTCTTGCTTTTACTTTCCCGAATCTAGCTTCTCTAGATTTTTCCTTCTAGATCCGCAGACCTAAGTCTTCTAGATTTTTTGGCGAGAGTACGCTCTTAACTGCACGGTTTTCTTTTCTTCCTAGATCTCCAGACTTAACTACTCTTCTAGATTTTTCTATGTGGAGTACACAATTTTTCATTTAACTTCATGAATTTACTTTTTTCTTGCAGATCCTTAGACTTAACTTCTCTTAGATTTTTTGGGGGGGAGTAAGCACAATTTTTCACAAAGCACAAATTTAGTTTTTCTTCTTCTTCTAGATTTAACTACTTTTCTAGATAGATTTTCTTTATTGAGGGTACACTCTTTTGTATTCAACACCACGAATTTATTTTTTTTTGCAATCTCCAGACCTCTTTCTTCTAAATTTTTTGACGTTACAATTTTCAATATTGCCATTTTGAGTCTAAGATTAAGTTTTATTAACATCTGGTAAATGATGTTGATGCGAAAAATCTCTAAACTGGGATTCGATCTTTTATCAATTAACAAGTTATTATACGGTCATCAACCTCCTCGTCCTATCTGCGCCGATGGAATGCTTTAGAAACTAACTTGTGCTTGCCTCGATCAAGGAAAGCGATTTCGTTCATGTTCAGTTAAATTTATCAGATCGCTTTAACGCATACCTCCTCTAGCAGATGGTGTCAAAAATTTTCCAGCACTTAGGTAAAGAATAAGAGAATTTCTTGAATCATAACCATGTTGTCTTTGCGTATCTTAATTATGATCTCCAGTCTCTTCTACCGCAATTGGAGAATACCTTGAAATTAAGAGAAATTGCAATTTTTTTGATGTCCTACAAGGATCTAACTTTGAATCTTTGTTGTTTTGGTTCTTTATCTTTGATCATCCTTTTGCACTCCCCCTGGCAACATTCTTACTCCATGACTGTCTTATCTTTTTTCTCCTCTTCCTACTTTGCACTACTAGATTCTCCCCAATCGAGCTGGTTTAGCCTTCGTTCCTTATACACTTTAGTTAATCCAAACTGACACTATAGATCAACCTGACGCACATTTCTTCCAGGACTCCCTTCAACCAAACTTCTCTGTTAACCCCTCCATGATCATGTTGTCTTTGCGTATCTTAATTATGATCTCCAGTCTCTTCTACCGCAATTGGAGAATACCTTGAAATTAAGAGAAATAGCAATTTTTCTGATATCCTACAAGGATCTAACTTTGAATCTTTGTTGTTTTGGTTCTTTATCCTTGATTATCCTTTTGCACTCCCCCTGGCAACATTCTTACTCCATGACTGTCTTATCTTTTTTCTCCTCTTCCTACTTTGCACTACTAGATTTTCTCCAATCGAGCTGGTTTAGCCTTCGTTCCTTACACACTTTAGTTAATCCAAACTGACACTATAGATCAACCTGACGCACATTTCTTCCAGGACTCCCTTCAACCAAACTTCTCTGTTAACCCCTCCATGACCATGTTGTCTTTGCGTATCTTAATTGTAATCTTGAGCCATCTTAACACTAGCTATTATTAGACTTTTCTCATCTCTAGCCTCTTCGTACTGCAACTTGAAATGAAGAGTTGTCTGGTGCCCCACAAGAATCTAACAATGGGTTTTGGTTGTTTTGATTCTTTATCTTTCATGATTCTTTAGCTCTGACCACATTCTTACTCCTTGACTGTCTTATCTCCTTTTTCAACTTTCCTTCTCTTCCTACTTTGCACTACTAGATTCTGCTCAATCGAGCCGGTTTAGCCTTTGTTCCCTACATACTCCAGTTTACCCAAACGAACACTAGACCAACCTGACGCAGATTTTCTTCAGGACTTTTTTTATCCAAACTCTTCTACCAACTTCTCCATGACCATGTTGTCTTCGAGTGATTGTGATCTTCTTAACCCTTCTTCCCACCAGCAACCACTAGACTTTTTTTATCTTTAGCATCTTGTGATCGCAATTGGAGAATACTTTGTAAATGAAAGAAATTGCAATTTTTTTGGTGTTCCACAAGGATCTAACTTTGGATTTCTATTATTTTGGTTCTTCATTCTTGATGACTTGCACTCCCTTCGGCAACATTCTTACTCCCTGACTGTCTTATCTTCTTCATCTTCTTTCCCTCTCGTTCTACTTTGCACTTTTAGATTCTGTCCAATTGAGCGAGTCTAGCTTTCGTTTCTTAGATCTATACTCCAATTTACCCAAATTAACACTAGGCCAACCTGACGCACATTTCCTCCAGAACTCCCTTCAACCAAAGTCCCGTACCAAGTTCTCTATGACCATGTTGTCTTAATTGTGATCTTGATTCTTCTTCGCACCAACAATCAATAGACTTTTCTCTCCTCCAGCATCTTGTTACCGCAATTGCAGAATATTTTACAAGCAATCTTTCTGATGTCCCACAAGGATATAATTCTGGACCTCGGTTGTTTACCAATAACTTGTTTCTATTTTCACACTGTATCTAATAAAACTTTGTTTCCCAACGACTTTAAATTGTTGTTTAATGTGAATTGCCTCGGTGATTATAAATATCTACAGGTTAATATTGATGAACTCAGTTAATGGCGTTTCACCAATTCCTTAAGTTACAAGAGTGATTTTTATTTTTTTGGTGGTAAATTTTGGAATAGTGGCGCGATACCTTAAAGGACTTGGCAGTTGACTTCGATCAAGCAAGAATAATTAGTGATCTTATTGATCGAAGACCAGTCATTGACAATCAATTTTTTATATAAAGATAAATTAAGATAATTAATTAAATACCAAAGCAAGAATTTATCTTAAAATATGTGGTTTCAAAATTTCCTAGATTTATTTTTGTATCTTCTATATTGTATATGATTCAAACCTTCAAACCCGGACGTAATCAACTTAATAAAAAAATCGAGCAACGTTAAAACTTGTAGTTGTCTTAAATGAGTTTTGTGTCAAATTATATTTTTTAATCTGATTTTACTATATCCACATTTTTGGAGACACTCTGTATATTGGGTGTGTTAGCCCATGTGCGACCAATATGGAAACTTAGTGGTTGTTTAGAAGATTTTTGTTTTTTTTTTTAATTTTTGAATGTCGTTGAAACTATTTACCAGGAGCTTCTATACCTAATCGTCGGCTGAGCGGCTGTTATTTGCTATATTACGTGTAAATGATGAAGCTTTCTTGTCAAACTGTACGTGGTTATTTCGGCACTTTCTATTAAATAAATTTTTGGAAAAACAAAAATTCGGTCACCTGTTGCGTTCGTCAATATTCGCGTGAACTCGTCCTGCTAAATTGTGATCCCTCCCTTCGTTCCTGTCTGTTGTATTGATTAGAGGAAGACGACGTGCATTTCCCGAATCCAAACAACAAAAGAATCTCGATTTTTGTTCCTAAAATTTTTTCCATCCCGCCAACTTTCCAATTTCTTGCAATTAACAATTATTATTATTTGCGGTTCCTTGTTCACAGTTTTATTGACAATGTACCAAAAACCCAGTCAAACAATTACTTAAGTCGCCGCAACTTACTTTCTTCGGTCGCAACGAGTCAATCTCCCCACATAGAACATGTTATCACTTTCAATTTTGTCCATTTGGTTCTTGAGGATCGCCAGTTCGCGACCAGTTTTAGTGTGAAGGAAATCGCGAAGGTGCGCGCCGTTCGCGACCTGACAGTGCTCGTGCAAAAAAAAAAATTTTTGTTATTTTTTGACTGTTAACAACAATGGCTTTGAAACACCAACATCCCTTCATCGAAGGTCTGAAAGACGTGCCCGAAAACAGAAAGAAGGAATTAACGAAAATTAGAAGTTGGTGAGTCGCGCAAAAATTTTTTTTTGTTTATCAAACAATAATTTGATAACATCAGCAATTTAGTTGTGGCGAGCTCGCAATTACAGTCATTCTCAAGGAAGCGTTGCGACACTTCTTCGAGACCTCTTGGTCAACAGGAAAGAATCGTGACCTCGAAAAGGCAGTCAAAATTGTTTTAGAATTTGCTTAATTAACGCAACTTGCTCAACTTTTTCAAGGTTAATCACATCTTTTGTGATTGTAGTGACGTAGTCAGTTCTTCAGACCATTCAACCGGTTTGAGAAATTTTTAAACAAAAATTTTTAAAGTTTTTCAAAAATTATCGCCTTATTACTATTACTATTGAAAATTCTGTATGGAAAAAATTGTGAAATCCCTTTTCATACATCTATGTATTTAAATAATTAAATTTGTTACTCAAATAGTCAACTTCTTTGTTTAATATATTATCACGTTCCTTGATTATTTATTTGTTGACTTTTAAGAACTGCCAATAATTTTTTTCGTCAATCGTCATTGAAGTAGTTGTTCTATTCCAGGTTGCTTGGTTAATTTTAATTCCTATTTGTTAAATCGCTAAAGTTCATTTTAATTTTAATAAATTCATTAAATTAATTTTTAGTTTCTAATGTCACTGGTTTGTTTTCAGACTTTTTATATGATTTTTTTCCTTATTAGCGCTTTGAGAAAAAAATTGAAAGTAATATTTATCACTGACGTAATCATTTGTTATAAGAATTTCTGTTTTAGTGCGCTGTTACACCAATCTTAGTTTTATTACAAAAGAAATTAATTGTGTTAACTGTCGAGACTTCAAAAATGGGTCATTTTAGTTAATATTTTTTCTTTAATTTCGTGAATTATTCATCTAGTGTGCCATGAGTGAAGTTGCCCAATCCACAAGGTCTGGCAGTTTCGTGCAGAAGTGAGGCTTCATTTCTTGAAATTAGTTGCTAGCTTTTCACTTTAATGCTCGAGATTTGTTGTAGAAAGTCAAAACTGTTCTCATTTGTAAGGAGGTAGTTCAATAATTATTTACCTGTGTCCCAATTTTATTTAAATTTCTTTCAAATAGTCGTTTTGTAATTGTTTGTACTTTCTTTACTCTTGACGACTTTCAGTTCGACAATTTTATTTGAACATTGTAACTTCTGTACCGGTACAGTGGCGAGCAATAAATAGGACACGACTTGCGCGAAGCAAAATCGGCGATTTTAAAGTTGTGTGAAACGGGTTGTAGGAGTGACTGTCAGGGCAGGCATGCCCACCGCATTGAACTTCAGAAAATTGGATTTATCTTTGTTTCTAGACAAGATAATATTTTATTGGGTCACTAGAAACTAAAAATTGGTATTTTTGCATATTATTTGATCGATTGCTTGGACAATTCGCCATCATTAATTTATTATCAGCCAATGATAGAATTCTAAGCTCCTAGTTCCTGGGACTGTAACCTTTAAAACTGGTAGTTCAAAATAATAGTTTTAGTGATACGTTATGAGACAGTAAAGCCATAGAGGTAATATAGAGGGGTCTAATTTACAATTTGTAACTTTCCAAAGTACGGGACATAAAAGATTTTTATCCCAATTTTGGACAAAATTTAATGGTCTATAATGAAGAAGAACAAGTAAAACTAACTGTGGGAGAAACAATGAGCAAAATATTATTTAAAAAAATTATAACAAATAACTGTTTAGTTTCAAGAGGGGTAACTCTTAAGCCAATGAGCCAAGTAGTGTAGCTGTAAAGGTGGACATCGTTGAGTTATTTTCAAAAAACAAATGATGCTAACCGAACAATTTCTCAAACTCATAGACTATAACTCCCAAACTACTAGCTCTAGAATCTAGACTAATGATTTTATGGCGGTTGACCAATAGACCAATATGACCAATAGAATACCCAACTAATTTGAATGAAATAAATAATTATTATTAAATAGGATATTAATTGTCTACCTTCAAAACCGAAACTCTTAAATCAATGATATTGGGATCAAGAATATTGACTAATTTAAACTTATGGTTCTATTTTGGCAAGAAGCTAGTCTGAGAGGTGAATATTGTTGAGTTATTTCAAAGAAACAATTTATTCTAATTAAACTATTTTCTAGATCCATGAACTATAACTCCCAAACTGCTAGATTACTCTAAAATTTGTAAGCAACAGAGTGTTCTATCTTGACGTGAAACATGTAGTATAAATATAATAGAGGTAAATATTATTGAGTTATCTTTAGCCAACCAATTACAGAATTTGAGGTGTTTTATAAATTTGTGAATTGTAACTCCCAAACTACAAAACTTTAGAATTTTTGTGTCAATTTTGAATATAATTTGGTGCTCTACAATGAAGTAGGACTAGTAGGCATTGAGCAAATTGTTATTTAAAATTAACAGGTAATGGTCTAATTTCAAGACCTCTAACTCTTAAATCAGTGACTCTAGAATATTGACTGATTCAAAATTTTGTAGGCAACTAGTCTTCCATCTTGATATATGACACAAGTAACATAACTGAAGAGGCAGATACCGTTGAATCATTTTGGAGAAACAAATTCTACAAAATGAACTAACTCTTAGATTCATCAACTATAACTCCCAAACTATTGACTCTACAGTAATTAATTTACTACCATCTGGTGTACAACTTAATGCTCCGTAATTACATGTAGAAAATAAACCTATAAATGTTACCATGGTCAAGTTGCTATGAGAGAACAAATAAAAAGTTATTGGAATTTTACCTATAACTTTTGAACTAATGACTCTAGATTTACTATTTTGGAAGCAATTTTTTGTTCTATCGCGTTAAAAAATGATTAGAACAGTAGACGTGGATAATAGCGTCGAATTATTTAGAGAAAAAATAATACACAAAATAAACTATTTTTTTTGTTTCTAATTCCAGACACTGTAACTCCCAAACTTAATAGCTCTCATAATAATTAATAATTTAGTGCTTTAGCTTAACATAGAAGAATTAGGGGCATATAGTTGATAAGTAGATTATTAAGAAACAACAGAATTCTAACTGATTTACCATCTATAACTCTTAAACTATACTAGCTCTAGATGATTATCTCATGACGATATTATGGAGAATTTAATGCTCGATAATGTAGCTGTAGATGTAACCACCATCACTTTTCCATGAATAGACAAATTAATAGCAAATATTGGAATTTTAATTGTCTAGATCCAGGGTTATTATAACTCTTTAAGAAATGATTTAGACAATATTTAGAGGTAACCTAGTTTTTTATTCTGAACTAGTACTAGTCAAATTGTAGAAGTAACTATTGAGTTTTTTTGTATAAGTTAATTATACGAATGAACAGTTTAAAGTTTTGTCCAGAATCTATAACTCTTACACTTAATGACTGTGGAACCATAACACTTATTATTGTTTTGCAGATAATTTAGTTGCGTAACAGGAAGTGAAGGTAGCTATCATCATTTTTCATATGGGAAAATTATTAAAAAAAAATAAAGTAATTAACTATTTCTTGTTGCTCGTTAACAGAGTGTAATGCAGGAAGTGGAAGAAAGGGGACAAACACAGAAAAATGGCTGCAAGAAATTAAATGAAGGCCAATGGCGGTGGTTAAGAAATTGTTCATAAGACAACGCTACGTAGTAATAAAAAATCTTCTTTAATTACCTTGATTTTATAATAGTATCAACATAACCCATCACGATTTCCTGTTAAGTTACGACATCACCATAAAATTGTACAAACAACAGAAAATTGTCTATTCTGTTCAAAGTTAAAAAATATCAAAGGCAACGATCAAGAATAAAAAATCGGAAACCTATTAAAGCAAAGACAGTTTTAGAACTTAAGATATAATTATGAAGAATTTCATGGAAAAGAAACAAATACTTGAATGACCTCAGGGGCTTTTGCAAACAAGTTTTTTTAACAAGAAAATGACTGGATAGCTTCACTGTCTGATGACAATAAACAAAAACATCGTCTGGCGGTTGACAAAACGACCAAAAGAAAAAAGAAAATATTTTTTTTCAAATAGGTCAATAAATATTTGGTTGAGAAAATGTTGCTGACATCGTTGCTGTTGGTACAGACTGTTCAAGTGAAAGTTTCTCTTCCACCGCCCAGTAGTTTATTATAAGTACTTATACGAAACGAGGCACCTTCAACATGTGTGTTTTTTTTTAAATAACAACTTCAATTAAATTATTAGACCATGAAGTTGCGTTGCTGGTCTTTAAATAATTTTTGACCCAATTTTTTTTACCTCAATTATTTTTAAACTAAAATTTATATTTGATAACTTATTGGAAGTCTACCTATATGGATTGTTGTAACGTTACGCAAGATAGTGTAAAACTTTTACTGTTTAATGAAGGGAAAGAGATTCCGGCATTTATTGATGCCATAACACCTTCAATTTAAGCAACTGAAGCAGACGTAACAAAAAAAAATTCTAGCGGCAAGTAATGAAGACTACGAATTTTTTTAAATAGTTTTAAAAATTAGTTGTGATACAGGGTGCTCAAAAAAATTTATAGTCAACGGTGGCGCGTCAGAAAAATATCAAAAGCAACAACTCTACTTCAATGAATTAATTTTGTTTACAGAACCTCCTTTGGTTAAAAATGTACTTTTTTATTTTGTTTAATTTTTGCGTCGTTCTTACTTTAGCGCACGTAGTCAGCGACATCCAAAATGTTTGACTTGACCTGCAAATCTCGCATCTGTCGCAAAGACAACAGTTGTGGTTGTTACGTAAGGTCAATAATCGAGAACTTTCTCCGTGCGATCTTCCCGAACGATTCTACTCTTTTCGTTTGTTATTAATAATTACCACAACAAATACGAACGCAGTTGTCGGTTGCGTAAGTTTGGCGCGACCAATCAATTACGTAACCGGCATTGCGAATTAATTGTTGCTTCGTTTCCGGGTGGAGTAATTATCTTCTGGACTTGCTGGTGAAGAGAAAAATTTTGGGAACGGCTCGTCTGGCTTGATGTCATCGGGGTTTTGATGGATGTTGGGCAATTTTGCACGTGCTTCATGAAAGTTGGGAAACTTGATAGAATCTAAGAAGAAATTTAGAATTTGCGAACTAAAAATTTTTTCTCTTTTTTTTAGGTGGAATGCGCAGGCGCATTTACCCAATGTTTCCGACGATTATCTCTACCTCTTTCTTCACGCCTGCTACTACAACCACGACAAGACGAAAGCCTCCATAGAAACGTACTTCAGTCTTAGGGCCAATACCCCCATGATCTTCGATGACCGAGACCCTCACTCTGACAGAATTCAAACTGTCGCCGAACTAGCGTAAGAATATTTTTTTAACAATCAAAGAAAATTTTTTTTGTTAATTGACTAATTTTTTTAAGTATGTTAATGTAAATTAAGGAGTCCGAAAAAATTTCCGGTTTGTCGACTGCGTATTTTTGTGGCGATGCGATCGAAGGTTATCGGCTTCATTATGGCTAGCGAAATTATCTGTTACGTTCTTGGCCACAGAAAAAGTCGAAAAATTCCAGTGACGTAAATGTGTTAGAGAAGCTGTACGATATAGGTACAGTGTGCGTCAACAATAATTTTTACCAATTTTTTGGTACAGGAAGTCGGCTCTTCCTTGAGAAAATTGATCAATTTAAAATTAAACGATCATTAACAGAATGAAAATTGTGTTAAACGGGAAACAATTTTATTATAAATACTACAGGAAAGACCACTTTCTTATACATATATTTATTATTCATGCTCATGCTTATAAATTATATTTTTTCTCTCATTTCTACAACAATCACTGTTTGATTTCTTCACTTTACAACATTTCTTCCGTTGCAACCTTTTTCTTCATTTTTATATCGTATCTTTTGGTGTGGCTGCACCTTTGTCTACTCTTTTTTCTTTCAACGATTTGCCTCCTTTTTCACCTTTATACTAACTTTTGTAATTTTTTCGAAACACTTCAAACTTCCCTCGACTGTACTTTCGTCCTTAAGGATTGATTTTTTACATTTGTTATTCATAACTTCACAACAGCTCGAACTCTTTTCCAGCGGTTTTCAAATTATTTGAATCTTTTGACAGAATCTTCACAATTATTTTTTTTTGGTCAAAAATTTCTTCTTATCAATTTTATTTTTTTGATAGCTTTTGGTCATAATCTTCGGTATCTTTGTTCTTTTTGATATTACAATTACTGGCATTTTCTTCTTGTTTGTCATCACTCTTTGTTTTCCGTTACAAGATTCTTGTTCGAAGATTTTTTCGTTCTACTTTCTCTATATTTTTACCTTAGAATCTTTACAGTCTTCTTCAAATTTCTACAAATACTTCATTTCTAACTTTTCTTGACTTTCTTTCCGCCCTTAAATGATTCTTCACATTTTTAACTTTGCAGGAGTTCAAAATTTTTCCCAACGATCTTCTAATCTTTTATCAGAACTTTTACAGCTTTCTTTTTTTTGGGTCAAAAGTTTTTCCTTTAGATAATTTATTTTTTTGGTAGCACAGCCACTTCGTTGCTTTTGGTCCTAATCTTTGGTATCTGTGTTCTCTACAATTACTGGCAGTTGTCTTCTTTTTTTATTTCTCTTTGTTCTCAGTCACAAGATCATTGTTTTGTAGATTTTCGAAAAGATTCCTTGTCTTGCGACTGTTCCAAGATTTTTTTGTTCCATTCTCTCTATATATTTACTTTTGAATCTTCTGTTTTTCTCAACTTCTTCCACATGCTTCGAACTTATTGCCTCGACTCTCTTTCCGTCCTCAACTTCTTCACGTTTGTTATTTGTAACTTCACAGGAGTTCGAATTCTTTCTCAGCCATCTTCCAATCGTCTGGATCTTTTGACAGAACTTTCACAGCTTTCTTCATTTTAGTCAAAAGTTTCTTCTTTAAAAAGTTTATATTTTTTCTCTTGGTTGCTCTTAGTCTTGGTCTTCCGTATCTGTGTGCTTTTTGACCTTACTGGCAATTTTTTCTTTTCTTTTGGTTTTTATTCCAATTTTGTATTTGCTAGATTCTTTGCAACTGTTAGAAAATAATTTTGTTTTACTTTCTTTATTTATACATTGCTTCTTCTCTTCTTTCTTCGTACAAATGTCTGAAGGCAATTGAAAATTTTTGGTTTTTAGTTTTTTGCGACATTTTTTGAAACATTTTTTTTGTCTCTTACAAAATATAACAAGAACAAGAAATGTTAAAAAAGGAACCAACTTTATTACAAGCACTACAAGACAACTTCACCACTTCATTTTATTAACAGTCACCATTGAGACCGGTCTTTTTTTATTCATTTTTGCAACAATTACCTCTTGGTTTCATCACTTTACAACACTTTTTTTTCGATTTTTCTCTCACCCCTCTCTTTTTCTTACTGCATCTTTGACTACTTCTTTTTTCTTTCAACGCAATATATTCTTTGCCTCGTTCTTCTTCACCTTTACATTTTTTACTTTCAGAATCTTCACAATCACTTTCTACTTCCTTCAGACACTTCAAACTTTTTTCGACACAACTTTTTTCCTCAGTTGTCGATCTTTCACATTTGTCATTCTTCGATTTCTTTTTGTCACATTTTCCTGATCTTCGACAATTTTGGTCGTTTTGGCAAAACCTTTCGCATTCCGGTGGTTCGGTTGGTGGCATTCTTCTTTTCATCGCTGTACACTCCTTGAGACATTTCATCATCAAACTTTCACCATCACATTTGTCCATATTTGAACAACCGTTTCGAGCCGGAATCGAAGGCAAACATTGTTTTATTTTTTTAGGCGATTTTAAGTTGTCACCTGAAGATTTGCAACTGATTCTGTTACTGTTGTCGCAATTTTTTGATTTTATTTTCACTTTTCTCTTTTTTTCGCAACGTTTTTCTTCTTCACCCTCACAAATGACGTCAGGTTCTTCTGTTTTGCAAGTTTTTTTAGTTGTTAGTTCTTGCTTTATTGTTTGAGATTTATTTACTCTTTTTGGTTCTTCTTTACAAGTGTCTCTCCTATTGGATTTGCATTTGGATTCATCCATATTATTATGTTTGCAACTTTTTTCATACATTTTGGGTTTCGTTTTCAGATGTTTTTCTTCACAACAACAAAGTTTTTCTTCTTTGTGCTCTTCAGAAGTTTGTTTACAAACTTCTTTTTTTTCTTCATATTTCTTCAAGTATTTTTTACATTTGGTGTCCATCTTTCTATCTTTATTTCTTAACTTTTTCTTTGGTTCACACTCAAGATTTTCTTCTTCTATGACAGAATCACACTCCTTCCTTTCCCTTTCTCGTAAAGTTTCAATACCTCCATTTTTGTTGTTTTTGCAAAATGATTTTGTTGTTTTACTTTCTTCTTCACAATCCTCAACTTCTTCACACGTTTTAGGCGGCGGTTTCCATTCTGGAGGTTTTTGCTTCAACGCCTCTTCCTCTTGGTGAAAATCTTCAGTATCTTTATTCTTATTAACGTCACAATTATTGTCATTTTGCTTCCTTCTTGTTGCCTTTCTTTGGTCTTTGTCACAAGTTTCTTCTTGTTGTTGTTTCTCGTTACAATCTTCTGGAGGTTTGATTTTTGCTGCTTTCTGCTTCTTAAGTATATCTTTACAGAAATTTGAACACTGCTTTACCTTATCTCCTTCTTTGGTGGTGCTTTGAGAGCAATCATTTTGTTCTCTTGAATCTTTATTACAAACTGCACCTAAAGTGTTTCTATTTTGACACTTTACTTTCTTTTTATTAGAATAACCTTTGAGACTATTCTTTTTAACCGTCGATTCATCATCTTTACATTGTTTCAAAACTTTTAATTCTGGACCATTAAAGCAATCGTCTTCTTTACTGTTGGGCACTTCAGGTTGGTTTCCATCATAAGATTCTTTCTGTTCTTCTTGACCGCCTTTACTATAAACTTTATTTTGTTGTTCCTCACATGCTTCTAGTTTGGAAGTTCCAGATCCTTTGACAGCACTTCCACATTCCTCTTGTGATTGTTCGCATTCTTCTCTTTTGGGTTTCTTCTCATTTTCTTCTTTTGAGTGATTTTTGTATTCTCTTGTTGGTTCCCAAATATCGTATTTGCTAGGTTTCCTCAATTTCTTTCCTCCATTTGATTTGTTGGTTTCATTTTTACTACAAATTTTGGATTTTTCCTTTTTTTTTTCTTTCAACTCTTCATCTTCACATACATTTTTCTCTTTTTCTCCACAAACGTTTTCTATTTTTGTTCCTTCATCTTTGTCCAATTCTTCTTTACACTCAACAGTTTTGCCGTCTTTTTCTTTATTTTCCTTCTCTTTTAGACAAAACAGTTCGATAGCGTGAGGTGGATTTTTGGCGTGCTTAATTTTCTGCTCTATACACTCTTCAAGTGTCACTTCTAGAAATTAACATTTAGAAATTTCAAAATCAAAAAGTGACTTTCATACCATTCGGTTTTGGGTTGTTATTTTCAGGACGTGGTAGTGGCACTAAACTTTTTGGTACCTCTGCTGTTTGTGGTTTTTTCGCAAAAATGGCCGCAAAAATACTTCGAATGATACCTTTGTTCGGTTTTGGAGGAAGTGGTAACTTTCCATCGAGTCGAGGTGGAACTTCTGAAAAAGAAGAAACTATAGGGCTGAGGACATTAATTATCATCTTACTGTCTTTGTCGCTTTTCGAAGAACAAGGTCTGCAAGGTTTCGATGTTTGTTTTGGTGGCGTAGATTTTGATTCTTTCGCTTCTTTCTTCTTTTTTTGAGGAGGAGGACATTGAAATTTAAATTTTGCACAAGGTTTGCACAAAAACTCTTCACATTTAGGTGGAGGCTCCATCTTGCATCTGTCGTCATCCTTCAGTTGAGTGTTACAATTTTCTTTCTTGCTTTGATGTTTTGGTGCATCTTTAGAAACTTTCAATTTTGATGAAGATTCTTGTTTACAACTTCTATCTTTATTTTTTTGTTTTGGTGCTTCTTCATACACTTTTTCAGAAGTTAATTTTTCTTTACAACTTTTTTTCTTGTCTTGAGACATTGCAATATTTTTGCAAATCTTTTTTAAACTTGGTTTTTCTTCTTGGTTCTCAGATTTGGTTACATCTTTACAAACTTTTGCTTTCGATGGAGATTTTTCTTCACAACTTTTTTTCTTTTTCTGTTGTTTTGGTACTTCTTTACAAACTTTCTTTGATGCTACTCTTTCTTTAGAGTTCTCTCGAGCTCTCGCTACATCTTTACAAAGTTTAGTTTTTGAGGGAGATTTTTCTTTACAACTATTTGTGGGGTGTTCTTCCCACACTTTTCTTTTTGATTTTTTTTCACACGAAGTTTCCAATTTTGGAGCTACAAACCCTTCAGACTTGCATTTTCTCAACGGTGGCCTTTTCACCACCATCACCCGATTGTCTCCAACTGAAGACGTCTTGTAGCAACCCTTATCTTTTTCATTAAGTTTCTTCTTTGTTTCAGAACTTTTTGAACAATTTTCCCTCTTTTTCAACAAATTTTTGGATTTGTTCTTGGGTTTCTCGCATTTCAAGCAGAGTCCTTCTTCGTTTTGCTTGACAATCTGACAATTCAAATTTGAAGATTTCTTCTTGGGCTTTCTGTAATAGTATCGAGTGCTTGATACTTCCAAGAGCTTATGGGAGACGACGTTAAACTTTTTTTTGATATCTTCATTTTTTAAATGGAAATCACTTTTCAAAAAACTACCCCCAGCGACTTTCTGGATGTTGAAAATTTGGGTTTTTGGAAACGAATTGAGAAATTTTACATCTGGAAGTGATCTGGACCAAAAACTCGATGAAATGGTAGTGAAGATTTGTCTGGACGTTCCCTGAAAAGGTTGCAATTATTTCCGCGCCAACTGTTTTAGACATTTACCACTGTCCTGTGTAAAGAGAGCGGGAGGGTTTTTAGAAGGTGGTTCATTACTAGAATTTTGATATTTTGATCACCAACCGCAAGTTTAACTCATATTTCTGACATATTGTGACATTTATGTCAAAAGTCAAGACTTGATTCTAAAATATGTAACTGTATTGTAGATACTGATGAAGATACAATTTTTGGCTGTAACAAAAATAATACAAATGCTAAAGGAAGACAAAATACACTTTTTCATGGACATTAGTTTACAAAGTTTTGTTTTTTTTTTACTGACATGTCTAAGTCTTTTTCAACCACTTCTTGAAACAGTTCCTTCTTTGGAAAATTTTAATTTTTGCCACGCACTTTTTAGAAGGTTTTCTTTTTTGGGTGTTTTAACTCTTCGTCACATACTTTTTTACACGAATTTCTCTTTGGACATTTTGGGTTGTTTCCACGCCCATTTTCAGGAGATTTTTTTTTTGTTTAGAGAGTTTGAGTTTTTATCTTCAGGTATTGTCATCGAGACATTTTACTCTGCAAAAAAAATTCTTAATTTTAAAAAAAAATTCTTATTTTTTTTTGTGGCACATTTTGATTTTTTGTTACATGAATCATATCCTTTGCTGACCATTTTGAAAAACAACCAAATGTTTGCCTTTTAATATTTTTCTTTACCTAGACCCAGTTTGGACCATTTTGACCCTTTTCTATCTTCTTTGCTCTCTCTTCTTGGTTCCTTTTTCTACAGATCTCTTTTGGTATATTTGTTTTTACTGTCGTTTTGAAGATTTTGTTTGCAAGTGTCTTCCTATGAAGATGCTTTTTTACTTCTTCTTTATCAACTTAATTTTTTTAGTTTTTGATTTTTTTTTGCTTGAGTCCCTTATTATATTTCTTCTTGTTTCCTTCTTTTGTTCTTGGTTGCATTCTTCGCAAAAATCGATTTTTACGGTCTGTACTGTCTCTTTTTTCCAAAATAAATACAAATTGCACCAAGAGATCCTCATTCTAATCACACTTTTCTTTACAAGTTGTTTCTTCTTCATTCTTAGCGCATTGGTCGTTTTTAGTCTTTTTACATTTTTCTTCACTTTCATCGTCATTTTTACAAAATCGCGCCTTAGTTTCAGAACATTTTTTCCCAGTTTTACAATCTTGGTTCTTGTCTTTGCATTTATTTTTTTTCTTACCAGATCCAACCTCCTTCTTCCTTCCAATGCAAATGAACTCCTCACATTCTTCACCGTCTTTCATTCTTCTTGTTTTAACACAATTGAAAGTGTATTGTTCCAGATCTACATCTTCAGATCCATTACCGCATTTCTTCTTTTTGTTGCAAACATCTTTTTTTTCGTTTTGACAGCCATCAAAACTGCTTTGTGGTCGTTCCTCTTCTTGATTGTTACATTTCTTCTCTTCTCCGCAGGAATTTTTTTCTTTTTTGCAGTCATTATTTTTACATTTTTTGTGTTGTTTACAAGGATTGTCTTTATTTTTGCAGCCTTCCTGTTTTTTGTCCTCTTCGTTATTACATTTCCTTTCTTCTTTACAAACATTTTTTGTTTTTTTGCAGCCATCATTATTTTTACTACAATCAAGTTTTCTGACTTCCTCTTTCTTTTCCTCATTGTTATATTTCTTCTCTCCTTTACAAGTATTTTCTTCTTTTTTGCATTCATCATTATTTTTACTACAATCAGGATTTCTGTCTCCCTTTTCCTTTTCTTCTTTATTACACTTTTTATCTTCTTTGCAAGTTTCTTTTTTAACGCAATTTTCTTCCTTGTTGGATTTCTTTCTTTCTTCACAAGTTGCTGGTTTGGGTTTATCATCGCACAAAGTTTTGCCAGGTTTCCTCTTCTTTTTAAGAATTTTTATTTCTTGTTGTTTCTCTTCACAAACCTTTTCATTGTCAAGTTTCTCATTTTTCTTGACAGTCTCTTCTTTAGATTTTTCTTTACTGTCGCAAACTGGTTTAGCTTCTTCCTTTTGGCTTGATATCTTCACGCTACCACAAACTTCTTTGCATAAATCTTTTTGATTACAATCTTCCTTTTTTGGTTTTTGAGAATCGACAGAAATTTCTTTAGATTCTTTGAATTTGTCGCAAACTTCTTTACAGGAATCTTTCGGTATCACCTTATCACCACACGCATTTTTAAGCAGTGGTTCTTCTTCAATTTTCTTCGCTTCTTCACTTTCTGAAAAATAGAAGAATCGAAATTAATTTTGTTGCTGATTCAAACCCGTTGCTTACCTATTTTCGTTTCTTCTTTTACAACTTTTTTAGCGAAAAAAATTTCTATGAGACTCTTTATGATCCCCTTCGATTTTTCTTGCGGCATTTGAGGGTACTTTTGTAGTTTGGGATGCTCAGCTACTCTCCTTGCTTCGTTGTTGTTTTCTGAAGAAACATCTTTTGACATAATTTTTGGAAATAAATTGTACTTAACCAAAACTTACTTTTTCTCTGTTTCTTTTCCAATCTCTGTTTTTCAATTTTCTTGCATAAAATATCGATTTCTTTTTCCTTGTTCTCTTTGGAGTCGATGCTTGGTTGTTGGTAAGTGTGCACAATCAGTTTAGCGTCTCTCTTTGGTAGAGGACTTAGTACGTCTTCTGATTTCTGATTTTGAATTTTTTTCGTACTGCAAGGTCTGCAAACTTTATCCTCTTTTGCTTCAAAAGGTTTACATGGTGAAGGACACTTCCTTAAAGGAGATTGACGGGTTTGACATGGATTCGTTTTCTCTTTTTTACTTATGATTTCTTGTTTTGCTACTTTCTTCTGACAGTCACTATTTGGTTCTTCTTTGCATGTTATTTTTTCTTGCTGACAATCTTCTTTTGGTTGTTCTTCTGCACATGTAATTTTATGTTGAGTTTGCAATTGACACGATTTCGGGTCTTGGATTCCACATATTTCTTTTTTTGGACATTCTGTTTGTGGTTTTTCTTTCTTCAGACATTCTGCTTGTGGCTGCTTTCCAGGAGGTGGAGGACAAATGTACTTGAATTTTTTACAAGCTTTAGGCTTGAACCCTCCACACTCCTCAGGCAAGCAATCGATCTGGCACCTCTCTTCACGTTCTGGTTCTTTTTTGGGGCAATTTAAGCCTTCAGCTTCTTTTTTGGATTCTTTATCTAATTCTTTACTAGACTCTTTTTTTGGGCATTTTAAGTCTTCATCACACACTTCTTTGCAAGAATCTCTTTTGGGACATTTTTCCTTACAAGAGTCTCTCTTTAACAATTCTTCTTTGGACAAGTATTTCTCGGTACACTTTGGTTTTTTGTTGCAAACTGTATCCTTTAGGTTGTCCGTTTTGAAAAACTTGCAGGAGTCTTTTTTTGGACATTCTTCTTTACTCGGATCATTCTGGAGGCATTTTGGGTTTTCTTTACTAACTCCATTGCCATTGTCTTTTTCTTTACAAGAAACTTTATCTGAAATTTCTTCTTTACAGGGATCTGGTTTTGCACGTTCTACTTTACAGGGATCTTTCTTGGTACATTTTGGTTCTTCTTTGCAAACCTCCTTCTCTGTGCTGTCATTTCTTAGAAATTGCTCTTTGCAAGATTCTTGTTTTAAATGTTTCTCTTTACAGGAATTTTTTTTGGTATGTTTTGGTTCTTCTTTGCAAACCTTCTTTCCTGAGCTGTCATTTCTTAGAAATTGATCTTTGCAAGATTCTTGTTTTAAATGTTTCTCTTTACAGGGATTTGTTCTTGCACGTTCTACTTTAGAGGGATCTTTCTTGATGCGTTTTGGTTCTTGTTTGCAAACTTCGTTTTCTTGGTCGTCATTTCCCGAAAGTTTCTCTTTCCTAGAGTCTTTCTTTAGATGTTCCTCTTTAGAAGGATCTGTTTTTGCACACTGCACTTTACAGGAATCTTTCTTGGTGCATTTTGATTCTTCTTTAACAATTTCCTCTCCTTTGCCGTTTTTCTTAGGACACTCTTCTTTGCAGGAATTTGGTGTTTTGGATTCTATGTTTCTCTCCTCATGACGTTCTTTTATTTGGCTTCTTTCTCTTATGGTACGTTCTGAAGCTGTTTTACAGCCATCACCCTCCTGGCCTTCCTTTTTGTAGATTTCTTCTTTGCCTTGATACTTTTTTAATTTTTCTTTCTTTACTTCTTGGTTACATTCTTTGTTGCAGGGATCCTTTTTGCGATATTCTTGGTTTCTTTTACTAAGTTCACTATTAATCGCCTCTTTACTATTATTCTTCTCTTTACTACATACTTTTCTTGGTTTTTTCTTACTACCGGTGCAATTATTATCATCTCTCTTTAAACCCTTTTGACCTTTGCAATCTTTTGCGATGTTGATATTTTTCTCTTTAGATTCTTGTCTCACTTTCCCCTCAGCAACTTTCTCTTTACAAGCTTCTTGAACTTTATCAGGGCGTTTTCTGGAACCACCCTCATCTTTCTTAGAGCATTCTAGTTGCGATTCTTTCAGTCTCTTCTTATCTTCTTTCTCTTTAGAAGTTTCAACTTTCAGCATTTTTTCATCTTCTTTAATTTTCTTCTGTTCCTTCAACTTGCTAGAATCGACTCGTTCGCAATCAACTGTGGACTTCTGTCCTGTTTTCGAAACAATTTTGCACTTAACGGGCAACTTGCATTTGCTTCCATTCTTCTTTTTGGCGCTCTTGGAGTAGAGCCTTTTTGAAATTCCATTAACTCTTGAATTTCGACCATAAACCCTCAGCTTCCTCAACAATTCTTCATCTCTACAGTTGCTCAAACTTTCTAACAAACTCGATTCTTTCTGGAAACCTTTTGGTAATATCGCTGAAGAAGGAAAGGGTTTCGTCGAAAGAAATAACGACCAAGAACTTTTGAAAATCGGTCGTGACGTCACCTGAAAAGTTTCTGTTTTTGACTAGAAATTTAAAAAATTACTAACCACTGTTCTGAGGACGGGGAGAGGGAGGATTTTTAGGAATTGGGCCATCACTGGAATTTTGCTTGGTGGAAAGTTTTAATTGCCAAAATTCTGACACTCGGTTGTTTTGGTTACAGACATTTGGTGAGGTTGCCGAAATCCACCCCAGAGGGCTACAAAGTGTTGCTGTACAGCGTGAGAGACCCGGACCCGACCAGATTGAACTTCAGCGATGCCATCAAGGGCTTCTGCATGTACAACGATTGCATTTTGTCAGAAGACGGTTTAGCTGAAGGGTCAGTAGCGTTTCAACCACCAACAATTTTATTTAACAATTAAATAAATTTATTGTTATTATTATTAATCTAATTTTTCTCTAGATACGTTGTTCTTTTCGACATGAAGAAAGTTTCGATCGGCCATCTAGCTCGCGTCAGTTTGCCAGCCTTAAGAGCTTTCATGGTTTACATTCAGGTACGAAATCGAAATTTGCGACCCCAATGATTAATCGAATTTCAGGAAGCTCATCCTTGCCGCCTGAAAGGCATCCACGTCCTCAACACCGCTTCCTGGATCCACCACATAATGAGAATAGTTATGCCTCTAATCAAATCGGAACTCTTGGGGCTAGTTCGCTTTCATAAAGGTAATTTTGCGAAAAAAATTTCTATCACGACTAAAATAACTTTTTAGGGAACGTCCCCGAAGGAATTCCGCTGGAGTTGATGCCGATGGATTACGGCGGTGAGGCTCCCTCGATCCAGGAATTGGACGCGGACACCAAGAGCATGATCAACAAGTACGCTGACTGGCTGAGGGAATCGGTTTATTTCAGGGCCGATGAGGCGAAGAGAGTCAAGAAAGCAACGTGGTGGGGACTGTTCAACGGCAGCAACAACAACACCAAATTGGACGAGAAGACCATCCTCAAGAACCTGCAGATTGACTGATTCACTGTTTTCGGTTTAGTTAATTAGAAAAATGTGTAATTGTCCGAAAAGACTATTTTGTATCTTCCGATCGGTAGAATAGGCTCTACTTGGTTTTGTTTTTTAAAACCGTTTTAGTTGTTTAAGCATTTTAGTTAATGCTTGCGGATAATTTTGTTACGGTAATGGAGTTATGTGATAAGTTGTAACGGCTCAATTTTTTTATTTGTATTTTTACGTAATTAGTTCTTCCGGACGCGCTCTGTAACTTGCCTTTATGGCGACGTCATCCCTAAACTAAATAAGTATTGTCATACGAAGTTGTTTTATTAACAAAAATTGACCCATTAGCAGAAATTAATTTTTATTTATCGCATTTAGGTTCTTCGTCATTACAGGAATCTACACATAATTTCGTCTTCTTCGGCTTCTCGCAGTCATTTTTAAGTTTTTCCTGCTGACAATTTTGAGATTTCTTCAATTCACTCTCAGGGCAAGACTTCTCACCTTCCATTTTTCCGGGACATGGAAACTTGAACTTTTTGTGTGGACCTTTTTTTCCTTTCTTGCAACTTTTTCCCTTCTTTTCCAGATCTTTCTCCGAACAAATTTCTTTTTCTTTTTTACAATCCACTTTCTTCGCTTTCTTGTTTTTACACTCTTCTTCTCGTTCTTTTGCGAGAAGTTCGTCGAGCGCCTTCTTTACCGCTTCTTGCTCTTTCAAAAGTTTTTCTTTTAGCAGTTTCCTGGCAGCTTCCGCTTCTTCTGCCAGTTTTTTCTCTAATTCTCTTTTAGCAGCCTCTGCTCTCTTTTCAAGCTTTTCTTGTAGCTTCTGTTTGCAGAAATCCTCAATACTAGCAGGTGTTTTTTTACGCACTTCTTCTTTTGGTGGTGCCTTTTCTTCTTTATTTTTGAGAGACTGAGTCACCTCCTGTTTTTTATTTTCTGTATCTTGCTGTTTACCCTTTTTTTCTTTCTGTTGCGCCTCCTCTTTTTTATCTTTTTTAACTTGCAGTTTATCTTCTTTTTCTCTCTGTTGCTCCTCCTTTTTATTATCTTTAACTTGCTGCTTACTCCCTTTCTCTTTCGATTGGGCTCCAGTAGAGTCTTTCTTTCCGTCCGGATTATCCTCTGTGCAATCAATAGTCGCTTTTCCTCCCTCTCTGGCAACAATACGACACTTCAACTTTCCACATTTTTTCTTCGACTTCTTGCTCGAAAGCTTTCTCGCGATTCCGTTCACGCGAACGTTTGTTCTTAACAGTTTCTTGTTTTGGGATTCCTTGTGTAGAAGACGAGCTCCAACTAAATTTTGCCAAGTATTCGGAACAATTGGGGAGAAAGATTTTGTCCAAAAGTGCAAAGATGTGCTGTGGAAGATCGGCCTTGAGGACACCTGGAAAAACTTTTATTACTCTACTGAAGTTCAAATGGTTTCTAAAAGTACTACTGTTCTGAAGAACGAAAGGGGGAGGGTTTTCAAAAATTGGGTCATAACTAAAATTTTGATTGACGTGAAAGCTTGACTGCCAAAATTTGATATCTGGGCTCTTTGGCCACTCGACTGCCAAAGCCACCACCAGCAGGACCAGCAGTTTTGATAGGTACCTTTCATTTAACAAATTTTTGTTTTAATATATTGTAGGTATAGGCCTATAAGTAGTAAAGTAAAGAAAAATAGGAATTTGTTGTATTTTTATTAAGAAGTTGGAATTAATCTTAACATTTACCCTAAAACCAGTTTTCTAAAAATTGTTGCTGCAGGTAAAAAACAATTAAATAATTATTTTTACTGGATATCCCAAAATTGCAAATAACAACCTCACTAGTTTCGCTAAACGGACCAACCATATTTTTTAAATTTAGATTTACTGCGCAACCCTTAATTTCAACCCTTGCGGTGTGGTCGTGACTGGAGCCACGTGCGTTGTTCGGCTCGGTCGGACGTGACGGTAGCCACAAACGTCAAATTGTTCTGCGCGAACTTCATGTCAGTGAATTCCTCCTAAAAGCATAATGTTTGTAAATTTTCAAAAATCAAATGGCTGATACGTTCTTTGGTTTTGATGCTGCAGTAAATGTGAGTTTAACGCCCCCCGAAACCCCCAAAATCGCCCCTAACCCCCTAATTATCGCTACTTTGCAAGTTCAACTTTTCGCCAATTTTGCCTGTTTTTGCCCCAATTACGGCCGTTTTGGGTTGTTTCCACGTTTATTGATCGTTTTTGGGCCAAATCACTTGCGAAAATGCCGACAAATCGGCCTAATTGGGGCCAAAACGGCGAATTTCGAAAGTTTGAGGTTATGTTTGTCAATTTGCGCAATTAGCGATTTCTCGCGGAAACCGGTTTGATTCGTGCTGTTTGAACAGAACGGGGATCATTTGTTGCCGCCTGAAGACGACGATTGCGTGGAGAACGAAGAAGAGGAGTATGACGCCCTCAATGATGAAACTTTTGGGGTCCTCGAGGACAGTTCGACGTTGGACGACTGGGAGCAACAACACGAGCAGTACGCCGAGATTGCGGAAAGCTCCAAGCATTCGGAGCAATTAGGTAAAGTTTTGTCGATTTTTTTCCTTAAAGTTTTTAATTGGTCGAATTTTAGAAAATTCCATTACTCGGTTGATGCTGGATGAGCCAAGTGTCGAACCGTTATCGCTTTCGAAGAACTCAGTTTGGTCGTACACTCCCCCGAACCGCAATGGCGATATCTTCAACTCGTCCATTCTGTCCAACTTGCAGAAAGCCTCGAAATCTTTTGTTAGTAATTTTCGTAATTGTTTTAAATACTTTATAAGACTGAAACAATTTTTTAGATCGAGAGCCACGTGGACTCGAACAGAGGGTTCAACCAATCGGTTCAGTTGTCGCCGATTCGCCACGTACCGAAACAAATATGTACAGTCGAGGAACTGGAAAAGAACTTGATTAAGAGTTCGAAACATGTGGGGCAACATTCAAGGGTGGTCCAGCCACCTCCAGGACATCCTCCGTATCCAATGTATCCGATGCCGCCTTCGAGACTCCCACCCGGGTTACCTCCCCTTGGAATAGCACCACCAATTCGACACATGGGGATGCCTCCTCACCACCACATACCACCCGGTTTCTTTCCCCCGCATTTCATGCAAGGCGGGCCTAGGCATCCGGGTCTCATCTATCCCCCGGGCAATCCGCAATTTCCCGTAAGAGCGCATTCAAGCCACTCTTCACAAAACTGCCACCATCGAATTAAGGAGCAATTAAGATTATTAGTTACTTGAACGTAGGCATTGGGAGAGTTTGATATGATTTTTAGACTAAAGTGAACATTCAAACCACTTTCTAAAAATAATTGAAGATATTCAAAGCTTATAAGATTTTTGCTTTGAAACCTCCAAAAAAAATTAAAAATTTGATAAGTGATTGTAATTAGTGCGCATTTAAGGCACTTTCTTGGTAATAATTGAAAATATTTATTGCGACGGAAAATTTATTTTTACTTATGTTTATTTACATACAAAAATTATAATGTGCACATTCAAACTTTAGACGGTGCAATGAGGCCCTCAAAATATTTTTTTTTTATTTATTTAATTGAAACTTAAAAATTGATTATAATTATTGAGCATTTAAGCCACTTTTTTAGTAATTTTATTTTAATAAGAATTTAACGAAGTTACTTTTTCTTATTATGCACATTCAATCCACTTTTTAGACGGTGCAATGAAGCCTTCAAAATATTTTTTTGTAATTTATTTAATTGAAACTTAAAAAGTGATTATAATTAGTGAGCATTCAAGCTACTTTTAGTAGTTTTATTTTAATAAGAATTTAACGAAGTTACTTTTTCTTATTATGCACATTCAAACCACTTTTTAGACGGTGCAATAAGGCTCTCAAAATATTTTTTCGAAATTTATTTAATTGAAACTTAAATAGTTATTATAATTAGTGCGCATTCAAGCCACTTTTTTACTAATTTTATTTTAATAAGAATTTAACAAAGTTACTTTTTCTTATTATGCACATTTAAACCACGTTTTAGACAGTGCAATGATGCCCTCAAAATATTTTTTTGTAATTCATTTAATTGAAACTTAAAAAGTGATTATAATTAGTGAGCATTCAAGCCACTTTTTGAGAAATTTTATTTTAATAAGAATTTAACGAAGTTACTTTTTCTTATTATGCACATTTATACCACTGATTATAATTAGTGCGCATTCAAGCCATTTTTTAGTAATTTTATTAATAAGAATTTAACGAAATTACTTTTTCTTATTATGCATATTCAAACCACTTTTTAGACGGTGCAATGAGGCCCTCAAAATATTTTTTCGTAATTTATTTAATTGAAACTTCAAAAGTGATTGTAATTAGTGCGCATTCAAGCCACTTTTTTAGTGATTTTATTTTAATAAGAATTTAACGAAGTTACTTTTTCTTATTATGCACATTTAAACCACTTTTTAGACGGTGCAATAAGGCTTTCAAAATATTATTTCGTAATTTATTTAATTGAAACTTAAATAGTTATTATAATTAGTGCGCATTCAAGCCACTTTTTTACTAATTTTATTTTAATAAGAATTTAACAAAGTTACTTTTTCTTATTATGCACATTTAAACCACGTTTTATACAGTGCAATGATGCCCTCAAAATATTTTTTTGTAATTCATTTAATTGAAACTTAAAAAGTGATTATAATTAGTGAGCATTCAAGCCACTTTTTGAGAAATTTTATTTTAATAAGAATTTAACGAAGTTACTTTTTCTTATTATGCACATTTATACCACTGATTATAATTAGTGCGCATTCAAGCCATTTTTTAGTAATTTTATTAATAAGAATTTAACGAAATTACTTTTTCTTATTATGCATATTCAAACCACTTTTTAGACGGTGCAATGAGGCCCTCAAAATATTTTTTCGTAATTTATTTAATTGAAACTTCAAAAGTGATTGTAATTAGTGCGCATTCAAGCCACTTTTTTAGTGATTTTATTTTAATAAGAATTTAACGAAGTTACTTTTTCTTATTATGCACATTTAAACCACTTTTTAGACGGTGCAATAAGGCTTTCAAAATATTATTTCGTAATTTATTTAATTGAAACTTAAATAGTTATTATAATTAGTGCGCATTCAAGCCACTTTTTTACTAATTTTATTTTAATAAGAATTTAACAAAGTTACTTTTTCTTATTATGCACATTTAAACCACGTTTTATACAGTGCAATGATGCCCTCAAAATATTTTTTTGTAATTCATTTAATTGAAACTTAAAAAGTGATTATAATTAGTGAGCATTCAAGCCACTTTTTGAGAAATTTTATTTTAATAAGAATTTAACGAAGTTACTTTTTCTTATTATGCACATTTATACCACTGATTATAATTAGTGCGCATTCAAGCCATTTTTTAGTAATTTTATTAATAAGAATTTAACGAAATTACTTTTTCTTATTATGCATATTCAAACCACTTTTTAGACGGTGCAATGAGGCCCTCAAAATATTTTTTCGTAATTTATTTAATTGAAACTTCAAAAGTGATTGTAATTAGTGCGCATTCAAGCCACTTTTTTAGTGATTTTATTTTAATAAGAATTTAACGAAGTTACTTTTTCTTATTATGCACATTTAAACCACTTTTTAGACGGTGCAATAAGGCTTTCAAAATATTATTTCGTAATTTATTTAATTGAAACTTAAATAGTTATTGTAATTAGTGCGCATTCAAGCCACTTTTTTAGTAATTTTATGTTAATCAGAATTTGACGAAGTTACTTTTTCTTATTATGCACATTCAAACCACTTTTTAGCCGGTGCAATGAGGCCCTCAAAATATTATTTCGTAATTTATTGAAACTTGAAAAGTGATTATAATTAGTGCGCATTCAAGCCACTTTTTTGTGATAATTATATTTTTTTAATAATAATATAACGAAGTTAATGATTTACATCATGCACATTCAAACCACTTTTTGGGCGGTCTGAAGAACATACTAAAATTAATTTGATGAAAGCTAAAACGCTGATACGAACTGGTGGTAATGCGCTATCGAGCCACTTTTTTAACGAAACGTACATTTCTCATTGACGTTTAATTTCTCCAGGTGAACCACCCTTACAACTTTCCCCCGCCTCCCAGGAACATGAACCTGCCACTTCCGAACCAGATGAACCAGCAACGCATGATGCCGAATCAACAACACAGGCACAATATGGGTCGGGACGATTCGTCGAGGTACCGAGGAGAGGAGGAGGTCAAGGACGAGTACGCCGGTTTGATGACCAACAGGGAGAAGCAGTGGTTGTTGAACATTCAAATGTTACAACTGAACACCGGCACGCCCTATTTCGACGATTATTACTATACCGTGTTCAAAGAGAGGAAAGCGAAGGCTAACAAAGAGAACTTTTCCAACGACAGAAACCACCGGTTTCCCAACAACAGACAACAGAGAAACAACGACCGACAGGAGAACACCAACACGTTAACGCCCAGGGTGTACACTCCGTTACAGTTCGAAAACTCGTTGGGGAAATTGCAGGTGGGCGCAAAAAACATTTTTGGGTGGGCGCAAAAAACATTTTCGAACTATTTTTTTTACAATTGGTACTGTTTTTCCGAACTTTCTCTTGCTCAGATTCATTAAGAAATATATTTTATCGTTGTCTCGTCGACCTTTTGACCGGTGCGAATGAAAATGTTTGTGTTGAATTTAATTTTTTTTTTTCAGTGCGGTTCTGTGACCGCGCCCCGCAAGATAATCGACATGGACATAGTGACCCCCGACAAGGACTCCGACAGTCCGGTCATAGTCCGCGACACGCGAAAAACCAAACAACTGCTCCTCGAACTCGAGGCTCTCTTCACGCTCCTCCTGAAAGCCGAAGATCTTCGCAATCCGCTGGCCATTGCCAACATGGAGAAGTTGCGCGAAATTAAACAGAAACAGCGACTTAGAGAACTGGAACTGGCCCCCACTCCCGAACAAAAACAGGAGGTTCTGAAACTTTTCAAGCAGGAGAGCGAGCCGATCGTCGAGAACCAATTAGATTACATTGTCAAGATAACGGGGAGTTTGTTGCAAGACGAGAAGTTTGCCAGTTTTTTGAACATACGCAAAGGGAAAATGTTGTTGTTGCGACTCTTGCCTCATTTGACCGTCGACAATTTCGCTGCTCAACTGTTAGAGATTTGGACTAAGGTTCTGTTAAGTATCGCCGTTATAGGCAGGAGGGACACGGCGGGTGATCATATTTTGCCTAAGTTGTATCCGTTCTTTAAGAGGTACATTCAAGCCAGCACGATGGCCAACATTTTGGAAATCGTCACCGGACTGGTCGAGGTGATCAGACAAGAGAACAGCCGCAGCACGCCGCTCAGCCACCAAGGCAGGGCTCCTCTCTATTTCGTTTTGTTGAATAAGGTAAGGCTCGAGGTTGGGTTGTATTGCGCAAGATTATTCTCGAACTTCAAAAATTGGTCGCCAGCTGGAAGCACTTTTGTTCTAAACTAAAATAGTAACGAAAATTGAAATTGGGTCCTTCGAGCCGGATTTTTTTGACGTCACATGGCTACTTTTCAAATCTATTCATTAATTTTTGTATTTGTTTAGTTTGGTGTGAGCACTTGTCCAGGACTTAAAATTGTAACAAAAATTTAAATTGGGTCCTTCGAACCGGATTTCTATGACGTCGCGTAATTTATTTTAAATTTGCTTAGTTTGGAGGAAGCAATTGTTCTAAACTTAAAATAGCAAAAATTACAATTGGGTCCTTCGAGCCAGATGTTTATGATGCGGCTACTTTTTTCTTTAATTTTGTAATTGTGTCGTTTGGTGGAAGCACTTGTTTTAGACTATAAATGGTGACAGAAATTAAAATTGGGTTTTCAAGTCGGATTTTTATGACGTCACATGTTTATTTTTACACTTTTTTTTTTAAATTTGTATTAGTTTAGTTGGGAGAAAGCACTTGTTCTACACTTAAAATGATAAAAAGTTATTATTCGGATTTTTATTGCATCAAATGTATACTCTTTAATTTTGCATTTGTTTAGTTTGGTGGGAGCGCTTGATCTAAACTTAAAATGGCAAAAATTACAATTGGGTCCTTCGAGTCAGATTTTATGACGTCACATATCTGCTTTTCAAATATTTGTTTCAGGTCTGTATTTTTTTAGTTTGGTTGAAACACTTGCTCTTGACATAAAATAGTAACAGAAATTAAAATTGGGTCCTTCGAGCCGGATTTCTATGTCGCCAGATGTTTACTTTTCAGAGTTTTTTTAAAAATTTTGTATTGTAGTTTAGTTTGAAAAAAAAAATTTTTTGGATGGGATTTTTGTGACGTCAAATGTCCACTTTTCAAATATTTTCTTTAATTTTGTATTTGTTTAGTTTGGTGGAAGCACTTGTACTAGACTTGAATAGTAATAAAAATTATAATTGGGTCCTTCGAACCGGATTTTTATGACGCCACATGGCTACTTTTCAAATCTGTTCTTTAATTTTTGTATTTGCTTAGTTTTATGAGAGCACTTGTTCTAAACTTAAAATAGTAACAGAAATTAAAATTGGGTCCTTCGAGCCGGATTTCTATGTCACCAGATGTTTACTTTTCAGACTTTTTAAAAATTTTGTATTGTAGTTTAGTTTGAAAAAAAAATTTTTTGATGGGATTTTTGTGACGTCAAATGTCCACTTTTCAAATATTTTCTTTAATTTTGTATTTGTTTAGTTTGGTGGGAGCACTTGTGCTAGACTTGAATAGTAATACATACAAATTAAAATTGGGTCCTTCGAGCCGAATTTTTATGACATAACATCTCCAATTTTCAAATATTTTCTTAATTGTGAAATAGCTTAGTTTGCTGGAAGCATTTGTTCTAAACTTAAAATAGTAGCAAAAATTAAAGCTGGGTCCTTCGAGTCGGATTTTTTTGACGTTACACTTTAAACATATTCTTAATTTGGTATTTGTTTATTTTGGTGGAACCACTTATTTTAGACTAAAAATAGTAAGAAACATTAATATTGGATCGCTTTTTTAGATATTTTCGTTGATTCCGTGCTTGTTTTAGTTCGGCGTGTCGGCGCTGGTGACGCTGCTGATCCGGACCGAATACCTGATATCGTCGGACAAGGTGTCCGAGAAGCAGCAGAACGACTGGTCCAACTTCCTGGTGAGTTGGGCGGAACTGAGCAACGTCGTCAGTAAAGTGGCGACGGCGATCGAGCCGATTCCTTTGCAAATCTTCACGAAACACAGCAACCGTTTCGAGAATCTGACCTCCGACAAGAAGTCGCTGTTAGAAAAACACTTTGTCGATTCCAACTGAATCGACGAAAATTTCCCTCTCCTCCCAGAAAAGAAAATTGTTTCCAAAACCGGTTTTAGGTATAGGCACCAATGGTTTTAAGATTATATCAAGTTAACGATCAGGTTCCAATAACTTATTTTATCATCGTTTTTTATGGAAGTTGAATGTTTAAAAAAAGTATGTTGCGTTTGTTATCTTGTAACAATTAGTTGTTATTAGTGTCGCATTTTTTTATTATTTTTTTATGCGAATAGGGCGATTACTGATTGACTTTTTCCAGTACGTTTTGTATAAAATAGTAATTTATCGTCCCCCATACCTTTTGTACGTTTTATCTTGTTGCGTCAGATTTTACTGGGCCCACATCCTGCGCTTATAAAGGTATTTTTATGTTCTTCGCTTTTCCTTGTACAAGTGGCGGATGGCGGCCTAATTGAACAAAAAAACAAAAAATACCTAATTCAATCGACTAGATCTAATGCAAAATATTTGTTTTCAATTGCATTAGTTACATGCAGTAATCAGATGAGGTTAGAGATTAAGTAACTTTGCAGACTATTTTATTTCAAGATATCTAAATATGTTTAAAAGATATCACGATATTATCCATATTAATTAATTCGATTAATAATGCTTTTTCAAATAGATAGTGAATGTCAAACAAATATATGTTAATTAAAAGTTTGGCCTTGGTTTACCTTCCGATGGCGCCACAACAACTGTCTCCAACATGAAATCTAGAGATCCATACTGTTGTCTTTGCATCAACCTTTCCCTTGTTTCTGCAAGATTTCCAGACGAGCGACTGTCAGTTCTTTTGACCCGACAATAGTTTTGGAACCTTCAAACTCATTGAGGGAGCTTGCGATTCGAAATGGCATCACGTTGCACCCTTCTACTTTCCGGCGAATAGCTTAGCTTGAAGTTTATAACGTCATCAAACAGTTTTACTTTCCCTAAAGTTGTGGTTTTTGTCGAAAAAACTTTTTAATATTTCAAGTTTAATACTGTTTCAACATATACAGTGCACAACTTTAATAGTACAAAACTAAAGCTGTTTTATTGTAAATACAAAAAAGGCATACATTAATTGATACGTATCAACGAAATTACGTCGGTTTTTAGGATACACGCAAACCTTACACAAGATCAGTAACTCACTCTTATTAACTAACATAGTAAAAGCAATAATACAAAAATATTTTTTCCACGAAAAAAAATATGAGATCTCAAAAGATGGGGAGGAGCGAAAAAAAAGCGATTCGGCAAAGAGAGAGAAAAGCCTTATCTGAACACTACCAAACTCTATCACAAAATCTTAACGAATCGTTGACAAACTTAGGCCTATTCGCGTAATTTTTCCTACCGCTTAAACTAAAAGTATCTAATAAAAAAAAAATTTAAATCTTTGATATATGTAAGACTAGGTAAGTGTTGTTAGCTTCATTTTAATGTTGAGTTTTAAAACCTGCGGAAAAAAAAACAAATGTTAATTAAGTAGTTGTTTTGGTGACGTCACAGTTATACCGACCATGGTATTGACTAGTAAATTAGATGGCGCCATCTCGCGTTACAGAGGCGTCTCTTTCCGCCAATGGAAACTGTTGGTTTTCGTGCTGGGATTCGCTCCCGAAGCGGACTTCCGCAAGTTGGCCGCCGCCGTATCCAGACCGTTCTTCACATTGGCCACCAGTCTCAACGCCGGGTTCGTCACGATTCCGTTCCGTTTCGGCTTCTGACTACTAAAACAATAACAAATACGTCCGGTTCACTCCAATTAAGAGCAGGCAAATGTTTAGGATTCGACAAAATGTGGAAGGGGCAGGTCCCTGTATTACCGGCAATAACCTCTCGTCACATTGCTAAATTAAAAATAATTAAAAGTGAAAGAAAATTAGTTATAAGCTCTGTTCTTATTTTACAACTAACCAAAAAATTGATCACAACAACCGATAAAGATATCTGCATCACCGACAATTGACCTCCTGTTATATCGCTTAAATTAAAAAATATTAAATTAATTGGATATAAGTAAACATATCTCAGAATCGTTTTTTACAATTAATTAAACTGTACCAGATGCCTGTTTTACCAACGTTGGACGCCTTAATGTGCAGTTGAATAATTAAAAGATACCTGTATTGCCAACAATCTCCTCCCGTTATATCGTTTAATTAGAAATAATAAAAATTATAAAAAATTACGTTATGATAAATACTCAAAGAAATTATCACAATAGATCCCTGTTTTACCGACGTTAGTCGCTTTTTAACAACAGACAGATTAAAGCGTCTGTAGTAGGTATAAAAAATTAATTTCATAAACAGTTGCCTGTTTTACCAACCTCGCTCATTTATGTTTGAGTAACGGGTTCAGAATTGTTATAAAAATCAATCAAAAGAAGATATCTGTATTACCGGCAATGATTTCTTGAAATTAAATGAGGAAAAAGTGTCAAAGGCTCCATTATTTTACAATTAACCAAACATCACATCAGATATCTGTTTACCGGTTGCTAAGGCTTTAATGTGAAGTCGAGCTGTTTAAAGTTTATTGAACTTGAACCAACGGAACTAAAATACACAGGCAGAAGGTTTCTGTATTACCGGCAATTTTCTTCGTTCCATCATTCAATGACAAATAGTAAAAATTGATCGGCAAATATAAGAAATTACGTCATAAGCTTTGCGTTTCTTCTAAAAATATTCTTAAAATTGCCCGTAACAGATCCCTGTTTTGCCGTCGTTACCCACCTCGATTTGGAATTGGCGTCCTGGCCGTGGTCGCCCTTCTTGTCCCCTTTGCCCCCCACCGAAGCGCTAGTGTTGCCCAGTATGATCCGCATATGAGTGTCACGGGCGAAATGCATGTCGGGCGCCTTCGCGAAATTGTTGTGCCTCAACACCGGCTGGTAAATATTCATGGCACCTGAAAAGCCTAAATGTGACTTGGAATCGGATCGCGAGAGGGCGCCGTCGCAGCGCTCACCGAAAACGTTCGGCGAATCGGGCACCGGACTGAGAGGGGGCGACGCGTAAATAGGACTCTGCGGTTCGCTCTGCAACGGCGACAACAACTTGCTCAGAGGTCGCGTCTTGCCGCCTCTCGAACACTGCTGCAACTGTTGCGTGAAGGACATCGGCTGAAATTTCAACGGTGATGTTAAAGTGATTTATGACTTATTGTCGATTTTTACCTGAGAATTGGGGGGATTTTCTCTCTGTCGGTCCCCGTGCCGACTCGAGTGGCTCGACCCCGTCAAATTCGAGCTCGATTTCGAGTTGGAACTGTGATTACCCAAAGACACCATCGACCGTCTCTGTTGTTCGCACCAATCCGAATTGTTCGGATACAGAACGGCACAAGACGGTTTGGTTTCGGCTGTTGACGCTAAAATTTCTTCAAAATTACCAATCGACAAAAGCGACAAGAACGAGAGACAACTAACCGGAAGTGATCGAGTTGGCGCTACTGCTGGTGTGCGCCATTTTGTGCGACCTGGCGTTGTATTCTTCGAGCAACCGAACGACGCCTCGATGGCCGGATTTGGCAGCAACTCTCAGAGCGTTGCGGCCGCAAGCGTCGGAATGATTAGGGTCGGCGCCGTGTTCGAGAAGCGCCACGACGCAAAGTTCGTGACCTTCTTGAGCCGCGATGCCCAAAGCAGTGGCGCCCTGATTACAAGTGTGATCGGCCATGGCGCCGTGTTCCAGTAACAGTTTGACTATGTCACTGTGACCTTGCCAACTGGCGGAATGCAGTGCCGTGCGATTTTCGAGATCGCAAGCGTCAACTTGACCTTTGCCGTAGGTCAAGAGGAGCGAAACCATTTCCGTGTGTCCTTGCCAAGCGGACACGTGCAACGGAGTACGGCCCTGATAAAAACAACAACAACATCAAAATTTATTTCGAAAAACGACAATCCCCACCTCCAAATCGCGCGTCTCGACGTCGGCGCCTTGTTGAATAAAATACTTGGACATGGCCAACCGGTTGTCGAGGGCTAAAACGTAAAGAGTGCTGCGGCCGTCGGCGTCTTTCGAATCAACATCGGCCGCTTGCGCCATCAAAATTTGGACAACGTCGTAATGTCCTTCCAACGCCGCCAACCTTGAAAAAAAAAAAAAACAATTTATCCAACCCAACATCAAAAATCTCGCCATTTTCAACCTCAACGCGGTTTTTCCATCGTGCGGTCTCTGGTCGATCGGAGCCCCGTACTTCTCCAGAAACAAACTGACCAAACTCGCGTGGCCTCCTTGCGCCGCCAACGCCAACGCCGCTTTGCCCTCGTTGTCGGTTTCGTCGACTCGCGCCCCCGCCTCAAGTAAAGCTTCGCACACATCTTGATGTCCTTCGAAAGCTGCGTAATGTAAAGGTGTCCATCCGGAATTGTCGCGATGTTGTTCGTCGAGACCTCTATCGAGCAATTGGCGAACAACTTCGACACAACCCTGGGCCGCGGCCACCGAAAGAACGGTGCGACCCTCAGAATCCATCGAATCGATGCAACAACCCCAAAATAACAAAAGAGCGACGACGGGAGCGTGACCCATACTGGCGGCGGCCCAGAGAGGACTGCGGCCGCTATGATCGCAATGATCGACATCGGCCTCGTTCTCCAGCAACAACTCGCAAACGTCCCTAGGAAACAAAAAATTCAATTAGCAAAAATGAAAACAAAACGGAAGCGAAAAAATACGTACTTGTGACCTTCAAATGACGCCACCAACAGCGGTGTCATTCCCTCTTTGTCCCTGTGGTCGACGGTGGCGCCTTTTTCGAGGAGAGTGGAAACGACGTTGACTCCCGGTGATCGGGGAGCGCACAGCGCCGCTACCGAAAGGGCGGTGCGTCCGTCGGCGTCGGGATGGTCGACGTCCGCTCCGAAATCGAGTAGGTGTTCGACGATTTCCGAATGGCCCATGTAGGCGGCGGCTATTAAGGCCGTTCTGCCTTCGTGGTCGGTCAAGTTGACGTCGGCGCCGTTCTGGAGGAGGATTTTGACGATCTCTTCGTGGCCGGACCAGGCGGCCGCTCTTAGAGCCGTGCGGTTTTCGGCGTCGACGCTGTCGAGGACGCAACCGTGGTTTACGAGCAGTTCGACCACCTTGAAATTGGACAAAAAATTATAATGAAAATTGACGGTTGGCGAAGAAAGGTGGGAAATTACTTCTGTGTGGCCGCCCCAGGCTGCTGCTCGTAAGGGGGTCCAACCGTCGACGTCGGCTTGGTCGGCGTTAGCTCCAGCTTCCAGTAACATCTGAAAATCGGCGAAGGTTTAGAAGAAGTTTTCAAAAGAAAAAGTTCGCGCCTTGCAATCTTTAGGTTGGTAGTTTAGTTCGTTAGCGCCAACTTCATGTTGTGATTTAGACTTAAAATTTGATAAAAATTAACCATTAAAGTTAAGTTGGCAACGCTTAGAACAGCGCATGCGCTGCTAGTGTATGGTTATGGTTAATGACGTCACACTTATACGTACAAAGAGTTAAAACCTAAAACATTTTTCACAATGTCAAATAACCAAGACAACAGAAAAGCAGAGAGGCAATGAGGGACATATGTATATAAAAACAAGAGGGAACACTATTGGTGTGTCGGTAATGTAGAGACCTAGAGGGAGCAAAAAATAAAAGAAAGCTACGTTTTCCGGCCGTGCCAGAGTTTGCCTTTACGAACCCATATTTCCCCAATTCTCGAGCGGGGATGACAGACTATGGGTGGTGGGCATGGGGGGAGATAAAAAAAAAATAGAATTAGAGAATTAAGATAAGAATGGAAGCGGGAAGGAGAATAATAATGAACTTGTGGACAAAGAAGTCAATACCACAATACCGATGTTTAGGCTGTTAAGATGCATAACCTCAAAAAAAAACAAAAGTGACAAGAGAAAAGGGCGATAAAATAGAAAAGTTAAGAAGAATAAAGCAAAGATTTAAGATAGAAACGTCAGTAAAAAGAAGGAGAAAAGGTAGGAGAATATACAGGGGCAAGAGAGGAGAGTAAAAATAAAGAGGCACACAATTGGATCAACAGATCTTTGCGTTTAAGTCATCACTTTCTGAACTTAGCTACGACAAGTTTCTGTATATCAGATTCTTAGCATAAAGATGGAATTAAAAGTTTGTCGGAAGTAAGTGATCCATTTTCATGACATAGCCATGCCCCACCCTTAAAGAACAATGACCTCAGAAGTTCAAGTCAAAAGATCAATGACCCTTTAAGTTCAATCATTCTACTAAAAGTCAATGATCTCTAAAACATATCAAAGTTCATTCTTCCTGGAAACTCTATTGAAAGAACCCTAGGGGTTTCACCCCTTATAGCAATCTATGTCAAAATTTCCGTACAACAGAAAATGGGGCAGAATCTGCCCAAGCACCACCCATTTGACGTGTCTCTTAAGATATGAGGGAGACACAATTATGAGAAAATGTACATGTGAAAAAAAACAAACGCTATAGTTGCGCAATACGCTTGTGGTGATATTTTGCTAGTTTTATTTTATTTTATTATGTTGTTAAATTTAGTAACCACTAGAGGATATCGTTAGGTTTGTTCCATCAAGTTGTCGAGACTGTTTCGAAACTGTCAAGGGTTCTCCCTTCATATTGGCAACACTGACAAGTGTAGCAACTAATTTTGAAAAACGAACACACTTTGATAGTTTCAAAACATTGACAATTCGAAATGTCATGTCAACTGTCAAATCATCACCTGCCACACCACGCCATCAGCGACTGGCGAGGTAGTAATGCTCGCGCATCTGCACTGGGATCCCCGACAAAGCGTTTCGACCGCGTCGCTTCCAAAGCGACCAAAAAAAGCGATAGCCTTTCGGAACTCTCTGTTTAACCGATAGAAATGCAAGTCGACTCGGTCGACATTGAAGCTTTTCGGTCGCTTTGGAAGCGACGCAGCCGAAACGCTTTGTCGGGGATCCAAGTGCTGGACGAAATCTGAGCGAATCGAGCAAGAGCGAGATCGTAGGTACGCCAACGCAGATTCCGTCCGGACGCGCAAGCTTCTGTATTTCCATCTCTTTTAATTCATTAAAATTGTGTATAAGTTTGTCCTTTACATTGTCACTGAAGAGGTCTATTTGTAAAAGTTATAAATAAAAGAAGACAGACGGTGAACCGTGTAGGACTAACAAATGGCCCTTCTGTAATTTGACTCATTTTTGACACTTTTAAAATCTCCTATCAATGAAGTGTAAACCAAATGTAGACTGCGTACAAACTAAGAACAGCATGTTTAGTAGTCAAGAGATGCGTTGCAGAATCGCACCAGTGGCGGGGCTTCAAAAATTATAATGAGGGCAAGAAGACAAATTCTGCCAAACATATATTATACTGGACGTCACAAAGAAAACCGTCAGCGCCCAAAAACGCTAATAGACTTAAAAATTTATAATTCAAATATATCCAAATCTTTCCTTTTTTTAATTTTCTATCACGACCTCCAAGTATGATGACGAGTAATCAGAATTTTTTTTATTAAATCGCTAGGAATTACACGAATTCTTAAATTTGACCACTCAAGGGGTTTTCGCAACTGCAGCTTTTTGGGTCGTTTACTGAGTACCTTTGTGGCTACCCACCATTTATATTTATGCTAGTCTGTTGCCTTCATACCTACTTCAAAGTACCTCTATTAAGCCATAAATATTCGAAGCGTTTAGGCGCCATTGTCATGAAATTTGACTGTTTCTTTTGTCATCAATCCCTCAAAATTTTCAAGGACTCCCTAAAATTATATTTAAATTAAAAATTACAAATTTTTAACATCAGGAACGTGTACCTGGCGGTATTACAAACGTTAAAAATAAAAGAAAAAAATTCCGAAACACTTCATAGGGTCCCGACGCTGTATGAAATTAATTGCAAGCCAGGCAATGACGCCATATTGTAGCGGACTCTACTCCGGCCGCCCAACAGTTAGAGTAATGAAAAAATCAAATTTGTACAAATACATATAAATGGGTCGTATTTCACAGTCTACCAAATTTACCCAATATTTTCATACAAAAAAATATTACTTTCATTTCCCAAAAATACTAAATGCTCACCAAAATTAAGAAAATACATAATCTTAAAGCGACAACCAAATATTGACATAATGCTGGCCTCTTATATATTTTGTTCGCCAAAATAACTTTTGTTGACCATAAATACTAAATGTTCACCAAATTTTATTCCGCATATAATTCTAACATAATACCCAGATATTTAATTTTCGACAGTGTCTTATATTATTTAGCAGTTAAAAATACTATTTGTTGATCAAAAATACACAAGCAATAAAATGTTGTGCAAATGGTAAATAATTTTATGCAAAATTATAGATGTAGATGTGCTAGGGCAGAGAAAATAAGAGTAAAAATAGAAGTGGTTTGCACAAAAAAGATGTTGATTTCCGTAATATATAAATGCTTTGCTGTAATTAGCTTGCATTATGTAGAACGTAAAACTTCTTTTAGTGGTAATTTCTAATCGTGCTTTAAAAAAATATTACAGGGCCCTGAACTGATCTTGTACAAAACTTTTTTCGCGTGCCTCTTGTCTGGAAGCGCAAGCGGCAAGGAGAGATGCGCGAGCATATTTCATTTTTGGAGTAATAGAATAATTATTTGACGCACAAATAGTTTTTTTGAGAAACACTAAATATAAATGGATAGCGCGAATATTTATCATGTACATACAGCACGGACGCGTAACTTGAGCGTTCTAAATTTGGTGAACATTTAGTAAAATTGATGGACATATAGAATTTAAAATGTAAGCAATAGTAAAACAATACGCAGCATAGTTATTTTAGTGGTAATGTTCTCATTTTCTGGTGTATATTAATTTGGGTTTTATTTAGATTTTTTGATGCTCATTAAATTTTCTGGTGAACAGTGCAAGTGTATGGTTTAATTTGGTGTACATTATATTTGTTCCCCATATAAATTACAAAATATTTGGATTTCTGTTGTAAAAAATTGCTAGAAATGTCCACTTTTTAGTTATTTTTCACAATAAAAAAATCTGTTGGGCGGCCGAGCTATAATTAAAATTTATTTCCTCAAAATTTTAAATTTGTAGCTATTACAAATACGTTTTTGGGCGCTGGCGGTTTTCTTTGTAACACTCTGTAGATCGCACATGCCGCAATTCCATAGAAGTCATAAAATCTTCTCAGGTAAAAATATCGTCCCTTAGATTTCTCCAGTAACTGTACAATGAGAACTTTTAAGTTTCAAATATTATTATTAATGCGAGTACATAACTACTTTCTCATTCCATCTAAGATATTAAAAAAGGACAGAGAGAAACGCGCAATTACCTTGACAACAGGAGCCTGGCCCAATCTGGCAGCCACATGCAACGCCGCCTGCCCGTGGAGATCGTGCAAATCGAACAGCGGTTCCGGACTCTGTTCACTAGACGTCGACGCCAGCGACATCTGCAACGACAAAAAATCACCAAACCAAACAAACAACCAATCAACACTCACCTGAGACTCGTACTCGCACCCTTCAACATCGGGCTGTTCGACAGCGCCGGCTTCCAACAGCAATTTCAAAACTTTCGGATCTGTCGGCAAAAAAGCCCCGAAATTGACGCCGGCCATCTCGTTACCCTCCAACAAACACTCTTCGACATTACACCCGGACAAGATCAACCACAGAACGGTCAGAGCGTGGACGTCCAAACACCCGGTTTTGTCGTCGTTTTCGTCTGTTTTCTTCTCGAGCTTCTTGACTTTGTTGACTTCGGCGTAAATGGGAGTTTTTTCGGGACTCTTCTCCAAACTGTTTTCGGTTTCGACGAAACTCGTTTCTAGGGCTACTTCCTGCAAGGCTTTCAAATCTGAGTAGATTTCCGTGGCGGTCTTCTCCAGAGAATTCTCCCCGGCTTGCGGCTGTTTTTCCTGCGATAATTTGTACATGAGAGTTGGGCATTTCTGGGTCGGTTTCTCGTTCAAGTACTGCTCCATTCTCGTCAAGTGAAAAGCGTAATCGTAAATTTCCTGATTGTTCAGGTATTTGGCGTGGAGGGTGTAGTACATGGCGAGGACGCAATGGCCGTGGAAAATGTTGCACAAATATTTTTGCGTGCAATGTTTAATATCCAACAACCATTCGGCAAAGGAATGATGGAAAAGTCTTATTGCTCCCGTTTTCGAAACTATCACGATGCGACGCAACAAATTGAAGCGTTTCCTGAAATCGTCCTGAGAAATTTTCGGATTGTACACTTTGATTATGTCGAACAAAAGAGCCTCGTTCAAAGCGCATTTCGCCGCCAAGATCACGTTGAGGAGTTGTTGGACTTTCGCGAATTGTCTCCTGTTGAACAACCGCTGACACAACCACAAATACAGTCCGTTCAACGTTCCCGGTATCTCCCTAACCTCGCGCAAAACAATAAAATTGTCCGAAACCCCGTCGAGGACCTTCTCCAAATACAAAAAACAACCGTTACTCTTAATGTGGAGTTGGTTCAACATTTCGGCGGTGTCGCGACTTATGTGCTGACGTAAACTGTTTTCTTGGTCGAGCCGCGCCAAAATATATTGCTGTACGTCCCTGACCACCTGACTTTTCCTCAAATCGTCCAAACTCAACTTGCGGAAACCCGTGAACATCTTCGCTATGCTCTTCGACTGCTTGCGGGCCGTACAAACCAACAGCAACCATTGCGGAAACAAATGATGATGGTTGGCGAGGAGTTCGGCGATTGTTTTCGATTGCGAACTGCGTTCGCGCGGTTTCGATCGCGTCAGCGTCGAGTTCGAATAAACAAACGAATGTTCGTCGATAGAATCGATCAGGATGAACAGGGAGGTTTTTGGGGGGTCAATTTCGAGAAGGGGGAAAAGGAGGGCGCGTTTCAGACAATCGTCGGGGTTCGATTCGATATTTTTCGCCCGCAACGCGATCTGTATTTCCGGATCCGATTTCAATTTGTCCAAGTAGGCGTCCGCGATCAACGTCCTGGGGTTAACCGGCAAATTCGGGATGACGGGAACGTCACTTTTTTTACTTTCCAACGTCGGCGACAACAAACTGTCCGCGTAAACGTTACTATAAAGGCTCTCCTGGGGCAAACTGCAATTTTCCGACAAATTCTGTTCGTAGGAAATATTCCTGGGATTGGGTTCGTCGCTTTTGGTTGTTTCCTGTTGTTGGGCCAATTTCCGACGCATGCTCCGCTCTTTGTGGCTTTCGGTCGAATGGTTGAGAATTTGCGTCACCAGGGAGCGCACGAACTCGCTCAGAGATAAACTTTTTTCGTTGTGGCCCTGCAGGAAGTGGTAGCAGAGGAGGCGGCGGTTGAGGGCGCGTTGCTGTCGCCCACTGGGGCCCTGCGATGGCCAGCAAAGTTCCGAACAGAAGGTCGTCTTGCCGCAACCGGAACCGCCCAACAAGAGGGCGCCACATGTTTTGGAGACGGGTCGCTGGTCCAAACAATGCGACAACTTCTGGAAGGCCCATTCGCGGCAATAAAACTTTTTCTTGTCGTCGTGTTGCTGAGACATCTTCGTAACTGTTACTACATCTCTACAATCACCTTCGCACTATTAATTGCTTAACACTGGGATTATTTATACGCCAACGTTGGATTATTGCCATGATACTTAGTCAAGTCCCCATCCAGTCCTCTGAAACCAATAGAATCTCGACTTTATTGTTTGTTAGCGTCTATTTATTGCTGTTTGAAGAGTTAATGGGAAAAATTAACAAATTGGGACAATGATGCAAATTTTAAGGTCACCACTGGTGACTCATAGGCCATTATAGATTGGTGCTTATCAATTGGACCAACATTCGGGAGCCGGATTCGGGAGGAATCACGTGACACTCAAACAACTTCCTGCTTCCGGGAAAAAACAGGAATCGGGAAAGGAGGCTAAAAATAAACAACTGAATGCGTTTTCATTGACACCCACGCACTTGATTAAAAAAACGGAAATGTCGCGGGGGCAAAACGGGGGCGCTACTCACCCGTTTCGGGGGGCTAATTCAGGAGATTGTCGACCGACGGGCGGAAAACTGGTAAATTTCGACAAAATTGCGGCTTCAATTGCAATGTTTTATTAATTTCTTGGTTATGACAATGTCGCGGCTGTCAAACTGACGGATCGCGACGGCTCGCGCCAGGCGGCGCTACTAGTCGGCGCCAAATTCAAACCTCAACCCTTAACCTAAAGTTTTACTTTCATCAATGAAATAATTACCGTAATTACAATTAATTAATCAATTGCAGCCTATTAACACGACGAGATTGGAATTTCTCGTCTTTTTCATTTTGATTTTATTATCGTAAATTTGCATTGACCATTGACCTGTCAAACGTAAGTAGCTCTAACCTCACTTTTCGTTCTTTCATTGAACCTGCAATTAAACCCATGAAACTTAACCATTAACGATGTCGGTGGTAGCGAAACTCGTGTTGGGCAGTGCCTGCGCCTTCTCTCTAGGGATAGTGGGTTACGTCCATTACAAGCAGTATTTGGATAGGTAACATAACCTCACTTCTGGTCGTTTTGTTGATTTGCCCCGAAATTTAGGAAACAGCTCCACCAGGGCGTCTTGAAAGACCTGGAGAGGCGTCAGAAACGCAAACAAGAAAACCTCTACGCTCTACAGCGTCAATTGGATTTGGCGAAAGAAATACGAAAAAGCGAAGAAGGAAGCACCGAGAACGTTACATAAACTTTTGTTAATAAACAACTATATTTAGGTTAATGTACAGGAGGTTGTAATAAAATTGTTGGTTTTTAAGTCAAGTCTCCGTTGTCGGCCCAACGCACTCTTCTGTTGTCGAGATTACTGAATCCGATTCCGAAATTTTTGTGGAGTTCTTCGAGGGATTGGCGATTGTGCTCGTTTTCGTAGTGACGTTTGTAGCGTTTTATCAAACATAAGCAGCAAATTACAAAAATTATTTGGATCAACAGCCAAGTGATCGTGATTCCAACAAAAAGGGAGTAATCAAGGCACACTTCGTTCGTGACGTAATCTAAAAACTAATTTTAGTTGTTTTCTTGGTTAATTGTTAACGTTTTTACCGTAGCCAGCTACCAGAATTTTGTGGTCGCCTAAAACTAAGCGATCTGACCTTGCGTCAGGATTTCTAACTACTATTATGAACTCTAGCGGCAAAGAGACTCTACTGAGAGTACTTTCAAAATCGGATCGGTTGACAAGCGTTATCGTGGTACTGTTGATAGTTTGGATGGGTTGCGGAAGAATCTTTCTTCTACTTCTCGCTGCAGATGGAACATTGTTGCAAACTACCTGCAATTAAAATGGTTTGAATGAGTCAATATAAACAGTTTGCATGAACTAAGTAAAACGGTCTGTATGAGGCAATTTAAACTGTTTGAATGAGGCAATTTAAACGGTTTGAATGAGGCAATTTAAACGGTATGAATGAGACAATTTAAACGGTCTGAGTGAGTCAAATTAAACGACTTGAATTAGTCAAATTAAACGATTTGAAAGAGTCAATTTAAACGGTTTGAAAGAGTCAATTTAAACGGTTTGAAAGAGTCAATTTAAACGGTTTGAAAGAGTCAATTTAAACGGTTTGAAAGAGTCAATTTAAATGGTTTGAATGAGCCAAATTAAATAATTTTAATGAGTCAAATTAAACAATTTTAATGAGTTAAATTAAATGGTTTAAATAAGTCAAATTAAACAATTTTAATGACTCAAATTAAACAATTGTAATAAGTCAAATTATCTGGTTTGAATGAGTCAATTTAAATTGTTTGCATGACCCAAGTAAACGGTTTGTATGAGTTAATTTAAACGGTTTGAATGAGTCAAATTATACAAGTTTAATGTGTCAAATTAAATGGTTTCACAGTTAATTTAAACGGTTTGAAAGAGTCAAATTAAGTGGTTTGAATGAGACAATTTAACAGTTTGAGTTGGTCAATTGAAATAATTTGAATCCGTCAATTTATACACAGTTTGCATGACCTAAGTAAAATGGTTTGTATAAGACAATTTAAACGGTTTGAATGAGTCATTTAAACGGGTTAAATTAGTCAAATTAAACAACTTTAATGAATAAAATTAAATGGTTTGAATGAGTCAATTTAAATGGTTTGAATGAGTTAATTTAAATAATTTAAATGAGTCAATTTTGTTTGCGTCAATAGAGAGGAATAGTTACCGGGGGGCAAACTTCGGGGCAGAACTGGACGATGACGCTGAACCTGACGACCGGAGAAGCCGAAAACTTGAACGCTTGGAACGTCGCTGCCAGCCTTCTAGTTTCGTTGTTGTAAATTTCTGATAATTTCGGAAATATGCCCGGATTTGTGGGACATCCTCTGTCGTCCAATAACAAAATGGATTCGTCACTTTTTTCGGTCATCGCCACCAAGTGACCTGCCCAAATATCTAAATTTCCTTTTAAAAGGAATCTCGATTAGTCTTAAAACAATTGCAATTCAACTGTAGGTCTATCTACCATTAGCCGGCTTAATTTCGATGATCAGTTGTAAATCTTGACCTATCTGGGTGTCGCTGACTTCTTCTTGTGTATTAAAGTCGACCACTCGCATTTCAATAGTTGGAGGTTTTGCCGAGTTTGAGGAATTAAACAATGTACTTCCGGTATTGCTCAAGTTTCTGAAAAAGTTATTTTTTTGCCTATTCTTGCCCGTCAGTGACACTTACGAACTAATAGTGATGCCGGTTCCCACAACAGTTTTGCTGTCGTTGTTGAAAATGCAGCCGATTCTTATTATCCGGTCTCCTTGTGTTTGGACGAACGGGTTGTATTGGAGGATCATAGTGCCAGTCTTCAAAGTTCTAGAAAGTTTCAGTAGAGTAAGAAGGGCGGTTCTGGAACCTCCTCGCAAAAAAAGAGGCACGTCGCAATAATGCAACTTTGTAGTCGTTGCTGTATATCATGCTGCATACCTTACGGGAGTAACAATGCGAGATGTTTATATGTAGGTATATCGTGTTGCTTGCCCCAATGTTCAAATTCAAAAATAGTGACATCAAAATAGCGTTTGTCGTCACTTTGCAAACTTTGGATGTTGATGTCACCATTTTTGGTTTTGAACACGTAAACATCTCAAATTTTTACTCCCCTGAAGTATGCAACATGATATACAGCCAGGATTATAGAGTTGCATCATTGCGATGCGCTTCCTCTAAGAGGAGGTTACAGAACCGCTGTTCTTACTCTACTAGTATCCAACACGTTAGTACTACATTCATAATTTCAAACTATCCCTAGTTCTGTTATTGGTCAATCCCGAGAAAATTCAACTTAACCTGTTGTACGTTCCTGTTGTCGCCGTTATAATTCCGCACTGATTAGTCAACATCGGCAATTTCAACGTAACCAAACCGAACCCAGAACCCCGAGAATAACATTCCGGATGTTCCGAATATCCCTGCATGTAGATTTTGCCTCCAAACCTGAACTTTGGCAAGTAGTCGACCGTCATGTAAGTTTCACTGCATCCAATAGAAACTAAAAATCAATCGTTACAGCGTTGAAACTGCGAATTAACAACAATAAATATAAATTAGATCACCCACTATTGAGGCATTGAGCCTTTTCGTAATATTTCCCGTTGATGATGGGGAGCAGAGATTTCGGTCCGAGAACTTTACTGTCTTCGCTGTGGAGGAAACAGGTGCCGTTCGAGATGCTGTAACCGCGACAATTGAATTCTTGGGTGTCATCGCATAAGTTCTGACACGTTTCTTTGGTTTGTTTGTCGTAGCGGACGTCCCGGTGGGCCAGTGTTATGTTGTCGAACTCCTCATAGGCACAGAACTGATCGTCATTGGCTAGAGAAGAAATTTGTTACTTATTGCGATAACTTGACTAATGAGTCATCGTATGGTCAGTTATGTTGAGATGTATAGGCTTTCCAACGATCTGTTGGCTTCTATAAACACTTTTATGTTTATGTTTTATGTTGTATTATCTTATGTTATCTTATACCTACCTACTTATTAAGTTATAAAAACTTATGTTGTGTAGCGATAAATTATACGGTCATTTCTTTAATATCTCATCTTATCTTATAAGAAGTTGTCTTATGTAGAGTTATAGAATCTCATGTTTAATACTATGTTAGTCTTATTATGTTTTATTGTGTAATTCTGAGTTATATAGCTTTAATTTCTGTTTTGTCTCACGTTTAATTATTAGATGCTTTATTGCCGTAAGTTACGTAGTCTCTTCTTGAGTTATGTTTAGTTATGTTTAAGTTGTGTAACTTGGACCCAAACTTTTTTTTGTTGTTCATCTTGTGTCACGGTGAGTTACATTATGTAATGGTGAGTTATGTCATCTTATGTCAGTATATAATTATTACGTTATGACACAATTTTGATAACATTATCTTTACTTACTATACGTTAAATTATTAGATGCTTCATTGCCGTAAGTTATGAGTTATGTAGTCTCTGCTTAAGTTATGTTTAAGTTGTGTAACTTGAACCTAAACTTTTTTTTTTGTTGTCTATCTTGTGTCACGGTGAGTTACATTATGTTATGGTAAGTTATGTCATCTTATGTTAGTATATAATTATTACGTTATGACACGATTTTGATAACATTATTGCTACTTACTATACGTTAAATTATTAGATGCTACATTGCCGTAAGTTACGAGTTATGTAGTCTCTTCTTGAGTTATGTTTAAGTTGTGTAACTTGGACCTAAACTTTTTTTTGTTGTCCATCTTGTGTCACGGTGAGTTACATTATGTTATGGTAAGTTATTTCTTCTTATGTTAGTATATAATTATTACGTTATGACACGATTTTGATAACATTATCGCTACTTACTATACGTTAAATTATTAGATGCTTTATTGCCGTAAGTTATGAGTTCTATAGTCTCTTCTTGAGTTATGTTTAGTTATGTTTAAGTTGTGTAACTTGGACCTAAACTTTTTTTGTTGTTCATTTTGTGTCACGGTGAGTTACATTATGATATGGTGAGTTATGTCATCTTATGTTTATATATAATTATTACGTTATGACACGATTTTGATAACATTATCGCTACTTACTATACGTTGAATTATTAGATGCTTCATTTCCGTAAGTTATGAGTTATGTAGTCACTTCTTTAGTTATGTTTAGTTCTGTTTAAGTTGTGTAACTTGGACCTAAACTTTTTTTGTCGTTCATCTTGTGTCACGGTGAGTTAAATTATGATATGGTAAGTTATGTCTTCTTATGTTCCAATATAATTGTTACGTTGTGACACAATTTTGATAACATTATTGCTACTTACTATACGATGAATTATTAGATGCTTCATTGCCGTAAGTTATGAGTTATGTAGTCTCTTCTTGAGTTATGTTTAGTTATGTTAAAGTTGTGTAACTTGAACTAAATTTTTTTTCTGTTGTTTATCTTTTGTCACGGTGAGTTACATTTATGATATGGTGCGTTTTCTCATCTTATGTTCCAATATAATTATTACGTTGTGACACAATTTTGATAACATTATCGCTAGTTACTATACGTTGAATTATTAGATGCTTCATTGCCGTAAGCTATGAGTTATGTAGTCTCTTCTTGAGTTATGTTTAGTTATGTTTAAGTTGTGTAACTTGGACCTAAACTTTTTTTTGTTGCCCATCTTGTATCACGGTGAGTTACATTATGATATGGTGAATTACGTCATCTTATGTTAGTATATAATTATTACGTTATGACACAATTTTTATAACATTATCGCTACTTACTATAAAGGGGGGTGCACTGGTTTTCGAAGTACTCCTCGTCGTATCTGGCCACCCGATAGGAGTTAGCTTTGGTATGTCTGTCTGCATCGCTCAAAGCGCAAATACCTCTAATTTCGTCGTTGGGGCCGTAAGTCGACTGGGTGATCCTGAAGCTGGCCGATCTGCACCCAAAACTGGATTCGCTCAAACACATTTGTTGGCATTCGTCTCTTGTCACGGCACCCGGCAACGTTTTCGTCTCGTTACCGATAAGGGTAGCCCCCGGTACTCTTTCGAAAATCCACAATTTACCACAATCGCCAACTGAAACCACATTTGATAGAATAGGGGATAGATAGGGGTTAATAGAATTTTGTGTTAACCCTGTAGGTAGATTTTTTTGTTTATTACCGTTGAGGCAAATTTTGACGAACCACGCCGTTCCGGCGTCGATTTCGTTGAGCGCTTCCTGCACTCCCTGTATAGCGTTCTTGAACCAATAACAGGTAGAACTGTTGTAATGTATCACGAAACTTCGACATTGGTCGTTATCGTTGCATTTAGCGACGCATTCTGTCGTAATCGGAAAATTGATGTTGTTGCCGTCGTTTCGATGCAAAAGTAACGGATGGTTTGTGTTTGAGGGTCGTACCCCGATCACCTTTTCGTATTTGATGTTGTTCAAGGGACAATTGAGCAGTTTAGCACCTGCAAGACGATAATAATAATTAATTAGTAAAAGTTTCACGTAGCCCCATTTGCATGATGCTTAATTATTAATTAGCGACGGAACAATAGAGAGTTGGAAATTTGGTTGGGGTGATCCGCTCATTAGCAAACAACACAGACGGGGTCTTCAAGGCATTTGTGTTTTGCATAAAATTTGTTTTGTCTGACCTCTGATTTGAGATTTTTTTAACAAAGTTGCTGAGAAATCTTTAATTTTTTTGATAATCACCGTTTTTTATTTATTTACAAATTAATAATTAAAAAAACAACAAAAAGAGATAATCACAATTTGAGAGTAAAATAATAAATGTATGAGGAAAATTTATATAGATGATTAAAATGGTAAAATTAATACGTTTGATGTTGTTGACAGGCAAAATTTGAAAAAAAAACTTCACAACCCATTAAAATGTTAAAATTAAAATACTAAAATTAAAAGGTTTGAAGTGGATCAACAATCAAAATTTGAAAGCAAAGTAAATTTAATTCTATTAGAAAAATTATTGAAGGGGTAAAATTAAAATGTTTGAAGTTGTTCAACCGAAATAATCTGAAAGCAAAAAAAGCTTAAAAAAGTAATTAAAATGGTAAAATTAAAATATTTAAAGTGATTCAGTAATCAAAATTTGAGATAAAAGAAATATTAATTCCATTCATTAAAATTTTAAAATTTAAAATGTTTGAAGTTGTTCAACTGCCAGAATTTAAAAGTTATGCAAATTTAGAAAAATAGTTAAAATGGTAAAATTAAAGTATTTGAAGTAATTCGAAAATCATAATTTGAGAGCAAAAAAATTTTAATTCTAATTATTAAAATGTTAAAATTAAAAATGTTTCAAGTGGTTTGACAATCAAAATTTGATAGCAAAGGAAATTTAATTCTACTTTAAACTGTTAAAATTTAATGTTTTAAGTTGTTCAACCGCTATAACTTAAAAACTTAACTTAAAAACTTTAAAAGTTAATTAAAATGGCAAAATTAAAATGTTTGAGTAACTTGGAAATCAAAATTAATTTAATTAATTAATTTTAATTTTATAATATTTATAAGTTGTTCAATTGCAAGAACTTGAAAGCAAAAAAAATTATAAAAGTAATAAAAATAGTAAAATTAAATAAATAATAATAAATAAATTTACTAAATTTTTTTTTCTCTTGCTATTACTATTAATCAGCCAATTCAAAATCTTAATAAAATCAATAAATAAGATAATTAATCTATACCAAAAAAAAATCTTAATCTTACACATAAATAATTTATACCTAGGTACTAAAATTTAAAAAAAAAGAAAAAAAACATTTAAGTGTTTAAGTAACTTTTGGAAACTAATGCGGCAATATTACTTTTTTAACTTTATTTAGAGAAATCTGAAAAACCGGACAGTCAGTGTAATAAACTATTTTGTTTTCAATAAATGAAGCAACTTTGCCAATGTCAACGGTAAAATGATCTTTGCGACTTACCGAACACAACTTGAATTAAAACAAAAAAACAAACGGTGCGCAACGTCATAACAAAACCAGTAGCTCCTTCATCAATTGTTTTTTTTTGTTTTTTTTTTTAATGCTTTTCAAATTTTAAACACGCGAACTTTGGAACCACCAAACCCGGGCAAATTGACCATCATCGATGATTTGGTACCGTCACCGACTGTCTACTTCGACTTTACTACCGAATGGTTGTCGTGCAGGTACTATCGGAGGTTCCCTCTAGTACGCATCATTGACACATTCGTAATGTATGCCAATTGCATTACGTAAGTAACCTTGGTCTATATACTGGCTGGCATAGGTATACCCTATGCAACTGTAACTTAATTACCAAAACTACGAAAAAATAAAAAAAATACTATAACAATAGTAGGTACTGCTACCTCAATGAAAGTTTCACGGTAGTAACGAGCGATTTTTCGCAAATTAAGTTACATGGTCCCGAGGTTTTTTTTTTGTGTTGTAAGGTTGAATTCTTTTCCCTTAAATTAATATTTAACGAAATAATTAAATTGGGGGAGGTTTTTTTTGCGAATTACTCGAAATCGTGCGTGTGGCAATCTGGCGAAATTGCGTTATTTCCCTCCTGTTTGTCTTCGTTTCGTAGATTACTGTCATTACTTGAAAAAGTAGAAATTACGGTCGCGTCAGGTGGTGCAACACCACTTACTTACGTATTAAAGGTAGGTATATCAAAAGACGTTTTATCGGCAGCGCAATGACATGGCAGGAGGTCGTAAAATACCTAATACCAGTGAAAATGCTTATAGTGATAAGTGTTTTTCGTGATAAAGCAACAACACACAAAACAAATGGTTTTCTCTTCTTGTGGAGAATTAAGTGCAACATTTTCCCACTAAATCGTTAATAATAGAGACCTGCACCTGATGGGACAATTTGCGTTGCGCACTCATGCACGTCTAATTTGGCAATTGTTGCGGAAAGGTATTGAAAATTTAAATTGTCCGTTACAATTTACGTGGTTACGCATAAAAGAGGCGTTGGTAAATGTTTTGTTTAACAAGTGGAAGTATTGTTAAAATTAGGGTAAATTTTCCAAAAATTTACTTAACTATAATTGACCACACTGTAGTTTTTTTTTTCAATTAAAAAAAATAATTTTGAGGTTTTTAAGGAGAGCTACCGACAACTTGTAACCCCACGAAACTGATTTCAAGCGGCTGACGTCACCACTCCTAACAATATTTTAGCCCCTAGTCTCATTAAAAAAATGGTTATGATGACAGTATGAAACACCTTGTATAATATCCTCAACAATATTTTAGTCGTTAGCTTAATTTTAAAAAATTGGTTAATATGGAACACTCTGTATAATTTGGCCGCACCCTCTTTGTTTACAAATCACCCGTATTGTGGTACAACATACCTGGCAATGATGAATGGTTGGTCAAGACCGCAAAAAGGACCTGCATAACCTAATTTTTCTTTCGATAAGAAGAGCTTTCACTTTTGTAGTACCTATAATGTGGTAAAAACATTTGAGTTTTTGGTTGCGGTTTGAAGGTGTCTTGGTTAGGAAAAACCTTTTGTCACTTGATGATACCAGCCACAAGCACCCAATAGAAATGTTAATGTTTAGGTTTTCACTTTTGATGGCGATTTCGTGTAGAAATATTTACTTCATCCCTTTGATTTTCTTCAAATTCATGACCACGACCCCCAAAATTAATAACGAGTAATGGGATACTTGCCTCATGTTTGGAAAATATAATATTTAGAAAATGTAGGTGATTTTATTAGACCCGTATTTTTTTATTTGGTTCTAGGCTCAATATTACGCCCAGGATTAAATTTTCAATTTTTGGAGTGGGAGATTTGTGACGTAGCCGTCTCCTGCACAGCGTAGTTCTAAAAAAAATCGTATGATGGCGCTTTACTCAGATTGCCTGCGTTCTATTTATAAATCGAATGCCAATCCGCTGTACACATGTCGCGCACTCTGGTAGCAGCGCAGCATAGTAGTCAAAAACAAGAGTCCATTCAATATAGGTGTGAGTCTTAGATACGCGGGATCAATGCGTCATCAAAAACAAAAATTGCAAATATTTACGAAAAAAATAAAAAATGGGAAAAAAATATTTAAGCCTCTTTTAGTTATTTGCATGCATCTAGATTCTAAAGAATAAAAAGTGCAATATTTTTTTTAGGCAAGTACCCCATTAGAATATTTTTCTATTAAATTACACGGATTTTTAAATTTTGGTGCTTAAGGCGTTTTTCCTGACAACTTTATTTTTCGTTTATTAAGTGTCTTTGTGGCTACCCACCATTTATGTCTTTTTCTTTCATTGTACCTTTACCTACGTCTTGAAGAGTGGCTATATCAGGAAATTTGTTTTTTGTACCTATACCGGACGTATTAAAAACGTAATAATAAGAAAATTTCTGAAATTAATTACAAGCCAGGCAATGACGTCATACTGTTGCGCATGAATTGAAGTTTATTTCTGGAAACTATTTAATTTGTAACTCTGTTAGATATATACTTTTAGGCGACGGCGGTTCTCTCAAAAAGACCCTGTATGCTGTATGTAAATAAGTTTTGATAGCTAATGTGAAATTATAGATAGATATCTAATATTATCTTATGTTTATGTTATGTTGTTTTATGTTATGTGTCTTCTAGTGAGATTAATAGTTTTGTTTTGTAATGGTTTTTGTTCTCTTAAGACCTTTGGATACACCATTGAGTTGTGTTTTGCAGCTTTTGATAAGTTATGTTTTTTAATTCTATGTTAACTTATGTAGTTGAAGTCACAATAATAAACTGCTCTTCAAGAGTTCTGACGCTTCTAAGTCTACGTAAATAATAAAAATACTTTAATTTCTGATCTTGTGATTTATTAAGAACATATTTTATGTTTTATGTTTTCTTTGCGTTGTCCCTATGCTAGTGGATTAAGACATTCGCAACATTTTTAACGGCCGTTTCTGTTGTTACATAATTTGGTTGACTTATGCGTATTTTTGTTGCGTTATTAAGATTCCTGTTGTCCTTTGGTAATTAATTTTTTTTTTGTATGTTGAAGTCAGTTCTTTTGTATCATGTTAAATTACACCATGTTCTCATATCTTGAAATACTTATGTTATAATTCATTATGAATTATGGTGCCTGATGTTAATGAAATTTTCAGCTTGTTATCTTGCTCTATGTTTCATTATGTTTTCTATAATGTTGTGTTATATTAAGATATGTTTTATGTTTTCTTACATTGCATTGTGTTATACTGTCTCTCTCGGTGAGTTATATTTTTTTATGGTAGAATGTTGTGTTTGGGTCAGTTTTATTGTCTTATGTTGAGTTGTGTTCTGTTATCTTATATTGAGATTTGTTATACATTTCTAAGATGAGTTAAGTATAGTATGTTGAGTTATTATAAAATATTTAGTTTGTTGTGGTGCCTTATGTTTAGTTATGTTTTCTATAATTATGTGCCATATTAAAATACGTTTTGTTTTGCTACGATTCGCTGTATGACTGCTAGTAAGTTGAAATATTTTTAGGTCCTCGTCATCTTTTTTTTTTGTACTACAGTTATTTTAGCCAGCTTATGAATTTTTGTTGTGTCGTTAAGATTTCTGTTCTCCTTCGGTGAGTTATATTTTTTTTATTATAAGATATGTTGTTGAAGTCACTTCCATTGTCTCATGTTGAATTACATTCAAGATATGTTATATTTTATTGTAAGTTATGATGCCTCATAATAACATGTTTAGTTGCTTATGTTTAGTTATGTTTTCTAAAATTTTGTGTTAAATTAAGATGTTTTATGTTTTCCTACAATATCTTGTATATGTTAGTATATAGTTTTATATATAGTATATAGTTTATAGTATATAGTTTTATGTTATCGCAATCGTTTCTTACAACGATTTTTGTTGTGTTATGTTGTCTTTCGGCGTTTTTTTTCTTATGTTAAGACATATTACATATTCCTATGATGAGTTACAATGCTTTATATTAATTTATAATAAAATTTGAGTTTATTATGTTGCCTCGATCATGTTTAGTAATATTTTCTATATTTTTGTTTTGATAGTTAGTTGTATTGTTTTACGCAGTTTTGTTAAATTGTTATAATAATATTATGTATGTTGTCTTGTGTCTAGCAACTTAGTTGCTAAATTTCTGTTCGATTCTTATTATATTATTATATTTTCTTATTTTTTCTTGAAAAGTTGACAGCCAACCCCCACCGACTTCACGGTTAGTTAGTAAATGGCGCTATGCACTATGATGTGGATTAGCTGATTAAAACTAATCTTTATAATCGACACATTCAATATCTTGTTGTTATAGATTACCTACTTGATTTATTTATTTATTGCAAGTGATTCCGTTTGAAAGGTTGAAAGGTTTTTAGATCCCTCTCCAAAATTGTGATCATAATCTCAAGTAGAACTTCCTCAGCCAAATCCTTTACCTTCAACATTTCAATCGTTCAAATCTAACATTCAAACCTCTCCAATAAACTTATAAAATTGGCGTTATCATCCTCATTAAATAAAAGTCATAACCCCAATCACCAATTCAAACAACGCGGAACTACAAAACAAACACATGCCTAATAAAGCGCCGAGTTCACAGTAAAAAAGCTGTAAATTGACATTTTTATTATAACATGTAACACAGATAATTGCGCGTGATAATAATACCAAAAGTCCTTTGATCCCTCGCTAAAGCGACTGATTCAGTACGCTGTAGTAATTTCGACTCCAACAAATAATTCTGGACCAATTGCGAAAAAATCCCAAATTATGGGGCCGGTTCGAAAACAAACCCAGACAACATTTGGAAACGACAGGCAAACTTCTCCATTCTCTCGCGGTCACCCCAACGGAAACCAGGAGGAGCTGGTGCAGAAGCAGAACTGACAACGCCACCGCCACCACCAAACTGTACAGGGCCGAAACAAACGACAACCCCAATCTTAAAAAAAAAATAAAAAATAATTAGTGAAGCTCCAAACTAGTTTTAGAAAGTTTACTCGAATTGTTGGTAGACTTCTGAGCAATCGTCCGGTAGCAGAATCGTCTTGTAGAAAACGAAGGGGTGGCACACTGAAGTTAAAGTTAAGTTTGAACTGTAAACTAGAGCTGCTATTGCGAAGAGTAGCGCCAATATGAAAAGGCATTGGTTGTGGCGGCCTATGCAACAGTCAAACCTAAAAAAAAATAATAATTATTTACCAAAGCAAAACGAGAAAGTGACGTCATAAGTGGGATAGCGTGACGTCATAAGTGGGATAGCGTGACGTCATGAGTGGGCTAGCATGACGTCACGAGTGGGCTAGATGACGTTTTGAGTGGGTTAGCATGACGTCATAATTCTACTAATGGCAACCTTAATTTTTTGACCTCATCTCAATAAAGTCTATTTCGAGCCAATTACAGTTTTAAAAACGGGACCTCAGCCTTAAGAAAATCTATGAAAAAAGAAATGAGGAAAATATTGATAAACGTTGCAAGAAACAAGTGAATTTGGTGTAACTTGCCAGACGCAGTGGTGGTCCTTGTCGGGCACGGAAATTTGGCAGATGGGGCACCTGTTGTAGGTGACTTCCGCGCCCCTCTCCACCTCTCCGGCGTCCCCCAATTTGTTCAGTTGTCCGGCCCTAACTTTCATTAAGTACAAACATAGCAAGAACAGCCCGATCAGGATGCTCAACGTGACGTTCTCTTCGACTAGTATCTCCAAGAACGGAATCACGACAAATTCGAAAATAACATACAAAATAACGACAGTGGTGATGGTCCAAACAATGAAGAACTTCGTCCGTGGAATGGTGCGAATAAAAAAACGAAACACCGACGACAAAATAACGGCGACGGCGGTAAACGAGAAAACTGTCCACCAAAAACTCTGGGCGGCCAGAACGAACATGAGAGGTAGAATGAGGACGGGTAAGAGAGCATCGAAAGCGATTTGTTTGGCGCCCCCGCGCCAAGGGATGCGCAGCCGATCGTGGATGGTGGCCATGAGGCCGCTCCTGTGGTTCTGAGGAAACCCTTGACCTGTTATTAAGCTGGAAAATTATTGTTAGTTAAACTTTCAGGGGGGTACTTGGTGAGACAACCTTTCGAAACCTTCATCCAAATCGATGCAGTTACAGCAACAGGCGAGGAGATGGTTGCGTTCATTGTTGTTATCGAAGTATTCGCAACAACACAAGGTGGCCCCGTTATCGTTCATTCCATACTAACGGCGAGGTGAGAAACGCCGCTCCGCATTCATTGGAGATAACTTTTAGAGCCGATGTAAATACAAGCAGTAGGTTATTTGTACCGTCCACGTACGTCCCTGGAAGTAGGTCAAAAAACTTGCTGTTTGTTCGAATTACCAGGCAAATTAGCTACTTCGACAAATTATTGAGGGCAGAAGTCAGCGGTTCCAAAGAATCAAATGAGGCTATTTTAGAAAATGTAAGTCAGTTTGCTTTCTTTAAGGGTTTTAAATAATACTCCTAAAATGTTTGTTTTAAAAGAGTGTTTACCTTGATTTTTTTTAAAAGTTTCTTAAATGACAAAGTACAGCCGGTGAATTAAGTAATGCACAGAGGGTGTGCAAATATTTTACTTTTACCGTCTTATCATCAAGTATAACGGCCTCTTTGCGTTGTAACGCCACTGACCTTAGCACGTGAGGTATTCATTATTTCCAACGTCGCATTGCTAATGACATTGTTTATACATCTTAAAATGCATAAACAATGGTAATGTTTATGATTGCAGCGCTAATTTTGGCAAAGTTTGTTCGTCGGTGTAATTTTGATTTGTGAATTTGGAGTCGGCGCCACTGGTGGGGTTTGAATCGCGCGCCGCCGACCGGTGGCGTCATCTGTGTGACCCGAATCCGACGTCACGGCGGCCATTTTGCCTGTCACAAGGACGTTTTGGTGTGTGTTATCATCGTTAAAAGGGTGGCATATTTATTTACAAATTGCGGTTTATCTCCGTTATCAGATCGTGTGTGCGATGCGGCAGAAAGTGTGAATGTTGAACACCGACTCTCCGATCGCAGTAAGTAAACGGGAGCGATCCCGAAGTTTCCCATATTTCCCGATTTTCACCTGCATCTGACATTTGACGGGACAACGAGCTGGCGACGTCCCCGTTCCGAAAACTATTCCTCTCCCGCATCATCCCGGTACGTTTTGACAGTCGGACAGGAATTGGTCCCGAATCGATTCGCGATGCTCGCTTTTTTTCCTTCTTCTAGACTTTGACACTAGATCTGCTGCTACATTGGGAAAGGATTCGCCCTTGTAAAGTGGCAGCGGCAGCGTCGAAGGTAAATTCCTGACATACTCGACGAGTTTAAAAACCAACAACCGTAACCCACTGACCGATTCGCGTATTACGCTCGTTTTCGTTGCATAATCGCGGAAAATTGCGGAAATTTTTCGTCGACAAAAAAAAAGACAATCGATCGAGTGACGTTTGTTGTTGTTATCGCACGCCGCGATAAGAAAACGGAAAACCGTCCGAAAACAACGAAAGAATTTTCCGATGTTGTTGCAACTATGATAAACGGTTTTCTTTATTTCGTTGCCGTTTTAACGTTTTTTTACGGGCGGGATTTGGAGGTGTGCCAGGCACGGCCCACTGGATCCGTAAACACGACGACGAAATTAACAATTGAACGGCCCAACGCGACGAACACCTGATTTTCGGGGCGCCGGCCTTTTGTTTTTCGACATTTTCGGCGCGGGGTCAGGGGCGAGAATTTGGCAGTAGAACGACGTTTTCAAACAGTTGCAACTCCCCCGTCAATCTTCACCGTTTGACAGTGACAGTAGTAGTATGTGTGTTATTAGATCAATGGGTTCGATGCACAGAGTGGTTCGTAAATATTGACTTCGATCGAAGTGACAGCTGCCAACTGTTGCCAAACCGGCACAATTGATGACGTTTCAAAGCCACCCCAACCCCAAACAATCAGTCACACGTAATTGTTTCGACGAAACTGACAATTGAACGGGCAAAGAACATTTGATTTTAGAAACGTCGGACGAGAAATTGGCGTCAGTCTTTTGTTTTTTAACATTTCTCGCCGGAGGTCAGAGGTAAGAATTCGACAATAGGGGAGACAATTTCCTACAGTGGCGAATCAATTTTGACAGCAGTAACATGTGTTTGTGTTTTTAGAACTGACTGAATGTATCTACAGAGTGGCTCTTAAGTACTCATTGACTTCGATCGAAATCGCTGCGGTGATCCGTTTTTGTTTTACAGCGTTGTCAAATCAATAGAACGATGACGTTTCTGAAGCGATTCCACATAATAAGTGACGCCATACGAACATTAACAATTGAACGATCAACTGACACTTGATTTTCGAGGCGCCGTTCTTTTGGTTTTTGACAACGGCGCTACGTTTTCAAACAATTTCTATTACGCCAAATTTTGACAGCACAATTTATGTTGATATACAGAGTGGTTCTGAAATCGATCCTAATTTTGCAAGTTGACAGAATTGATGACGTTTTTGTTTTACAACGTTGTCAAATCAATTGAATGATGACGTTTCCCAAGCGACTCGATATAATAAGTGACGCCATACGAACATAAACAATTGAACGACCAACTGACAACTGACATCTAATTTTCGAGGAACTGCAACGTTGCCAAATTAACAAAATTGATGATTTTTTCCGGACGTTTAGAAAGCACTCAAGATATTGTCTAGGCGAAACTAGATTCGAAAAGTCTAACGAAATTAACGGTCATCTGATTTTGTAGCCGCCAGTCTACAGAGTGGTTCATAAACATTGAGTTCAATGCAGGTGACTAACAACGTTGCCAGATTATCAGAATTTGTGACGATTTTTATAGCGATTCGAAATAATTGCCTAAATTGGTTCATAAACATGAGATAAGATTAACAACTGAACGGGCAACGAACTCCTGATTTTTGAGACCCCGTTCATTTGTTTTTTGATATTTTTGGAGGTGACATCAGAGACGCAATCTTGACACCCGTCGTGTGTTATACAGGGTCTTCTAGAATGATTGATCGTGCCCCTGACCTGAATCGATACTTAGCTTTTGTCTTTCCGAATTTTACCCATTTTGACGCGTACTAATGTCAGTTGAGTACCCGGTCTCGGCGTAACACGAACATAACCTCAAAGCGGTTAAAACAAGGACTGACGAGCGCGCAAAACGCTTCGGTCGCCACTGACAGTTGTCAACCGTCAAATGTTTGTGCAAAGCAAGCAGATGAATTTAAGGTTTTATTAACACAGTGAGGCGGTTCGCTGACGTCACGTTCAACCTTTGGGGTCAAGATGGCGGTATAGAACTGTGTTGCAAATGTACAGAGTGGTTCGTAAATTTCGAGTTTAATGGAAGTGACTATTGTGGTTCGCTTCTCTTTTACAACGTTGCCAAATTATTAGAATTAATGACAATTTTGAAACTTTTAATGGCGGTTCAAGATAATTGCTTAAATTTGTTCATAAATATTGGATAAAATTAACAACTGAACGGTGTCAATGAACTCCTGATTTTTGAGGTCCCGCTCATTTGTTTTTTGATATTTTTGATGGTGAAATGAGGGTCAAAACTTTTGCAGTGGCGCAGTTTTGGCAACAGTACAGGGTCATCTAGAATGACTGAACGTGCCGCTTACTCGATATCGATACCTAACTTTTTGCTTTTCTGAGCTTCATTTATTGTGACTCGTACTAATGTCAGTAATACGAACATAACCTCAAAGGCAATTAAAACATGGACTGATGAGCGCGCGCAACATCTTGGACGCCACTGATTATTATCAACCGTCAAATGTTGGTTCAAAGAAAACAAATGGAAGTAAGATTTGATCAATATAACGAGACGGTTTGCTAATGATAACGATGACTCTATTAAACTGGATTTTTTCTACACAGTGGTTCATCAATATGTATTAACTTTCATCGAAGTGGTTGTTGGAATTATTCGTTTCTGCCTTACAGCGTTGCCAAATTAGTAGAATTGATGACGTTTTTAAAGCGTATTGTAGTGACACATTAGCAGTAGTTACGATTGGTTCAAACTTTTCTATTGTTGCGTTGAGCTACTACGAGAGGGCGTGGTAAGCGCCGAGCTGTAAAACACCATTAAACCTAACCTCAATTATCGGCATTGTCCGCGTGAGAATAATTACCTCGAAGGAAGGTATTTTTTCTTTTGATTAAGGGTAATATGGATAAATTAATTTGGTCAATAGGTGAAACAGAGGCAGAACTATACGATATTTAATGAGTTAAACAGAGAAAAAAGTGGTTTGCGCGCGCAAGTTGGTCCACACTTCTGTCCCATGCTGTGGTTGTTTTTTAAGGTTAGGCGCAAACTACTGCTGTCACTACTAACAAGTGTGAGGAAGAAAGAGGTCATATATGTCTCCGTCTGATTGACCAAGTTGCGCATGCGAGCACAGGTGAAACTAACGTAACGTTCATGGCGGTCAATAAAGAAAATTGTGTGTGGCGCCATCACACGGTTAGCTTGCGAACTAACTCATACGTCACAACCCCACCCCCCTCCAAAATTTTAAAAATTAATTTTTTGGTCTTAGTTTTAACGTTGGAGAGAAGTAAAAAAATATGGGTCTAATGAAATGTTTCATACTTAACAAAAATTCTGAAATTTTCGATTTCCACTCGTTCTTTCAACAACTTATCAAAAACATTTTTCTCTGTTGAACTATGTAATAGCTTTACAAACCCAAACGCAATTTCGTAGAAGATTATTTACGGAACATTTTTGCGTGTTTTTTGGCCGTGCCGCAACGACATGCCATACGATATTTGTTGCTAATGAGACGTTCCACGGTTTTCTCGTTTTTTTCTCTTTTCTAATTCGGACGCAAAACCCACAATCACGTTTCTCTTCTGAGTTGGGCTTTAACGAACAACCGCCTTTGGGCGCTACGTAATTACCCATCTCCAATGACTTGTGGTCGCGTGAGATTCGTTTTCATCACTCTCTCGTCTAAAAAAAAAAAAAAAACCGGCCACCACCACCTACCTCCTGATTAACGGTGGTTAAAATACCTTTCCGACTTCCTGTACCGAAATCCGAATAAATCAATTAACCACCGAAACGTCCTTCACGCTAATATCCTCGAGACTCGTTCGTTAAATAATGTTAAATTTGGTAACGGCGGTGGGTGATGGTAGTAAATCAGTCGCGGTTGTCTGTTTGAAGGAAATGGACCAGACTGACCAGCCCAACTCGATATGCCACGTCCAGCCCATCCAGATGTACCAATTGCCCAGTGTGGACGCTTTGTCGGCGTTACCGTTCAAACTGTTGGCCGGCGAAGGGGTGTTCCATCAGGGCACCTCCGTCGACGGACTCATCGTCCTCACCAACTACCGTCTCTATCTGCAAGTCGGCGACAACCACCATCACGTGCCGTTGGGACTGCTGGAGGCCGTCGAACACAGGGAACTCTTCTACCTCCACATGGGCTGCAAGGACGCCAGAACCTACCGGTAACAACTCAATAAATTATTTGAAGGCGGCCCTTTTTTTTGAGTTATGAAATTTTTTGGTTGTAGGTGCACTTTTGAGAACAACGAAAGTTGCTTGGAATGGTTCGACCGCATCTCGAAGGCGGCCGAGACCCCCCGACAACTCGAGCAAATTTTCGCCTTTTACCACTTCATTTGGTCCAAGGACAAGGGCGGCGACGGCGTCGAAAACAAAATCCAAAACTCGAAACGTTACAGTTTCGACTACAAACCGTTCAAAGAAGAGGTGAGTCGCCGGTTATAACCCATCGTCAACCAGACCCACGCGATATTGGAAATTGTATGTCGAAATTTGATTCGATAAATCGATAGTTAATTCGATAAGTCAAAATCTAATCCGATAAATCGATATTTAATTCGATAAGTCAAAATCTAATTCGATAAATCGATATCTTATTCGATATATTGGGATATAAATCAATAAATGGATATTTAATGTAATACATCGATATTTAAGTCGATAAATCGATATTTTATTCGATATATCGATATTTAATTCGATGAGTCAAAATCTAATTTGATGAATCGATATCTTATTTGACATATCTGGATATAAATTAATAAATGGATATTTAATTTAATACATCGATATTTAATTCGATATATTGATATTTTATTCGATATATCAATATTTAATTCGATAAGTTAAAATGTAATTCAATGATATCTTATTCGATATATCGATATTTAATTCGATAAGTCAAAATCTAATTCGATGAATCGATATCTTGTTTGATATATCTGGATATAAATTAATAAATGGATATTTAATTTAATACATCGATATTTAATTCGATAAATCGATATTTTATTCGATATATTGATATTTTATTCAATGAGTCAAAATCTAATTTGATGAATCGGTATCTTATTCAATATATCGGGATATAAATTAATAAACGGAAATTTAATTTAATACATCGATATTTTATTTGATATATCAATATTTAATTCGATAAGTTAAAATCTAATTCAATGATATCTTATTCGATATATCAGGATATAAATAAATAAATGGATATTTAATTTAATACATCGATATTTTATTCGATATATCGATAGTTGATTCGATAAGTCAAAATCTAATTCGATAAATTGATATTTTATTCGATATATCGATTTTTAATTCGATAAATCGATATTTAATTTGATAAATCGATATCTATTTTGATCAATTGATATTTAATTTAATAAATCGATATTTAATTTAATAGATCGATATTTAATTCGATAAGTCGATATTTAATTCGACAAATCGATATTTTTATGATTCGAAAAATTCGCAGCCCTGTAGTCCGCCAATCACCGATGTGCGTTTTGCAGATGGAGCGTCTGCAGTTCGAGGGTGATTCCTGGCGGATCAGCGAAGCCAACAAGCTGCACAAACTTTGTCCCACCTATCCGCCATATTTGATCGTACCGTCTTGTATTACCGACGAAACTCTGGAGTGCGTCGCTAAATTCAGGAGTTCTCGACGAATTCCCGCCGTCGTTTGGAGGTCGGTTTTTTTTCGTATTTTAACGAGACGTTTGAAAAAAATATTATTGGTTGTAGACATGCCCGGAATGGCGCTGTGATCGCCAGGTGCAGTCAGCCTGAAGTGGGTTGGTTGGGTTGGAGGTCGGGCGAGGACGAAGATTTGATCAAGGCAATTTCGCAGGCGTGCAATTTCGATCAGGGCGCCAAAGGTAGCAGCGATAAAGATTCGATATTGTCACATTCGCCCGGATCTTTGCATTCGGAGGATTCGTTGCAGATCACCGCCGACATCAACACGAAAGAGAAAAAGGTTAATATGATAATAATAATAATAAAGTAGGAGGCTAACATTGAACAGATTGAGTGAACTTTGGAACGAAAATAAACTTAATTGACGCGTTACGAGTCATCGTTTGTTTTTTCTATTATATCATTGCAACTTTATGGCGCCACCGCATAAAACATATAAAAATAAATAATTGTTGGTTGAGAGAAAATAATTATTTGCGGGGGGTTTTTGCAGGTTTTGATCATGGACGCCCGTTCCTACACCACGGCGGTGGCGAATCGGGCGAGAGGAGGGGGCTGCGAGTGTCCCGAATATTACCCGAACTGCGAGATCCAGTTCATGAACCTGGCCAACATACATTCCATCCGGAAGAGTTTCCACGCCCTCCGATTACTTTGCACTTCCTCGGCCGATCAGCCAAAGTAACGTCATTTTTTTTTACTTTTCTCGTTTTTTTCTAACCGAAAAATTTGCAGTTGGTTCAGTCAGTTGGAGGGTACGCGTTGGCTCCAGCACATGTCCGGATTGATGAAAGCCGCCGTCACGTTGGTTAATGCCGTCGAACGGGAAGCGAGACCGGTTTTAGTTCATTGTTCCGACGGGTGGGACAGAACACCCCAAATCGTGGCGTTAGCCGAACTGTTACTCGATCCTTACTACAGGACAATTGAAGTAAGTTGTCGAATGATAATAATAATAATATCAATTTTTTTTGGGTTGGAGATGAGGGGGGGTAATTATAATTAAGAAAATATTGCTTAATCTTGGATTTAATTTGCAGGGTTTCCGGATTTTGATAGAGCGCGAGTGGTTGGCGTTCGGTCACAAGTTCGCCGACCGGTGCGGCCATTCCAGCGGCAGTGACGACCAAAACGAACGTTGTCCCGTCTTCTTGCAATGGCTGGATTGCGTCCATCAACTCGTCAATCAATTTTCTTGCGCTTTCGAATTTTCCCACACATACTTGGTACGGTTTTTGTGCTTTTTGTATTTTTACTTTCGGAAACTAACGTTGTTTTTTTTTTTTTTTTTGGTCAGGTCAAACTCGCTCAGCATATCTATTCAAATCTGTACGGCACCTTCTTGTGCAACACTTTCCAGGAACGGATGAAGGTCGTCAGCGGCAAAACGTTTTCGGTTTGGGAATTCTTGAGTTCGGCCAGGTTCAGAAACCATCTGTATGCCCCGCCCGGAAACAGCTGCGGCAACAAGGTGAGATTGGATGTTTCAATTGTTTATTATGATTCTGTAATTGTTGCAATAATTGAATTGTGTTGTTTATTTTATTTTTTAATTTTTGAAGCAAATAATATTTTTCGTAATTTTAAGAAATTTTTTTTTAGGCAACTTTTTATTCATTATTCTAAAATTTTGCTTTACCGTCATCGCACGTTTCAAGCACGTTTCAAGCAAATTGAATCGTTTCATATGACTTAATGTTCCTTTTTGTAATGTCAAGAAAACAAGTGTTTAACCAACTCTTTACTAATTATTGCAGAGTTCTACTTTACCGACATAAGAAGTGAAGGCCAATTTTACTGTTTTAAATAGTTTTTGATGCTTCTCTTTGTAAAATGTATTAGGGAACCATGTGTTCGCTACTCTTTACTCATTATTGTAGAGTTCTACTTTACCGACATCGGAAGTTTAGGTCACGTTACTGCTCATTGTTCGATTTTGGTTATGGCAATCACTTTTCTCAACTGTTTATGAACATCTTCCTTTATTTATTAATTATTTGTTGACAATTTTGAAATTTTAGCGCGTTTCTATACTTTTTTTTGTCTTCAATTTTTTGGTTTTAAAAATTCAATCTCTTCTGTTGTCCACTTGATGCATCAAATCTTACTAAAATAATTTCGGAGGCTGCTTTCTGTAATGTTAAGAAAAAAAGTTTCTAGACCACTTTGTACTCATGATTTTAGAGTTCTACTTTACCGACATTTGAAGTTTTGGTCAGAGAAGTGATTACTGACCAAAGTTTTATTTTGGTTATTACAATCATTTTTTAACAGTTTTCAAACATTTTAAGCTGATTTTTTCGGACTTGTTTTTTGTTAATTTCAAAATTTTTGTAAAATTTCTTTAATATTATGGTGATTTCTAAATTGTTCCAACAATTGAACTTCAAATTTGGACGTAAATCTCACGACTTGAAACTTTTTTTAATGCTTCATCATGTAACTTTAAGAAAATACGATTAAGGAAGATTTTACCTATTATTGTTGTAGAGTTCTACTTTACCGACATCGCTAGTTGTCTTCACGTTTCAAAGTGATTACCGACCAATGTTAGATTTTACTTATTGCAATCACTTTTTCGTTATTTCTAAAACATTTATTAACATTTTTCTGATTTTATCTATTTAATTGTAATTGCTCTAGCATTGTTTTAACATTTCAAACCAACTCTTCAAACTTGTTTGTTGAGAATTGTAACAAAATTACGATGTAAGTCGTGACTCCGCCAATAATCTGTAAAAACAATTGAGGCAAATTTACCACGAAAAACCGCCAACTTACCGAAAACACTAGAGTGTAGTTGATCGGAAAAAGTCCAGCTGCGCTGAATTCGACCTGTTCATTTGCTATTTGCAAGGCGAACATAAAATTATCTTCAACTCTACCCCGTTTGTCGCTTGTTTGTATCAAAATTTCGGACTTGTTGGCCTAAAAATTTGACGTGAATTACCTCGAATCGTCAAACTTACAACGTACTTCTTCAATGGTCTTATGGCAGCTGCTACACACTAAAAATGCGTCGATCGAATAGTTGCAAACCGTGAACAAGGAGTCGGTTAACATAAACATGTCGACCGATCGAAATTTGAACCACTGAAGTACGACGATGAAAAAATACGAACTTCCGACGATATTCAGGAAGCAAACACCGAACATCATCAACAAGTTAAATCCGAAAGTTTCGTTGAAAAGGTGAATTATTTTACATAGTTGTTGATGGAGGTAACTGGTTTCGTTAACATTTTCAATCGTGGCGTTTAAATCGACGAATTTCGTTCGTATGGCGTCGACTATAGCGATAATTTGTTGCGAAAACGCCGTACTCACGAATAATGGAGAATAGAAGATGAATCTGTACAAAACAGTCGGAGAATTCTGCAAGAAATAATTCCAAATCATCGACGCTACCACCAGCGACACTCTGGCGGTCATTATTGGAACTACTCGAAAAGTTCGAGAATTCGCTTGGGTGTCTTCGTGGCCGAAATTGATGAATTTTTGATTCCATTCGAGGAGTTGCGTCAAAATTTTGCAAAAGTTTTTACAATTTTTTATGGCGTTTATTAATGTTAACGCGTTGTAAGCTAAACCGCCCCAAATTTGAAGGACCGCCGCAGTTTTGTAGATCACCACGGAGGAGTAAAACGAAGACAGAGTTATCATCCATACTAGTGCTGTTAAGTTCAACAACACCATTGAGGTAGCGTAAGTTTTCAACTGTTTCGAAGCTCGCATGTTAGAAGTTGCGAAATTGAAGTGCACCAATCCCATAACTTTGCTGACGTGCAAAGTTGGGCCTAATTGGTGTAGAAACGACGACATTTCTGTGGCCACTGTAACAAAATTATTCAAAGTGCGCAATAGCAAGTCATAACAATAATTTTTTTTTTGTTATTGATCCAAGCGTTATATAAACAACACTTATGTAATGAAATTAGAGCGTTAGATAAAATAAACTTGAATGCTGGAAGTGACGTGTCTTTATTTAGATGTTTTTTTTTTTTTAGGTGTTATGGCCGCAATGTAACGTGCGCGACCTGCAGTTGTGGAACGAGGTGTATCTGGGATCGTGGGAGGCGAATTTCAGCACGGACGGGGGTTCCGGTTCTTGTCCCGGCCCTCCCGAGTCTTCCCCCCAACACATGACGAAAACCCGCTCTTACGGCGACCTCATGAACGTTTCGGACGTATGTCCGACGCAATTCAGACGCAGCAGCGACCCTAGTATTAATATCGATAAGTGAGTTTTTTTCGTTTACGTCCCCTTTCCCCCACTCCTTTGGCAATTTTAAAAAACCAAGAGAATTTCACAGGAAATTAACTGTCCTAACCTCAGAGACGTCTCAGGAAATCCCCACCCCACCTCAAGACAACAACCAACAACAGCAACAACAACAACAGACGAACGGCGTCGATTTTTTATGTAACGGCAACAACGCCACGGACGATGTTGGTTGCAACAACGATTGTTTGTACAAGAGCGACTTGATCACTAGCGGTAGCAACGGTATTATGAGGCGGTACGACGACGATGATTTGTTATTGCCTAACAACGGTAACGCCTCCTCCGATTCGGACGGCAGTAATTTTTTACGAGACCATGTGATAAACGGTGATAAGACTGATAGAAGTAATGACTGCGGCGAGATTGAACGGAATTTCAATAATATTTGCCTGTTGACCGACGATCTGACGTCACCGCCGTCGTACGGCGACCGTCACAACGGCAATACAGATCCCGACTTTGACGATAACGAAAGCACGGAGAGGAGCGAAAGCAAATCGGACAATACCATGTGCGATGTCGGCAAATCCGTGGAAACCAGCACCGACACGTTGGTGTTGTCGGAAAACGTCAACGGCAGGTCAGTTTTTTTTTTTTTTGCGGGCACCTAGATCAATTTCAACTCGATTTACGCCTGGCATAAGTGGGCGGAGCAGCGCAACGAATTTACGCCGATATTTTACTCCCGGCGCAATTTGAGCTGAAATTGACCCAACAATAACTTATTTCGAAATTTGATTGGTTTGTTGTAGTTCCTCGTCTCCGGGCGAAGTTAACGGTTTCGAGAAGCTGCAAAGTCCCGTAGATGGCGTCGATGTGACTGACGGTTGTAAAGTGTGTGCTCAAAATTTGAAATTCGTCAACGATACTCATAGGTTAGTCGATAGATGGCGCCCGCAACAATCGAGACACGTTTGTTTTAATCAATTGTTTGTAGTAAAGACAATGGAAAAACGTCCAAATACGCCGCTCTCCCGTTTTCGAATTCGAGAACGACGAGTCGGAGCAGTTGGGATCAAACGCTCACCGCTTCGCCCTTCCAAAAGACGTGGCAGATCCACCCGTACAGTTTAGGCGACGACGGTTTAGTTCCCGTCAGGTCCGTTGCGCAAGAGAGACTCTGGCAGATCATCGAAGAACACAAGGTATTTGTTTCGATTGGGGAAAATAATTAAATCAATTAAAAAAAAATTTTTTTTTTTTGGACCAACAGAGAAAAGAGGAATTGTTGGAGAAAGAGTTGCACACGTACCGACAGGCTTTGATCAAGCAGTGCTGCCACAAGTGCAGCAAACCTGATTCGGACCGGGTCGACGACGCCGTAAGTATTTTCTCCCCTTCCTCCTCCCTCCCGTTGATGGCGGAGGCGTCGGGGTCGAAACGAACATTTTTGTTTTCTCTCCTCCACATTGTATCTATCGTTATGATCTTTTCTTTTTCTTAGTCCGATAGCGAAACGGATTCGTCTAAACGCAGTCAGTCGAAATCGAAAAGTTGTAGTCCCCAAAGAATTTCGAGCCCCGTACCCAAAACGGTCAGTCAATGATGCCCCCGAATTTGTTACACCGCATCTAACACACTAATTTTTTATTTTTTTCGTTAATTTTTGTTGAGAAATTAAAAAAAAAAACGCATGTTCTTCTTATGTTGTTCTCTTGTTATTATTTATTATTAACAATTGTGGGCTCGACGAATTGTGTGGTTTTATGGTGGTGTTTTTTTAATTGCAGGGCTCGGTGGTCGAGTCGTTGTGTAGCGCGGGGGAGGGACAAGTTTCGGCCGGGGAGTCGATAAGGTCGGACATGTCGTGGGAGAATCTTGAAGAGAACCGGTTGATGCCGGAATGTACCACGACGCTTTGGGTGCCTGACCATGCCGTCGATCGATGTATGGAATGTCACAGTGTGTTTTGGGCGGGCAGAAGGAAGCACCATTGCAGGTGAGCTTCCAAAACTTTTTCGGGCTAGTACGGAGAAAATCCTAAAATTTCCAAAGCCGTTCACATAAAACAATTACACGGGGGGTATGGTGCTCGGTGCCTTCTACCACTGGTAATAGCAGCAACGTACCTCTGGTAGCGAAAATTTCAGTTGTCGAAAGGTGATCTGGTTGGTGAAAAGTTCTTGAGTGAGTGAGGATTTTTGTTTTCAGCGAAATTTTCAGGGAAAAACTTCAACAAAATTGTTATTGGTCCGTTTTTCGCTATTAAACTGTGTGAGGTTTCAGAATTGATAAAGTGAAGCGAAAAATGTGATGAAGGCGTGAAAACCTCTTAGGGCTGTTGTTAACATTTTGAATTTGGCCCAGGCTGGCACGGGTCATAGCAAACTGGGTGACACCGATCATCAAACACTTTTACATCCAATTCTTCGATAAGGACTTCGTCACTACGCTCGGTTTCGTCTTTGGAATATTCGCCATCCTGGAAGTTCGCTCTCTAACCACACGGTCTCGGTACAGTTTGTAGTTAAATTATTTAAAAAAAAAAACTGCATGACTGTAATTATTGACAAAAATAACAAAATTATTTATTTAGAAATGGAGGAGTAGAAACATTTTTGGTACTGTATTTAGAATGGCCCTATTAACAATTGTTATTGTAAAGGTAGCGAGGAACGAGGATGTTGAAAGCATGAGGGTGCGTTAGATCAAATTTGTCTCCTTAATGTAGTTTTGATATTGTACAAAAATTTTTGCATAAACCTCTTCAATGTGCCGAGTTGCTACAGCGCCGCCAACTTGATTTGGTAGTCAGGGCACACTTGAAAATTTTACAACAAGTCCAACTTAATCCCGACATCTATTTTAATTATTTTCTTTAATGAATATGATATCAAAGCTAACTTTTTAGATAAAATTGCATTCAGAAAAAAATAGTCCACCGAACCAAAATGTAAAAAATAAATGTTTCTGTTTGAAAAAGAAAGTTGGACATCACTCGACAAAATCAGGATGTAGCCACTTAAGGAACCAAATGCACCTTTATACAGGGTGATTTAAGTTTATTTTTTTTAAATACATTTGCGCATGATGAACTTTAAAGTGCGCTGTTATACCAGCCCCGTTCCATTGTCAACGGCACGAAAGGGCGGAGAAATGATCAACGATATGCTTCGCGGAGCAAACAAATTTGAACCGTTTGCTAGCAGAACTTTTAAAAATCAAATGATGTTCATTCCTACAACTTTTTAAAAACTTAAACAATTGCATTGTGATAGTGTTGTGTTTGTTTCTAACCTCGGCTAAAAAAATTCTCTTATTTGGAAAAATTTAAAAAAACATTGATACATTTAATGAAATATTTTTAAGCAGATTGAAACTAAATTAAATTTAAAGATATCCATGTACTGGAAATACTTTTAGTTATATAATGGTATCTACTAATAAGGAAGATATTTCGCTTGATTCACTTTAGCTGACTCGCCCTGTATAACTTTATTTCTCTCACACTCGGAAAATAGAACTTTTTTTTACAATATAAGGAACAGCTGACTGTTCAAATGACAGTTGTCGACATTCAGCCCTATGTTGTATCCCAGATGTTTGGTTGACATTGGAATGTGACCGTCACTTGAAATGTAGTTACAACCGGTCACATTCTAATGGCAAACATCTATGTTAGGCCAAACATTTGGGATACAGCATAGGGCTTATTGTCTGGCTTGTAATTCATTTTATACGCCGCCGGGACGCTAAGAACGGTTTTGGTCACAAATTTAATATTTTTTATTATTATTATTATTTCGTTTGTAGTACCCCCAGCTAGATGTTTTTGATGTTTAAAAATTTGAAATTTTTAGTTAAAGTGACATTATTTGTAATTTTAGGGAGTTTCCGTAAATTTTGAGCGCTTTATTGAAGCAGTCAAATTTTATGACAACGCTTCGGTTATTTATAGCTTAATAGAGGTATTTTCAAGTAGGTATAAGCTCCAGTGAAGGCAACGATAACCATAAAAGTAAATGGTGGGTAGCCACAAAGTCATTCAGTAATCGACGTATAAAGCTGCGGAAACCCTTTGAGCGGTTTGAAATAAAATTTTGGATTGTGGTTTTTAGTTTCGGCGCGCCCCTAATGAGAGTAGTGGCCCGAAATCTTCGGCTTCTCCAACCTTTCCTCCTTATGACAGTCGGTCGAATTGTTGATGTTTCACCACTTCACGTTGAAGCCGAAAATGCTTTACCGACAGTGTCCTCCAATGTATCTGTCTCCCGTCGCTCCAATTTCCGAGTCCTAGTTGATGAAGTTTTTGAGATGATGACGACCGGTAGTTGGTTTGTCGTGCAATCGATTGATTTATAGGGAATTTTCAGGAAATGCGGTCAGATCTTCTGCGCGAGCTGTTCGGAGTACACGACTCCGTTGCCGTCGGAGCAGCTGTACAATCCGGTGCGTGTGTGTTACGGTTGCTATTCGAACCTGCGCGGAGACTGCGGCGGCGAACCACCCGACCAGTGCAAGAACGGCAACGGTCAACCGACGAACAGCAACCCCCAAATAACGGCGTCCAGCAATTGAAACCATCCCGACGACACGACAGACACCACCCCCCATGTCCCTTTTTTCCACCCTCCAGACGTGTGTTCCTCGTGCGGCACTTGCATTTTCCAAAGTTGTGTTGTTTAGTCTGTTACGGCGGCGACGATAAAAGGGAAAAAAAGGCTGAACGAACTGTGATTCGACGATTCTTTTTAAATGTAAATTCTGGCTGCTTTCTTTTTTTTCTTTAGTCATGTTTGATGTAATTTAATTACGTTCTTCATTTTTTTAGTTTTGTTTTTTTGAAAACAACAAATTGACGTTGGTTGGAAAATGTAATTTTTGTCGGCGACTTGTCTTTTTGTAATTTTCAAGTGTTTTAAATAAATGCAGTAATTTCGATCGTTTTTGAATAATGCTTGGCAAGGATCGGACCCTGTTGTTGTTTGTGTACAGTCACGAGTTTCGCATCTGTTGCATCGAAAAGTTTTTTTTTTGGATTAAACTATATAAGAGAAAACTGTGATGACAATTGAAACAAAAAAAAGGTATAAAGTTTGTAAGAATTTTTGCACTAGTTGAAAGAACTGTCACGATTTCTCAAGGAATTGGAAAATAAACTAAATAGACAAAAAAACTATAATCGTGTTAATCAGTGTTTCCATTGTAAAATTGAGATCCTTGTACAATAACTGTTGGGTATTTGGGCCGATGTCGGTCCCCGCCGCCTCGAAGCCCCTCTACCGTTAAAATATTGAACTATTTTATTTTATATACCGTTTAATGTATAGATTTTGTAGGACTGTTCGTTTTCGCAATTTTTTACGAGAAAAATTGCGGAAATTGTAGATACTTTTTTCACTATTATTGTATTTCTTTACACTTTTTGATGTTAGTGTATATAAGATTTGCGAGTATTTGATTGTAAAGATTATGTAACAGTTCCTTTATGATACTTTCTAAGCCAGGGCATTACATGCAGAGGGACAAAGCTTCTTAATTTTCGTTTAGGACCATTGCAAAAGTTGTAAACCCAATTAGTTCAGAGGCGTACGGACAAGGAATACTGTCGTTTACAACAACTTAACACCTCAAAAGGACAACTAAAAAAAATATACAAGTCAAACCAGATTGTTGCATTAATAATTACTATCAAAACTAACTCGAGCTACTCAAATTTATCTATATGAGCTATTCCGTACTTGAGCAAACGGCAGTTTTCCTTGCCTACTACGCGTATTTGTAAAATTAAAAATAGATATTGCATTTAATTTTAGTGACTATCATAGAAAATGTAATTTTTAAACTAGGTTGCCAATAAATATTTACTTAAAACATAACCGCGCTTGGAAAGGCCCGAAACTACTTCAACTTGGCAACAGCGCTAGTTTAATCTTGGAATCCTTCTTTTAAACTGATATAAAGGTCATTAAATCACACCCTTCACTTGAACACTAATGAAAAATTTCCTTAATTACCTACAAAATCCATAATTTATTAATAACAATATAAACGGTTTATGCCTTAGCCTACGATAAATTTTTGGTTAAACAACATATACAATACAAAAACTTTAAATCACTTTTAGTGAAAAATGTACAACAACATGAGAATAGTGCACGCGGACACCACCAGCCCCAAAATGATGGAATCTCTCTTCTTCCTAAGGTTAATCCTCTGCAGCAAACTGTTAATCATGGGATACCTATTTGAGATGTCGTTGAACCTTGTCTGCAGCCGTTTCAACGTTTGTCGTTGCCCTGTCAAATGCTCCCGAGTTTCCATCGCTATCGAGATTTGTTCATTGACTAGTCGGTCGGAACTACAAATCCGCTCAATTAAAACAATGTTCAGAACCAATTAAAAATTAACCTATGAATATGTTGATTTTCCTTTAAATACATGTCGCGTCTGTTATTGATGCCGTCAGTTCGAAACGATTCGTTCGACCCTTTCAATAGATCCTCTCGTTCACGTCGCACCTCGTGTTGCGACGTCGTTTTCCGGAAATCCCTCGAAAGATCCGTTAGAATATCGCGATGTCTTTGGAGGGTGTGCAGCATGGCGGCCCCCGAAACGGGTTGTTCCGACATTCTCTCGTTAACTTGCGTCAACTGCAATCAAAACGTTTCTAACTAGATTCGTGACGGTTAAGGGATCGTCGACCTTCTTTAACAGTTCTTCGATCTCGAGTGCCATCGCCTCGAACGTGTCTTCGCCGGAAAGGAGCGGGACGGTGTCCGAGGAACCGGGGGTTTTGATTCCGGCCCCCAATTTACTGAACGCCACCAGTTTGAGGTCGATTTCGTTCTCCAAATGGCGCGCATGTTTGCGGAGATCTGAAAGAAGATGATTAACCTCAAAATTTTACGGGAAAGCAACTGCCGGATTTCGCCGGGGAGCTGGTAAAGTAACGAAGCGGGGGCGATTTTGGGGCGATTCCCATCCCCGTTCAAGCGTTAGCAACATTGGCAGAGGTTTAAATCTTACCTTCGTATGACAAGGCGGCCGCCATCTTTGTTGTGTTGTCAATGTCAATTAATTGTCAGTGTTAGCTTCTGTCAAGTTTTGAAGTAAACCGCGCCAATTGTTTTAATTATTTTATGTTGGAAACATTTTTTGCCTAAGAATCCAAAGGCCACTTTTCAATTTTCATTAGTTGAAGAAAATTTGTGCAAGTTTCACGCAAAACTGAACAATTTTCGCGAAAATTGCCGGAAAAGTGGGAAAAATTGACTATAATAGTGCAAGAAGACGACTGGCACGGTGCGTCAGCATCAATTGTGACCGGATCTTTGCGAAAAGTGGTGGAGGCGCCTCCAGCTAAAAAACGTAAGTAATACCGATAAAGTTTGTTTAAAGGTGGAGGAATTACAAAATGTTGCCTTTAAGCTGCTATTTAGTTGAATATTTGGCAACTTTACAAAGAATTCGCAATTTTTGAATAATATATATTGTGAGATTTAAGTTTTACCGCTACGTGGCGCTGTCGTTCGGAAATTGCTTAGGTCACTAGATTATTATTATTATTTGAAAAATGGCGTCTAATAATTTAAAAAAATTGTAAAAATTAACTGTTGTGGAAACTTTACACAATATTTACCACTCCAGGAAATATCTCCACACAATTGGGGTATTAAGGAGACATTGTTTGGGTACCGCAGAACTATTGTGACGTCAACGTCACTAATTGACAACATAACCTACAAATTTCAATGTTATTTGCGAAACTTATTATTGTCAAATTCGGTAAAAAATGGTGGTTGACGCCCCCCATTTGGTGATAAGGTTCGAAATAGCCCCAAATCGCCCGACGAAAAACATTGTCGTCGATTGCGTCTTTTTCGAGTATCTCATCAAGGAACTGGAAACTAGCAAAGTGTATCTGGCCAGTTTCTCACGTAAACACCGCTTTAGGAACGTTGTCTTTATTTTACAACAAACTAAATGTGATCTAGTCGATTATAAATGGTGAGTTTGGTGATTTTTGCGATTTTGGAGAAAAGTGTGAAATTTCAGGAACGAAAGGGTAACGGAAATGGTTCGGGAGCGTTGCGAACTGGATCACGCCCTCTCATGGTTGTCGACGTTAGGGGGCGCTTTTTCGGCCTTAGGCGACTACTTTGCCCATTGCGCCACAATTGCCGGGAAAATTTCAGTGAATCAGCTGAAATTAGGACTGAGACTCGGCGACCCTAACATTGCTTCTAGATGTAGATTGTATTTTAGCTTAAGTTTGATACAGCAGCAACGGTTCAAATTTGCCAGATTTATCATAGAGCGAGAATTTGAAAATGCGAGAAACGCCACAGTAACAGACGAGAGACTGATCAAAATGTGTAAAGGAATCTGGGCCAAGTTACAGTATGAAAAAAGTTTGTACAGGGATAGGAAAAAAAGTAGCAAAAACAAGAACAAAAAAATAAATTTATAAATCTGGAGAAATTTGTCTCTTGATTTTTTTAACACTTCTTTCGCTCGGTTTCATGACTAAATATTTGCCAAAAACGGTGAATTTGAGGTTGTCCAAAAAGAATTCGAACACTGACGAACTCTTCACGATCGCTGCAAATTTAATTATGAAATTAAACTTAATAAACCAGGTGGCAGCGCAGCTGCCGCGGGTCCAAATTAAACTTACTTTTCAATTGCGACGTTTCAGTGACTATCTGAAACGTCATTTTCGTTTCAAGAATTAAAGTTCCACAAATCCCCACTTGACTCGGCACCTTGGAGCGAACAACTTTCAAATTTGCCCCGATCAATTCTGAACGTGTCACTATCGTGCTAAAATTCGCCCAATCCTTATCGGAACACGTAGGAGGAGCGCCAGCGAGATCCAAATTCTCCCTCATGTACTTCTGCCACATGGTCCTCAACTTCCCCAGAGCCTGGTAATTCCATCCTTCTTTCGGCAACTTTAATATGTCGAGTTCCTTGCGTTGACGGCGCGTCAAAAAAGTTTTCTTTCGACGATATTGCTTCGGTTTCCTGTCGTGCGAGCAATGTTTGTCGAGCAAAAACTGCCATTTCATTTCAGTCGGTAAGTTTTGGATGTCGGAACGCGGCACTTCTTGCAACACGAAATTGTGCATGGCTTTCGACACGTTGGAGGTCGCGGGCACGTCCGGCAGGTACGTTTCCGGCAATTGCTCGTACAGGGGGTCTAAAAAATGAAACGTGTTAAACCGAAGGGTTTGAATGTGCAGAAACTTACTCGGCATTATTTGGGGGTTGTTTGGTAATTAAACAACAAACCACGTTCCGCAAGAATTCACAGCTAAATCCGATTTTTGACTAAGGGGGCGATTTTAGAAGGGGCGCGTGAAAATTTTAGGTTAAGTTAATTGTTGACGTTTGACTTGACGTTTCAGACACGTGATTATGGGAGAGTGGTGAGAGAACGCCGATTGGCGTGACCTCTAGCGGCATTTGCGTGTTTTATAACAAGCAGCAATTTCTCAAATAATCATATAAAGCAACAAAATTACGTAACGATTATTTATAACGTTAAACTAAAGAAAAATGTAATAATTTATGCGCAGTTGAAAATAATTGGCGGCGGGATTGCATTATTGTAATAAAGTTAAAATTTCCTAATTACAGAAACCTGTATTAGCATTTTTTGCAGCAGGCGGCGCGCTACTGTCTGACTGTCATTACATATTTTGTTTTTGTGCGCAATTGGTGTTTTGGCAGGTGCTCCTGAAATTGTTGGTTAATGTCGTTTTTTCCGCGATTCTCCGTTTCCCGCGGCTTAATATGGGGTGAGTAATAACCGGCGCATTTCCGCGTCCCGCAATTAACTTTTGGCTTCATTCGGGGCCCCCCGAAACATTGAGGTTATGTTGTTGACTTTCGCTCTCTTTTAGCGCCAAAGATGCCACATTGGTGAAGTTGTACTTGCGTTTACCAGTTCAAATCGTCGACGAGCAACAAATTAAGGATCTGCATCCCGGTATCGTCAAGGTAGTTCTGCCTCGACAGGTGAGTGGTGATTTTTGCTGTGAGCAAATTTTCGGTTGCTGACACGTGAAAGTTTTCAGAAATCGCGACGCTGGTGCTTCGTGAACGTGGAGTACACGGGTGACGCGGTGAAGGAGCTGAAATCGATCAAAATCGAAGGGAAACCGCTACGCGTCAAATGGACGAAAACTAAAAACTCAGTGGCGCGCAAAGAATTTTCGTAATTTTAGTTATGATGGGAGCTGGGGGCTTTATTAAAAATCCCGGCAAAAACATTTTTAACAGTGAGGATTTGGTAGATGAAGACGATATTGACTTTAATGACGTGCAGAGTGTTATGATGCATCTTTTCAATGACGACGACGTCGATATCAATACTGAGGTTGTCTTGTATTTCCCACCTTCCGACGACGACTTGGATCTCGACTTCCCCGACGAAGAATCAGATGATTCAGGTAGTTGACGGAAAAAAACAAAAGTTTGTCGCTTGTTTCAAATTGCTTAACTCAATTGTTTTTTTTTTTTTCTTCAATGGCGCCTGTTCCGTTTTGTTTAAGTCGACTTTTTTGTTTTAGACGAGGACTACAACCCTTCTATGGAGACTTCAGATGAAGAGGAGGAAGAAGTTGTCCCTAACACCGGCGAGATCAGTTTGGCCGGTAACTTAGAGTTTGATGATGTTGATGATGAATCTTCCTTTAGTGATGAAGACGATTCGATGCCCGAACTCTTTTAGTTTCGACGTTTTTGGTTTTTGTTATTCTAGTTATTGAAGTTCTTTTTGATTTTATAGTTTTTGTTCTACAATAAATATTGAAACATTTCAATGACAGACTGGTTAGTGTTTACGTGTTTATTAATAATCTTTAAGCCGAATATAACAAAAATAAAGAACTTTTAACAATTTTTGCCGTATATTAACAATTGAAGAAATCATAGGTCCTAAGCTACCTATAAAAAGGTCACACAAAGATGTTTTTTTTTTTTAAGTATTGTCCCCACAAAATGCGTTATTTTTATTACAGTTTTACGTCCACACCTACGTTATAGTGTATGATACATTTATTATCTACACAAGTTTGGGAAGTAAACACAATACGTGATTTTAGTGAGGCTGCAGAGTAGAAAATCCTCGAAATCGTCCCGTCATAGAAATAAAATCAAACACACAACTAAACTAAATAGAAAAAGGCGTACAGTAAGCATTTACGGATACCGTGTTGTAATTATTGTGCTTAAGCTTAGAGTTTTTTGTACCAGAACAAGTAATGGTCACCTTCTTCGATCAGCAAATCGTCGACACCTGCAACAATAGACGTTTTTAGTTTGTGAAACAAAGACCAAAGAAAAAAATCATTTGCCTCACTTGAACTGACCAGTGACCAAGTTGAAGGTAAAAAGGTTGACTTACCGACTGGCGCCACCAGTTGATTCGCTGGTGGTGCGCTAGGATCGGGTACTTCGGGTAAACGGTACAGCAACCAGTAGTGGTAGCCCATCGGTTCTTCTTTGTAGCCCGCCAAAGTGTGGACGTAATGACCGTTCGGCCATTCGGACGCTTCGAAAGCGAAATGCGGGTCTAGATCCATCGCGGTTTGCATGATATTGTAGAAGGAAGTGTTTCTGGGGGCTGTTATGCTCAAAGTACAATTTTCGGTCACGTTAGAACCCACCCATAAAGTGTAGGTGATGGTGACGTTTCGAATTTCAGAATCGTTACCATGAACCGACATCGGTTTCGTAAGGCCGTCGATTTCGACTAAAATTAAAAAAAAAAAATTATTAAGGGTTGTTATCGAATTGTTTCGACTGCTGACCGTGATTTTCGTAATCGCCGTCGAATTTTCCACAATCCAGAGTGCGGATGGCGCCCAAGCCTCGATTGGATAAGGCCAGGATGACGTCGGAAGTTAGGCCGGGGTCGGTGAAGGCGCCATCAGGGTCCTGACGTGTCTCTATGTAGGACTTGGCGGCTGTTTTGTTCCAATAGGAATAGACTTCGGTCATGTCTTGTAGTGCCTTGGCACAAAAATGAAAAAAAAATAAATTCAATTTCAAGTGCTGGAAAATTCCCGGAATCGTCACCCAACTTGGCGACTAGCAAGTGGGGTAGACGATATTGATTTGTTTTGGCGGCAGGTTGACGGCCCAATTACGCCATGAATAATAGATAATACATGCTCTACGCTGATCCAATAACGCGATCCGGAAACCCCAATTTTGCCCGAAATGACTGCCAGAGACCCGCAATGAAAGAGCGAAAGCGATACGAGGAGGATTAAAAATTAATTTAAAATTTATTGCTTCAATCGGCCCCGAACCATCAAGACGCGCAACAGTTTTGCTGCTGCCTCGTTTAGCTGCCGCAATCCCGAAAATGACGAGGTACTAGCGAGACGGCAAATTGCGTTTTAGTATAGTGAATCCCTCTCAAAGGAAATCTGAAAACTCCCCAAACTTTCAAAAAGACTAGTCACTCCCCAATTTTTTGAAAAATGTGTTACTGAGACCGAGAATGAATTATAGAAAATGGGAATGAGAAAGAGACAGAAACGGAGAGGTAGTGAAAAAAATTGAAATTAATTTGAGGTGCCCATAAGAGACAAAGAAAAATCGATATTGCATCAATAAGACTAACAACCCCTCTTCAAAAGATATTTTGTTCTATTATAAGAAGGGGTATTTCTCATTTTTTTCCTAAACGAGTTACAGAGACTGAGAAGGAGTTATTTAGAATGAAAAGGACATGGGGAGAGATACTGGAAAGAATTAAAATTAATTTAGAAAAGACCAGAAAGAACAAGGGCGGTCTGATATTGCTTCAATAAGACTTATCATCCTTCAAGAGCCTCCTCAAAGAGATGTTCTACTTATAAGATTAGTCACGCTTCAATTTGTCCCAAAAAGAGTTCCAAAGACTGAGAATTAATGAGAAAGACAAAGGGAAGAAGATACTGGAGAAAACTAAAATTAATATAGAAAAGACTAAAAAAAACAAAGAAACTTTGATATTGCTTCAATCTTATCATTCCCTAAAAACCTCTTCAAAGGGATGTTTTATTTTGTTGTAAGGCTGGTCACTCTTCAGATTTTCCCGAAATGAGTTACTGGGACCGAGAATGAGTTATAGAAATTGGGAATGAGAAAGAGACAGAAACAGAGAGGTAGTGAAAAAAATTGAAATTAATTTAAAGTTGCCCATAAGGGACAAAGAAAAATCGATATTGCATCAATAAGACTAACAACCCCTCTTCAAAAGATATTTTGTTCTATTATAAGAAGGGGTATTTCTCATTTTTTTCCTAAACGAGTTACAGAGACTGAGAAGGAGTTATTTAGAATGAAAAGGACATGGGGAGAGATACTGGAAAGAATTAAAATTAATTTAGAAAAGACCAGAAAGAACAAGGGCGGTCTGATATTGCTTCAATAAGACTTATCATCCCTCAAGAGCCTCCTCAAAGAGATGTTCTACTTATAAGATTAGTCACGCTTCAATTTGTCCCAAAAAGAGTTCCAAAGACTGAGAATTAATGAGAAAGACAAAGGGAAGAAGATACTGGAGAAAACTAAAATTAATATAGAAAAGACTAAAAAAAACAAAGAAACTTTGATATTGCTTCAATCTTATCATTCCCTAAAAACCTCTTCAAAGGGATGTTTTATTTTGTTGTAAGGCTGGTCACTCTTCAGATTTTCCCGAAATGAGTTACTGGGACCGAGAATGAGTTATAGAAATTGGGAATGAGAAAGAGACAGAAACAGAGAGGTAGTGAAAAAAATTGAAATTAATTTAAAGTTGCCCATAAGGGACAAAGAAAAATCGATATCGCGTCAATAAAACTATCATTCCTCAAAAGCCTCCTCAAGGGGATGTTTTGCTCTGCTATAAGAAGGGTCACTCCTCAATTTTTCCCAAAATGAGTTGCAGAGAAAAATTAAAATTAATTTTGAACAGACTAAAAAGGACAAGAAAAGTCTAATTTTGTTCCAATAAAACTTATTGTTCATCCCCCAAAAGCCTCATCAAAGGGATGTTTTGTTCTGGTCACTCTTTATAAGTTTGTTCAAAATAAGTTATAGAGATAGAGAATGAATTATTGAAAATGAGCAAGAGAGCGAAAAAGAGAGAGAGCAAGGTACTGGCAGAAATTAGTATTAATTTAGAATAGACAAAAAGGACAAAGGAAGTCTAATATTGCTTCAATAAGACTTATCATCCCTCAAAAGCCTCCTCAAAAAGATGTTCTACTATAAGATTAGTCACTCCTCAATGTGTCTTAAAAAGAGTTACAAAGACTGAGAATGACGTATTGAGAATGAGAAAGATGGAGGGAGAAGGATACTGAAGAAAACTAAAATTAATATAGAAGAGACTAAAAAAACAAGGGAAGTTTGATATTGCTTCAATAAGACTTAACATCCCCTAAAAACCTTTTCAAAGGGATGTTTTATTCTATTGTAAGACTGGTCACTCTTCAGATTTTTTTTAAATGAGCTACGTAGACAACGAATGAGTTCTGGAGAGTGAGCAAGAGAGAGAGAAATACCAAGAAAATTTAGAATAGGTCAAAAAGAACAAGGGAAGTCTGATATTGCTTCAATAAGACTTATCATCCCCCGAAAGCTTCCTCAAGGGGATGTAAGACCGGTCACTCTTCAAGTTTTCTCAAAATGAGTTACAGCAACAGAGAATGAGAAAGATAGAGAGAAACTGGAAATAATTAATTTAGAATAGACCAAGGACAAGAAAAGTTTGATATTGCTTTAATAAGACTTATCATCCCCTAAAAACCTCTTCAAAGGGATGTTTTATTCTGTTGTAAGACTGGTCACTCTTCAGATTTTTTTTAAATGAGCTACGTAGACAACGAATGAGTTCTGGAGAGTGAGCAAGAGAGAGAGAAATACCAAGAAAATTTAGAATAGGTCAAAAAGAACAAGGGAAGTCTGATATTGCTTCAATAAGATTTATCATCCCCCGAAAGCTTCCTCAAGGGGATGTAAGACCGGTCACTCTTCAAGTTTTCTCAAAATGAGTTACAGCAACAGAGAATGAGAAAGATAGAGAGAAACTGGAAATAATTAATTTAGAATAGACCAAGGACAAGAAAAGTTTGATATTGCTTTAATAAGACTTATCATCCCCTAAAAACCTCTTCAAAGGGATGTTTTATTCTGTTGTAAGACTGGTCACTCTTCAGATTTTTTTTAAATGAGCTACGTAGACAACGAATGAGTTCTGGAGAGTGAGCAAGAGAGAGAGAAATACCAAGAAAATTTAGAATAGGTCAAAAAGAACAAGGGAAGTCTGATATTGCTTCAATAAGACTTATCATCCCCCGAAAGCTTCCTCAAGGGGATGTAAGACCGGTCACTCTTCAAGTTTTCTCAAAATGAGTTACAGCAACAGAGAATGAGAAAGATAGAGAGAAACTGGAAATAATTAATTTAGAATAGACCAAGGACAAGAAAAGTTTGATATTGCTTTAATAAGACTTATCATCCCCTAAAAACCTCTTCAAAGGGATGTTTTATTCTGTTGTAAGACTGGTCACTCTTCAGATTTTTTTTAAATGAGCTACGTAGACAACGAATGAGTTCTGGAGAGTGAGCAAGAGAGAGAGAAATACCAAGAAAATTTAGAATAGGTCAAAAAGAACAAGGGAAGTCTGATATTGCTTCAATAAGACTTATCATCCCCCGAAAGCTTCCTCAAGGGGATGTAAGACCGGTCACTCTTCAAGTTTTCTCAAAATGAGTTACAGCAACAGAGAATGAGAAAGATAGAGAGAAACTGGAAATAATTAATTTAGAATAGACCAAGGACAAGAAAAGTTTGATATTGCTTTAATAAGACTTATCATCCCCTAAAAACCTCTTCAAAGGGATGTTTTATTCTGTTGTAAGACTGGTCACTCTTCAGATTTTTTTTAAATGAGCTACGTAGACAACGAATGAGTTCTGGAGAGTGAGCAAGAGAGAGAGAAATACCAAGAAAATTTAGAATAGGTCAAAAAGAACAAGGGAAGTCTGATATTGCTTCAATAAGATTTATCATCCCCCGAAAGCTTCCTCAAGGGGTTGTAAGTCCGGTCACTCTTCAAGTTTTCTCAAAATGAGTTACAGCAACAGAGAATGAGAAAGATAGAGAGAAACTGGAAATAATTAATTTAGAATAGACCAAGGACAAGAAAAGTTTGATATTGCTTTAATAAGACTTATCATCCCCTAAAAACCTCTTCAAAGGGATGTTTTATTCTGTTGTAAGACTGGTCACTCTTCAGATTTTTTTTAAATGAGCTACGTAGACAACGAATGAGTTCTGGAGAGTGAGCAAGAGAGAGAGAAATACCAAGAAAATTTAGAATAGGTCAAAAAGAACAAGGGAAGTCTGATATTGCTTCAATAAGATTTATCATCCCCCGAAAGCTTCCTCAAGGGGTTGTAAGTCCGGTCACTCTTCAAGTTTTCTCAAAATGAGTTACAGCAACAGAGAATGAGAAAAATAGAGAGAAACTGAAAATAATTAATTTAGAATAGACCAAGGACAAGAAAAGTCTAATATTGCTTCAGTAAGGCTTATCGTCCCCTAAAAGCGTTCTCAAAGGGATGTTTAGGTTCTACGGCAAGACTTGGTGACTCACTTGCATGGTGAGGGCGGTGTTGTACAAATTGCCGAATCCCCCATCGGGTTGTTGTTGTCTCGCCAAGCTAATGCTGGGCCTCCTCAACGAATGCTGCAAGTTCCTGTGACGATGGTCCTTGACGATGCATCTCAACGCCAAAATCGTCATGGCAACAGTATCTGCAACCGATCCTCAACAACCCCTAAACCTCAACTCTCCCCGCCAACTCACCAATATTGTGATCTTTGGCGGTATTAGCAATATCCAGCAACCTCCTGATCTGCTTCTTCCTGACGTGAGCTCGGGCACTGCACGCCGCCAACGTGGCGTAAGCAAATTCCAGATCGTGAACGGCCTCGTGGTGTTGCAACGTGCCGATCAGATCGTGGCCGTGGAACTGGCGAGGATCGTGACAGAGGGAGGTGAGAGCCAGGGAGTATTGGGCGAGTTTCGGGGGTGTCACCGGAACTTCGTGGTGTCGCCATAGGAGGACGACGATTTCGACTTCGAGTTGTTTAGTGGAGAGCTGCGTTTCCACTTGGTTGGGGAGGAGGGAAATGGTGTTGTCTTGATGGGAGAGTTGGAGGGCCGTGAGGACTTTAGGGGTGTCATTGCGCCATCCCCAATCACCTTCTCTTTGGGTTATTAGCCACGAAATTGCTTTTTGGATGGCCGAGGGAGTTTCGGCGGAGAGTTCGGAAGTGGACCGTGATGCTTCCGTTGTACCTATTTTAAAAAGTTGACATTTTCGAAAGGTTCTTGAGAAAGGTTAACGAAACTCACCTTTAGAGGTGTATGTAGCTGTTTGTAGGTCTATGTCTTGGGAGTAGCCGAAGGCTACCAAGGAAATCGAGACTATTAGCGGAAGATAGACCATTTTTCTTTCGATCGAGTTACTGGATGACCATAAGGAAAATCACCCTCTCTCCCTTTTTACTTCTACAAAAAACTTTTGGGATGGTTCTGGGGAAAGTGAAGCGAAAGGGTTGGGGGTTGAATTTTTTTTTGGTGCAATTGTTAATTTTGCTCACCTGCGGGTCGGCGCAGCCCTGTGCTCTCGGTTGACTCACAACGAACTGGCGTGGTCGATTGGTTGGGGGAAAGCGCGAGGGATGCAGCGCCACCTAGAGCGCTTTTCCGGGACGATATCGATTTTCCGGCGCCATTCACTGAAAACGAGACTCTCTTTTACGATGTACACACAATGAGTCATTGAGGCATTATCGCAAATTTACATTTGGTGAAATTGAATTAATTGGGTAATAAAGACGAGGGGGCGCGGGCGCCTCGTAAATTGAACGTGGGACGTCGATTCTGGTGATGAAAGAGATCCAACAATTTTTTTTCGGTTCCTGGATTACCGAAGCAAATGTTTAAGAGTTTTTATTGACTTTGGCGGATTCTTGGAAGTTTTACAATTGGAGCTTTAAAAGTTTCACGCAGCTTCGTCAACGGGAAGAAAACGTATCGACGAAGGTGCCGGATGCGACTCTTCTCGGTGCTTCCGTCAACTCAATTAACTTTGTTAATGAAGAGTTTATAAGAATAACTCAATTAGACAGGGTGACTAAGTAATGAAAAATTAACTATTGTCTGACCTCAATGCAAACTTCTACAACAAGCACTAATTAAGAAAATCTTTTAACTTTTAACAAAGTTATATATAACACTCACGTTGGAAGTGACAATTTATCAAGGAACAGAAGAAAAAGTAGAAAGGTGAAACATAATAAGACTTCTATCATTATGTAATTGACGGTTGACAATTGTCAGTGGCGTCCAAGTTGTTGGAATTGAGTACAACTTTTAAATACTCACCTCTTGCGTTTTTCAGTTCCAAAACTGAGGCGAGGTAATAATTTTAGTAAATTTTCCATTTATTTTCGAAAAATAAAATAAATAAGAGCAACAGTGGTAAAATTTCAACTATCAAAAAAACTACTCAACAATCCTAATACTTGATTTCATTTCTATTTAAGTTACTTTGGCACCTTCCTATGTATTTTTAGTCCGCAACACGTTACTTTGCGCAAACAACACCGCGTCGTGAACAGTCGGAAACGCCATAAACTTGCTGTCGATCTTCTCGTGTTGATCACATCTCACAAACATCTCGTAAACCGGTCCTGAAACAACCAACATTACCATCATCCCCTTCCTTAAATAAATAATCACCTGAACATCCAGCGATGTACATGACAATATCTAATTTAGCGAAATCGCTTTGTAGCTGTCTCAATTGATCAACTCCTGACGGATCGGTGTAGGTCAAGGCGGAGAAATCAAAGATAACGCATTTCGTCAGCAATTCGACGAAACTTTCGGTTTCACTCCCTTCAATTTTGCTACGTTTCCTCAACACTGAAGCCGCATCGAAATCGATTCGTTCATTCAGGGCGTTCTTGAAGGCGGTTCGAGAGGCGAAACTCAACCCCCCCGAATAGTGGAAGATTTTAACACCATCAATTTGACGTGCCTAAACTTATTTCAATTAAAATTACAAAAAAAAAATATATATATATTTTGAAAGTTACCCCTTTATAGCGATTAGTGTCTAAGTACAGATCCGTTCCGGGAACGACCCCCAAGAGACAAGTGTAGGGCGTGTAGCCTTGCATGAAGATGCTCAAGAGAGAAACCGCGACGCCGCTGGCCAATCCGACGCTGATTTGGACAAAGAGAGTCGTACAAAATGTCACCCCCCAAACCAGCGCGTCCCATTTACTCAATTTCCAGTATCTAACGATCGACGTGCACTGTTTCAACATTCCCTTAAGAGCCACCACGATGATGCTGGCCAGAACGCACTGAAATTGTTAACGTTAAAAAAATTATTAATTAAAAATTAATACTTACTCTCGGAAGAGTTTCGAAACAAGGTCCGATCCAAAGTAACACCCCCAAGAGGAGGGTGCACGAAACGATTGAGGCTAATTGAGTGACGCCACCGACGTTTTGTTGGATCATCGAGCGAGAGAGCGAAGCGGTGATCGGCAAACAAGAGAAGAACGATCCGACGGTGTTACTGGCGCCCTACAAACAGAGTGGTGTTTGAATGTTTTTTTTTTCGCAACAATAGCTTCAAAGGTGGAAATTGTGATAAGACCGGCAAGTTGGAAGGAGGGTTGGCGAGGTTCCCAAAACTCTTTTGTGAATTAACACGAAACGCTTGACTTTAAAATTTCCGTCACTGAAGTGGGAGTAGGGTGGAGGTCCTTCAAATTCGGTGTTGAAGTTGGAAAATTGTCTTATCGCAATTTCTTTCATCTACTTAATATATTGATTTACCAGGGCCAAAAGTTCCTGATTGGAGTCGACTTCGTACATTAATTTCCTGGCGAAAATCAAGGCCATCGACATCGTAATGGCGTAAGAAACCATGTTGATGGCGAAAGAGTCCAACAGGATGTCCGGCATTAAGGAAAAGGCAGGGATGGCCGGATATGGCAACCTGAAAAACATTTTTTAATTGATTTTTTAATTTTTTTGCCCAAAAATTAGTCTAATTTATGGAAAATCAGGGGTGGCTGGATATGGCAACCCTAAATTTTTTTCACTTTTTTTAAATTATCTTTTTCAAATTTTTCTTTTTTCAAACTTTCAAACTTTTTTTTCCCAAAAATTAGTCTAATTTATGGAAAGTGCGGGGGTAGCCGGATATAGCACCGTAAAAATTGTTGATATTTTTTTAATTTTTTTTTATAATTTTCTCCCAAAAATTAGTATATTCAAGAAAAACACTGGGGTTGCCGGATATGGTAACCTAAAGCTTCTTTCAATTTTTTTTCCAAAAGTTGTTAATGAAAAAAAATTGGACCTACCCTGTAGGAATATGTCCAACGACAGAAATGTCATACTTTTCGTTGGCACTCGCCAAGTAACTGATGCTAGTTCCCAAAACCACAGCCACGAGTTCGATGGGGAACGGAATTCGAGTTCGTTTATTCAACCACGGCTGCAACAATTATTTTTATTACCAAATACAGGGTGGTTCGATTAAAACAAGACTTTCCAAACTTTTCTTGCGAAACAACTATATTGACATTGAAAGGGAAAAAAAGTGAATGGAGAATCTTGCTTAATAGTTGCAACCCTCCGTATATGCGTACTTTAAACAATTGATCGTTAATAACAAGAAGAGTCACAGCCACCAACGAAACTCCCCAGACGTACTTGTTAGCGTTAGGAATCGCCTGGATCGCATCGACTATAGTCTAAAAAAAAACAACAAGCAAAATTAGTAACGAGTAGAATTGGGGATTTCCCCCTCCTACCAGGATAAAACTGAAATTTCCTCGCCTCTTTGTCGTCGTTAATCCTAAGAGATCTTTTAGTTGGGAGGAGACCACGTGAAAGGCTGACGCGCAAGTGAAACCGTTCACTAAAGTTTCGGATAGGAGCGTCGATAATATTCCTAATCGTAAAAAGTACATTGCAATTTGAAACATGGCGACGGTAAAGGTGACGGTGGTTGCGACCTCTACGTTGGTGTACATGGGTGCTGTGGGGTGTTCTAGGGCGGAAGGTAGTCGGATTGTGGTTCCGTTTTGGAGGATTTCGATTGTGCTGTGTTTACTGACGACTTTGCCCGTCATTAAACAGACTATGGCGAAAGTTCCTGAAAATCAGAAATTTTAATGTTACGTGTGGGAAATTTTCGTTGGTTTTGTAATGACCCATAGAGACGTGACGGGATGTTCCGAATAGAAAGTAGACGAGGACCGGGAAGAAGGCCATGTAGATGCCGACGATGGGGGGGACGCCACCTAGAAGAGCGTACGCCATACCCTGGAAATGGGAAAATTACGCTGCAAATTACGTGGCGTCGGTTTTTTTTACACTAATCTTAGCTTTCTATAAAGATCTCATTACATAGATTCTTCTTGAATTTTTCAAGATTTTTACTTTTCTTTAACAATCTTAACTAGTCATTCAGAAAGTCGATTTTTTGGGACTTTGTCTACAAATTTCAGCATTGTATAAATATGTCAAAATCTTTAATGAGATTTGAACCGATATTCTTGAAATCTTGCTTTTCTTCAACAATTCTTGCCTAATCTTCTTTTTGATAATCAAACATTAAGTGTTGTTTTTTTACCAATCTTAGCTTTTTATGACATTTTTAATAAGATTTGGCTATTCTTAAAATTTTTAAAGAATTTAGCTTCTTAACAATTTTTAACTATTCTTTCAAGAAATGTATTCTTGGTTCCTCTTTTAAAAATCTTAGCTTTCTATGAAAATGCTATGACATCTTTAATAAGATTTGAATAGATATTCTTGAAAATTTCAAGAATGTTGATTATTCTTTCAAAAATATATTTTCTTTAATAATACAACATCGAATCTTGGCTCTTTTCCCATAAATTTTAGCTTTCTATGAAGATGTCATGACATCATTAATAAGATTCGAATATCTTTACTATTCCTTTCATAAATCTTTTTTTATTAAAATCTTGATTTTTTTTGCACTTCAATCTTAACGTTCCATGAAAATTCATGACATGTATAAATATTGTTGAGATTTTTTACGCTTCCTTAACAAATCTTGACAATTATTTCAAGAATTCTATTTTTTAATAATTTAATATTCAGTCTTGGTTTCTTGCTTACCAATCTTACCTTTCCATAAAAAAGTCATAACGTCGTTAATAAAATTTGAATAAATATTCATTAAATTTTCAAGAATATTTGCTTTTCATTAACAAATAACAAATCTTGATTATCTTTTAAAGAATTTTTTTTAATAATCTAGTATCGTATCTTGTTTTATTTCCTTAGCAATCTTAACTTTTTATAAAGATGTCATAATATCTTTAAGAAGATTTTAATAGATATTCTTGGAGATTCAAGATTTTTTACGTTTCTTTAACAAAATGTTGACTATGCTTTCAAGAATTAATTTTTTTAAATAATTTAATATCGCATCTTCGTTCCTTTCTTACCAATCTTTTGAATAATTATTCTTAAAATTTTTTACACATCTTTTTAACAAATCTTGACTATTCTTTTCAGAAATCTTTTCTAAATTAAAATCTTAGAACTTTCTTTACAAATCTTAACGTTTATATAAAGATTGATGACATTTGAATAGATATTTTTTTAAATTTTCTTCATATCTTGACTTTTGCTTGACAAATCTTGACTATTTATTTCAGAAGTGTCATTTTGTTTTCAAAAAAGTAATTCAATCTTTTCAAGAAGTTTGGACTTGCTTAGCAAATTTTATTCAGAGTCTCAAAAGACGTCAGATATAAGTAGGTTAAGTACAGCCGAGTTCAAAAGTAATGTTAAATTTTAAAGTCGTTTATTTTCCACATAAAACCAACACAGACATTAAAATTCATAATAATGAAACAAATGCATTGCGTTTAGTTTATCATCTGTGGAAGAAATTAAAATTTTAAAAGTGTGAGACGGACATTACGTTTGAAACTGACTGTGTATCTATCATTACATACGTCGATAGATACTATGATATATATTTTTAAGTGACGTTTCATGCTTCCCAAAAATTACTATTGATATATTAATAATAATAATTGTTGCTTACTAACACCGCAAAAATAAACATGTGAAACTTTTTTTATCTTAATGCCACCAAAAATTAATAGATGCTTTCACACAGTAATGAAAGATACCTGCGTGAGTAGCGCAGGTTCATTGTTCCGTTGAGCCTTGTAACTTAACCCCGGCAGTTACGCATCAGTTAAGAAATAAGAACTAAACAGTAATTTTCCATAAACACCCATCTATTTACCCAGTGATAACGCCAGACCGTCCTAAAACCTCAATCCTCTTCGAGTAGATATTTTAATAACAAATTGTACGACGATAAGATCGTAATAGAAAAAAACAAAAACAATCATCGACATACGGCAATAATAATTAAGCAACACGATCCAATTTCACTTCGTTAATTAAACCGAACGCAATAGATAACAGCGTCCCAATTTCGACCACAACGACCAATGGATCGACCATCGACGCTCACCTGAGGTATGTGCATGACCGCAACTGTAGCACCGCTGATGACGTCACCCATAAAACTCTTCCTCCAACTGTATTTCGGCAACCACTTGAGAACGGGAACGGCCTGGAATAAACAGGAACCGACGTTGAAGTTTTGCCTGCATCTTCGCCAAGTTTCTCGACCTAAAAATTAAAAAAAAAAGTTTCATCAAACGGGGAATTCCCGAAAATTTTACATGTTGTCGACGGTTTTTCGTAGTGGTGGTCGCGATTGAGGTCTTCTAATTGGTAGACGGGTCTTTTGACGTTCAAATCTGTCGTTGTAAAATTGGTGCTGTAACCGTTCGCCGGCGTTTCACTGCTGCAACAATAAGTTAAGGGTGTTAATGAGGGATTTTTTTGTAATTAAGGTAATTACTCGAGAAGTAGTAAGGGTTGTTTTTCGTCCATCACTGTCGGCAATAAAAGAATTAATAACTGAACTAGTTGTCCCGCGTTCCTATAAATAAGGAAAGAGAGGAACCGGCGGCGGCGATGCGATAGCAGCGCATGTGAGTGATAACGTTGTCTGTTATTAAAGTTGCGGTTCAAACGTTTATTTACTACGACAGCGATTATGTAAAACGATAAAGAAACAACCAACAACCCTCGTTTTTTTTTTTCAAAACAAAAATGGCGGGAGACTCGATTTTCGTGAAATTTGGAACAAAAATACCACTCACCCGTTGTTCTCCTTCATTTCGGGACCTGTCGATATCTCATCTCGTTGCTAACTGATTGGCAATCGTCGAGAAACGGCCCGCTCCTCGATAATTATTAATCTCGCCCGGCCTGCTTGATGAATAAAAAAAAATTATAGATACATAAATTACTTAATTGACAATTTAATTGTAGGTACGATAAGACGACGTCGAGTGCGGTAGTTACTTGCGATAACACTGATTGATTGTCTTCTCGTTCTTAAATCTCGCGATTGAATTTGATTTTTTCTTCTAACGCCGAAAATGGCGGATTTTAATCAATTGTTTTGTTGTTCTTTTTTTTTTTTCTCGCGATAGAACGATTTGGGTCAAATTGAGGCGGCGCAAATACTGAAACCTCAACCGAGTCACTTGATGTTCAAGGCGAACAACAACAGTTGATTTTTCCCTCTTCAAACAATTATATCGTCATTATTGTGATGACCGCTGACGTAATTGGAAATTTTGACGACCGCTGCAACATTGTTTTGTTTTTGAAAGTGTCACATTGACGTTTGTGTCCGAATGATGTGACGTCACGATAATTCATGGAACAAAGTGATTATTTGGGGGGGCGTTAGCAACATTGCAAAATACTGACCTCGGTTCTCGACCAGTTATTTTTTGAAATTTCTCTCTGACTGGCTGAACTTTCAAGTGACTAGGTTAGGATTCAACTGTTTGCACGGTTGCCCTTGATGGGGCAAATTCGCAGGGATGACGACACAGAGGTCATCAAAATGTCGCGAGATAAGTCGAGAATTCTACTTGTATCGGGTAGAGTTTCAAATTTTTTTGCAGTCAACATTAACTGCGTTGTCACGTTTCTAATTTAGGTAAAACTAATCACCTTGTAATTACGTTTTAAAATCTGGGCCGATTAAAGTTGTTAGTTAGTGGCAAAAACGGTCTTGGAAATGTGGTTTGACGGGGGCTTCAGGGGGAATTTCTGTATCAACAGAGTTCCGCTTACTTAATATTGTCACAATTGTTATCTCATCTAGATAGAAAACTTGTTTACTTAGGATGCAGGCATGTGACTCCAGTGTTTCTTCGAAGATGCATCATGTTTCTGATTAGACAAAGGTTCAGAAATGTCAACACGACGAAGACATCAATAATGACACCCTGTTAGTGACCTCAAGTCGATGAACCTCGTTTTTCTAAAGTTAAAACTGCACTTTTACATTTACTGGGAAAAGGTGAGACTCTACTAAGCTGAAGGCACTGTAGACCTGAAAAATAGGGTTAATTGTGTTTGTTGAAGATTACCGGGAATAAAGTTGCAGTAAATTCGGTCTTAATTAATTGTTAACAGTATAAAACTATCCCCTTTAGTAACAACAAAACCTTTTGGTTAGAACTTCCTCTAATTTTCAACAAAATCCTACGTTCCCATGTAAAAGTGTCGATTCTCCTCCGTTTTGTGTCTCGATTTACAAGTTTGAGAGATGTTTTAGCTGCAATTTATAATCATAAAGAAAAAATTAAAAACAACAATATAACCTTACTTTCGATTTGACAGTTGCGCCGCTCTAATTCTTTACCTTCATACCTTCTGACTTTCGTCACTAGATGGCGAGGCGGTTAAAGTTGGGCTAATTGAAGCAATTAGATTGTAGGCAACTTCTGGGAGTCTGTATCTTTGAAATTGCAATTCAATTATTACGTAATTTACAATTACTCGCAGAAACCATCTCTGATTATTCGTAATAACAATAATAAAACAATTAAAACTCCGTTTTTAAAATCGACGCCAGTGACCTCTTACGGCGTCGGGTTAATTTGCCACGTTCAACAATCCGCCACTAGAGGGGGCAGGATATTGTTATTGTTAATGCAAACCAAAATTGTTCAATAATTACGTCTTATTACTGTTATTAATAAATTAATATGGTTTAGTTATTGAAAATTCGATGTTTGCAGCTAGTTAAACTAGTTAAGAATTTTCTAGCAGGTCACAGCAAAATTTTCTCGCTTGCCAAATTCCTCGTTATTGAATATAGTAAAAATTTTCTAACAACTCCACGATTGCGTAAAACTGTCAGAATTTTCAAGCTGTAACAAGCGTATTATCAGCTGGTTTTATTGCTCGCAGAAAACGATAAGTTGATTATCATCAGGGTGTTTTTCGGTGGGTATAGACCTATCTACTTACCAAAGCTACACTCCTTAAATCCCTCCCTCGTTGGTGTCTTATTCTAATTCAATAAAATGAACAAGACAAGATCTACAGAGAGGTGGTGCTTATAGTTTTGTCTCGCTCACTTCAGTGAATAGGAATGAGGCGTATCTAGAGTTGATCACGCGATTAAATCCACTGGACCAAGAATAACTCGGATAGGCTTGTCGCTCTTTCTAAGTAAGAGAGACAGTTGATACAATAGGCCTGTTGCAGCTTATTGTAGCCGGCATTCTGACAGTTTTATGCCATTGTAGAGTTGGTAGAAAAATTGTACTATATTAACAACGTTACGTTATTAAGTTTGACTTGAAAGTTTTTATTGTTGTTTGTTGTTTCGTATCGAGTTCTTGATCCTCAATTAACAATTTTCTAGGATATTTGTCGAATAAGTGAGGAAATTAACGTTATTAGGAACGTTATCCAGAAGGGCCAATTTTTTAAAACAAGATTACAGCAAAATTTACTTGTTTTGAGTCTTTCAAACGGACACCTTTCCTTTACCATAAATTTGTAGGTATAAAGTTCTACAAAAATAACAATCTAGAGTTCTAAACTAGGTATTGCACTGAAATAGTTTCTAGCTACCTCGAAGGTGATAATAATATTAAAGAGTCGTCAAGTTTTTAAATTATTTTGTTATGAATTTTCGTATTATGGTCTTCACTCGGCTCCTCTACCATATGTCAACTTTAAACAGTTTGTCCAATTTGTTCAATATTTCTTAGCTAAACTGCATAAAAAATAGCAAAACAAGCATTTTGGCGTCTTTGCTTATTGTTACGAAATCGATTCGACCTCCAGAGCTTTTATAAAAAGATTTTTCTTTTGTTGTTTCGTTCCTGTATCATCGTTATCAATGACGTAAGAGTTATTCAACTGCCAACAACATGACCAGCTGCAAAATTATAAAGAGCTTATGCCACATATGATGCCCTTTTGATTGACAACGTCATCAACCATTTGACAATTTAAACAAAATCATAAGCCCTCAACAAAGTGTCTACTAAAGCTGTTCCTAGCTGTAGGAAAAGTAATTTTTTAATTTGATCTGTTAATTCTTTATGAATTTTTCTATTAAGATCGACGATTCGTAGACTTTATAACGTCCATTTTTTTTTTCTACGACAAGGTCGGATTCAATTGGGAAGAAAGTGGACAAAACAAGACAGTAAACAAGCTACAGGGAAACAACAATTTCTCCAAAATTTAAACAAATACTGATAGGACAACCAAAAAAAGAAAATTTTATACAAATTAAGAAAATGTTACCAACAACGTGACAACTTTTTAAAATTTGCAGAAAATGTTCAAGCTTTTTAAGAAAAAATTCTAGAAAAAACAAACTTAACGATACGCTCATTTCTTTTATTATTGAGACTGGGGCCGTTTTTTATTTAAATAATTATCTATTAAACATTTATATCGTTGATGTCGCACAAAAATAGCTTTTAACTGCTTGAACAGAACGACTCATGGTCTCTTCAAAAAAGAAATACAATTTTGTAATTTTGTTTTAAATTTTTTTTTAATTCTATATTTTAGTCATCACTTGTAGTTCAGTCACTAGGGATAAAAATGGGGTTTGCCTTGCAAAAGGTGAGACAGAAGTGATTGTTGAGGTCTGGACCATGATCCAAGTTTTTAAGTTTTTGACCTCGAAGAAGCGAGGTGCGAGCACTCATCTTGGATAAAAACTAGTTTCTTCAAAATAACACCTCAAAAAATTTGCTCATAATTTACAGAAAACGACAAAATTCTCTACTTTTTTGTGTAAACATTTCTGTTGTAAGTTTAATATTTAACGAGTTACAGCTGCCGAATTCGAAGCAAGAAATTGTCGAATTTTTCTTCTTTTTAATTATTTCTGGCTATTCATAAGAGTTTTGTAACGGTACTAATATCGTCAACTGTATTATTAAGAGTTTCTCCATTTTGACGATAGACATTGTTCTTTAATGAAACTATCATTGTCAAAAACCACTGTCAATAGGGGAGTACCGTTGCTAATGGGGTACTTGCCTAAAAAAAATATTGTACTTTTTATTCTCTAGATGCATGCAAATATGTAACTAAAAGAGGCTTAAATTTTTTTTTTCTCATTTTCTTATTTTATATTTTTGTAAATATTTGCAATTTTTGTTTTTGATGACGAATTGGATCCCCGTATCCAAGACTCACACCTATATTGAATAGGCTCTTGTTTTTGGCTACTATGCTGCGCTGCTAGCAGAGGGCGCCACATGTATACAGCGGTTTCTCATTCGATTTATAAGGAATCTGAGTAAAGCGCTATCATACGATTTTTTTGAGAACTACGTTGAGCCGGGATCGCCTACGTCACAAATCTCCCACTCCAAAAATTAAAAAATTAATTCTGGGCGTAATATTGACCAAATAAAACCAAATAAAAAAAAACGAGTCCAATGAAATCTCTTACATTTTCTAAATATTCTATTTCCTAAACATGAGGCACGTACCCCATTACATATTATAAAAGATTACAATTTAACTGGCAAGGTAACATATTATTATTATCAATTTTCGTACCTCCTTTAACTTCCAACTATACATAGAAAAAAGATAAGATTCGCTACTAAATAGTTAAAAAAATGGAGGTTTGATCAGCGTCATACCGAACATATGTTAAAAATAAGCGTCCCAAATGCGCAATATGTCTCTCTCTAAACCTAAAAGATGGCGCCACTGTCGCTGACTTCCTTACGCTTGGTGTTTGCATCGTTATAAGAAGGATGGCAAAATATCATTTCGGCAAGATCATACTTCACAGGATCATTTCTGTAGTATATCTTCACATACTCTCTACTCAAACGTAGAGTTGTTGAAACCGCGATGACGAGTAGCAGTTTCGTGCCCTGAGCGTGAGGCAGATTTGATTCGGATCTTCGGGTCTGAGTCGAGTCATCGATGATCGTTCACCCCAGGTTTCGGCCTGGGATTACGGGTGCGGAGCAGTCTGAGCGGCCCTTTTAAATATTTAAACAAATTTTACACCCTGATCCTTGGGCAGTGATGTCGTAAACACGTGCACATCATGCACTGTTGTTACATTGGTTGATTTGGTACGATTTTTGCAAGAATCAGTAGGAATGGATCCTTGGGCAGCAATGTTGTCAACTTACGCATCATATTCCGATTGCTATGTTTAGTTATGATTTGGGTAAATGATTAGTCCAACTTGATACCTAACCCTTTTGTCTGTATAAGATGCTACTTTAAAAATCGGAAGTGCAGAACTAGATGTCACATTGTGTAATGGCCTCTAGCTCGTTGAAAAGATCTCTCCACATACTATTTAAGAAAAAAATTACCATTTTGTCAATTTTATTTATATATTATTTTTTTAGGGATTGTGCCAAAATTTGTTTCAGTAAAAAGCAACTTAAAAAATTATAAGTTCTGAATTAGATGTCGCACTGAAATAGTTTTTAGCTCATTAAAAAAAGCTATTCACACCCTTTTCAAGAAAAAAATGCGATATTGTTATCTTTATTTGTAAATTTGTTCCAAATTATTGTATTATCACGTAGCTCCTCCACCATTTCTAGACCTTTCACAACTTTTCAAAGACTGTTAAAAATTGTTTAAGGGACTTGCTCAGCAAGACGCAAACGAAATTGTCATTTACGCTTTTGTTAATGATGAAAATTATTTTCTATTTAGATATTTATGTAGATGTTGAACTTTAGAGGGTGCGATAGCTTCTTTAGGAAGTATCTCTCAATCCTACTTTATATAAACTTTTTTCTTATTTTTGCTTAGAGAAGTTGTTGATCGTTAATTTTGGATTAGCCTCCAAATTACCTTTCCCCCCCCCCCCTACAACCCCCCCACAATTTGTTCCACTCTCTTAAACACATCACCAAAGCCGACTTAGTATAGATATTTTTTTATAATCTTCTTCACTCTTTTTCTCGACTTTCTGTTCCTTTCTGCCTTTTTAAATTTGTATAATTTCAGGAATCATTAGTTGTCTCAAGTAGACCAAGACTTCAATATTTAATTTATTGTTTCTCGCTACCATTAGAAAACGGATCAAATATAGAGTTTTGATAAAATAATTTTCCAAGCTACTCGATAATTTAACAACTTGTTAAATCGAAGAGAGAGGTATCTTCAACTAACAGACGGTTTAAAGATTTGTTCCGCACGAAAAGTTTGCAGCAAATCCCAGCTACCTAAGTACCTACCGCCCAGACTCCCGACATCTGGTTAAGCACGTAATTAATAGCTTATCAATTCACTCGTTGCGTTTGTTTCCTTTCCTACCGCTTACTGGTAAGTATACGCGTTTCGTTTGAATGATTGATGTAGCAATTTTCCCGTAAATAATTAAGCGTCCTCCTCCCCGCATCGACCTGTTGAAAATCTTTCCCGTCTAATCGCCAAATAATTGCCCCGCAGCAGCAGCATCTCTTTCGTTCCGTTCTTGTCGCCCCAATTCCGGCAGAAACGCGAAAGATAAAACAAATTAAGTGATTAATGATTTTTGTTATTTGGTCGCAATAATTTACATAATTTGTTATTATTTTAAAGTGTTGACGTGTTGTTGTGGTTGTTGTTGCGTTGTCTCTTCATTCGAGAATCTCGTCGGTGAGATTGTGCCAAGCTTCGTGTCGATGGTCCGGATATCTGATCATGTCCAACCAATGTTTGAGTCGTAACCCCTTCGAGCCGGTCCCTCCCAAAATCAACCCGCCCAAATAATCGTTACTTTTTCCGTAATCCTTGTCGTAAACGGTTACGTAAAGACTTTGCGTCGCCAATTCTGTGGGACGTGTCTCGAATGCGAACTCCTCGTTGAAGACGGGATTGAGATTCTTCCATTTGATGGAGGTCTTGTGTTTTCTGTGGCAAGGGTCGGGGCGAAGTTGGCTAAAGAAAAAAAAAAACAATCGGATGTTTAACCTCTAAAAGGTTTTCTTACAGCTTAACGAAGGGGTCGGAAAATCCGTTGTTGTCCATTGGCAACAAGTTGGCGCATCTGCAAACTGTTACGAGAAGAGCGCGTCTTTTGGTGCTGTAGCAGAGAGACAGCAGAATTTGGCCTCTGGACCATAAATCGTCGAACCATTGGTTGAGTTCTGGGGCTGGGAGAGGACCTTTTTGCTCGTTGCGCAGTTTCTCTAAAGGAGCGCTCACCTATCGGGAAACATCTCGATAATTGTTAAATTTGCGATTTCTGGACATAAGTGAAGATACGAGTCGCAACAGAAAACTTTTCTTTGATTAGAGAGAGAAACAATAATGTTGATAAGTTGCGCTCGCTCTCTCCTATGGCCAGGAACGATTGAGACAAACTCCGCACTTAATAGTATGGTTGTAAATAATAAATTATTGTTTTAATGATTAATCCGACCTAGTTATGAATCACTAAGGTCGTTATGGTCGTGATTGAATTGTTTCATCTTTAGTTTGAAAAAAAAATGGATTTGTTCAATTTCGAGCGATTGGAGTCTGCCGTTCATTTTCGCGGTTCGTTCAATTGAACGAATCGTTCGCGAACGACGCTTCTACTCACGTAGATCGTGTTTTGTTGCTTGAGTTTCGCCAAGTTGACTTTGGTTTCTCCCATGTAATCGTGGCCGTACTTGTCGTCGTCGACGACGAGAATGTGGAGCGACTTCTTCATCAGATCGCTCTCGGTGATGTCGTAGAAGGTTAAATTTTCGTTGAATTCGGGATTTCTGGTTTTGTGAACGGTCTTCGTTCTCAATCTCGTCGACATTTTCGCGTTGGGCAAAATGTTGAGTTTACAAAATGGATCTGACAGTCCGTTGATATCCATCGGGATCAAATTCTTGGCTCGGTAGACGGTGCAGTGCAACATCGTCGTGACGGGATCGTACGCCAAAGACAACTCGATCGTTCCCATCGAAGAATCGGACGATTTGTGATCGTCGCAGGTCTGTTGAGGAGCGAAATTTTTTTTGGAAAATTTCCGAAATTATTGAAATTACCTTAAAAACGCTGCTGTTGACGCTCGAAGTGCTCGGCGACACTTTCTCGTCGCTTCTGCTGTCGCTCCAGTTCCATTCCGACAACGAGCGACTAACTGTCGATTCTCTTCTGGAAACTTCCGAATTTTCAGCGGAATCCGTTTGGTGGTCGTCGGTTTTCGATTCCGTCAACGACACCGCCCCCATGTGGTTCTTCAACGGTTCCAACTCCCGCGAGTCGCTTTTGCTACTTGCAAAAAAAAAAAACAAAAGTTGTTGAGTAAAAAAACGAAACGACCTCACCTGTACGAAGACATCGTCGAAGTGTCCTGAACCGTTTCGTGTACGTGGACATCTGCAACGTAAAAGATCGACCGTTTCAGAACTTCATCTATAATCAACGCAATTCGAAGAACGACCCCTAATTATAGGGGTTTCGTCATTTCGGGGGTCTCCAGAATTATTTAACGACCTCGCAATAATTAATCCAACAAAACGCGCGAGTTTTGAAACTTTTAAAAAATTTGTGTCTCGCAACTAATTATTATTAGGGGATGTTTTGTTTAGTTACCGTGGGCGCTTTCGGTGTTGGAATCTCTCCTGTGTATTTTGCTCCAGACTTTTCTCTCTTCATCTGAACTGCTGTCGTCGTCTCTGTAGGTCGTTCGACCGTTTCTCGTCGCTTTCCCGCCGGTCTTGTAAATGGAGTTCTTCTCGCCTGGCAAAATGTACTTGGGGATGCTCTTGAAGAACCACGCTCCCGACTTCTTCCAGATTTCCCGAGTTTCCGCGCAAATGAGACACAGGTAATGTCTGGAATTAGGGGAGAAATGTGATACGGGAATTAAGTTCGAGTCTCGAGTTACTCGAGATCTAAAACTTGGCAAAAGAAAACTACGCCCTCTATACCGAGACACCGAGGGAGATAAGTGAAAAGTTACTACCTTGTGTTTTTGCCCGGTGTCGTTTCTATGGCGCACTTTTGGCAAACCAGCCGTTTGCAGTCGACGCAAATGACTTTTTGCGCCCCCAACATGCCGAAGCCGTCCCCGCAAAGGAGGCATTGGGAGGGGTTGCGGCCTAGAGCGTTGCGTCGCATGTTGTCTAGCCGTTCCACCAGGCGTCCAACCTGAAATTTAACGTTTTTCTTCCCTCGTGTTTTTTTTCTTCTAAATATTAACTTACTCGTTCTTGTTCGGTGAGTTCGAGTTCTTCGGCTCTTTTGATGACGTCGACGATGGCGGCTTGTTCTTCGGGTCCAAGAGGTTGGTTGGCGTTGGTACCGTGGTAGGTTAGAGAGGCTGTTTTTACGCTCCATCCTGTTTTCAGTCTGGATAAGAAGGATGGCATTTACTGGTTTAGGGTTATGTATTTAAAAATAATTGTGGATCAGTACGCAAAAATTGACGGAAGATGTAACAAGTTATTGGAAAATTTTTAAATCATTGTCGTGAACGTTCATGAATAGATATAGATTTGAATCTTAATAGGTAAAAAGTCGGTGTTAAGAGCTTTGGAACAAGGGGTCTCACGATAGAATAGAAGGTTTTTGAAAAATTCAAGGTCATTTGTTTATTGACTGGCCGTAGCACTTTTAAGTATTTATACCTACATCACGATTTATGAGTAAGTGCGGTTGGATAACTTTGTTTGATAGGCAATATTATCTGCTTCTCGATTATGATACTTAAAAATCAGCGTAGTTCAGAAGTGGGATTAAAATATAATTTTTGTAATATAATTCCAACTGAGACAGAAATTAAGCTTTAAAATTACTATATGTGGTTAATTTGTAAAATTACCTCTTCAGCAAGGTATCACTTGTCGGTATTAAAAAATTTTGAAATTTTCAAGGCTAAAATATACGAGATGATGTTAAAATTTAAGTCCTAGAAACCGACTATATAACACCTCGTTTGATAGGCAACATGATTAGCTTCTACATTATGTTACTTTAAAATAAGCGTATCTCAGAAGTGGGATTAAAATATAATTTTTGTAATATCATTCCACCTGAGATAGAAATTAGGCTTTAAAATTACTATATGTGGTTAATCTGTAAAATTACCTCTTTAGCAAGGTATCACTTGTCGGTATTAAAAAATTTTGAAATTTTCAAGGCTAAAATGTACGAGATGAAATTAAAATTTAAGTCCTAGAAACCGACTATGTAACACCTCGTTTGATAGGCAACATGATTAGCTTCTACATTATGTTACTTTAAAATAAGCGTATCTCAGAAGTGGGATTAAAATATAATTTCTGTAATATCATTCCACCTAAGATAGAAATTAGGCTTTGAAATTACTATATGTGGTTAATTTGTAAAATTACCTCTTCAGCAAGGTATCACTTGTCGGTATTAAAAAATTTTGAAAATTTCAAGGCTAAAATGTACGAGATAAAATTAAAATTTAAGTCCTAGAAACCGATTATGTAACACCTCGTTTGATAGGCAACATGATTAGCTTCTACATTATGTTACTTTAAAATAAGCGTATCTCAGAAGTGGGATTAAAATATAATTTTTGTAATATCATTCCACCTGAGATAGAAATTAGGCTTTGAAATTACTATATGTGGTTAATTTGTAAAATTACCTCTTCAGCAAGGTATCACTTGTCGGTATTAAAAAATTTTGAAATTTTCAAGGCTAAAATGTACGAGATGAAATTAAAATTTAAGTCCTAGAAACCGACTATGTAACACCTCGTTTGATAGGCAACATGATTAGCTTCTACATTATGTTACTTTAAAATAAGCGTATCTCAGAAGTGGGATTAAAATATAATTTTTGTAATATCATTCCACCTGAGATAGAAATTAGGCTTTGAAATTACTATATGTGGTTAATTTGTAAAATTACCTCTTCAGCAAGGTATCACTTGTCGGTATTAAAAAATTTTGAAAAAATCAAGGCTAAAATGTACGAGATAAAATTAAAATTTAAGTCCTAGAAACCGACAATGTAACACCTCGTTTGATAGGCAACATGATTAGCTTCTACATTATGTTACTTTAAAATAAGCGTATCTCAGAAGTGGGATTAAAATATAATTTTTGTAATATCATTCCACCTGAGATAGAAATTAGGCTTTGAAATTACTATATGTGGTTAATTTGTAAAATTACCTCTTCAGCAAGGTATCACTTGTCGGTATTAAAAAATTTTGAAAATTTCAAGGCTAAAATGTACGAGATAAAATTAAAATTTAAGTCCTAGAAACCGACTATGTAACACCTCGTTTGATAGGCAACATGATTAGCTTCTACATTATGTTACTTTAAAATAAGCGTATCTCAGAAGTGGGATTAAAATATAATTTTTGTAATATCATTCCACCTGAGATAGAAATTAGGCTTTGAAATTACTATATGTGGTTAATCTGTAAAATGACCTCTTTAGCAAGATTTTACTTGTCGGTATTAAAAAATTTTGAAATTTTCAAGGCTAAAATGTACGAGATGAAATTAAAATTTAAGTCCTAGAAACCAACTATGTCGCGCCTCGTTTGATAGGTAATATGATCAGCTTCCACATTATGTTACTTTAAAATAAGCGTATCTCAGAAGTGGGGTTAAAATATAATTTTTGTAATATCATTCCACCTGAGATAGAAATTAGGCTTTGAAATTACTATATGTGGTTAATTTGTAAAATTACCTCTTCAGCAAGGTATCACTTGTCGGTATTAAAAAATTTTGAAAATTTCAAGGCTAAAATGTACGAGATGAAATTAAAATTTAAGTCCTAGAAACCAACTATGTCGCGCCTCGTTTGATAGGTAATATGATCAGCTTCTCGATTATGTTACTTTAAAATAAGCATATCTCAGAAGTGAGATAAATATATAATTTTTGTGATATCATTCCAACTGAGATAGAAATTAGGCTTTGAAATTACTATATGTGGTTAATTTGTAAAATTACCTCTTCAGCAAGGTATCACTTGTCGGTATTAAAAAATTTTGAAATTTTCAAGGCTAAAATATACGAGATGATATTAAATTTTAAGTCCTAGAAACCGACTATGTGGCACCTCGTTTGACAGGCAACATGATCAGCTTCTCGATTATGTTACTTTAAAATCAGCGTAGTTCAGAAGTGGGATTAAAATATAATTTTTGTAATATCATTCCAACTGAGATAGAAATTAAGCTTTAAAATTACTATATGTGATTAATCTATAAAATTACCTTTCTAACAAAGTGTCATTTGTTTATTTTACAATTTTTTAAAAATATTTATGGTTAGTATACTAAAATTAGAAATTTAGAAACTATATCATGTGACATCTCGTTTGAAAGGTAATTTGATTAGCATTCTATCTATGCTACTTTAAATTTACCGAACTTTAGAAGTGGGATTAAAGTAGGGTTTTCATAATATTATTTCAACCGAAATAGAAGTTAGGTCTTAAAGTTTTGTAATATTACTTAACCAAAACAAGTTAAGGTCGTTAAAAACTTTAATATTTAAACTTGTCATATGGTAGCTCGTTGACAGGGCGGTCAAAATAGATCACCCTGTGTATTTGCAGACGACGTAATTGTTGCTGAATTAATTAGCTTCGATACATCAACGTTACCGGCGATTTACTCACTGAATTCGATAACGAAGCTGAATATCAACGTTTCAACAATCATTTAGTGGGTAATTTGTTATCGTTAGGGAGAACCCGGAATTCCGCGTGTTATTTAAACATTGATTGAATTTCGTTCAATTAATCCGGGCACGTCGCAATTTAATTAGGACAAATACCCCGTGCGCTGAATTCCGTTCGGTTTAATTTTCTATTTTTATTTTTCAAATCCGTATTTTTCTAGAATTTTCCTCTTGTTTACAATCCTGGAAAGTTCAATCCTAACGCACTCTCGGCGAGGTCGCGTCACTTTATTATTCGTCTTTGATGTCGGACCACAGTGACGTAATTCCGTTATTAATTTTTACGTTGGGTCCGACGAAGTCGGAGGTAGCTTTCAGAAATTCCCCCTTTTTCGGTGGAAAATTTCCTTTTCTCTTTGTCTGTATGTTGTTCCGTACACGCGGTGTTATCGAGTCAAAGAGACAAGAGGAAGCGGAAAACTGACGCGGGGAATTTTAATTAAAATTCGACGATATTTTAATTAGCGTCGCGACGGCGTGTCGACGAAAACCCAAAACGTCTCCCCCCGTTGTGCTCACGATTTCCTCCATCCAACGAACTAATTTCAAAACGATCCATTGTCGAATGACGTAATTAGGTGTCAAAGAACCGGCACGTCGACAACTCACCAAATCTTTTGCCTTTTAAAAGTATTTATTGCAACGTAACTTTGACCCTGAAGCAGCCAGAAATTTTAAATTGAGTTGGTTTTGTAGCTTTTAAAAATACCTTTTCGGCGAGATGTCGCTCGATGATATTGGAGGTGTTTGAAATTTTCAAGGTCGAAACTAATTTGTGTCCTTGAAAACTTGATTAATTATAACCCCGTGATGCGGCACCTCGTTACAAAGGTAATTTTGCTGGCTTTTCAATGCTTTTGCTTTCGATGAGTAAAATTGACATTTCGGAATTTTGCAAGCTTAATACGAGTTCAACAAATGTTGATTGGAATTTTTTTTACAAAATTTAATAAAATTGTTCTTTCGAGCCTGATTTTGTCGGACAATAGCGCAACATCTGTCCGACGATAAGATTGCGCTGATTACGCCGGTAATGTTTGTGTAAACGGGGACGATAGCGTCGACCACTTACTTGGCTCTGAGTGCTAATTGTCGATCGTTTGGACAAACAAATCTGTTGGTAGTCTCCCCCGGCCCGTAATCGACCATGTTTATACACTAAACTTTTTTGCTTTTCGTTAATTTGTGATTTTTTTCTGGGCCAGCTTTGTTGAATTTTTTCGTTTTGTTGTTGTTGTTGACGTCACGTTATGGAGGCGCCGCGACGGCGACGTGTACGTTGTTTTGGAGGCGCGCACGGATCGGCACTGCCGCCTGTTGATATCGCCTGTTGCTCGCAGACCGCCGCGACGTCCCTCCATGTGACGTCGTCGCACACAGCCACCGCGAATCGATATTTCATATCAGTCGGCTATGGTTGTTTAGTTTGCCAGATTGCAATAATACCCGGTGCCATTGTTTCGCCATCAACGTTGCAATTGCTATTCAGCGGGCGTTCGGTGGCGCGTCGCGACGCCGCCGCCGCCGCCGCCGGCACCCACGCCCGCAGCCAGGTCATCGCTACCGATATGATGCTGCGAGAAAACTTATTATTCGGCCTTGTCGCGTTAAATTAATCGGCTAATACGACGACGCCAAGGGGGTCGCGGATGGGTGCTTAGGAAAGTGGAAAACGCGGTCAAGTCGACCCGAAACGGGTCAGACACAACCAACTGCGGGATCGGGGCGTCTCATCATAGACTCCGACGCACAAATCCCGGCTCAGTTAAGTAGGGATAACTCGGTACTTAAACGATGTATTGTCTTGAAATTCAGTAGTCGTAATGACGCCAAAATTACGATTCCAACGAGGTACCCCACGACAACATAAAACATTTTTGAACATTTCAAGGCCATTAAGGGTCGCGCTGTCCCAACAAATCTACTTCTCAAAAAGCCATAGTGCGACACATTGTTGGAAAGGTAATTTTGCCAGCTTTCAAACAGTGTATGCTTTTCTTAATATTTTTTATTGTAGACACTATCGTATTAACGTCAGCGGTGCAAATTATAAAACTTTAATATTTTTTACGTAATTTAAAATATTTTAGACGGTATGGTAGAAATAGTTTAGTTGCTGACGTGTGTTACCATTTTCTAATTGACTGTGTTCTCAGTTATAGAATATATATTTAGTTTCTTATTTTAGATCAATGGCAGGTATTAGGCTAACTACTGTTGTTTACATTTAAAAATACATTTGTCATTATTGTAACTGTATCTCTCAGTATATGAGGAAAATAACTTTTCTTTTGGTGTTCTCTATGGCAACGGTATGTAGGTGCGTCGGCTTCTTCCCTTGTCGGCAAACTCGATCCGTTTTGAACTTATTATAATTACTTTTGAGTGTCGTCGAAGAGAAATCGCGAAACGTAGATTTTGAAAATCAATAGCCGTAGCGGGGACGGCATGGCGATTCTATCGATGTATCTCGTGATGGGCTAGGAAAATTTTGAACATTTCAAGGTCATTAAGTTAGTTGCTGTCCTGAAAAGTTGAGCGCTAAAAAACTTATGGTGCGAGCCATTGTTTTGTTAGTTTTTTAACTTCTCCTTTATTCTTTGGCTGAATTCGATACTTTAAGCTGATTCCGATTACTTTTGAGTGATTTCGGAGGAAAGTCGCGAAGCGTTTTGAGATAAAATCTTTATTGCACGATAATCTTAAAAACAGTAAACTTAACTTTAAATTATTGCACATAAATAACAATTATTGCACACAATACATTGCACTTAAAAATCATATGAATCCCACAACAACCACCCCGATTCCCCCGCAACAAACAAGATAGCATGGCAAATTCGCGATTATTAACCTACACTGTAGACGTGTCAGGGTAGATACCCTAACGAGTTCTCCAAGTTGTTCTTTTTCAGTCCACCGAACTGCGACTGTTGCACCTCGAAGTAGTCTCTTTCGTTCCTTTTGTTGCCGTCGCTTATGCTCGACCGTCGCGATTCGTCGGATTGACTTTGAATCGTGTAGAGTCCGTTTCTCGCGCTGTACATCATATTGTTCTTCGGGCCGCTTCTCGAATACAAAGCGTTCTGGATCATTTTCTGTTGGCCGTACACAGTTTTGATTTCAGATTTCGTCACGTAACTATTCTTCAGTTTGTTGTAGGCGTTGCGCGACGATATTATCGAGTTCATGTCACAGTTGCGTGGGGTCAAATGGGCTATATCGGTGGTTTGACTCAATTTGATATCGGCGAAGAGGGCGGCAATTTCGGCCGATTTCTTCACCGACAACGCCTCGGTGCACGCTTCGGAAGTGACGGCCGCCGATTGAATCGTCCTGCCAGCTAGAAAACCACTTGCATTTAAACCATCATTGAAGCTACAAACACCAAATGCAATAGCCATAAAGAGTTTACCATTGCGGTTCTAACAAGGTATGGCAAGAAGAAATCGGGCAATTTTGAACATTTCAAGGTCATTAAGGTTTTAAGCTGTTTTACAAGATCCAATTCTTAGAAAATCATCATGCGATACTTTGTTGGAAAGGCAATTCAATACGCTACTCCATGGTGTTAGTTTCAACACGATGCATCGTTTTAACCGGAACTAGTAAAGTATTGTTAGACCTACAACTACCAAATTTAATAGGAGTAATGAGATTAACTTTGCAATTCCAACAAGATGTCTTGACAAAAAATCGGACAGTTTTGAACTTTTCAAGGTTATTAAGGTATTGATCAATTTTACAATGTTCGCAGCTTGCGAGCCCTTCGTGCGATACTTTGTTAAAAAGGTAATTCAATAAGCTTCTCGACGTTCCTAATTTAAGCTCGATATCTCGTTTCTACCCGGGGTGGCAAAATCGCGAATTAATAACGCGATGCCAAATTAAATTAAAATGACACAAGAAGCGAAACAGATGACGGCATTTCGTTAGGATCGTGTGAACATTTCGATTCTTCGCCGACTTAGAACGAAATAAGAACCCCCATGGATGTTCGTCGGATAACGTGCCAGACTCCAATTCAATCGATTATCCCGCATTTAGGTTGCGTGGTGATTTATGGATAGGTCTCTGCCTTTGGTAATCATCGGATTGTTTCTCGCTGCGAAACTGAAAGCTTTCCTTGAGGAGAATGAGGGCGGAATAGTCACGAGGGGCGTAACGTGACGTTGGCAAACAAGAAATTTCGTTATTATAGTCTTTGGCCACGCGTGAACTTTGACTCTTTCTTGTGCGAGATGCGAGATCCTAAACCGCATTGATAATTTGATATTAACGATGAATCAACTTACTCTTCGATGGGGAGCCGTAAGAGCGAATGGATGATTGCTTGTCGAATCCTGGGGGAGTTTCGCCGAGGGACGTCGCGTACATCGCTCTGTTCCTGATGCTGAAAAGCTCGTAGTCCAAGGCTAGGTTGTCGGAATTTGAGCTGTGTCTTCTTTTGCTGCCTTGCGTCGATCCAACTCTCGAATTGAGCTTCTCGTAATAAGCTTCGATAGGATTGTGCATGTATTCCAGACTCCTCGTGCTTTTGCTGTTGGAAGATTTCTTGCACAATTTCTTATGTTTACTATTTTGTTCGGCGATGAAGCCTCTTCGTTTCAGTTGTTCTAGAAGCGATTGGTTCTTGATGCCGTTGTGGCAATAGCACTTGTTGCTTTCAGTACAACTGTCCGTGTCGCAGCCACAAAACGTCATGCTGTTATCTACGTAACAATCGCATTTTTCCGTTCCTTGTTTCTTGGTGCTGAAATTTTTGTTGCCCAAAGAACAGTAACATTTATCGGCCGAAACACACGTGCAAGTGTCGCTGTCGTAAGAACATTCCGAACACGAAACGTAACCGCTTGAAGAGTTGCGGTTTTGGTGGTTGCTGCTGCTCAATAGGGCGTTTTTAGTTTTACGTCTTATACTAAAAAAATCACTTTCCTCCGACGTGCTCGTTCTATCTCGCCTGACACCATCTCCAGATTTCTTCTTGTAACTCGGTTTCTTGCTCGGTTCTTCTTTCGGCGTAAACTGCCTCGTGTCGTACGAAGAAGTACTTATGCTACTTTCGGGAAGTTTCGCGTCAGGTCTTTCGGGCAGTTCCGGAAGTTGGTCCGTCGATTTTTTACTGTTTTTGGCAAGTTTCAGTTTCAAGTTCTTCTGGAAAATGTGCTTGAGTCTCTTGAATTTGCTAGTGACCAGAACGTGATGGGAGGGTTTCGTTTGGATGCTGCTGCTTCTTCTCAACAGTTTCTTCTTTTGACGCCTCATTATCATCTTGGAACGCTGATAGAGTTCGTCTTTCGTCAAAGTTACTGACAGTTTAAGAAGGAACTCTTTGTAGATGGGTTTGAGGTCGTTGAAGCTCATCCCTTCAGGATCGATGATTACCCCCAGGATTTCGTCCATGGAATGGAGGCCCTCCTGGAGGCGGAACTCGTTAAAAAGTTCATTAAAGCCAAGAGGAGAGCCGCCAGTTACTTGACCGTTGCCCCTAAAACAAAAATTGGAAATTTCAAATTAACTAATTTGGCCGCAACTCGATGTTTTAGCAAGCTATTGTTTTAGAATTCAATAGGTGAACAAGTGATCTAATTACGCTTCTAACGACACATTGCACGATGCGATAACGTAATTTTGAACATTCCAAGGTCATTCAGGCTTATTCGATCACCATCACTTTGAAGTATGACACGTCGCCTTGCGACACTTCGTTTCAAAGATAATTTTGCGTGTTTTCACAAGTTGCCAGTATCGCTGCTTGAAATTGGTGTTAGGGTAGCCGTAAGGGTCGTAGGATGAATTTCGGCGATCAATCGCGTGATGCTGTAATGAGACAGCTGCCGGGAAATCTAAAAACGCGAAACAAATTAGCCCGCCCTTGGGAGTCTGATCGAATTACGGGCACGCGACGTCGCGACGCCGCCTTGCCCGTTTAATATTCCAAAGCGATAGATGCCGCGTCCTCAATTAAAAAACTTTTAATGAAACGCATCAACCCACCTGGAAACCTTTGATTTGTACCTCGTTAATCCGCCAGCATTGAGGAAGCTGCCGGATCTAGGTATCGTCACCTTGGTAAGAATATCTCCCGAGTTCTCTTTCCTCGTCTTGTCCTCGTCCATCTTTCTCACCGTTTGCACGTGTTTTAAACCTTTATTGGTGCTTTCGCTCATCACTTGTTTGATTTCCGCCGTGATTTGTTTCTGTTCACGGCTCATGTACGTGTTGATTTTATCCGAAAATGTTTTAGGTTTGATTGAGGGCGGTTCGTCGAGTTTCTCCGTTTTCGTTGGCATCGGTTCTTCGTAGGGCAGAATGGCGTCGATGTCGTCGGGGGCCTTGGGGGCTCGGCGGGTTTTGATACTTTTTTTTGGATTTTTCTTAGGCGTCTGGATCAACGGCTGCGTGTCGGAGGTCTATAACAACGTTTTCGTCAATTAAGTTGGCCAGTTAATTAGCGATCACTCGGGCCTTAGGCGAGACACAGATTTGAAAATTGATAATGGTATAACTACTGAAATTGCGATTACAACGAGACGTAGCACGAGCAAGTTGGACTATTTTCAACATTTCAAGGTCATTAAGACATTTTAATTTCAAAGATTGTACGTTTCAGTAAGTTATCGTGTAAGTTAGGTTTTCAAGCAGAATCTATGCTTAGAATTTTCTTAAATTTATGTTTTGTGTGATTTGACAAACACTTAGTTCTAGAAATATCTCTTTCAAATTTTTGAATTCTTCAAATCTCTGTTTCGTGCTTTTCAACAGACACTTACGTCTAGGCCGTCGTTCTCGCTAATTATCGACGAGGTCGTGCTCCTCTTCTTGCGTGGCGGTCTCACCGGCGTGATGTTGCTGGATTTTTCGTTGAAAGTACTTGAAGCTATCGACATGCAAGTGATGCCGTTTCTGCTTTTCGGCTTCTTTTCTTTCGCTTTCATGTGTGCCACCAAGGATTTGTACAAGGTTGCGGCTATCACAATTGCATCTTCAGATGTTTGGCAGACGAAACTGCAACAAAACGGACTTCAAACGACGAAACTTTCAGAGATATAAATTTGAAACTCAATAGACGAGTAGGAGAGATAATTACGATTTCGGCGAGGTATCACATAAAGGTGTAGGTCATTTTTGAACTTTTCAAGGTTGTTAACGTTTGCTGCTTTGTAGACAATTTAGAAAGTAGAAGTATATCATGCGACACCTTGTTGGAAATGTATTTTATTGGTTCTTTAGAAGAGTTGTAGAATTAAATTACATGTCTTTTGAAATTCACTAATGAGTTGAAATTTGGAGATATAAGCCTGAAAGTTAATAGCTGTATTACTGAGAAGATTACTATTTTGATGAAGTGTCTCGTGATATTGTAGCTCAATTTTGAACATTTCAAGGTCGTTAATGTTTGTTGGTTTCCAAAAATTTTAGGGCTAGAACTATGTCGTGTGACACCTTGTTGGAAGCGTAAATTCTACAGGGCTTTTGTAATTGTCCCTAATGCTGGACTAACTTGATTTTTTGCGTTCTTCACCCACGACATTTCAGTCGCCTCAAGTGGCAATAGCTCGAGATATAAACTTGAAAATCAATAGGTGTATAATTGAGAAAGTTACGATTTTGACGAGGTATCGCGTAATAGTGTGGATCAATCTTGAACTTTTCAAGGTCTTAAAGGTTTGTTAGTTTTCGAAAATTTTAGAACGCAGAAGTATATCATGTAACACCTTGCTGAAAGCGTAATTCTACCAGCTTTTTGTAATTGTTGGTAGCACTGGACTAATTTGAATTTTACTTTCTCCATCCACAAGATTTCAGTTGTGTCTCAAGGGTCAATAACTTGAGATACAAAGCTGAAAATCAATAGGTGTATAACTGAAAAAATTACGATTCTGACGAGGTGTCTCCTGATAGTGTAGGTCAATTTTGAACTTTTCAAGGCCGTTAAGGTTTTTTGTTTTTAAAAATTTCTAGAAAGTAGAAGTATGTCGTGTGACACCTCGTTGGAAGGGTAATTCGGCCGGCTTTTCAGAAGTGTCGTTAGGTTTGGGTTAATTTAATTTTTACCCATGACATTCCAGTTGTTTGTGAACCCCGATCTTGCGCATCACCACGGCGAAAAGGGGCGAGTGCGCTTCGGTCGTTATGTACTTCTTTTCGTTGTCATTAAGAGTCCTGAACAACGTTCTCTTGTCGATGTTGTCGGGATCCGTGATTAAAGGTAGGAACGCATAGGTGGCTGTCGGTTTTTCTTGTATGACGAATTTAACCGCCGACCAGACGGCGATGGTCGGAAACGAATTCAACTGTTCCAAATCGCCTTTGTCGCCTTGATATTGCACTTTCAAGCCGTGACTGGAAATCTCCAATCTTCCCGTTAAAGTCTTTTTCTGTTTGGTGGTTTTCTTGTAGGCGAAATAGAGTTCTCTTAGGGGTACTTGCAAACCTGAAAGACTAGTGACTTTTTCTTGTAACGGCACCGAGCCGAGATAATCCACAGAAAAGGAATGAACACCCGCACTTAACGGAATATTGTTGTCTTTGGCGACGTCCGTGAACATTTTTTCGATACGGGCTTGAACACTATTTTTGGTGTTTGTGCTCGAATCCGATTCGAACATGGCGTCGATTTTTTGTTTGTAAATACTGTAAACACTTCCGGTGTCACCTTGGTCTTCCATCAAACGGAAACCCTGCGAGTTCGAACTGCTCTTGCTGCGGACGCTGGAATTTTTCGTTTTCGACGTTGGCAGCATCAAGGGTGGCGGCAAAGGGGGGGCTAGAGGTGCTGCCGGTAAGGCGGGCGGCCGGGGAATCACCATGCTGTCCATGATGATCATTTTGGCGCCCATCAAGTCGTTCTCATTATCGGTGGTCGGTGCTCTGCAATCAAAAAATTTTCCTAATTAGATGGCGCAAATTGCCAATTGGTCCCGTTATTTGGGGGATCAACAAATAAATTAAGTAGCAGTAATCGCGCCGTTAAAGTTCGAAATTGTTACGAATAAAACAGATGTTGCTCTCGTATATACGAAATTTTAAATACGATAACGTACAGTTAAGTCATTATTTCGTTGCGTAACAGTTAAGGCCGAGGCCGTTACAGTTAGGCGATGGCGTTGGTAACAATTATTTGACATGTGTCTTTCGGCTCGGGGCGAAATAATGGATTTAATACTGATTAGTTAATTACGACCCCTTTTTTAATCACTCTTCTCAAGGGTTTTGGTCGAACAGTTCGTTGTTTAGGGTTGGCTAAGTTGCCATGTTGCGATAGCATCTTGCCGAAGAAATCGCTGTTAAAAGAAGAAAGTCGATCGCGTACGTTGCGTTAATTTCTCCAAGTAATTTGTTTTTAACGGCTGAGTGATGGTCAGGCACGCAGCCGCGATCGGAACAAAAGTGCATCCATTTATTATTGCCCATCAACAATAATTCTATAATTTTCTCTCGAAGAAATTTTTCCAAATTTTCGGCGAGTTGGTGGTTTCTTTTTACCCACCGCCACACCTCGACCGGTTCCATTGTTCCCATATGCAAATGCCGCCCATCGCAATCAACCTGTCTAAAAGGCGTGTAATTAATTATTTAATTAGCCTCAGCTTCGAAAGTGATCCTTTGAACTCGACCCCGGTTTTACGAGCGACAAGCGGACAATTCAATTAATCCGACGACGTTCCGGCGAACTTGGCTCCGGAAATTGGGGCGCCACGTGATTTTCAAGGGCAGCATCAGTAACACCAAAAAAAAAAAAAAAACAACTACAACGATCCAACTAACAATGGTAGTTATGCCGCGCCACTTGAGGTGCGCAAACAAAACGATCTTAAGATTGCACATTGCGGTACAGCTTACGGATTCGTATAATTCGCGACATATGTTCAACGCGCCATCTACAAGTAGATTTTTTCATAATTGAACGAATTCACCGTTGGCGGTATTGTCGTCGTTTTGGAATCGAGTCGGGAGTGCGTCCCGAAATTCGCGAACGTTACCGGAATTTCCACGTAACTTTTCCGACGATGGCCGTCGACAGTTAGATCGATCAAAGAACATAAAAATAATCGACCAGTTCTTGTGCACGTAACTGTTTCAAACGGTCGAGAGTTGTTGCGCTTTTCCAAAGAGGCTGTCGACATCTCCAAGAGGTCTCGGAACGCCTCGGACAATGTTGTTGTTTCTTTAATTAATTAATTAACGTTTGTTTTTTTTTTCGTTGTTTCTTCTTTTCGATGATTAACGGGCAATTAGGCGTGGCGCGTCCACCATCAATTTAACAAGCAAATTGGTTTAATTGTCGAAAAATCGCCGGTAAAAGTGGTTTTCACCGTGTAAAGAAAGTGATGATCGAATTGATGATTCGATACGAGGCCCTTTAAATTTCCAAAAAAGAAGTTAATTAATTGATTAAAGTAAAGTCGTTACGTCAGGTGGGGAAGCCAAAAAAGTTGCGTGTAGGTCGTGACAAAAGCGCGCGCCCAGAGAACTGCTCTCGTTAAAGAGAAATTGCAAGTTTTCTTGCACGCATCAAAAGAATGAAGTCTTTTCTATGTTACACCCACCCAAACTTAATATTAACTGCGAGACAGTTCAGTTTCGATCTGAGGTTTTGACTAAATTAAATGGTAACGTTGAAACGTCAATTGCCTCATGTTTGGGAAATATAATATTTAGAAAATGTAGGCGATTTCTATAAACCCGTATTTTTTATTTGGTTCTAGGGTTAATATTACGCCCAGAATTAATTTTTTAATTTTTGGAGTGGAGATTTGTGACGTAGCCGTCCCCTGCACGGCGTAGTTCTAAAAGAAATTGTATGATGGCACTTTACTCACATTTTTTGCGTTCTATTTATAAATAGAATGCCAATCCGCTGTACACATGTCGCGCACTCTGGTAGCAGCGCAGCATAGTAGCCAAAAACAAGAGTCTATTGAATATAGATGTGAGTCTTGAATACGGAGGACCAATACGTCATCAAAAACAAAAATTGCAAATATTTACGAAAATAGGAAATAAATAAATAGGGGAAAAAAATAATTAAGCGTCTTTTAGTTATTTGCATGCACCTAGAGAATAAAAAGTGCAATACTTTTTTTAGGCAAGTACCCCATTACGGGTGTTACAGACAAAGAATGGAAATTTTCTCTGGTTGTATCAAAAATAATGTTGTTTGGTTGACTCTACCAAAATTTGTCTATAAAAGTCTATATAATGGAAATGTGGTAATTTTTCTTTTAAAGCAGCACCACAATTCGACTGAAATGATTACCATTTCTCAACGATATAGATGCGTAAGAAATCATTACAAAGCAGGCTCTCATTGTAAAGAAAATTAATTGTTTTTGCAGTGTTAATATTCATAAATAAACAATAAAGTAAATTATTATCCGATGTAAGTGTTGGGGTTGGTGCTGGAGTTGTGGGGACGTAAACGTGAAGAAGCGCAGGACGTCACCACTTTAATTTTTTTAGGGTACATATTTCAAACGACACCATTCAAAAGAGCATACTGTCGTTTTAACAATTATAATTGTTTTTACTGAGTTGAGTATGTAGTTATTATTTTGTTATGCGACATATCTTATTAACTATCAATTGGCCCTTGTATGCTATTTTAAAAATTGATCCCCTTAAAAAGTAAAGTTGTAACTATGCGACCTTCCACCCCTTCGTGCTACCTCCGCCGAAGAAAAATGTTTACAAACAACGTGCAACGAAGATAACGTTATTCAACAATTATATCATTGGCCAAATTACTTCTTTAGCTTTTTTTTTGTACAAACTTTTGTGCGTCTCTTTTCTAAAAGCATCCCATAGTCTCTTGTGGTTTATTCAACAATGTGATTACCTACATTATATTTACTAATATCCTTGTGTTTTTTTTTGTAAACATTATACACAATTTATTTTCTTTGTTGTTCTAAAAATTCTTTAATTTTTATATTTGTTTCCTAACTTTTCTTTGTTCTTCTCTTCTTGCTTCTTACTTCTTACTTTTATCGTTTCATACATCCACACTTTTTTCATCTTCTTCTTCTTCACTTGCATCTTCTTAAATTTGACTTATCTTCATCTACTGATATATGAAGAAAATTGCTACTACCAACACCGGTCATTTTTAATTTTTCATCATATGACTTCTAATTCCCATCACCTTTCTTGCTTTTAGGTTTTTTTTTCTCTTCTCCATTCAGTACTTTCATAACGTATTTTCTCCATTATTTAATTTCTATTCTATCACTCGTTCGCAACAACTAAAAAGAGAAATGTTCCAAGTTATTTTTCGGGAACAAATATAATGTACACCAAATTAAACCATACATCCCTTGCTTCGTCCACCAGAAAATTTAATGAGCATCAAAAAATCTAAATGAAACCCAAATTATTATACATCAGAAAATGAGAACATCACCACTAAAATAACTATGCTGCGTATTGTTTTATCATTGCTTACATTTTAAATTCTATATGTCTATCAATTTTACTAAATGTTCACCAAATTTAAAACGCTCAAGTTACGCGTCCGTGCTGTACATAACAAATATTCGCGCTATCCATTTATATTTAGTGTTTCCCAAAAAAACTATTTGTGCGTTAAATGATTATTCTATGACTCCAAAAATGAAATATGCTCGCGCATCTCTCCTTGCCGCTTGCGCTTCCAGACAAGAGGCACGTAAAAAAAGTTTTGTACAAGGTGAGTTCAAGGACCTGTTATTTTTTTTTTAAAGCACGATTAGAAATTATCACTAAAAGAAGTTTTACGTTTTACAAAATGCAAGCCAATTACAGCAAAGCATTTATATATTACGGAAATCAATATCTTTTTTTGTGCAAATCACTTCTATTTTTACTCTTATTTACCTTGCCCTAGCACATCTACATCTATAATTTTGCATAAAATTATTTACCATTTGCGCAACATTTTATTGCTTGTGTATTTTTGATCAACAAATAGTATTTTTAACTGCTAAATAATATAAGGCGCTGTCAAAAATTAAAATATCTGGGTATTATGTTAGAATTAAATGCAAAACAAAATTTGGTGAACATTTAGTATTTATGGTCAACAAAAGTTATTTTGGCGAACAAAACATATAAGAGGCCAGCATTATGTCAATATTTGGTTCTCGCTTTAAGATAATGTGTTTTCTTAATTTTGGTGAGCATTTAGTATTTTTGGGAAATAAAAGTATTTTTTTGCATGAAAATATTGGGTAAATTTGGTAGACTGTTAAATACGACCCTTATTTTCATTGACTAACCCTGTATACTATGTCATTTATTTTAACTATCAAACACCCTTCGTAAGGCAACTTAATGTTAAAATAAGTCGAGACTATTGGAGAAATGTTTTAAAATTAATTTCTTCACAAAAGATCGCACAGATGCACTCAACAATGTGACTACATTATAGTTACTAATGTCCTTGTCTTCTTTTTTGTAAACCTTATACACAGTTTCTTTTCTTCGTTGTTTCAAAAAATACTTGTTTCATAACTTTTCTTAGTTTTTTTCTTTTTTTTTTACTTTTATCGTTTCATACATCTTCAACAATCCGGTCGTTCTTTACACTCTTTATCCTCTTCACTTGCATTATAATTCCCTATCATGACATTTTTTAATCTGTAGCTCTCTTTTTGCCGTAATATTTTTTTTCTTTCGTTATTCAATACTTTCATAACGTATTTACTCCACTATTTAATTTCTACTCTATCACGTTTGTTCGTAACAAATTTTTTCTTCCTTTATTCAAAAGTATATAGGTATGTATTATGATCATAAAAATTCACGTTAACTCTATCTTCTAAATGTTTCAAGTAGCATAACTGAAAAAAGAAATGTTGTCTTGAAAAGCAAAGTTGTAACTAATATGTGATCTCGGACCCCGTCGTGCTGCCTACGCCGAAAGAAAAAACACTTTAGGCAGAAGAGATTTGGAAGAATTTAACAACATTGAAAAAAACATTTGCGTTAACGATGAACCTAATTAGCTTCATGGATTTAAGCAGCAAAACGCCCACGCTTAAGACGTGAGAACTTAAAAAGTGTCTATTCTCCAATTCTAATGACGCAAATTGTATTCTGCGGAGATTAATATGGTTACTGAAAGGATTACAACAATAGATTAAGAGAAACAAGTTAACAAATGGCCAAGGTGGTTGATGAGAACTACACATGGTTGTATAAGTTTTGCAAAAAAATTATAAAGTTTTTGTTAAAAAAAGAAAAAAACTCAATACTGTTAACAATCAAATTACCACTATTGTTGCCAGATTCAAGATGAAGACAACGGTATTTCGGCCAAAACAATAAGTGCTGTTTTTGGTGTTATGACCCGACGGAATTGAATAAAATCCACAAGATTTACTCGTGCGTAAGTCTAACGGATCGCCAACAAACATAATGAAGGAATAGATCGGCAGACAGACACAAAGTGAAAATTCGATGAAACAACAAAATCGGCTATTGTTGGTAAACAAGAATTTTCCACTCAACTCGTTGTCCGATTTAATTAGCACAACAGTCGTTATTTGGCAGGAAATAACAACAAAACAAACGTTTGTTGAACGAAAACGATTTCGCTGCCGATGCTAAATCTAGAGACAGCGTTAATTTGAAAAATATTTTCTGTTTTTCCCAGAAGTAAGTTAATAAAACTTAAAAAAATTATTGCACCTTTAATTTTCTATTGGTTAAATAAGTCTTAACAATTAGGAATGCTGGAGGTCTTTGCCAAATATATATTTTTTTATATTTATACCAGATATGGCTCCTTGCGAATTTCATTTATTTTTTTTTAAAAGAGGTCTAACGACTCCTACGTTGTCTTATCTTTAATTTCATCAAAATTTTGGACTAAAAATGGTGAAAAATTATAAAAAGAACCCAATTTTATGCTTTTTTTTTATTTGTGATTTTTGGAAATCAGCTAAAGCTACAAGTGTTCAAGTGGTGCAGTTCTTAAACCCTATCGGCATACAATCTCCGCAATAGGGCGTAATACGAATAGGACCAGTGGATAATCTAAAAATGACCCATGAGGCAACCACCAATTCGAAAACGAATTGTTACCTACCGTTGTGAATGACGTCAGGGAGAGATTTGCAAATTTGTAGGCGCTGATGGCTAACGGTCTTTTGGACCGTTCCATGATCAAAAACACGTACTTGTTCAATTTCGGACTCAACCGATACCAGTCGGAATTGTAGCAGGCTTGGCCCAATTCTCGACTCTAAAAAACAAATTCAAAAACGAAATTTTCACTCTTTAATTACAACTTTCAAAATTATCTCGTTGCCGAACCAACAATACATGGATAGCTGAGAGGACATGGCGACGAAATAGAGGGCCAAATTCACGAACTGCGCCGACCTCCAGGAGATCTGCAAAATTTCCCAAATCACCCCAACGGCCACGAGACTTTTTCAAAATAAAGACTCTAATTTAGCGAAGAAGAGTAAAGCTTTTTACTTGCAATGTTTAGTAAAGAATAAGAAATTAAAAAAGAAAAACGAAAAAAATTACAAAAAACTTTTGTTTAGAAGAATTTTTTGGAAAATGTTACCAGCATGAAGTGAAACCCAGTGTTGCAGATACAAACGATGCTGGAACAAAACTGTGCCAGCAGCCCCACCGAGAAGAGATTTTCGATATTTTTGGTAAATCTGAAAACCAAAATTTCTAAAAAAAATTAAGCCTCAAAACTCCTTACTCGATAACTTTAGCGTGTCGCACACAACACTCTCTCAATTTCTCCTCGGTCACGCTTCCGCCACTGTTGATGACCTGGACGATTTTATTTTTCAAAATTTCTAGTTGCGCCCCCGAAATCAGCATAAACCCCGTCGTGATTGTGTCCAAACAGGCGTTGTTCCAGCCGCTAAAATTGATCGCTACCAATTGAAACAAAAACATGGGATACCTCGATTTGCCGCTATTGAAAAAAGGAAACGGAAACGGCAACGGTTCGTCCTCGAGCAACGGAAAAAACGCGTAACTAACGCAAGTCATTACGCAAACGTATTTGTACAAATTCGTCAATCCCCAGGAGATTCTCCAAGCTCCTCGAAGATGTTCGTCGGAATCTTGCGAATCGACTTGTAAATCTGGATCGGCGATTTGGTTTTCCAATTCAAAAAAATATTTTTGATTCACCATAAACGATGTCAGTTTGATCATGAAGGACATCATGGTGGCGGCCATGTATAAAATTTCGGAAAGTTTAGCGAAATCGCCCAAACTCCACGCAGATTGGATCAACATGGTGACAGTGAGGGCGAAACCCAACAAGTAACTTGTTGTCGTGGTCGCTCTGTAGAGGATGCTTGGGTCCTTTTTCGGCCAAATTCCACTGAACGACATCATTTGTTTTTGGGGTTCGATAATTTTCGAGTTTTGAAAAAACATCTGAAACGCTTTTATCACCCACACCGTCAGCACAATGACAATATGTTTTGAGAAATGTTATTTAAAAACGGTTCGAAATTTTCGTAAACTGGTAATTAGTTCAATTAATTGCTTCAATGTCGGTAATAATTATTGTGGCGTTTTAAGCGACAGCTAATTAGCTTTAGGTAATTATTGATGTTTTAATTGCCGGTTGGCGATTTGTTTTACTTAATAGCCGAGTAAGAGTTTTCTCCAAATCGAAAAACAGTTGCTATTTAACTGGAATCAACAATAAGTTTGCTCTTTTGAATGATATTGATTAATTTGTTGGCGGAAAAAAATTAAATTATTACGATATACCTACTACGGTTTTGCAAAGAAAAAAATTTTAAAAAATTTCACTAATAGTTTCGAGAAATTTTAACAAAAACTCGTGTTACGAGGGGTGCTTGATAGTTAGATAAATGACATAATATACAGGGTTAGTCAAAAATTTGTGGCCAAGCTTTTCCTATCTAAATTATTCCCACGGTGTTTTCTTTTTCAAATTGTTAATTGCACAAAAAACAATTTTCCATATAGATGTGGTAAAACTTTCTGTCTACATCAAGCAGTTTATTTCTAAATATAAATAAAAAATAAAATAAAGAAATTGGCATATAAAGTTTTTAGGGTTTTTGTTTTAAAATTCTTATTGTATAACATATTAAAGCTGTAATTTTACTAACAACGAAGATATTTCGGTTGATTCACTTTAGCTGACTCACGTTGTATATCTCTTTAAAGTCTCAATATTTTTTCTAACATCAGAAATAATGTAGTAAAGTTCTCACTCAAAAAATGGTATTGTTAACGTTAACAATAATAGCTTTCAATTTTACGAAGGCTATTTGGTGGTTAGATAGGAAAAAGTTTGTTAACACTACTTTTCTAGTACACACACCTATTATGAGTAGTTAAAGATGAAAAATTATGAAAAACATTTTTTTTTAGTTAAGTTCCTTGAAACATTTAGAAGTTAAACACGAATAATAATATAAATTTCTGAACAAAGAAAGAAAAAATTGGTTACAAACGAGTGATAGAATAAAAATTAAATTAAAATTAATGGAGAAAATACGTTATAAAAGTACTCAATAGAGAAGAAAAAAACACTTAAAGCGAAAAAGAAAGTACAAATTAAAAGTTATGTATATGATGAAGAATTAGAAATGATCGGTGTCGGTAGGAGCAATTTTCTTCATATGCTTGTAGATGAAAATAAGTCAAATTTAAGAAGATGCAAGTGAAGAAGAAGAGTTGTGCCAAGAACGACCGAATTGTTAAAAGAGGTGTGAAGAGGTATGAAACGATAAAAGAGGGAGAGGGAGGAGAGAACTAAGAAAAGTTATGAATAAAATATAAGAAGTAAAAGAACAGAGAAAGAAAATTATGCTTAATGTTAACAAGAAAGAAGACAAAGATATTAGTAACTATAATGTATCAGAATAGAGACGGACGAAAAGCTTAGATGAAAGAAAACTAGAGAAGTTATATGATTAAGGATTAAATAATTTTTTAATCAAAAATGAAGGATTAAAAAATGACCGGTGTCGTTAGTGGCAAGTTTTTAAGTAATCATACTAGTAGATAGAAAAAGTAAAATTATCGAAAATAAAAATGAAGAGAACGAAGAGTGAAAGAAAAGCAAGAACGAGCAAATGATAATAATTTGTAAATAAATGTACAAAACAAAAAACGTAAGAGAAAGTAAGGAGTTGAGAGAAGTTGAGAAGATAAAATTATTCTTGGACAAATGGAGAAAAGGAAAGATGCGAGAGCCTGGTTAATGATTATATATGAATCATGAACATTGTTGACTGCGCTATTAAATAGTCTATGTACTTACCTAATGGTTCTAGAAGCGACCAAAAGCTTAAGCAAGGAACTGGTACAGAATATACAATTAATATAACATTTTTTTTTTTTTTTTGGAGCATTAAAAATGACCGGTGTTACTAGAAGCAACTTTCTGTGCAAAGTATTTGCGAATTTGTTACCAGAAATAGAATTTAAGAGAAGACAACTGAAGAGATAAGAACGTTAAAACGAAAAACTAGGAAAAAGAACGAGACTGAAAAAAGTTATGAATCAGGTGGAAAAAGTAAAAGGATTCCGAAGAAAGGGTATCGAATTCCCTATTTGCAAGAGAAGACAGAAATATGTAACTACTAACTATAAAGCAATCAAAGATCTATGTGATGATCTTAAAATAGAAGCAAACTAGAAATTTAAGATGCAGAATCAATAAGTGACTGGAGTGACTGGTGTCGCTAGAACCAACCAAATGTTTAAGATTTTTTTTTGAAAAACTATATCTAAATTACTAGAGTTTTATTGTAAAATCTTTTTTTTTATATTGTTTTATGGATTCTTCTACACTTCTACTGTTCGATGTCAATTCACGAAAGTTTCTTCTCTTTCAGTCTTTCAGTTTTGTTATTCCGGTAATTATTTCTTTTTTATTTTATTCCATTCCTCTTCTTCGACCAACGTTTATACGTCTACGTAAAACGACCCCACTTCTCACTTTCCCCCACTTCCCCACTTTCTCTTTAGACTAGCAATAAACAGAAAGAAAAAAATCTGAAGAAATTAAATGAACTAATGTTACTTTTCCCGCTTCTTCTTTAACGCCTGCATCAAATGGGTTGCTCTTCCAGAGTCTACAGGAATAGTTTAGTCAACTAATTTTATTAAGTTTTTATTATAAGTTAATATTTGTCAAAAATGTTTTCATAAATCGCAAAGGGAGCAGATTATTACCAATCTGGTTCTATTTTTAATTATTGTTGTCGATTTGGTCTAGTTGTCGGTTTCAAGTTCTTGTCGCGTTCTCTCTCTTTTTCTCTCTACGAAAACAAAAGCTCGAACGCGACCGTTATCAATTTTTTGTTGTCGTCGTTGCCAAGGAAACTCGCCAACTAACTAGATCTTACGTTAGTTGCATCTATGTTTATGGTTTTTCTTTCTCGTCCTCTTGCGGTAGTTTCAGGTTTCTTCTGAACCCAGGGCAAATACCAGATCGACGCCGTTCTCGATCACAATAATTATCAATTCCTCTTCCTGGTGCCATAAACAAGTTGAATTAAGAGTTTCTTCGGGCGATGCTGGATGCTGGCGGCCGGATTAGAAGTAGTCGTCGCGTGTGGGTCGTGAGAAAAATTGACGCGTGCCCTCTTATTAACCGGCTACCAGTCGGCAATTACCATAAAACACCCATCAGCGGTAATAGCTGGATATTTGTTTAAGTTATGGCAAGCCATAAATTAATTGAAAAGTGACAGTTTTTTAATTTTTTTTTTCTTTTTCTCGACGTCTTCCTTCGGATGGTTTTCTTCAACTGAATCGCGTCCATTAAACACGTCCACGTGTTTTTGTTTATCGTCGTTGTATCGTCACGCCAGCTCGTCTTGCTGACATTTTTTCGGTCAGCAGTGACTTTCATGATGTCCCATTACACGCCCAATTGCCCATCGAGCGAGCGACGACACGCAACCTCACTGCCTTGACACTAAATGCCGACACGCAAAATTATTGCAAACGTCTCCGGGTTGAACAAAACAACCACTTTTGAGGAAAAAGAAAAAAAAATTTTTTTGACAAATTAAAGCGGGTTGGACGAAACAACCACTTTTGGAAAAAAAATATTTTTTTGACAAATTAAAGGCGGGTTGGACGAAACAACTACTTTTGGGGAAAAATATTTTTTTCGAACAAATTAAAGGGGAAGAAAATTTTTTGGTTGCGCAACAAATTTAATTCGTCTGCGCCGGACAATTTCGCGGTTTTCCCCGCATTTCCGAATCGATCGAAATCGAGAAACCGCATCAGAGGTGAATTACCGTTTTTTTTCCTTCTTCGCCACGAGGAGAAACTCGCTCGCCGATCGGACGTCACTCAATCTCTCTGGGTTACCGTTGGTTGCTGTCGATGGTGAGGAGACGCGATGGGGCTAAGTTGTCCGAAATCCGGACCAAAATCGGATTAAATTGACGATTGTGTTTTAATTCGCATCTCTGATAGAGGGTGAAATCGCATTGGACAAGTTATCCAAAGACTCCAAAGGATGCGAATTTACCAAAATGATTTTATTAGTTTCGTCTAGAAGATGCAAAAAATTTTGTTGTTTTTTTTTTACCCGGAAGAGCAACGGTGCTTTCTATTAGTTGGTTATTTGGTTAGTTGTGCAAATTGTTATGTCCGTAATGTAATATTCAATAACGAATTTTAACGGGTAGAATTGCTTTTAACTGATGGCTAATTAGCGAAGAGGCGAGACCGCGCGGAAACGAACACAAATGGGAAGATTTACCGTACGTTTGTCCATTTGTGTTTATACTAAACATATGGAAGGCATAGATTTATAGCCAAATGAAATTAAAAGCACTTGTTTACAGCTTCCTATTGGAATCCAAAAAAAAATCAAGAAGTACTGCATTAATGACTATTTCGAATTGAACAACAAAAACATTTACATAAGTACCTACCTATACCAGAAAAATGTCAATAGAAAGATAAAAAAATTTTCGCCAACAAGCAGTGTGACAACTTGTCATAGAGGGTGTTCTATAATTAGACCGATAAACAGATAAAGAGTGTCATATCTTGCAGGTACAGTTACCAGAGAAATCTAAGGGACGGAGAGTCGTTCCTAAGATTTCTCTGGTAACTGTACAGTACCTATAAAATAATAAGGCGCAACTTGCTAACTACTACTACGCCAGTGCAATGGTGATGGTCTAAAATTGTAAAATTTGTTTGAAGTTTTATACCTACCCATTCAATTCCATTTGATTGCCGTGTTGGCGCTAATCAAGTGGGAATGACCCACTCTAATACTAAATGGAGTTGGTTTACACTGGCAAGAAACAGCGTGCCTTATCTATTGATAGACACTGTACCGATGGAAATGGTTTATTTACAAATACGCCTTCATTAGCAAAAGATGCTTCTTTAGCGTCCTTCCAGAGCTTGTCGATCTAATAATAGCACACCGCTGTATGTAATCAAGAATTATAAATTTCTGTTTTGATTGATCTTGGAAACTAAGCAAAAATGTTGAAATTTTGATATTTTTAGAAAGGAGAGATATCGATGGTTGATAAAATAATTTCAACAATAACATCAATTACGTTAAAGCCAGGAAAGTTATACATACAATAATTCACAAGCTTTAATTCCTTCAGACTTTCAATTAATTGTAATGCTGCAAGGACAGGAATTTTTTTCGGCTGAAGATTTATCAGACACAAGCTTGCTTGTATGTTTTGGTAATTGATTTTAAGTTAACAACTCACTTTGGATCTCTGTAACTCATTTCGATTTCTTATAACTCATTTTCAGTCTCTATAACTCATTTACACCTTCGCACTTATTTCTAACAATTACTCAATTGAACCCTACAACTCATTTCCTGCTTTGAAATTCATTTCTAAGTTTAGTCATTTTAAGTCTATAACTCATTCCGCTTTTCTCTAACTCTTTTCAAATTTTCATATTTTATTTCTAGTCTCCATAACACATTTTAATTTTCTATAACTTTCCAGTCTTTGTACCTTTTTTACCAACTTTGAATTCTTTTCTAAACTCAACTTAATCAAACTCATTCCGGGATTGTAACTCATTCCAATGTTTTATAACTTATTTTCAGTCTTCGTAACTTATTTCTAGATTAGAACTCACTTTTAAGATCCTTGCTCATTTTAAGTCTATAACTCATTTCGGGTTTCTGTCACTCACTTAAATCTTCCATAACTCATTTTCAGTTTCTATAACTCATTTCCAGTCTTTGTAACTCATTTCCAGATTCAAATTTATTTCTAAGTTGTCAGTATTTTTCTATAATTCATTCTGGGGCTCTCTAACTGTTTTCAATTTTTTATAACGCATTTCTAGTTTTCATAACACATTTTTATTTTCTGTAACTTAATTATAGTTTTTGTAACTTATTTCCAACTTTGAATTCTTTTCTACACTCATCTTAACTTTAACTCATTCCGGAGTTGTAACTCATTTCAATTTTTTACAACTCATCTCTAGTTTCTATAATTTATTTTCATTTTCTATAACTCATTTCCAGTCTTTGTAACAACTCATTTCGGGTCTGTGTCACTCATTTAAATCTTCTATAACTCATTTCAGTCTCTATAACTCTTTTTCATTTTCTATAACTCATTTCAAGTCTCTCTAGATTAGAATTCACTTCTAAGCTCTAGCTCATTTTAAGTTTATAACTCATTTTGGGTCTCTGTCACTCACTTAAATCTTTTATAACTTATTTTTAGCCTCTATAACTCTTTTTCATTTTCTAAAGCTCATTTTCAGTAATGTAACTCATTTCCAGCTCAAATTTATTTCCAGGTTGTTATTTATTTTAAGTTTATAACTCATTTCGTGTATCTCTAACTCACTTTAATTTTCCATAACTCATTTCTAGTCTCTAAAACACATTTTAATTTTTTATAACTCAATTTTAGTTTTTTAACTCCCTTCCAGATTCGAATTTATTTCTAAGCTCTTATTAATTTTGAGTCGAACTCTTTCCGGGGCTCTAATTTATTTTAAGTTTATAATTTATTCCGGGTCTTTGTCACTCACTTCAATCTTCCGTAACTCGTTTTCAGGTTTTGTATTTTTTGTAACTTATTTCCAACTCCGATTTCTAGATTCTTGCTCATTTAACTCGTACTTTTTTCTTATTTTTTTCTTATACTTTGTTGTAATTTAATTGCTTCTTAAATAAAATATTAAATTAGTAATTTTTTTAATTAATTATTATTATTATTCTAATTATCTATCTAATTATCTAATTATCTTCTAATGTTTATTATTATTTGTAAGTATATTGTTAGGTATCTACCTATACATGTATATTTTCTAATTTTTGTTTATTTTGACTTGTTTTTTAAACCACCTTTCCTCGATTTAATATTGTGGCCATTTTAAATACAATTAAAACATTTCTAAAACAAGATTGCTCGTCTCAATTTTCTCCTCTATTGCGTCGTGAAGAGCGTAAACTTTTCCACCCACCCTCGTATACGAAAACTTTAATATCTTGTGTCTGACCGCGGAGGAATTTTCCGCTTCCCTTAATCTCATTTTCATTTATATTCACTTCTGTCATTTTGTCATCCTCGAGGCTCGTGGGAGCTGTTTGTCCGTCGTCACCGGCGCGCTTCTTCTCTTCCAACTATCCAACAGCAGCCAGCAGCATGAAGCATCACCATAACTCACCCACCGAATCGGATGGCATAATTGCCGTCGGTCTATGACAACTGGCAACACGAACCAATGCCCATTTGGGCCAAACGAAACATTAATAACTATAATTTTGGGCGAGTGCTCGCACGCCCGACATCTCTCCTTCTTCTTGCATCTCAATAGATACCATACAAGTCATCGTAAATGTGAATTATAGCATCAACCGGTAGCACGAGTATAGAGGTAACCTGTTGATGGTAGGTACTATAAAGAGCGGAGCGTCAGATGGTCCCGCGACTAACGGTAACTCCCTCCCTGACCCTGTATATGTATACAGATTAGAGTCCTAGAAGTCCATCTCGAGACGAGAAGAATCGGTCAGGTGGTCGGCAGACAACAACGCGCTATTGTTTACGAAAGTCTATGCAGAAACCGAAACAATATCGGAATGAGACAAAAAAAAACTGGCTAGATGCGTGACCCAGAATTTGAACCAAACCGCAACTGGGCTCCTCTCTATGGGACAATAACTCTGCATACATTACTGATGCTCGCGAGTAATTTTTACTGTTTACTTCGACAACTCTCGAAGCGACCGTTTGAGCCATTTTTGACACAAACTAAGGTCAAAATCTTAGTTTGATAACTCAAAGAATGCAGGTTACTGTAATAATTTTTTTGGTTGATAAAACAATTTTAACAATAACATTAACACAAGGCAAGTTATGCAATAATTTACCGGTTTTGGTCTTATCAGACTCACAATTATCTGTGAAAGCTGCAAAGGCAAGAATTTTCTTCGGCTAAAGAAGGTCCATCAGACTCAAAGTTTGTTTTCATTTTTTTGGTATTTGAAACAAATTCTTATGGTAAATTATAACTCATTCCGGATCTCAGTAACTCATTTTCGATCTACATAACTTATTTCCAGCTTCAAATTCATTCCCAGGACTTCTTCATTTTAATTCTATAACTCATTCCGGGTCTCTGTAACTCATTTCAATTTTTTATAACTCATTTCCAGCTTCGAACTCATTTTTAGGTTTTTATCAATTTTACGTTTATAAATTATTCCGAGTTTCTGTAACTTATTTCAATTTTTTGTAACTCATTTCCAGTGTCCATAATTTATTATCATTCCCTATAACTTATTTCCAGCCAGGAATCCGGTCTCAGGATCTTATTTATTTTGAGTCTATAACTCATTTAGGGTCTCTAACTCATGTCAAATTTCCATAACTCATTTTTAGCGTCAAATTTATTTCTAGATTCTTATTCATTTTACGTGCATAACTCATTCCGAGTCTCTGTAACTCATTTCTAGTTTCCATAATTTATTTTCATTCCCTATAACTTATTACCAGCCAGGAATTCGGTTTCAGGATCTTATTTATTTTGAGTCTATAACTTATTTAGGGTCACTAACTCATTTCAATTTTCCATAACTCATTTTCAGCGTCGAATTTATTTCTAGATTTTTATTTATTTTACGTTCATAACTCATTCCGAGTCTCTGTAACTCATTTCAATTTTCCGTAACTCATTTCCAGTTTCCATAATTTATTTTCATTCCCTATAACTTATTACCAGCCAGGAATTCGGTCTCAGGATCTTATTTATTTTGAGTCTATAACTTATTTAGGGTCACTAACTCATTTCAATTTTCCATAAGTCATTTTCAGCGTCGAATTTATTTCTAGATTTTCACTTATTTTACGTGCATAACTCATTCCGAGTCTCTGTAACTCATTTCTAGTTTCCATAATTTATTTTCATTCCCTATAACTTATTACCAGCCAGGAATTCGGTCTCAGGATCTTATTTATTTTGAGTCTATAACTTATTTAGGGTCACTAACTCATTTCAATTTTCCATAACTCATTTTCAGCGTCGAATTTATTTTTAGATTTTCACTTATTTTACGTGCATAACTCATTCCGAATCTCTGTAACTCATTTCTAGTTTCCATAATTTATTTTCATTCCCTATAACTTATTACCAGCCAGGAATTCGGTTTCAGGATTTTATTTATTTTGAGTCTATAACTTATTTAGGGTCACTAACTCATTTCAATTTTCCATAACTCATTTTCAGCGTCGAATTTATTTCTAGATTTTTATTTATTTTACGTTCATAACTCATTCCGAGTCTCTGTAACTCATTTCAATTTTCCGTAACTAATTTCTAGTTTTCATAATTTATTTTCATTCCCTATAACTTACTTCCAGCCTGGAATTCGGTCTCAGGATCTTATTTATTTTGAGTCTATAACTTATTTAGGGTCACTAACTCATTTCAATTTTCCATAACTTATTTTCAGCGTCGAATTTATTTCTAGATTTTCACTTATTTTACGTGCATAACTCATTCCGAATCTCTGTAACTCATTTCTAGTTTCCATAATTTATTTTCATTCCCTATAACTTATTACCAGCTAGGAATTCGGTTTCAGGATTTTATTTATTTTGAGTCTATAACTTATTTAGGGTCACTAACTCATTTCAATTTTCCATAACTTATTTTCAGCGTCGAATTTATTTCTAGATTTTCACTTATTTTACGTGCATAACTCATTCCGAATCTCTGTAACTCATTTCTAGTTTCCATAATTTATTTTCATTCCCTATAACTTATTACCAGCTAGGAATTCGGTTTCAGGATTTTATTTATTTTGAGTCTATAACTTATTTAGGGTCACTAACTTATTTCAATTTTTCATAACTTATTTTCAGCGTCGAATTTATTTCTAGATTTTTATTTATTTTACGTTCATAACTCATTCCGAGTCTCTGTAACTCATTTCAATTTTCCGTAACTCATTTCCAGTTTCCATAATTTATTTTTATTCCCTATAACTTATTTCCAGCCTGAAATTCGGTCTCAGGATCTTATTTATTTTGAGTCTATAACTTATTTAGAGTCACTGACTCCTTTCAATTTTCCATAACTCATTTTCAGCGTCGAATTTGTTTCTTGATTTTCACTTATTTTACGTGCATAACTCATTCCGAGTCTCTGTAACTCATTTCAATTTTCCGTAACTCATTTCCAGTTTCCATAATTTATTTTCATTCCCTATAACTTATTTCTAGCCAGGAGTTCGGTCTCAGGATCTTATTTATTTTGAGTCTATAACACATTTAGGGTTACTAACTCATTTCAATTTTCCATAACTCATTTTCAGCGTCGAATTTATTTCTAGATTTTTATTTATTTTACATGCATAACTTATTCCGAGTCTTTGTAACTCATTTCAATTTTTCGTAACTCATTCCAGTCTCTATAATTTATTTTTATTTGCTATAACTTTTTCCAGGCTTTGTAACTTATTTTTAGCTTCAAATTCATTTCCAGGATTTTATTCATTTTAAGTCTATAACTCATTTTGGGTTTCTAATTTATTTCCAGCTTTGCATTCATTTTTAGGCTTTTACGCATTCCCATCTTTTCTCGTTCTTATAGTATTTTTACATTTTCTCCATCTCATAGAGGAGAGCTAATTTGTACAAACGAAATTACCCCAAAATTGACGCGTTTTGAGCATTTCAAACGGCCACTTTAAGACTACTTCATAACTCATTCTGAATTTCAGTTACTCTTTTAAATTTTCCGTAACTCTTTCCAGATTCTATAACTTATTTTTATTTTCTATAACTTTTGCAGCTTAGAATTAATTTCCAGGCTCTTATTCATTATAAGTCTATAACTCATTTTAGTTTTCCAATTTCCAGTTTCAAATTTATTTCTAGGTTCTTGCTCATTTTAAGTCTATTTATAACTTATTTCGGGTCTCTGTAACTTATTTCAATTTTTCATAACTCATATCCAGGCTTTGTAAGTCATATGCGGCTTTGAATTCATTTCCAGGCTCTTAATGTTTAATTTCTGAATTACAAAGAACAGAAATTTGACAAATAAAAAATATTGTATTGAATCTAGAAATTTCTTAACAGAAAGGTTTCAAAACTCGAAGGTGTCTCTGCGATATTTTTTTGAGACCCCAAATTTGGTGGTAAATTAGCAGTCAATCTTAATTATTCACCGGATTTACTTTCATTAGATTTTAATTATTTTTAAACCAAATTGTTTACTTTTTGGCTAAAAAGACAACAAATTCTAAGAAACTATTAATGCTGCTGCAGCAGAACAATGCTGCATTAACTTATTACGTCAACTTCGTGAAGAAATAAAAGAAAGCGACCTGGAATGCCGACGATCAGAGCAATCAATTGACCAGTCAGCAGCTTCGATGATTCATAATTAATACAACGGCCCATCTTTCGTAATTACCGGAACTAATCCCTTCAGACTCGCAATTATTTTCGATGCCAAAAGAAAGGTAATTTTAGAAAAAAATGTGACAGTTGCTGGAAGAGATTTTTGGTTAGCCGACAAAATTTTTAACCTACCCTTGTATAGAAAAAAAACTGACCACTTTAGTCGGAGGGACAAGTTCTACTTTAAAAATAATAATACAAGTTTTGTTAAGTGTCAAATCTTCTGTCCGGACAACGTAAATTGCTGTTTCTGCTATTTCTATTAAATTTTACTTTTCCTTGTTTGTAACAAAAAAAAAAAAATGCATTTACCTACATAGCCATTGTAGAAGGCAACTTTCATATTTTAAGTCAATTCGTAAAACTTAATTTTGCATATATCAATTATTATTGTTGTCAATATAATGAGTTCGTTACGCAACTTGGTTATTAGTTCGCCGTCTTGGAGGAAGTTGTGCAATCAATAACGTCTATAATTAATTTAATTCGGGACACAACACAACCCTCCAGTTAACATGGAAACAAATGCTTTTAAGATCTGAAAGGGGATTGCCAGATTCATAAGTGAATCAAGATGTTGGAAAAAATTGAGATTCCGGTTGCTTTGATCTGCATCGTAAAATTAATTCAACTCAGATGTTTTAATTTCAGACGTTTTCGATTCAACCTCGAAAATATGCGAGATAATAACCATAAATATTGTCGAAATAAGTTTTTTATGCAAAATTGAAAGAAGAAAAATACGAACCGTTTCTCTTGTTTTGGAGTAGGTGTCTTGTGAGTTATCAGAATTCTTAGAAAAAAATCGTTGACCTCGAATTTTCGAAACAGGAGATGTCGAAACCTAACTGCATAATTGATGACCATCATTGTTTCCGTTTCCAGTATAACAAAAATGTTAATTACTCGCAAGTAATAACAAACGACCGCGAACATATTAAAATGTGTAATTATTATTCCTAACTGTTTTCTTCAAAACTCAACAATAGGTTAATAGGACGTAACAACAGTTTTTCGCCATTGTTTCGAAAAAAAAAACAAATTTTAGCGCCGATTCGATTTGTTCAATTAACTGTGTTTCGTCCGATCGATTCGGTGATGCTGATGGCGCGGTCGTTAATCTCGCTTGTTGTTTTTTTTTCTATCACCTACTTCATCGTCGCCGAAAAAAAATTTGTAACATTTTGCCGCGTGTCGATAGAATTAACGAGCATATAAACGGAACAACGAGACGGCGTTATGTAAACAACAATTTTGTTAAGTCGGAGTTGTTCGCCCATCTGTGACAACCGGTAAATTCCCGGAGCTTAATCATCTTATCGGGACAAGACCGCGATTAAAGTTAAAGCGCCCCAAGATGCACGATGCACTGTCGTGTTAATGCTTGATTTACCTAAGTTAGTTACGGCGCGAAGAGAAAGATAGCGGGTAACAAACCATATGTTATTACGATTTACGAACCATAAATTCAATTAGACGAAAAAACTGGGACGAGAACAACGACCAATAATGTAAAACGGGATAGGACCAAGAAAGTTAGGTGTCGAAAAAATTTGACACAATTTGAGAAACTACTACAATAATTTTTTTACATTAAACAAATAAATTATCGATGCTAGTTATAACCTTCGAAAATTTGCGTAAATAAACTATTTTTGTTATCAATATTATTCGAATTTCAAATTGCTTACAGTTACTTTGTAATCTCCAACTGGGGGCTTACCTATGTGTAATTTTTTTTATTGTCCAGTTTGGCACAATTCCATATTTAAATAAAATGTCTTGCCATTTCTCATTCCTGTTCTAAATTTCAGCACAGTTTCTTTTAGCAGGTGACAAATTATCGTTGTTAAAATATCTGCAATTTTTTATAGTTTCTGATTTTGCCTCAAATTTATTATTTAAGAGACCTGTGCAGTAGGCGTTGGACCCATTTTCAAACACATATCTTCAAAAGTTTTTATTTGATTTTAATGCGGTTTTCACCAGTGAATCAAGTAAAAAATAAGTACCTAATAGAGGGTGTCTATTGTTTTAAAGAAAAAAAATTATTGCATTTTTTATTTCATGATATAAGTAAGTAGGTACTGTTAATTTGGATGACCTTTTTTCAAAAACAACTACATATATTATAGGGAGAAATGATGGCAATTTAACTTGGTTTAGTGTTTAGTGCATTAAAATGTATTTACTTTACAGTACTATGCTGCGCGGCTACCAGAGTGCGCGACATGTGTACAGCGGATTGGCATTCGATTTATAAATAGAACGCAAGCAATCTGAGTAAAGCGCCATCATACGATTTTTTTTTAAACTACGCCGTGCAGGGGTCGGCTACGTCACAAATCGCTTACTTTAAAAATTAAAAAAATAATTCTGGGCGTAATATTGACCCTAGAACCAAATAAAAAAATACGGGTCTAATGAAATTGCCTACATTTTCTAAATATTATATTTTTCAAACATGAGACAAGTACCCCATTGTTGCAGTAATTTATAACCAAAACAAACAAAAGTGCCCCCCTTTGAGAAACTTATTATCGGTGTTACTTTTATTAAAAAAATAATACATTTTTTTTGTTGTCTTATTTTATTTTTAATTGTCTTAAATAGTAGTTATTTTTTGTAGGATCTCGTTTTTTATAAATTTAGTTTCGTATTTATTCTCAGTCTTTTATTCATTTTAAATCTATAAATTAATTCCCAGTCTCTGTAACTGATTTCTATTTTCCATAACTCATTTAACTTTGATATAGCCTGTAGATAAATGAGTCTTGATATTTATTGCTGTTTAGGCAAATGTATAATACTGACGGCATCATTAATGTGTAGAACGAGACAAAAATGTAAAAGATGTTGCTGCTTAAATGTTCGAGAAAAAACTCCTGTTAATTACTATTTTGACTACATTTATCTTTTGAACCGCTAAACTCACTTACACTTTTTGTAACACATTTACAGCTTCAAATTCATTGTCAGACGTTTTCTCACTTCAAGTCGATAACTCATTCCTGGTCTCTAGCTCAATTCCATCTTCTATAACTCGTTTCTAGTCTCTCGGTGTTTATAATTCATTTCCACCTTCTATAACTTTCTTCCAGCTACGAATTCATTTCTAGGGATTACTCAATTTAAGTTTATAATTCATTCTCAATTTCTATAACTCTTTTTTAATCTCCTTTTTTCATTCTTTTTATTGTTAGTTTTTATATATTATTTCCAGCTTCTTATTTGTTTCTAGGCTCTTATTCACTTTAAGTCTATTAATCATTTTTAGTCTTTATAATCCATTCTCAGCCTCAAATTTATAATTAAGCTCTTGCTCGTTTTAAGTCTATAACTCATTCTGGGTTTTTATAACTCAATTTTTTTTCTAAATAACTCATTTCCAGCTTTGAATTTATTTTAAGCTCTTACTTATTTTTGGTCTCTGTAACTTATTTCTTGTCTATAACTAATTTTAATTTTTTTTTACTAATTTTTAGTCTCTATAACCCATTCATAGCTTCGAATTCATTCTCAAGCTCTTGCTCGTTTTAAGTTTATAACTTATTCTGGGTTTTTATATTTTTTAAACAGCTTTGAATTTATTCCCAGGCAATTACCCATTTAAAATCTATAAGACCTAATTTTAAGTCGTTCCAAGTTTCTGCAGCTCACTTTTATTGTCCCTAACTCATTCCCAGTTTTGAATTCACTCCCAGGTTCTCACTCATTTTTAGCTTATAACTCATTCCGAATTTCTGTAACTCATTTATATTTTTTACGACTCATTTTCAACTTCGAATTCGTTCCCAGACTCTTACTTATATTAAGTTTATTTATAACTCATTTCGAGTTTTTGTAACTCGTTTTTAGTCTCTATAAATTATTTTTATCTTCTATCACTCATTTCCATCTTTAAATTCATTTCTATGCTCTTATTCATTTTAAGCCTATAACTCATTCCGGGTCTCAGTAACTCATTTTTGGTTTCTATAACTCATTTCAATTTTTCTCAACTTATTTTCAATCTCCATAACCCACTCTCAGCTTCAAACTTATTCTCAGACTCTTGTTAGTTTTAAGTTTAACTCATTTTTATTTCTTAAACTCATTTCCAACCTTTATAACTCATTTTCAGCTTCGAATTCATTTCCGGGCTCTTACTCATTTTAACTCTATAACTTACTCCTAGCTTTTATAACGCATTCCTAATTTTCATAATTCATTCCCAGTCCTAAAATTATTTCTAATCTCAAACTTATCTTTAATCGCTATAATTCATTTCTATTGTCCAAAACTTATTCCCAGTCTCCTACTTATTTTGAGGATATAAGTCATTCCCAATCTCTAGCTCATTTTTATTTTCGAATTAAATCCCACTCTATACAGGGTGATTCACGTAGCCCGTCCATTAGAAGTTTTTCAACTTCCAGTTGGATTAAAAATTTGAGACTTGGAAGGCAGTCATTATCAGTCATGCTCATTCTATCTAAAATATTTTGAGCTCTCTAGCTATACAGGGTGTGCGAAAAGTCGGTATCAACTTTCTTATTTTAAATGGAAACGTACCATTTTTTCTACATGGTCTAATTGGTCTTCCAACTCTGAGTTTTTATAACATTTGTTATGTAAACTTATTTGACAATTTTTGACATTATGTTAATTTATGTGAAAAAAAGGGTCAATGTGGTAGCTTACGAAAAAATTCGTATCTGGCAGACGGTTTAGAATTTATGAAAGCTAATTTGTAAGGTGCTTAGTTTAAAGTCCTGACTAACTTCTGATGTCCTAATGGTGGTTCCATCTTGTACCATATTGGCGCAGACAATTTTCAAATATCGCAACCAAAAATGGTCAAGAAGTCATTTTTTTCAAATAGCATCTACAGATTTTTTTTACACCATTCGATAGAATATTGTATTTTGAGATAAGTTAATTAAGCATTCCCTATACCTAACTTCATCCCCTATCAAATTAAAAATTAAAATCCAGAAATTTTATCAATTTTGCACAAGATTTTTTGGTTTTTCAAGTATGCCATGGAAACCAAAGACAATTGCAACAATTTGATTATGAAATGAATATCTTACTAATTTTATAAAACAACAACAACAAAAACTATCAAGAACCATCTTAACAAAATTTTAATGTAAATGTTCAATGTGAGCATCATTTTGATTACTACATTCTATCATTTTATATCATTGTGTAGCTCTTCTTATTTCGTTGGTGTCAAGACTGTCAAATGCTCTTATTATTCTCCCGCTTAATTCCTTTATGTTGTAAAGTGGTGAAGTATAAACTAAATCTTTTATTCGACCCCAAACATAAAAGTCTAATGAGGTAAGATCTGGAGATAATAAGAGCATTCGACAGTCTTGGTCCCAACGAAATTAAAAGAGGTACACAATCTGTTGAAAATGGATTAATGGAATGTATGTAGTAATCAAAATGGTGGTCACATTGAACACCTACAGTAGAATTTTGTTAAGACGGTTCTTGGTAGTTTTTGTTGTTGTTTTTTTTATAAAATTAGTAACATATTTATTTCATAATTAAAATGTTGCAATTGTCTTTTGTTTCCATGGCATACTTGAAAAACTAAAAAAATCTCTTGGCAGCATTGATGGAATTTTTGGATTTTAATTTTTAATTTGATAGGGGATAAAGTTAGGTATAGGGAATGTTTAAGTGACTTATCCCAAAATACAATTTTCTATCGAATGATGTAAAAAAAATCTGTAGGTGCCATTTGAAAAAAATGACTTTTTGACCATTTTTGGGTGCGATATTTGAAAATTGTCTGCGCCCATACGGTACAAAATGGAACTACCATTAAGATATCAGAAGTTAGTCTGGACTTCGAACTAAGTACTTTACAAATTGGTTTTCATAAATTCAGAACCGTCTGCCAGATACGAATTTTTTCGTAAGCTACCAGATCGACCCTTTTTTCACATAAATTAACATAATGTCAAAAATTGTCAAATAAGTTTACATAACAAATGTTATAAAAACTCAGAGTTGGAAGACCAATTAGACCATGTAGAAAAAATGGTACGTTTCCATTTAAAATAAAAAAGTTGATACCGACTTTTCGCACACCCTGTATAGCTAGAGAGCTCAAAATATTTTAGATAGAATGGGCATGACTGATATTGACTGCCTTCCAAGTTTCAAATTTTTAATCCAACTAGAAGTTGAAAAACTTCTAATGGACGGGCTACGTGAATCACCCTGTATAACTCATTCCAAGTCTCGTCTTTCTCATTCATTTCTACAAATGTGAATTAACATTTTCAATTTTTTTGTTGTTATTTTTTTCACTATTATTGGTTGTGTTTGATCTTTTTATATTCATTTCTTTTAATTTCTTAAAATTTCTTTAATTTCTTTTGTAGTTTATTATCATTATTCTTGATTTAAGAAAAATTTTCTTAAACAAGTGTCGGCTGTGGGGTGGCACGACTGGCAGTTTAAAAATCGTTAATTTGCCGAAGAATGTCGAGAGATCGTTGAAAGTAGCGTTTTAGCTTCTAAATTGCGCCTTCTGTCCTATTATGCGAATGAAAATTACTGATTATCATTGGGTGCCATCATTTAACTTTCATGATTTTACCGAATTTAGGTCACTTCTGGCTAACTAGTAACTATAACGAAATTCATAAAGCCGCCGCAATTAAACTAGACCAACACCTGACCGCCTCAGAAGCTTATCTTCTACAAGTCGAAAAACTGAACAAACCGTTCTTTTTTCTTATCTTAATTAAAACAGAAAAAAAATTGATTACTCAATTATTGCAAAATTATAATTAGTCCGGATTCTTCGGCGAAATTTCGTCAGACGACAACCAGTTTTTCTTTAGTTCTTCCATTGAGCCGAAACAATCGCTTCCGCGACAACGAAAATAAAAGTGTGAGAACCGACTAATTCCAGAAAACACCTCTAGTGACGCAACTTCACAACATTTCCTTTCACAAAAATTTCGTCCGCGCTACTACTGCACGGTGCCTTTTCAACAACTTTCCTGATTATCCATACCGTTTCTATTATGAATAAACAAGAACGAGGAGTGATGAAATCGCGACTGATTTACATCGAAACCGCCGATACGGAACGTGCCATTGAATAATCGTTAACTGTAAAATCCAGAAACCCTTTCGAATTTTTTTTTAAATTTGTCCAAAAAATTTTTGTTAAAACTCACCTGTTTTGGGGTTGTGTCCAAGTTATCCCGTCGAAATTCTAGTTAAATCCAACACACTGGAATCACATCGCGATCCGAAAACTTGGAGGAGGTTTCGCGTCTAACCGCCTATCGCTATCGCCGACGATATCGCTTCTTGTTTGTTGCGGTGTTGGAACGTGACTGCTTCTCGATGGTAGCCGTGCTCGTTGTATTGTCACGGTCTTCGGACATTGGAGTGGCGAAGTGCTAGCAGGAACGGTATTAGACGAAATTCCGTCCAGTTCTCGTGGATGATGATGATGATGATGATGGTGACAATTGACGAGATGTCGATTTAACGGACCGTAACGACGATCGTTAAGTGGCTAAATGTTAAGTGGAAGCGCAATTTCGGCAATTTTCTTCGCCACTTTACCTAAAGAGGTTTTTTTTTCTAAAATTAAGTAATTTTTCTGGACCAACAAAACGTTTTTAGTGAAAGGATTTTAGATTGCGTCGTTTCGACTGACGAAAAAGTTGAAGGGTATCGTGTTTTTGTTTTGAATTAGGTCGTAAATTAATTTTACAGCGGGAAAGCTTTTTGACATTTCGTTGTTTCAGTGGCGTTTTGATGAATATTCATCGAGCTCATTGTCGCTAATGGAGGGACGATCCGGATTCTACAATGGGAAGACGTCAAAATTGGCTTGAATGAAACTCATATTTAGAGAGTAACAAAACGTTCTCGATCACTATTGTTCTTCTTTTTGCTATTGTTTGTTTACGTTTAAAAGTTGTTCGGTTGCGATTTTGGCGACCTTAAGAGAGTTTTTGTTTCTTTTTTTAGAATTGTTGCGTTCGGCAAACCGGGTCGTCAGTTTTTAGGACTTTGACTTTTGCTTCAAGTTTCTTGCCATATTTTGCAATTTTATTCAAAGTTACTAATTAACTTTATTATGTTCCTTTCGCCTATTACATTCTGCACACACGCCCGCAACGTTTGAAGCAATCGATATTTTCGTGCTATTTCAACATCGAATTGTTGATTTTTATTGTTCTTTAAGAACCTACGAGGGTTAAATAAAAAGTTTCAGATCTAGTACATGAGGATTTAACTTCTTGTTTTTAGCCTTCGAATATAAAAAAATACTTTTAGATTTTTATAAGTAAATAAATTATTTTTGGCCACATGCAATTTTTGCTTTGTGAAGGTACAGTGTCTGTTACTAAATAAGACACGCTGCTTTTTCCCAGTGTAAACCAACTTCATTCGGTAAAAGGAAGGCCCATTTCCAGTTGATTGGTGGCCGCGCGGTCGGTGACGTCATTGTAGACTTGCCAATTTATTTAATTCGTAATCTCTACAACATGCTGGAGAGGAGTCTCGACACTTCTTTTATTTTTTCAGCCTCTTTCTTTTATCAATTTTTTACTAATGACTCTTGTTTCTCATATGTTTATCTGTTCCTTCGACATATGTTTCACTGCTTCCTCTTTTTCACATTCTAATACGCCTACTTATCTTTTCTTTATTTTTTCAACTAATAATTTTTTTTTTGTGTCACATTTTCTTTTATCTACGTCTCTAGATCTACTTTTGTCCTTGTTTTGTCATCTTCTTCATTTTATTCTATCACATTTTTTTTGTGTACCTACCTACAAACTTTCAGAAATTTTCTTGATTTTATAGTTTTCTATCTTTCGAGTTAATAGAGAAACTACACTTTTTTTTTGGTACGTCTTAATTTTCCTTTCACTCAACTACCTGGCTTCCTGGTAAGTTCTGCTGCTCTCTCATCTATTACTTTTTTCTTTTATTTTTTTTTGTTTTTTGACGTCTCTTCTTTACATTTTTCAGTTAATGCAGCCTTTTCTTTTATCAACTCTTTACACTAATAAATCTTCTCCCTCATATGTTCATCTGTTTCTTTGACATACTTCTTACGTTCTATCGTTTTCTCTACCTCTTCACATGTTCTACGCTTGCTTATCGCTCGCCTACGCCTCTAGCTCTCTTTTTATCGTTGCTTTTTATCGTTATATTTATTTAAGTTAATTCATTTGTTTGTTACTAATAAACACTGTGAATCAATTACATACTAAATATTTTCTTTTGTATTTATATAAGTTTTACAAAATTTATAAAAAATTATTGCCTCTTTACAATAGCGCGCCACTGTGTCTACTCCGCAAGAAAAGCACGCTTATCATTGGCTAGCTGAATCGTAGAGGGTGGAAGCTACAAGAATACGTTTTTCGCGCAGGTGTCAAAATAAATGATTCGTAGTCTAGTAAGTTCTTCTGGTTTCTCATCTTCCGCTTTTTTCGTCCATTTTCTTTCTTATTTCCTGAAGTCTCATCTTTTTCATTCCCCTTTTTTATCAGTTCTTTACTAATGACTCTTGTCTCTCATATGTTCATATGTTCCTTCGACATATTATGTTTCACTGCTTTCTCTGCCTCCTCACATTCTACGCCTGATTATCTTTTCTTTATTTATTCAACAAATATTCTTGCTCTTGGTGTTACCATTGTGTTACTTATTCTCTCCCTTACGTTCATAGTTTTAATTTAATCCTTGCTTTTTTATTTTCTTCATTCTATTCTATCACACTTTTTTCTGTTTACAAACTTTCAAAAAATTTCTTGATTTCTTACTTTTCTATCTTTTTTTAGTAGAAGAGCTACTCTTTTTTCTTATTTTTTTCCTTGGTATCTCTTAATCTCCATTTCACTCCATTACCTGACTTCCTGATAAGTTTTACTGGTTTCTCATCTTCTACTCTCTTTTTCCATTTTCTTTTTTTTATTTTCTGACGTTTTTTTTACATCTTTCATCTATTTCAGCTCTTTCCTTCATTAACTCTTTACTAATACCTCTTCTTCATCATGTGTTTATCTGTTTCTTCGAAATACGGTTTACCGTTTCCTCTGCTGCTTTACATATTCTACCTATCTTTTTATCTTTGCTTTTTATTTTTTTTATTGGAATCTTTCCTTTCTATTCTATCACTCTTTTTTTTGCTTACAAGGTTTTGGAAATTTTCTTGCTTTTGTATTTTTCTACCTCTCTAACCACTTTCTTCTTATTTTTTCTTATTTTTTTCTTGGTACATCTCAATTTCTTTTTTACTTCCTGGTAATTTCTTCTAGTTCATCTTCTACTCTCTATTTCCTTACTTTCTTTCTTTCTTTCTTTCTTTCTTTCTTTCTTTCTTTCTTTCTTTCTTTCTTTCTTTCTTTCTTTCTTTCTTTCTTTCTTTCTTTCTTTCTTTCTTTCTTTCTTTCTTTCTTTCTTTCTTTCTTTCTTTCTTTCTTTCTTTCTTTCTTTCTTTCTTTCTTTCTTTCTTTCTTTCTTTCTTTCTTTCTTTCTTTCTTTCTTTCTTTCTTTCTTTCTTTCTTTCTTTCTTTCTTTCTTTCTTGAATCTTAACAGTCCTTTCCTTTATCAACTATTTACTAATGTCTTTTGTCCCTCATATGTTCATCTGTTTTTTCGACATATGTTTCACTGCTTTCTCTGTCTTGTCATAGATTCTACACTTGCTTATCTTTCTTCTATTCATCTAACAACTATTTCTACATTACTTCTACATATTGTAAAATTCAGTTTTCAGCCCTCTTTTAATGTATAGTGTTTTTTTCTTTTTAGACCCTTATTTCGATACTATTCACGTTTCGTACACTTAACTCCACTTCACAGTCATCTTGATGTCTCTTCCAAAACTACACGTCTTGGTGTTTCCCTCTCTATTCTTAACATTCATCTAAAATATCTTTCCTGCACCATTTCTTCTCATGCCCTTCAAATCTCCGCTCTGAAGTCTGAATTATTCTCCCTCTCTGTCTATTGTATTAATACAGGTGTCCCGAAAAAGAGTGCAATACTTTACTTATGGCTTTTATGACAAAAAAAAAGGACAAAGGGGGTCATAACCATAGTTGGAACGAGAAATCCTTTCTGAGAGAGCTACAGCCCTCTAAATGTCAGCCTCTATGAACAGATTTTGTTGAATATCGTTATTTTATTTTCTACCTTTATCCCAGATATTCAATCAATAATTGATCGGTGATCTTGTCATGTTGGGAACCATCTGGCTCATAGAAAACTTTTATGGGTGCATCGTTTTGCCAACGGCCACTAGATGGAGCGCGACGTTTCATCCTTGATCGCTTTTATAAGAAGTTTGTCGACCGGTTATCTACCGAGGTGATGGTTCGTTGCTAGCGCGTTCGCACGCCATTCGGGAGGTCCTGGGTTTGATCCCCAGGACCGTCTGATCTACCATGAGTTTTTTCAGGGGGTTTCCTCATGGGCCGACAAGGCAAATGCCGGATCAGTAAAAATAAAACCCGATGGATGAGTGGTTGATGAGTGGCCCTTCGCCCTCGCAGTCAGGTTGCATGCTCCGCATGCCACACTCGTCCAACCCGTGGTTCGGAAGTCACGTTAAGTCGTTGGTCCACTGGGGGGCTAGTTACGCTGAAAAAGCCTAAGGGTTGCTGCTAACCAAGTCTCACCAGCCATAAAAAACTTTTTTCCACCTCGAAGAAAATATCTATTTAAGTCTGAAACGAAGACAATTAAATTAAAACTTTGTAAATAAATAATTAATAAATTTTTAAAACATTTCATAATTATACAAATTGCAAGAATTTTGTTAAACCTTCAGCTTCAATAATTATACTTCGATTGCTTAACTTGTTAACAGCATTTTGTTGTTTATGTTAAAAAGTTAAAGGTAAAGGTGCTTGCAACTGTGACAAGTCGTTAGAAAGATGATTCATGTGTTTTTCGATAGCAAGAAAAATTGTTGACGTAACATTTTTTGTTGCAGGAAGAACAGTTATAAACAACCGAAGGAAAAGTGGCGATCGAAGCTGTGTTTTCCTGCAAATTGGTCAGGTAGGTACTTCGATAACTACGTTAAAGGTAATTTATTATCCTGGTTGAACGTTTAATTGCACATCAGGTAACGTGATAATCCTCGCCCAATCAAGGCCGAACAGTAATTTGCATCATTTACCCCATTATCAATTATTGTTATCTACAAACTGTAAATTTCTAACTACAGTTGCACAATCTGCAAAAATCAATGCAGTTTTCTTAATAGAAATAGTCGACTAGTTGAACCGTTTCCCATAATTTTGGTGTTTGATGCTGGAAATGAACATCTTGAAGCTTAGGTAGGCAGCACATAATACATCTAATATAGGATTTTGTTTCTGCGGTAAAATAACCACTGTTTGCAACTTTTCTTCTAAACCTAAAGTGGATATTTTTTTTATACAGAGTGTGCCAGAATTGTGGTGCCATGTTGAAACTACATATTTCACCAACACCTTGTGATCGTGAGAGGAGAATTGAAGAGAAAATGTGATTTTTTTACGGTGAGAAGTGCAGCCTCCAAATTTGGTAAGTCCTCTTGAGATGAAACCCTCTTACACATTTACCTTTCTTACACTTTTGTCGGATAGAAAATGAAAATATCATTCCAACGAGGTGTCGCTTGGTAAGAACATTTTTGGAAATGTTCAAGGTTACAATATATAGAGTGATTTTGAGAAGCATAAAAATGAAGACATCTTTATTTTGACCATTTCTATTGTAAACAAAATGAATGTCCGAGTTATAGCACATTGTGAAGAAACATTTCTAGTATTCTAATCAATGCCAAGAATGATTTTTTTATTTTAAACAAATATTTATGTTACTTTTTATTTGAAAGGCTCTCATTTTTAAGGTCATCAGGAAGAAATTTTTTAGTCAAGTTCTCTTAGTTCGGTTTAAGTTGAATGAACGTTAGATGGCGCTGACTTTCTGGCATCGTTGAAATTAGTTCGGTTTAAGCTAAATGAACGTTAGATGGCGCTGGCTTTCTGGCATCGTTGAAATTGACGGTGATTGGTCAGTCAGAAAAGAATCGTTTCCGATAAATCATTTATTTAGATCCTTAAACATTAACAGTTGATAAAACTAAAATATATATATTTATATACCAACTAGATAAAAAAAAGTGCTGCCGTTCGCTCCTCCTCGCGAGTATTTTTTCGATTCAGTCCTAAATTCCTCAAAAAATCACCATCAATGATGATTGATGCCCAACTCCTCCAGTTCTTTCTCTTCGTCGACCGAATCGCTTTCGTCGTCGCTGCCGTGCACTGAAGCCGCCGGTGTTGTTACCCGACTCGAACTGGGCGACGGCGGTTCGGAAAGCGGTCTCGGATACTTGAGCGTGCCGATGTCGTTCTCCATTTCGTCTTTGTAATCGCTGAAGACCAGTCGTAGAGCTTTCATCCTCGCCTGACGATAATACTAGAAAATGCATCGTTCAGTTTCGTTAAGTAAGACGACACGTGATTTTTGGAAAATTTACCACTCCCAAATTTCTCCAGTCCAACATGTCGCTGAGTCTTTCGGTTCTGTTGCGTTGGATGATGCGTTGTCTTCGATTTAAACGGGCGAAATCGTACATGAAATGAGCTAATTGTTGCACGGAATTTTCCAGACCTATATAACGACGATCCACCACGTAGATGCCGTACGACATCGGATCGGCTATGTGCTCTTGCATGAAACAACCGAAACCTGGAAAATGTATGAGGGTTAATGAGAAAGTTTGGCAACAAGTAAAACTTGTGGTCGACACTTAAGTGTCGGGATTATGACCCTTTAAAGATTAGAATTTTCAAAATTCCAAATCACAACATAGCCATTTTGTATCACACCTTTATTGGTGTTTTCGTTATTGTATCGACTTACAAGATGACTGTGTTTGTGAATAATCATTTAATTGCAATAGTAAAAAAATATTCAGAACCGCCATTTTGTATCATAATTCTATTCCTCTTTGAATAAAACAAATAACTAAGTAGACTAACTGCAACAATAACTTTACTTAGATTTGAATAGAACAGGAAAGAATTTATTCGTTTCCTCCATAAATGTAAGTAACCATTTTGAATTACTATGCTTGCTAGTGTATTCCATTTTGTATCATTAGCTGACAATTTGGAAAATTCGGGTCGGTCTTGTCTTATTGCGGGTGCTTAGCAGTCCAATAAAATATTAATATTTAATATTCTGTAACAGTTCTAAAATCCTCATGGCGGTCATTTTGTATAGTAAGTCTATTTCACTTTGACTCTAAAGTCTGACTTGCATATGAGAAATTTCTTCGTCCTATTGCACATAGAAAGAGAAAATTATTTCAAATTAAAACCAAAACAATTCAAATGTCTGATTAGCCATTTTGTATGATGGTTCTTATTCCCTTTTGGATGCAAATATTAAAATTCAAATACATATTATTGTCCTCTTTCTGCCCTTCCCGTGTACATATTACAAAAAATTGCTCCATATCAAAATAAATTAGAAAGTAGCCATTTTGAATCAAGATTGCCCATTAAAGAATTAAGTAAGCAAACTAATTGCAGCAATTAGGATTGAATAGAACGATCAGAAAATTTACTCTCAAAGAGACCAGAGGTTCATATTACTACAAAGGTTTGCAATTTAGCACTTCATTACAAAAATAAAAAACGGTAGAACAGCCATTCTGTATCATAATAACCTATTCCTCTTTAAATCAAAAATTTTACGTTTAATACAAAAATACAAGAATTATTATTAATTGCCCGATATAGAAACAAGTAGCCATTTTGTATCATTATCTTACAATTGGGAAAAAACTGGGTGGCCTTGTTTTATTGCAGCCGCAAGACAATATTGAATTAGTATTCAACATTTTAATGGTGGCCATTTTGTATAGGAAGCCTATTTCACTTCGAATCAAAAATATGACTTGTGTATGAAAATTTTTTTCGTCTTATTGTAAAAATAGAAGAAAATGTTTCAAATTAAAATAAAAAAAATCCAGATCTCGGGTTGGCCATTTTGTATCAAAATTGTATTCTCCTTTAAAAGCGAATTCTAAATTTAAAACCAACATTTTAAACTCAATACAAAGAATTGCTCCATATCAAAACAAATCAGACCATTTTGTATCATGATTGTCCAATAAATAATTAATTAAGTCAACTAATTGCAACAATAGCCATAGTTGAGTTTGAAGAGAGTAGTTAAAACTGTAGTATTTTTTTTAATTATTGTAGGCCACCATCTTGAATTGGTATACCTAGTTGTAATCCATTTTGTATCATTATCTTACAATTTGCGGAAAATTCAAGAACGTCTGGTTTTACTTTGGCTGCTACTATTTCAATATTTTGCAGCAATCATGATAGTATGGGACGGCAGCCATTTTGAATAACAAATCTATTTTTCTTTGAATCAAAAGTTTAACTTTTAAAATAAACATCTTACTCGATTACTCTATTTTAAAAATAGAGAAAATAATTCAAAGTTAAAATGGCGATTTTTCCAAACGTCAAGGCAGCCATTTTGTATTGATATTATAATAGTTACTGTAATTCATTTAGCATCAATTTGTAATTTGTAGAAAATACAAGATGACGTTTTCTTGTTTTAATGCAACAAATCAATTAATTAATATTGCTTAGGCTTAGCAGCTACTATAAAAATATGCACGGCAGCCATTTTGTATAACAAATCTCTTCTAGTTTGAATCAAAAATCTAACTTGTAAATATAAATTTTAAAAATTTGTAGCGAAAATTATATCAAATTAAAATATTTCCAAACGTCAAGTCATCCATTTTGTATCAGCAATAAAAAAATAAACTAATTAAACTAATGGAAGTAAAGTTGAAGTTGTGAAATAGCCCCTAAAAATAAAATAGTAGGCCAGTGACGCCGTACGTTCTAATTTGGAGAAAGCAATGGAAGGTGGGGAGGGGGGGGGGGCGTTGCGTTTTGGTCTATCGCGTATCCCCGCCAAGAACCGAAAATTGGCCATTTTTATATAGTGAACTTAACCTGATAGGTTGGTTGTTATGCTAGGAATCCCCATGACTGTGCACTCCGCAGGCGTGTAACCCCAAGGTTCGTAGTAGCTTGGAAACACCCCCAAGTGGCAGCCTCGGACAAACTCTTCATAGTCCAACCCGAAGAGAGGATTGGTCGTACTCAAAAATTCCGGATGAAAGACGATCTGCGAACAAAAATCAATCAACCCCTTTCGGCTTCTTCTCTTTCCCTCCCACACTTACTTTAACCCTATCGTTTTTCGTGTTGAAAAGGTTGCAACGTCTAACCGAATTCAATACCGGATCGTTCCAATCGTCGATGATGTTGTGGGTGGTTACGGGTGGCAAGCCGTCACGTTGCAAGGAGAAAATACAACGTTTCAACCTCACCAGTTCTTCCTTCTCCAGGAGTTCATCTCCCGAAGGTAGACGACCGCTCAAGCAAATTTCGTACATTTTTTTGCCGATCTTGCCCTGGATGCCGTTGATGGTGTCCCGGAGACTCTTCGTGACCGCATGACCACGCAACGATTCCACGTTGAAATTGTTCGTCTTCGCCGGGAATATCATGAAAGCCACCACCGTAACGTCGGGGTGAGTTGACTAAAAAAACAAGAAAAAGTTAACAAAAAAAAATTCGTTGTGACGAAAACAATTACTTTTAAGTAATGATTGAGACGGGCGAGGGCTTCGATGAAGATGTCGGCGCCTTTGTTGCCGAATTCGTAACGGCCAGCGATGAAGAAGTAGAGGGTTTTGTCCAGATCGAAATCGTAGTGGCTGCGGAATTTTTGGAAATTTATAACTTTTTTTCAATGTAAATGCATGCGTAACGAAAAGTGAAACGCTCTCCAGTTGACTACAGAGCAAGTTTGGTAATCGAGTTAAAGTGGGCAATATGTATTCTTCTTCGCATGAGTAGGGAACACTTCGAATTGTTACTGCAATGCCACCAAGTGGCGAAATAATTGTTCCAATGCTCCGAAATTTCACTTGTATCTACCTTTGGTAAAAGAATAAAATTTGAAAAAAAACGTAAAAATAGCCCCACTTCTGCAAAATTATTTAATGCAAAAGGATGCGTAACAAAAAGTACGCATTGTCCTCAATTGTCTACAGAACAAATTTGAAGATCGATACACAGAGCTCGATATATATACTCTTCTTCGCATGAGTCAGGAACACTTCTCTTAGTTACTGTAGACGCCAGCGAATGGCGCAACTGTTCCATGCTGCGAAATATTACTTGTATGTACCTTTTCTTTTGGTAAAGATGTGAAATTAAAGAAAACCTAAAAATGCCCTCACTACTGCAAAATTATTTAATGTAAAAGAATGCGTAACAAAAAGTGAAACGTTCCAAAATTGTCTACAGAACAAGTTTAGAGCGAGCCAGAGTGTACGATATCTACTTTTCTTCACATGAATAAGGAACACAAATTGATCAATGCAAACGCGTGCGTAACGAAAAGTGAAACGGTGCCAATCGAAAGACGTTTCAATGCTCCAAAATTTCGCTTGTATCTTATTTTTGGTAACAATGTGAAGTTTAGAAAAACGTAAAAGTGTTGCCACTTGTGCAAAATTGTTCAATGTAAAAGAATGCATAACAAAAATTGAAACGTTCCTCAATTGTTTACACAGGAAGTTTGGAGAACGAGTCAGCGCACGATATCTACTTTTCTTCACATGAGTATAGGAAACACGAATTGTTCAATGTAAATGCATGCGTAACGAAAAGTGAAACGCTCTTCAGTTGGCTACAGAGCAAGTTTGGAAATCGAGTAAAAGTGGGCAATATGTATTCTTCTTCGCATGAGTAGGGAACACCCGAATTGTTACTGCAAATGACACAAAGTGACGTAATAATTATTTCAATGCTCCGAAATTTCACTTGTAAGTACCTTCCTTTGGTGAAGGTATAAAATTTAAAAAAAAACAAAACGTAAAAATAGCCCCACTTCTGGAAAATCATTTAATGTAAAAGGATGCGTAACAAAAAGTGAAACGTTCCACAATTGTCTACAGAACAAATTTGGAGAGCGAGTTAAAGCGTACGATAACTACTTTTCTTCACATGAATAAGAAACACAAATTGATCAATGCAAACGCATGCGTAACGAAAAGTGAAACGATGCCAATCGAATGGCGTAACTATTTCAATGCTCTAAAATTTTGCTTGTATCTTATTTTTGGTAACAATGTGAAGTTTAGGAAAACGTAAAAGTGTTGCCACTTGTGCAAAATTGTTCAATGTAAAAGAATGCATAACAAAAAGTGAAACGTTCCTCAATTGTCTACAGAAGAAATTTGGAGAACGAGTCAGCATACGATATCTACTTTTCTTCACATGAGTAGGGAACACAAATTGTTCAATGTAAATGCATGCGTAACGAAAAGTGAAACGCTCTTCAGTTGGCTACAGAGCAAGTTTGGAAATCGAGTTAAAGTGGGCAATATGTATTCTTCTTTGCATGAGTAGGGAACACCCGAATTGTTACTGCAAATGACACAAAGTGACGTAATAATTATTTCAATGCTCCGAAATTTCACTTGTAAGTACCTTCCTTTGGTGAAGGTATAAAATTAAAAAAAAAAACGTAAAAATAGCCCCACTTCTGAAAAATTATTTAATGTAAAAGGATGCGTAACAAAAAGTGAAACGTTCCACAATTGTCTACAGAACAAATTTGGAGAGCGAGTTAGAGCGTACGATAACTACTTTTCTTCACATGAATAAGAAACACAAATTGATCAATGCAAACGCATACGTAACGAAAAGTGAAACGATGCCAATCGAATGTCGTAACTATTTCAATGCTCTAAAATTTCGCTTGTATCTTATTTTTGGTAACAATGTGAAGTTTAGAAAAACGTAAAAGTGTTGCCACTTGTGCAAAATTGTTCAATGTAAAAGAATGCATAACAAAAATTGAAACGTTCCTCAATTGTCTACACAAGAAATTTGGAGAACGAGTTAGCGTACCTATGATATCTATTTTTCTTCACATGAGTATAGGAAACACGAATTGTTGTAACGAAAAGTGAAACGCTGGCAATCTAGCGGCAGAGAAAGGTAAAAGTGTTGAATGTAGGAAAAATTACCCGTAAAAGTGCCCCCGAACAAATTCGTGGATCTTCTCCTTGGATATGGCGTGTAAGTTTTGAAACTCGTGCAGGGCCGAGAATTTCTTGACGTTCAACCCGTTGGGCGTGATGACGTCAGCCTTACGCTTGAGCAAATGTTCAGCTTCATAGCCGGTAATGTCGGAAACTGTAGTGAAAGTATGGCACAAATGAGCCGCCGCCCTCTCCATGCAGTATCTATGGTAAATCTGCCGCTTCCCCGCCTCCTCGTCCACGCTGAACTACAACAAACAAATTGACAATCAAGAAGAGACTTAAATTATCGGAAAGTTATCAAGAAGGTTCTAACTTTAGGGAAAGGTGTAATTTGGTTTTGGGGGTTGACCCGGCACCTTTGAGAGATTGTTGTAGAAGTCGGTGTCGCCGGCGCACAGATACCGTCCCAGGAGCGTGGCGTGGGTGGTGAAAACGGTGGCGACGTTGACGAGACGGGTTCTCAAAACTATCAATCCGACGCCCGCTTGCCATTCGTGAAAGTGGGTCACGATTTTCGGGGGAGAACCGTGAGCGAAACGTTCGGCGCATTCTCTGAATTCAGCGACGAAATCCGCCACCATGTAACCCAAAATGATGGCGTCGTTGGCCTCCACGTCCAAATGGGGGACCCCCAAATGGCATTTCTGCCACAATTCCGACTTGTACTCGTCCAGCTTCCAAGCGGCCGAACCGATGTCCATCAGGATGATCTGAGGGTTGCCGTCGACCAACCAGCGCCCAGTGTGAATCTGGCCGATTAAATTTTAATTAATTACAATTTTTTTACATTAAATTTTAATTAATCGTTAAGTAGTCAATAAAACTTTTGATGCTTGTTTCAGGTGGATACCTTGAATCCGCGATGCCGGAGAGCTTCGACGGCCTCGTTGAGGGGCTCCGCCCCCAAAGGTCCCTCTTCCACCTCGATCCTGGCGCATTGATCCTTGTAAGGCCCGATCAGGCAATATTGGTCCCCGAGTTCTTCAGTTGAAACGTAAGATTTCGATCGAATCACCGTGTAGATGCCTCCAACTGTCGTAATAATTACCAATTTGTTTTTTTAATGAAATTAAAGCGAGTTGTGGAAATAAAAACCTTTGTTGGCGGCCTCCCAAGCCACCTCGAAGGTCCATCGATTCTCCTCTTCGGCCGTGATGCCCCTGTCCATTAGTGCCAGAAGATTGCTGTAGGACTCGCCCCTGTAGAATCGTCGAGACGACGAACGTTCCCGCGACATGATCGAAGCAGTTATGCAAACTAGAAAAGGTCGTCAAGTAGATCTAGAGGTCTCCCTAATGGAAAAGAAACAAAAGACAAGTGGCAACAATCGGCACGGCCAACTTGTGAACTGTGATCAATTGCGTAATTTTGACGTCGTTAAGGCGATAATAGTTTATCGCTTTAGTTTTAACTCAAAACAGTTGTAGGAAGAGAAAAAAGTGTGACGAGAGAAATTTTGGCCGTTTGCCGGGGCGACGATTTATTGCCCCCCGAAATCGTGAATGAAAAATTTCACAGAAAAAAAAAACAACTGAAAGAGACTCGGAGACACTCACCTCGGTTTTCAGTCAACTTTTTCAAAAATAACACCGAACTGGCTCCGAGGGACGTCGAATTTTTCACCACATTAAGAAAAGAGGGACGACATTATGGCGGTGCAGCGCGACGAACTGCAATGGATAGACATTGCGAGGTCGTCGGGATGAAGTTGACGTACTTTTAAAGGTGACCTTTGTTGAGAAAATCAACGACGTACGTCGTCGCGCCGCCGCCTGAGCGGGTGAAAACCCGTTGATGTGACGTAGGTCGTAAATCGAGTGAAGTTGGCGATCAACGTCTAACTTCACGTTTGTTTTTATTGGCCGGAATTTGGGTTTATCGAGGATTATTGTTCGATTTTTGGCGATTTCGATAAGATTTCGAAGTATTAAAGTGTTATCGTCGTGTTACGCTACGGTGTTATCTCGAATTACGGAAATTTTGATGTGGGAAAAATTTGAGGTTATGTTGATGACATTGACAGATCAAGGACGCTCCAATTTCTTCAAGGGGCAATCAAAATCTAAATAAAACGTTACGAAATTTACAACAACCAATCTCAGGACGTCGTTAATAATTAGATCTGTTTGTAGATATCCAATTGTCGCATGTTTGCAGTTCTTGTGCGGTATGCACCACAAGTTATGGAGTTGAGCCCAATTTGCAGATTTAGCTTCCTAGGAAATCCGGATCAGACCTCTTTAACTCGCAAATTCACTAAAGAACTCAACATAACTTGCTTTCAATCTTTGAGGCGACAGCAGTAGTGTTTCAATGAAAAATAACATTTGCACCACAAGTTAGATTCGAATTTCTTTTATGTACAGGGGGGCTATGAAAACGTAAAGAACGGTAAAAATATTTTATAGTCGAAACTCTGATACAATAACAGTCTCTCGTACACCATTGAAGACTTGTAATACTGCACGTCCCACTTAACAGCTAATTCTCCGCTTATTTACATTCTTTCAAGTATAGAAAATACAAATGAGTGGTAATAAAAAGTGTTCAGTAACCTACGATATGCCAATAATTTGCACTGCAGACTAGAAATAATGAGTGCCTCCTAACGAACAACTAAATTTAAACGTAAGCTCCTAATCAACTAAAGCCGATCAAACAGTCTCCTATAATAAATGCAAGATCTACAAAGTAACGTCGAACGAATTAATTAATTAATAAAGAATATTCGAATCGTTTCCGGGGGGGTAAAAAACGAAACTAGCTCCCTCTATTTTTACGACAGTCTTGTTTGGAATTCGATTGGTTACCGTTGTCCAGCGCCGCCGTTCCCGTTGTTGGCCTTTTCGTTTTTGAGTCTTATCGTCTGTTTCTGGTGTTCCAACTCGAAGTCTCTTTCGGTGATGTCCAACCGGTTGATGTTGTAAATTAGATTTTCTTCGTTTAGAACGTCTTCGGGTGGATTGCGGAGTCGCGCCAACGTCTCGCACAGTCCCGAACATTGCTTTCGGCTTTTGGCCGTACCTAGACAACTGATCAGAATGACGAGAGCGGTTTTGAACAGGACTTTGACGCCTTCGCACAGGAAAACGTCCCAAACTCTCAACAGCGAGTCCCAGGGTAGGGTGCGAGTGAAGGCGCACAAGAACCATTCGGTACAGTAAAACATCGGTTCGGCGTTGACTTTCTTCAGGTGTTTGTAGGCGGACGGGCAAATTTTCTTGAGCAATCCTTGGAGGATGAGGCCGTCTCTTTGGACGACTTCCATGTCGGGAGAATAGTAGTCTTCGAGGTATTTGTCGGAAATGCTGACCAAGCACCAGAAGGCTTGAATGGAGGGCATGTGCATGAGGAGGAAGGCGGCGACCGGAGCTTGAGCTTGACAGTAGCCGATTTTCGGATTCTGGATCGTGTAGGCTTTCAGGACGTTAAAGAGTTCGTGTTGGCTGAAAACAAGTGTTCGTTAGAAAGTAATTAATTACTTAATTGGGGAATTTTGAAAGTTGCCCCCGTTGACCTTGGAAAAATTTCCAAAACGTCAAACTGAGACATAACCTCAAAAATTACGTTACCCCGGTTTATCTTCGGAACTGAACATTTCGTGCGTCGGAAACTGCCGGTGGATGTCTTTCTTGATGTCCTCGATGCACTTGGGGTCGCCTTCGGCCCGCAAGCAATCCTCGTAGAGCGTGGGATGTTTCTCGAGCAATAACTTTCCGCCGCACAAGAACAACCAGGCCCTGGGTCGCACCGACATCGGGATTCCTGCAAAAGTGGCGGACTGCATGTTAGAACTTCTGCTCGTTACTTGAGTATCTCACCTTTGCGACAACGTTCTTTGATTTTCCGGTAGTTTCTGTCCATGTAAAAGTTCCATTGCGACAACATTTTCAGCCATTTCCTTTCTCTTCTGAGGACGATTTCGGGGGGTGGCCCTTGTCGGGGTTCCGGTGAATATTGGCTGCCTCCGAGGAAACCGTGTCGGTCAGGTACTGTGGAGATGACGCTGCCGTCGATCAGGGTGCTGGCTTCGCTGCACTCGGAAACGGTGTCCGCGTTGAAGGAGGATGCCATCCTGACACTGTTTGTTTTTCGTTTGATTAGCTCATCTTTTAATGGTTGGCAATTTCATCCAATATGTTTTGGGGCCGTCACCAATTGCAGCACCATTTTCGGACGGAATATCTCGGGGAAAACACGCAAAAACCTAATCACCGAGTGAACGTGGCGAATGTTAATTCGGACGTGAGCTGGATCGTTTATTAATTGGTAATTAATGGATTTAGGGGGGCGAGTCTGTGTTGACAAAAAATGACAAGACAACACGTGAAGTTAGCTGCGTGACGCAAGACGTAAGGATGTCAGAATAGTCAGAAATGACAGCTGAACGTGGCGCTACCTAAACGTGAAAACTCATACTAAAATGTTTATTAACGCTTTTGCGCGCCCTCTACGGGCAAGACGCAAAGGTGATTACAGGGCGTTATAAAATAATAGATTAATTTGTAAATCTGTAGCTTGGAAAATTGTACTTAAAATGCCTAAAATAAAATGCATCAATCTCTTTTTAGGCCTCCACTAATTATCACTTAAGATGAAGATTACTCTGAGGAAAGATTCAACAAGGATGTGGAGAAAATTTCAAAGACGATTGGATGCAGCGAAAAAGATGCGGAAGAATGGCCGGGCATTGACGTTAATGACCCGTTGGGGGCGGGCAGTGTTGTTAATATTTTCATTTTATTTTTGTGTTAACATCTTTGTCCGGTCATTAACGATATTAGCCAAAAACGGCTGGAAAATGTTGATATAGGTATCATGTTTATTATTGAAACTATGCTGTATAATATGTTTTCCTTTATTATACAGGGTGTAAGCGAAATAAGTACATTAATTTTAACCAGTGGTAGAACTCACCAAGACAAAATTTTTTTCTATGTACCTACCATTTCTTCGAAATCAAATTTTTTTAAATTATTTTTTCTCCCTACAAATTGACGAGCCTTTTATGAAATGCTCCAACAAGGAAAAAAAAGTTGCAAAATGAAAGTGTGACGTGAATATTACCAAACGAGCGAAGCGAGTTTGGTAACACGTTGCGTGCGAAAAACACGAATTTTGCAACGTACTACATACAAGATTTTTTATACAATCATGGCCAGAATTGTTAAAAATGTAAAAAGAAAGAATAAAATTGCACATTCTTACTGCATAATCTAGCTGCACAATTATTTGTTTCCTAGGAAATGCGACATAACAGAATCAACATTTCATTGATAATTGAGGTGTTTGTCAGTTAATTTTACATTTTGTATCTAGTGCAAAGTAGTGACAGTATAGTGAAAAAAACAAACACGTCATTTCAACATGAAAATGACATTCGAAATGGTACTACAATTTCGATACGATTGTATAAAAATTCAATTAATTCGTAAGGTAATCTTGTTGACTAGGTAACATTGTTTCCAGTGGCGTGTAAGAAAATTGTCTAAGATCTTAAAATAATTTTAACACAAAATATATTAGGAAAAGTTTTAGGTCTTGAAGAGTTCTATTACCAGTTAAAATTAATGCACTTATTTCGCTTACACCCTGTATTTATTTATCAAATTTGCACTGTTGAGGTAGGCACCTACTTACTAGGTAAAAAAATATTATAGTTACTCTTATTAATTCTACTTGATAACAGCGCACTTGTATTATAAATTATCAACATTGCCCAACTTACATGGGCATTAACGTTATTGACGGGTCATTATCGATAATGTCCAACTTGTCTGGTCATTATCGTCACTGACCGGCCAATAACGTCATTGGCCGGATTATCGTGTTTGCCTGTAACATATACACATGTATGATAATTGATAATAAATATTACCAAAAAGAACTTAAAGGCTTAAACCATTGTATATACAATACTTAAACTAAACTTGTAGTTTACGCCACTTCCACTAGATGGCGCTAATTTTAGTGCACACCTTTTTTCTATAGCGGGAAAAATTTTGCAAAAATTTTGTCGTTTGGCATTGATGTTGGGATCGCAAGAATGTCTTTCTTAAAGTGTGGCTGGGAAATTTTCCACCAGATGGCGCCACACGTTTTGTCTAGGCTTTCTTATTTTCAACGACTTCCTCGCTCTTCTGTGATCCTGGTAGCAGGAGTAAAGATTTCGCCAAAACTTTGGGTGATTGTCGAACAAACGCCATCATCTTTTCTCCATTTGGTATCAGGATCATATGAAAGCTAAGAGGTCGTCGCCTGCTAAGTCAAATAGCCTATCCTATAATATTAGCTTCTTCCATTAGATGGGGTTACACCACTATGAATGGGGTTCATCTCTTCTGCGCATCCACGATCTTTTCGCTTTTCTGTGATCCTGGTAGTAGGATTGAAATTTGCGAGAAAATTTTGTCTTCGTTTAGAACAAAATCGGTCATTTTTAGAGCGTCTTGTATCAGGATAATATAAACAACGAAAATATCGTCGCCTGCTAAGTTTTGATTTATTAAATTATAGGAAATCTGTCTGTACTTTTTTGTTTTTCCACTAGATGGCGTAAATCTTTTCTGCGCTTTTCTAGTGTAAACCACTTCCTCGATCTTCTGTGATCCTGGTAGCAGAAGTAAAAATTTCGCCAACCTTTCGGCAGGTGTTGAACAAACGTCGTCATCTTTCCGCCATTTGGTATCAGGATCATATGAGAGCTAAGAGGTCGTCGCCTGCTCAGTTTTGATTTTTTTCAAATCGCCTGTACTTTTCGGTTTTTCCACCAGATGGGGGTTGATCTCTTCTGGGCATCCAGGATCTTTTCGTTTTTCTGTGATCCTGGTAGCAGGATTGAAATTTGCGACAAAATTTCGTCTTCATTAGGAGCAAAATCGGCCATTTTTAAAGCGTCTTGTATCAGGATTACATGAAAACGAAGAGATCGTCGTCTGCTAACAAAACTTACATACATATTACAAGTTTTCCACTAGATGGCGTCACTAATTTTCTCCAGCGCAACGACATTTATGCTCTTCTAGACTCCATAAAATGTAGAATACGGTAGAATTAAAGCGAGTTTCAACAATAATACTCGTCTACTGTTTATTAAAAGTTAAATAAATTACATTATGTATTGATTTACAAGATGTTGTCATATTTCCATTATTTTAGTTTTGGTAGATAACAAAAAATAGTATCAATTAATTAGTAATTATATTAATATTTAGTTAGTTAATGTTAGTTAATGAAACAGAAGTAAGAACCTGAAACAGAAAAAAGAACTCTTTAATGATTGTCGGTCGATCCAAATGATTTGAAACTTGTTGTTAAAAGCAAACTGTTCCACTGGAGTCTGGAGTCGTTGGTCTTGCGTTTCAGTTTCCTGAACCACTTGGAGTTTAGGTAGATGTCGTCCATTTACTCTTAATGCCGGTACACATCAGTGATTTTGCAAAATGACGAAGAAACATTAATAAATTTTTATTGAATAAACAAAATCAATAACATTGAGGTATAGTGCGAAAAAAATCATTTTCAACAAATTGCATAATCATAAAAATTATGTTTGGCAGAGAGGAATCCCACGAGAACAAGAGCCGCCGGAAAATTAGAAACTTGTATTGTTGGTTGCCTACGCTGCAGGCGGGCGCAGTCGCAATTTCCCGACATTTCCTCGACGTCCCATTATAGGGGTTGCAAAACGTTGTTCCCCGGAAAAATCCGTTTGGCCCTCAACCCGCCGTTCTTTTATTTCCGAATCGCGAGGGGTGTGGGTGTCGATCTCACCATCGGCGCCCGATTAAAACGCGAAAAGGGGTGGTTGCGGGCGATTGAGGGCGCGATGACGTAACCCGTGCCGGAGATTCCACACCAACTTGGGGATTTTCACGAGCGGAGGGTTCCACAACTTAAATATTGATTTTTGCCCACCCCTCGCCGTGGACTTTGCAGCACAATTCCGGTGTGTGTGTGTGTGTGGTTCGCGTAGGAAAAATCGGGTGAAAATGTTTCGGACGCCGGTATACGTCGTTCTCTGACGGGTCTCGTGCACGACGACGACAAGCGTCCCGGGGGCCCCCCACAGGGCTGCAACCCCTCGGCATCTGGGACACGACGGCGGAAAAGTCGAGACGGCGACGACGACGACGGCAGCAAGTATGGTGGGCCGTCGGAAAATCGCGGCGGAAAAACAATGTCCGCGTCATCGTTCGGTGTAAACGCGGAAAATGTGCAGTCAAGTGGCGAAATCGCGGGCCAAACTGAAGAAATGTGACCTGTTATTGTGACATGTAAGCGAGAGACCGCCCCGAAAAATTATGCAGAAGGAGAACTCGAACCCTTCGCCGGAGATCCACCAGTACGTGGGGCCCTACAGGCTCGAGAAAACGCTGGGGAAAGGGCAAACGGGTGAGTGACCACCGACCATAACACCATTGTTTCCACCCAGTTACCGACCCCCAAACACAATGGTTGTTTATCCAACATGGGAAAACTAGCGCGACCCGGAAAATTTTCCAAATGCTGCAAAAGCTATATCGTCCCCAAGAAGTAGGTGGGGCGAAAAAGTTCTTAAGGGCGTAACACCCACTTAGCGGAAAATCTATCAAAAAAACATTTCCGGTACTTCCACACTTTTCCGCTACAATAGGATGACGTTCGGATTAATAATTGCTCCAAAGCTGGAATTAATATAAAAATATGAATTTAAGGAACAATTACGACCAATTTCCGGGCTTTAAGCCACGCGTGATTTTCGCACGCGTGTGTGAAAGAATAGGGCCTAAGGGAATGCGTGTGTTCGGCATATATCGCTCCGGGTCGTTCGGCATATGCGGCATAGTTCTGGATTGTTATCGCGACTAAAGCACTTTAAATTATGTATGACTTGGTACAATAACTGTCAAAGAGTAGAGGAAACGCAGCTTTTCAACGTGAAATTTTTATTCTTACCAAACACTCGGTCGATCTAAATAAGTAATTATGTCGCTTGTTCAGAATTATGGTAGATTTCAGACGTGATAATAAAAAAGAATTATGCGAAAAATGTTAATAAACCAGTTTCAAATTGTTAGCGCTACTTGTAACATACAGTAGACCTCGGTTATAACGTCCCTCGACGAACCCTCGTATATAACAAACCAAATTTTCAGTCGCGCCATAGCTATGTGACTATAGAACAATGTAATTCGGATATAATGAACTAATTTTGACAGTCCCTTGAAGTCCGTTATAACCGAGATTTACTGTAGTTTAATAAAATTTGTGTTATATAACGTCAAAATCTAAACCACATCGAGTCTGTAAGAAACAAAAATATGAAGTTGCCTTTGCCCTTTTCTCAATCTACCTATTAAAAATTTAGAGACTTTGAAGTCTTCACTTAACTTCCAAAATCCGGATTTGGCCCCAAACGACTTTTTTTGGTTTCCTAGATAAATTAAAAAAATTCTCACAAAAACCACGTCAACTAAGTACTCAATTTCGAGTTATTTGTGTCATATTTTCTTTAATTAACATAAAATCTGATATGCGACATGACTTTTCTTCGCCAGATCAGCTCTCAAGATGACTTAAAGCTGCAATTTCTTCTTTGAAACAGTAACGAGTTTGTACTCCCTTCTGAGTAAATCAAGGACAAGGAACCAGAAAATGAGGTTGCCTTTACGGTACAACCCTCCGTTTTCGAAATAAACAAAAAACAAATTTTCTCATCGAGTAAACCATATCGAGTCGGTACTCGTTTGTGTGTAAATTGAGGGTAAGAAACACGAAAATGAAGTCGGTTTTGCCGTATGTCCTTCCGTTCTCAAAATAAACCCAAAAAAAATATTTTACGAGTAAATCAAGTTGCTACTGATTTGTGAGTAAATTGGGGGTTAGAAATAAGAAAATAAGGTCGGTTTAGCAATACAGGGTGAGACCTTGACCGGATTTATCTTAGATCCTATTTGTCCCACGTCAACGGGGAAAAAGTTTATTAAAGACAGCGTCCATGAGATAATCACGTAAAATAGTTTTATTTCCTAATTTGTTATTTTATGTTATCGCCCCCCGATTGTACCTCCCCCAAAAGCCAATAAAAAATAAAAATATTTTCTTAAGAACTCACCCTGTATACCTCTTACTTTCAAGATAGGTAAAAAAAATTGCATTAATTATTAAGACTCAACATTGCTTTAAGTTAAGTGAACAAAGAGAACGTAAATCTTTCTTTCCTTCTGTAATAATGATAAGTAGATAATAAGAGATGTTCACTAATGTTACGATATATTTTTCTATTCTAACCCCATCAAGTGGATACTCCTCCACAAGTAAATCGAGGTTAAGAAACACAAAAATGAAGTCGATTTTGCAATACAACCCTTATTTTTCGAGATGGGTAAAAAATAATAGGTTTCAAGTCAGCTTAGAGCATAAAAAATCTTATTCCCTCTGGTAAACCACATCGAGCCCTTTGTAAAAAATGATAAATAACAGAGGTGTCCAGTAACTTTATGATACATTTTCCTATTTTAAACCACAACGAGTGGGTACTCTTTTATGGGTAAATCGATGACAAGGAATACGAAAATAAATTCGGTTTTGCCGTATCCCTTTCCGTTCTCAAAATAAGCAAAAAACACTTTTTCCCTCAAGTAAAATATATCAAGATGGAACTTCTTTGTCACTAAGTTGAGAGTAAAAAGGAAGAAAATGGAGTAAGTTTTGCAATACGCCCCTTACATTCTGAAATAACTAAAAAATTTTTGGTGTTAACCAGTTGCGAGCCTATACTGTTTTCTAAAAAGTTTAGTATAAGAAACGAAGACACTTTTATACCGACTCCGAGTCTACAATTTTTTCTGATGAAATGATCAATAATAAAGGATGTGTTACTACTTTATGACATATTTTTCTAAATTTATGGTAGAGAACCCAAAAATTTAGTCGCTTTTGCCATATCTCCCTCCGTTCTCAAAATGAACAAAAAACAATTTCTCCCTCGAGTAAACTATATCGAGTCGATGCTCGTTTGTGAGTAAGTTGAGAATAAGAAACAAAAAAGTCAATTTTGCAATACAACCCCTACTTTCCGAGATAACCAAAACCTTCTTTGTACAATCTTAAAACTTACCTAACTCAACAAAATTTGAATAGTCGAAGACTACGTAGCTTCTAGTGTCCAGTTCTTTTCAAAATACTCCTGCAACAACCACAAAGTGTCACGTTAATATTTATCAAAAAAAAAGAATAAAATTAAAAATTTTAGAAAAAAGTTAAAAATAGCAAAATATGAGAAAGGTTTAAAACCGGCAATTTTTTCACTTATTTCTGCGCATTTTCCCCAGGGGATCGTTGTCGTGGGAAAACTCTAAGCTGTTAGAACACGAAATCAAAACAAACTACACAAATTCAGCAGCGGGGGCCGAGGGACCATCAGTCAACCGTCTCCCCGGAATCTCGCAATTCTCAACCTGTTAAACCCATTTAATATTTGAACGTATTGATTCAGCCAGCCGGATTTAACTCGCACCACCTTTTCACACTCTCCAATCTCTACAGAAAAGAAACAAACTCGACAATTGTTTTTCCCACTTGTGATTTCGAGCCGCGTACGTCAAAACAAACGTAATAATTAAACTTACGTCATTAGTTGCAACTGTGTCGAAGTTGAGCGCAATGACAAAACTACCAATCACTCAAGCGTCAAGCGCCACAGATGCTGCGTACATTCCGCTCTGGCAGGACCATTAGGGGAGAAAAATCGCCCGGGCGGCTGGGATCGAAAAAAAAACAAGCAAAAATAACATTGTTAAATCTAAGTTGGACCTTTGTTCTTCTAAAAAAAAATCGATCAACAAAATTGACGTCACGCAACCAACTTCTACGAGAAGAATTGTTTATGTGATAACTGCGCTATCATTTTCAACGACCTTCACCTCGACAACCGGCGATTGGAACAAATGAAACATTTAAAGCTATAAAGTTGAAGATTAGTCCGTCGTCGTTGGTGCGTCGCACTCCGAGCGACGACTCGTTCCTACGTCCCCCAACCAACCCCTAAATTTGCGTCGCTTCACGATGAGAAGACGAGCGGCCGTTTGTTTGTTGCTGATGACGACATTTGCCTTGCGGTCAACAGCAGGGGATGATTTCGACCCTCAAGAACGTACGCACCCAAACTGGAAATCCACCAAATTATTGGACATCTCTATTCCGATTACTTTTCTCAATTGGACGGGGTGCAGAAATTAGTGTTAGTCATTGTGCTTTCAGTCGAATTAACCCCGGAACCCTTTGTCCTTCGGACTCAGTCACATCATTGACGCTGTTGTTCACCAAAATTTTTAAGAAGTTGACAAAAGGCGGTTAGACGAAAATCTCTTGAAAACTTGACCAAGTTGAAACATCTTCGCTTCCAGCTCCGTTCACTCAACAACTCAATCAGAAGAGCAGAGTGGCTCCCGAAAATATCCTCCTTAGGAGCCTCCACAGAATATACGTAGAACCAATGAATTTGAAATGCTAGACACACAAGTTGTACCATAGCTCCCAGTGTTTAGTCTCCGGTACGCGTGGCTGCGCGCCTTGCTCAGAGTTCAGTCTGCGGTCCGCTTCAATTTAATCGTGCCTAGATGCAATTAAATCGGATTAATTTATTAGACAAAAACTATTCGTAGCGCAAATGTGGAGAGAGATGTACGAGGCGCACCTCGCAAAGTCGATACCTGTTTTTAGAGCGAGGTTGCGTCAAGTCACATTAACCTCAGACTGCGTTGATGTGACCTGCATGTTGTTCAGTTCAGTCTGAAGTTCGCTTCAATTCTAACGGCGGTTAGTACGCAGTTAGTTAATGGTTCGAAAATTAAGCAGTTGGTCCAACTGGGTCACTGCTGCCACAACAAACGTTGTGTACTATCTCCCTCACTTTGACTTAGCAGTTGCTCCAACTGGATCAGTGCTGCCTGGGTACTTTTGACTCAAGTGTGCAAAGTCCGATTCAAGCTAGAAAAGTCTATAGCTGAGATTTTCAAAAAATTTTATATCACTGCTGCATGAACTCGCAAATATGGGGGAAGGGGCGAAGTATAGATAAGAAGATAGTCCACTTTTGTGCTCGGCTGACGTTCGCAACAGCCCTTCTGCTTCTGAGTAATGTTAATTGCAAAAAGATAACTTCGAAACGTATTCTTTGTATTGTCCGTGCATTCGTTGTATAAACACGGGGTTTAGGGGATGACCTTGCGGCATGAGGCCGATAACGAAGACAGCCATCGCCGCCAGTGCCTCCCAGTGGCATTTAAATAAGCGGATTAGAAGAGGGTAGATCGGTAACCGAAACGCACTGAGACCCAACAGATTTCCGCCAGTATACGTCACGACCCCCCCATTACACCCATACTACTGCCACACAAAGTCCCAGAATCGATATCGTTTTGTTTACCCCACAATCGGCAATTTAAAATTTAATTAACACCGCACTGTCAAGGGGTGACAAAACCAAACATCGTTACCTAAAACAATTACAGAGTATTTGTTTTGTTTGTTGCAGGTTTGGTCAAGCTCGGGGTCCAGTGCGTGACCGGAAAAAAGGTCGCCATTAAAATAATCAATAGGGAGAAATTGAGCGAGAGCGTCTTGATGAAGGTGAGTGATGATCCTGCCAAATCTCGTCGTCGGGACAATAAGACGAAAATATTTTCAGGTGGAAAGGGAAATAGCCATAATGAAACTAATTGACCATCCTCACGTGCTGGGACTTACCGACGTTTACGAGAACAAGAAATACTTGTAAGTGCGATGCGGGTTGCGTGAAACCCTCTCACGTGTCACGTGTTGTTGTAGGTATTTAGTGTTGGAGCACGTGTCCGGGGGAGAACTGTTCGATTACCTGGTGAAAAAGGGACGTCTGACGCCGAAGGAAGCGAGAAGGTTCTTTAGACAAATCATTTCCGCCCTGGATTTCTGCCATAGCCACTCAATATGGTAATTGGACCATTAATACAACCCCGTCTCGCTAACGACCCTTGCCAGTTACATAATCATTTTCGTTCCTGCCTCCTTGACATAATTATCATCTTCAACCATCAGCGCTTAACTGCTTGTTAGACCATTAGCAAAATTCCGACGACTTATGCTAACCGTTATCAATTCTCAGCCACAGAGACCTTAAACCCGAGAACCTTCTGCTAGATGAAAAGAACAACATCAAAATCGCCGATTTCGGCATGGCCTCCCTCCAACCAATGGGGTCGATGCTCGAAACTAGCTGCGGCTCCCCCCACTACGCCTGCCCCGAAGTCATCAGGGTACGTATCCTTAGAACCAACAAAACCGGACGAACCCTCCCTTCTGCCACTCTCATGTAGAGGATTCTCTCTTTTGACCTCCGTGGTAGAATCAAGAGTCCGGTCGGTTAATTTGGCAACTAGTTATAACAAAAATTTTAGGGAGAGAAGTACGATGGGCGAAAAGCTGATGTGTGGTCTTGCGGGGTGATCCTCTACGCCCTCTTGGTCGGCGCCCTCCCCTTCGACGACGATAACCTCAGACAGTTACTGGAGAAAGTCAAACGAGGCGTCTTCCACATACCCCATTTCGTACCTCCCGATTGTCAAACTTTGCTACGAGGAATGATTGAAGTTAACCCTGACAAACGATTGACGGTAACTACCTTAAAAAAACAACTGACTAAAATTTCCGGGTTAACCACCTGTTTGTAGTTGAGCGAGATCAACAAACACGCTTGGGTAACTGCCGGGGGTAAAGGCGAGCTCGAACTGGAACTGCCCATGATGGAAGTCGTCCAAACCCACGTTCTGCCTTCGATCGAAGCCGTAGACCCCGACGTGCTCCAAGCAATTTGCAGTTTGGGTTGTTTCAAAGAAAAAGAGAAATTGATCCAACACCTCCTCAGTCCCAAGTAAATGTTATCGTTGGAAATTTTGCGCTACTAACGAAAATCGACGTTTGCGTTTCAGTCACAACACCGAGAAGGTCATCTACTTCTTGTTGTTGGAGAGGAAGAGACGTCGGCCGGCTTACGAGGATGACAGCGATTCGATACTGAGGGTGAGAACAACGGAAACATCGGATCCGCCCAAGAAACGGATCGATACGTGCAGGGTGAACGGACAGAGCGGGCTGCAATTCGGCCAAATCAGCGAAGGATCGCCCCTCACCCCAAGACGGTCGCATTACAAGTGAGTATTCGTCGAACGTCACTTTTCATTGTGCACACACCGAACCACGATCACACCTCGACCCGCAACGGTTAATGTCTCGGACCGGGCCTCAATGAAGAGCAGTTCCTCACCGGAATTATAGGAGAATCCACAAAACGAGTAGAAAGAGGAACGACAACCCCCACAACGACACGTCCAGTCTTCGGTTCGCTGGAATCGCGCCAATTTACGTTCAGTCTCCAGTTCGCTGGAATCGCGCCAATTTACGTTCAGTCTCCAGTTCGCATCTCTGCATGCGGTCTGTTCCTATTACGATCAGGTTCTAATTACATGTTGTTGAAATTGCCAAAACGTTCAGTCTTTGGTCCATTGAATTACATCAATTTGCGTTCAATGTCCACTCTATGCGCGTCCTGTCTTCCTTCTGATCAGTCTCTATCTCAAAACGTTCAGTTTTCGGTCCGCTGTAATTGCCTCACTGATCGCAGTTCCTCACTGGAATGATAGGAGAATTCACAAAACGAGTAGAAAGAGGAAAACCACCTGCCTCAACGACATGTCCAGTCTTCTGTCCGCTTTAATCGCGTCAAATAACGTTAATTCCTCGATCCTCAACTCAACATCCGTCCTCCCTCTCTTTCGATCCGGTTATATTTGTTTAAGTTCAAAATGTCTTCGGTCCGCCGTAAATGCGTCACATTACGTTTAATCTTCAGGGAACAGTTTCCAACGCAACTCTATACGCGTCCTGTCTCTCTACCAATTTACATCTAACTCTTAAAATTCAAAACGTTTAGTCTTCAGTACGCGGTAATTGCCCCAATGAATGAAAGAGGAACACCACCGTCTTCAACATCCAGTTTTCGTTCTACTTTAATCGCGTCAAATGACGCTCATTTCTCAAAGTCCAACTTTCTAGGCATTCTCCCATCTCTTTCGATCTGCTTTATTTGTTGAAGTTCAACATGTTCAGTCTTCGGTCCGCTAAATAGCATCAATTTGCATTGAGCCTATAGTCCGCAACTGTATACATGCCGTGTCTATCTTCCAAGCGGGTTCCAAATCTTCAAATTGACAATGTTCAGTCTTCGGTCCGCTATTATTGCCCCAATAAAGTGCAGTTTCTCAGCAAAGTAATGGGAAGATCCACAAAACTAGTAGAAAAAAAAAACAAAGCCTCCCTCAACGACATATGTAGCCTTTGGTCCGCTTTAATCGTGTCAAATTATGTCTGTTTCTCAATCCCTAACCTTATACACGTCCTCATTCTCTTCCAATCCCCAGAATTGCACCCATTTGCCTTGAAACTCCAATTCGGCATTCTATACGCGTCGCGTCTCTTCTGATCGTCTTCTTCAAAATGTTCAGTCCTCGGTCCGCGCTGATTTGCGTCAATCGGCGCCCAGTCTCCAGTCTGCTCCCCCTCAGATTTAAAGCCTTTCAAGGTCCGGGAAGGTTTTACTTTGCATCTCTTGTCCGCTTAGTAGTCAGTTTCTTCCTACTTGTTCTCATCAGACATGACGTTTGATTGAATGCACAAGTTCCTCACCGGTGGCAGTGGGTTTTTCGTTCGCAAAGAGGTGCCAGTTGGTCACTGCCCTGGGGACTGGTGAACACTTGACATTCTGTGTAGAAGGAGGTCGCCCCATCTGGCGGCCTCTGCTGCTCAGATCGAGAGTGATAAGGTCGAAAGACCGCACTCAGTTGAAGTCAGACAATCAAACTACTACTACGGTCTGCAACTCTATAGGTGTCGGCTTGATTGCCGAGTTACGTTGATTCCTTCTAGTTCAACAAGTTTCAGAGAAAAAATGCATTTTGAAATTTATCGTTGGTTGAAGAGTCCTATTTGCCTACAGCTTGTCAGAGCCATCTATGGGCTTAACGAATACGCAAATCGTATCTTTCTACCTCGCTTGGTTTCTAAAGCCTTTCGAATTGTTAATTTTAAACGTTCAGTCTCCGGTCCACAACTTTATACGCATCCTTCCTCTCTTCTGATCGACTTGTAATCGTTTCAATTAAAAACTCGATTTGTGAAAAAAACATTATTGAATGACATCGAGTGATACTCCAACAGCCACCGACGTAATCCTTTAACGAAATTAACCCAAACGCAGAGTGGGGTTCTTGTAGAATTGCTTCATTAAATTTGCCGTTGGAGCCCAAGCTTTATGTCGACGTAATTAAGAACTTGAGATGAAACCTTCTTGAAAGACATCCTTCAGTCCCCATCCAATTTTCTTGCTGCCATTACACTTAAACAGGGTTAGTTTGAAGTGGTCGTCGATAACGTTTCATGATGTGATGAACTGCTTTTCCGGCCAAATCTTGTCATGTGTGGACCCTCTCGACCACCCGGTGTCGACTATTCTCGAAAAGAACCACAATTCATATCGAACTTAGTGTTTTTCATATTAGGCGACATCACGCTCGACGGAGCCCCTCAACAGGGAGCACTCACAGCAGCCTTAGCATCCACTCCCCAACGAGGTCGTCGGGGGCATCCAGCCCTGTACTGTTCAACAGCACCACCACACCAACCAACACCCACTGTGAGTACCGCCGCACAATCAGACAACCAATCAACGACTTCTGTCCGATAAAATGTTAGGTTATGTTGTTCAAAAAGTTAAAATGTTAGGTTACGTTGTTCAGAAGGTTGAAATGTAAGGTTATGTTGTACCTCCATGCCCCGTTAGAAGTAAGTTTTGAGTTAGGGCTGGCTTTAGTGACGATTCAGTTGTTTTGCTAGCGGGCATGTCGTCGCCGGTGGGTCAAAGAGCGCCATCTTCTCACCATTCGCATCGCAGTTCGGCGCACGTGTCATCGAACACTCACGTGACCGTGACACCTCCGCCGCCACCTTCGTCGTCGACACCGACCCACCATCGGGCCAACAGCAGTGGCGGCACATCGACATCATCAGTTCTATCGACGTTGACGTCACCGGAAAGTGACACCACCAGCCTCGTTTCAGGTCCTACGATTCTAACACCAATGACGCCGCCCGGTTCGCCGCATTCGAGCGCGACGAGTCACCACTGGCGATCACGACTCACCACCATCAAAAACAGTTTTCTGGGTTCGCCCCGGTTCCACCGTAGAAAAATGCAAAGTATGTCTACTCGAACCAAAATCGATTCATTAATCCCGATTTGCACCACTTGCACAGCTTCCTCCGAAGAAGTACATTTAACGCCGGAATCGTCGCCGGAACTAACGAAAAAATCTTGGTTCGGCAGTCTGATGACGACGGAAAAGGACGAAACGTTCACGATTCTAGTCAAAGGGAAGCCCCTGGCCACCGTCAAGGCCGACCTCATCCACGCTTTCTTATCGGTGAGACTCCAAGGGGATGGCAGGGGATTGGGCGATGCGACGACGATGTTTTGTTGCAGATAGCGGAACTGAGCCATTCTGTGTCTAGCCCCATGTCGTTCCGGGTCGAGTACAAAAGAGGAACGACGGGACCGGCCATGTTCCAGAGGCATGTCCGGTTTCAAGTCGACATATCGACAATAACTAAGCAAGTCGGCGATAACGGAAAAGAACACCTCTACGCCATCACGTTCACCCTGTTGTCCGGTGAGAACCATATATTTTTTTTTAAACTTCTACTCTTAAGGGGAACGTCTCCGCTTACCCTTAATACCTACATTGTCCTCACCAATTCGCTTAATTACACTTTAGCCTTATTAACATACAGTTATCTACTAAAGATGGCTCTTTGGTCAAAGCGTTGATTGAGATATTTACTGGAAGATACCCAACCCCGTGCTAATAGTCGACCGAGTTTCCCTTCTTTGCCCTGCTTCCCTTCATCCACATTGTCTGCACTGTACGGTGGCGCCACAGACGGCCAACGTTGGTTTTCGGTTTTATGAATCAGGTACCGGCTCCAGAAGGCTCACTTTACGCATTTGTACGTGTGCGACATTGCCAAATTGTCTATGGTGTGGAATGTGGGCACAGGACCACGGGACCATAGCTGCACGGGACGGGACGAGATATGTTTGCGGTGTATTTATTCCGTTCGGTCTGCGTTTCATGGTTCAGGTCGCACGTCTCGATGATTAAAGTCGCCTTTCAGGCAATATTATATTTTTATAAACCAAATCAAAGTAAAAGTTTTAATTAAATAAAAAAACAATTTACAAAAAGTGCAAAAATTATACAAAAAAAGATCCTTACGCTTATCTATACAAAACTAATTTAGGACAAAATTTTTATTTTCCTGTGTGGTTTGACAGTTGTTCGTTTGTTTTTCAAGATTTAATCACATAAACCACATCAATGTAAACAAAATTTTAATTAAATAAAAAAAATTCAAGAATTATTATACAGGGTGAGGCAATAGTGCGTCCGACTTTGATAGCTTGAGTTCTATGACAGCTAGAAATTTGCTTTAAAAACACAAAACCTATAACCGGAAATTAGTTCTGAACATACAAGATGAGCCAAGACAATTTATACAGAGGCTAATAACATTTTTTTAAATGGAATGTTGTGTGTAAAACAAGATTTTAATACGTGCCCTTGCTAATACAAAAAATTACGTTAATGCATTTTGCTGACGTTCTACAATCACAGATGATAAAGCGGAGACGTTCCTCTTAATAAACACTTAAATTTAAATCGAAATAACACAAGCTCTATATCAATAGCTAAGTATGTAGTTCGTCTTCGAGTGTAAATTTGAGAAAGTCGGCAAATTAAATTTCTTTGGCCGGAACGTCTAATCGGTTTTATCATTCATTCCATCCGCCCCTGACGTAAGTGTAGCACCATCATTATTGATTGGCACCATGTTACAGTGTTCGACAAGGTACTGTTCATTTCAGCCGTTTAGTCCTCTAAATCGTAAAAGCCCAGACCGCACAAATGAGCTCGGACCTGCCGTGTGCCAACCATGATGGCCAAAGAAACCGTACATTTGCACCACAACCTTTACGGTTCTGTGTGCTTTGATATTTATCTTTAATTTTTTGCAAAATGTTTTCTACTTTTTACTACACATTATCGAAATATGTATAATTATTTAATAAGAAAAGTTAAGCACATTTTCTGTGGTTAACAAATTTCTTAACAAATAAAAAAAAATTCTTTCATATTTTGTTTACAGCATTTGGACACTGAAGCCGTGGTGCAAAAGATATTTACCCGCACCACTTCTTGTCTATCGCGTACAATAAGCTCGCCTCCCGCTCGTTTGTTCCATCTCTGTTAGTGTCATGAATTGAAAAGAGATCGAGAAAACGGCTGAAATGAACTATACTACGTGGCAACATCGCTTCATCTTGTTGTCGTAATATTACAGCTATCTGTAATTTCTGAACCCGACTAAACTGCATTTAATAATGATGCTGGCGGACAGATGGACCGATTCTAAACCCCTATCCGCCAGCATCATTTTTAGGCACGATTCTGGCGGTAAGGCTGGGCATCTTCCAGTAAATATCTCAATCAACGGTCAAAGTGATTAAACTGACCAGCGCTCGTTACATTCTCCCCTTTTTACTCACCCTATTCTCACAATTCCTTCACCTGCTGCTTTGGCACCCCATCCAGCCCTAGATCTATAGTGAAAGTTAGTTTCGTGTAAAAGTTTAAATTGTTGCCACTTACCTTACTGCTGACGCATATAGTGATCGTCTTTGTTGCAGGCAACATCCGTCGTTTCCGGCGGGTGTGCGAACACATCCAGGCGCAGGTGTGCACTCGTCGTCCGCCCCCCAGCCCCCGCGCCCAGCGAAAGTTCACGACGGAACTGAGCGAAAGTTCGAGCTGTGGCTCCGATTCCAGCGAACTCTACCTCAACGCCAGACAGGTGAGTTTAACCTCACTTTGTCCCCCCACCCCTCCACTTCATCAATTATCGTCTTGTTTTCTTCCACCAGTTGAACGTTCTTCAGTTGGAGAACAGCGATCTGGAGAGCGAATGCAGCGTGTTCGACGTACGAACGGCGACAAGAGAAGTGTCACGTCGCGCCTCCACCAACAACAATACGGAATCGATGGAACAGAACACGCCCGGCACCCCGAAAGCGGTCAGGTCCAACTCGGAGAACACCGATTCCTGCGAGAAAACCTGCATCACCACCATGTCGGGCAGTTCAATAGCGTAGAATCCAAAAAAAAAGGAGAGAAAAACAAAACACTACCAAAGCGTCATCCCCAAAAATAACTAGAGCGCCAATTTTCATATATTTACAAGGTTATCAAAACAAACTAACAAAAAATTGTGTTCCTCTCGACAGATTGTTAAGATCAAAAATGCTTATGTAAATACGCCAGAAGCTTATGTGATTTTTGGGTATTGTTCAGTGTAGTTGTAAAGAAAAAAATTGTTGAACAATTAAACATGGCATAACCGTTACTGTCAAAAAGAAAAAAAAAACTTAACCCCAAAAAACAAGTGCGTAGCTAGGAGAATATTGTGACATTCTGTATATACTGGATACTGGCTAACCGCAGCGCCACCTGGGTTCGCGCGACGCAACCTTACCCTCCCGTTGTAATTGTGGCTCCGTTCGTTTTGCGTCGCGTGAGTCCGGCTTCGCGTCCCCGTCCCGCTCCCCGGCCATGTTGGAACCGTATCTAGAGAAATTGCCGGCCATATTGTCAAATACTTTTAGGAACTAACTATGGATAAACAATAGACTAAACATAAACACAATAATTAACGATAATTGAAAAAATTATTATTGCATCATTCGCTTGGTCACGTGGACTAAAAAAAAACTATAATTTCAGGCGATTCTTGTGTGTGGACATATCAATTTGTATCTCAGCAACGGCTCAATCTCCTTAAGTTAAGTCTGTTGTCTGTGACAGCCAATACGTAAGTTTTGAGGTTATGTTGTGTGACGAGTTGGGGGAAGTCCCGTCACGGTTTGTACCTTTGTAAATACTATGCAATGCTCGTGTAAATGATTTTTATCAGTTCCATTACGTTTACATAACTATAACAAGTTAACTGTTTGAGTTGATAGTTATTTGTTTCTGTTCCTGCACACGTACGTTAGTGTTATGGTGAATTATTTTATATAATAAATGAATTAAAGTGAATATAGTTTATGTGTAAGTGCTTGTAAATAATATTGTGATAAATAAATCAATTTGCACAATAACAGCAAATGTTTTATACCCAAAGACCTCTCCCCCCCTCTTACACCCGACGATGACTTACCGAAACGCGATTCCAACAACAGGACCGGAAGTTGATGCAGAATTGATCAAGCAACATATGGTTCGGAAGGGCGCCCAGCGCAACTACCACAAGTTGCACAACTTCCAAACAATCGCTAATTGCGCCTGCTTAGACCCCAAGCCGCACTTTGCACCGCAACTTTTTTTCGGTCCTTCGTACATCTTCCCCCTGCAATTTTCTTCTTTTCAATAGGTACACAGGGTGTTACAAAGAGAATCACCGGTACCTAAAAGCGTATTTCTATACATACAGAAGAGATATATGCTTTTTCAATGAGTTTCAATGAGTAATGGTTAGGTTAAACGGTTAAACAAACGCAAAAATGCGTTGCGCGCGCAGCTTGGTACAGTCTGTACAATTTTGATGTTGTTCTTTGAAGTTTGGCGCCAATTACGACTGTCACTGCTGACAAGTTTGAGAATAGATCATCTGTCTCCGTCCGACTGACCAAATTGCGCACTGAGCACAAGTAAAACTAAAAAGATCTATTGACGGATTCAAAATCGGCTTCATCAACTTGGCGTGATCGCGCTGCTTGTACCTGAACATGCAATAATTAACCTTTTGAAAGGGGACGCGCTGAACAGGTGGAGGTGGAGTTATCTAGCGTAACGTTCGGGTCTGCCGGTGCCATTTGGGTGAGGGTGAGGGCCACGTCATGTTCTCGCTACCTCTGCCATCGCTAGGGTGCAAAATTACCATATAGAAACAAACAAAAATTAAAAAAAAAAAATGATAGTGCAACCCGCTACTGTGGAACTGACAAAGATCCACTATTACAACGGGCGAAACACCCAAATTTCGACGATATCGCGCGAGATCTTCGACAATCAAATCAACAACACCGCCATCATCAAAAAAAACATCTTCGGTCACAAATGGGTGTTGAAGATCAACGAAAACAAACGAAAAACCGAATCGAAATTACGCATCACCATCTACGTAATAGTGTTCAGTTGCATCATCATCGCGGTGTGCTTCGGATTGTTCTTCAGTCTCGGTAAGCGAAATCAATGGGGACTAAATCGGGACAACTCGCCGGCTATTTTCAGAACCAAAATTCCGTCCGAAAATCACCACGACCACCGACGGCAACAACAACCAAACTTTGACTTTTCGAAATTCGTCGAAGTTCGTGGAGAACATCTCCGCGGCCGGTTATTGCGGCAATTGTACCAAAAATCAAGTTTGTTTAAAACTGACCGAAAACGACGTGCCGAAATGTAACGACGCGATCGACCGGAACGATCCGACCGGTTGCGGGGGATTTTGCTCCGTCAACACCCAATTCTGCCAACTGCTCGACAACAAAAACAAAATTTACCAATGCAACAACCTCAAAACCGCCCTCAGGTGCTCCGAGGATTTCTTCAATTGCGGAAACATGTGCGTGGCGAAAAGGAAGAGATGCGACGGTTTCGTCGACTGTTCCAACGGATCCGACGAAATTAATTGCGGTATTTTTCGAAATATTCAAGAATTATTTTTTTTGACGTTTGAAAATTTCAGATTGCGACTTACGAACGCACTTCAGATGCGGCAACTTCAAGTCGTGTTTACCGAAAAAGAAGAAATGCGACGGAACCGTGGATTGTTGGGATAAAAGCGACGAAATCGACTGCAACACTCGTTAGTAGTTACTAGTTTTGTTTGAAACGTACAGCGGTGGTAGCATCAAAATCTTCTCCGCATGCGCAAACTCTGCTCACTCAACAACAAAGTAGTACTAATTTCGCTGTTAGGTTGGTAGCGTTAGCTATTTTGTAACTAAAAGTAGGCGGAGCTAATCTTCCGTCGCGCATGCGGAGAAGCGATTTGTGTCTCAATGGGTGTATTGGCAAGACTGTATTTCAGGATGCAACAACGATTCGATAGCGTGCCGCAACGGGGAATGTGTGCCGAAGAGAAACTTTTGCGACGGCCTCTTCCATTGCAGCGACAAATCGGACGAACCTCAGGGATGCCAACTCTAACCAAATATTTTTTTATACTCATCAAATTTATTCAACAAATATATTTTCGTTAAAAAGTCAACACAATCAATAAATACGTTAAAAAAACAACAACAACGACGAAAACTACAAGTCTTCGCAGTAGTCGGATAAAAAGTTTAAAAGAAACGTGAAGTCTTCGGCACATCCCCCTCCTTCCCGGTAAAGTTTAACGAATTCCCTATAAAACCCGGTGATGTGTTTCAACGAATTCTGAAACAATCGCGACGTTTTACGTTGGTTCTTGGTTGGTGCTTGGGGAAAAGTGCTACCAACCTGATCCCATTCGTGTTGGAAAATCCCGGTGCATTGCGACGCGAAACTGTCGCAACTCAACAAATCACGTTTGATCAACTTGGCACAAAATTTAGCGAAATTGGTCCAAGTTGTTGGGACGTCGACGGACTGTGCAAAAATCATTACGTTGCGGGTGCAAAGTAGAGATTTGAAAAGATCACCGCATCTGTGGCGGTTCGATTCCCAAATATCGACCAGCTTAGTTAAAACGTTATCTTCATTTAGTAATTTGTAGTTGTGGCAAACTGAAAACACAACAACAACAGGTGTTTTATTTACCCCGTTGGGAAGTATAATAAAAACTAATACTTACGTAACACCAACGATAAATCGACGAGAAGCGTGCAAATGGCGACGGCGATACGGTCGTTGATGTCTCCTCGCCGCTTCAAACTCCTCGAAATATCATCGAGAAGATCAACAAAAGCGGCAGCGTCGATCTGGACCGTTGGATCCATAGCTTTAACGCACAGGTCCTGTTCAACAAAAACAAAGATATTTCTGAGACTTCTCAATTTTCATGGTGCAGTTAGTTGCAAAACAAACCGTGCGATTTTCAATTGTCTTCTCTACATAACGGAGGGTGCGTCCGGTTGTTTTTGCAACTAACTGTACCTGCAACAACCACGTCGCAGGGAGTTCACGTTTTATTGTTAGCGGGAGGTGCAATCAACTACAAGATAATAACGATAACGTGGATTTACGATCCAGCAAAGAGTCTGGAAAACTTTGGAAGATGAAAAAAATTAAGTTGTTACTTTTCCTTTAGAGTTATGTACTTTTACAGTCATCTAGAATGATTGAGCGTAGGGTCTCTTCAAGTTGAGCAAAACTTATATTCGCTTCATTTGAAACCGTATTTGGCAGTTGACAAGTGTCAGTGGCGTTGGAGATGTTTTTCGTGCTCGTCAGTTCGTGTTTTAGCCACTTTTACGTTTGTTCTAGCTTTTTTTGGTAAGGTTAAATAACAATCAACTAAGGAACACTGCATACGATTGAATGAGTACGATAAAATTTAATGAAATATTAAAAGCCATCTTTGCGGTACGCCACTGATATTAGGTTTGTTTCAATCGCTCAAAAAAACGTACACCACTGCACGATCACGCGCAGTAGGAATGAACAATATGCGTGGATAATCTGCGCAGTATCTGTTTCTTATCGGAGCCATATTATAATGTTGAGGTGTAAGAAAAAAAACTTTTTAAGAAAATGCCGTAGTAAAACGTTTTATATTATTCTACGTAGTGTATGTATATTATGGTCTTCTCGAAAAAAAATTGCCGTGTTGTCTAAATTTTATTTTTCAATTTTTTATGATTTTTTCCTGATTGACCCAAAATTGTGATGTGCAAAAATTTGAAAAAAATTCGTAACTTTTTAAGAAAATGTCGTATCAAAATGTTCTATAACATTTTATGTAGTGTATATTATTGTCTCTTAGAAACAAATTGCCGTTGTCTAAATTTTATTTTTAATTCTTTTATGATTTTTTCCTGATCGACTCAAAATTATGATGCACAAAAATAAGAAAAAAATTCGTAACTTTTTAAGAAAATGTCGTAGTGAAACGTTTTACACCATTCTGCGTAGTGTATATTATTGTCTTTTGAAAAAAATTTGCCGTGTTGTCTAAATTTTATTCTTCAATTTTTTTTTAATTTTTTTCTGTTGACCCAAAATTGTGATGTGCAAAAATTTGAAAAAAATTCGTAACTTTTTAAGAAAATGTCGTATAAAAATGTTCTATAACATTTTATGTAGTGTATATTTTTGTCTCTTAGAAAAAAAATTGCCGTTGTCTAAATTTTATTTTTAATTCTTTTATGATTTTTTCCTGATCGACTCAAAATTATGATGCGCAGAAATAAGAAAAAAATTCGTAACTTTTTAAGAAAATGTCGTAGTGAAACGTTTTACATCATTCTGCGTAGTGTATATTATTGTCTTTTGAAAAAAATTTGCCGTGTTGTCTAAATTTTATTTTTCAATTTCTTTTGATTTTTTCCTGATTGACCCATAATTGTGATGTGCAAAAATTTGAAAAAAAATTTGTAACTTTTTAAGAAAATGTCGTATCGAAATGTTCTATACCATTTTATGTAGTGTATATTATTGTCTCTTCGGAAAAAAATTGTCGTTGTCTAAATTTTATTTTTCAATTTTTTATGATTTTTTCCTGATTGACCCAAAATTGTAATGTGCAAAAATTTGAAAAAAATTCGTAACTTTTTAAGAAAATGTCGTATAAAAATGTTCTATAACATTTTATGTAGTGTATATTATTGTCTCTTAGAAAAAAAATTGCCGTTGTCTAAATTTTATTTTTAATTCTATTATGATTTTTTCCTGATCGACTTAAAAATTATGATGCGCAGAAATAAGTAAAAAATTCGTAACTTTTTAAGAAAATGTCGTATCAAAATGTTCTATAACATTTTATGTAGTGTATATTATTGATTCTTAGAAAAAAATTGCCGTTGTCTAAATTTTATTTTTAATTTTGTTATGATTTTTTCCTGATCGACTCAAAATTATGATGCGCAGAAATAAGAAAAAAATTCGTAACTTTTTAAGAACATGTCATAGTGAAACGTTTTACACCATTCTGCCTAGTGTATATTATTGTCTTTTGAAAAAAATTTGCCGTGTGTCTAAATTTAATTTTTCAATTTTTTATGATTTTTTCCTGACTGACCCAAAATTGTGATGTGCAAAAATTTGAAAAAAATTCGTAACTCTTTAAGAAAATGTCGTATTGAAATGTTCTATACCATTTTATGTAGTGTATATTATTGTCTCTTAGGAAAAAAAATTCCGTTGTCTAAATTTCATTTTTAATTCTTTTATGATTTTTTCCTGATTGACCTAAAATTATGATGCGCAGGAATAAGAAAAAAATTCGTAACTTTTTAAGACAATGTCGTAGTGAAACGTTTTATACCATTCACCGAAGTGTATATTATTGTCGTTTAGGAAAAATTTGCTGTGTTGTCTAAATTTTATTTTTCAATTTTTTATGATTTTTTCTTGATTGACCCAAAATTATGATGTGCAGAAATTTGAAAAAACTCGTAACTTTTTAAGAAAATATCGTATCGAAATGTTCTATATCATTTTATGTAGTGTATATTATTTTCTCTTCGGAAAAAAATTGCCGTTGTCTAAATTTCATTTTTAAATTTTCTTATAAAGATTTCCTGATTGACCCAAAGTTATGATGTGCAGAGATAAGAAAAAAACTTTTTAAGAAAATATCGTATCGAAATGTTCTATACCATTCTATGTAGTGTATATTTAGGAAAAAAAATGCCGTTGTCTAAATTTTATTTTTAAATTTTTTATGATTTTTTCCTTATTGAACCCAAATTATGACATAGAGGTATAAGAAAATGATTCGTAACTTTTTAAGAAAATGTCGAATCGAAATGTTCTATACTATTCTAGGTAGTGTATATGTCGTAGTCATCGGGCGTAATGCGTCATTTCATGAAACGCCGGCAATCGCTGTAATTAAGGTCGTTAAACTAGCTGTTTTAGGGCAAGGAAAAGCACAGGGAAAGGTGAGGAGGATAAGCAACACCAAATTCATAAATTGCCTAGTCTCCTCACCTTTCCTTGCCCTAAAACAGCTAGTTTAACGATCTTAATTACAGCAATTGCCGGCGTTTCCTGAAATGACGTATTACGCCCAATGACTACGACATATATAATTGTCTTTTAGGAAAAAAATTGCCGTAGTATAAATTTCATTTTTAAATTTTTTATGATTTTTTCCTTATAGACCCATATTATAACGATCCTTCAATCATTCTGCACATGTTTAAAGGTCAGAAGAGTTCTGTTGCAAGTACCAATAACAAAAAATTAAAATTTTGACTGCGCTCCTTCATACCATACAATTTATGATGCAACCTAAAAACAACTAGAGAGGGGATTAGGTTTAAATTGACTCAAAATGTTGAAACTGATAGTCTAAGTGTCCGCAGCCCAAGACGAATACCTTCGAGAATTCCTTAAATTTTCACTGTTCTCTCGTGTGTTTAGATAACGATTCCTTTAGTGTTGTGCTTTATACCAACATCTTTTTACCAACAACAAATGTACTGAAACAGGTAAAATTGTAACGTGTAATTGGAAAAAAAATTAAAATTCTACGATTTATCCAGTGGCAGAACTTAAAAAATTTTGTTCTCCTTGAACGAAATTCAATTATTTATTATTTGCCGAAAATAAAACAAAAATTTTTCATACAAAATTAATCGGACACAGTAAGTGGCGCCCTGCTTCCATTTGTCTTTCCGCCACTAGAATCTCTAGTTTTAGATTTTTTAACATAGTGTTTACATGGCAATAGTCGCGATAACTGATGGTTATTTGTCTAGACAAGTTGTGTCAGTAGAGCGACTAAGTTTGCTTAGTTAATTTTTAACACGAATATCAGATAAATTGTTGCCACTTAAGCAAATTGATACCTTGGCGAAAATTACTTAACCTGAAATCAGTCACTAACGACCTAATTACTAACCTGTATGTTCTCTAACAAATGCGCAGCACTTGTGGTCTCGTCATTATGGTCGGTTCTAGTGCCCTCTGGCGGCAAAGCAAACGTTAATTTTTTTTCCTTCTTTTGACACAACTTCGTCACCGTCTTAATTTCGTCATCGAAATCTTTCACGAAAACATCTGAAATTCGCCAATAATTATTACATAACAATACACGCAAAGGCATGCAACTTGAATTACACGCGCAGGAAATGTTTCTACGGTCTCATCTTTGCAAACCGCAGAAACGGGAAAAGTTTCTTGTTCCTTGAAAAGGTAGAAAAAAAACTCACTCAAAGTCACGTGAGTGCCAATCCATTGTTTCACCCTATCCACGCAGGTTTTCTTCGCGATCCCCGCGCAAACCTCTTTGGTTGTCGGCAGAACATCCAAGGCCACTAACGATTCGATGGCGTTACCGACATTTTTCCCGCAAATTTCTACAGTTTCTTCTTCGCATCGTTTTCGCAATTCAACCAAAGATGCGGCGGCCAACTGATTGACTTTCGACTTGTAAACGACCTAAACGATAATTTCTCTATTTTTAAAACTATCCCAGCAAAACAAAACCAACAATTTACCAAATCATCTTCCGCAATTTCCCCCGACGACAACTGTCGCACTCGTTCCAAAGCGACTTTCTTGTAATTAGGAACCAAAGTTGCCACGATATACTTAACGCAAGTGGAAGCGACGCGCTCGCTGACGAACTCGATGGTTTTTCGCGTCGACACCGGCTGACCGCTGAAAAACGCCTCCTCCAGTTGTTGCTGCAAACGTCAAACAAAAAAAATATTAATTTAGAAGTAGTTTAGGTATAACTAAATTTAATCGAAAATTTTAATTACGCATGCGCATCTAATAGACCGATCGCAGAAGCACAAATCGCTTCTCCGCATGCGCGACGTGAAGTTAGCGTCGCCTACTTTTAGTTATAAAATAACCAGCGCTACCAACCTAACAGTGAAATTAGTACTGCTTTGTTTGAATTTCGCGGACTTGAGTGGGCGGAATTTGCGCATGCGGAGAAATCTCGATACAATCGGCGTACTGCGCATGTGTCGTTTACGCAATAAAGACGCAAGCGCTGTCCAACCAATGAAGTACCTCTAGTTTTTTCCTGGCAACTTCGTCTGGAGACTCAATCGCCGTAACAGGTGTAATATGTTTGATAGTGACCCCGTTGCTAGTCGAATTGGAAACCAGCAACTTCTTGATTTCGTCCAAGTGCGGACAACAAAAATACAAAATGTTTTGATCGACGATTTCCGTTAGATCCAACGAAACTGTGTTGTTGGCCGATTCGCGACTACTTCCGGTTTCGACGTAGTAATTAGAATAGTCCATGTCGGGATAATGGGGTAGTTCGAATAACCACCCCAAACAGAATTTGACCAAATAAACGTTACTGGCGTGAGGACTGTCAAAATTTCGGTACATTTCAAAAAGAATTTTCGAAACTAAAGTGTAGTAAGGTAAGCGGAGAGTGGCGTAGTCCAACATGGCGAGATACTTGGTCAGCCAGGGAACGCACAAGATGGCGGATCGACGGAAAATGGCCGTTTCCAGAAGCGATCTGACGTCGAAGTTCGGCTGTACCTAAAAAAGAAAAAAGCGGTCAGAAAATGGTCTTATACAGGGTGGGACAACAGTGCGTCCGACTTCGATAGCTCGAGTTCTATGATAAGTAAAAATTTGATTTAAAAACACAAATAAACTAGAAAAAAAGCTATAACCGGAAATTATTTTTGAACATACAGGGTGATTCACGTAGCCCGTCCATTAGAAGTTTTTCAACTTCCAGTTGGATTAAAAATTTGAAACTTGGAAGGCAGTCATTATCAGTCATGCTCATTCTATCTAAAATATTTTGAGCTCTCTAGCTATACAGGGTGTGCGAAAAGTTAGTATCAACTTTCTTATTTTGAATGGAAACGTACCATTTTTTCTACATGGTCTAATTGGTCTTCCAACTATGAGTTTTTATAACATTTGTTACGTAAACTTATTTGACAATTTTTGACATTATGTTAATTTATGTGAAAAAAAGGGTCGATGTGGTAGCTTACGAAAAAATTCGTATCTGGCAGACGGTTCAGAATTTATGAAAGCTAATTTGTAAAGTGCTTAGTTCAAAGTCCAGACTAACTTCTGATGTCTTAATGGTGGTTCCATCTTATACCATATGGGCGCAGACAATTTTCAAATATCGCAACCAAAAATGGTCAAGAAGTCATTTTTTTCAAATAGCACCTACAGATTTTTTTTACACCACTCGATAGAAAATTGTATTTTGGGATGAGTTACTTAAGCATTCCCTATACCTAACTTCATCCCCTATCAAATTAAAAATTAAAATCCAGAAATTTCATCAATTTTGCACAAGATTTTTTGATTTTTCAAGTATGCCATGGAAACAAAAGACAATTGCAACAATTTAATTATGAAATTTTATAAAACAACAACAACAAAAAAACTATCAAGAACCCTCTTAACAAAATTCTAATGTAAATGTTCCATGTGAGCATCATTTTGATTACTACATTCTATCATTTTATATCATTGTGTAGCTCTTCTTATTTCGTTGGTGTCAAGACTGTCAAATGCTCTTATTATTCTCCCGCTTAATTCCTTTATGTTGCAAAGTGGTGAAGTATAAACTAAATCTTTTATTCGACCCCAAACATAAAAGTCTAATGAGGTAAAATCTGGAGATAATAAGAGCATTCGACAGTCTTGGTCCCAACGAAATTAAAAGAGGTACACAATCTGTTGAAAATGGATTAATAGAATGTATGTAGTAATCAAAATGGTGCTCACATTGAACACCTACATGAGAATTTTGTTAAGATGGTTCTTGGTAGTTTTTGTTGTTTTTTTTTTTTATAAAATTAGTAATATATTCATTTCATAATTAAAATGTAGCAATTGTCTTTTGTTTCCATGGCATACTTGAAAAACTAAAAAAATCTCTTGGCAGGATTGATGGAATTTCTGGATTTTAATTTTTAATTTGATAGGGGATGAAGTTAGGTATAGGGAATGCTTAAGTGACTCATCCCAAAATACAATTTTCTATCGAATGATGTAAAAAAAATCTGTAGGTGCCATTTGAAAAAAATAACTTTTTGACCATTTATGGGTGCGATATTTGAAACTGTCTGCGCCCATACGGTACAAAATGGAACTACCATTAAAATATCAGAAGTTAGTGTGGACTTCGAACTAAGTACTTTACAAATTGGTTTTTATAAATTCAAAACCGTCTGCCAGATACGAATTTTTTCGTAAGCTACCACATCGACCCTTTTTTTCACATAAATTAACATAATGTCAAAAATTGTCAAATAAGTTTACATAACAAATGTTATAAAAACTCAGAGTTGGAAGACCAATTAGACCATGTAGAAAAAATGGTACGTTTCCATTTAAAATAAGAAAGTTGATACCGACTTTTCGCACACCCTGTATAGCTAGAGAGCTCAAAATATTTTAGATAGAACGAGCATGACTGATAATGACTGCCTTCCAAGTTTCAAACTTTTAATCCAACTGGAAGTTGAAAAACTTCTAATGGACGGGCTACGTGAATCACCCTGTATAGAGTGAGCTAAGACGGTTATACACTCGGTTATACAGAAACAAGTAAAATTTTTTTAAATAAAATGTGTAAAAAAAGATTTTTTGGAGTCTCTTCTTAGACTCCTTTTTTACTGACTATTTCCAAACCACTTGGATGTAGTGATTTTTTTTTTGTTCAAATAATGTCATCTGTAGATGCATCTTAAAAAAATCACTACAGCCACAATTACAAGTTTTAAGAAGAAATTATGCAAGTACTAGTTAGGAAACATCTGTGGGAAGTTTTTGAATAGTTTTTGCTTTTGAAAAATTATACAGGATGGCTAAACTTAATTTTTCAATTTAGAACTTTTTGAATTTAATTTTCTCAATTTTTTCAAATAAATCACTCTGTATATTTCCTAACGATATGATGTAGAAACTAAAAACGAACATTTTTTGTATGTACACCCCTAAGGCTATTTATCAGCTTTTTTGCAACTTGCGTTCATCGTCATAGCAACGATGAGATGACGTCAATAAAAATGGTTGCTAGGCTACCAAACGACATACACAACCTCACTTTTTACGTTATTTCCGATTAGAACCTACCTGTTCTCTCGCTTTGACGTGTACCGCTATCAAATTTTCAGAGTAGTGGTTGCATTCAGTCTTGTAAGGTAGAGATTCGACGAAACCGAGAAACTTGGCCAAAAGTCTCAAGGATTTGACGCACGCGTAGTAGGCCTTTTTCGTCGCCACATCCACGACAATTTCTAAATTTCCAAAATAATATCAATAAAACAAAAAAATTGGAGAAAACCAAAAATACCTTGATCATCATACTCGGGGCAACTAAAATTATTCTCGTTCAATTCGACGATTTCGCAAATAAAACTGTCGCAAAGGTGTCGATTGAAAACGTGGTTGGAGGCTGTCAGGATGAAATCCCGATAAAATTCCTGGCGTCCGGAGAAATTGGGAAGACAATTGCTGCCGTTGTTCGATTGTTTCGTCACCAGTCGACTCTTCAAACGACTCAGTTTTTCGGCGTCGATCGGAAGTGACGAAATAAAATCGGACGACGCAACTTGGTAATGTCGACAAGTACTCAACAGTTGCGCCTTGAACAACCGAGCGAAATGGACGTAATTTAACGGTTCATCCGATAAACTCAATAAACTCCTAATTTTCCCCCTTAAACTGATCGAAAAGTCCCATCCGGAGCCCAGGTGTCCATTTTCCCATATCCTCAAAATTTCGTAGAACAAATCCCGTTGTTTTTTGAAAGCGTGGAAAGAGGGGTCGTTGGGAAAATTCAATCGGTTATCGGTGTCGGAAATGAAACAGATGTTGTCTTGAGTTGGCGAAATTTCCACGTAACGATCGATTTTTGTTTGCGAAATTTCCTTAAGACGAGCAACGAATCCAGGAACGAATCGGCCCAAACGGTCATTTTCGGCCAAAAGTTTAATTGTCGACTTATCGTAGAGTTTGACGACGTCAATTTGAGACTGCAAACTTTTCGCAGCGAAATAAACAACGTTGTGAATGGAAGTGAAGAGAAGCGCAGGCGCAATCTCACCACTAACGTCCAATTGTTCCGTACCAACACACGATTGTTTTTTTAACAACAACGAAACTAAAAAACGAATTTCGCTACTAACATTTAAAACGAAATTCCTAACAAGAATTTTCACGTAAATTTCGACAATTCGATCCAATTGACTTTGGTTGTGGACCGAAAACAATTGGGCCTCGAGACGGGACGTGTCCAAAACGAGCGATTTCAATTTTCTACCGCTGTCACTGAACGAAATTTTTCTGCGTTCTTCAGCCAACAAGTTTCTCTGTTCGTCCGCGTTTCCCGGACAAATTTCGTCAAACGAGCTACTTTTGTTGAAATCGAAACTATTTTCGGACTTTCGAAAACCGTTTCCGTTTCTCGCCGCCAAATTCGTGGGGTTGATCCGTCTCCTGACGTGAGAATTTTCGTCAAAACCGCGACTCTTCTTCTTCGAGTTGCGAGGTTTCACTATAAAATCACTCAAACAAATCGGCGATTTCTCCAATCTTCGCGAAGTGGGAGTGGTGAAACTGTGGTCGTTGCGGTAAAGAGGCGAAACCGGACTCAAATAACTCGCGTTCAAACTGGTTACGTGGGGCTATAAAACAAGCGAATTATTTATCGAAATCAAGCCGAAATTGCGCACTAACAGTTTTGGGGGTGCTGCATATTTTCGGGTCGTAACTGTCGTTGAGGTCGGCCCCCGTCGTTAATTCAGCCGTTTCCGGTTGGGGGGGTGCAGGTTTCGTTTCGGACCATTTCTCGAAAGTGCTGTTAAAAAATTTTAGTAAATTTCGACAAAATTTTGCGAACTTACTTGGGGATGTCTTCGTGAACGAAATTGAGGAAATACGTTATGAAATCGGGCTGCGAACATTTGGTGGCGGCGATTTCCTTCTGAAATTTGAGGTTATGTTTCAGTAAAAAGTGAGGTTATGTCGGGGTTTTGGCGGAATTACGTTGGGGCTCGGCGAATGGAACGTTATCAGCCATTCGAGGAAGGGCTCCAGCTCTATTTCGTTATTAACAACTTTTGTCAAGAGGATTTCCGCCATTTTTGTCAAAACAACAATTAACAACACAACAACAATAACAATGCGGCCATAATGCGGCCATAACAGTAGTAAGGCCGGGATTGGTCGAAACAAGGGACCAATGGCAGCGAGGTAGCGTTTGAAATTTGGCGGGAAAACTCAGTTTTTTAACGATAATTGAAACAAATTTCGAGTTTTTTTCTCAAATTACAAACAAAATTCCAAACGTTAAACCGCCAAACGCCCGAATCCTTAAAATTATTCTAATGGTTGGGAAGGTGACCTTAAAGTTATTTATGAACAATTTCGAATATTGGAAAAACATTTGAAGGTAACATAATGCGTTTTTCTATTGTTTGCGTAGGGTAGGTGACTGGACATGAACTGTTGCAAAGTTAAAAAAAAACTATTGTATTCACTTACACAGTATACAAAAAGTAAGCGAAATTTGCATTTCTATGTCAACTGACAAATACTTGACGACTTGCTGCTCGAGAGCGAGGTCAGGGGTTTGAATTTATTGGCGACAATCAATAATAATTGGGTGCAATCTATTAATAACAACCGAGTCGTTACATATTTTATTTGACCTGATTCTAGCAAGTTGGAGGAATTAGGCGATAAAACGCCAAAAAATCGAACATATAGTTACAGATTACAGATACGGAACTAATGTGTTTAAGTGCTAAACTCGTACAGGTGTTAATGGTATGCATTTGCGTACTGCGAGGACATTCCGTAGGTACTTAAAGTGCACGGTCGTTAATCAAAGGTTTCAGTTCTGACGTAGTACCTATCAACTCATTTGAATGTCGGAAATTTTCCTTCCAGTCGTTTGCAGATTGTTCCTCCATTCTCTACGTTCAGTTGTTGAATTCCCGACTCTCTCCGCTTCTTTTAGTAAAATGCCGTTCGGTCTGGTGAGTGCTCCCGAAATTTTCAACTTGAAGTTCATATAGCCCAGATCCATGCGAACTAAAAGAAAGGTAAGTTAAAATTTTTTTTCGTAGCAAGTACATTTTTTTAATTTAATTAAGAGTTATTCTTGAAAAAGATGGGGATGAAGTTCTCGTGCGCGGTGCAAACGTGACGTCAGACGTTGCGCGGGCTACGGTGCGCATTACACCAAAATTATTCAGGTCGTATTTAACAGTCTACCAAATTTACCCATTATTTTCATACAAAAAAATACTTTCATTTCCCAAAAATACTAAATGCTCACCAAAATTAGGAAAATACATAATCTTAAAGCGACAACCAAATATTGACATAATGCTGGCCTCTTATATATTTTGTTCGCCAAAATAACTTTTGTTGACCATAAATACTAAATGTTCACCAAATTTTATTCTGCATTTAATTCTAACATAATACCCAGATTATTTAATTTTCGACAGTGTCTTATATTATTTAGCAGTTAAAAATACTATTTGTTGATCAAAAATACACAAGCAATAAAATGTTGTGCAAATGGTAAATAATTTTATGCAAAATTATAGATGTAGATGTGCCAGGGCAAGAAAAATAAGAGTAAAAATAGAAGTGGTTTGCACAAAAAAAGATATTGATTTCCATAATATATAAATGCTTTGCTGTAATTGGCTTGCATTATGTAAAACGTAAAACTTCTTTTAGTGGAAATTTCTAATCGTGCTTTTAAAAAAAATTGAGGGCCTTGAACTGACCTTGTACAAAACTTTTTTCGCGTGCCTCTTGTCTGGAAGCGCAAGCGGCAAGGAGAGATGCGCGAGCATATTTCATTTTTGGAGTAATAGAATAATTATTTGACGCACAAATAGTTTTTTTGAGAAACACTAAATATAAATGGATAGCGCAAATATTTATTATGTACAGCACGGACGCGTAACTTGAGCGTTCTAAATTTGGTGAACATTTAGTAAAATTGATATACATATAGAATTTAAAATGTAAGCAATGGTAAAACAATACGCAGCATAGTTATTTTAGTGGTGATGTTCTCATTTTCTGATGTATAATAATTTGGGTTTCATTTAGATTTTTTGATGCTCATTAAATTTTCTGGTGGACAGTGCAAGGGATGTATAGTTTAATTTGGTGTACATTATATTTGTTCCCAAATTATTCTCCATCTAATCTTTTTACTATGGTTATCCATTTTTCAGACACTTTTCACGAAAATAACGTACCTACTTTTCACAACAATAAGTTCCAAAGTTTCTCCAGTTAGCGTATGTACAATTATTATTAATGAAACACCCTATATATAAGGAGGTAGTTCCATGCATTCAAAAGAGTTATTTGCATTGCAAGTTACCAACTTGATCTGCAAGATAGTAACTTGCATTTTCGTTTTTGGTTTTACCTACGGTCTTCCAGCGCTTTCGTAGATTCTTCAAGAAAGCAAATTCAAAAAAGTGACTTTCTCGTCGACGTGGGTCAAAAATGGCGCGAAGAGTCGTTTTTCTCCCATCGGAATGCGCCACCGTTTGATCGTTGAACCACCAAGAAGGTAAAAATAGCCTTCCTCTCATCAACCGCACCACTCTCTCGTCGTATAGTAAATTCTCCATTGTGCAGAGATACGTAGCGTCGAATTCAAGCAAAAGCCACCACCAACGATATAAATATGCAGTTTGGCACAATAGTCTTCCACAGTCGGACGCAAAAGTGCAGATCGGTCGTCGCGTGGTTGTTGAACCACGTGCGTGATTCTTTATCTCCAATTACTAGCCCCTCTCCTCCTCGTGGAATCAGCTCTCACGATCAAGGTCGCAAAGAGATTTTTTTTCAAAAAAAGACGTGCACGCCGCAGGGACCGCCTCGCGACCCTTTCTTGTTACAGTGTAATCGGCCGGCGTAACGCTGTCATTATCATAAATTAAAACCACCTGCGTAAATCTCTGGAAAAAATGTGACTGATGCTTTGCGAATCTTGGTGCAGTTTGTTGCGAACAATCCGACAAGTCGCGCTTTTATCACCTAAACCGAGTTTCAACTAACTATACAGAGTGTCTCTCCGTCCGGCGGTGCATAACTTCGCCTTGTTGAAGGTATGTATGCTTGCGCAGTTTAACAACAACAATTTCGTCTTGCAATTAGACTTGAATGCAACATCCTTCCGGTTCTTTGCTTTTGTACACAATGGACGTGATGCGTTTAACGAAACTAAGGTGGTTATTGTTCGAATTGGTTGAATGGAGAATACGCGCCGGCTAATTTCGGCTCCAGTACGGTTCTGGAGTTTCCGATTTGCGGTTGTCGTGTGGTGAATTGAAGCGATATTGCTTCCTGGAAACTAGAAAGTCGGAAGTTGGTCAGGTGAGTTGGTAATTGTAGACGAAGGGCGCCACAAATTTTAGATGTTGACTCTCAAAGGATTTTCAAAACTTTTTTCGTATTGTGTTCAATTTGGTCGAAATTTTTAAAAATTTCTGGCAATTTCGGGTAACGAATTAGGTACATGAAAGAGCAAGAATTTTGAAAGTCATAAGAATGGAAATGGTAATGGTGGAAAAAATCAGAAAGAAATTTAAAGGTAGAGTCTCTATCTTGACCTCTTTATTTTTAAATTCCTTAGCATAGAAAGTCCCTTACCGTCATCTATGAACCATATTAAAAATTTAAAGCGCAAGCGCAAATCGGGGAGCGAGACAACCACATGTTCTAGCTTCCATCTCTCATACTCCTATACACTGGGCGTTTGGTCTACTACACTGCGCATGCTCCCAAGAACATACCTACCTAATTTTCAAATCACTGTAGTAGAAGCACGTCTATTAACTAATTTTATGCATTTTCTTATTCCATTTCTCCTTGAGCATTCCTCATAACTTATCAAATGATTACTATATCATGAGGCAATGAGAAAGGAAATGGGAGAAAAGATGTTGCAATTTTTGACTCATCCCACTATTTTTTATTTTTACATATGTTCCAAAATTAACACTATTTTTTTTATTCGATTCACAAGCTGGAAGAAAATAACACCTTCTATTCTATTCTACATCGTTTAACCTAATCTCATGAAGATCTTAATTCCATTCTAATTTGTTTCTATAATTTTATTATTGCATCAACATTCAGTGTGTGGCAATAAGAAAAATTTTTTGAGAAGAAAATATTGACTACTTCTTCGACATTTTCTCTTTCAATTCTGTGACGTCTTTTGGCCATGTTGCATCTTCTCTGAAATAGCAGAAATCTTCCCCCTCTTCTAATCCATAGAGATACTCATTCCATTTTTTCTCTATCTGGGTGTTTATGCTCTAAGAATGTTCTTAGGTAGGTGTCCTTACCAAATAACATTTATTTCTTTTATGATATCGTTAACATTTTCTGTATACTATAAGAAAATAAGAAAGAAGAGTGGAAATAATATCCGTCCCTCTTCTTCAATTTTTCAGACTTCTTAGCCTCTATAGTATATTCTTTATTATGTTTCAATTCTTCGACGTCCTTTAGTCTTTTCCTTTTCCCCTTTTCTCCCTTCACTTCCTTAGGTTCTATTGATTATTTTATATCCCTTAAAAAAATTAGTCTGAATCAATATTTTCTACATATGTTTTTAGACGTTTTTTCCAAGTTATTCTGTCTTTTTTCGCCTTCTACGAGACTACCCATTCTTTTGGTTCTACTAGTGTTTTGGTTTTCTTTTATTGTCATTCTATTTTCTACTTTGTAAATCTTTTCTGTAGATAACTAAAGACTAAATTAGGGAAGAAATTAAAGAAAGGATACTTTCCAAGTAAGTTTTGTCCTTCTGTTTATCTACAGGTTCAACTATTCCATTTCTATATTCATTATTTATATTCTATATTATCTGTTTTTACATTTTTTTAAGATATCTATAATAAGAAGAATAAGAATTCATGTTATTATTATTATTCTTAAATATCTATAGCAATATTATATACTATCAACATTCTCTTTAAATATACTTTGAGGCAATGACAAAATAAATTGATGTTTTACATCCTCGTATTTCAAAATGGGACATTTTTAGTTTCCACCAGCTCTTCTTAGATAGCCATTGCCATACCAAATAACATTCTACTTCCTCCACCGTCAATGCTCAACGTAAAACCGCTATAAAAGAAATAGAATCATCCTCTTGCAATCCTTCAGCTTTTACAATTTATTTCACATCTTTTCACCAAGTTAACTTGTCTCTTCTTCTTCTCCTCATATTTAGATCTGATCACACTTGCACCAAACAATATTTTTTCTATACTAACAACGTTGTCAATAGCTAAGAAACTTTTTTAACATCATCTCCAATTTAGGGTACGTCTTTATGTCTTCTTCTTCACCTTCTCTTTCGGGCTACCTATTCCTAAGTCTTCTGTTCTATTTGTGTTTTTGGCTTTCTTCCTAATAACCATACCAAATACAATTGTTCTTTTTATGTTATCAAGATTTGTTCCTTGTGATTAAAGACTAAATAAAGGACGAAATTGGGAAAATATTTGGATTTCGACATTCTTCTCCTTCTACACTATTCCTCGTCTTCCTCTTCTTACTATCTAAAGATCTAGAAATTGCTAGCTTATTTTTTTCCTTAGATATGCATAACAAACAAAATTATTTCCTCCATTTTCCATCAACACTTTCTAATAAAAAAGAAAGAGAAATCAACTGGCACCAAGATCCCTTCACCTGATAATGTAGTTGCAATTTCCAAAAGGGTGTACCCTCCAGAGGCAATCTCCTAGATTCTAGAGACCATCTATGACAGCGTTGTGGTGTTTCCTAAAAAGCGTAACCTCGGTCATTCCGGAAACTTGGCTGCCGTCCCAGAATAGCTCGACAAAAACGAATTCAACAACCCGTTCGCTTGGTGGTGGTGCAGCATCACAAAACTATAATCTTGCTCATCGTAACCTGTAATCCAGTCCGTCATTGCAATAATTACCCATCATGGATGGGCAAGAACTTGAGGCAGACGGCCTTGACGACCCACCTACCGACTGGCCGACGGCCCTTGTCGCTTTCGTTTTCTAAATTTATTTTTAACAACCATCGTCGCCGAGATCGAATCCTATTACCGGCGAGCGGCCCGAAATAGCACCATCAACCGGTCATCCCCATAAATTCGATTGCGACAAAACTGAAAATTCATCAAGCGATGAAGATGATGGGATGATGGAAGAGAGGGATTGTGGCGTCATCGCTTCCCTCAAATCCCTCGAAAGTCAAAACGGTACTCGTGACGTCACGTTCGACGTTGAATGATGATGATTGGTGTCGATGGCGGGGTTATTGCTTCTAAATTAGTCGGGGTCCAAGGGCAGGGCTAAATTTAAAAGTTGTGAACTTTGTTTCGGCGATTTTTAACACGACCGACTGAATATTCAGTGCCAGGTACTATTGTCCCAAGGAAGGTGGCGATCCTCAAGCAGAGGTACAGTTTTTTTTTGGTTCCAAATCATTAACAAATCATCATCACAAACGCGCCTTTCGTTAAAACGCGACTTACGATCGTTGTTAGTGGTCAACGACGGTCCTTAAATTTTTTTCATTAACAAATTTTCATCACAATCGTTGCTTGCGTTAAAACGAGAATTAAGACTGTCGTTAACGGCTAACGATGGTCTTAAAGAAGGTCTTTGTCCCAAATCATTCACGAAGTCTCTCTGTCGTTAAAACGGGTGACTTTGAGACTTTCGTTAGTGGCCAACGACGGTCTTAAAAAAATTTTTTTTTGGTTCCAAATCATTAACAAATCATCATCACAAACGCGCCTTTCGTTAAAACGCGACTTAAGATCGTTGTTAGTGGTCAACGACACGCCTTAAATTTTTCTCTGTTCCAAATCAATAACAAATCGTCATCACAAACGTTGCTTGCGTTAAAACGCGGCTAACAACGGTTTTAAAGAATGCTTTTGTCCCAAATCATTCACAAAGTCTCTCTGTCGTTAAACCGTGACTTTGAGACTATCGTTAGTGGCCAATGACGGTCTTTAATCATTAACAAATCATCATCACAAACGCACCTTTCGTTAAAACGCGACTTAAAACCGTCGTTAGTGGTCAACGACGGTCCTTAAATTTTTCTCTGTTCCAAATCATTAACAAATTTTCATCACAATCGTTGCTTGCGTTAAAACGCGAATTAAGACTGTCATTAACGGCTAACGATGGTCTTAAAGAAGGTCTTTGTCCCAAATCATTCACGAAGTCTCTCTGTCGTTAAAACGGGTGACTTTGAGACTTTCGTTAGTGGCCAACGACGGTCTTAAAAAAATTTTTTTTGGTTCCAAATCATTAACAAATCATCATCACAAACGCGCCTTTCGTTAAAACGCGACTTAAGATCGTCGTTAGTGGTCAACGACACGCCTTAAATTTTTCTCTGTTCCAAATCAATAACAAATCGTCATCACAAACGTTGCTTGCGTTAAAACGCGGCTAACAACGGTTTTAAAGAATGCTTTTGTCCCAAATCATTCACAAAGTCTCTCTGTCGTTAAACCGTGACTTTGAGACTATCGTTAGTGGCCAATGACGGTCTTTAATCATTAACAAATCATCATCACAAACGCACCTTTCGTTAAAACGCGACTTAAAACCGTCGTTAGTGGTCAACGACGGTCCTTAAATTTTTCTCTGTTCCAAATCATTAACAAATTTTCATCACAATCGTTGCTTGCGTTAAAACGCGAATTAAGACTGTCATTAACGGCTAACGATGGTCTTAAAGAAGGTCTTTGTCCCTGTTGCGGTTTCGTTGAGTTCGAAGGACCATAGATTTTTGTATTATTTATTGATAAAAGCAAAACTAACAAGCCACAAAACCAAAAAACACATGCGTTTCCTTTCTTAGGTTTTTACCGAATGTCAACAACCGTTATCTCCGGTCTTGCGCACACACACGCGCGGCACAGAAGTCATGAAGGCCTAGAGCGCAAGGCGCATAAGCAGTAACATAAGGTAACATAAAAGTAATAAAAGTAACATATACTCCCCCCGTTGGAAGAGTAAAGTTATAAAATAAATTTGAAATTCCAAAGAGTACTATAAAAGTCAATCTGGAAAACTCAGTAAAGGTGATCACTCACTGCACTAGGCCGCGAGTGGCAAAACACAAATTTTGTTTATTGCACGTTGGGTGTCACCGCTGGAAGTGCGAAGCGTGACGACTCGAACGATGTTGTCAGCTCCTGGATGCAGCTTGAGGATGCGTCCGAGGCGCCATTTGGCAGGGGGTAGGTTGTCATCTTTCAAAATGACCAGCATGCCTTCCTTCAAGTTTTGATGGCGAACCTGCCACTTATTGCGGCGCTGAAGCTCTGCGAGGTACTCCTTGGACCATCTTGACCACAGATGCTGTGTAATGAGCTGGATGTGCTGATACGTGTCGAGCCTATTTGGCCTCAGGTGTGTCAGGCGTGGATCCGGAACCGTAGTCAAGGTTTTACCCAGTAGAAAATGTGAGGGAGTAAGAGGAGTGAGGTCGCTAGGATCACTAGATAGCGGACAAAGCGGCCTTGAATTTAGAATGGCTTCAATTTGTACAAGTAGAGTGTTAAGCTGCTCAAATGTAAAAGTTAAATTTCCAGTTACTCGTCGCAAATGATTCTTAACTGACTTGACGCACGATTCCCAAATACCACCCATGTGAGGGGAATAGGGGGGTAAAAAAATCCAATTAAACTTTTCGTTTTTGAAAGATTCTGTTAAATTGTTATCGATTAGGAATTGACCAAGTTCTTTTAATTTGTTGTTCGCGCCAACGTAATTTTTTCCATTATCGGAGTAGATCTTTGCAGGCATGCCTCGGCGAGACGCAAATCGTCTCAATGCTAAAAGAAACGAATCTGAGCTTAAATCAGATACCAATTCCAAATGCGCAGCTTTGGTAGCAAAACAGATAAAAACGCAAATGTAGGCTTTCGAAACTTTCGCACCCCGACCTTTTCGGTCTTTCACTAAGAACGGACCGGCATAATCGGTACCTACAATTGTAAAGGGCGAGTGAGGAGTGACGCGATCAGCGGGAAGATCTCCCATGAGGTTGCTGATAGAAGAAGGCTTTGCCCTAAAACATGAGACGCAACTTCTAACAATATTTTTGGCTAAGGACCGGCCACCAAGAGGCCAGTAAGTCTCCCTGATGGTTGAAAGCAATAATTGTGGTCCAGCGTGCAGTAGGCGGGAGTGCTCCTTAAGAAAAAGCGCTTTGGTTAAAGGATGCTTTCCAGGAAGCAGTATGGGATGTTTTTTGTCGTGGGAAAAATCAGATCTCGATAAACGCCCACCTACTCGTAGTAGTTTTTCGGTCTCATCAAAATATGGGTTTAAAGCAATTAATTTGCTGCATTTGCTTAGACTTTTAGAAGCCTTCAAATCTTGTATATCAGTGGAGAATTCTTCTGACTGAGCAAGCCTAATCAGGAATAGCAGAGATTCGTGTAATTCGACAATTGTCAGAGGACTGGTTTGGCGGACATTTTTTGAGACGCGGCAGTTTTGAATAAATCGCCGAATATATGCGGCTACGCGTTCCATTTTTGAAAGAGAGGAAAATCTTTGAAAGGGAAAACCTGACATGGGAATTTGTGACAGGCACGCTTGAGTCGTGGGTTTAGTTCCCTGAAATCTGTGGCAGAAGACAGATTTTTGCTTGGGCCATTGGCGCTCGTCCAGCAAGAGGAAATCCGGACCATGCCACCATAGCTTTAAGTTCGCAACTTTGCGAGGGCTAACGCCTCGTGATAGCAGATCTCCGGGGTTTTCGCTGGTATGGACATATCGCCATTGCTCGCGTGGTGAAATCGTGTGTATTTGAACGATCCGGTTGGCTTCGAAAGTCTCTAGCTTGTAAGGTTCAGAGTTGATCCATGCCAGGACGATTTCGGAGTCTGTCCACAAGAATATAGAGTCGACATTCAAGTCCAAAGAAGATTTCACTTTTTTGAGAAGTTTTGCAAGTATGGCAGCGGCAGACAATTCGAGTTTGGGAATGGTTAGGTGCTTCAATGGAGCAACCTTGGTTTTAGCACAGAGAAGATGAACTGAAATTTTGCCCTGCCTATCTATTGACCTAGCGTAGATACAGGCGCCGTACGCTTTCCTGCTTGCATCAGAAAATCCATGCAACTCGATTTTAGAAGGCTGATGGCACATTGCATGCCGAGAGATTCGTAAATCATTTAAGATGGGCAGTTCATTGCTGAAACTTTCCCATTGGATTCTTAGATCAGGTGTTAGAGGGTCATCCCATTTTAGCTGAGCCAACCATAGCTGTTGCATAAAAATTTTTGCAGAAATAGTACAAATACTTAAAAGACCGAGGGGATCAAAAATTTGACTAATAATGGACAAAACTTCACGTTTGGTAGGAATTGATGCATGTTTTTTGAAACCAATGCTAAAAAACAGCTGGTCAGAATGAGGAGCATATGATAGACCAAGAGTCTTAGTGCTTTCATCCTGTTGAAAGTTTAATACCATTTGCGATACGTTGCCATCATTGACACAATTAAGAACTTGTGGCTCATTCGACGTCCACTTGCGGAGAACAAATCCCCCTGATAGAAGAATTTCTGATATTGTCTTACAAACATATCGAGCTTGCTCAAAGGAATCGATACTGGTCAACAGATCATCGCAGTACATATCTCTTCGTATGATTTTAGAGATTTCCGGCTGTGTTTTTTCGTGAGAAGCAGCTAACTCGAATAAGCACCTTATGGCAAGGAAACTTGAGGCCTTTTGACCATATGTGACAGTACATAGCTCATAACCTTCAATCGGAAGCGAAGGGTCGGGTCTCCATACAATTCTTTGCAGAGAACGTTGAGCAGGATCGATAATGATGGAACGATACATTTTGGAACAATCGCTGGACAAAATGTACTTGTAACGGCGGAATCTAAGTGCGATAGAGAAAAGATCATCTTGAATTACGGGGCCGCTCATCTGAATGTCGTTAAGAGATACTCCAGAAGTAGTGGGAGCTGAAGAATTAAAAACGACTCTCAGCTTTGTAGTCAAACTCTGCTCGCGTATAACCGGCAAATGTGGCATGTAATAGCTGTAAGAAGCTATATCGGCATCGTGACAAAGCTTGACCATGTGACCAAGAGATTCGTATTCGTTAATGAAATCAGAATAGGCTGTTTTAAGAGCGGCATTAGAAGAAAGCTTCTTTTCAAGAGACAGAAATTGCTTAGTCGCTCTTTGTTTTGAATCGCCTAAGACGCTAGGAGAGCTTTGTAGCGGGATGGTGACTACGAAGCGGCCCTCTTCATTTCTTTTAGTTGTCTTAACGAAATTGTCTTCGCAAAGTTGTTCCTCTTCAGAAAGAATGGGTGCTGAATCTTCGCAGACTTCCTGCTCCCAAAAACGAGATATTTGTTTCGAAAGCGTGGAAACGGAAAGATTACAGCTTATGTCATTATTGGTTTGATTCCTTAAACATGAAAAGCTACCAGAGATCAAGTAACCGAGTTCTGAGTTGATGATGTATGGATATTCGTGAATGTAGGGCTGATCAGCCTTTATGAGCTGCCAGAAAACATCAACCCCTAACAATATGTCTATTCGCGTGCTCTTAGCGAAATCCACATTGGCTAAAGCGATTCGAGGTGGAATGGTCAACGATTTCATGCTGAAGTTTGCAGCAGATAGAGTTTGGGTTATATTTGGAAGTATTAGAAATGATAGTTCCGCTGCGAAATGGCTATGAATTGACTTTATCTTGGCAGAAGTGCTGAAAGAAATCTTTGACCTTGTTTGATTAATGCCAGCGATTGAAAAGTCGCTATGAATGGTAGGAAGGGAAAGCCTTTTGCATAACTGAGAGGTCATATAAGATCTCATGCTGCCAGAATCTAGTAGTGCTGTGCATTGAATTTGCTTACCATCCTCCGAGATTACAATTATTTTTGCGGTTGGCAAAATTTGTTCTGCGTTGCAATGAACGGTATGGTTCGAGAGAGTTAAGGGGGTAGGAGAAGTACGCTCGGCTTGATCAGAAATGCTGGTGTCTTTATGCAAGAGGGTTGAATGAAATTTGGAACATTTTTTGCAATGTCGAGATCTGCAATTAGACTTTTTGTGACCTTCTCGCAGACAGTTAGAACAAACTCCGATTTTGTTTACCTCCTCCAATCTTTTATCGACAGGCATGCTCAGGAACGAGCGACATGCATATAAAGGGTGATCATTTTTGCAAGAAGGGCACGCGTTATACTTTGTCACAACATGAGATTGAGACTTTGAAAACTTACCTTCGTATTTGTTTTTGCTTAACGCTGAATCAGCATTATGCAGCTTGGTCATTTTTTCTAACAATCTGCAGCGCTTTTCTAAGAAGTTGACGAGATCGTTATAAGTTGGTAGATCAACTTCCTTTGCTTCTTCAACCTCATTTTCCCATTCTTTTTTGGTTTGATACGGGAATTTATCAACTACTAGGTATATGAGCATGCTATCCCAGTGCATTACTGGTTGCCCTAAACTTTTCAAGGAACGATAATGCGTTTGAAGGTCATCGAGTAGCTGACGAAGAGATTGAAAAGACTCTTTTGGAATTTTAGGCGCATCAGCAATGGCTTTGACGTGATTGTGAACCATTAGCTTTTTGTTTTGGTATCTTTTCTTCAGAAGTGACCAAGCAGTAGCATAGTTAATGGAGGTGACCTCTAATGATCGAATGACCCGAAGCGGTTCTTCAGAAAGTGCCGACCTAAGGTACAAGAATTTTGATAAGTCGTCAAGCTTGCTATTGTTTTCTATGAGACTTTTAAAAGCATCAGAAAAGGCGGGGAAATGTTCAGGCTTGCCGTCGAAAGTTTCGAGTTTTAACGCTTGTAATTTAACAGTAGTTTGTTCTACAGCTGCTTGCGCATTTTGCGGCAGCATAGGTGAGCTAAAGCTTTCAGAAGCACTGTCTGATAGTGAATTTTGAGCGTTTGCACCAACTTGAAGCGGATTTGGAATTTGAACCTGGTTTCCCGATAACAACTGGCTTGTGGTTGCTAATAATTCGTAAAATAAAGATTCAAATTGCTCTCGTTCATTGGCCTGCTGTGCAAAGAGCTCCTCCGATACTGTAATGTCTATTTCGTCTTGAATTTTGTTAAAATCGCTTATGAGTTGTTTAAAACCTTCACTACGTTGTTCTACCTGCAAGAAAAATGTTGAGGAAGGTGTGATTTGAGAATCAAGCGTGTTTTTGTCAAGAAAGTTTTTGAAGTTAGTAAGCTTTGTTTTTAAAGCGGCCCGTTTTCGTGTCAATAATTTGACGTTCGCGTCTTCAGCCATATTTATTGTTTTCCGAAAATTGCACGTGAAATTAAGGGAAATTGCTAAATGAAAGCTGGAAAGGACTCACTTTTGTTTGCGTGGGTGTAGGTTATTTTGTTGGCGAGTTGGCGTCCCCGGTCCGGCCCTGTTGTAATGGCGGCGGTTACGCTTGCTTCGTGGCTTCAACAATTTCTCGGTGAAGTTGCTGGTTGCTGGGCGGTACAATCCGGTTCGATTAGGACCATTTTATGTTGCGGTTTCGTTGAGTTCGAAGGACCATAGATTTTTGTATTATTTATTGATAAAAGCAAAACTAACAAGCCACAAAACCAAAAAACACATGCGTTTCCTTTCTTAGGTTTTTACCGAATGTCAACAACCGTTATCTCCGGTCTTGCGCACACACACGCGCGGCACAGAAGTCATGAAGGCCTAGAGCGCAAGGCGCATAAGCAGTAACATAAGGTAACATAAAAGTAATAAAAGTAACAGTCCCAAATCATTCACGAAGTCTCTCTGTCGTTAAAACGGGTGACTTTGAGACTTTCGTTAGTGGCCAACGACGGTCTTAAAATTTTTTTTTGGTTCCAAATCATTAACAAATCATCATCACAAACGCGCCTTTCGTTAAAACGCAACTTAAGATAGTCGTTAGTGGTCAACGACACGCCTTAAATTTTTCTCTGTTCCAAATCAATAAAAAATCGTCATCACAAACGTTGCTTGCGGTAAAACGCGGTTAACGACGGTTTTAAAGAATGCCTTTGTCCCAAATCATTCACAAAGTCTCTCTGTCGTTAAACTGTGACTTTGAGACTATCGTTAGTGGCCAATGACGGTCTTGAATCATTAACAAATCATCATCACAAACGCGCCTTTTGTTAAAACGCGACTTAAAACCGTCGTTAGTGGTCAACGACGGTCCTTAAATTTTTCTCTGTTCCAAATCATTAACAAATCGTCATCAGAATCATTGCTTGCGTTAAAACGCGACTTAAGACTGTCGTTTCGTTAGTGGAATAACTAACGACGGTCTTAGGAACAAAATTTACTCGTTTGACGTGACAATTTCTCGGGTAGTTACACCGTGTTATAACATTAACATTGGCAATATTGTGTGGGATTAATATTTGCATTTTGATTAAAAAATAATTACCTACTGACATTAATTACGCAAAGGTGTTGTGATAACATATGTTTCGACATGTAGTTGGTTTTTCGCGTGTCGTGTATTTTTTGACGGTTCACGTGGAGCAGAGGCATTGACGTACTTACTTTATACTTGATGTTGGCTTGCGCAACATTTGTTATTTCTTCCCACATTTTTCTCCAGAAATACGTTCCCCGCTTATCCCGCTGAACGTTTCGTTGTAACATCAATGACGGGTTTAACATTGAAAACTGCCGGAATAATCGCATCAGCGGTTGAAGCAACAATATTTCTTTTAACTTACGAGAAAATGTGTAAAGTGTAAATAGAGTCTACTCACCGAACAGCTGATCGACGGAACTTTTCGATTGGGGAGGATATCTGAAAAAAGAAGTACGTTAATCGCAACTGTTTATATTGATAATTGCTGAATATTGACACAATCAAATACGTTACAAAATGTCATCGTAATTTTAGTTACAAGCACCTATAACACTCAAGACTTAAGAAATCTATACTGGGAAGGTTTTTGAAACAAGTGACACCTAAATTGTAGAAATTGCAAAGCTGCAGCTTCTAAACATTCTAGAAAGTTCCTAGCAGTTTAAACAACTGACTGTTTTATTAAAAGCAAGGTACAAAATTTTGTTGTCTTTATTACAGTAGAGAAAGAAGAGGGTTTCTGAAGCCTCCACGTTCAACACATGTATATTATGTTGCATACCTCTGAGGATAAAAAAATTACGTCACAGTAATTTCAAAGTGGGGGTGTTAAAAGGGGAGTAAGTAACATTAAACACGTCGTATCTTTCATAGGTAGGTTGAAATAAGAAATATGTATACAGATAGAAATTTAATCTTATACTCTTTTTATTCAGTCTAACCTATTTATGACAGACATTACATGTCTAATGTGACTTACTCTCCTTTCAACGTTACCATTTAACACTCCCATTTTGGATTTTGAATTTAACGTCATTAATTTTTTATCCTCCAACGTATGCAACCTAATATACATATGGTGGAGGTGGAGGCTCCAGAAGCCATCTTCTTTCTCTACTAATTATAGGTACCTGTTTTTTGTATGTTATTTAGTCAATATGAAAAATAATACCTAGCCATTATATAGCATGACTAAAAATATACAGAAAAATTTGCTACAGCTCGTTCATGTGATAAATATTTTTGTCACTTGTCCTTCTACATTTCTCCTGCCAAGTTCTTTGCCATTTTCTCACCAAAAAATCTATTCAATTCAATATCTCCTGTTGCTATAAGTGTACTACCCTCAATTTCTATACGTAAGAGAAGGAGAAGTAAGAACAAAGCCAGTATTTCTCAGTCACCCAAGTTGGCGTTGGTCTTCTCTTCCCGTCTCTTCTCATGAATCTAGACACATTAATACTATTTTCCATCTTCTTCTTTCTCTATGTTAACTTAACGAAATTAAAGAAACCATTGGGAGGCAGATGTTGAGGTTTCTATTTTGGATGTCTTCTTTTAAGTCATCCTAGATCTTCATCTTCTCCTCATTTGTGGGTCCAGTCATTTCAATGACTTCTTTCTTTTTCTTGTATTTTGTTATTCTTCCTAGATCATCGTACCATCTAAAAGTATCAACATCTTCAAAATTTAAATTTAAATTTTTAATCTAATTTGGTAGCTTTACGCTACATTTTTCTCCAAGTTAGCGTAGATTTTCTTCCTTTTCCATCATCCATACAGAAGCAGTTGGAAATATGCTGCGATTTTTAATTTCGACGTTCACTTCCAAACCAGCATAATTTTTTTTCTTGCCCTCTCCTATGAGTTTAGGTTCTTCAATTTTACTTTTTGCACCTGTGTTATCACTCTTCTTCGATAATCGTACCAAATAGCAATAGTTATCTAACTTTTAACACTTCTTAAATTTGGAAGAATAGAAAAAATACTAGCAACAGTGCTTTCCTATAGAGAGTAGTTTTTGACGGTAATTGATTTATTGAAGAATAATAATGAAAGCTAGTCTCACCAAACAACTATGTGGCATTCCTCAAATTGATATGTCTGCCCTCGCCCTAGATCCATTAAGACGCGCGGCAACTACGCTGCGGCCTTATTTAATAATTGACGTGGAAAGTTTGGTTCATCACATCTTGCAAATTGTTTTGTTGAAATTTAAACAATATGCAACTAAATTAGGTGACAGTAGCGTCAATTAAACTTCTCCACCCGCAACACTTAGAACCCTTAATTTTTTCCGGCCAACCATTAGATACTACTTATATTTTATTTTTTAAAAATATGAATTGATCGTAGAAACTGAAACAATCTAACTTATCATTAAGCAGTTATTTGTAAGTAGTTTAACCTTCTCCATTACGAAGCGTAATTACTGAATTATGCGGTATAATTTTCAACTTCAACTACCGCAATTATTTCCATCACCAATTGACCGGTACTTAATTCTAATTCGCTCCCGTCACGTGATTTCCACCTAATTAACCGAAATTTCCGCAAAGCGCGTGGCTCGCAAAGTTTTATTGTATAAAGTCGCGAATTTAATTAGGACGTTATAAATTGGCAATTTACCGACGAGTTTTACTTAGGTATTTGATTGTTGAACGCAAAACGTGAGCAATCGAAAAAGTAACAACCAACAATCCACCTTAATGACGATAAGTGAATTTTTCACGGAACACGCGCCAGAAAATCGTAATAATTAAGAATTCATTATTCATTTGTTGTAAATGTTTATCGAATGTTAATTGACGTTACGCGATGCAGTTAATTTGTTGTTGTCCGTTGTGCTGGCAACAATTAAATAAGAGACTTTACTCGCATCCGCAGCTTTTCTACGTGCAGGGTTAACCAAAAGCTTGTAAAAATTTTAAGACAAAGAAATTAAAAAAAAAGATGTGCGGGTGTAGATATCTAATTTTTGTAAAATCGATAGTTGCAATAATTTTTATGGTGTATCAGGGGGTATCAGGAGGGGTACCAGGAGGTATCAGGAGGTACCAGGAGCAAATCGAGCATACTTTTAAGTTCTTTCAATCTCAATCAAGTTGAACCATGCAAGTAGTAAAAAAGTAATAGTTTTTTTTTCAAACGTGGAAAAGTTTATAGCTATTTAAATAACACGGTTTGTTATTTATTTTGCATGTTTTAAACATATCATAAAAACTCAATTCATTGTTTTGATAATTAGTTTCACAGAGACACGGGAAGAACACGATAAGACGAAGAGATTAGGAATATTTCAAGTAAATTAGACTTAAAATCCTAAAAAATATTGTACCATATAATTATGATGATTAGAAACAATAAAATTGCATCTCCAATTTTGTCTTTTTCCTCTTTTTTTTCTTTCTTATTTTATATTATTTTTAGTAACTTTCATAATTATATTCGCCTATATTTCCCATCTTTCACTATTTCTCAAGTCAAAAAGTGCGATAATTTTTCTTTGCTGAAGATTGTGCAGGCATTTCTGCCCCAAGGATGATTAAACTTATTATTAAATGCTACGTCTGTAGCAGGAGGAAGAAACAGGAGGCATCAGGAGGAGATAATAGGAGTAAAATTTATTGCGGTCGCGAAGAGTAGTTTTGTTAGAAATTTCTGGTCCCCTTGTACGAGGGTCGCTCAAAAACTTTGCGACCTTCATTTTTTACGGTTATAATTTTAGAAAAATCTAAATAAAAATTGGAAGAGTTTTAAACCTATTTTAAAAACGTCAGTAAAGCTTACGGGTACGGCGTTATTTTCGATCAACACGCTCCAATTGCTCCAATAATAAACTTGGAGAACTGCGACTCGACTAATCTCTCTAATCTTGTCTTTTCAATTTTTTTTATTCTCATTTTATATTTATTTTAAATAACTTTCATAGTTATAATCTTGTTTCCTATTTTGCAATATTTCTCAAGTTAAAATCCACTGATAAAAACTGCGAGAATTTTTCCTCGCAAAAAGATTGTGCAGACATTTATGCAACTTATCCCCAAAAATGATTAAGTTTTTAAATGTGTCAAATCTGCAGTAACAGGAGGAACAAGAAGTACCAGGAGGTATCAGGGGGCGTCAGAAGGAGATAATTTTAAATCTGCCAAATCTGCAGTAGCAGGAGAAACAGGAGGTACCAAGAGGTATCAGGAGACGTCAGAAGGTGATAACAGGAGTAAAATTTATTGCGGTCGCGGAAAGAAGAGTTTTGATAGAAATTTTTGGTCTCTCCTGTACGAGGGTTAATTAAAAACTTTGCGACTTCAATTTTTACTTTTAGAAAAATTTAAATAAAAATTGTTAGAACTTCAAACCTATTTTGAAATCGTCAGTAAAGTTTGCGGTTGCGTCGTTATTTTCGACCAATATTCGGGTCAATTGGTCCAATAATAAACTTGGAGAACTGCGACTCGACCAAAAAAAACAGGTAGCAAAAAATCAAAATTCCCTCGTCGTATAATAATAATTAACAACAACCGGTGCAACCACCCCAATAACCCAGTTCCAACTGGTTTTCTCCCAATTATCCTCGATTCGAAATGACGCAACAATTTCCGAAATTATCGGTAATTTCTCGGTCCCGTTCTGAAAACGTCTTTTTGTAATTCCCGAGAGTAGAAATTGCACGTATCCTACGTAATATGTGCAGTGCAGGTCGTTACTCCGCGAGCTGCACCAACGTTTTAATGGGGCAATAATTGAAGGTATTAAGGACGAGTTTACGACCGATTAACGACGACAACGCCAAATGGCCGTTTCTCTCATTTCCAATTAAACACATTACCTTATCGACGGAGTTATTTGAAAATCGTTAGTTGGTTACTACCAACAGCCACAAATGTTGATTTCTCGAGATAAAAACGTTTTTCAACGAGCAATTTGGTTTTGAGACATTTTACAAAAATTTTCGTCGTAATTATGAGGAACGTCGCGTCAAATCGCAGGTACAGGACGTGCGTCCAAAAATAAAAATAGTTATTGGATAAGTTTAGTTATTTTCGGCGTGAAGCATGCCCGACTCGTCGTTATCAAAATGAACATAGTCATTAAACACGCCAAGCCAACAAGTTCGCAAACTTTATCAAAATATGTGACATAACATAGACCTACAATGTTTTCCCATATACAGGGTGTTGTAAAGAAGAAGATCGCCGGCACCTAAAAGCGTATACCTATCTAATATTCTTCCTTGAACTCTTTAGTGCACCCGACTGTACACCGTTTTGCTCTTTTGTTTCATTTTTTTGTTCAACAAATCTTAAGGCAAGATACCAGCATTTAATCAAAGTTTCTACATTTAAAAAAAAAAATAAATAAAATAATAAAAATAATTTGATCTATGAATAGGTGCAAATGATCATTGATCTTATTCTTAAATTTGTCACGTGCTCTTTTATATTCTTATTGGTGTCATAAAAAAAAAAAAAAAACGAAAAACTATATAGAAAAATTAGGGCAAACAAAGCCACAATTGAAGCCATTTTTATTTATTACAGTATCTTCTATCTCGTTTTGTACAGCCCATTTCATCGGTTAAGACAAGGCCGATAAATCAAGAATTTGCAATCTAAATTGGCATTATTTGCACCACAACTTTGTTTCGATCTGTACAGTGAAGTGCACTGAAAAGTTTACGAGTCTTAGGGCAGATTTTGTCCAAAACTGACAATGCGATAGATAAACTTTCAGTCATATCACTCTCCATCTTTCTTTTTGTGTTGAGTAGCTATTATCATTTTCCACTTTTTATTGCACGCCACTGTACCCTACTTTTAGTTTTGTTACATTTTCTTGTTTAAAAAAAAATACCAGAAATGTACACCCAAATTAGGTACGACTTCTTCATAATTAAAACAATAATGAAAAATTGTTCAAATAAATAACGTAAATTAAGACCAAGTGCAAATGATAGTGAGCTTTTGGTGACGAGAACGCAAGTTTGTGACAGTCCATTCCATCGGTTAAGGCAAAGCCAATAAATCAAAAATTTCCAATCTGACTTGACATTATTTGCACCACAACTTTGCTTGGATCTGTAGTTACGTACAGTGAAGTACACTGAAAAGTTTACGAGTCTTAGGACAGATTGTGTCCAAAACTGACAATGCGATAGTGAGAAGCTCCATAAACTTTCAGTCATATAACTCTTCCATTTTTGTTGCGTTGAGTAGCTATTATCACTTCCAATTTTTTATTGCACCTCACTGTACCCTACTTTGCTTTCCTAGTTTTATTCCATTTTCTTTTTAAAGAAACCGCCAGCGTCTCAAAATTTGAAAACCCTTTTCGTCCGGTTCGGTATTTTGAAGGGCAAGTGCTTGCCCCAGTGCCCCACTTCCGGTTCTCGTTTATTACCGAAATTTGCGCTTCGACATCAATATCTAATAAATTAAAGTGTCAATCTGAGGTCAGATCCAATTTCGAATGTGCGTCGTTATCCATCAACCAGAACGTTGCACCGACAGTCTAGAGTCTACACAGACTCAAAATTCATTCCAAATTTGGAACAATGGCCCGATTATCATAAATACGACAACTAAAGAGATATTTTTCGGGTTGTTGGCCCAAGGTCAAGGCCGTTCAATTTTTTTACGGTTTCAAACTTATCCGCAACTGATTGATGACGCGAGATCTAATTAGAACATCAATATGTTGATCGAACACGAAACTGCGTCAGCGAACCACATCAAGGATAGTGATCTCGAAAAGTGCAAGTAATCAAAAGATTTTATTTCTGAACAATTTTTTATTTAGTCTACCAACAGACTACAAATAAAAAAAAGTTGAGGTTATTTAGTTAAATAACTGCAAGAATATTTTTTTAAAGAAACGATGGAAGAAAGTTAAGAAACCGACGCTTTGTACAGTGAGGTGTCCTAAAAAGTTTACGAAAGTGCTAGTGTGAAGCACCTTTGGCAAGGCCAACTGTCACCTAGTGACGAATAAAGTGGCAACTACTATTCTAGAATCTTAGTTACCTATCTGTTTCGCAAACACTAATTATCATAATTTGCAATTTTTTCAAATAGTTTTTTTAAGTTTTATTCCTATTCTTATGCCCGGTTTCTCGAACGATGGTAAAAGTTAATTCATTATTAACAGTAGAGCGCCGGGATTGACGTAGAACCCTTAGCAACTTGCGTTCGTAAATACTAGCCAAAATATTGATAATGATTTTGTTGATTCGTTGCTAAGGGTTCTACGTCAAATCTCGATGCGTCGCTAACAATGAATTAACTTTAATCATCCTTCGGGCGTTAACTGCAGAAACTCAAATGTATTCAAAAATCTTTAGTAACTATTAATGTCATTTTTATATTTTATTTTGTATATTTTGCCTACTGTCTATATTTATTTTATTTCTTTTTAAGAAAATATTTTGTTTTAATTTAATTATTAGTCATATTCTTTGCATCTATACAATTTTTCTTCGGAGTTGGTTTGTGGACAAGCCCTGCGATGGGGTCGACATTGCCAGACAAGATCGGATGTTTCGATGGGCTGATGACGGGGTCATCTCCTTGTTAATTGGGTCAATGTGCAGGTTAGAAGAGTGACTTTTAAAACCGTGCCGATAACAAATTCGCTTCGCTAAAACCAAACATCTTTTTGTTAATAGATAACAGGAAGCGCGACAGAAACGTGACCGTTTCATGTCAATTTCGACCAAATTAGAAGCTAATCCGCATTCTTCTAAAATTAACCCCCCCCCCACTAAAAAAAAGTATGAGTCGTAAATTAATTTGTGCAACAAACAATAACAGTTTGACTCTTCCACAAAGGAAAACTTGAGCCGAAATTTGCAGTTTGCACCTGTACGGTCCAAAGATTAGATATCCATAATATGTGTGACCTGTCGACCATCAGGTCACCAGCGCAATCGTCACCGATCAACAACAAATAAACAAGTCGAACATTGATTGCGCTTCGGCGATAAACCGAACGTTTATAAAGAGCGGCCGACGAGCCAATTGCGACCAGTAGCGCCCACCAACATGCCCATTGCAGCACCATCACCAAAACGACCCAACAACTAATCGACGTCAGTGCAGCGAACAAAATCTCAAAAGTACGTGGTGGCACCCCCAAAACTCGAAACAGCATCGGTCCGCAACGAGAGCCTTGCGGCGCACCCCCAAACAACATTGTCCCCCTAACAGTTCCTTGCGGCACACTTTGTAATTTTTTTTTTTTGCTTGCAGTGAAAATCCTGGAGAGTATGGCGACGACTGCCAATGTGGTGCTGACCGCCCTCAAGACCTACTGGAAAACCCTCTTCGTGATAATCTACCCTCTGCTGTTGTTGCCGGTGTTTGTTCTTCACAACGTTGCAGCTCTGCGATGTCTCTACGTCGTTCTTCTGATGGCGGGTTATTGGGTGTTCGAGGCGCTACCACTTCCGGTAACTTCGTTGATTCCAATGGTGCTGTTTCCTTTGATGGGTATTTTGGATTCGGACCAAACGTCCCTGTGTTATCTCAAAGAGACCAATATGATGTTCGTGGGTGGATTGGTGATCGCGATAGCTGTAGAACATTGTAATTTGCACACGCGAGTTGCGTTGTACGTTATCCAAATGGTATTGGGTAGTGATGGTTGGTTTATCGCTCGACTAATTATTGGGTACGTTACAGGTGGGTTGTAGTCCTCGTCGGTTGAATTTGGGATTGATCACGGTGACGATGTTCGTTTCTATGTGGATTTCGAACACTGCCGCCACCGCCATGATGATCCCCATCATTGAAGCGACTTTGAAAGAACTTGAGAGTCAAGGAATTGGTGAAATGTACGAAGGTACCAATCTAGAGACCAGCGATGGTAAAAACGGTCAAGTACCAAATGCCGAGAGCGAAGCCAAAAGACCAACCAAAACCACCATGTGTTACTTCATTAGTACCGCGTACGCCGCCAGTATTGGGGGAATGGGTTGTATAGTTGGCAGTGGTACCAACTTAACCTTCAAAGGTATCTACGAGACCCGTTTCCCCGACAGTCCCGGAGTGGAGTTTGCCAAATGGATGATGCTCAACATCCCCATGATGCTGGTCATGACCTACTTGTCTCTAATTTGGTTACAATTCTTCTTCATGGGTCTCTTCCGTCCGAATTCGGCCGACGCCAAAAAGATCAAAGTCGGCGTCCAAGGTGAAACTGTCGCCCGCAAGTTGATCGGTCAACGCATCCAAGAAATGGGTCCCATGTCCTTCCACGAGGGCGCCGTCGCGGCACTCTTCTGCCTTTCGGTGTTGCTGTGGTTCTTCCGCAAACCCCAATTCATCGTCGGCTGGGCAGAATTGATAACTCAACACAAAGTCAAAGACGCCACCGCCGCCCTGATCGTCGTCATGTTGTTGTTCGTTATCCCCGCCAAGCCCGATTTCATCTACATGTTCAGCAAGGACGAGACGAAGAGACCGAAAACGCCATCCCCGGCTCTCATCACCTGGAAGGTGATCGAAAAGAAGTTACCCTGGGGATTGATCTTTCTTCTCGGTGGAGGCTTCGCCTTGGCGGAAGCTTCCAAAGCTAGCGGGATGAGCGAGTTGATTGCGCTCTATCTCAAGGACTTCGCTACGTTGCCAAAGTTCACGGTGATGGTGATCTCGTGCGTGTTCGCGACGATACTCACGCAGTTCTCCAGCAACGTCGCAGTGGCCAACGTTCTACTTCCGGTTTTGGCGGAAATGGCCAAGGTAAGAGTCTATTTGCCATATACCAAAACTCCAAAATAAAAATTGACCTGTGTTGGTCGGTGCCGGCCAACCACAGGAAAGAAAAACATTTTTTTAATAACATTTTTAATAATCGTTACGTGAACTATTACGAGAACAATACCCAATTTGGGTAATGGACACTAACTTTTTCAAAGTGCCTATTCATAACGTTCCAGCAATAAAAATTGAACCAAAGAAAAATCAAAATGTAGGTGAAGAGCTCGTGTGCAGATATGGCATGTGGCGTCGCGAGGATAAAAGTGTTATTCCCCAACCGGGATTCGAACCCGGGTCTCCGCCAATGCTAAATCACTTAAGTAATTAACGGAACTAATGCTTCATTTTTGTAACTCCTTAACACACTGTTACCATTTTCGACTCCTTTTCTGTGGTATAGCTAGTTGCAAAAGAAACCGAACAAACGCACTGTGCTCTGTCAGCGTCGACATCAGCAGGATAATAATAATAAATAATGATGTAAGTTTATTGGAAGTAAAGTTAAATTTTCGTTCCAAAAGGGAAGGCGAGCAGCAGAACCAATTTCCAAGTTGCCGAAATAATTTCTCCTCGAAGATAGAGGGGTCCGGTTTCTCTTGCAACCAACTGTACCTACCACGTCAATTTCCGCATAACCTCGTAATTTACAAATTTTCGTTGTTTTAATTACAGGTGGCCAAAGTGCACCCTCTCTACTTGATGTTGCCGACCTCCCTGTGTTGTTCTTTCGCCTATTGTCTCCCAGTTTCGACACCCCCCAACGCCATCGCTGCCGCCCCCTGCAACATGGATTCCGTCAGCATGGCCAAAGCCGGCTTGGGAGTCTCTATTATCTCCTTAGGGGTGTTATTCGCGATTTTCCCCTTCTTAGCCGACGTCATCTGGGATCTGGAAACGTTCCCCGATTGGATGAATTGATCGTAGTGATCTTTTATTAGTGATGATTTTCGAAATTCGAATCGACTCGAAGACTGCAATAAGTAGGAAATTCGCAAGTGATAAGATTATTTTTTTAGTCTGTGTAGATAGTCGAATAGCCGGAAAATCGTTTGACGTTGCAACAAAGACAATAATAATTATAATAGTAAATAAGGTAGGTGAGCGCGACTAGGAGCGTTGACGGCACGAATTGCAAAATGCTACTTACAAAACGTTTCATTCATTTCATTGACGCTGTATTATAATAATTATTTATACTAAGCATAATTTAAATAAACTGTATATATTTTTTATGTTACTTACGTTTCTTGGCCCGTTTCAACGCCTTCAAGATACAGCTACCAGTTAAGAAGCACGAGGTATAGAAGGTGGATTCCTTTTTTTCCAAAATTGTTTTAAAAAAAATTAAAATAAAGCCAAAAAAAAATTTTTATTCGACGAATAAGTACTCTCAATTAACTTACAATTTAGACGATAACGAACTTTTAATAGCAACAACAACGCTATAAAACATCCAAAAAACCCCTAACCTCAACCAGAAGTACCATCAGACACCGGCAATGAAAGTGATCATCTTCCTGGTTGTAGTTTTGGCCGTGGTTGCCGCCCTGACGGTGAGTAGAGTTGGTTCGTTTTTGGTCCGTCAGAAACTAATTTTTTTTCCGCCAGACGGCGTCACCTGTTCGCAACCTTGAAGATGACCACGCCCTCGAAACGGAAACTTCTCCGTCCTCAAGAAACGTCATAACAAAAGTGAGAAAAGAACGAGGTCTCAAAGAAGTGGGCGATCAAATCAAAAACTCCATGAAGGATGTCGGCAAGAGAATCAAGAACGGCGTTAACAAAATCCGGGAAAAAGTCGGCGATGTTGTCAAATCAATCGGCGGCAAATAATGACGTCATCGCTTCTTTTAACATACCTATAGTTTATAGAGACAAACTTTTGTTTCTTTTTCAAGTTTCTTGGAGCGAGTAGAATAATAAATGTTGCGTGCGCACTCTTAACACGTCAAATCAATTTCGAGGTAGGTCTGATGAGGACTGGACTAAATCGGAAGGTGACAAAATATTCGTTCAACGCATTACTTTTGTGTTCTTGACATTTTGGAAGGTCGTGGCGATAGTAAAACTATAGCGAAGATTTACGTCTTTTTTTGGAAAAATTCTAAATCATCTTCTATCTTATCACAACTGTCAAAAACTTTCGTTAAAACAAAAAAACGTCGTTATCTTTCCAAAGCACACTTCTTAAAATTGAAAAATTTTAAAATTGGGCGTTAGATGTGAAAGAAAAGTATTATATGTAATACATTATTGTATTCGCAAAAAAAACGTTATCAAAAAATGCAAAAATTCAATATGGCCGCCATAAAAAAAACCAAAGTTGGATGTTGGATGTTGTAGCTTATGCGTCAAGGGTGCTACGGAAATTCCGATAACGGATTTAGATTCCTTGTAAAAAAGTGCCTTCACAATGGCTTAGTTAAAAATGTCTAATTTCGATAGTTTTTGTTTAAGAATTTTAAACAAAAATTAAAGTTTTAATTTTTTTGGAACTAATTTAATCAATTTTTTATTGAAATTAATATTTAGTATAAAAATGCTCAACTTTGCTCCAATTTAACCAACTTTGCGTCTCTGAGAATAACGGAAATTCCTATGCTGGCACTCAAAAAGCGGACACCCTGTATAGTAAACGTTCAAATATTTGTTGGTTTCGAATTAAGAAAAAAATATTTTTTCTTAATATGAAAACTTTGGGAAAATTTGCGGAACGTGTTCGTTGACCTCAACGATTAAAACGTGCAACTTAGAAGGTCAACCGGATTATCACTGGGAAAAAACGAGAAATCGGAGCCGTACAACGCCAACTATCTGTTTCGATAGTGATAGTGGCAGAGCCGTAGCCAGGGGGTAACCAGATGGGCTCCCTGAAAAGAGCTGAGCCTCCCCTACAAATATTCCAAAATATTTTTTTGACAATTCTTTATTCTCCAAATAAAAAAAAAATTAAAATATCTATTTATTAGACGCAAATATAAAAAACCATAATACTGATTTCCTTAGAACTTTAAAAATGTCAAGATTGTCATTAATTTAAATTAATTACTACGATTTTAACCGATACGCCGGAATTAGAAAAGATCAAAAAAATTGCAATTCAAAGTGACTTAAAGAAGGTTAGAATGATGAAAAAAAAACGTTTTTACAAAATATTAGCAGCGAACAAAAGAAGCGGCATGCAAAATTCAACAAGAAAACAGAAAAAACACCGAAATCCAAAAAACGTAAACAAGTAGAAGAAATATTATCTAATACAAAACCTGACGACCTAAGCTTACAGGACTCATCGGATTATGAATCAGAAACGGCGAGTTCTCAAGATATGAATTTCGTGGGAGAACAATGGATTCAATAAAAAAATTATGTATTACCAAATTTTTACTATTTTACTATTTTTATTTTCTATACAGGTTGTCTCGAAAAAAGTGTGCAAAACGTTGCTAGCGGCTTCTACAATTAAAAACATGAAGAAAGTTGTCTATAAACATAAGACAAAAAATTCTTCTTAAAAAAACTAGAGCTTCCTAAAGGTAAACCTCTGTTAGTGGTTTGCAGTGAATATCTTCAAAACCAGTCAAGTTAAAATAATAAAATTTTGCACAACTATTACTATTTTTGTATGTAACCAGTAGAAATAAAAATAATTCAAAAAATGTATACAAGGGTGTCTCAAGCGCAGAGCCTGCTAAGTCAAAATAGCCCTAACTTTTTTGTATATACCATTTTTAATTTTTAACCCTGAGATTTTAAATATCTAGAGTTTTCTACAAAAAGAAAGGTACCCTTGTTTAATACCGATAGGGTACACTGTTTCTTAGCCAAATCGATTTAAAGATTTTATTCGCACTTTCCTTCTCTTGATTAGGAATGGGCCCATTCCTAACCTCGAAAAATGAAAGATTTCGAGTAGAACACTATACAAACCTCGGTAAAAATTTCTTTCTGTCTCGAGCATTAGCTCTCGACAGAAAAGAAACATTTCCCACCTCGGTGTGTAATCTACTATTGTTTTACACGGCAGGTATTGCAAATAAAATGACATTTATTATTGTTATATACAAAAATTGTAATGGTTAGGCAAAATTTCATTATTCATAACTCATCATTATCATTATTTTATCTTGATTGGCTTTGAAGATATTCACTGCAAACCATCACTAATAGAGGTTTACCTTTAGCGGACTCTAGTTCCCTTAGAAAAAATTTTTAACCCTATGTTCATAGACAACTTTCTTTATGTTTTTTATTGTAGAAGCCATCGATAAAATATTGCACACTTTTTTCGGGACACCTTGTATACTTCTTGTAAACATTTCTACTAAATAATAAAAACTTTTATTTATAATATCCCTAGTGCATTGTTATTTCCGGAAATTTTTTTGAATGCATTTCCAAAACGTATTAATTATTACGTTTTGGAAATGCATGAGAATAAAATTTCCGAATATGTATTAATCAATGAACGAGGGCATATTCGGTAAGAAAATCGCAACGACACGGACATTGGTCCATTATGTCATTATGATGTCATTATTGATTAATAAATAATTTTGATTGGCTGCAATAATTTCCACTTATTAATTTCATGCAAGGTGCAAAAATTTCCAGAAAATTTTTACATTGTCATAGAAATAACATCGAATTCTATTTTTCTATTGGCTACTTTTCAGTGTCGTGCGATTGTCACTAAAATACAAAATTTCCAAAACTTGTGCACAGATTGCTGAGTGTGACCAGTGGCCCCTGTAGCCCACTGTGTTGATCACTGTACTTCGTATACGGGGCAAATGTAAAAAATGATCAATTCTGAAAAAGAAAATTGTAAAAAAGTGACCACTGTGCCCCGGTCTCTCCTACACATTTTAATGCCCTTGTTTTACATGTTTCATAACTAATCACCTTTATGTGTCTATTTACTTAGGGCCACCCCAAAAGTAGAAATTTTGTAAGCCTCCTGGCTACGGCCCTGGATGGTGATAGACAAGTTCGAGGAACGTTGTCTGGGAATTTTTACGATTGTTAAAACTGTCAAATTTCCGACGCCTTATTGACAAAGCTAAGGTCAAAATTACATCGATAATTTTTCTATCAAACCAGAATAAAAAAAACCTTGGCTAGACAATATATTTTTGGACCGAAGTAACTGAGAAATTTGTTAATTTTGAAGTAAAACTATAATCTTAAGTTTTAGGATATTCTTATCTTCAATTTGAGCAGAATAGAAAGTGATTCGAATGCAGTGTTTTGTTTGGGCCAAGACTTCATCTTCGTCAGTCTCTGACACTATCTCAATCACTATCTTCAAACCACTGGGTCGCCGCTACTGGCTTATAGCGTCAATTTAATCGCTAAATAAGTTACACTAAAAATTTCTGTCAATTGTCAAAAATCACTCGTAAATTGCGGCAATAAGTTTTAAAAAAAAATAAGTAAAAAACCTGGACATTGTGCCTCTCTCCCACCCTACTGTCGACGCCAATGGCTGCCAACAACAAACAATCGTGGCATTTGACGTTTGAGGTTATGTCGCACGTCCAAATGTCAACAATAACAACACAATGAGTTTGCAAACAACAAATTTTGACTTGATATGCAGAATTTGCACAAAGAACGAAGTGTACACCTCAATATTTGCATCCAACAAACGATTATCGGTTCAATTCTCGAAAATGTTGGACTTTTGCGCTTCGGTTCAGGTAAAATTTCGATTTCCCCACCGAAAGTTTAGGTGAATTTCCCAATTTTCAGGCTGAAATCGACGACGGTTTGCCCGCCAACATTTGCAGAAAGTGCGCCACTGTCCTCACGAATTTCTACAAGTTTAAAGAAGCAACGATCAAAAACGACCAGAAATTCCGCGAACAACTAAACAACGAAAGGGAAAGCTCCAATCAAGTTGGAGAAAACTCCACGGAAGAAAAACCGGTGGAAATAATTGAAACAAAATTGAAGAAAGGCCCCAAGACCCACCAATGCGACATTTGCGGAAGATTCCTCAATTGTCGCAGCAATTTCGTCCAACATATGCGCAAACACACGGGGGAGAGACCGTTCAAGTGTCAGGAGTGTCAGAAGAGCTTCGCGAGGTCCGAGCATTTAATCATCCACATTCGCACCCACACCGGTAGCGACAATAACTATTGCTAACATTAACTTAAGCGCTACATTTATTTTTATTTTTTTTGTAGGCGAAAGGCCGTACAAATGTTCGATTTGTTCCCAAACTTTTATCCAATACGCTTCCCTCGGCACCCACATGCGAACTCACAGCGGCGAGAAGCCACACCAGTGTTCCATATGTGGCAAATCCTTCAGCCAAGCCAACACTTTGACGTATCACATCCGAACTCACACCGGAGAGACCCCGTTTAAATGCAAATTGTGCAACAAAGGCTTCAAACATTCCGGCAATCTCAACATCCACATGAGATTCCACCGGAACGAGAGACCTTTCGTTTGTAACATGTGCGGTCGTCGCTTCGTCACCAGTTCCCATCTCACCGTACACATAAAACGACACACCGGCGATAAAGCGCACAAATGTAAAGTTTGCGAAAAGGCTTTCGTTAGGTCGCAAGAACTCAAAGACCACGCCGTCACGCATTCCGGGGAGCGGCCCTACATGTGCAGATTGTGTCTCAAGAGGTACACGCAGAGCAGCCACTTGAGCAGACACATGAAAACCCACAAAGACGCCAACAATTCTCAACTAGTTACTTAATAAATCCCTCAATTTTTGAAACTTTGACTAATTAATCGCTACTGATGTTAATTTTTCTATTGATTACGTCGGAGACGTCTTACCGAAGGTAGTTTTAAATTTCCTCTATTGATTACGTCAGGTCGAGTCGGAAAGAACCTGGACGTCTTCTCCGAAGGTAGTTTTAAATTTCCCGCTCGCTCCTGATTGGTCGATGCGTGACGTCACGTCGACGTGGACCAATGACACGTCGCCAACGAAGGTTGCGCTGATTTGTCATTCAAACCCGCTAGAACTGTCAACGTGTAAAGAAAAAACGCAATTTTTCGGTAGTTTCGTCGCAAAGTCGCGATCGTATCGCACCGCAACTCTCCGATTGCAACCTCAGGACGTTTTCCGGTCGAATCGGGCAAGAAGTCGTCGTAATTTCATAGAAAATCGCAAAGTTATCGTTTCTAACCTCACTTTTTTCGCGATGGACTTCCAAGTTTTGTTGGCCGTTTTCCTGGCGGCGATAGCCGGGATCAACGCGTTAAAACAAGGCGAATGCGAAGGTGAGTCGCCCCCTTTTACGTCGGTTTTTTCAACTTTTCGATTTCAGTTTGTATTAAGACCATCGATAAATTCTCGTCAAAACTGTCAGAAGCCGACAAAAAGGACCCGAAAAAGATCGAGGCCGAGTTCAAGAGATACTGCAAGAACAGCAAGAGTAAAGAGAATCGATTCGTGAGTTTTTCGAAATTTTCTCGACAAATTGCCAATTTTTCTTGTGATTGTAGTGTTATTATTTGGGGGGTTTGGAGGAGAGCGCCACCGGGATTTTGGGTGAAATGTCGAAACCTTTGTCGTGGTCAATGCCGTCGGATAAGATTTGCGAAAAGTTGAAGAAAAAAGACGCTCAAATCTGCGAGTTGCGTTACGATGTCGAGATCGATTTGAAAACTGTCGATTTAAAGAAGCTGAAAGTTAGAGATTTGAAGAAAATCATTAACGATTGGGGGGAGGATTGTCAAGGGTGTATCGAGAAGAGCGAGTTCATTCAAAGAGTGGAAGAATTGAAACCCCTGCACACGGAACTATAAGGAAGGGGGATTTTCTTTCTTTGACAATATTAATAGGTGAATTCGCGGACTGTTAACTTATTTCGTTTTGTCCGAAACGACAAAGCGTTATCAGTGATGTGTACTCTTAATTTAGCCCTTCTACCGTTTTTAAAACATTGCGTTAGAAATGTATTTATATTTATAATAAATAAGTCATAAATGCAATATTTACGTTTGATGCTCGCCCGGCATTATTGCAGAAAACTGTATTACCGACACATGTATTGTTGGCGGCCTACACTCAATTTTTCGATTAGATTAGTTTGGTCATCGCGTCAACCTTTGACTCTTCTGCCTAATCCGTTACTTAACAACAATAAAAATGACTCTGTTATTTTTTTAGTTCATGGCGAACAAGCATCCATGCACGGCTCGAACAATAATCGCGGTAAACATTGTTATTTATAAATTAGGCCTTTGGAGGCGACCTTATGTTGACCTCAACGTATCTTTCAGTCTCGCGACAGCCTTCTAAATTTAAAATTCTCGCCGGCTTCGCCTGTAAAACACACGGTAACAAAGTAATTGTTTATCCAATAATACTTAGACACTCAAGTTTTTTTCACCTCATTAGGAATAGAATAGATAGGTAATTATTTTTATGTCAGTGGGTCAAATTTTACAGGGCCCAATGGAATTATTTTAGGACAAATCCGGTTCGGAAAAAGGTCGCGACCTCTGTCCCCAATTTTTTTAAAAGTCCAAGTGTCAAAAATAATTCTGAGAAGGAACTTGTTGCAATAAGAAAAGAAAGAAACTTGGAGCTTTCTGGAGGACGAAAAACAGGAAAGTACCCTTAGGGTTGTTTACTGTTTGGTTGCCAAATTTCGTGTTGGTACACAACAACAAAATTGATATTGCTGAAAGTAAAAGTAAAGGCCCCAAACCTAGTTGTAATTGTAACGTTTGTCAGGTGCAAGTGATGGAGGTCCTTGTTGAGCATGACAGGTGACATGCTGACATATCAAACGGGTAAATAGGAAGTTAAGAAAAAATAAAGAGAATGGACAACATTTATTACACGAAGGTAAGGAAGGAAACTTGAAATAACACGATAAAAGCATCTAAACATGATAAGCTTTGATTTGCAAAATTCTTATAGTGTCTAGATGAAACTACAAATGACTTAACTTTTTGGAGAATTATTTAAGCCGATAAAAACTAATTTTACCTAGTCAATACTAGTTTTACCTAGTCACTTCTAGTTTTTGCTACATAATACTAGTTTTGTTAAATCCCAATTTTTCTCGCCATATTAAAAAATGCACTGGCAGTATTCTACACCTATTTTTTACTTTTCCACGCATCATCAATCGATCTTATGACAGCTATCTATCTTGTGAAAGTTGCCTGTAAGTATCAAAAGTGTCACCGCGTCTCGTAAAATTACTCAGTTTCACTAACGACTGACAAAGAATTATTTTTCATAATTTAGTAGCGTAAAATAATTTTTACTTTGCGTTAAAACTAGTTTTAACCTCTCAGCAGTTTTGTTCACTATTGAAAATAATCGATATCATGTTCTAAAACAATTTGAGTTTTAATTCATATTCTTCAGGCAAAACTAGTTTTACTTAACAGTCATCTACAAAACATGTCAGTTAAAAGTATTAGGCAAATCATTTTAATTAGTTAACGTTAAAAATTGACATGGGTAGCTATAATAAGTGAAAACTAGTTTTGACTAAGTAGTCAACAGTCGAAACAGTCAGACTTTTGATTGTACAATTAAAATACTTGGATTCCTTGATCCAAAGTAATTTGAGCCTGCAACTAAACATTTCAGTCAATACTAATTTTATAGGGAAGTTAGTCATTACGTGAACCTTACTTCCGGTAGTAAATACAAACAAAACAACTGTAATGGACAGTTGTTAATCATTCCATCAGCTAAAACTAATTTCGGATAATCGAATAGTGGATAAAACTAGTTTTAACTTTAACTTGCATAGCAGCAAAAACGCAAATTGTTCAAACCTTTCCAAATAAAAAAACATTTTCTGGAACAAGTTTAAAAAAAATAAAAACTCGATATGACTAAGTAATTTTTCAAAAAAAAAACTAGTTTTGAGTAGGCAACAGTAAAAGTTGAAAAAATTCAATTTTCTGTTCTAAAATAGTTTTTGCTTTAGTTGTAATTTTTAGTCAATACTAGTTTTATCATGTGATTAAACTAATTTTAACGGATATAATCCAGTAATATGATAACGTGAAAGACATCCCTAAAGTCAATTTCTATGGTGGTAAAACTAGTTTTAGCTTGCATTTCAGCAAAAACAAAAATTATCCAAACCTTTTTCAACTTCAGCTTAACACTAGGTTAGGTGGTGGATTCTAGTTTTAGCTTAGGCAGCACTAGTTTTTACTAATTACAATTAATCTCGTAAGATTAAAAAGCTACGCTATCTAAGGATGAAAACAATAATGAGTCAATTGCATTTGCAGTATAAATTTCTTTATAACACCTTCTGGCAGTTTATGACAGCTACAAATTACAATATTATGCTTATGCAGTCAACCACTGTCACGTAAAAATAATTTGTTTCGGCACAATGAATAAGTTAAAAGTATGGAATCGATTTAACTAGTCAAAACCAGAAATTGCTGTAAATAATTGTCAAAACTAGTTCGGACAAACTAAAATTCAAAAATTTCGATTTTACAGATTCTGAAATACTCAGTTTAAATTTTGCCGAATATTTTCAGTTCTACGAAGCACTTTCCTCTTTCTGACCACCATCAACTAATCCTGCAAAAGTTACGTAGAGAAAGTCGACAGCTTCAAAAGAGTCATCCGTCATCAAGTGAAGATCATCAGTTTCACTATCGATAAACAAAAAATAGTGTAAATATAATAATGGTGACGTCATCCTCATAACTATCACCAATTACAATCGCCAACACAATAACGGTAAAGTTTTTCCAAAAAAAATCACAACAACAACAAATCCACAAAAAATCCGGGAAAAACATTTCTTCTGTTAATTATCGCCGGCATTCTTCAAATTGTCTTGGTGGCGTTGATTTACGGTGTGTTTTGCCAAAATTGCGTCTCTCTTGTTTGGCGCCACCCAAGAACCGCCACGATGACCCCACAATAAATCAATAAATTTGTTTGTTGTTACGGTAATGACCACGTGCTACGTCATGTGTGTTATGCGAATAAAACCATAAATATTAAACGAAAAAAAAGGAAAAACCGTCATCGGATCGGGCGAGTTCGAAGATCCGAAAGCCACCCGGTGAGGAGGCCGATTTCAATACAATGCGCTCATTACAAGGTTTAAGGTGACCATTTGAGGAATTAATTAATTATTATTAAGAGAATCTAATTACGTTAAATTTTTTTCGTCGGTAATTTAGACGCGGACGTGGCAAATTACGAATGAATAGTTAAGCGAAGAACGAACAATGCAAGCAAGGTGACTTTCAATTGGGCACCGGTAATGTTATTCACCTGAAGGCGACAGGACCGGACCCAATATTAATTCAGCACCTTTGAATACAATACGAATACAATTTGGGTTTTAACCCTATACTCCCAATACAAAATCCAGAATTCAGTCATCACATGTCGAAAAAAAAAATGTATAATCGCGTAAAATCGACCAATGTTAAATCATTTGTAACGAAAAGTGAAACGCCTTGTTCGAACTGATGTAGATCGAGCGAGGCACGCAGACGATACCGTGTGTAGAAAATTGCACCTGTCTACTTTTATTCGCATGAGTAGTGAACGTTACTCGGAGATTGTGCGTTTTGAAACAATGACTAACTTACCTAACTGTTAGGCTATTTGTGACTCGCATCATTGTGATCTCAAAAAATACCAAAATTAAAAATAAGCGAAACAAGAAAAAAATAATAAATAGACTAAGGGTCACTTGTATAATAACTAGTAAACCCTAACTGGTAAGTTAAAAGTCTTGGTTATCATTATTGCAACAATAGTTTCTAATAGTACACTCGCGAGCATAAGATAAGGCACGATGTTTCTTCCCAGTGTGAACCAACTCCATCTGGTTAGATGGGCAGGGCATTGCGACTCACTCATTTTCAGGTGATTCGCTGTCGGGCGAGGGAGGTGGGTGACCTTTGGGGTAGGTATTTCCTGGGTCCAATAAGGTTTCGTTGACACAGTTACTCCTACAAGCCGTTTTACACAACTTCAAAATGATCAATTTCGCTTCACGAGTCGTGCCTTATTTTATGCTCGCCACGGTACATAGTAGTAGTAATAAAACTTTAGTTGAAGTTAGTTAGCGGCTATAGTGGTCCTTAGAGAAATAATAATTTTATTAACAACTGAAGTATCACTTCCTGCTTGCTCATCTCGTCGGTTCACGTAAATTAAACGTAATTAAAGCAAAACACCTTGTATATCATCTTGTTAGTATTTTCGTAACTTCCATTAAAAGAAATTGTGTTAAACAACACGTAATTGGAAAAACTTTACCATTATGTATTACATTTAATTGTTTTTGCTTGTTTTGTTAATGATCATTGATAATAATGATTCATTGGCTGCTCCGCTAACGTTGCACTGTTGTGCTGAAATGATGAATGAGTAGGAGGAGCTGTCAATAAATGAATGAATGCAACTAACCACGAAAAGTAACTTGATACGCATCCCTGTGTGAATTTTTACTATGATAGTGATTCTGTAGTAAAGTTATTGACGTCACGTGGCGTAAGAACAGTGACGTTCGTTATCGAAAGAAGAGGACGAGATCTTTTCATTTGGTCGAGTCGCAAACCCGGAGTTGGGGGAGGGCAACAGGAGCACCACAAACCCTTATCTTTTGGAAATTATTTTTATAAAAATATTAAAATAAACTTTTTTAATAAATTTGTATGAATTAATTTTAAAATAATTTTAAACTTAAGCTAGGCAGCAGCATAGCTGCCGCGCGTATTGTCACAGTATTGTCTACTTGTGTTACATCTTTATTTTTACCTATTGTTTCAAATTCCTTTTACTTCTTTCTATCCCTATATCTTCATTTTACATTAGCTTCGTTCATATTTATTTTCATTTGTTTTTCTTTTCACAAATGATTTATCTCCATTTCATTTAATTCCGTCTTTCACTCATCTTCAAGTATTCGTTAGCATTAATCTGCAATGTTGTTAACTTACTAACTGACATTTTATTTTGGACACTGACGATTAAAGAATTTGACGCCCACTTCCAGATACACCCCCACTATTCAGATAATGACGTTGAAACGTGATTTTTTTCAATAGTTTCTTGTTTTCAGGACCCGGACGATTTATGTGTCTTTACACGAAACGGACATTAAAACAACAAAACTATAGATAACTGAGCAGAAGGTGGCACCGAAAACAACAATAAACTTCTCACAATTTGACGGATGACATTTCGCCGCTTTCTAGATTAGGCAAACCGCTTATTTTATGGTCGAAACAACGATAAATTCGAATTCCACGTAAATTTTCCAAAAAAAAAATATTTGAGAGATTACGTGGCAAATTAATATCTTTGTAACGATTTTTTAAACTGTCGTTATTGTTTCTGGTCAAATCGTGACTAACCGTCGGACTTGGCATCTCCGTGTTTTCCTAATTTGCACTTCGTAACGATTAAGGATTCCCGCAAGTAAGTACTAGCAGCCTCCCACTGTGACGTCCGTCGGAATCTCTTAAACGACCGAATTATGCTAATTAGGCGCTCTTCGATAAATTCCATGTTTTTCATTTAATTTACAATATAGATGAGAATTATCAGAACAAAACATCGTAATGTCAATGTCAACCGCTCAAGATGCACACGTGGACGACCCCAAAATGTCACCCGTAAATTTCGAAACGGCGTCAAAAAACCAAAAACGATCAAGATTTCCGTTGAACTAGCGCATTACCGGAATGACGCGCTAGATTAATTTTTTTTTTTGAAAATTCTGACCCAAAGAGCTTTTTCGGCATTAACGACGCTTATTACTCTAGCCAACGAACAAAGGCTTATTGTAATTTTTTTTTAACTGACGTCGTTTTATCGTTACATCGAAATTGAAGATGGGAAAGAAAAAAATTACGTCGTCCAACAAATATTCGAAAAATTCCGAAAAAAAGTCGACTACTAGATACTTAATGGATAAACCCCAATAACTGGTGTCAGCGGAGCAGCATTGAACTTTAAGGGTCAGGGGCGACGGCGCATCAGTGGCGGTGCTGCATAACCGCAAAACCCATATTTCATAGATTACCATCTCAATACCATCACATCTTAGTCACGACATTTCGTTGTTAAACGGCGGACAACAGTCGTAAATCACGACGGACATCAAATTCGGCCGTAATTTAATGGACTCTTAATCACGACACGACAAAACAGTTCCGTATTGAGAAAAAAACATCGGCCCGGGCGAGAAAAAAATTACTTTACAACACATGACGTCAGGGGTGGCGTCAACTGAAGTCACGTGGGGTTCCCGTAAAAATTTAGAATTTATTTCAGTTGTTGATGGCCGGACACGTCCCTGACCTGCCTGCCACCTTTAACCGTTGAACCGGCGTCGAGTCCGGTCAGAGGAAGGCCGTCGTTCGACCTTGTCGGGAATCTGATGGCGCCCGAAAGACGACACCGGCGCCGAAAGAAATGACGGACGACGATCCGCAATTTTTCACGGAAAAACCGAAGAAAAACGTATTTTTTTGGGGAAAAATCGTGTTTACGTTCAGGCGTCAAATTTGCTTGGAAAAACCTAGGTAGAGGACAAATTTTATGGGAAGAAAAAACAAACGAATTGAGATAATTTATGACGATATATGGATAATAAGATAATGGAGTTGTTTGTGGATTAGGTGTTAACAAAATTTTAATTGAGTTACAGAGAAAGTCGCCGCAAGTCGCGTAATGGTAAGGCGATGATTGGACAGATAGGAATTTAATTTTTAACGTCAATCAAAAAGTCGACTTTATGGTTATTGTTTGTTGTTAGAAAGTTAGCCCTCGATTTCAGTAAGTACCTATCTACGTGAGCGATAAAATAAAACAAATTTAATATTTTAAAAAAGTGATAAAATTAAAATTAAAAGATAGAAAAACAATTGCAAAGAAAATATAGTGAAAGAAAGTGGAATAAATGCTGAACAAAAATTAAAAAATTAATTAAAAAAACATGTGCAAACAAAATGCAGTAATTTGAAAAACAATCTAATTATTTAGGATTATTCTTGATTTTTGGAATTATTGGGCGATAAATCGAAAATGGTTACAAACAGCCATAGAGGTGTACATACAAAAAACGTTTGTATTTAGTTTCTACATCATACCAATAAAAAATATACAGGGTGTTCCATTTGAAAAAATAGAGAAAATTAAATTCAAAAAGTTCTAAATTGAAAAATTAAATTTAGCCACCCTGTATAATTTTTTAAAAGTTAAAACGATTCAAAGACATTCCACAGATGTTTCATAACTAGTCTTTACATAATTTTTTCTTAGAACCCATAATTGTGACTGTAGTGATTTTTTTAACATGCATCTGCAGATGCCATTATTTGAACTAAAAAAATTGCTACGTCCAAGTGGTTTGGAAATAGTCATTAATAATATTGGAGTGAAAAGAGTCTAGGAAAAGGCTCTAAAAAATCTCCTTTTACACACAACATTCTATTTAAAAAAAATGTCACTTGCCACTGTGTAATCGTCTTGGCTCACCCTGTATCTTCAGAAATAATTTCCGGTTAAAGATTTTTTTCTACTTTATTTGTGTTTTTAAATCAAGGTTCTAACTATCATAGAACTCGAGCTATCGAAGTCAAACGCACTATTGCCCCACCCTGTATTGTATACAAGGTGATTCACGTAGCCCGTCCATTAGAAGTTTTTCAACTTCCAGTTGGATTAGAAATTTGAAATCTGGAAGGCAGTCATTATCAATCATGCTCATTCTATCTAAAATATTTTGAACTCTTTAGCTATACAGGGTGTGCGAAAAGTCGGTATCAACTTTCTTATTTTAAATGAAAACGTACTATTTTTTCTACATGGTCTAATTGGTCTTCCAACTCTGAGTTTTTATAGCAGTTTAGCTTATTTGACAATTTTTGACATTATGTTAATTTATGTGAAAAAAAAGGTCGATGTGGTAGCTTACGAAGAAATTCGTATCTGGCAGACGGTTTTGAATTTATGAAAACTAATTTGTAAAGTACTTAGTTCGAAGTTCAGACTAACTTCTGATATTTTAATGGTGGTTCCATTTTGTACCTTATGGGCGCAAACAATTTTCAAATATCGCAACCAAAAATGGTCAAAAAGTAATTTTTTTCAAATGGCACCTACAGATTTTTTTTACACCATTCGATAGAAAATTGTATTTTGGGATAAGTCACTTGAGCATTCCCTATACCTAACTTCATTCCCTATCAAATTAAAAATTAAAATCCAGAAATTCCATCAATCTTGCCGAGAGATTTTTTTAGTTTTTCAAGTATGCCATGGAAACCAAAGACTATTGCAACATTTTAATTATGAAATGAATATGTTATTAATTTTATATAAAAACAACAACAAAAACTACCAAGAACCATCTTAACAAAATTCTAATGTAGGTGTTCAATGTGAGCACCATTTTGATTACTACATACATTCTATTAAACCATTTTCAACAGATTGTGTACCTCTTCTAATTTCGTTGGGACCAAGACTGTCGAATGCTCTTATTGTCTCCAGACCTTACCTCATTAGACTTTTATGTTTGGGGTCGAATATAAAAGATTTAGTTTATACTTCACCACTTTGCAACATGAAGGAATTAAGCGGGAGAATAATAAGAGCATTTGACAGTCTTGACACCAACGAAATAAGAAGAGCTACACAATGATATAAAATGATAGAATGTAGTAATCAAAATGATGCTCACATTGAACATTTACATTAGAATTTTGTTAAGATGGTTCTTGATAGTTTTTGTTGTTGTTGTTTTATAAAATTAGTAAGATATTCATTTCATAATTAAATTGTTGCAATTGTCTTTTGTTTCCATGGCATACTTAAAAAAACCAAAAAATCTTGTGCAAAATTGATGAAATTTCTGGATTTTAATTTTTAATTTGATAGGGGATGAAGTTAGGTATAGGGAATGCTTAAGTAACTTATTCCAAAATACAATTTTCTATCGAGTGGTGTGAAAAAAATCTGTAGGTGCCATTTGAAAAAAATGACTTCTTGACCATTTTTGGTTGCGATATTTGAAACTGTCTGCGTCCATACGGTACAAAATGGAACTACCATTAAAATATCAGAAGTTAGTGTGGACTTCGAACTAAGTACTTTACAAATTGGTTTTTATAAATTCAAAACCGTCTGCCAGATACGAATTTTTTCGTAAGCTATCACATCGATCTTTTTTTTCACATAAATTAACATAATGTCAAAAATTGTCAAATAAGTTTACATAACAAATGTTATAAAAACTCAGAGTTGGAAGACCAATTAGACCATGTAGAAAAAATAGTACGTTTCCATTTAAAATAAGAAAGTTGATACCGACTTTTCGCACACCCTGTATAGCTAAAGAGCTCAAAATATTTTATATAGAATGAGCATGACTGATAATGACTGCCTTCCAAATTTCAAATTTCTAATCCAACTGGAAGTTGAAAAACTTCTAATGGACGGGCTACGTGAATCACCCTGTATACAAGCAATCTTTAAATTTCCTAGTTTTATACTTTAATTACTTTAATTTTTCAGAGCCGTTTCCTAGACTCTTTTCAATCCAATATTAATGCTGACTATTTCAAAACCACTTGGATGTAGCGATTTTTTTTGTTCAAATAATTGCATCTGCAGATGCATGTTAAAAAAATCACTACAATCACAATTACGAGTTCTAAAAAAAATTATCTAAGTGCTAGTTAGGAAACATCTCTGGAATGTCTTTGAATCGTCTTTACTTTTGAAAAATTATACAAGGTGGCTAATCTTAATTATTCAATTTAGAACTTTTAGAATTTAATTTTCTTCATTTTTTCAAATTGAACACCCTGTATATTTTTTAACAATATGATGTGGCAACTAAAAACAAACATTTTTATAAAAGAAAATTAAAATCAAAAAGTTCCAAATTAAAAAATTAAATTTAGCCACCTTGTATAATTTATTAAAAGTAAAAACGATTCAAAGACGTCCCACAGATGTTTCCTAACTAGTACTTACATAATTTTTTCTTAGAACTCATAATTGTGACTGTATTAGTGATTTTTTTAACATGCATCTGCAGATGCCATTATTTGAACAAAAAAAAATCGCTACATCCAAGTGGTTTGGAAATAGTCAGCAATAATACTGTATTGAAAAGAGTCTAGGAAAAGGCTCCGAAAAATTTTCTTTTGCACATCACATTCCATTTAAGAAACTCTCACTTGCCCCTGTATTATTGTCTTGGGTCACCCTGTATGCTCAAAAATAATTTTCGGTTATAGACTTCTCTCTTTAGTTTATCTGTGTTTTTAAATCAAATTTCTACCTATCATAGAACTCGAGCTATCGAACTCTGGCGCACTATTACCCCACCCTGTATAGTAAAGTTAATTTTAGAAAACTACACATACATTATCAGGAAGCTGCGCTAATAACTTCTGTCAGTGGCGTAACTTGTAACATTGTCGATGAATTACGTTCTCGTAATACGAAAACATTTAAGAAACACGAAAAAAAGCAGCGATACAGGATGTTTCTTAAAAACCTAAAAAAAATTTTTTTTATTATCTGATTAATAAACAAAAAATTATAGGGAGTTTTTTTTTTAACTCTACAAAGTGACCCTAATAGCGATTTTTTAAAACTTTATTTTAAATGTTAAGCAATATGTTCAACTTTTTTTTTCAAGTAAACTAGGATATTGGTTTGATGGAATATTTATTCTCAACTGAGTCATATCAAAAAGCTTTAATTTAGTACGTTACATATTAATTTATTATTATGATGATCACTCCAATGCTCTTGGTGGGCTTGGTGGAAAGGGGCTGTAGTCTTCTGAAGAGTGCCCGCTATCATTATCCTCATCTGTATAGCTACTTCCATCGCTCTCACTACAAAAAAATATAACAATTGTTACACAATAAAAACATGAGGTTATAAAGTTTTCTTACTCTATCAAAATCCTCTCAATTAGTTCCAGGGCCATGTTTCTTTTTCTTTTACTGTCGAACCTAAATTTATATGTAGGTTTGCCAAACTTGAAGTAAACTTTGAGTTCTGTTTCTCCTTCTGCACTGCATGCTTCTATACGTTCCGCGTCGAAATACAAGGCAGATCTCGTTTTATCAATCGGAGTAATTACAATACCTTCACTATAGCATAAATAATTCACTTCGATCACTCCATGAATGGTCACCCCATCGTCTAAATTTGTTATGTTGACACTAAAGACACACATGGTTTTGATGGTTTGCTGCAAGTTGATTCAAGTTGTTAATTATATGTTTATCTGAGGGTATTTACAATTTAGATGAATGGGTGGATCAATGATATAGGAAAGAGAGGGACAGGTTGTTACAGTTTTCAGAACTAAAAATTTACCAATTAAATAAAAGAAAACTAAGTTTACACGAATAGGATCGACACTTCTTTAGCTATAAAACATTAATTTAATTTTGCTTTTACATAAAAGAGTTATAAGGATTTATGCACGTCAGTACACAATGTGCATATTATAGAGTTAGGGTAGCTTGGCACGTGGTATCGCAAGGAGGGAAAAATATGATTTGTAAAAAACAGAAACAAAAGTAGGTTGATGTTGTCAAAAAGCATCTGAGCAAACAACGAAAATTTCAGGAAATCTTTTCAAGATGACTACCGCATTATGGAGCACATGATTACAGCATACCAACATGAAATATTTTTGGTTTGTGATAATTTCAACGAGAAAACAAGTGTAGATATATGAAAATACAAGGTATGGTGTGTACTTACCGTTAAATGCACCGCTAAAACAATAAACGAACTAGAGGGTGGACTTGGAGTCGTGTTGGCAATAGTCAAAATGAGTCAGTACTGAAACGGTACCTGCCAAAACGCAGCTATTTATGTTTTTCCATCCCTTTCATCTCTTCTATACAAAACTGCAGCTACTGCCACCAACGCCAACTAGACAAATCCCATAGTGGTGCGGGTAGTTGGATTACAGCTTATCTTACCGGATTAGCCTTCTAAGGGCAGGTATAAAGTGCCTGTTACTTTTTTGTTCAGTAAATTTATATGTAGGGTCATAAATATCCTGTCAGTTCTTTGCCAAACTCCTGAAGAAGCTTTCGCTATAATTATTTTTAGCTCGGACCTGCAGTGGTGTCCAAGAAAACCGTACATTTGGACCACAACCCTTACTTACGTATACCACGTTACCCATTATTCGGGTATTAGAGCCGTGGTGCAAAAAACATTTCCTTGGACCACTTTTCGTCTAGCGCTCCCGTTCGTTCATTCGATCTTTGTTGGTAGAATAGAATAGAATAGAAAAGAGATTGAGAAACGAAACGAAACGACTTGACACTCGACGGTCTGGAAATTTGCGTATCTACTTGCTGCGTTGGAAAGAAACGGTAGTGTAGACGTTTGTCGTAACTACTTATTCTATTGCTTTATGACGTAGAGAACTATGCTGGTGAAATTAAGGGTGCGTATGTATATACTGGCCTTAAACTGCTAAGATACACTATTAGTTTACCATCGATTGCCGAAAATAATAGATATTTTCGATTAATCGATTATTCGATTAATTGATTAGTAGACCAGAAAATCGATAAAAATGTAACCAAGAAACACTCCGTTATCAGATAGGGCAATAAAAAAGGTATGTTTGCGTTTAAAAATAAAAAGTTGGCCTACCTTTGGTCCAAACCTGAAGCGTAGAAATTTATTTCTTACACGTAAATCGTAAAGGTTCTTCTCTTACTTAAAAAGGATTTAGAATTTTTTTTTATGCGTTTTTAAATAACTAGGCTAGAAATCCGTCTGTTTGTAGTGCAAGAAATTTTGGTATCTATATCAGATTCCACGAGCATATGAAACTGTCAGAATGCCGGCTGCAATCAGCTGCAACATGCGTATTGTATCGACTGCTTCTTACTCAGAGAGATCGACAAGATAATCCAAGTTATGGTTAACCGCACGTCTCCGTTGGTGTCTCATTCTTATTCACTGAGGTAAGCAAGACGAGATTATAAGCGTGATTAAGCATGTCCCCGTCCACAATTACTTATTGCTAGTGTATTTTGACGGGAGTGTCAAGCTCTCAGGTAGCTCTACCAGTATATTTGCTATTTTTTTTATTTCAGTGAAATAGAATGAGACGCCAAGAGGGATGTCAGTTCAGGGGTGCGGCGGCCTCTCAATTAATTCAAATAAACTTGCCGTTCCTTGTGAGTAAAAGAGACGTTGATAGAATACGCATGTTGCAGTTTGGACATTTTGACAGTTTTATGCGATCGTGGAAGTTTTACAAAATTCTACTAAAATTTTATTTTTATTCTATAAGGTAAGCGAGAGACGAGACTAAGGAAGTCCGCGCCAACAAACAATATAACATTCTTCATACAATTTAACTGGAAGTTTTTGTGGCCCAATGCTCCCTTCCCTCTTGGCGTCTCATTCTATTTCACTAAAATAAAGAAAATAGCATATTTACTGATAGAGCTACCTGAGAGCTTGGCACTCCCGTCAAAATACACTAGCAATAAGTAATTGTGGACGCTTATAATCTCGTCTTGCTTACCTCAGTGAATAAGAATGAGACACCAACGAAGATTTGCGATCGATCATGTCGAAAATAACTCGGATTATCTTGTCGAGCTCTCTGTGTAAGAAGCGGTCGATACAATACGCATGTTGCAACTGATTCCAGCAGGCATTCTGACAGTTTTATGCGTTCTTGGAGTTGTTGGCAAAAATCTACTAAGTATACCAAAATTTCTTGCATCGTAACCAGACGGATTTCTAACCTAGTTATTTGAAAACGCATAGAAAAAATTCTGAATCCTTATTAAATAAGAGAAGAATTTTTATGATTGAAGAAATAAAAAAAGCTTTTCCAGGAATTGAACGAAGAACTTGACAGGGTATTTATGACCCTACACCTATCAATTTACCAAACAAATAAGTAATAGGCACTTTACAAAAACGGAAATTTCTTACAACTGACCTATGGTCCAGGCGAACTAAAATGCTGCTTCGGTTTTATAATAGTTTATTTCGAACATACACTAAAATTAAAGGTAGAGTGTAACAAGAGGAGAGCTGAGCATAGTCTCTCCATTGGTTGGAGGTTAAAAAGAAAAATCTGTCGACCACGTGCGTGAACAGGTCTTTCTACCTTTCTAAGAAGAATTATAGCAAAAGTTTTTCTAGAAATTTGGCAAATAACTGTAGGACGTTTATTAAATTTACTGAACAAAAACAGGCACTTAATACCTGCCTTTAGTTACGTATGAAAGAGATGAAAGGGATGAAAAAATATAAATAGCTGCGTTTTGACAGGGTACCATTTCAGTACCGACTCATTTTGACTATTGCCAACACGACGTCAAGTCCACCCTCTAGTTCGTTTATTGTTTTAACGGTGCATTTAACGGTAAGTACACACCATACCTTGTATTTTTATTTATCCACACTTGTTTCCTCGCTCAATTTATCACAAGCCAAAAATATTGCATGTTGGTATGCTGTAACCATGTGCCCCATAATGAGGTAGTCATCTTGAAAAGATTCCTTGAAATTTTCGTCGTTCGCTCAGATACTTTTTGACGACATCATCCTACTTTTGTTTCTGTTTTTCACAAATAATATTTTTCCCTCCTTGCCCGACCACGTGCCAAGCTACCCTAATTCTCTATAGGATATAGTATACAGGGTGTTCAGCTTGAACTGGATTCTTTGATAACTCCGAAAATACTAACGTGGGTAAAAATTGTTAAATACAAAAGTTACTTGTGGCAATGTTCTCCACGACCTAAAAATATTTTTGCATATACAGGGCGTCCGATGCTCGAGATTCTTGGGATCACTCCGTATTTTTAAATGGGATGATATGGTTTTTCTTGCAGTTTTGGATTCCTTGTGAAAAACTAAGGTAATTTTATTTTTCATGTCCTATGGCTACAATGTACAGTTTTCGAGTTATTCATAATTTTTCAAGAATTTTGACATGTGTGAAGGTTTATTAAAATCAACGTTACTCCGATATGGTAGCAGATTTTTTAAATTTCTTTTTTTAGTGTTAAAGGCGATAGAATGGAGCTGTTATTTCGTTATTTGAAAGTTAAAAAAAATTATTGAAAGAGTCTTACCGGGATCCTTAAACATACAAAATTTCAAACGTCAAAATCTCGCGTTTTTCAAATGGAACACTCCTATTATTTTTATGGTGTCATTATTCAAATGCAATTCTCTTTTATCTTTATTAACATGTTTCTATGCCTAAATGCCGTGGTTTTTGAGTTATTATACATTTTTCGGTTCTATTTGAGAATCTGACACAAACTAATCAATTTTGTTATCAAAGAAGGCCGGAAAAGTGACAATTTCATTTTTCTTTGAGTCGCAGGATATTCTGATCGAGCAAAAATATTTCTTTAGGGCCAGCACTTAAGTCATGGTTTGACTAAATTTGTGTTAGGTACGTTTGTTTTCATTATTAACTCAAAGAAAAATAAAATGTCACTTTTCCGGTTTCCTTTGATAACAAAATTGATTAGTTTGTGTCAGATTCTCAAATAGAACCGAAAAATGTATAATAACTCAAAAACCACGGCATTTAGGCATAGAAACATGTTAATAAAGATGAAAGAGAATTGCATTTGGATAATAACACCATAAAAATAATAGGAGTGTTCCATTTGAAAAACGCGAGATTTTGACGTTTGAAATTTTGTATGTTTAGGGATCCCGGTGAGACCCTTCCAATAATTTTTTTCAACTTTCAAATATCGAAATAACAGGTCCATTTCATCGCCTTTAACACTAAAAAAAAAATTTAAAAAATCTGCTACCATACCGGAGTAACGTTGATTTTAGTAAACCTTCACACATGTCAAAATTTTTGAAAAATTATGAATAACTCGAAAACTGTACATTGTAGCCATAGGACATGGTAAATAAAATTACCTTAGTTTTTCACAAGGAATCCAAAACTGCAAGAAAAACCATATCATCCTATTTAAAAATACGGAGTGATCCCAAGAATCTCGAGCATCGGACGCCCTGTATATGCAAAAATATTTTTAGGTCGTGGAGAACATTGCCACAAGTAACTTTTGTATTTAACAATTTTTACCCACGTTAGTATTTTCGGAGTTATCAAAGAATCCAGTTCAAGCTGAACACCCTGTATAGGATGCACATTGTGTATTGACGTGCAGAAATGCTTATAACTCTTTTATGTAAAAAGATAAAAGCAAAATAAAATTAATGTTTTATAGCTAAAGAAGTGTCGATCCTATTTGTGTAAATTTAGTTTTCTTTTATTTAATTGGTAAATTTTTAGTTCTGTAAACTGTAACAACCTATCCCACTCTTTTCTATATCATTGATCCACCCATTTATCTAAATTGTAAATACCCTCAGATGAACATATAATTAACAACTTGAACCAACTTGCAGCAAACCATCAAAACCATGTCTGTCTTTGATGTTGAAGTAACAAATTTAGACGATAGGGTGACCTTTGATGGAGTGATGAAAGTAAATTATTTATGCTGCAGTAAAGGTATTGTAATGAATCCGACTGATAAACCGAGACCTGCCTTGTATTTCGACGTGGAACGTATAGAAGCATGTAGTGCAGAAGGAGAAAGGGAACTCGAACTTTACTTCAAGTTTGGCAAACCTACATACAAATTCACATTCAACAGTAAAAGAAAAAGAGACATTGCCAAGCAACTAATTGAAGGGATTTTGATAGAGTAAGGAAACTTTATAACCTGATGTTTTCATTGTGTAACAATTGTTATATTTTTTTTAGGGAGAGCGATGGGAGTAACAATTCAGATGATGATAATGATAGCGGGAACTCTACAGCAGACTACGAAAGCTCCTCTCCACCAAGATCACCAAGCCCATTGCAGTGATTATCATAATAATAAATTAATACATTATGTAACGTAATAAATTAAAGTTTTTTGATAATATGGCTAAGTTGAGAATAAATATTCCATCAAACCAATCTCCTAGTTTACTTGAAAAAAAAGTTGAACATTGCTTAACAAAAATAATGTTTTAAAGACCTATAGTTTTTTGTTTATTTAAATCAGATAATAAAAAGAAAGTTTTTTAGATTTTTAAGAAACACCCTGTATCGTTGCTTTTTTTTCGTGTTTCTTAAGTGTTTTAGTATTATAGGTCAAATTATTTAAGTTGGACCAGTAAGTCATCTGTGCAGAAACCAATTTGCGTCGGATCTGTCCCATTCAATCATGTCAAGGGAAGTTGGCCTGTCGTCAGCGTCGTACGTTCACGTGCTTTAGTAAAATTTCCCTGCGTTTATTATAAACTCCGCCACTGTCGGCGAACCCAAGCCCCGCCTTGCGCAGCTTTTGATAACTCACTGGTTCAAGCTAATCTGTGACTACTTTACGAGAACGTAATTCATCGACAATATTACATGTTACGCCACTGACAGAAATTATTAGCGCAGCTTCCTGATGATGTATGTGTAGTTTTCTAAAATTGACTTCACTTTATGTATTTGAAAATGAAACACTTGAATCGCTGGTTTGACTAATTTGGCAACATTGTAGACTGCATAGCAACGTCTAGTAAGATCGAAGGCACCGAGCTTTACCGAACCGACTCGAACGCCGGCACTAGAGGTCGAGTCATTTAGTTTGAGACCTGCGTGAAAAACGAAACATCAAAAAAGCGATAGCCTCTCGGAACTCTCAGTTTAACCGATAGAAATGCCAGTCGAGCCGATCGACATTGAAGCGAGGCGATCGAAACGCTTTGTCGGAGATCCCAGTACTGGAAAGAATAGAGATGGGATGGGTTTCAATCAAATCACGAGTTGAAAAAAAAACTACCTTAAAGCGCCCTTTATTGCTTAAACAATATTAAAACATAACTCGTGTAATGGTAAAGTGAGCGCATTTATATGTTCCAAACTGCCGGAAATGCAATAAAAACGGTAATTATCCTGTATCACGAGGTCGCAATCTCGCACTAATATTAAATAACACAAATTGCGATACGATACGTTCAATAATTTATTGGCTTCCAGAACGATGTCATGGGCAGGGCAAAGGCCCGATTTCAGTAATATCTTTAATAACAACAACCCAAAAAAAAAATTATCAAATCGTCACCTCCTTTCATCCATCGGCCACGGTCACGTTTCCCTCATTTCTCTCCAACAACATTAACATATTTAAATTTTTCCTCGACAGACATCACCATGCAGACACCCGGATCCTAAAGACACCATGCACACGACGTTTCCATTTTCGGGAGCCACTTTTCCTTGACATTTTGTCGTCCGTCACCGATTTCGGACGGTCTGTCGTCGCAAAACTCTCCCTCCGACCGAAACGAGTGAGTCTTTTGTTTTAAGAAAAAGAGAAGAAAAAAAAAACAACATGTCGAACGGCCGCCGGAAGTTGTCGGCGCTAAGTTCAAGGAGGCGCTTCCGCCTGGTAGGTTCTATTGTTGGTGGCGGCACGAACCGGCCCGCAAGGTTGACGCTTTAATATTTATCGCTTCATTTATTTTGCGGCGACTAGGAAGCGCGAATCTCTCGGAAAAATTCCAGGGACGGACCGACAACCACGCAAAAAATTAAAAACAGAAACGGCAGTTCCTGGAGCCGACGGAGGGCGGTGAGCGAGTCGTGGGCTAGTTGTGAACGCGTCGCTATTTTCACTTGTTTTTCGATGTATTTAATTTTTGGCTTAATTGAGAGTTATCAGTGGTAACTGAACCTTTGCCACAACGCACCGGATAACGAGCATAAACATGTCGATAATTCAGATTTCGAATTTTTCGCAGTTATCAATCGAAACTAGCACGCCACGGACAAGGTACTGGAACGTTTCTTTTGTTTGATTGCGGTAATTGTTGCGTTTGTTTTTAGGACGCGATGAAGTCGGTGATTTTGGTGATGTTGTTGATGCAACCGATTTTATCTTGTCCACCCTGTATTGAAATATATAGACCTGAAGAAGAGCGGAGCACAATAACATGTACCAACATTTCAACCACCAACATCCCCTATAATTACTACAACGCTCAAAGTTACCAACAGGTAATCAAAATCGTGGATTCTTCGATTGCGACGATACCACCAATGACTCTGGCTCGTTTCTCGACAATCAAATTGCTCCACTTGAGTCGTTTGAACATCCAGAAATTGCTACCGGGAGCTTTTGACGGTCTCATAAGTTTGGAGTATCTCTACTTGGATGGTAACGAACTGAAAGTGATCAATAGGGGAGTTTTTAACTCCCTTTACCAACTCCAACTGTTAGATTTATCCAACAACAACATCCAACAGTTATCGCCGCAATCCCTCAAAGACGTGACTAACCTCAAATGGCTCGATCTCGCCAACAACAAAATTCCCCGATTAGAAAGCGGCATCTTCCACGATCTACCCCAACTGACCGAACTGAAGCTGAACGACAACCTCTTGACCGAATTTAAAGATTGCGATTTGTGGGGCAACTCAACGGTTTGTCTCAACGACATCCCCATCGACAACAATTTGACTCTCATCAACCTCCAAAATAACGCCATCAATTCTTTTGTGGTTTTAAATTGTAGAAAATTGGAGACGTTGAGGTTGGACAACAACAACATATCGATGTTGGAAACGGGTTGTTTCGACGGTTTAGAACAATTGGAAATGTTGAACTTGACCAACAACAATATCGCGCGGTTCCAATTCGACGTTTTGGAAATCGAGGATAGTTTGAAAGAACTGTATCTCGACAACAACCAGTTGAGTTCCGTGGAGGATTTGGAGGTGTCTTTGGGAAATTTGACGGTCATCTCGTTGGAAAACAACAATTTTTTGTGTGACCAATTGGCGGCCATCTATGATTATCTGAAGGCAGAGGAGGTGGTGTTGCGGAAAGGCGGCACGTTCGATAGCGGAAACTTCAACGGGATCAGTTGCAAGAACCCGTAAGGGTTGAATAATAACAACCAGTGTTAAAGTTGATAAATTTTAATTCGTCTAGTTTTGGAGTTGAAAGGGTTTTCTAGTGTTCGGTACCGAGTTGTGAGTGGCGCGAGAAAATTGGGCTACAAAGAGACATAATTTGCTGAATGAAAGAAAAACATACGTAATAGAAAAGAAAATTAAAAACTAATTAGTTCAATATAGGAGGTGCGTAAAAAATGTCATTTTTTGTGTTTAATTGAGTGTAGTACCATTAAAAAAATTGAATAAAATGTCGTTTACTTCTTGTCATATTTAGTCTGTTGTAAATGGTATACTTTCAAAGGAGTCGTCACAGTGTTCCCAAAAAACAAATGTGTATGTACAATGTATCCCCTCCTCCAATCCCTTTATATCAACAGTTGAACTTGCCTTCTCAAGGATCTTTGCAGTACAGGGACCATCATAAAATCTAATGTGGTTAACCGCAAATGGATTAGGTAAACGGCCACAAAGCTGTCAAGCAAAAATCCCTTCAGCGCTGAAATTTAAAATTCCATGTAATTCAATAACGGTTTGATATAAAAATATTCCAATTACTCGTTATCAATCTTGGAGGTCGTGATCATGAGCTTGAGGAAAATCAAAGAGATAAAGTGAATATTTCGATATAAAATCGCGATCGAAAGTGAAAATACACACCATTTAAAAAAAGTAAAAAACTATAATGTCATCTTGTAGTGCATTAATTATAGTTTATCGGTTTCAGGCTGTAAGAAGGTCCTTAACATTTACAAAAGTTTTTTTGTAATGTACCTTATAACTGTACTAGGAATGTAAAAATGACATATCGGTAATGTAAAAATGATATATTGGTAATGTTAAATTTTTACAATACAATTATTAATTTGCTGCCACTGTTTGAACTCAGTGTAACATTTTTCGTACCTCACTTTCGACTTGGTTGGAATAAGTGCTTGCATAGCTTCCTTAGCACTTTCTAGCACGTTTTTAAGCAAATTAGCGTCACTCCTTTTACAAATTATTGAATTTTTAAAAAATAAAATATTTGTTGACAAGTAAACATCTTTGTGACTACCTAGCAACCAACATTGATTTTTACGGAAAAAGTTGCAAATGAATTTTTGATTTATTAATGCAGTCATAATAATTCATCAAAATACGGAGGTGGTCGCCTGAAACCGATAAAATATTGAACAAACCTCGATGTTATGACATATTACAGCCTTAGATGTCTTAAAATCCTCGCTCTTTGAGCTCGGATTTCAACCTGACATCTGCGGCTGTAATAAATGTCATAACATTTCTCGGTATGTTAATAACTATTATTTATGCCAATGTTCAAATTTTTAACTTCATTAGAAATACGCAATTAGACACCGGCTGTTTTCGTTGAAATACCCTGTATACGATAAGTCAATCAATATAACTTCTAAAAAATTTCAATAAATTTCCGCCAATTTTACTAAATTCCTAGAGCGGTGTTTTGTAAAGCAGCTCAATTTGGCCCAATGCCAGCAATCGCGGATGCTGTTCGGACTGAGTAATGCTCCATCAGTCTTTCAACGAATAATTAACATGTTCCTATCCAAATTAAGTCACGACGATGAAAATTTTATTTATCTACATAACACTCAATTTATTCCGGTCGAGCCAATTGAATACAAATAAAAAAAAAAAATTTCTTCAAATGTCACGCGGGTCCAAATCTGGTCCATATTGAAGAGAAATTTATAGTGCGAAAGGACTATACTTTCTGAAGACAAACAAGTCTTGTCTCCTGTTTCGAATAGCTGGTAGCAACATAAAAAGTTTCAGTTACACAACTTCTAAAGTCTAGCACAAAATCGCCCGATAAAAACTAGGGCTGGGACTTTTTTAAATTTTGGTATTCGAATAGTCATTTGAATATTTATTCAAATATTCGAATTATTTGAATAGTCATTCAAATATTCGAATTATTCGAATTATTCGAATATTCGAATAATTCGAATTATTCGAATTATTCGAATATTCGAATTATTCGAATTATTCGAATTATTCGAATTATTCGAATATTCGAATATTCGAATGACTATTCAAATTATTCGAATATTCGAATGACTATTCAAATTATTCGAATATTCGAATGACTATTCAAATTATTCGAATATTCGAATGACTACAAAATGAATAAATACAAAAGTATTATGTAGTAAAGTCTTTTTTTGACAGGTAACTAAAAAAAAGACAATGAAAAATAATGTAGTAATTACTCATTATGTTTCATTGTGTTTTGTTTAGTTACGTGTCAAAAAAAGTATTTATTTAATTCATCTGCGCGGGATAAATAAAATGCTGCTATTGGCTACCTTCCTTATATTACTTGTTTCGCACGCCTTTGCGAAAACAGAGATTTTTAAACTTTTTCTCTTGAGGATTATTGTTATTATTCTTCTCCCGCATCATTTCTTTTATAGGTATTAAGTGACAACGCAAAAAATATAAAGCAAAGTTCAAAAGTTTAAATTACTTACAGTTCGACGTGCAATTGTTCATTAATTTATTAGTAATACGTATATATAATTCTATAATTTGAATAGTCATTTGAATATTCTGATTATTTGAATAGTTATTCGAATACATAGTCTATTCGAATAATAATATTCGAATAGTCATTCGAATAATTCGAATATTCGAATAATCATTCAAATATTCGAATATCCGAATATTTGAATTATTCGAATATTCGAATAATTGAATTTGCTTGTATTCGAATTTTACGTGTTCGTCAATTCGAATATTCGAATAATTCGAATATTATTCCCAGCCCTAATAAAAACGGCACAAAAAAATAAAACAAAAATTAAGAAAATATAAAAAATGAATAGAATAAAATAAAATAATAGTAACATAAGATACTTCTATACTTCTGTCGAAAAAGTGAGACCCCCCCCCCCCCCCCCCCTTAATTATCTCGCTCATATAAAAAAAGCAAAAAAGATTGTTTGTCGCTTCTGCCAAGTGGTTATTACGAGTCATTTGTTTCGATGTCTTTTTTTGATTTTATAACGAGTTGCAAGTGACTGTCCAGAGTCGTTTTCTTGTAGTTTTGCTTTTGTTTGTTTTTTTTTTCTTTGGATGAGCGCCCGTTTTCTTTTCGCCACGCTCGCCAGACTCTCATTAACCAACACGAAAACAACAAATCCATTCACTAATGACGGCTTCTGCGGTCCGCCGCTTTCGTTCTTGACATTGCCCCAGAAGAGATTTCTCGACGCGCCTCTTTACTTGAAGACTGCGCACATAACAACTACAACGTGTACTCGCACACACAACAAAACGTTTTCGCGTCTCGCGACCGCTTTCATTTTAATTTTCGACCTTTACGAAAAGTCAACGATCCGAGCGACGCTTTTCACTTTCTATTTCTATAGGTAGGTAGGTACGCCAGAACGTGAAGAGAAAAAAAAAACAAAACTTGATTTAAACAAATGCGTTACCTTGTTAGATACAGCATAATGTGTAGTATTAGTATTAGTAAGTACCTATGGGTGTGTGAAAAAAATTTTTTGGATAATCTCGAGGTCCTTGATCGGTCGCTTCACCGTTGGTCGTCAAGAAAAAAAAAATATAACCGGCGTCATTGAGGCGTCACTTCGGCGCCTTCTTCGCGACATTCCTGGCAAACGTCGAACCCGTCAAGTAGGCCGTGACGACGTAAAAAAAACAACATATTTCCAAAAAATGCGTCACTTTTCCCAAAGTTTTGGTCGAGATGACGCGATTATTCACGCCGATTAGCAGCTTCCCATCCTAGGTGACGTGCACCGCATAGTTGGCGGCGCTAATGATTTTAATTGGCTCTCGAAGGAGCGTTACGTAATCGAAAACAAAACACAAATTTGTTTTGGTCGTTGCGCGCCTTAATTGACGCCATCTTTCGTTTCTGCGATCATCCAGATTAGGACCGAATCAGAGATGCCGCCAACAACTAACTACTACTGATGTCCTCAAGGTTGTCGGCAGAGAGAAAAAATTTTGCAACTGTTGCCCATCATCAACATCAAGAATTATAATTGTCTTCTTCTGAAGTTGGATTGGGAAATTGTTATGGCATCATTGTTCTATTGTTGTTGGACAGGTTTTTGGGGCGATTTGGTGCAATTTTAGCGAAATCTTCTGATTATCGATGAATCATCCGGATGAGTGCGTTGACAACGAAAGACCAAGGTCTCGGTTGCCGAGAACACTTTCACCAAACACTTGATCGACTAGCAGATGCATCATCAAATTGATTAGGAAATCGCAGGAGCCTTTGGCGTCAGAAGACGTGAGCTTTACGAAGAAGCTTTCAACAAGACGAGAAAAGTCGAAACTGTACAAAAAAGAGGTGCAACTGCACAAAAATAAAAGGATGAAACTGTAGGTACAGTCTGCGCGCAAGAAATCCGGAAATTTTCGTCGGTCGCGCAGATGCCTTTTGGCGCTTGGAACGATGAGAGATGTGCGAGGGCCGGCTCGAATCTATGTGTCGACGAGATCTTGGCCGGTGGCGTCTTGATAAAAAAATTAAAACGTATCTGTGTTGAGGCTCTTCCTTGACCGCCTAAATTACCGGATCTCAATCCCATTGAAAATTTATGGGGAATTATGACACAAAAATGGGGTTCTGTAGTGGATAATAATATTGTTATATGTATATTTTTTAAATTATTTTAAAATTATTTTGTGTACATCGAATATAAAGCTTTGAAACATACAAGTGTAAAAAAACTTTTATTTTTCTTTTTACAAGTTTTCCAAACTTTAAAAAATTTTCCGTTTAGTTTGGACTGTGGCCGCGTAAAAGAAAATTAAAGCCATCTATTTCTGGCGCTCTAAGGATGTTATTATTGCGAATACCTAAATATACCCACCGACGTCGGAGATTGCCTCAATTAACCACCTTCCATTGTCCATCATCACGGACATGACGTAACTGGTTGTTGTTTTTTTCCTGGCAAAACACGGCGATTAAAATAAACCGGCCGATATCGATCAAATCAACAAATCCGGCTCGAGGGACCATCTCGATTTTGGTCAAACGAAGAAAAAAATGACAACAAACAAGCAAGAGTGACGCGTCATCTTCGCCGCCCCCTGTGGTTTAATTTTTCGTTTAATTACTTTGTATTATGGTAAATGGTGATTTCTTTAAGTCATCGGCTTTATGGTAATGTCGCCCGTTTGATGTATCGCTCGACAATGGTTCGATATTTGAATTTCGGCGAATCGAGTGCTCGTTGATGATTTATCGGATGTTTTAAAGACGACACGACGGGATGGGGAAGACCTTGATATTTTCCAGAGACACCCTTTTCGATTGTCGCATTTTTATGTGGGAATTTACAATCGAAAAAAAAAGATTTATTACGCATTTTGCTAATGGCGTAATTAAATCGAAAAGGCACGACGTAAATCTTGGCTTTTGTAAAAATTCTAGTTTTTTGTTTTTGTTGCACAACTTTTTGACAAAAAGTAGAAACGTACGGCCAAGAATTTTTATACGACAAAATTGCTCAAAAAGATTTCAAATTTTTTGCTTTACCTACACATTACCTTGATGAGCTTCGTTAAAATGTCAAAATTTTCGAAATAACACAAACTCCTGTCTAGTTCAGTAATTTACCAAAAATTTACAAAAATTGGTGAAAACTTTGATAAATACTAGCAACGATGGCTTTCTATTGAGAGTAGTCTTTGACGACAACTGTTTTATTGAAAAATAATAATACTAATAATGGAAAGAACTCTGTGGCATGCCTCAAGTTAATATGTCTGCCCTCGGTCTCGATTTATCAAGACGCGCGGCAACTACGCTGCCGCTTGACTTAAATACCCGCCCTCCCAGAACACCCGGATAAAAAGATTTTTTAATTTATTAAGAACATTTGACTTCTATTTCTTACTATTGTTTACAATTTTTTAAAAATTTTCAGAAAAAAAAATTAAAGTTACCACATTTAAAGATTCGAGGGAGAAGTATTTTGCATCGACTTTCATGTAACTATAAACTTAAAGTCTTTTGTTTTTGCATCCGAAGACATCTTAAAAATACCTTTCAACAATCTTCCCTTTCATTTAACTTGCGTTTGGAAACTGGTTTAGATCATACCATAATGTTAATGTGCAATCGACAATCTGCCCGTCGATTCCTGTTACTGTGAAAGTGAAACCATTTACAACGTGCTGTCAATTACTTCGCAAAACGAATCAGGACGAATTCTACAAATACGTTCTCCACATCACGCAAAAGTAACGATTCAATAAACTTATGTGAGCGTGCCAACAAATGCGAGATATTAATAGTTTATTAAGTTGGCAACGACACCAAATATCTATACTTTAGGTACAAGTTTTGGAAAATGGAAAAATTCAAAATGAGTAGAGAGTATAGAGAGCTTCAAACATTTTTCTTCGGAGAAGCAAGGGACACTTACCTCAAATCCAAAACGACAAAAATGACAGTAAATTTAGAAATCCAAAATGGCTGTATCAAAATGACTTTACTTAAAAATAACAATAAAAATGGCAAAATTAAAATGGCCACATCAAAATGATGGTATAGTCGTAGTCACATAGCCTGACGGTCCGTCTTGAGCACAGACTACGTTGCAAAGTACTCCTGCAAACTTTCAGTTAAGTAGTGGTCCTCAAACAATATTTGAACAACTGAATAGAAGAGATTAATAAAAATTCCCAAGTAATGCGAATGAAATTGATTTAACAGTCTTTTGCATAGAGACCGACCGTCCGACTATGTGACTACGACTATATTTTAACCATTTTAATTTCGTTATTTTGATGAAGTCACCATTTTAATTTAGTGGAGATTAGTACAGTAAGAATGTATTAATTCTGTAATCCCCAGTGTGGTCTTTACTTAACTATTTTATTGTCAAATTTTATATTTCCTAAAGTTTCGGTTCAACATTAAAAAAAATCCTAGGATGGTTAGATGGTTAATGGTTAATGTGAATGTAACACTCAATTGATGGTAGGTATATGTAGTTATAAAAAACTGAGTGAAGTACAATAACACAGTAATAAATTAACACTGATCCTATTTTTAATTTTAAACAAAAGTTATGTGAAAGTCTTTTTATAAATAAAATTTTGTAAACAAACAGGTAAGAAGAAAAAAACTAAAAAATGCATTTTATAACGTCCTCATAATCGTAAATGTTTTACGGTAGTTGTCTAAAAATAGTAGTCATATTCTTTTATGGCAATTTATTCGTTTAGTCCGCGAAAAAAAAGTTTATATAAAGTTTTGTTGTATTTAGATAGGAAAACAACTAAAGTAGGTGTCTTGAAAAAATATAATAATTCAATTAAAATTTGTTTAAAAAATGTCAGTGGTTGAGGGCCATAACTGTGGTGCTGACAGTAGATTAAGCTATTTGTTAATAATTTCGTTCTCGCCCCACCGGTCATAAACGTGATTGAATTAATTTTTATTTAATTGTTACGGTTAAGAGAGTGACAATTGGAAGGAAAGGGGAGCTACTGTTTCGCCTCTATCGCCAGTCTTCCCCCCGAAGCTCTCTTAATTTTTTTCTAGGGACTGATTTACGGCCCGATTCCTTGTCACGCCGCCAAAAACACAACAACAATAATAATAATAATAATACTAGAAGGATACAGAACGTTTCGGAATCCCCAGCAGCATCGAACAAGCAAAGAATGCGGATAGTAATGACGTCATGCGTTTCTATAAAACTAACGTATACAAGCATAGCCCGCCAGTTCAGAGTGAACGTTCGCCGAGTAACGTACGTGGTTTTATTAAAGTTATCAAAGAAGCGCATATAGTGAAATTTCGAAAAAATGTTGACGAAGACGTCGTGTCTCGTTTTGGTGGTGATGTGCTGTATGATAGGAGGCATCAGCTCCTCCGCCATTCCCATGTGGGAATATCTCAGCAAACAGGAAAAAGTGAGTTTTTCTATCTAAAAATAAAAAATAAAAATAAACCAACAACCTTGAAACGTCTCCTCTTAATCGCTTCAATTGATCAGATGTCCTACTTGTACTCGATGTTCGCCAATCAAGTCGACGAGTTCTGCGAGAAATCCTCGATGAACAACTGCAACCAAGAACTGCTCAAGTACGGATTGACCAAACTCAAGGACATGCCCGAAGACCACTTGGACGTGATGGACCCCTACCAAAGGGGCGCCCACGGCATAAGTGAGTAGCCGGATCCAAAGTTAACATTTAAGCAGGAGACCTCATTCGCACCATTTAACCCACTTTGCACTTTCCTATTTGTTTACTCAATGGAAGAGTTTCTTTAAGCGCCAGAATCGAACCAGAATAGCGATGCATCAATATTAACAATTAACACTAAAAGCAAATACCTAAATTGAACCCTAATTAACATTTAAACATTCCCAAAGACAATCTACTAGTAGGTAGTCCTTTGAAGACTTCGAATTCTTGTAGAAATCTCTACTAGCAAAACCAAAGCCTTACAAAGTCCATGTATAGTCTTAGGAAGTCTTAGGAAGACTATCTTCCTATCAATCCAACATTTTGCCCTCCAAACAAAAAATTGTTTCTTCTTCTTGCCGCTTCTTCCTAATTGCTCTGATAAATGTGGTCGACCTCCTTGGACTTTTCGTTTCGTCCGACCTTGACCGGCCTCGTTGATCTTTCTAGTTTGGGGCTCGATGATGGAAGGTCACGAGATGATGAAGACCACTTCCAACCCCCGCATCACCACCACGAAACCCGCCAAACCCAACAGTTACGAGGACGAGTCTTTCGGTGACGATTACGGTTCTCAAGGTGCCGCCTCCGCTAAAATCGACAACGTCTACCGGGTGCCGCCACCTCAAAATTTCGCCTACACCATCAGCAGCGGCCGTCCCCAATACACTTATCCTCAGAATTTCCTCTACGTACCCAACAAACATGCCGGTGCTTACACCAAGTTCCAACAACAGTATACGACGACGACGACGACGATGGCGCCACAGGTGAGACGTTACGAAACCGTTCCGTTGACCGGACCTATGGTGGTAAAGGTGTATCCGGATGGACGACCCGTCAGTGAGGGACAACAACCGTTGCCTCAAGACGAGGATTTGAGGCAGTATCAGATGTCGAAAGCGAAAATACCGAATTTCTAGAAATTCAACGAAGACAACAAAAAGAATTGTGATATTGTCGAATTGTAAATATTTATTTAATTGGGCGAATGCGTGAGTGGTTGATTTTGTCTTAATTTATAGTGTGAGCGTGAATATTTGTTGTTTATGTTATTTTTATTTTTAAGTCGATTTTAGTCACGTAGTGTGATTTGTGATTTTTTCCGGGTATCCGGAAAGCGTCTCCTAAAACTACATTTTGTGATTTTTATATTATTTGTATTATTTAATATAACGCTTTACAATTTTCACTGGTGATCTTCCTATCTCTATAAAACATGAAACCAACCTACGAGAAGTTGTAAGACGTATCCCTCCTGGTTTCAGTTTTTTCTGTCTCTATTTCCCCAATTCCGTTTCTTCACTGTATCCTTGATCAATGTTTGATCGATGTTATAAGTCAACTCAGATGACGTGATGCAAATTTTAATTAAATTTGATGTCCAAAACTACCTTGGAAAAGGTAAAAAATAATTTGAAATGGTAGTTGATGCCTTGAGATGTGGAATTGCAACTTGACGTTCTCGATGTAAAAAACGTGCCAGGCCAGACCCTAGGTCGCGGAGTTGTAAATAAAAATTCGAAATCTATTTTTGTACCAGCTTCTCAACAACACTTTTTTTTAATTAACCAAAAATCATTAAGAATAATAATAATAAATAATAAGACATCTTTATGATGTGAGAAATTTGCCAAGATGATTATGCCAAGAAAACTACGAAGTGGCTTCGTCCATCAGTAAGGATCTACCTACATAAATTTTCAAATTTTTCAATTTATCAAAACTGTCAATGTTACTTAATTTTACAAAAAAAACAAATTTTAGTTGCTTCAAAAGAGTTATTATAATAATTTCCAATTTTGAATACCTAACTTAATTTTTGTTAACGAGATCCCTAACTTATAGGCAACCAAATATACGCCGATACAAATGTCCCACGAAAGAATTTGATTGAAGTTGTGAAATAGAACAAGACAATGCACCAATGGGCTTTTCAACTGTGAGGTTCTTTCTCTACTTTTTGGTCCTACCCACATATTCTTAGATTAAATAAAATGTTAAAAATGTATAGGTTATAGAGGGTGTTTCCTAAAAACGTCTCAAGCCGTATCTCCGATATTTATTATCCGATTTGAATGGACAAAAAACTTAACAAAATCGTTTGTTAAGAACTGCAATCATGCTAATCATGATTTCTTTGATATTACCTCCAAAGTAAAATCTTATCAGTAAATAACTCAGTTTAAGCCTCAACATAATAACACCATTCTCACCAGTTCTATTATCAGACAACAGCTATTTTGATTTTAGAAGCGTATGAGTAGTATAATCACCATCCACAGCCAGACCTACAAGAACGTAGTGGCGTTGATTGAGGTATTGAGGTATCTCAATCAACGGTAGTGGTCAATCTCTGCCAGTGCCAGCTTTACTGCTCCTCGATCTGTCTTCTGGGTTCATTTACCAAGCAGAAGTTTGACTACATCTTCAGCAGCAGCAAGGGAGCTTTTCGTCTCCCATCCAATTTTGCCAGGTTCACCACTACCATGCCATGACGCCCCCCCTCCCCCCCCCCCCAACATCAATGTAGACACAACATGCCTTGTTATTATTATCAAAATATTGTACTGTATATTGCATCTCACCTTTCTCGTAGTCAGCATAATGCTTCAAGATTGTCAATATGTGGCAGCATATTGAACCTTCACTCTCACACTGCATAGATCTAAAAATATACATTTGAAGTCTTCACAGTGTTTATCTAGACTTTCCTGGAAGTTTGTAGAGTTTTGCGTGGGTAGTGACTTGAAGATCTGTGCACAAGAAGTAAATTTTGATTTAATAGCCTTTGGAAGCTGGTTATAGTAATCCTCGAACATCTTTTGGTAAATACTTATAACTTCGAGATTTGGGATTCTTACATGTATCTTCACTCTGCAATCAATTTCTTCTTCTGGTTTCTCTAGATTGTGTGCCAAATAATCTCGTTGTAAGAAAAAGTTAAAAAGTGTATCTGGGGAGAGGCAGATTTCCTCACGATATATATCGAGAAGATCTCCAAAATATACTGATCGGTGATAACCAATTGTAATGGTACCAGAATCGTCATTGAACAGTGTGTGACTAGCAGTCATAATAACGTCAGATTTCTTGAGTATTGGCACAAGTTTTCTAGTCAAAAAACCTCCATTCGACCAAAAACACAAATTGACCTTGTTCTCAGTCTTATTCATCTCTTCTATGTAGTTAAAGATGGAAAATATGCAGTATCTGGCATATTTCTTGTTTTTACCAGAAGAGGAACGCTGATAATAGCCATTGTACTTTGCGTTAATGTCGCTAATTATCTTCTTGATCTCAGAATCTCCCTGTGGTCCATAGAACTTCCTCACTAAAGATTCAACCTCTTGAGCAGTCAACCCGTAATATTTAAAAAAATTATAGTCACTCAATAAAGGTACTATTGTGTTGTGCGTAGCTGACACTGCAGAGTGATTAAGTTTGCAAATGCCAATCTTCATCGCTTGGTTTCAACATCGACAATAGCACATCAATGATAGTGGTTCCTACCTCACAAACTTGTTTTTCAGAAACCTCATATTCCACAAGGCTCGTCAATTTCATCCACCAAAAACATTGGGAGTATCCTCAAGCTCTTAATCAAATTCTTCAAACCATACATAACGTCCCTCAAAGAGATTTTTGGCTCTACAATCCTTGAAATCGAAGAAAACCCCTGGATGACGCCCAAAATGTTGGATGACAATTTTTTCTCGTTTCAAAATTAAACATTCTTCATATTGTGTGTCCTCAAACTGCCTAAGAAGTACTTTCATGTGCGGCCTCGCCATAAGCGTTGAGACTAACTCGGATAAAATTGCTGTTCTCTGTGCGTAAAAGAAACGTCGATAGAATACGTGTGTTGTAGCTCTTACATTTTGACAGTTTTATGAATCGTGGAGTTCTTAAAAAAATTCGACTATAGTAGCTTCTACTGCCGCTAGTGGCCAATGGCCATTGGCCATTCGCTTATACAATATTTGACAATTGACATGTGCCATGTGCCAGTGACGTGACGATTCTAACCTAACTTTGCTGTTTCACAATATCAATAAAACTTTTGACGAAAATGCCGAAAACTTGGGCCGAACTCGGGGTGTCTTTGCACGCCGAAATCAAGACGGGTCTAAAATCCTTCGGATTTCTAACAATGACCCCAATTCAGGCCGCCACTATCCCGCAATTGCTCAACAAAAAGGACGTGGCCGCGGAAGCAGTCACAGGTAACACAACAAACTTCCGTACCCCCATCAAAAATGAAAAAGGAAAAGAAAAACAAACGGTTTTTAGGTTCGGGAAAAACCCTCGCTTTCCTCATCCCCCTTTTGGAGATACTGAAGCGACGACAGCTCGAAGAGAAATGGCGAAAGCAACAGGTAGGGGCCATAGTGATATCACCCACCAGAGAACTCGCGTCACAAATTGCCAAAGTCCTCGAGCAACTAATGCAGTTCGTTTCGGTAAAATCGGGAAAGATTTCAAAATTCCTTAACGTAACCGACAATTTTAGGGTCTGAACCATTTGGTTTTTGTCGGTGGAAACAGTGTGGACGAAGACGTTGCGAAATTAAAGTCGAACGGTGGCAATATAATTGTTTGCACGCCTGGAAGACTCGAAGATTTGCTGGCAAGAAGAGGCGACTCGGCTTTGCCAGCGGCAGTCAAGAGTTTAGTAAGTAAAACCGAAAGTCGTTTCTACGTCGCTATAATTGAATTTTTGTAGGAAATTCTTATTCTGGATGAAGCCGACAGACTTCTGGATCTGGGTTTCCGCACCTCCATCGACACAATTCTCAGTTACCTGCCTCGCCAGAGACGGACGGGTTTATTTTCCGCCACTCAAACGAAACAAGTGGAGGATTTGATCAGGGCCGGTCTAAGAAACCCGGTTCTGGTGAGCGTCAGCGCCAAAGCCCCTCAGAGTACCCCTGAATTGCTCGACAACTACTACATTGTCACGCGCGATAACGGTAATAATTTCAACGCCCAAAAACCAATTCGTCAAAGAGTTCTTGCAGGTAAATTAGCAACGCTACTGACGTTCCTGACAGCCAAGGACGTCCAAAAGGCCCTCCTGTTCCTGCCGACGTGCGCCGCTGTCGACTATTGGTCGCGAGTTTTTCCCCAGTTGCAAGACAGCCACACCGTATTGGCAATACACGGGAAGATGAAGGAGAAACGAAAGAAAGTTTTGGATAACTTCAGGAAAGCAGACAGAGCCCTGTTACTTTGCACCGACGTTTTAGCCAGAGGAATCGATATAGCTGAGGTAATTTTTCTCAACTATAAAAGTGTCGGTATTACAGTTTCCTGTAACCAAGTTGTATTACTTAAAAAGTCCGTAATAGAGATAAATGAGGCGCGTAGAATACTTTTCCAATTTAGAAGTCCGAAACATTTGAAAAAATATATCAATCTAAAGAACCTTGCTAGAAAATGGCATTTAGTTTCAAAATTTGCCGGTATTACAGTTTCCTGTAACATATCTATTAACTAAAAATGGTAAATAGACGAAGATCGGGAGGTAGAATTTATCCATAATTACTGTAAAAACGTAGAATTTTTTGTATTTTAGTAGTAAAAAACATTTTGAGAATTATTTTATTGTTCTCCCTCAGGACACTCGTTAGACATAAATTTTGAAACTTCTTGAATTGCGCGTTTAATATAACAATTACAGCTGAGTGGTAATCTGTGGCTAAGTATCAAAGGTCCAAGCTAGAAGGGACTTTAGTTTTAAAATTTGCCGGTATTACAGTTTTCTGTAACAAATCTATTAACTAAAAATGGTAAATAGATGAAGATGGGGAGGTAGAATTCATCCATAATTACTGTAAAAACGTAGAATTTTTTCTATTTTAGTAGTAAGAAACATTTTGAGAATTATTCTATTGTTTCACCTCAGGACGCTCATTATGGCATTAATTTTCAAACTTTTTGAGTTACGCGTTTAATGTAACTACTGCAGCTCGATGGTAATCTGTAGCTAAGTATCAAAGGTCCAAACTAGAAAGCGACATTAGTTTCAAAGTTTGTCGGTATTACAGTTTCCTGTAACAAGTCTATTAACTAAAAATGGTAAATAGACGAAGATTGGGAGGTAGAATTCATCCATGATCACTGTAAAAACGTAGAGGTTGGTGTATTTAAGTAGTGAGAAACATTTTGAGAATTATTCTATTGTTTCACCTCAGGACGCTCATGATGGCATCAATTTTGAAACTTTTTGAGTTGTGCGTTTAATATAACTACTGCAGCTGAGTGGTAATCTGTGGCTGAGTATCAAAGGTCCAAGCTAGAAAGGGATATTAGTTTTAAAATTTGCCGGTATTGCAGTTTTCTGAAACAAGTCTATTAAAACTAAAAATGGTAAATAGACAAAGATGGGGAGATAGAATTCATCCATAATTACTGTAAAAACGTAGAACTTTTTCTATTTTAGTAGCAAGAAACATTTTGAGCATTATTTTATTGTTCTCTCTCAGGACGCTCATTATGGCATCAATTTTGAAACTTCTTGAATTGCGTGTTTAATATAACTACTACACCTGCGTGGTAATCTGTGGCTAAGTATCAAAGGACCAAGCTAAAAAGGGGCTTTAGTTTCAAGTTTTGCCGGTATTACAGTTTTCTGTAACAATTCTGCTCCCCCTTCAGGACGCTCATTATCGCACCAATTTCGAGTTGCAACTGTATCACGAACTGTATCAAGAACTAAGCTGGAGAAGAATAGTCGTTTGAAAATTTGTAACCATTACAGTTTCCTGTAATGTGGATTACAGTTTCCTGTAATGTGTTTTGAAAATTCCAGGTGGACTGGGTGTTGCAGTGGGATCCCCCGGGCAATGCCAGTGCGTTCGTCCATCGCGTCGGTCGGACAGCTCGTCAAGGCCACCAGGGCTCCGCTCTCTTACTGTTACTGGAAAACGAAACCGCTTACGTTCATTTTATCGAAAGAAATCAACGAGTCAGTCTGGAACAACTCGATGATCCTTCCGACGAAAAAACCATCGACGAAATTCGAGAACGCATCCGAAATTTGCAGAAAACCGACCGTGCGACCATGGAGAAAGCAACAAAAGCTTTCGTTTCGCACGTCCGTGCCTACTCAAAACATGAATGTTCGTTATTGTTGAAAGTGAAAGAGTTACCTTTGGGAGCTGTAGCGGCCACTTACGGCCTATTACAGTTACCTAAAATGCCCGAATTGAAAAACCGAGAAACTTCCGATTTTCCAGTAATTGCGAATTTCGACATCAACACCGTACCGTACAAAGATAAAGTTCGAGAAGCGGTCAGGTTGAAGAAATTGGAAGAGTTCAAAAGTACGGGAACGTGGCCCGGTTCGAAGAAGAGGTTCGTCAAGAAACCGAGCGAACCTTGGTCGATCACGAAACAGAAGAAAGAAGGTAAGAAAGAGAAACGATTGAAAAGAAAGCAGGCCAAGGAGGCGAGAACCGAACCGGTCAAAAAGAAGAAGAAAGGTTTGTTCAGTTGTAGCGATCTTCACTTGTTACTGTTTCAATGTTTGCGGTTGGTTTCAGGAATTAGCGAAGAAGATTTCGCCGAATTGGTCAAGGATGTGGCGTTACTGAAAAAGTTCAAAAAAAAGAAACTTTCCGACGAGCAGTTCGAGAAGGAATTCGGCCTGGGTTGAGTTGCTGGAGGTAATCGTGATTTAAAAATAATAAAAAAAATTAATTTAAAAATTTTAAGACGGCATTTTTGTACTGTCAACTGTTAATTTATTATTATAAGACAATTTTTTCAAATATTTTTATACACACAAACCAAACAAACGATACGCCAATGGAATGCGGAGGCTGATACATATCGCTAAAAGTGCGTATCGCGTCGGAGATCTTCGGGAACAATAACACAGAAATTCGTTTTACTCGGTACAAAGGCTCGCAACGTCCAACATTAAGCGACGCATTATTTATGAACGTAATTGAGTAGGAATCGATAGCTAAACTGCTCACAGCCTCGTCAAGATTCTGAACATATTATGAATGAATCACTTCTTCAATTGTCGAACTGGCGTATAAATAAAATTTTAATTAAACGTCATGTGGAAGAATCTATTGCAGCAGAGAAAGCGCTAATTGGGGAAAGATGATGCTGTACACAATTTTGCCTAGTACCGCCTCGTTCCTTCCTAGTACGGCGGCTGTGTCTATTCTCGCTACCCCCACCACTACTTTCGTCACGCTTTTCGTTACATTGCTGGATCGAATCTAAAGCTCCCAAAAAAAATTTCGCTGTAATTTTTTTTATTCATAAGCAGAATGCAGCGAAGATTGCGCCCTTAAATCAGCCGACTAATTATAATTAGTAGTCACGTTTGTGTCAATGAGGGGGGTTTACCGAAAATTTTTAAGTGGTGCAGTTGTACGATGGCCTCGAAATTCGGGCATTTGAACTCACAGATTATAGTAATTTTTTTCAAACCTTTTATAAATTATTCCTAGCTTGTTTTGCTACAACCGGATGTTCAAATAGCCGTCTTTTCATGAATGGCAACCTGCAGAGAAATTTGCACATCGGTATACCCTAATTTATTGGAGACACCCAAATAATAGTGAATAACAGAAGTGGACCGTTTGCCATTAACATCTGAGCTATAAATAAAATATTTCACTTTACGTTTCGTTATGGAGGATGCATTTTTGACCTTTTGTACTTAGACTTTCCCCAAATTAACCCAACGTTAGTCTAATTAACGAAATTTTCGGAAACTTAACGAACCATCAGCCCCCGCATCATCGATTGCAGCAGAAAAAATATTGAAGAATAATCAGTTTTCACCCTTTCTTTGGTCTTTTTAAATTTGCCATAACCAGAGTCGAATTCAGGAGATTGTGCCGGTGCAAAAATTAACATTAAAATTCGGAAATAATCGAATTAACTGTATATTTACCGGTTTTTAGCGAACAACACAAATTTATCGAGGGGTCAGTCAGGGCAATATTGAAATTATTGAAATGAATAAGAGATTTTTGGGGTCGGAATAGGTTTAACCCCGTAAGTTATTCGTCAAATAATTTTCCGATAAACAAAATCTGCATCCTTCAAGCTCCGATGATCTCCCCCCTAATTTAAGTAATTATATTTTCTAAAACTAACCATGTGCGTGCCACTACGTGTCCAAGACCAGCTTGATAATTTTCTAACATATCCGAAAAACTACCCTTATCTTTTATATGTAAAAAAGGGTGTTGCCAATGTTCATGTAAAAAAATTTCCACATTAATATAATGATGATCCTCGAGGCACTTAAATAGTAACAGAATTATTTTGAAATAATTTTTTGGTTACTTTACATTAAATTAAATTAATAAACATCAATGAAGATCTTTGAAATAAATTGCCTTATTACCTAAACCAATGCCTAAACGAAGCTTGAGTACTTTGGAGTAATTTTTCTAAATATAATTAATAATTAATAAAATTGTGATTAATTAAAAAGGTAATTAATTAAATTAAAATTAAATGGTTAATAATAATATGTAGTAGTTTAAACTGAAATATTTTTAACGTTTGCAAGTCATTTTTTACTTGGTTAGATGGGGTTTGTTTCAGCTTTAAAACGCAGAATGGGTAGATCCTATATGAAATTTTATAGAGGTAGTTGGGGGGGCAGGTCCAACCCTTGATATATTACTTTTAATTGGGAATAAATATAATGTACACCAAATTAAACCATACATCCCTTACACTGTTCACCAGAAAATTTAATGAGCATCAAAAAATCTAAATGAAACCCAAATTATTATACATCAGCAAATGAGAACATCACCACTAAAATAACTATGCTGCGTATTGTTTTACCATTGCTTACATTTTAAATTCTATATGTCTATCAATTTTACTAAATGTTCACCAAATTTAGAACGCTCAAGTCACGCGTCCGTGCTGTACATAATAAATATTCGCGCTATCCGTTTATATTTAGTTTTTCTCAAAAAAACTACTTGTGCGTCAAATAATTATTCTATTACTCCAAAAATGAAATATGCTCGCGCATCTCTCCTTGCCGCTTGCGCTTCCAGACAAGAGGCCCGTGAAAAAAGTTTTGCACAAGGTCAGTTCAGGGCCCTGTAATTTTTTTTTAAAAAAGCACTATTAGAAATTACCACTAAAAGAAGTTTTACATAATGCAAGCCAATAACAGCAAAGCATTTATATATTACGGCAATCAATATCTTTTTTTGTGCAAACCACTTTTACTTTTACTCTTATTTTCCTTGCCCTAGCACATCTACATCTATAATTTTGCATACAATTATTTACCATTTGCAAAACATTTTATTGCTTGTGTATTTTTGATCAACAAATAGTATTTTTAACTGCTAAATAATATAAGACACTGTCGAAAATTAAATATCTGGGTATTGTGTTAGAATTAAATGCGGAATAAAATTTGGTGAACATTTAGTATTTATGGTCAACAAAAGTTATTTTGGCGAACAAAATATATAAGAGGCCAGCATTATGTCAATAATTGGTCGTCGCTTTAAGATTATGTATATACTCTTAATTTTGGTGAGCATTTAGTATTTTTGGGAAATAAAAGTATTTTTTTGTATGAAAATATTGGGTAAATTTAGTAGACTGTTAAATACGACCCCTTTTAATTTCTCCTTCCCAAGATATTTTCTGAACGAACGTATTGATCAGGACCTAGCTTCTTAAACTTACGTAAACACTGCATAATTTAACACGACCGTCGAATAATTGTTGCTAACTAAATTGAGCAGTGACGTAATTTTTTTTGTTGTCCAGCCCCCCGGGGGCTGGATGGCGAATTTTCGTCTACTGCATTTACGTTAACAATTCACAATTAAATTATGTGGCGCGATTTAAAAACTATTCGGTTGTTTTGACGGAATGAGAAGCACAAGATCGGACAGTTGGTGAGGGCAATATTGAAATTGGAGATCTGGGTTTATTTAATGAATAAGCGATTTTTGTTGCCGAGACAGGCATTACTCGATAATTTATTCGCCAGATAAATTTCGGACAAACAAACTAGACCTGCATCTTTCAAGGGCCAACGACCCCGCCCCTTCCTGAATTTTCAGCGACAAAAACAATTTTTAGGTAATTTAATCGACAAAATCTTGAAAGGGTTGTAATTGTGACCAGTTTTTATTCATCAGCAGAAAATTTAACAAGACTTCTACCCTAGTTTATACCTAACTAAAAAAAATATATAAAAAATATGTAAAAAAATCCCCATTCAATGTAGACATTTTTAAAATAAAAAAAAATAGATTTTTTGGTTTGTGGCGTCAAGTTCGTCTTTAAAAAATTCTTCAGTCGTTCTAGAGACGGGATTGCGATTTTCCTAATCTTCTCTATTACGTGTTTGTTGTTGATTGGCGGCCGGATGCAAAAAGAAAACTCCCTTTCAATGTCAATTTGTGCGTCTTGAGAACTCGAACGGCAATTTAGTATGCAGCTTCCTGTTATCCCGCCGCCACACGTAGTATTCAGATTTATGAAAAACCAAAGAAAACGAAAACTGTCTATTGATAAAATTCATGTATATAGTCGATACAGAAGGACGTAACCAAACAACATTCCGATCTAGTCTAGAACTATAGATGTAGAAAAAAAAAAGTTTTGGGGGGCGTAGCGGTCACGTGACGGATGCAACTGCGAGCGTTTTCGCTTTGTTTGATTTTCCGTATATTTTATGCAGCAGCGATGAATGGTGGGCCGCCACCATATGAGCGGGTCCTCTTTAAAAATTCGTCTGGACCTCCGAATTACATAAAGACGAATTTAAAACCCAAATCTATGACCAAGGTGAAGGAGAGACCAAGGTGACTGAAATTAAGCTAGACGATGCAAATGTCTACGAAACGAATTTTGTTATAATACATCTCTTCAACGCCGGATGATTGAGAGAGTCGCCGAAAGGAAGAATTGCCGACCTAATCACACCCATCCTTCTTTACCGGCAACAGAACGGCACGTGGTGCGCGTCACCTCCATAACCTTGAGGAGAATGCGCGCGATGACGCGCGTTACCGCTACGAAAGGGGTACGCGGACCTGACGTCACAGTCAAGTCAACGACGACAGCTCCCCCTGGAGCAACGGCCGTTGACTCAACTCGCATCTCGCTGATGTTTTTTTTTTTTTTTGTTTCGACCCGGTCGGCATTTCGACTGTTTACATGCGATATTCAAAATATATGGATTTCGTATGGTAATTAATTAGCTTGGACCTGTGACCATCTGACCTAATGCAAAAAAGATCACCTGAATTATTAGCGGTGTCATATTAATATTTATATGGGCGCGAATTATGTCAAAAAGCTGACCGGCTCGACACTATGTGCTGGTCTTCGCCGCCTTATGCTTATGGTAATACGAAGAAATTGGGCGGAAGTGAACAGTGATTATTGACACCGATTCTTGGTCAAGATGAAACTGACGCGAATTGGAAGAAAGTTCGGATTTATCACATCTTGCCGAGAATATGAATAAAATGAAAGCAACAAAAAATCTCAAAACAAGAATTGAATTATGCGAAAAATATATTTAATTAGAGGTTAATTGGAAGTTTTTCTAGATACAAAGAGGAAGAATAGTTCAACGAGGCGAGAACATTATTCTTCACTGACTAATAAAAGAAAGAGGAGGAGATGAAGAGACGCCAAAGTTAAAATTGTCAATAAAAATGTATTAACAAATGAAGAAAATAATGGTAAAAAAACTTCCTTGTATGAGAACTAGAAAAAAAAGAGAAAGGCCCTATAAGTAAAATGTAAGTAGAAAGAGGACTTTATTGGTTATCAATCGAACCTAAAGATATGGTAAAGAAAGACGTGATTAGAACAAAGTTAGTTACAAAGAAAATGAATGAGTAAAAAGGAAGAGTAAAATAATGAAACTATTGGTTTCATTATTTCAAGAAATTGAAGTGACAAGATGTAAAAGAACGTAAATTTACTGATCTATTCGAGAGCTGACGAATCCATAATTAAGGCATATAAAAAATAATAGATGGCGCCACTACGAACACTATGTTCTAATGGAAATTTTTGCTCAATTGGGCAATTTACGAAATGTAAAATGTCAGTTCGGCATGTTGCTAATGTCTGCTACAAAAGACAACCAGTTGAAGTTTGAATTGTTACCTGATTATACCCCTTTCGATTTTCATTTAATTAAAAGCTTGAAGAGAAAGTTTTTAAGACAGCTATTCTGAACAGTTTTACACTTACAAGAGAGTGACATTTAGCTCGTATTTGTCAAGGTAAGGAACGGTATGTTGAAACTTTGCCTTATTTATCGATCACCCCTCGTAAGTAATCGCCTCGACGTTATACTTTATAACTAATTCAAACAAGGGAAAAGAACGAAGGGATTATAAGAAACTTTCTTTTGGTTGCTGATCGACCTTTAAGATATGATTAAAACAAAGGTACAGAAAAGAAAAGTGATGAGTGAAAAGATGAAACCTTGATAGAATCATAGATGACTCCACCATGTCAGTGAAATTATTAAACCTCTGGTAAGAACCATGACAAAGAAGAACTTTTAGCAGCTGAAAAAGTTACAACAGGAAGATGAAGAGTAAAATTGCGACCCGGAAGATGGAGCTGTATCTCAACACAATACGCAGACACTTAAATGTAGGTCATATAGGTCACACTCTAATGGTGTTGTCAACTGTTGTGTTGAGTTACACCCCATCTTCCAGGTAGCCCAAAGTAGGTAGATGTTACCAGCTAAAGCGCAAATATTTTATATTTATTTAAAATAATTAACGACTTGATGTAGCAAAAAAATTCACCCTTGCATGGAGAATAATTCTTTGCGTCAGGCTAAATAGCTAAGAACCTGCAGTTCAAAAAATGTTTAATTTACTAGACAAGTTCAACGAAATAAATCACCTACTTAAATATCGACAACGAAATTCGATATCAGACTACCAGGCACGGTGGAAATGAATTAATAAAACATCTGATTTCGTATGCGTCATAAATTTAAGAAATCATACATTGTAGGCACAATTGTCCACAAAGAAATCTTGACACCTTCATGATTTTCAAACACTTCTCTCTATCAAGACTCTTTAGAGCGGAAACAAAGATCCCTAATGAGATGCTTCATTGTTGACGAAGAGGTTTTACTTAATAGAATGTGATTATAAAAATAATAGAAAAATGCATCTTTAAGAGGAACTGGAACTAGGTAGGTACTCTTATAAGATCTCCATGGCAACAGCGATACTATCAAATTCTGCATCTTGGTTGAAATCTATTGGAATAGTTTGTCGGAATATCAAAGTAACCTTGGAAATTGGATTGATTGCCCAAGACTCGAATTTCTTTTATTTTGAAATAAACTCCTCATATTATTATTCCTCCAACATTACTTTTGGATATAGTTCGTTCGCCTCTCTAATCTTCCAAAAGCGTTTGTGTTAAGCGGAATCAAGGGAAAAGAAGCAGTACGCCAATTTCTAGTCTTTCCTCTTTCTTCTTGTTGTCATTTTCATTTTTTATTGCTGCCATAAATCGTCAATATTTCCCTTCAAGTCTTCTGGTTTCACTATCATTGCGTTTTCAGAACGATTAGAACTTTTTTCTTCTGTTGTTGATCATTCTTCCTTTCTCTTCGGTCTGGTTTTGGAGTGGTAAAATCAAAATCAAAAGGCCGCGACAAAAGCCAAAATGACGCAATGGAAATGTTTATAAACAACGACAATTGACGTTGGTGTAGTGCCTCAAGCTCTTTATGCACGCTGTGCCCTAGATCTAGCCGAAGAAAACAAATTTCGAAAACAAATTCCCCTTACTTCACTTAGTGGGCCAAATAACCATACTTCTCGAAAAGTAATTTCTCCCAATTCGAGGATCATATCCGCGTTGTGGTCGTAAAGCTTGACGTTTCCACGTCTCCTCCCACCTTCCTTTTCCTTTCCACGTCATCCTTCGCCCTAACGACAAGGAAGGAAAACTACCGTGATCCAACCATACGGGCACCGTTTATGTAAAGCCACCACTACAATATTCAAACTCGTAGAATAAATGAATCCCATTATCGAGATGATCGCTATAAAGCGAGATTAGAGCAATTCGGCAACCAGACGACGTCTCCCTATTGAACACCAACGTTGTTCTCTGGTGAATTTTTCCGAAAACCGTCGCGCTACTACCATCAAACACCAAAAATAAGTGATAATGTTTCTCTACATCACCCACGTCACCCTGACCCTAATCACCCTGATCGTCGTCGCCATAGCGATGACCATCCTCGACCGCATCAATTCCAATCCATCGGAACCACCCAGTCCCATCAAACTGCCCATCATCGGCCATCTACATCTGTTGGCCGGCTACCAAGTGCCCTATCAGGCCTTCACGGAACTCGCCAAGAAGTTCGGCGACATCGTCAAGCTCCAACTGGGCTACGTTAAATGTGTTGTGGTGAACGGCCAGAAGAACATCAGGGAGGCCCTGGTCACCAAGGGACACCATTTCGACTCCAGACCCAACTTCCAGCGCTACCAGCAGCTCTTCTGCGGCAACAAGGAGAACTGTAAGTAACCGAAATTGAACCCGCGCAACCTTCGTCATCCTTCAGAAGGTCAAAGGCGAGCCAAAGGAGCACCTCAAATATTCAAGGATCAAGGGAAAAAATTCGAAAGCCCTCAATTAAATTTAAAAAAATTAAAATAGTACCTATTGGACGATTAATAGTACCATCTAAAGATCAACCTCAATTAGATTTAAAAAGTACCTACTCGTGGTACCTGCTCATTGGAAGATTAGGAGTAGCATCCAGTTGGAGGTGGTTCTGATTAGGTACCGCTCAATATCTCAGTTAGTTTCAATGAGGATTCAACTTGTAGTACCAGTAAATTGGAGCGATGTCACAGATCCTCAATGTTCTCTCTTTCGTAGCTTTGGCCTTCTGCAATTGGTCGGACACCCAGAAGACGCGACGAGACATGTTGAAAGCCTACACCTTCCCCCGAGCCTTCACCAACAAGTTCAACACTTTGGAGGGCCTCATCTGCGACGGCACCCAGGCGGTCCTGGACCAACTCGAAGACGGCCGTCCGATCTCAGTCAAACCTTTGATATTGCGCGCATGCGCTAACATTTTCACCCGTCATTTTTGTTCGAAAAATTTCGATTTGAACCAATCGAATTTCGCCGGTATGGTCGAGAACTATGACGACATCTTCTGGGAGGTAAATCAAGGTTACGCAGCTGACTTTTTACCGTTCTTGATGCCGTTCCATGCTAAAAACCTAAAACGCGTCAACGGTCTCACGCATAAAATTCGCGATTTCGTCCTTGACAACATCATCGAGAACCGTTACGACAATTTCGATACCGAGAACGATCCGGACGATTACGTCGACAGTCTGATCAAAAGTGCCAAAAGCGGGGAAGTACCCGAATTAACGTGGGATTCGGCCCTCTACGCTTTGGAGGATATCATCGGTGGTCATTCGGCTGTCGGCAATTTCCTCGTCAAAGTTCTGGCGTTCCTGGCGAACGAACCGCAGGTCCAGCAACGGATCCAGGAAGAAATCGACCGGAACGTGGGAGCGAAACAAGTGAGGATCTCGGACAGGGCTTCGCTGCCCTACACGGAAGCGTCGATTTTCGAAGCGATTCGCTTGATCGCCTCGCCGATCGTTCCTCGAGTCGCCAACAGAGACAGTTCGATCAACGGTAAGTTTCCGAAACTTCACCCCGATGACAATGTTTTAACCAAAAACTCTTTGCAGGTTTCAAAATCGAGAAAGGAACGGTAATTTTTTTGAACAACTACGACTTGAGCATGTCGGAAGACCTCTGGGACGAACCTGAAAAATTCAAACCGGAACGATTCATCAGGGAGAACCGCCTCTTCAAACCCGACCATTTCTTGCCTTTCGGTGGCGGCAGACGCAGCTGTATGGGCTACAAGATGGTGCAGTTGGTCAGTTTCGGGATGATCGGCGGATTGTTGCAGGAATTCACAGTGTTCCCGACAGTCCCCTATCAAGTCCCGGTAGGATCACTAGCTCTACCTAAAGACACCTTCAAATTCAAGTTTACGAAACGAAACTGACTCGAAACTTGACAAGCAACCTCGAAAGTATTTCAACGAAAAATAAATAACAAAGAAAGTACAAAAGATGATACAACAAAACAACAACATCGGAGGTGGCGCCACCTGAATTTCACGTGATATATCAATAAACGTAATCGCAGCTATAATAGTGTTGTAAGTAATAAATTAAAAACTTTGTATTACTAGATTAAGTTGTACTACTCTGCGTAATTTATTAAGTGCCAAAGATAGATGATAAATAAATTTTTGCGTCTGAACTTGGTCTAATTTTAATTTAATTTAGACAATTTCACTTCGATTACAATAATTTATGGGGAACGAAAAAAGAGGTTAGTGGCGCTGGATGCATTTGAATTTGGCGAAATAACGAGATGCGCGGTTGCACGAGCGAAAGTTGCTCGACCGACAGACGTCACTGATGGCTTAATTAAAATTTAATGTTCGTCAGGAATTGAAGAAACATAAAATTGAAGCAAAGTAAGTCCTCTAAATTGTAGCCTCCTCAAAAGATTAAATAAAAACAATGAAAGCAAAGTGATACACGTAATAAAAAAATAATTAACACAAATTAACATTATTTTCCACTACATATCCCATTAATGATCTTATGTAACTTTTTTTATATCTAGGAGCAATTTGAAACAATACTAATCTTATAAATATTTGGGTCCAAATTATTATCATAATTTATTTTTTGTCGCTTCTCAAGTGAAAATAATAATAATTATTATTATACAGGGTGGGGCAATAGTGCATCCGACTTCGATAGCTTGAGTTCTATGATGGGTAGAAATTGGATTTAAAAACACACATAAACTAGAGAAAGAAGTCTATAACCGGAAATTATTTTTGAACATACAGGATGGGCCAAGACGATTATACAGGGGCAAGTGACATTTTTTTTAATGGAATGTTGTGTTTAAAAGAAGATTTTTTAGAGCCTTTTTCTAGACTCTTTCCACTCCAATATTATTACTGACTATTTCCAAACCACTTGGATGTAGCGATTTTTGTTCAAATAATGGCATTTGCAGATGCATTTAAAAAATCACTAGACACAATTACGAGTTTTAAGAAAAAATTATGTAAGTACTCGTTAGGAAACATCTGTGGGAGGTCTTTGAATTGTCTTTACTTTTGAAAAATTATACAGGGTGGCTAAAGTTAATTTTTCAATTTATAGCTTTTTGAATTTAATTTTCTCCATTTTTTCAAATGGAACACCTGTATATTTTTTAACGATATCATGTAGAAACTCAGGTTCACGCTGTAAGTTCAGAAATAATTTCCGGTTATAGATTTTTTTCTAGTTTATTTGTGTTCTTAAATCAAGTTTCTAGCTATCATAGAACTCAAGCAATCGAAGCCGGACGCACTATTGCCCCACCCTGTATAAGTATATATTTGTAGCAAATGGTACTAATCGGTTTAAAACACTTCAACAAACACCAGGAGACCTCAAACTTATTATTTTGGCTGTTCCAATAAGAAAAAAAAAATACAATTTTTAATTCCAACTATGCAAGAACTGTTTACAATTAGAACACCACCTGACCCCATAAACTGAAGTAATCAAAAGTCAGTGACGTTCATAAAATTTCTTGAAAAAGTACCGACTAACCTCCGCGAATCACGCCTCGAAAATATCTTCAATGTCAACATCAGAAGAACATCGGTACCTCGAGATCCTACAACTCTCCTCGAAATACTCATTGGGATGTTTGACAATTTCCTTCGAATGCGTCTTATTAAAAAAATCAAAGCACTCTCGACAAGCTTCCCCGTACAACTTTTTATCTTTAAACCTCACAACAGTCTCAACAACTTGCGACGTCGCTCCGTACTCTTCCAGTTTCGTCTTCAATTTGTTTTCGTCCCAATGTTTGAAGGGACAACCGTGCAACTGGTCGGCGCCCACGTTCTGTTTTTGAATAGTCTCGCAACTGTACGGATTATAATCGATTCGGCCGCCGACAGTGCCGTATTGGTGACGAAACAAATACGAGTATTTCGATTGAAATCGATCTAGCGTCATGGTTTTCGTGAATTCGTCGGACCAAAACTCGAGGGTTTCTTCCAGCGTTAAACCGACCGCTTTCAGAAACAAGCCGTACTGCATCCTACAGAAATGTTTCAAATGATGCGTTTCTCGAAGAGTTTCGTGTAAAGTTCGCATACACAACGGAAAATTACGGACGGCTTCTTGGTCGATTTCTTCCGCATCCAGTTGGTACGACCCGAAGTTATAGTGACTTTCGACCAGTTTTAGCTCCGACAGTAAAATTCGCAGCGGGTCCGAGTTTTTAAACGGCAAATAGTTCCGGGCGTGCTAAAAACAATTGATTGTACCTACTAGGAGCAGCAGAAGTCCAACAACATACCTACAGGGTATCCAAAGAGAAAAGAAAGCGTACTTCTAATAGAGTTAGAAGTTTGAAATATGGTAGAAATATTTACTTCATCTCCTTGATTTTCTTCAAGCTCATGACTACGACCAAAATTGATAAAGAGTAATTGGAATATTTTTATCTCAAACCGCTACTAAATTACACAAATTTTTAAATCTCAAAGTTTAAGGAGCTTTCTCTATGGCAGCTTTATGGGTCGTTTACTAAGTGCCCTTGTGGCTACCCACCAATTATTTATGGTAGTCGGTAGACTTCACTGAAGACTGTTTATTTCTGAGGAATGTAACTCTAAACGCTTCCAGAGGCCGGCGGTTCTCTTTGTAACACTCTGTATTATGCTGTCTGACTCCAGTGACTTGATTTCCGTTACTGTTAACGCTTCGTTTAAGTACTGCTGGAACCATTCGGTGACGTAATTGATGCGGGCGCTCTTAGGAAAGAACAAAAATCCGTCTTTCAAACGAAACTCGCGAGTTGCCACCATTCCAGGTGCCTGAGTCCACTTGATTTTGTAAAGACGCTCTTGGGGCGAATCCGGAAGCGAAACCAGAGGCAAATCAACTTCTTCATTTAAAAATTCCGATTTGTCTTCGTCACTTAAACGTTGCCATTTCAAATCAAACCAGAGCCTCTCAAGTTTCACGAATAACTGATGCAATTCGGGCCTTTGTGCATACGCTACGAAAACATTCTCACAGAGTAATTTCCACAAAAAAAAAAAACTACTTTTACCTATACGCAGAATCCAATGAGACGCGTTATCCTTATAACGTGCCTCTTTAATTTCCGAATTTTCCCCAGTATCCAACAGAACTCCAAGTGATACGTTTTCTAGATGGGGCTGTTCGGAGCCTAATTTTTGCAAAATCCGGAACAAATTGAGTCGCTCCTCGGCCAACAACAGCATGTTGTTGAGACTTTCGAAACCTCCTGGGGGGGTTCTGTAGAAACTTACATTAAATTGTCGGGGTTGAAGGGGAAGAGGCCGGGAGACCGCGGGAGGTTTCTGCCAACCCCAATGAGGCCTTGACGCCATTCTTAGCGTTATTTAACTTAATAAATAAACAACAAAGAACACATGAGATCCCGCGGTTTTCCAGTTGGGGTAAACAACAATCGCACCAATGTAAAGGCGCGAAAACCCCCAACAAAATCATGTTTCGGTTTTTGCTAAGCGACGTGTTCTGTTGGCAGTGCCGCACGTCAATATTGACATTGACAGGTGAATAACCTCACATTAACAGCTGATTCCTGGAAGATTTGGGGTTAGAAAAGGGGAATACCCTCCCGATAATTGTTATCGACATGGCGTGAGTGACCAAAAACGCCCAAAAATGTTGATTTTTCTGTTATTTTTGAGCGTTTTTACGCTACCTTGTGATAGTTTTAACCCTATAATTCCCAAAAACTTAACGTACGGAAAAACGTTTCGTTTTGTGATAAACCAAAATCAAGAATATATTCTAGAATATCCCCCAATTCAGGTAAATAAGCCCCAAAATCGAACAACTATCCAACGTCAAATTTTAGGAACAAAACTTTCCTAGTCGAGTGACAATTGAGAGCGACGATGCCCAAATGTCGGCTCCCTTGATGGTGGTGGCCCGTCAAGCGAAGCAACTACTGTCGTGGCAATTGCCTTTAGTTCTAGAAACCGACGTTGGCCACACGATTTTCAACGCAACTTCCAGAACTTTATGTCAGGACGTGACCGGATCTTCGTTGCAAAAAATCGACCAACTCTACAATTTGGTGGTGACAGTGTCGACGGTTTCAGAACGTGACGTCACTTTCACCGTACGCGTCGACTACCAAGAGAATTTCTATCTCGAACCGTCCGTCGAACAAAACTTCACCATCTCACCCAGCGAACCGATGTTCTTTTTTTACAATTTCACCACCAACGTGACGGAACCGAAAAACTCCAATTACGACACGGTCTTGTTGGAGGTGAATTCGGCGAACTCGGTCTGCATGACTGTCAGCATTCAAAATGCTAGCGTGAGTCCACAACTGGACAACCCTCCAGTTTCGATCGATAGCGTCGTTTTAAAACCCCCAAATTTCAGTGCCCCATCTTCGACACCAATGCCGACATCACGTTCAGGGGTTTCTACGAAACCGTCAGCACCAAGGGCGGAATTACGATTCCCGTAAGGGTCGTAAGGGGTCGATTTTCCTTAATCACATTTGCTTGTTTTCTAGAAATACAAGTTTCCTTTTGGTTTCTACGCGGTGTTTGTTGCGAAATCGGACGATTCCGACTGTACGGCGGACGCCGGCAACGCGATGCGGACGAAAAGTATCAGTTTGGTGGTGACGCCCAGTATCGTTTATAACGATTACGTCAATGCCGTTATCGCCACCCTCGGCTGCATCGGAGGGTTCTACGTCGTTTTCGGCATAGGGTTCTTTTTCTGTTCCAAACGAGGCTACGTCCCGAGAGAAATGGAGTACGTCGACAGCGAAGTGCAGTCACCGAGCACTGCAGGTTCGTCAGATCTCCCAAAAAATTTTTGATCAGTATTGTGGACGCTAACTTCTGGACCGAGCCCCAAAACCTCTCCTGAAACAACACCGGGGTCAATCCCACTTCTGACATCGCAACTATTTGCCCCTAAATCGACTTATTTACTCTCTAATAACCAATCCCACTTCTGATATCGCAACTATTTGCCCTTAAATAGACTTATTTACTCTCTAATAACATCGATTGTAGTCGTAGTGTCATAAATCAGTTGGCAATTTGCTAACTCTATTTTCCGTTCTTTAGTAATGATGATTTTAAATGGTGGTTTCAGGTGCGGACCTCTCCGACTCTATTTCGGTGGACGAAACTGAGTACGATGCCATCGCCGAAGCGGACACCGATAAGGTGCTGCGTTTGGGTAAATCGGACATCTACCTTACCGACTTGGCTCGCAAGGACCCGCGCGTGCTCAAATACAAATCCTACTTGTACCTCTACAATGTACTGACGGTGGCTTTGTTTTACGGTTTACCGGTCGTCCAGCTCGTTATTACCTACCAAAGAGTCAGTGAAACGGATAAGAAAGTAATTGAACACTTGATTGATGATGACGTTTCAGGTGCTCAACGAAACCGGCCAACAGGATCTTTGTTATTACAATTTTCTTTGCGCCCATCCTTTGGGCGTCATCAGCGATTTCAATCATTTGTTTTCCAATATCGGTTACGTTCTGTTGGGGTTGTTGTTTTTGTGGATCACGTATCGCAGGGAGATCACCCACAAGGATCTGAATTTCGATCGGGTAACTGAAGAATTTTTCGGTTATAATTTTTAATTTTGTTTTTTTTTCAAGCATTATGGAATTCCGCAACATTACGGCATGTTCTACGCCATGGGTGTCGCTTTGATCATGGAAGGGGTACTGTCGGGGAGTTATCACATCTGCCCCAACCAATCCAACTTTCAATTCGGTAAAAAATTATGTCAAAAGAGCTAGAATAGCACTGTGAACCTCACGAAATTGTCGGGATTATAGGTTGTGACGTCACCTTTTCTCGAGAACGTTCGATTTAAAACGATTCAATTAGCAACAATTTTTTTGTTTATTCAAATCGGACAATAAATCTCTCAGTTACAGTTAGGAAGAAACGCCCTCTATAAATATTTGAAGAACAACCACTACTAAATTTAATGGATTTTTGGTCTTTCGTTTACTGAGCGCCTTTGTGGCTACCCACCATTTAAGTTTATGGTAGTCACTGTAGCATATTCCTACTTGAAAGTACCTCTATTAAGCCATAAATAACCGAAACGTTTAGACGCCATTGGCATGAAATTTGACTTCTTGAATAAACCCGTCTTGTCATAAATCTCTCAAAATTTTCAGTGATCCCTAAAATTACAATTAAGGATACTTGACACAAGAATATCAAATTTTTAACATCAGAAACGTGTACCTGACGGTCTTACCAACGTAATAATAATAGAAAAAAAAATTTGATTCTTTGCACACGCATTTGACACATGACAACTGTCAGTGGCGTCAAGTTGCTTTCAATCATTTCGGATGATCTTGTAGAAAGATATGATTCCACGATACGGCTGAATAGCCGTGGAATAAAATTATTTAATTTGAAAAAACCAATGACGTCATTCCGGGTAGACGAAGTCGATGGAATGGACTGTATTCTAAAAAATCGCTTTTTCTAGTAATTTTGACCACTAAGGCCTCCTCGAAGACGTTTCAATTTTTTTTATTAACAACATGTTTTGCAGATTCAAGCTTCATGTACGTTATGGCCGTTCTATGCATGGTTAAGTTGTACCAAAACCGCCATCCTGACATCAACGCTACAGCTTGCGCCACCTTCGGAGTTCTGGCCCTCGCCATTTTACTGGGTAAATTGCGGTTAGACTGTTACCGTTTCGTTAAGAAAACTGTTAAATTTCAGGCATGATCGGAATCTTGGAAGGCAATCTCTACTTCTGGGTGATTTTTACCATCGTCTACATCTCCACCTGCTTCTATCTCAGCGCTCAAATCTACTACATGGGATGCTGGAAACTGGGTAAAGCGTCCACGTCTACATAGTCTTGTCGCAAATGACAATTGCTGAAGGATATGCGGGCGTATCAATTTCAACTCGATTTACGCCTGGCATAAGTGGGCGGAGCAGCGCAAATCGATTGCGCTCAATTTCAACTCGAGTTGAAATTGATCCGTAAGTGTTGAAAAAGATTAGCTTAGGGTCCAAAAAGTTGTGATAAAGATCACGCAGTTCAGAAAACAGTTACGTTTCCGGTGCTGAAGTATTTTGCAGGATCATTTCCGGAATAAATGGTTTGTTGAAATTTTGCAGACAGAGGCTTGGTGATCCGGGTGTACCGGGCTGCCGTTTACGACTTTTGGACAGGTCCTTTGAACGTGATAAAACCGCTACACACGGCCCGGATGTGCTTCCTAATCGTGGCCAACTTGTGCAATTGGGGACTCGCCTTCTGGGGCATCTACGGCCACCAAAAAGATTTTGCCATATTCCTGTTGGGAATATTCATGGCCAACACTCTCCTCTACTTCTTCTTCTACGTTTTCATGAAGGTAAATTTTACTTCTGACTGCCGCAGACATTTTTTTTCTTGGCCAATTCACGAACTTTGACCTATTAATTGACATTGCTAAAGTGACCATTTACAATGCTCGTAATTTCTCCTGTTAGTTTGTTCACTTAACGTTGTATTTATGAAGTGAAGCTTATTGCAGCGTAAAATTGCTCAGTGTAAAAGTATGCGTAACGAAAAGTGAAACGCTCTATATTTATCGACAACGGAAGGTTGGAGTTTGAGCGTAAAATCGCTCATTGGAAAATAATGCATAACGAAAACTGAAACGCTCTCCACCTTATTTACAACAGAAGCGTGAGGTTTGAGCGTAAGATGGTTGAATGTAAAAATGTGCGCAACGAAAAGTGAAGCGCTCCCCTACTCCATCTACAGCACAAGCTTGGAGATTGATTGGGGCGCCCTTATTCCTATGACTACTGGAACACTGTGGCGACTCCTCCTAGTTTTCTCACGTTTTTTTTTTTTGTTTGACTAATGATTGGTGAATTTACAGTGTTTACACAAAGAACGTGTCAACCGCTTAAGTCTGTTCTTCCTGTTGCTGTCGATGGTTTGCGCCGCTTCCGCCATGTATTTTTTCTTGCACAAAAGTATCTCTTGGTCGGTAAGTCGTTGTCGCCGCCATTTTTAATACGTTACTGTATTTGTGAAATTGCAGAAAACTCCGGCCCAATCGAGACAGTTTAATCAAAAGTGCAGACTGTTGAGATTTTACGACTTCCATGACATCTGGCACTTCCTCAGCGCTATCGGAATGTTTTTCACTTTTATGGTATTACTGACCTTAGACGACGACCTGTCCCACACCCACAGGTCGCAAATTCGTGTTTTTTAATTAATTGTTTTTTCTTGAGTGATATTCAAACGCTTCAACTTAGAGTGAATAAAGTTATTTTTTCGTAATGTTTGATTGGATTGTCAGGATCGGTTTGACAGGCTAAGAAAGTTTCTTAACTAAGTAGAATGTTTATTAAAACTTACTTGGTTATAAAGCAGCTTCCGGTAGAGGACAAATAATTTCCTGAAATTCTCAACAGTTAGCATTGATTCGAGAAAAAAAAAATCAAATAATACTTTTTCGCAGTTTGGACACTGGCCGCTGATTTGGTTGAAGACCTCTTTGGAATTAACAGCAGTCAGCCACTGAAATAATGAAATTAGATAGCGAAGGTACGAATTTTGTGGCTACCTCATAGAGACACTCGATATGGTAAAAATTTTCACAACACTTGTTGCTGCAGATTATTTCCGGCAGTTTCTGGTTGAGACGCAAAGAAAAACAAATGCTGCATTCACCCGTGTTGGTCAGCAAGACGGTGGAGCCTTCCGGCTTCGCAGGAAAGCGTTGTAGTTCTGAAATTTAGCCAATATCAGAACCTTTTTTACAGTCTCGGACTCAGAAGAGTAACAGAAATAGCGCTTTCGCTACCATGTTATCTTGTCAATTAGAGCTAAACGCAACAACTATCTGAATGATTAAAAAATAGATTTCTAGCAATAAGTAGAAACAATTTAGCAATTGGTGAGGTCAGCAATAAACAAAACAATCACTATGTAATAATGTCATTTTTATGCAACGCCAACTTGTCAATATTTTTTGTACAGCTGATATTAGCAATTCTGTTAATCTTTGCGTTTCTCCAATAACAGAAGAGTTGAAAGGCAAAAATTCAAAAAATTCATGGCGCCAGCACCAATTTGGAAGCCATAGCAGGCCATGGTAGCTAAACATTATTAACACAAAAGGGGACAAGTTCGTCCTCAAACATAACAAAAAAAGATGCGCAATCTTAAGTCAACAATTTCTGGCACACCCTGTATATGCTTTATTTGTTTGTGGGCACTTTGAATAAGAAGTAGTACCTAAAATCTCCAAAATTCCTTCTAAAACATTGCGTTCTTCCTCCCACTCCTCCAGCTTGTTGTTGAGTTTGTCTCTGTAGCGTTGGACGAGTCGTTCAGGCCCCAAAAACTTCAAGTCCGGCCTGGCTTTGACGTTGACTGGATCAACAGTCACCATCACTGAAAAGTTCTCGTCTGCGCTAAACCAACAAAACAATGGAATGAGAGTTAGAAGTAACGAAAAAAAGGTGAAATTACCAAGCCAAATGCGACGATAGCAGCACCCTCTGGTGGGTTTTTCCGGATCTATAACGCAACAATATTCATCAATTTCGTCCATGAGATCGAAAAATCCCTGAAACCGCTCCAAATTCGCCAGAAATCTATCGAAAACTTCAGTAAGACTGTCCCAATTGCGGTCAAACTCGTTGAACGGCAAATCGACGTTGATAGGTCGAAACATATCGCGATTCTCGTTGAAATCCACTGAAATTTCTAGATGGTGTTCGCGACGTTTTTCGTCGACCGTACAGATTTTTATTTGACTCAAATCCGGCGTTAACGAACAACTTTTCATGTTTAAATGAAACCTGGTAAATTCGGTGTATTCAAAAAGAACCCGGCGATAGGCGTCGGCATAATTTTGAATTGGCGATGCGATTTTGTCGGAATCCAAGGCGGCGGTGATAGCGTCCAAAACGTCAATAATGTTCGATTGTCTTTTAACTATTTTTTGAATTTCGGCGCCTAAATCGGTTTTTAAGTGAAATTTCGGGGTTGTTTGAGACTCCTTTTCGATTATTTCTAACGTGTAGTCCTTGTCCTGAAATAATAACGGGATTTTTGTTGAAAACAACTCGGGTAACCTCACTTACCGCGACACGGACAATGCCGGTGTAATAGTGACGGCCGTTTCTAACTTGCGACGAAATTAAAGGATATTTCAGTAATAAGTCGAGTTGTTCGGACATTACGCAATTTATCGACGTTTTGAAGTGATATTTACAAATTTGAAACAATCACCGCCAACTGGACAAAAGCAACACTGCGCAGAATCGTAGAGTTTAGAGTAGGCCGATTCAAGATGCCAACATGAGCAATACCAACCCCAGGCCACGAAATAACTATAGTACAATGGTTGCCTTATCTACGTTCTATGTCTTTTGAACCGGTATCTTTCATTTTAGAGACATCAAAGAGATAATTTCAAAAATAATTATTAATAATAAAATTTAAATTAAGAAAACTATTTTAATAAAAAGTTTGAAATTTAAAATTCGCCTCGTTGATTGGACTTTTTCTACTCGTCAATCTGCATTGGTGCATTATTAATTGGCGCCTTCACTAAAAGATAATTTTTTCGGTCCCTAATTCCTATGTAAAATGATGTTAGAACAAATAAATATTATCATTATTATAACGATTAATACAGACATTACGAGAAATGGGTTGTTGAAAAAGAACATAAAGTTATAGAAATATTTATTTAGAATTGTTTGGAGACAAAAATTACACCGCAAAAGGTTAAAAAAATGCAGAAAAAACATAAATTAGTTTAGTGAGCAAACTTTTGCTGTAGTGCTATCCGCCAATACCCGAGTCGCTAGCTTGTGAGAGTCCATTTTACATCACAAGTTAGGGTCTCAGGGAATGGGCAAATTGAGCCTCATCGACATTACTATTGCAGTAGCAGTACAGAACGAGGCGTTCAATCAAAATACAATATAAACAGAGATTTAGCAAAATTATTCAGTTACTAAATAAAAACAACTGTTGTTCTATTCTGGACTCGACTAAAGTATACATACTAATAAATACGAAGATGAGCACAATAAATCTCCATTAAGTTGATAAAGTCGCAACAGACAATTTTTCACAACTTTGGGACCTCTCTGCTTACCCTAAATTGTCGTGGATTAAAAAGGTATAAATGTCACTATGGAAGAAAAGTTAAAAGTTAAATGAGCCAGTTGCCAATTTCTTTGAATAATCTAACAACGTCTATTTTAAATTTATGATCATAAAATGTGATCTCTACATATTCCTTCCGCGTTCGTACAACAATAATAACAATTTCTCATATTTCAATTTTAGTATTGAAATTACTAGGACTATTTGCATACAGAAATTGAAACTTTAAGGTGTTTTTTTTCAAAATAGCTAACAGCTTTCGGCAAGTTCTCTCGCCAACCTCTTCAAACATTTTCCAAATTCAGAAATTTTCTTCATAAATTGTTCTTTCCATATGCCGAGAAGTGTTGATGGTTACTAGAAAAAAACTAGGCGACGGCGGTTCTCTTCTTCAAAATCCTCCTCTCAACCCTTTTGATTCAAGAACTCTGTAAGAGTATTCAACAGAACAAATCGACCACTTTGCACCACCAGCAACGGACAGTTCTTCTTTTCTGTATCAGTTGTTTTCAAGTGAAGACCCCTCAACTTCTTTAGCTTGTATCGTAAGTCATCACACTACCATCTACACCAGAAGGACCCTGTCAAGAAAGTTTTAATTCTTATTGGTAAATAGTGTTGTTCATAGATTCATTAGTAATAATAATTATTTTTGTAATATAGAAAAATTCTTCTTAAAGTAACGAAAAAGTTTCTTCGTTAGTAGCCTCTTGCAGCATTGACAGGTGGTAATAATACTAGAAAATATTGCAAGCAAGCTTATATATACTTAATTAAAATTTAGTCTCTACCAGTGAACTAACAAAATTTCGGCCACTGAACTTAATTTTCGTACTATTTACAGTAATGTTAAAGTTTCTGTTGAAACATTAAAAAACAATTAAGCGTTAGGTCTTCAAGAATCAACAAATTAGCGGTGCAACAATATTGTCGTGTATGTTTGGTTGCGGCTCATCCAGGCGTAGTTTTGGGAATTTCCCTCTTGTGACGAAACGGCTCGAGTCTGGGAAAGTTAGCAGGCTGTACAGCACTCCGAATCGGTGTAATACTTACTATACAACCTACTACCTCAAACAGACCCGGCCAAAATTGTCCCGAATCCCGTCATCCTCCCTCTCTCTTCCGACGTGCCATCAGTGGCTTCTACCAGCAGGTCCTCGTAAATAAGAACTTGTGATAACAAAACCACACAAGTTCGGATCTACGGGTTCCGTCGAGTAGAAGTTGTAAACCTCGGCAATCTCCACGATTCCAGTGGCGTGTTCTGAAAAAAAAAAAAAACATTACTGACAAAGAAGAAAAAGAGCCCCCCACGTGGTCGCTATTTTTAGGTAACTCGGGCTAAAATTACGTCAATTTTTTAGCGAAATCCTCGCCGCTAATCAGTTGGCGCATCTGGCGCGATGATGGGGGCAATTGGATGATGATGAACTTCTTAACGGAACGTCGTCAGTGTGAAGAGCGAGGAGAGGATGTCATGCAGAAAAGTTAGCAGTTAGACGATTTTCTACAATGCGATCACCAGCTGATGCGTTACGGTTAGTTTGGGTGATGTCGCTCTTTGAATTAACAGGAAGCTTTTTCGACAACACTGCAACAAAGGATCAAATTGTTATAAATTTCTTGGTAGCAGAAGTAATTACGAGGAGACCGAGGAGGCTCGTTGAGCGTCGGTAAGGTGACACTAGAGGTCGTTGGAAACGGCCATCAGATAAGAACCAGCTACTGGTGGGAAAACAACGGGATACTTGTTCCTGCAGGAAACGATAGGAAAATTCCCGGGATTTCGCGACAGCCACTTCGCAGGTGTTAACTCGGTTATCGCGACCTTTTATCTTTTCACTTGACTTAAGTCAATTTTTTGTCGAGACATGAGCCCCGGTCGCTAGCGCTAAACAAATCACCAGCGCCAGGCATCTTCCAGGGACAGTTACGCCATACGAAGGGGTAGTAACAAACGGGAGCCGAAGTAGATACGCAACGTTTGCTGGATACAGTAAGCGTCTTCTTCCAGGAACTTTTAGATTGCCCAGCGGTTGCTGGGCAACGTTTGCTAAATATAGTAAAGGTCTTGTACCAGAGACCCGTAGGCCATACGAAGTGGTAGTAACAAACACAAGCCGCCGTAGTTAGACATAGTAAATGTCTTTCCGGAGACACAGAGTGGTAATGCCAAAGACGAGCCGCGGTTGCTAGGCAACGTTCGCTAGGTATAGTAGATGTCTTCTTCCAGAGACATTTACGCCATAGTACCCGCGTGGTAAATCTAACCATATTAGGTAGTTAGGGAATGAACTCATAGAGAAATGCAACTATAATACAAGTACAAATAAGAATGAATAACTCTTCAGAACTCGCTTTGATGCTTGGTCTAACCACAATTCAGTTTGCGACCAAAACCGTTGTTTTCTGAAGAGAAAAACGGAGCTTCTCGCTCGATTTACTTCTGTTTGGTGCTTGAAATGGGATTTAAAAAAATTGACTTCTACTGGTCTTTTCAGGTTCGAATTTGTCGTTTCGTCAGACGAAGTGTACTGACTGTAGGATGTCGATTACGTAATCTCTTCGGTCGTCTCCTCCTCCTCCTTCTTCTCTCCAACCCCCCCGATTAACACGTGCAAGTTGCGAATGGTCGAACGGGGGGGACGTAAATAAACCTTGCATAACGTTTATATGGAGTGTGTGTGTGTGTGTGTGTATGTGTGTGTGAGTGTGTATATGGATGGATGATGGCAAAAACTCCCGTGTGTGAACTTTCTCTCGCAGTCTGCGGCCCGGTCGGGCCAGACGTCGCAAAAAACGTACAGACCGTGTGGCCGTTGACCTCCGGCAACGGTCTCCCCCCTCGACAAGGCTGGAAACCTTCCCGAACGCGCCGCCAGGGACGGATCAGACGATCCCGGGTCCGTCTCGGGAAATTCGCAACCAACCAAAAAAACACCTGTCTCTTCCAACGTATTTTTGCAAGTTTTAATAGGATCTGAGGAATTGGAAATTTTTATCTCCCCAACGTCTGAAGAGAAGAAAAAAGAAGAACGTTGCAAAATTCGTACGGAAATGAAAAGTCTTTTTGCCCCTCCTCGGCCCTTGATGTGAAAAACCCGCATGAAAGTTGTTAAAAGTCACCATCGCGCCATTTTGGGATTGAAGATTCGGCCTTTAACGTTTGTGTCGGCCATCTTGGCACAATGTGAAAACTGGAGGTGACTCGTCCAAAAATTTCCAAAACCGAAACAGATGATCGAATTCAGAGAAGGGAGAATTTTTCTTGCGTCGGCCATTATGAAGATCAACCTCAAAATTTCGCCATCTCACCTAAGCGTGCCATGAAAATTTCAAGATAGCAAAAATAAAAACGTTTAACAACCCAAAGGTAAAGAGTTAAAACGAGAGTTTTTAACAATTATTATTAAACAGCTCTTTCAAAGATTAGAAGGTTTTATTCAGGTGTCAGGTTTTGGAGGGAAGGAGAAATAGAACAGAATTTTTTGAAGATTAGGAGAAGTTATTTCCCTAAGAAATCCACAAAACGAGAAAGTAACTCAAGATTTTACAACCACAGACCACAGATGACTCTATACTCTATAGAATAGTTATGTGCCCAGATCCTTATGCGCTAGCTTTTCAGACGCCGAGCGCATTAAAATTAATTTGAATTCCCTCTATATCTTCAGAGTGTCATTCTGAAAGCTTCTGACTCTTATAAAACACTAAATAAGGTAACATAATTCAAGAATTAGACGTCTTACTTTTCTTGAAGATTCTAGTTGAGTTCTAGAATAGAGACAAAAATGTCTAGAAAAGCTAAAACTGAACCTATTTTCTTTTTTGATTTTCCTTTTTTCTTATTTCGTAATTTTATCGCCAAACTTTCGTATTGCAAACACTAGGGAGTCTCAATTTTGCTAAGAGCTTTTGGAACCAATCAAAGTTGAAAATTATAAATTATAAAAAATTACCAAGAGAACACCAAAAAGTTAAATGTGACAGAAAATAAATACATATTCCAAAATTAAATGCCAAAATGACTATTTCTAAAATTTACCCGAAAAGGCGCTAAAAAGTCTAAATTCCAAAAAGTTTAAAATTTGAAAACCTGCAACTTTCTTAGCTTTTATTTAAAATTTCTAATCAAAATTAGTAAAGAAGCATAAAAATTCATAATTTATCGACAGAATAAAAAGATCAGAAAATAAGAAAATAATTCAATTCGACCGGAGCAATATTTACAAGTTCTAAGATAGTACTCATAATTGAAAAATTGATAATAAGAAAATATTGAACTTTGAGAAATTACCGAAAGAGGACAAAAATAAAATATAAAAAATGCAAAAAACTCAAATTTGAAAGAACATAATAAATGTTCGAAGATTGGAAACTTAATAAAGGAGACTGAAATTATAATTTACCCAAAGAACCAGAACGTAAATTCCAAAACGTAGAAAATTAAAAAGTTGCATTTTTAATAGTATTTATTATTCATAATACAAACCAAAAGTTATCAAAATGACATCAAATTCAAAAGTACCAAACTAAAATGGGGAAAAAAGATTCAAATATGGCATATGAATAAATTGTATATTCCGTTAGGCAGGTATGTATCCACTTGTTTTGAATATATGTATCAAAATTCTAATTTAGTAAAATTGAATAAAATGCACCGTTGTACAGCCGACTGCAGAGAAAATATCCACCTGTTTATTTTCCACAAAAAACAAACCCAGACATTAAAATTATTATCTATGCTAAGCATATGAAATAATGCAACAGATGCATTGGCTTTAGCTTATCTCTATAGTAGGTACTTAAATAATCTGTAGAAGAAATTTAAATTTTAAAAGTGTGAGATGGACATTTTTAATGCCGTCAATTGTACAGCTGGTGGCAAAAAAACGAACCAACAGGGTCCGTCTAGATTCTTATACAACGAGCTCTACCACCTATACGCCAAGAGTTACTCTAAAGGCCCACACTCTGTTTTCAAAATACAGGGTGTTACAAAGAGAACTGCCGACGCCTAAAAGCGTATCTTTAATAAAGTTAAAGATTTGAAATAATGTTGAAAAAATATTGATAATTTTTGGCCAAAGCCTTTCATAGCGTCCCAACAGCGTATGAAAGTAATTCTAAGCCAGACAATGACAATAAAAAAAAATTGTCAAACTGATTGATATGAGTAGTCTTATTTTCAAAACCTTAAAAAAAAGTAAAACCTACCTCAAAAAAGTGAAATAGCATCAGCCATTGCACGATAGCACCCAAAGAAGAGAACTGCGATCGGTTCCTTGAACAAAAACAAAATTATGTTAATATTTAGATTGGCTAATAACAAACAATTAAAGTAAGAAGACAATGAAACGGTTAAGAACAACAATATAGGTATGTATTTCGAAATTGTTCTAAATTTACAGTCAATGGCAACAGAAGTGTCAAAAGTGGTAACTATGCATTTAGAAATTTCTGAAATACCCTATCGTTCTTATAAGATAGGACTTACAGTGGCAATCACACAAATGTTTACCGTAAATTGTCCAAGTGTAGAAAAACAGGACGCTTTAAAACTTCAAAACTGAGACCTTAACGATAACGGTAACTGACGAGTAATAAAGCAATCATTAAAAAGTCAGTAAAGTCGCCTTACACGACGTCATTGTCAATGAAATTTGTTTCAAAGCTCGTAAAGTTTTATCTGTCCGTCACTGTACTTTCAGCACCGTGTCATTCGCGTGGGCATTCAATTGATTGATATCCTACAGTCTACTGTGTTACCTAAATAAAGTTAAAATGAGTTATTAGATCTTGAAGAACCTTGGCAATTCGAAGTAGACCGGTAAATCAAAACAATTTGCACTAAATATTCAAAATCATTTGTACATAATATTATATTTATTTACATAAGTACAGTGTCCACCAATCAATAAGGCACGCTGCTTCTTATTTTCTGATAGGTACTGTACACTGTACACCCATCTTTAAAAAGATCCGGAAATTTCATCGTTCGCGCATATGCTCTTCCTCGCTTGGGACGATGCTCAGAGCATCAGAGCAAGCGAGCAAAAACATCTGCGAAAACAACGAAACATTCCGGATTTTTTTAAAGATGGGTGTACCTATCAGAAATATTGATTCACGTTTCTTGATGTTGATTTTTCTCCTATTATTCTGATCAGGTACGTAGTGATCTCTCACTTCTACACACATTAGTCATCGTTGTTCTTCCACTTTGGCTTCCTGGCTGCGACCAAACTATACTTCACAATTTTGGTAAATTGCTCCCCTAATTTTTGCCCTCAGTCGTTCGTTTCCACCCGGACTTAAGACGATTCATAATTAATATTTTAGTATATTATCGACAATTTCCATAGTTGAAGGGTTAGCAAGTATAGCTTAAAGGTGTTTTTTTCTAAAACAACTACTGTGTTCGCCCAGGTAGGTAAATCTAACGTAAGGAGACTAGTTCTAATTTCAGTCCATTGACGTAAGTAGGTGTTAATTTAGTAAAAAAAGAAAAATTAAATGTCAGGTCGTTTTAACATTATAATAATAGAATACCACAGTTCATGGGCGTACGTCTCATCTAGCTGTGGCCTCAATTGCCCGAAACCGTCTCCAAACACTGATGGAATCTGGGAGTGGATCCATTAGCATTTTTTACCATCACAATGGGCCGAAAACGCGACGACGTCTTGGCCCTTAACCCGCCCCTGTGCACGCGTCTGTTTCGAAACCGTCTGGAGACTCGTCGTCGTTCCGTTGTTATCATCGCCCGTGACAAAAACTGTCTCAATCAATAGGAGGCCCCAAATCGGGTCGTTACTCAATTGTTAAACCCATCGGGCGACCCTCAAAAAAATTTCCGCCACTTTCCCATCTCCATAATCCGGTAACAATAATCATTATTAGTAGTTGCAGTCGACACTCTAACTTTTTCTTTTTTTTTTTTTTTGTTCTTTTTCTTTCGAGTGGAGCGCGTGCATCGCCGCCGTGCCGCGACCGGAGTTATTTACAAATAGTTGTCTGGGCGTCTAGACTCAGACCTACGCAACATGTTTCGCAGTGTGCCACGGCTAGACGCGTCGTATAGATCGTCACTTGTTGAACGGAACGAAACCACCTTTGCACTGGTGCGTGACGCGGAAATTGCAGACGTGTTCGTTCACATGAGAGCGCCGTCGCCGCCGCCGCCGTCGTCGCACGTTGCGGCGTCGGGGCGCTTTGATAGTAAAAAAAAAAACACGTAAAAAGCTCCGCCGGAATTACGTAATTTTACCGACAGACAGACGGAATTTTAACAGCGGCGCATCCGCCATATTTAAAAAGGGAACTGACACCCTAAAATTAGCACCAGAAATGAGTACAAACTATGTAACTAAATAGAATGCGACAAGTTGGAGAGTTCAAGAAACAAAAATTATTGAAGTGTTCAGTTATTTCACAAAACTCCTGAACGCTCTAGAATTGTAAAATAAAAAGTCTTTTTTTTAGTTTTTTTTCCAACGACAATTTGGCTCATGTTCACAAAACTTCTACTATTCCACAAAATGAGCAGGCAAAATAGTAAATAGCATTATATCAATCCCTTGGCTGGTCCACATTTTTATAACCGAAATCTAAGACATTTCATAAAAAGTCTAGTTTTTACAAAAAATTAATTTAGTTACTTCATGAAACAACTGATATTCTCTGAAGTGTACATTAAGATTAACCCATTTTTCTACAATATGTGACATGACAAAAAATTTCGAATCAAAATGGTGATTTTTTTTTATAATCTAACTGATATTTTTGACATCCAATTTTTAATAACAACCGTAGTGAAGAATAATTAGTCAATAAATTATGAAAGTTAAAACTCTTACACCGTCATTAAAATTTTAGACATTTCATAAAACTTCCGATTTGACGGTGCCTTAAAAAAAAAAAATATTCCAAAAATGCTACAGTGACACTAAAACATTACCGAAATTTTAGTCAGTTCATAAAATTTCAAATTTTTATCTCTGATGTTTTACAAAATGAATAGTCAAAAATGATAAACGGATTATATGTACTGTGATTTTTACAAACTGAACGGTTTTAGGCACTTCATAAAATTTCTAATCCAGTTGCTGAACTGCTCATATTTTCCAAAATTAATTTATAGGCAAAATTGCTAAATACCATGTAGCATTATGCTAATTTAGGTATTTGTAATTAAAATTTTAGGCATTTCAAAATATGTTTTTCATCAAATCGTAAAATTCTAATATGTAGGTACATCGGTATAAAATTTAGCAGTTTCACGGAACCTCTAGTATTTTCGCACAATGTCATACCTTTAATTCGACTTGATAAAAGAAATCTTATAAAAGTGATGATATTGATAGGTATGTAATTATTTTATAGTTTTACTGAAATTAGAGACACAAAATGATAAATGTAGTAAGACATTAACTTTTTTTACTGTTAAAATTTTAGACATTTTATAAAACGTCCAGATCGTAAAAATAGTCAAAGTGAAACACATGTTCTATAAATTTCCAGGCGACTGGGGTTTTATTACAATTTGACTGAAATTTCTACCGCTTCATCATAGTACTTTTCACAGTGCTTAAAATAATAATAACACAATATGTAGTAGTAAATTGTTTGTTTAAAACTCGACCAAACATTTAGGCGTTTCATAAAACTCCTACAATTTTCTGAAAAAGGGTCCCAAATTAAGTTGTATAATACATACAATCAAAATTACAAAATTACTAGTTACTGTGCACAATCGGTTGCATCAGTAGTTATTAACTTTTAGGCGCGTCATGAATATTCTTAAGTTAGCTGAGCAAATTGTAAAAAAGCTAAACCAACTACATATTGACATCTCCAGGCATTCTACAAAATTTCTATCATTTCCAATCTGGTTGAAATATTAGGTGTTTAATTAACCAAAGTAAGGGTTGTAAATGTAGGCATTTCCGAGGGGATTTCATAAACCCCCTAGCATTTTTAATAAAATATTACTAGGTAAATAAAAAAAATAGACAATCAGTACCTACTCAAAGATCTCTGCAGTACAGAGACCATCATAAAATCTAATGTAGTTACCCGCTAGGTAAAGGGCCCCAAAGCTGTCATGCCATCAATCAAAAATCCCTTCAGCGCTGAAATTTAAAAACCCATGTAATTCAACAACGGTTTGATATAAAAATATTTCAATTACTCGTTACCAATCTTGGCGGTCGTGATCATGAGCTTGAAGAAAATCAAAGAGATGAAGTAACTATTTCGATATGAAATCGCGATCGAAAGCAAAAACTCACACCGTTTAAAAAAAAAAAAACGATAATGTCATCTTGTAGTGCATTAATTATAGTTTATTTCTGCCAAATTTCAAATTTTTAACTCCATTGGAAATACGTAATTTGGCACCGGCGGTTCTCGTTGAAACACTCTGTATGTAGTTAAAACTGTAGGTATAGGCTTTTCACAAATTGCCTAGTTTTTTCAACTCATTCAATTATAATTTTAGGTCTTTTATAACATTTGTAAGACCATAAGAATTGTGACGAGCAGTATTTTTACAGAACCGCACATTTGGGTATTTCATAAAACTCCTAGCATTTTTACAATTATGAGGTAAATTGGAAAATAATAGATAAACGGTTCCGTAAACGTAATATAAATTTAGATTTATCACAAAACTTACCAATTTCTAAATTAAGTAGGCAAATAAGAAAAAAATTGAATTAGACATTTTCGACATATTAAATTGAATTAGACATATTCGAAGAGAACGAAACTTTTAGGCATTAATAGAAACCAAATATTATAATCGATAAAATGTGTAGGTAATCGAGGGGGCGGCTTTCTAAACCCTTGGCTCATGTTTTTATACAACTGAGAACTGTCATTAGTGTCATTTGAGCTGTCAGCTGTTGCAACCAAATTTTCATTTAAAAAAATTAAATTTGTATTCTAATCTGCCAATTAAAAAAATGCAATCATACACAAAATGAAAAAAGTGAAGTTATAGTATTTAATTTTGACAGGAAGTTGACAATCGGGTCTAATTTCGAAGCCGTTTTCAATTCCAATTTTTCTTAATCACCCTGTAGGTATGTACTTACATCGAAAATTGTTATAATTCTAATTGGGTAAGATTGAATTCGAAAAAAAAGTAAGAACAAAATTGTGTTAACTGTATTATTTATATCTACTTTTGCCACTATCACCAATGCCGTCCGCATCCCATATCAGAACTCAAATGTAACGAATTAGCGAAAGTCGCGATAACGACACCGAAGGCGAAACCCAATATGACATAACGATGACATTCAAGGCCGTTGCTAGAGTCGGATCGGGTCAGAACATTCCAACCAGTCAGGGTTAATTTTAGAGGTTGACCCACTGCACACTCTTTTTCACAGGTGGTCAGTTAATTTGAATCCTAAAAACAATCCGCATCAGAAACAACAATGCAACCCCCACCCCCTCCCCTTCCTGCATCCCCTCGTTCAACTTTTCGCCGACGTCTCCATAAATTCAGCAATAACGCGACCAGATAGTATTAACATACCTTCCCCCTCTTTCGTCCCATGGACGAATCGCAATAAATCGTTTTTGCGAATCAAGTAAACTATGTCAAACAAAAGTCAGTGTCTGTCTGTAAGCGCGTCTCCTCTTTGGATCAGATACGTCGTCTATATTTAGTTTCGCCCAAAATTCTTATCAGCGATTTTAAATATTTGACCGGTTGCAAAAAAATTCAGACGTCCTTGACTTAAATAAACATTTAGGTCACGAACCCAACTTGTAAATTATAATAATAGTCCAACGAACCGCACTGAACCGGCTATTTATAGGCAGATAACTTCAAAGAAGCATAAAACGATACCATCAAAGCATTTTCTATCGCTCTTTGTCTTTGTCTAACGATTACGTCAAAAAAAAAATAATAATTAGGACTAGTTGCGATTTTCGGCGACCACCCCTAATTAGCAAATATTTCTCGGATTCCACCTTGAAGACGTCGCCGGCACCGCCGTCGTGGGGGGAGTGGGTGAAACCGGGTTGGGGAAATTGGGGGAGGAGGAGGGAGAGGGGGGATTTGTGCACCGGCAGCAACGCATCGGGTTGTTAACCCGCGCCGGCTGAGATTCCAAGGGCGTTCGCGGCTGTCCAGACGCGCTGTTGCCGGATCGCCGGCAAGTTACCGTGATGTTGGTTGCGTGACAGTGGCGGTCCCGACTGTTGGATGGCAACGTTGCAACGACGATCATATGGTGGAGTAGGTGAGGTTAGAAACCTTGCCGGCGTTTGCGAACCGGCTCTCGTAGTAGTCGGTGGCGGTGGTGGATGCTGGATGATGACGATGACGCGTTCTTTTTTTTCTTGTTTTTTTTTTTCATGTATGGGTTTCAGCTTTTGGCGACGACGTCCTCGACCGACCAAAAAGCGCGTCGACGATTACGTTCTTCCGTTGTGTTGTTGTTGTTGTTGTGTTTGACGACGACGTTTATACTTATATTGAACAATAAGTCTGGTATTTTGGGGAAGGAAACGGCCCATATTATGCATGGACGATTGGAGAGACGGGAATTTTGACGATTTAGGGGGCGGGGTACATCTTAATTTGCAAACACGAAAGGGTCAAACATGCGAATTCCGCGCAAAGAAGTGAAAACATCATTAGATGGCTTCGAGTAGTATTTGACTACAGAACGAGGAAAATTATAGAGCTACGACAGAAAGACGCCATTTAAAAAGTTAGTAACTATTCAAGAAAGATAAGTTATAAAGCAATCTTCAGCTGCCATTAGTAACTACCATTTAAAAAATCATTCTTATTAGGTATAGACCCAAAATTATTGACATTTCCATATACTTATACTAAAAAAGCGCCATTTAAAAAGATGGTATCCTACATACTATATACCTATATGTTAATTACAAATACATATTAACATACAAAACAGATTTAGACATATCTACTAGCGTTAGTTGCCATTTTGAAAGATAGAAACCATAGAAAGGTATATAAGTAATAAAGAAGTTGCTAGAAATTTTTAATTTTCTTGTTAACCCCGGGGATTTAACTCAATGTCCGTCATACATTAGACAAACAAAATTTCTTTATGATGGAAAGATATGCCAGTTAGAAAGTTGCACCTTATCAATCAAAAAATTGAAAGCCACAAGACTGAAAAAGTTGCTAAAATTGTTACACTTTTCATATGTTCGAGTGCTCTTTAACCCAATAATAGTCATATTTAAGGACAAAAACAACAACAAACTTTCCATTGTTCAATTTTAAAAAATATGTATGTAGTTAATATACTTATAAAAATATATTAGAATATACAGGGTTAGTCAAACTAACCCTTTTGCAAGGCAAATTTTCCTACTGACTGGCTTATACTACTAAGAAAGTTCCCGGCCCTTAAAACTTTACACCAATAACTTGAAAAGTTCTGAGGTAGGTACAGTGGCGAGTAAAAAATTAGGCACAACTCATGAAACCAAATCGGCGATTTTGAAGTTGTGTAAAACGGGCTGTAGGAGTGCCTGTGCCAGCAGGACCTGTCAGTCTGCGGTATTAGACCCCAGGAAATTTTTTGGATTTTATACCTACCCCAAAGGTTACCCACTTTCCTCGCCCGTCAGCAAATCACCTGGAAATGGATGGGTCGCATTGTCCTGCCCATCCTACCGAATAAAGTTGGTTTACACTGGGAAGAAACATCGTACCTAATTTTTTGCTTGCCACTGTACATGCAAAAAGTTGTGAACTATCAAACATATACATTTTTAACTGTTTATGTGTACACCCGGATTATTTGAAAATGCAACACTTCAATTGCTAGTTTGAGTGATTTGGCAACATTGTAGACTGCATAGGTCATTTAGTGTCGGCGTTCGGGTCGGTTCGGTAAGGCTCGGTGCCTTCGATCTTACCAGACTTTGCTATGCAATCTACAATGTTGCCAAATCAGTCAAACCAGCGATTCAAGTGTTTCATTTTCAAATAATCCGGGTGTACCTCAAGAATAATATTGTTTGCCAACTACACTAAAGAACTGGGTAAAAAATTGATATTAAATATTTACAAATTTAAAAACAATAAAAAGTTGAGATTTCTAGAAGATTTCCAAAATCCTCTAAATGCTTAAATGTTCCTTCACAAAAAATATACTTGAAAATTCAGATAAGTATAAGAATTTCAAATAGAAAGTCTTCTGTAAAGTTTAGAAAGTTAAATGCAAGTGAAGTCTTGAGGAAAATTGAAGCAATTAATAAGCGATCAAAATAAGAAAGATTTAAACCATTGTGGGAAAAGCATTATTTACAAAGTTGAAAAGAATATACTTGGAGATTTTTTGTTTCTTTACAAAAAATGAAATTCTTTAGAATAAAAATAAAATTTGAGAGAGAATTAGGGTTACAGAAGACTCGATTATAGTTTAAATTAGAAAGTTGTAAACTATCGAAGCTATTATTTAGAAAGATAAAAATAAAGATATCTAAGTATCTACATACCTACATTATATATTTTTTTTCTGGACAACATAAAATACATGAAGACTAAAATGAACTAAAGTTTACAGGTAGAACTACTGAAAAATATTGATAAAAGTAAAGTTCTGATTTAGAAAGTTAGGAACCATCAAAGATTTACAAAATGGTAGATATGTACCTACTATACAAAAAAATGTTAATATACTTTTTCGCCTCTTATGTGGGCATTACAAGTGATCGAAAGTTCAACTAAAAGTTATAGGGCACAATCGATATTTAAAAGACTAAAAATATGTAGTATAAAAAATGTACCTGAGTAATCTTATTAAAAATATTAAAACCTTAGAAAACAATCTACAAGTGGTCCAAAAATCAAATGAATCTTAAAACTCCTTACAAAAATTTTATAAAACTGAAGACACCTTACAATTCCTCTCTAACGACTTGACAAATTTAATTAAAAGTAAGCCTTCTATTACACCTACCTACAATCTATCCATTAACTGTACAGGGAAATCAAAAAGTATGGAACCAAACTTGTCCTGCCTCGTAGGTACAGTGGCGAGCAAAAAATTAGACACAATGTTTCTTCCCAGTGTAAACCAACTCCATTCGGTAGGATGGCCAGGGCATTGCGACCACCCATTTCCAAGTAATAATTTCCTGGGGTCCCAATACGGCAGACTAGCAGGTCTCGCTGACACAGTCACTACTACAGTCCGTTTTACACAACTTCATTTCGCTTCATGAGTCGTGCATAATTTTTGCTCCCCACTGTACTTTCATATACATAACAGATGTAGTAAAACTTTTTTTTTACCTTAAACAGTTTACTTTTATATTAAGAAAATTCGCTTTCAACATTTCTAAAATCTGAAACTTTTATTTCAGAACCGTCCAAAATTTTCCCTACCAGAACCAGACTATCTACCCTCGGTAAAATAAAAAAGTAGGCGAAGAAAATAAGAAGTCCCAGCCTAAAAAAAAAAAATGACAAAGAGATCAAAGAAAGTATTATAAAGAATCTCTTAGACGACTATTCAAAACGGGTTCAAGACGTAAGGGCCCCACAACTTTTTTTCAAAAATTCAATACACGGTCTCTTCAACTTTCTTTTAACGACCTGAAAAATCTAGTTAGTAGAAGTCAAGCCTCCTGCGATTATTATGTTTGTAAAATAAAAAAGATCTACCTATTTGCCAACTACATCTACATAATATATACCTAACTGACAAAGCAGCTAACATTATATTACTTATTAAAACTTATTAAAATAACAAGGAAACACTATTTTTACGCGCTTTCCAACGCAACTAAGCGGGAGACTGAACTGTTTATAATTATAATCATACCCCACTGGCACACACCACCAAGGTCCATGGACCGGATACCGACAGCCTGATAAACAAACCAGCCAATTTATCAGCGTAAACAATGTCAGTCTGGACAAAAAAAGCACACACACCACCAGACGACCAGACGAACGAGTGACACGCGTCGTTCCGAACCGTTTAACCCAAAACCGTCTATCCACCTATTTCGCGACCATTTAGGGGCGCAAAATAAATTTTACAACTACCTACTCAGACTCAGATTCAGTACCCAGCAAAATGTAAAAATAAAGATAATACGACAGTTATCTTGAGAGACCTGCAGTGTTCAAGTTGTGAAAAAAGTGGACTGTATTATCAAGTGCTCGCGGGGCCAACTTGATCGACTTGGACGCGTTCCCACAGCCACCTACCGCAACAATAAAAAATGCAAAACAAACGAAAACTTTGATCCGTTACAATCAAACGTACTTATACGTCATAGCATTTCTTCATTTTTTTCGAAAACAATCGCTCGATTTGTTCGAAAACAAACGAGAGCATCATCATCATCATGATCATTGTGCAATGAGCATCTCCATCCTCCACCGGCAACGAAACGTCGTCGCGAAAATTAGGCACGCCCGATGACGTAGAAGCGACATACCTGCGCTTATTGCACGCTTTTTAAGTGTTTAATAGCAGGCCGTGACATTGAACGGCACTAACCTAACCTAACGCGTTAGACCTGGCGAGCGGCGTGGAACCGCGAAAAAAATTTAGCAACAACCATCGGCGAAAACAAAAACAAAAATCGGCCATTGCTCCAGCACCCGAAAAATTTAAGTACCTGCTCCGACCTCTCAATAAATGACATAATAGTTCTTTTACCTGGATCCGTCCACCAACCAATCGTCGATTTATTTACCTTTTCAATTTCTCCAGAAATTAAATCCACATTTTTGTCGCGCCGCAAACACTCTCGACACTTTCGGTCGAAAATTCAACAACGAATTTTCGTCCGTTTCAACTGGAAAATGGCACTGAAAATTGTCGAATTTTCGAAAATTTCACACCGGCCGCACAAACCATCCCCGAAGCGGACCCGCCAACTAAATTAAAACAGCCGGCGCGTGAATGCATCGCGTCATCCATGGAAAAACGGCGGTGCGTGCCGCTGTGCGCATGCTCCCGACGCGACGTGCCTCATCTGGACGGAGGCGCCTCTGGCGGGGGCATCGCGCAAACTACCGCCTTGGTTCTTCGCCCGGCTTAGGGGGAGGGATGTTTGGCCACGCCCACAGTGAAGACTGGCTGTTGCTATGCAACACCCTTTAATGGCACACTGTATTTAGACCGTTGTCAAGGTTACGCACACGAAGCAGCAAGGCAGGCCGCGATCTCCCTGTGCGTATATATCGTTCGTCCCGTCCCGAGACCGATACGCGTCGTTGGGAAAGGAAACGCGTTGAGGTTAGTTGGGATTTTTTTTCCAATCGCCGATCCGGGAAAAACGGGAATCGACCGAAACGACGTCAGGCATGATTGAACGGCTAAAATTAAGAGAGTTACACTATTTAATGGAGGCGTCTGTCAAGACGAAATCGAGCAACAAAGTCAAAGTAGAGGTTATTCTTAGCCAAAAGTGTTTGGAAAAAAACTGTTGAAATCAAAAATATTTCGAAAAACGTCACCTGATGAAAATGGGAAGTACCTAAAAGAGGTCGTAAAATTTTCAAAATGTTGGCGTGGCACAAACTCCGACGGATAACTGTACAGAGAAAGAATAAGCGCGAGTTGTTCTGATGTTTTAGAAAGAGACAAAGCTTATTGATATAGGGTGGAAAATTGGCTCCGCCCTTCTTCTGGACATTGTTGAAACGTTTCCAACTAATTCTGTCAGTATCAAAAGTTTTCGGAAAAATTTTTGGTCACAAGAAGCCAATTTTTGAGTTTGAATGATTGGCAATAATTAAATACTTGATTGAAACTTAGATGGACATTGATGAAACTGGAAGATTGTCAGAAGCAAAAGTTTTAACAATTTTTTCTAACATCAAGCATCAGATTTAGAAGCACTACATTTTCTTCTTAAAGACCAACAAAGTTGACAGGTTCAGGTTTCGATGCGCTAATTGAGCAGCTTCCATTCTTCATGTCTTCACGTATCTAACGTCACACGAAATTTCTGTAGGTATACCGGGATAGAAAACCCATGAAATATTTATTTGGGGTTAACTTCAGATAGCCCACTTTGGGGTTAAAATTTTGATTGAGTAAACTGAAGAATACGGTCCAAAAGCATATTTAACATGTTCTAAGTAGGTACTATTTATTATACCTAGGTATCTGATAGGTACCTATAAGAAAACCAAGTCCTATATTTCTCTCTTGAGAAAGAAAAAGAAGTCTTCTGCAGTTAAGTATGCAAAGATAAAGGCCAAAAATGGGAGAAAAAACAAATTAAGAAGAAACCAAAAAAAATTAAAAGAGAATCTGGTAGATGTTAAAATAAAAAAAAGTTACTCTGATAAGGAAAAAATTGAGAAAACCAGAAACATTAGAAAAATTTAAGGAGAATAAAAAGGAAGAAAAAGAACAATAAATTAAAAAATGGCCAAAAAAGTTATTTAAATCTCAGTAAATTTTAAAAAAATGTGTGCAAAATGAGGGGTACAGAAGATGTATCTATACCATGTCCTGTTTAATAAATTATCTAAGAATAAAAAAATTAGTATTTTTGGTTCATAAGAACATAAAAATAAGAATTTTTTTACAGTTACGTAAAGATAAAAAACACATACCTACATCCTAATAGATCTTACTGAACAAACATCAAAAAAAGAAAATAAACAGAAAAAAGAAAATCAAAGAAATCACAAAGAAGAAAACGAATTTTATGATAAGTTGAATGAAAAGAAGAAAACTATAGAAGTCATTAAAAAGAGTAAATACAATAACATAAAAATAACAATACTTTAGTACCTAAGTACGAAAGAAAAAGCAGGAAAAATAAAGTTAAAAAATTATGTAGGTAGATATAACCATAACCTATAGGTAGGTACAACATGAAAGTAGAAGAAACACAAGTTCAAAGTAAATAAATATTATAGATAGGAAGTATACAAAACATAGAATCTCGCTCCCACACACCCACTTGTTCTCTTAAGGTTAACAAAATTAATATAATTATGTAATAATAATAAATTACAATTAATCATTTAATCACACTTCGAATTTTTTCCAAAGTCTGTTCGTAAAATGATAGGTTGGTTCGCAACTTTGCGGAATCAAAGTTAAGTGGTGAACAGTTTGGGCCAACGGCAGTTGCAATTAATCGCAAATCTCAACCTGAAATCAGGCCCTTGGTGGGTTAACCATTTTTAATATACCTACTTCGAATAGAATGAAGTTTAAGGCCTCAAATATTTATTCCGAGTTACAGGTTACTTCACTATGTTGGTAAAGCTTTGATTAGGTAAAATTACGAATAAGGGCCGAGAATATGTCTATAGCATATGGTATCTGAAAGTAGTAAAATACTAGTAAAATAAAATGTCTCATAACTTATAAGAAAAAAAATTATACAAGGTGAACAAAACTAAAGAACAGGATACTAAAATGATTAAAATAGACACTGAAAAGATATGCAGAACCTATAAGAAAGTGAAGAAATCGACAAAAAAGTTAAAGCAAAAAATCAAAGAAATAACGATAAGAAACAAACTTAGATAATTGAAAAGCAAAAAAAAAAGAAAATTTGCACATAATCAAATACCAAAAGTAGAGTGTTAAAAGTCTTTAAAATATCTAATGTATGTACCTACATAGTTAGAAAAGAACTCAGAAGGTTACCAGAATCAAAACCACATGTTAACTGAATATGCCTACAGCTTGTCAAAAATAGGAATAGCCGTGAATTTTCAAACAGAACTAACGCCCTTCCATGCGCGGTGGACAAGTTGTACAGAGTCTGAATGCGGGCTCGCTCTCTCCGCTCCTTGTAGCGCACTCCGTCTGAAATTCCACGGCTATTCCTATTTTTGACAAGCTGTACCTGACATAAGAAAGTCAAGATATGAGTGTCTTTCACAGATAAAAACCAACTTCTATTGAAAGCAGAATCTACCTAAAAATGATTAAAACAAAAGTAGGAAAGATTCAAAAAAATTTACTAAAGAAATTAAAAAAAAATTAAATCTAAACCAAAATATTATGCAATTGCAATGAAAGAAACTGATTATAGAAGTTGATGGAAAAACTGAAAACCAATTAACATAAAAGAATAAAGTCAAAACAAGACAAAGAACTGGAAAAAAAGAATGATCCAACACGGGAAAAATTAAAAAAATATAAGTAAAGAAAGAAAAAAACATTCAAAAAAGAAAGAAAGAAATTCTGATAGGACTAAAAAAAAAATTCTAACAAAAAAAATTATGGGAATCAAAGCTGATGGCACCCTTCAAGTGTGTGTCAAGAATTGACGTCTTTTCTCATACGTAACCATTCAGTAGCCTCTCATTAAATAAGACTCCAGTGATTAAAAAAAGATTCTATGCCCAAAACCGGGCGTTTCTCCCACAATACAACAATGACGCAAAGTCCTATTATTTTATGTATTAATCGAGGTCAGTTTTTCAAAAGCGTCTCGTTATCAATGTTATGAAAATTAATTACGATAACAAAAAATTCTTTCTTCCCAACACTCACAAATACCTACATATCTATCAAGTAGCCAGAATAGATAACGGCTGTTGTGGCTAAAGTCTTGGCGATTGTTTTGCAACTTCTAAATATCAAACAACATAATAAGAAAAAAGAAGCTATCTATACCAGGTAGGTAAACCTAAAACATATCAAACTACACAGCAGTTTTCTTTCTCTATACATCAATTTTTCTTCTTCACCTCTTTTTCTTAAAACAAACCTGATAATCCCACTGTTTGATTAGATCAATTGTTGCAGCGCAAAAAAAAAAATAAAAACATCATAACAAGAATTACTGTTAGTGTTAATGGTTGGTTGCTATTTCAGAATTCTTTTCAACACAGTTCCATCATCGTTATTGAAAAAATACTTGACACTCACTTACCAAATTTTCTAAACAAGAACAACAGTCAAATGGTTCTTTTTAACATACCACCAAAGTTACAGAGAGAGAGAGAAAAGAGGGTCGACGTTGCAATTTTGGGTGGAAAAATCTAGATTCCTCAGGACGATTTTTTTTTTTTTTAACGGATCAAAGAGCGGGTGCAAGAGAGACGAAACAACATCGCCGAACCACATATTTGCCAGTGCAAAGACTTCGCACGCACTCGCACCGTCTCTTCTGTCTTCGTCTGACGTTAAGCGGGCCCAACGGTATTTAAAAATAACGAAAACCTTGGCCAAAAATCGCCTGCAACGTGCAACAATAACTAAAACGCGAGAGCGCGCCAAACAACCAAAGTGCATCGGTTCTTTAGGTGCGTTGCACTCTTGACGCGACGTTGCCAGATTTGCGCGATTTTCGCGCCTTTGTCACCGGGCCCACAACAATTATCCACAACCCCCAACCATGGTGCAAGGAGTCTATGGTGTGCTGCGTGCGTTTTGGTCGAGTCCACGCATGTGACGTCAGTGGCTAACACGCACCTTATTCAGAGCACATAGAATAATGGCAATGTCTGATGCTCCTTGCTTCATTGTTTTAAGATTTTTTTGTATTATGCATGTTGCAGGGTAGCGACCACTATTAAAAATAGAGTAAGGTCAATAAAAATTATGGCAAAATAATAGAGGAACGAAGAAAAAATACAATTAGAAGAATTTACAATAAAAAAAGCTTGTAAATCTACAGTAAAAAAAATAAATTATAAAAAGAAGTCCTGTATAAGATTGGGGGAAAAAAGATGAAAACAAGGAATTAAAAATATTTGAAAAAGTAAAAATGTAAGAGCCAAAATATGACGATATAAGTAACAAAAATAATTAAAAAAGAAAAAAACGTATAAAAATATAAATCATAGCATGAAAGAATATAAGAAACGTAAGAGTGTGTTAATAAAGAAAACTCTCTTTCACTTATTCTAGAAAAATAAATTAATGTTATCTACCTACAAAGATAAAAATGACTAAAGAAAACCAAGAAAAAAACCAATGCTACAGAAATTCATACTATGTCAATCCAAAACAAAAACAAAAAACAAAAAAAAGGAAAAATTCATAAAACTGCCAGAATAGATAAGCACAATAAGAATTAAAAAAATCTAAAAGTAAAGAAACCACAGAATGAAGATCATGTTAAGGTTAACAATGTTTAAGAAAATTGTTGGTAGCTTGAAGAAGAATCGTACAATGAAGTAACAAGACCTAGGTAATAAAAAAAGACGAAAGAGACATTTAACAAAGAATATTAAAAAAAGTGGAAAAAAGGGATGGTAACAAGAATTAAAAAGTAATATTATAGAAAAATCATAAAATAAAAGAGTAAGGGAAGTCAAAATATAAAAAATTTTAAAAAGAAAAAACTCTTTTTCACTTATTACCTATCCTGATGATAACGTGCGAGTGAAAGAAAAGGTAGTATCGTCGGCTTTTATAATATGTACAGTTATGAAACAATAGGTATAAAAATGACTAGACAACAACGTAAAAAAGACACAATTAAAGGAAAAGTAAGAACAAAAATTTATAAATCTAAGAAAGATAAAGAACAATTAGGTATAGTGATACTGACAAGAGAAAAATGAATGCAAAATTGATGAGGAAAGGAGAAAAAAGGAGTAAATGCAGGTATATGTACATACAAGATAGAAGAGTTACGATAACAACAAGAACGAAAATGATTGGTGATAAGTAGGCCGTTGTGGACAAAATGAAATTTTTGCAATTTTATATAATTTTGCCAAATATTTATAAATGCTGTTGATATTTATAAGAAAAACACAACTTTTATTTATTTTCACCATTTATATAGAAAAATGTTAAGTTTTATATAAATATCATGTCGCGTTAGAAATAATAATAGTGCTGACCGTGATATAAAATTGCGCCCTTTCATAAATAAAGTCGGCACGCCCTCGATATAAATTTGTGCGGCCGTGATATATTTATTGACGTTTGCCACCAAGACGCCAGAGGCCGCCACGAACGGAAGATTTACAATCCGGCAACACTGGCTGCGGTTTAGTTACATTGCTAGTGACAAATTTGTCAAACTCGAAAGTTGAGGTTAGAGGTTAGATAAGCGACAGGAACAATAAACATTAAAAAGGTGATATGAGTTAAATAGTCATTTATTTGTGTTCACTTGTGGGTAATTGTTAACCACTTCTAACCTCAACTTTTGAGTTTGACAGATTTGTCACTAGCAATGTAACTAAACCGCAGCCAGCGTTGCCGGATTGTAAATCTTCCTTTCGTGGCGGCCTCTGGCGTCTTGGTGGCAAACGTCAATAAATATATCACGGCCGCACAAATTTATATCGAGAGCGTGCCGACTTCATTTATAAAAGTGCGCAATTTTATATCACGGTCAGCACTATTATAATTTTTAACGCAACATGATATTTATATGAAACTTAACATTTTTCTATATAAATGGTAAAAATAAATAAAAGTTGTGTTTTTCTTATAAATATCAACAGCATTTATAAATATTTGGCAAAATTATATAAAATTGCAAAAATTTTATTTTGTCCACAACGGCGCCTCATAAGTAGTTATAGAAAAATTGTAAATTGAAGAGGTGCCTACATTAAGAAAAGTATTATAATGTTAAGTGCGGAGTTTAAAAGCGTGTTCGCTAATTGAACATTTCTTATTATCCACTTTACTTTCATCATTGATATTCTTCTTTATAAAAACTATTTTTAATAATTATTTCTCAATAATCAGAGAGTATTTAAAAAGGAAGAAAATCTGCAATCACCCCGGTTGCATCAAAGATAATGTTCCATCTTAAATTTCCAAAACGTCCAATCATTCTAAATCGGGATTAAATTTCATATGGTGGATATTAAAAAAAAAATGAAGACGATGATTAACATTAATTTGAATTTGGCAACCCGCCATAAAAAAATTGAAGATCCGCAACTGCGCAAAAATCACGTTATCACTACTCCAGACGAACAAAGAGAAAATATGGAACTGTTCGGGGTCGGGGTGGTGGACGTCGAAATTCGACCACCAAAGACTTCAACGCTGGATCCCGCCCGGTGGCAATAAAACCTTGACGATGTTATGACTAATACCGGTTCACGTGGCCACGTTTGCAAGAAGGAAACGAACACGATTCGTTGTTGGCGAAACGCTGGATGCAAATTTCGTCATGTTTGGAAGACGCACTCTCTTCTCGTCGAGTTTTGTTTGGATGTGCGCGATGATGTCTTCGGCCTCTTTCTATCTCTTTATTTCTCTCTCCACATCACACACACACACACACAAAATCACACGTTGTTTATTATGGTCGGAAGAGAGAACGCGGACGACGAGTTTGCCAAGTTCATCATCATCATCATTCATCATCATCGACAAATCGGACAAAACGTATCATGATCCGGCATGGTGCCAAACAAACGTTTCTCATTCGTTAGGTAAAAAGGACGAAATTGGGTTATTGACGCCTCGTTCTCGATTTGTTGCTATGGGAAATGTTTTATAGACGGCGGCCGGCCGATAAGATAGCGGACGTAGGCGGAGTCTTGGACCGAAAACGAACGTCTCAATATTTATTAGATCGACTGTGTTGGCTGTGAGCGCAAAACGATTCGGGAGCTAACAGTTATCGCTGCCACGGAATCACCATCGAGCAGACACTCAATAGACATCTAAATTTTAGGTAGACCCATTTACCCCGGTTCCTAGTCACGAATGACGGCAGTACCAAATATTTGACCAACATAGGTAACAACAAAAGTTCGGTACAAAATTAAATAACAAAAAATAGTATACTTATAACAATAAAAAATATATGAAGAAGAATGAAGTGGAATGAAACAGAAGAGACCAAACATGCAAGAAAAAAAAAGATAAAGCACAACAAGAACGGGATAAAAAGCCACCGAGAACCAACAAGGACTAAGAAATGATAAAACTAAGAAGAAAAAGTATAAGTATTCAGAAGAGTTATGATGATTGATATTGGTAAAAAGTAGAGCGTAGAAGCGAGGGAGAAAGAAAATACTTCAAAGTCTGAAGCAAGTAGGTCGTACAAGAAGTAGTAGAAGACCTGTAACATAGAAAAATACAAAAATGAGGCAGAACATTTTATTTCAAAGATAATAAAAATAAAACAAAAAAGCTTATAAAATTGAATAAAAATAATGACACGACACAATAAGACAATGCGAAAGTGAAAGAGATAAAATAAAAGCTTTGGAGGTAGAAACATTCTTTAGGGCCTATAAGCAGTTTCCAACAAATTAAAGATGCGTAATTGCTTAGGCTTCAGAAGAGTACAACAGAATATGATACCCCTAAAAATGCTGAAAACAAACGAACAGAAGGTATAGGTATAAAAAGAATAAATCATTAAAGTCCGTATTTATAGAAAAAATTAGGTCGGTATTCTAAAGACAGGAATTGAAGCCTACTTTCGTCTTGAGACCAACTTGGACCTTAGACGATGAGACTTTCGTCTCACTTTTGTGGCTATAGATTACGTTCTAACCTCCAAGTTATAGTCTCGAGACCTGGAGAACTGTCTATGAATACGGGCATATTGCCCGTATTCATAGGTCTCCAAGTCTTGAAACCAACTTGGAGGTTAGAACGTAACCTATAGCTACAAAAGTGAGACGAAAGTCTCATTCGTCTAAGGTCTAAGTTGGTGGAAAGTGGGCTTCAAGTCCTGTCTATGAATACGGACAATAGGGTCTACCCTCGTCTTGAGACCAACTTGGACCTTGACGGTGAGACTTTTGTATCAATTATGCGACTATGAAGAACGTTCTAACCTTCAACTTAGTCTCAAGACGACGGTGGATCTTAAGTCCTGTCAATAGGTAAATACGGGCCTAAGAGAAATGGTAATCGCAAGAAAATGTTTGGCGTCAATATGTTTGAACCAAACCACCAGAAGAAGCTTGTTAGAACAATTATGAGACGACCCCTCTAAATTGTAAATATTTCCTATTTTAAAAACGGTCACCATCAGTTCTTTTGACTATATTTCTTAATTCTTAATGCGTAAGCTAAGTTTGTATTCCAACACCACAAGACGCTAGCGCCATCACCACTATAGATAGCATAATACCATCTTCAAGTAGAAAATATTTTGAACAATCTAAACCGCCCCTTTCGAGTCGGTGTGTCAGCTTTCCAAAACGTTGAACGTGAATTTTCACTGATGCCAACCAACCCACAAGTGTCAAGAGATGCACGTTGCAATTTCTATAGCAAAATGTTTCCCACCTATTAAACAAAGACCAAAACCAAAAACTTCAGTTTCTACTTATCTTATAATCAAGTAAGACGTGGCAAGTAGGTATGTCAAATGTTGTTATATCTTATTAAAATAAGCTCTAGCTGGGATATAACTTTCTTTTAATTTGACCAAACTTGTCACTCTTAGATGCTTAGCATTTTTATCTTCGACACCTTGTATAGATAGGTACTGATTAGCATTTAAACTATGTTTCTTTGCTTGCAAACTATCTACGTAAACCTGAAATGTTCCGCCCCATCAATCTCCACTCCATGGTTGTTGGTATTGATTACCTACAATTGGCGATTCCACGCGTTCCACCATAAGGGGTCGTGGATGAGGGCCTAAATTTCGGCTGATGCTTCCCTTGCGAGTTTTGTATCCCAATACAGAAGGGTGCAACTGATTAGGGGATGCGGGTCGTAGTAACGTCACATTCACCGGACGTTACACCATCATCATCCAAAAAAATCCATCGATTTTCACCAAAACAATTTTTTCTTCAAAACTTAAACCTCGCATCATTAAAGTAACGTTTCACTTGAAAAATTATCTTTGTTGGCGCGGTTCGTTGTCGCGCAGGGGTGTGATGCTCGATGATGCCAGTCATTTTTCTCTCCCCCTATTGCATTGTGTGACTGTTGCGGACCCCTGCGGCGCGGCGCCGAACAAAACGTTCCGGTAGAGTCCGTGGCCTCCTCTCCTAATTGCCGGCCAAGAAAAACACTTATTTACTGTACATAAGTACACGCGGATTTCGGCTGCCAAAAAGGGGAAGGGTGTGGCGGTGTTTGTTTGCCACTGAAGTAACTGTTCTATTGGTGCTAGACGATAGTTCGAAAATGGCGTCTTCGAACGTTATCTATCGAACCAAACACACGACGCCCATCAATGGCGGTTCGGCCCTTACACCGAACGGACTATAGACACGTCAAACTGCCATTTTCAACGTGACGAACTTTCAAAGAAAAAGAGAAAAAAACAAAGAGGGAATGTTGTTCGTGGTGATATAGGCCAAATTTTGGTCGTTACGTACTTTAATATCGGCTCGGTAGTGCATAACTGTTGCATGGTTTGAAACGTTTTCCTTCCTATCCTCACGTTCATATCTCCTGATGCAATAGCTCCTAAAGCTGTTCCAGTGTTACAACGTTAAATTAGATTTACCAAAAAACCCTAAAGATGATCTAGTTTCTCCAACTTTCCGTTTTAGATGAACGGAGAACTTGGAATCCAGTCGTCTGATTAGAGACCTTAACCAGCTTGTAACTACAATAATAGCCCCAAATTCTATCTGAATTTTTTTTTGTAGGTACCTAAGTATACCTATCTATTAAATATCTATTAACATATCTTGGTTTTAGTGGACAAAGTATTGGAACTAGTCATATAGATTGGTGAAAATGCAGATATAACAAAAAAAAGGTTTGTTTTGAAGATCTAATAAGTGCAGCGTCCCGATGCAGAAAGCTTTACGATTTGGTATTGCTTATTACTTATTACTCTATCCATCACCACCCTGCACCGTCCTTATACAGTACCTATGTCTAATTGAATTTGCCATCTAGTGGGTTCTGAAAAAGACGAGTCATGTCTGAGCGTTTGTCAAACGCTTCACGATCAATTTAGTTGGGAATGGCGGATGACGTTTGCACAGCGCTCATAACCTAAAGTCGATGATCTCAGTTACGACGTACTGTTATATAAAAACAGAATGCAGCTATGCCAACTTTAATAAGAAATTCAATTTAAGCATACTGTGTAAAGTTTGCTCACAGTGCTTTTTACACTCTAGATATCTATAGGTATACCTACTTATGTGTCAATTTCATCTCGAGTTGCGACCGGAATAAAATACCGGCGCAAAAGTTACGTTGCTACGGTCAGTTGCGCCGGCTCTGCTTCGTTTCTTATTCCGAATTTCAAGTCCTTATGTCACTGCTTCGCCAGACTTGCATCGGTATAACTCACAGCGAAGCAAGGTCGACGCAACTTGACGTTTCGTTCTTTTGTTTAAATTTTGACGCGCTTTCGCATTTTCGCCATTTTGACGCAACTTGACGTTTCTTTCGTTTAATTTTGACGCGATTTTGGATTTTCGTTGTTTTAATATTCAAAATCATCTTTTGAAATCGTCGAAATGGGGGATAAAACGTAAGCATAATGATTTTGAATGTGAATGAACAACTATTGTGTAGTTTTTGTATTTTAAAATTTGAAAATCCGTGATAATTTTGAAAATTTCCAACTTTTGCTTGATTGTATTCCAAACTGTTGGTGTTAGGTACACTCAAATGAACTCCAGATATACCTAATGCTAATTAGAATAATAGTAATAATATTCTGCATTGATTGTTTTATTTAAGTCCTTTTCTAAGCAATAAATTTAAATCTATCAAAGACCTATTCCTTTTCTAATTTTAAATAACAATAATGCCAACAACAATTAATAATTTATTATTGTTTGTGCAAAAATAGGAAGCACAAACGAATAAAAAAGTATGGTGTACAAATCTAGGGTTTCGAAAAATTTATAAAAGAAAATGTTGGATTTTGAACAAAGTGTAAAAGGATGCACGGGAACTTCGAAAAATAGATTTATTTCCTGCCATTTTCATCTATTTCCAGTACCTATTTTGAATCTACCTCTCTAGCTATCACATTTCCACAATGATTAACCCAAATAATTAAGCCAAATTTTCCTCAAATTTAAATAATAGGACAAAAACAGGTTGTGATTGTGAAAGCTTTATTTAATAATACATCATGTCACAAAGCACTGGGAAGGGGTATTAATTAATGTTATAAGCACAGGGGGGCACTAAAAACTATGAAAGATGTTGTTCGATTAATTGGGCACAATAATTATCTTAGGGTGCGCCGAGATCTCCTGGTTGGGGACCAACATGGGCCAGGGGATGATCTTGTAGATCCTCTACTTCCAAATTGAAGTCGAGGCATATGTTGTGTAGAACATAACAAGCCACCACAAAATCTTTCCAGGAGTCTACCTCATGTCAGTGCTGTCCAAAATATGCCAGCAACTTTTGAGTACTCCGTTGGTTCGTTCTACACAATTTCTTGTAGAAATGTGAACGGAGTTGTAGAGCTGCTCGGCCTCAGTTGTAGGATTACGTAGAGGCGTCATCAGCCACGGTTCTTGCGGATACCCCGAATCTCCAATTAACCAGCCAACAGGAAAGTCTTGATTTCCTTCTGCTAACGCGGCCCGTACAGCCAAATTATTCCAGATGCAGGCGTCGTGATTATTCCCTAGAAACTCGGAAAATACATTAAAAATGCGCAGATCCGGGCCGACAATCAATTGAATACTCACCGAGTGGTAATAATGACGGTTGAAGTACTGCTACGTTCGTTTTGATCCAATTTTGAGGTTAACAAATTCAAAACATACTGGAACACCTGTCTGTTTAATCTTGTACGTTGAAAAAGTAATGCCTCGGAAATATCCAAGGTCTAAAACACATTTCGTCGGAAATGCACGTTAATTTCACCGTCATCACCGTCGAAATCACTTGAATCGTCGAAAAGATCGAAGGCAATGCCTACAATCAGCTGATCGACGGCCGCCATTTTTATCACTAACACCGCGCTAAACTGCCGCTATATCGCCTAGGAAGGTCGTGGCAAATTCCGGCGCAAAAGTTGCTCCGGTATAACTTTGCGCCGGCAGATGAAATACACCACAACCGAGTTGCTACGATCTGCCCGCTATACCCGAAGCAACCGGCGAGTTGAAATTGATGCATTATACACAGAATATCAACGCAAACTTTTCCATGGCCCACTATACAAACTACAAACGTTTTAATAGTTATAAGTACAGAGTGATTGAGGAAAATATAGTTGCGATATTAGCAATTGCTAACAATTATGGTAAATTATAAAGAGAGAAAATTAAAAACAAACACAAATCAAAAAATCTACGATAAAGATCAAATAAACACAAATAGAAACTAGATTGACCCCAAAAGTCAAAAGTTAAGACAAGTTCAATTTAAAAGTAAAAAAAGAAACAAGAAATATGAATAAAAAAAATTTCCAAGTATAAAGTAGAAAGCTATAGAAGACATGACTGCTATGCTACATAGAAAGTAGAAAGTACCTAATAGAAACAATTTCGTTATTCAAAATTGCCAAAAAACATTAATTTCTAACGCGTTTATCCTTCTGGTCAGATCTGACGCCTTACGCCTCCCACACGTTATCAAGTAAAAAAATAAGTAAATAACAGAAAAAACACTATAATACCTATCTAATAGTAAGACTAGAGTGTAGGGAGTAGCAAACACTGAAGAAACCTCATCAAAGAAGCGGAAATCTATTTTTTAGCACATCATAGCCAGCAATGATCTTAATAACCAGGCTGAAGCAAGAGCCACAGAAGATCTGCTTTCAGAGGCATGGGAAAGAAGCTACATATTGTGCAATTTTGTGGAACTCTTATTATACAGGATTGGGCAAATGTGTTGGAACACCTGACTTCTGGCTAAACTATAAGTTCGATTAAAAAATACTCTTAACAAAAGTTGTGTTAACTATTTTTATTTCGTCAGACTGCTGAAGCTGAAGAAGTCCAATTTGAACATTTATTTGGAATATTTTCTATTTTCTTAATATTAAAGCGCCCGATATTTTGTAATAGATAACAAATATGATTTTCTAATAAACTAATAATTATTTAATAATGTAGGTACTTTTTATTTTATTAAGTATTTTGTTTAATATTTTATGTTTTACTAGTTCATTATTGTTTAATAATGGCTGGAAACAAGATACATTACGCTATCTATAATGACCACGCGGGCTATAAAGTTGTATTTTAGTCCATGGGCCATAAAGTAAAATATCTACATAACAACGAAACTTGCATCAACGAGCTTTTTCCAGAATTTCTTGAGAAAGATTCAATAGACTTGTCATTGGTTTTGACAGTACAAAGTTACGAAACAGATTAGGAAAACATAAAATTTTGTATGCACCACGGACATTACTTGATGTTTATACCCCTCGGGCGAACTTGAAAACCTCGGGCCAGAGGCCCTCGGCGGGCATAAACATCTATACATAATGTCCTTGGTACATAAATAATTATTAAAAACCACAAGTCACACACCCACCAAACTCGCACCAAACCTTATATTATTATTATTACATAACGGGTGTCCCAGCGCTACCAGGCCATGGAAGTTTGGTAAAAACGAAAACTCCACGCGGATGTGATCAGGTCAGAACGTTTCTTCCGAACATAAAATCCGAAGTTATAATCCCGATCAAAGCAAAACTTTTAAAAAATCTTTTTTAGTCTTTTTAATCATCAATTTTACATAAAACCGCGCCCCACCTTTTAAGAATCCTCGTAGAGTTTGCGTTCTTACAAAATTTTATTTGAGAAGATATAATTTAAGAAAATATAACTTCCCATGCTATTTCCCTATATTTCAGTAGCGTTGGGACACCCGGTATAAGTATGCAGTGCACATTACTCAAATAATACCAGACCATCCCATGGATATCCTCTAAAGGTGTCAAGTGTCCCATCCTTTTTGGTATATCCTATCAGGGACAACCAAAATAGTAGGTAGCAAAAATCTTGTTTTCAAATTGTATTCTTATGAACCGGTTAAAGGCCAGATGCAATTTGTTACGTCAAGTCAGAGATTAGAGAGTAAGCGAGAAAATGTTTTACATTGGGGGTAGATTTTGTGTTGCTTCTGGTAAGACCAAAATTTAATCTTCGTTTCTCACATCGCAGCCGCACTCTTCTATGAAATAGTATACCCAACTATCGTCTTTCAAAACGTGTTGCGTTGAGAAACTTCTAGAAACCATTTATATCAGCTAGAGAAAAATTTTTCTTTGTATGATTGATTACTAGTTATCTATGAAATTAATATGCCGCATAACTCGTACGCACAATCGAAAGATAAAGAAATCTTTTTCATAACATGTAACAATGTTAAGAATAAAGTCATCAGAATCTACATTAACGTTGATCAATAACATTCAGAACTATAGTCATTCAAAATGACTGAACGAGCTGCTCACCCAATATCTGAACGCTTAAAAGCGATTAAAACACGAATTGATGAAGAGCGACACTATTGACAGTTGTCAACCATCAAATAATGCTTGTCCAGAAGCAACACATAGAAGTAAATTTTGATTAAGATGGCAAATTCGCAAACAACAGCATACTTATTAACAAAATCAAAGGAAAACAAAGATTTTCTTGCTCCAAAACTATGTGATATAGGTATGTAGGTACAAGAATATTAGAAAAGACAACATTTTAGTAAATAAATAATAAATGTACAATTCGTGCCAAAAAAAAATTACAGTGCTGGTATTTATAGTTTTCAATATACTTTTCAAGTTGATCAACTTTTTTAGTTAGATACTGTTAAAAGAAATTGTGCTTCGATTCGGACGTCTACAGATATCAAATTTTTGGAAATTGAAGCAACTATTAAAGATAAAGATATTTTAATGCTTTCTCAAGGCGGCAAACAAAGTACCTATCTATTAGATAACTTTGGCTCTATCAATTTATCTTGATCTAAAAAAGGTATCTACCGCAGTGTGAGTGTGGTTATAGAACTTTGAGACAATATAAAGCCTTAACAGTACCCCAAGTCGTAACTCCGTTATTTATTACCCGATTTCAATAAATAAAAAACATTTAAAAAATACAACTCTTTAAACACTACAATGTAATCTTAATCGTGATTTTTTCAATTATTAACTGTAATGCCAAAAATTGTTCAATTTTTTTCAAATAGAAACGTTATTTTGTAAATACATTGATGGTGTAGTAAAGTTTTTTTTTCTGAATGCAACGATGTCTAAAAAATGTTTGTATAATATTCATTCAACAAAATAATTAGGTTTGTCAAAATTCCGTTGGGTTTCCTGTATAATCTTCAATTATTACAAGAAATCCAACGTAATTTTGACAAAAACTTTAACCAAATACTTTGTTAAATGAATATAATAGCAACGTCAACTTTTTAGACATCATTGTAGTGAGAAAAACACTTCATCAAATTACAGTAATAAAAAAATACGTTACTACTTAAAAAAAAATGAACATCTTTTGGCATTAAAGTTAAAAATTAAAAAAAAAATTACGATCAATGGCACTTTGTAGTGTTTAAAGAATAATTTTCAAAAGTTTTTTATTTATTCAAATCGGATAAAATATAACGGAATTACGGCTTGAGGCGTTTTTACTTTTTAGGGAACACCCTGTATGTATAATTGTTGCTAAAAAATCAAACAAAAAATCTTCAGAAGAGCATCACATCATTCTCGAATAGTGAAAACTCAAAAGCCAATTTTGGAAACGTCAGATTTTTATTTGTTTTTTTTTTGGTTTCCATTGAAAATCGGCTAACGAAAATCTTTCGATTTTCATTTTTTTTCCTGTACCCATCAATAGGACCATTAGCAATTGTAATTTGATTTAAAAACAATTAATAAACAAAAAGAACTAAGTACTGTCAGCGTAATCAACAGCTGTGTAGAATAGAAAAACTTAGACAGGCAATTCAAAACATAGATATTCTAACAAAATTACAATTTCCAACTATGTATGTGCAGGTAAGTAGGTACAGTGCGTATCAATATATAAGGCACGCTGTTTTTCTAACGTGTAAACTAACTTCGTTCGGTAGGAGGAAGAGCCATTGCGGCCGGCTCATTCCCAGTTGATTAGCGGTCGCGCGGTCGGTGGTAGGTATCTAATCGTTAGAGTAGGTATAAACTATAAATAGATTTTTAAACCATCATCATGGTACTGACACGCCCATGCCTCCTACAGCCTCTCTCCTCCTACACTCCTACAACCCCTCTTATACCTCATGTTCAAAACCGCCGATTTCACTTCATTTCTTCTTCTTGAAGTGTCTTTTCTATTCAATGAAGATCGGCAACAATTCTGGCAAATTCGTCCCTGTCCTGGGCTCTTCTTGGCAGGGAGTTTGAGTCTAAGCCTGTCTAATCCCTTATGTTTTTCAGCCAAGAGCACTTCATCAGTCGAGCCTTATTTTTTGATAACTACTGTACCCTCGCGAGCAATATTTAAGGCACGGTGTTTCTTCCCCAGTGTAAAAAAGAATGAATTGAATTAAAGAAGAAAGAGCTAAACATACAAGAAAAGAAAGATAAACACAAAAAAAAAACGGGATATAACGCCGTCTAGAGCCAACGAGAACTAAGAAATAATAAAAAAATATAGCAAACAATAAGAAAAAATATTAGTTTTGAACCCATTCAGACTGAGTTATAATGATTAATATTGGCAAACAAACCGCGTAAAAGAGAAAAAAAAAACTTCAAAGTCTGAAGAGAGGTAGATAACTGTTGGGGTAGCAAAAGAAATAAATATTTATTATCCACAGCACCATTGGGCGATGAAGATTTGTTGGAGTCCAATAGTGCAGACTGTCAGGTCTGCTGCCACAACCACTCCTACAGCTTGATTTACACAACTTCAAAATCACCGATTTCGCTTCACGAGTCGTGCTTTAAATATTGCTCGCGAGTGTACCTACATTCATAACATTATGAATAAATTGTTCTAGATTTTCACAAGTACCTACTGCAATCTATTTTATGAAGGAGCTAAGCTTAGCAAATAGCAAATAAGGCAAGTTTTACTAATGATAATTATTAGGTAATATGTAATTACATAATTAAGGGGAATTAATTAGATAAGTACCTGTTCCTAACTATCTCACAACAGCGACAACAACTTTTGCATCACTCTATAAGCAACGGGCTACTACGGCTCAATTACGTGGCGCCTAAGAGTTCTTTACAACAACATCTGCATCACCGTCACGTTTCTGTTAAAACTTTTATGCGTAATTTTAACTGATGCCATACTTATTACGTTTATTGTATTTTTGTTTTAATAAGCTTTATTTCTTGTCCTTCGACTTTCAGGGTCAAACAAAAGTAGGCGTTTTCGCTGATTCATTTGTCTTGTAATAAAGTGTTGTTTTGCGCTAGAACATCAATTTAGAGTCGCAACACTGTCATTACAAAACTAGAAGTGATAACACCTTAATACTTTATGAAATTAATCACGCGCATCGTTCACAATTGACCTACTTCACTTCGCTTGCACAATGGCTAGAAAAACAATGGAAACTGTCTGGGGAAATAAAAACAAAAAGAAAAACCAAAATTCGACCATTTCTTGACACTTCTTTGAAATTGCATGTCAAAATATTGAGTTTTTGTGGAGAAAAATTAGTTGGCTAGGAATAAATTGGGGGTTTAAAAATAGTCCATCAGACTCGAAGTGACGAGTTTGCGCACTTCAACAACAAAAATTTTCCCTCTTGCAAAAACATGAAAATTATCGAAAAATCGTCAATTTTTCGCCGCAAAAATGCCAACGACCATTTTAACAATTATTGTTTAAAGAAAAAAAAACGTACTTACTTGTCTCGTCACATCCCTGGCTAATCCACCGAAACACCAAGTCCGTCCCTGTAACCAACAGAAAAGAATCCATCACACCGTCACTTTTTCGAAAACGAACCGACGCATCATCAAAAATCGTCTCCGTCCATCCGACATTTTGTCTTCGCCGGCTGCGTCGCCGAACCAATCAAAGACGTACCCGTATGCAGTCCGCGACTGCAACTGCAACGACTCAAATGTCGAGACTGCTTGATGCTTGCATGCATGCAACAACGGCGGTGCATCAGGGTCGCCCAGCGACCCCTGCCATCCACGTCCAAAACGAATCAATGACGCTCGGTGCGAGGAGAGAGAATCGAAGCGGATTTTCGGCGTCGCGACGCTTTCGATGGTGGTAGTGGTGACGAGGGAGCGTCCGAACCGGCGGCGTTGCACCGTCGATGCACTTGCACTGATGGCGAGGAGGGGGTTGACACGACGCAGGAGGGAGGTAGAGGGAGACGGGAGGTCATCACCACCACCACCACCACCATTGCAACTGGCACGCGACGGATGCTTACGAGTACGGCCGAATCTTTGATGGTAATATTGATCTTCGGGACTAACTGCAACGACGTCGGGACGGTTTCGAAACTGCAACGAGGGCGGCCGCAATTAATCCGTCAAAGTCAATTGTGCATGGAAAGGTTTTAAATTTTTAGCTGGCGATGTGATGCGTCAACTCATCATTTTAGATTAAAGAAGAAAAAGAGAAACAAAAATACCAAGCATTTAAATGACGTAACATTGATTGAGACATTGCAATTTAATTTAAAAAAAAAAATTAGGTGTGGTATTAAAACCGATAAATACAAGACTTCCAACACAATAAGACGACAAAACATACAAAACTCTAAAAATTGAGAGTTATTTTGGAAATACTGTTAAGTACCTCCGTATTACGAAAAAGATAAAAAACCACTGATCCATGGTGAAGTTTTCGAAATGAAAATCAAAGCGTACTGGGGTGAAGAAAAATGGGGAGTTTGAGAAGAAATTGACAAACAAAATACTTGACAGTTAAATAAGAAAAGCGCCTATCATTCAATAAACTAAAATAAATTTAATTGGTGATTGTTTTAAACTTTAGTGAAGGTAGCCAAACGATAATGCAGAAACGTAAAGTGGCTCTGGCTCCACCTTATAATTATTTCACGCAATTAGGAAAAAATAACAAAAAGGGATGCAGATGGTAAAAAAAATTAAAATTAAATTACCTAGTTAAAATAAAATCTAGTTGCACATTCTAAAAGTAACAAAAAATAAAATGCAATGGTAAGAAAAGTAGGGCAAAAAGGTACATAATACACAAGATTAAAAAAGGTCATAATGAGGAGAATACGAGAGAAGATAAAAGTGAATTTGACGATAGAAACTTATACAAAAAAAAACTTTGTATAGATATAGAAAAAGTAAATTGAAGTAGGTATAAACAAGTTCTCTTTGAATGGATGCTTTTGTACAATCAGTCCTATTATTACTGGCTTCTCAAATGTTGGTACTTTCTTCACACTGTTCAGAAGCTTTCAATGTGGATCAAAATGAGAGAAGAGGAACACGAAAATAAAATATGACAATTAAGGAAGATTCCGGATTAGAATAATTTTATTGTTCCGATAAGAAAGAAAAAGAATGAACCTTGTAACAGTTTAATTAAATTGTCCAGACTAAATAAACAACCAGAAATCAACCAAATAACAAAATGCGTCGACTAAAGAAGTATAAGACAAAGAAGTAAAGAAAATTAGTGGGTCGCATGTCCCGCGCCCATCCTACCGAATGGAGTTTAGTTCACACTAGAAAGAAACATCGTGCCTTATTTTTTGCTCGTCACTGTACTCGCGTCACCAAATCAATAGTCGGTCATAAGTTGTATTATGTAGGTAAGTACATTAAAATTTTGAAACCAATAATCGCATAAAAATTAGTGAAGTAACCAATAAATAAAAAGTTTGCCGTATACGGAGAGAGAAAAAAGATATGAGGACTATAAGATGAAACAAAAAAACGGATTTCATATCTATAGATATAAGAAAACATAAGCGTAAAAAAACTACTGTCACAACAAGCTAAAATTAATTTTCTATGGAGCGGAGATACAACTCTACGATCCCATCAAACTGTCAGAATATACGAGCTGCAACACGCGTATTCTATCGACGTCTTTCTCACTCACAAGAAACGACAAGCGTATCCGAGTTATCCTGAACGTAGTGGGCTTCACATTTAAAATGTCTCATTGTAATGCATTAAAATGAACAAGACAACAGATTTACAGCGAGGTGGTACAAGAATATTCAAACAAACTTGTACATAGTCTCGTTTCATTCACTTCAGTAAATAGGAATGAGACACCAACAGAAACGTATTGGCCAACCACCCGATTAAATCCAATGAAGCATCCAGTGTCAGAATAACGCGGATAAGCTTGTCGTTCTCTATAAGTAAGAGAAACAGTCGATGCAATACGCGTATTGCAGCTGATTGTAGCCGGTCCTCTGAAAATTGTACCTATATGATTGTGGAGTTGTTAGAAAAAACCTACTATAAAAACTACTACTAAGCTTAAGCACTCTTGACCAAAATCAGTCCGGACCAGTCAAATATTACCACCGAAGGGTGTTTCGCCAAATTGTTCATTGCTTCATTAACTATTTTCGTTGTTGATGGCTTGCCTCAATGCACTTTTTGTGGTTTTTAAGTATTTTAGTACCTTCCCACAACTTTAATACCAAACAAAATGGTCCCTTTTACAACTACATTGATTCTATACCTATATCTATTCGATTTATTTACGTCGCCAGTGTACAGTGGCAAGCAAAAAATTAGGCACGATGTTTCTTCCCAGTGTAAACCAAGTCCATTCGGTAGGATGAGCAGGGCATTGCAGTCCACCCATTTTCAGGTGATTCGCTGCCGGGCGACAGAGGTGGGTAACCTTTGGGGTAGGTATAAACTCCAAACGGAACAAATATTTATTACCCGTAGCACCATTGGTCGATAAGAATTTCCTGGGGTACCTACAATACGGCAGACTGACAGCTCTCGCTGATACAGTCACTCTGACAGCCCGTTTTACACAACTTGAAAATCGTCGATTTTACTTCACGAGTCGTGCCTAAATTTTTGCTCGCCACTGTACCTACACACCTAATGTGGGCAAAATGCAGTATCATTTTTTTCAAATTTCAGACGTTTCACACAACTCTGTAATATGGAGAGAGGAGAGTGATGAAATAACACAAAATCTTGTGTTATGACGTTTGAAATCTTTGAAATGTCTTATAGGTATGGGCATTCTCCTAAAATCTCTCAAACGTAATAAAACTTCTACAATTGTTTTAATTTGACAAACATAATAAATAAAAAATGTTTTACAGGCAACAGAAATAGTAAATAATTCGATTTTTGACAGTTTTGAAGTTACCCTTGTCATACATGGTGCGTAAAAATTATGTTTTTTGGGTCGATTGTTAATTATTAAATAAGCACGTCAAAACGAGATTTAAGTACAAAAGAAAAGTCACGTCGCTGGATCAAGATTGCAAAACCAAATAAAATACATAATAATTATATTGTTACAGATTTCTAGGCGTATAAACCGGGCGTGCTTGGACGTGTAAACATTAGAAATTATTTCTATAAAATCGCAGCAAATTGAAAATTTCGTTATCAACATTGCGCTATTTATAGAAACAAACGACCGAGTTCTTGACCAGAATTTTGTTTTCAAACCATTATTCACCTTCTACTGTTTTTACACCTGGACGCTAATATTCGAAACATTATTTTCGATTGTCTAACTACACCTAGAGCAGTGGTCGGCAAAGTGCGGCTCCAGAGCCGCATGTGGCTCTTTGGCTCCTTAAATGCGGCTCTGACACAAATATCCACGGAAGACGCAATAAAAATTTTATTTAAAAAAAAAACATTGGTAAAAAAAATTTTTTTCTATAAATCGAGAACATGTATAATTTTTTGTTTAAGTTAAAAGATAGATAGGTAATTAAAATTTTATATTGTTGTTTACTAAACAAGTAGATTTGGCTCCCAATTTTTTTTTAAATTGTTGTAATTTTCATATTTGGCTCTTTGGCTAATAAGTTTGCCGACCACTGACCTAGAGCAATACAAATTAAAACTAAAAAAAAAAAAAACTGAAGGGACGAGTTCTGGCTGATGAGTCAAAATGATGGGTTTCTATAGAAATTGAAACATTTCTTTAATTTTTTTATTACTTCTTCTATTTTTAATATCATTAATCAAAACCATATAATTAATTCAAAAAAATTATAGAATCGTCAACATATATGGAATGTCGCAACTCAACTCACATGTTTATCCGCCGAGAACTGTCAATTGAGCTGTCAATTGTTAGTGCAGTTTTCATCGCAAAAAAAGACATTTACAACGAATTCTTTAACGAAGCCTCTAATTGTCGACAACAATGTTTCATTCATTAACTGAAATGCGAACAGGATCAGGTTCTGATAGGTGTTAGCACTTTTGACGTTTTTTCAATAAAAAATATACGCATGCAGCGTCGACCAACGTTCAAAATTTCAAGGATCACTTTGATGATTATTTTATTAATTATTTTTCTTAGTAAATTTCAGTAGCACTTTATGTATACCTATACCTATGTACCTAATCGTATTTAAGTAAATAAGCAGCTTTTCCGGAATTGCTATACAGGGTGATTCACGTAGCCCGTCCATTAGAAGTTTTTCAACTTCCAGTTAGATTAAAAATTTGAAACTTGGAAGGCAGTCATTATCAGTCATGCTCATTCTATCTAAAATATTTTGAGCTCTCTAGCTATATAGGGTGTGCGAAAAGTCGGTATCAACTTTCTTATTTTAAATGGAAACGTCCCATTTTTTCTACAAGGTCTAATTGGTCTTCCAACTCTGAGTTTTTATAACATTTGTTATGTAAACTTATTTGACAATTTTTGACATTATGTTAATTTATGTGAAAAAAAGGGTCGATGTGGTAGCTTACGAAAAAATTCGTATCTGGCAGACGGTTTTGAATTTATGACAACCAATTTGTAAAGTACTTAGTTCGAAGTCCAAGCTAACTTCTGATATCTTTGGTAGTTCCATTTTGTACCTTATGGACGCAGACAGTTTTCAAATATCGCACCCAAAAATGGTCAAAAAGTCATTTTTTTCAAATGGCACCTACAGATTTTTTTTACAGCATTCGATAGAAAATTGTATTTTGGGATGAGTCACTTAAGCATTTTCTATACCTAACTTCATCCCTTATCAAATTAAAAATTAAAATCCAGAAATTCCATCAATCCTGCCAAGAGATTTTTTTAGTTTTTCAAGTATGCCATAGAAACAAAAGACAATTGCAACATTTTAATTATGAAATGAATATGCTACTAATTTTATAAAAAAAACAACAACAAAAATTACCAAGAACCATCTTAACAAAATTCTAATGTAGGTGTTCAATGTGAGCACCATTTTGATTACTACATACATTCCATTAATCCATTTTCAACAGATTGTGTACCTCTTTTAATTTCGTTGGGACCAAGACTGTCGAATGCTCTTATTATCTCCAGATCTTACCTCATTAGACTTTTATGTTTAGGGTCGAATAAAAGATTTAGTTTATACTTCACCACTTTGCAACATAAAGGAATTAAGCGGGAGAATAATAAGAACATTTGACAGTCTTGACACCAACGAAATAAAAAGAGCTACACAATGATGTAAATTGATAGAATGTAGTAATCAAAATGATGCTCACATTGAACATTTACATTAGAATTTTGTTAAGATGGTTCTTGATAGTTTTTGTTGTTGTTGTTTTATAAAATTAGTAAGATATTCATTTCATAATTAAATTGTTGCAATTGTCTTTTGTTTCCATGGCATACTTAAAAAACTAAAAAATCTTGTGCAAAATTGATGAAATTTCTGGATTTTAATTTTTAATTTGATAGGGGATGAAGTTAGGTAAAGGGAATGCTTAAGTAACTCATCTCAAAATACAATTTTCTATCCAGTGGTGTAAAAAAAATCTGTAGGTGCTATTTGAAAAAAATGACTTTTTGACCATTTTTGGGTGCGATATTTGAAAATTGTCTGCGCTCATACGGTACAAAATGGAACTACCATTAAGATATCAAAAGTTAGTCTGGACTTCGAACTAAGTACTTTACAAATTGGTTTTCATAAATTCAAAACCGTCTGCCAGATACGAATTTTTTTGTAAGCTACCACATCGACCCTTTTTTTCACATAAATTAACATAATGTCAAAAATTGTCAAATAGGTTTACATAACAAATGTTATAAAAACTCAGAGTTGGAAGACCAATTAGACCATGTAGAAACAATGGTACGTTTCTATTTAAAATAAGAAAGTTGATACCGACTTTTCGCACACCCTGTATAGCTAGAGAGCTCAAAATATTTTAGATAGAATGAGCATAACTGATAATGACTGCCTTCCAAGTTTCAAATTTTTAATCCAACTGGAAGTTGAAAAACTTCTAATGGACGGGCTACGTGAATCACCCTGTATTCGTTATTTGGTGGCCATCTTCGACATCTCCAGGTGATTCCGTCTGCATCATTTTACATTTCAAACTGAGAGAGTGACCGTTGCACATTGACACCAGTCCGCCCTACAGCCGCTGCCGCTTTTGCATCGGCATAATGCATTATTTTTACCCGCCGACCCCCCTATTCACGTTTCCTACCATTATTGGAAGAAACCCAGCGGCCGTGCTGACTGACTATACATAAGTAGTACACAGAACAAGAGAGAAAACGTGTTGCAATTTTACGTCTGGGCCACCGACGAAAAGTCCCAAGAGAACGAGGATCACCACCACACAACACTGGGCCAGACGTCAACGAACCGTCGAGAATTTTTCGAGGATGCTGCGCCGCGTCCTGCACCTGACCCATTTTTAACAGGAGACGCACAAAGGGCCTGGTGATGACGATGGGGAAAACCGACACACGGAAAAATCTCCAAAAGGGACGGAAGAAAAAATTAAGCGTCTGGCTTTGTTGGGGGCTGCGAATGGAAAAATTCGAGATTCTCACGGTGCTCTCCGATTGATGCGTTTAGGTGCAGGGCCGGTTTTTGATAATTTTAATTTTTCAACAGATTTTCAAAGAAGATTAGACGACACCAAAGGGATGTTTTTCTATCTGAACTCCGTAAGTATAGAAAAATTTTACAAGAAAAACCAGTTTACCAAATTAGCACTTTTGATAACTATGGTGGTTAATAATTTTTTTTAAGTATTTCTTCAACAACAAAGTTATTGGTTACACAATTACACCCCTTACCACGCCATTAATTCCTTCATTATCCCAAATTTTCCATAATTTTTTTTCAAGTTTATTTCACCACCATCAGTCTTCACAAAATTTATCTACAGCGTGTTCCAAAATTCAGTGTAACTTCTATAAGTACGTTCGATTGAGGCAAACTTTTTTCTATACAGGGAGTTCCAAAAGTAACTTGCAATTTTTAACCAGAAACTTCCACGACTAAAAATAATAAAAAAAAGTTGATACAGGGTGATTCATAGTGAGTGGTACCTTAGAAGTATCTCGAGAAGGGAAAAAGTTACTGATATAAAAGTTTGGTCATAACCCTATCGAAGTAGGATCTATTCACTGAAAATATTTTCAAAATGGTGGCACTTCCGCTTATACCAACTTTGTTATTTTAAATGGATTGCCCCAATTTTTAAAATCAGTATTTTTAGAGATATTCAAATATTCCTGAAAAATTTGGCATAAAAGTGACGTAGGTAAACAATTAAAATCTCAGCAACAGTTGACAAAAACATGTTAAATTTTTTATGTAAGTAAGAAATAATGTTGGAACTCAAGATTGTTTCATAAAATTTCTAAAATATTTAACAGTAAAGTTCCTAATAAACGACATACGTCGACCTCACAAAAACAGTCAAAAGTTAATTTTTTTAAATGGCATGATACCTAATTACATACATCAATTGGTAGAGAAAAGTAATGCGCTTCTAATATCTTCCTATACTTAAAATGTATGGTTCTTTAGATATTTGGCACTTCTTTTATTGAAGAAAATTCTGTAACAACGACTTCAAGGAGGCTTAAATAACAAAGTTGATGTCAACTTCCGGTATAAGCGGAAGTGCCACCAATATGAAAATATTTTCAGTGAATAGATCTGACCTCGCTAGAACTATGACCAAACTTTCAGGTCGGTAACTTTTTTCCTTCTCGAGATACTTCTAAGGTACCACTCATTATAAATCACCCTGTATGAAGTAGGTTTAAAAAGTGCTTAATAAGAAAGGGACCAACCCCTAAATGTGAACACCTTTGGTTTGTTTATTGTGCGAAGACCGTCTTCTAAGAAGGAAAGATTTTGGCCGGTCCTGACGATCCCTCTAGTGGACGTGGTGTCAACTTAGCGAAGAAAAGTATTTAAATTTTCACGACCCCTCGTACATTCATACGATTAAATAAAGACTTCTGTCGAAACAGTAATGATGTAATATTTAAACCTCATTTAGCATCACATAAATTCCGTCTCTTCTAGACCACAGACACAGCATTTTTACAACGTTAACAACAATAACAAAAAAAAAAAAATCGGATTGATTTTGTATACTTATTATTTATTTACAGCCGACCACGTTTTGAATAAATGTAATTATAGCCGTCGTGTTTATACTTCAATTAACAATCCTTCTGCTTTCAGCAACTGTTAATTGACACAAGTACAGTTTAATGCACAAAATCCACATGGGTGATGATAGCTCCCACAAATAGAAGTGGGTGATATGCAAATTTTCAACAATTTTAGCAAATCAAAACGAGTACAAAAATAATATTCTTTTTATTTTTAGCAACTTTTTTGAGAACATAATTGAATATAGTAGGTAGTCATTTCTTTTTCGTTGTTAGAAATTGGTGGATTTGGTAACAACGGGTTAGTGGCGAAAGCGACCATTGGGTCAGCATCGCCATTACGGCTGTCATAGGCCAAACTAGATACGCTCCCTTCTCCAAGTCACTCGCCCTCCGACAATCGCCACCAATAGCACAGAACCACAACCGGCTCGACCCTTGCCCCGGCACGCAACCAAAAAAAAAGAAAATTCACAAAAAAAAAGCCAAAACTTTCAACCATCCGGCTCAAAGGACCAACAACAAAACACATATCAAAAAAATACAAATATACCTAGTATAATATAATAATAAATAATTGATAATGAATATTCGGATAGATATAAGTAATAAAACAATATTTTTATCTACCTACCTACATAAAAAAATATTTGTTTTAAATTTCGCTTCAAAAAGTCCTAATTTTTTTTAGGGTGTTTTAGCATATTTAACAGTTGTAGCTGCATGTTCCTGAAAATTCTCCCTCTACGTTACTGTTATTTTTTTTTTCTTTTTGCCTTCTCACTGTTGAGGAAGAGAACAACAAAAAAAGCAGAACAATGCTTATTAATATTGTAGTAAAAGCTTAATTAGCAGGTACAGCGAGACACAACAAAGTTTTCTAGATCAAAATCACGTAATACAAGTGCTGCAAATAATTTTATAGCTAATTGTCACACCACCAAACCAAATAAAAAAAAAGAAAAAAAATTGTTTTGGTCGATTGCAGACAGGAAACCAAGACTGATAATTATCGGCGCCGTGGGTTCGACAATTTGAAAAATGCGTATCGAGTAGGCGCGATTTAATGTGTGGTAATGAAAGATTAACATAAATCGTCTGGTCATAAACCGTCGCTTGGCTTAAAACACTCGTTACTCTTCAGTTTCGGAGAAGGGGAGACAAGAGAGGCGACGAGGGGGAGTTAAATCTGCACACCTGAAGCATAAATTAAATATGTAAATAGGCGAAAGAAAAAAGTGACAACAAAAAAGTGATTGAAGAATTCTTTACGAAAAAATTCTTCCGGCAAAAAAATAAATAAAATCACAATGAAACCAGTTGTAGGTAATAATGTGAAAAACATTAACTTATTACAACTACATACTAACAAAAGATAAAATTGAGAAATAAAATGTAAGACGTGAAAAAATTCTTGTGGTTTCAAAAAATTTATGTGACGTATTCTGATGTTACGACATGATAAGTAAACAATATGTGATTACCGGAAAAACGTTATGTGCATGGTCTCCTCGAAAAGGTATCATTTTTGGGAGTCGCCGTGATGAAATCAAAATTGTGGGCGTTGGATCAACACACATTTTAATGGCCAACAACTGTGGCAATGTAGATCAAAATTTTTGTTGTAAATGTCAACATAATCCGCCCAAATGTGTTTTTAGCATCATCTGTCTCAAAAGTGGTGACGGTGACGTCACGAGATCGACATTTCTTTCAGTTAGTGTTGAAAATTTTTTTTACTTATCTAACTTCATCTAAAAAATTATATTAACAGCTATTTACGTATAACATGAATAATACAGCAATTATGTAACATGTAATATATATTCTAGGTATACAGAGTGGCGACTAAAAGCGTATTTGGTTTTTTCGATTTTATTTTCGTGTTAGTTTTGACTTTTAATCGCAATTTAATATCGAAATATTCGCTTCATCTCTTCGATTTCCTTCAAGCTCATGATCACGACCTCCAATATTGATAACGAGTAATTGGAATATTTTTATATGAAACCGCTATTGAATTACAGTGATTTTTAAACTTCAACGCTTAAGGGGTTTTCGCAATGGCAGCTTTATGTGTTATTTACTGAGTGCCTTTGTGGCTACCCACCATTATTGTTTCTGGTAATCCGCTGTCTTTACTGGACGATATACCTACTTGAAAGTATCTATTAAGCCATAAATAACCGAAGAGTTTAGGCGTCATTGTCATGAAATTTGACTGCTTGAATAAACCGGTATTGCCATAAATCCCTCAAAATTTCCAGAAACTCCTTAAAACAAAAAACTTCAATTTTTATCAGGAACGTGTTGGTAGGTAAGTACCTGGCAGCAATACTAAATAAAAATATTAAAATTCTGACCAAAAAAGTTTATAGGCGACGGCATATATGAAATTAATTACAAGTCAGACAATGACCATATTTTAGCGCATTAATTAAAGTTTATTTCTGGGAATTTCAAATTTGTAACTATGTATATTGAAACACCCCGCCTTTAGGTGCCGGTGGTTCTCTTTGTAACACCATGTATGCATCAATGGTATAGCATAGTGAAAATAGGTATACCCAAAAAATTATTTCTATATTTTTCTCCTAATAATACCTTAATAAGATTAATTTGCCATATTCGAAACGTAACCGCGGTGCTCAAGTAATTTTTTTTAACTGTTTTTCATAGTCTTTTTTATACGTTATAAATTTTACTTATTTTTGAATGACGCTAAAAGGTTTCTGGGCTTGTCAAGTGGGCCGACCTTCAATAATTACTTAAAGCCTATTCAGCATTTAAAACAAAAACAAAAAGTGAAAACCAACCCTAGTAAGTATTTTAAAAGTTACAACAATTTTCTTTCGACTGAGAATAATGATGGGTTCTTGAAATTATAGTACTGAAAGGCAATAGCCTACACTTTACAACGCCTGCAGAAATTAAGAAAATAGTTATTAACTCACAGCCAAGTCATGTGAACTACTTTTAGTTATTGTCGATTTTTTGACAATTGTCAATTTTTTCGCTAGCTACGCCTATTTTGTTTCTGAGAAAAGCAGCAAGAAACCAAAAAAATATATGTTCAGAAATTTGGAAACAGCATCAAGATGGTCCCCGTACATCCTGAGAAAATTAGGCCTATACCCGATCCCTATAGCCACAAAGTTGCAAGGACGTCTGGGACGACTCCAACTTGGTATTGACATTGTGGAAGGGGAGGCCAGTACACAACGTTGTTCCGTCTCATTACCTGATTGCCAGATTGATCGTGTTAATTAATTGTTTAATTTGTTTTAGTTACGCCACTGGTTACGAATCTCTTGATGACTCAACATGCTTTCCTTAGATTGTACGGACTCTACCTAACCTAGGTGCTTCAATTGTTTCGTTGTAAGCCATTAGTTACAATTTACGGAAATTGTCAAAATTACGTTCAGATTCAAATGCATCTGACAAATATGTAACAGAATCAAGAAGGCGTGGAAAAGATGCTAAAACAGTTGAAGTAATTTGACTGTTTCGACAAAGTCAAATGTGAGGCAAGTGTCAAAATTTCCGTTTGGTTTTTGACCACGCCCATTTTATTTCTACGAAAACAATTGCATTTAAAGAGAATAACTGGCTTCATAAAAGAAATAGCGACTGACTTGAGTAGCTCAAAAATTCAGTTAAACCAACAAAGAAACTCAAAAACGTACAAAAATAGACAGTCATGAAATAAATATAATATCTACCGAAATAACTAGACAATAAAAAATAATAAAAATATTAAAAAGTCTTTTTCAATTAAATAGATACTTTTTATTAATTTTACCTTTTTATCCAAGTTTTTATCCAACTCCAAAACAACCGCTGCAAACTCTGAACAACAAAAACAAAAGCCTAGAGCGACGGTAACGTTTTAGAGATGCTTACAAAAAAAAATTTGTTAAAACAATGAGGGCAATTTGACACTGGTTGCTCAACAATTATATATTTTTTTTGTTCACTTGCTGCACGACTCATACTTCATGTAAAAAAATGCAGTAAGTAAAAATGATTGACTTCCCAAGTAATTTTAGAAGAAATTAGTTTTGAAATAACAATAATTCAAAAAACCATTATGTCAATGAAATTTGAAATTTGGGCAAATTGCCACGATTGTGTCTTGGTAATTATATTTTATGTAACCTAAATTCACCATTCCTCACAAAATTAGAAGTTGTTCCTCGAAGCAATCGCAACTCAACTTTGCAATAAAAAATAGTTGGCTTGGTAAAACAAGTAAAAAAAGACTTACAAAATAAAACAGTTGCGGCTTAAAATTTTACCAAGCTGATGTGTTTAAATTATTTTTACATTTTAATGTAAAACTAGATTTGTCTAAAATTTGTTGCTTACCTAATCCTAATACTAAATCAAGAGTTAGTGGAAACAATTGAAGCAATCTGACAGATCGCTTGACAGTCGTCAAACTGATCACTTCTATACACGCTTGCTGCAAAAAGCCAAAAAGCGTAGTTGAAACGGTGAAAAGTGTAAAATAATGGACGATATTTGAAACAATAATTGAAAAATGATAAAAAAACAATTGCGGTTTAAAATCTATAGGGTCAAAATTGTGTTCATACGGTCTCTTCTGACAGTTTAACGTAAAACTCTGATTCAATAAAAATATAAGTAAGCCCTAAATACAAAATCACGAGGTTATCAAAACAATTGAAGCAATTTGACAGATTGTTTGAAAGGGGTCAAATTAACTTCTAAGCTGCAAAAAAGTCAAAAAAATGTTTCCGTGCCGATAAAAAAATATAAGAAAGATTAATGAGTTTCAAAATAAGAAATAAAACACGATTTAAAAAAAAAACAATTGAGGCGAATATCTATACCTAGCTTTACACTGAATTTGAAAAGTTTAAATTTACAATTCGCAAAAAATGGCTCAGTACAAAATAAAGAGTTTATCGAAACAATAATTGACACAATTTGACAAATCGGTCATACCTACACAACACCTATTGTCAAACTCAAAATAAGCGCGCGGCAATATCGAAAGTTAAAAATTAGTAGCGCTGTGGTAAAAATGCGAGTTTTGAAAAAACAATTACCTATTGAAGTTTCAAATTTGAAAAGTTGACAAAACTGAACGTAGATAATTTGTAAATTTTAACCTAAAATTAAAGAAATGTACTAAATACAAAAACAAGAAATTTGTCTAAAGGATTAATACAATTTGACAGATTATACTTGACAGTTATCAAACTCATTGCTAAGCCTTCTCCAGAAAAATGGTTGGCGTGGTAAAAAAAATATAACAGGCAAAACAACTCCAAATTAAATCGATAAAAAAAAATTGCATTTTAAAATTTGGAGAATGATGATTGTCAAAACTGTTTTATGTCATCTTTGGCATTTAGCGTTGATTGAGATATTTACCTCAATCAACGCATTTAGATAATCTAAAACTCCGATTTTCATAGATCTAAATCCAAAAGTGTCCAAGCAATTGACGCAATCTGACAGATTATTTAAAAGTATACAAACTCACTTCTAAGCCCGCTACAGAAAACTAGAAAAAAATGTAACAATAAGAAAAGAACTAGTTTCGCAATAACAATTGTAAAAAAAAATTAAAATAACAATTGCCACTTGAAATTTAAAGAACTAATCAAAATTGTGTTAGGTATGCTCTTTTAGATTTTTCTAAAATTGGCACTCTACATAATGTCAAAAAAATTGTCGAAATAATCGTTGTAATTTGACAGATCATTTTTAAAAGTTGTCAGATTTACTTCAAAGCCTGCTGCAGTCCTACTATACCTAGTACTTAGTCAAAAATTAATTGATAAGAATGTAAAAAATATAAGAAAAAATGTATTTCAAAATGACAATTAAAAGATTCAAAACAATAGAGGCTTAAAATTTGACAGTTTGCAAATGTTTAGGTATATTCTTATGAGATTTTAACATAAGACTTTGATTTTATTAAAATGAGTGCAAAATATAAAATCAAGAGTGTGTGGAAACAATTGACGCCATATGACAAGTCGTGCGAAAATTGTCAAATTCACTGCTAAACGTGATACAGAAAATAAAAAAAAAATGGCTTGTTAAAAAAATAATAATAATTGAAGAAAATGAAAAAACATTGACGGTTTTAAATTTAGACATTTTGTCAAAATTGTCTTTATAGCCTTTACAGATTTTAGCCTAAAATTCCGATTCTATAAAAGTAGGTGGTAAATTATACAAAATCAATGTTTCTCGAAACAGTTGAAGCAATTTGAAGTGATCAAAGTCACTTCTTAGCCTGCTGCAATAAAGTCGAACGAGGTGCCAAATAACAGTTGGAAAATTATGATGAAAAAGCAATAGTTGTCTAAATTGTGTTCGCTTTCTTACGAAATTTTGACCTAAACGTGCAATTCCTACAAAATTGACGCTAATTACTAAAATCAACAATTTGTTGAAACAATCGCACAACGTAATTTGACAGATCTTGTTAAAACCTGTCAAATTGACTTCAAGTCAAAAATCACGAAAATCAAGAGTTTGTGGAAACAATTGACGCGATTTGAAATTTGACAGAACTCGTTGAAACTTGTTAAATCGGTTTCCGATCGTGTTTCGGCAAATGACAACGAGTCGGCTGTACGGGTAAAAAAACAAAAACTTGATTTGTCGCAACTTCAATTGTTTCGCGATTACTTGTAAAATTCGCCCGGCGATTTTGAAGAGAGCGAATTTGATTGTTTTGCATCAACCGAAAACCGGGGACGTCGATTAATTCGTTTGGGGCTTTAGAGCCCCCGTTCCGACGCCCGCACGCATGCTCTACGCAACCACACAACCCCTAACATCCGCCAACCCTCGCGACATTGACCCCAGCCGCGGATTACGCAACAAAACAATAATTCCGAACCACTTAAGACTTCAGGTATTGGTCGGTGGTGCGAGCGTCGGGACGCCGGTGCTTCCGCACTATTGATCGCGAGACAGTTAGTTATCTAGCGTCTAGACGTCGTAGTAGACACTTACCCCTTCTTCCCCCTCGGCATGAGAAAACCAAACTTGGCACTTCCCATCAACGGTAGAACGATGACCCCGCCGACAGCCAACTTTACCCACTATCCCGATTTTAGCGGACAAGGGGCGCCCTCGCAGACAGTCGGGCCGTCAACCTCCCAGTGCGGACCTGCCTTTTCGGCCTCCTCCGATTTTCCGGAAAATCTTACGTAACACCGGCGAAATTTCGCTTCTTCGGGGGTGGCAATCGGTTCGGATGTTTTTTGACGTCGGCGCTAGGCCTCCTGGATTTTTGTTTCTCGACAGCGGCACGGTGCAAAGTAACCTCAAAAGGTCGATTTTCTCGACGAATTTGCGGCGATTGAGGGCGAGGGGAGGACGCACACGTTTCACTGGACACGCACACCGCGATTCGGGGGGTTATGGTCGGCTTTCGGGGAGAAAAACCGGAATTAGGTCAAACCCAAAGCCTACCTTTACCCACGTACGTGAACTTAGCGCCAATCGGCCGCGGCCCACTCGATCACACCCGCATTTCCGCCCAAAACGGCACTAGCACGTCCGAGTTTTGGACGCGCCTCGACAACCGGCCCCATTTTAACACGATATCGGTGAAAAAACGTTGAATCCGCGAGATTATTTCAATATCAACTACAACTTTATTCGCGAATTTAATCGGAGCGCCATCTGGGACCGCCCGCCACAACCCGAATTCGCAAATGTGACGCGCGAAAATTCGAAAGTTTCGGCGAAGAGACGCCGGAAAGAGGCGATCGCGAACGAAGCAGGACCGGAAATGCAACCACGGGAAGAAATCGATCCCGGTCGCGACCTACCGCAACCGCTCCCGACTCCGGCAATTTTGCTGGGGAAACAAACAAGTTGCAATGACCGTCGGCGAACCGAGACCGCCATTAATTGCACAGCAATAAATTCAACAAATGATTTATAACACATTGTCATCCCCATTTCTCAATTCAGTATTCTCCTTCCTCCCTTTCTCTATCTGTAATCCATAACGTCCCTGTTAGTTCTTTACAACGCCCCGTCTTAGTAAATCTAGTCTGCTAACGTTCTTTTGTTTATTCTGTCTCTATTTTACTTTCTATATTTACTTGTTGACTGCTGAGTATTTTTCTTTTTAAATGTTTTGTTACTTCTTATTATATCTAAACTACAAATATTAAACATTTTTGATCTTTAACTTGATAATTTTCTCACTTTTAGGGTTCCCACCCCTCTTGATCTAATGCAGCCATTTTAACAAAGCGCGGAGGAGGAACCGCATCCATTTTCTTTCCAAGATGGAGGTTTAATTCTGTGGCGATGTAACGCATGATGTAACGAGCTTTCATTACCTATTTCAGTAATTTTTTTTTTAGTTTTTACAACAAACAGTTTTAAATTGTCGTTATAAATAATTTGTCTTATAAACTTTGCATTGTTTAGTAAATAGAAGGCTTTCAAAATCGACTTTCGGCCATTTTTACCCCATTAAGAAGATGCTTCTCGTTTTAATATTGCAGATACAATTTGATTGTTTTAACAAACGATGTAATTGTGCAAAAAATGGGCGACAAAATTTTGTAGTCCGCTTCTGATTAGCCGTATTTTGAAACAATTAGCCGGGGCTCCCACCAATAGAATAAATCTCTAATTTCTAGGTAGCGCCAAGAGAGGGCGCCATCCTTAAAATATTTTAAATCTTAAAAATAACGCCAATTTAATAACAAATAAATAACTTAAATATTTTATTTGCCTCTTTCGGTTACAAGTTTCTTCCTTCATTCCGTCTTAAAAATAAAAAAAAAAACATTTTAATATTTTACAATAAAAAACTTTTTAATATTTTATTATTGTACATAAAAATTGGTTCTTCTTAAACTAGAGATATAATGTTCAAGAATATAGCAAAAAATTACTAATTTCGGTTTTGATCATCAAGTTTTTAAACAAATAGTAGAGCGCCAATTTTTTAAAGTCTGCTTCTGATAAGCCTAATTATTTAAACAAATAGCTGGGCATCGTTGCAGATAACATTAGCATAAACAAAGGTTTCATTTTAACAAAACATTTAATAATTAAAAATGGGATACAAAACTTTCAAGTTCCTTTATTAAACAATTAAACAATTAGCTGGGTTTCTCACCTTACTTGGCGTTGCTACGCTTCAAATTAGTAATACCTGGTGGCACCACCATCGAGAATCTTTAAAATTCACATTTTTTCAAACTGCATAACTTTAATCTTTAATAACATAAAACCCAAATTAAGTAATTGTCGTTTGCAGTTGTTAAATTTTTATTACCTTTTTCTGCAATAACAATGGGCAGATCACTCGATTTATTTAAATAATTAGCCGCGGCTCCCACCACACTAATGCCACATTGCTCCTCTTCCGTCCAGAGGTGGCGCTACAATTCTAATTTCAAAATTTGAAATCTTGCCAAATTTATTAAAATTAAGTAAGTTTAATTTAAGAAAAATAAAAGTTAGTTAATTGCTGCTAAGTTAAGTTAAAAATTCTTTGCCTACATCAATATTAAGAATAGAGACTCCCACAATTATTACGAATTGCAGCGCCCTTCTTCTTTTTCTCTTTTACGATCATAGGTGGCGCTTCTGTTGATAGATTTTGAATCTTTAATTTTGGTTAAATTTTTGAAAATTACGTAATTTGAAACTTGAAGAAGCCAAATTGGTTAATTGCCGCCTACAATTATTAGTTTTTTTAGTTAAGAATTAAAAACGGAATTTTCTTTATTGTAAACATAACCTCACATGTTATAATTGTCAAATTTTCAAAAGTGGTCTAAAATCATGAAAACAGCACCATTTATTGTCTTGGTATTGTTGCAATTTCACCCCCAACCTTAACTATAATTAAAGATTAGCTTTTTCTAGGTTTGAGTCGAAGTTCTTCAGTTTTTGAACTCGAGGGGGTTGTCGCCGCGGAGCACTACAACTACTACAAAATTTTCCACCCAGGAAACCTCCTTCTAGTCCTCGATACTTTGTAAAAGTTTTTCTCAAAAAATATTCTCCGTTTAACAACAACAAAATCGTTGCAGGGACGGCGACGCCGATATTTATGTGAGCGAAAAAACCCCAACCCCCACTTTCCATCCGGACACTTACGATTTTCAATCGTCAACTTGCGGCACCGATTCAATTTACATTTCGAAAAGGTTCGTCGAATTCCCCGGTTCCTTCACGACTAACTTGCGATTTTTAGCTTGAAGCGACCGGTGGCCGCAGGGGTTTACGGCCATTTCTCCTACAACGAAAGCCGGTACGCTCTGGGGGTTTTTACAATGCCCGAAACCATCGACCACTTCGAGGAGGATTTCGAAAGTTACAACCGCGCCCAGGACAGCGCGGGGAAAGAAAAAAAGGGGGCGAGTAAAGCGAAGAGAAAGATGAAAAATATTCCCAACAGCCTCTGGCCGTTCCTGGAATTATTCGAAATTCTTTTTTTATGATCATAGTTGCACCTGTATTGATTATTTATTCAAATTTCTAATGTTGTTGGATAATAAAAACAACTTGTTAATCAATATCGCTGTTTCCCCCTTTCATATGCAACTAACAATACATTAGGGTCGTAAAGTTGGCAGCACTGCAAGGGGCAATGGCTTATGATTTGATTAATCGAGCGATTAGGGAGGAAAAATCGTCCCGTCTCTCTCCAATCACGAGTCGATCTCTCTCCCACTCGTCCTTTTCATCGCAGTCCCGGGTCGACATTCAGTTGTTTCGGGCGATTCGTTTTTATTGACTTGAGTTTTAAATAATGTTCGAGATCTAGAGTGCCGCGATTACGGTTTGGGATGCTGCGTTCGATTCTTCTTCATTTAACGATAATTCTGTTTTAGCAAAGATGAACTGCGAGAGCGAGGAAGTTGCGGAGGCTCTGGCGACTACGCCCCCTCCGGTCAGCGTGGTGTTTGAGGCTTCGACTCAAACTCCGACCAGTGAAGAGTGCGAATCGCCCCTCTTCACCCAGAAGGGTTACTGTTTGAAAACCGCCGGCCACAGCAATTCCGCCTTGAACAACATGCAAAAAATGAAGCAACAGAGCCAGGTCGGTGACAGGTCCGGGGCTGTGACCTCTCGTTAATTTGGTTGGCGTCATTAAGGCGCCACGATCAATTGACTGTTATTGTAGGTGTAGCCGTATCGTGTTCTATTGTAAACACGGTCGTTAGTCTCATTAATTGCATGTAATTTAGTTAAAATTAGCGATTTCTGTTGTAGCTCTGTGACGTTACGTTAAAGATAGGACTAGAGAAGTTTAGAGCCCATAAGGTGATTTTAGCGGCGGTTAGTCCGTACTTTTTCGCCATGTTTAACGGTACGTAACCACACAAGACAAACAAGTGTTTGTCGAAAAATTAAGAACGATTTTTTGCTCCGCCCGAAACTCCTCAATCAAACCACTCAACTAACTCTCGCCTTCAGCAGCTAGTCGACAACTATTGAATCAATTGACTCCTTACTAGTTCATTCATAGCATTCAAGTAGCCGAGAACTTTACTGTAACAAGGAGCATCTTCCCCTGTTATTATATCGAAGATCATTCAAACCTTTCTGTTAACTTGCGTGAGTGTGCTACGTTCATTCAAACCACTCGAAGAAACTAGTTTGGTCAACTAGCTCATTTAAACCATTCAGTTTCGGAAACCAATTCTGACCCTAGTCCAGAAGCCCGTTTTACGCGGGGCAAAAATTCGTTCTTTTCCGACACCCCCTGTACAAACTCACCACTACTTCAACTTCAGGCGACATGAAGGAGCATAACTTGGGGGAAGTGACCATTCACGAGTTGGACCCCGCAGCCATTGACCTCCTCATCGAGTACGCTTACACAGGTCAAATCGTGATAACCCCTGATAACGTTCAAGTCTTATTACCGGCCAGCAGTATTCTTCAGATGCAAGAGGTGCGAGAGGCCTGTTGCAAGTTTCTATTGCGACAACTTCACCCCACCAACTGTCTCGGAATTCGAAGTTTCGCAGGTAGATTTCGGAGAAAACGTTAAAAGTGAGGTTATATTGTTGTTTGTTTGCAGACACGCATTGCTGTAAGGAGTTGCATTTGAAGTCGCACGTTTACGCTTTGCAAAACTTCCAACAGGTCGTGGGTACCGAAGAGTTTCTGTTGTTGCCTTTCGGCGAAGTCGAAGATTTAATTTCGAACAGTCAACTCAACATTTCTTCGGAAGAAGACGTTTTTACGGCCGTTCTCAACTGGGTCAAGCACGATCTCAGCGAAAGGAGCCAATATATCTCTCGTGTAAGAATCGGGCGTTTTCGGCGTTTTTCGGTTTCGCACCCGAGTCGGCCATTTTGTATCCTCCGGTCATTAAACCAACATTAGGTTCTCCATGCCATAATTATGACAGTGTAGTTATGAATACTTGACTTGTAATTCAAAATTAAATTGGGTTTTATACAGGATGGGGCAATAGTGCGTCCGACTTCGATAGCTCGAGTTCTATGATGGGTAGAAATTTGATTTACAAACACAAATAACCTAGAGAAAGAAGTCTATAACCGGAAATTATTTTTGAACATACAGGGTGAGCCAAGACAATTATACAAGGGCAAGTGACATTTTTTTAAATGGAATGTGGTGTGTAAAAGAAGATTTTTCAGAGCCCTTTCCTAGACTCTTCAATCCAATATTATTACTTTTTGAAAAATTATACTGGGTGGCTATATTTAATTTTTCAATTTAGAACTTTTTGAATTTTATTTTCTCCATTTTTTCAAATGGAACACCCTGTATATTTTTTAACGATATGATGTAGAAACTAGAAACAAACATTTTTTGTAGGTACATCCCTATGGCTATTTGTACCCATTTTCGATTTATTGTTCAATAATTACAAAATTCAAGAGTTACCCTAAAAAATTAGATTGTTTTTCAAATTACTCGACAGATAAAATTGTAATAAGTGCTCCAGATGTTTTGTTTATAACAGCATAAGTTTTTTTAGTAAGTTCACTTTATGTTTGTATCTTGATCATTTTTTGAATTTTATATTATCCGACAAGAAATACACATTTATCGCAGTTATCTGATGTCAGTTGTCATTTTTGTGTCCATTTTGAAACATTTGAAGTTTTTTGTTGAGTTATGTGTGTTTGGAAAACGATCTAATTTTTTAGGATTATTCTTGAATTTTGCAATTATTTGGCGATATTTCGAAAATGGTTACAAATAGCTATAGAAGTGTGCATACAAAAAATGTTTGTTTTTAGTTTCTACATAATATCGTTAAAAAATATACAGGGTGTTCCATTTAAAAAAATAAAGAAAATTAAATTAAAAAAGTTCTAAATTGAAAAATTAACTTTAGCCACCCTGTATAATTTTTTTAAAGTTAAAATGGATCAAGGACATTCCATAGATGTTTCCTAACTAGTCTTTACATAATTTTTTCTTAGAGCTCATAATTGTGACTGTAGTGATTTTTTTAACATGCATCTGTAAAAGCCATTATTTGAACAAAAAAAATCGCTACATCCAAGTGGTTTGGAAATAGTCAGCAATAATATTGGATTGAAAAGAGTCTAGGAAAAGGCTCTGAAAAATCATCTTTTACACACCACATTCCATTTAAAAAAATGTCACTTGCCCCTGTATAATTGTCTTGGCTCACCCTGTATGTTCAAAAATAATTTCCGGTTATAGACTTCTTTCTCTAGTTTATCTGTGTTTTTAAATCAAATTTCTACCCATCCTAGAACTCGAGCTATCGAAGTCGGACGCACTATTGCCCCACCCTGTACAAATTATAGAAAACGAATACAAAATGGCGGAGTAAGCTAGTTCTTGGGGGTTTAACTTCTGATCAACATTAGCGTTTCTTACCTTAACTTTTTTGGTGAACACAACTACACAAAAATGCGTTGTACATAATTGTAATTTGCCTCCGCATGAGATACAAAATGGCGCATCTTAGGTTAATTTTTTTTTATAAGGTAACCATGCTTAATCAAAAGTTTTGAACGTTCTAGAATTTACGTAGATTAAAAAAAATCTAAAATTACAAAATATTTTTTTCAATGCAAAATGGCGACTATATCTCATTACTCTCTATTTCATTCTGCAAACCATCAAATGCTTTAAAAATATGTTGGCAATATAGAAAAATGTATAACGTTTAAAAAGTACCATTTTTGTTCTGGCCAAGATACAAAATGGCAGCTATCGTTTCTTTACTTGATAGGCACTTTTTTTGCTTTAAAAAAGTAACTTTATATTCCTATGTGATTCAAAATATGTGAGAAGTGGGACAACATAATAAGATTCAAATGGCGTTAACATAGATTCAAAATGGCGCCAAGTCTTACGTTTATAAATCACTGCTTCAGGTTTCCAAACAGTATACACGGGTTAGAGTTATTTAAGTATTCACATAAGACATATAAAGTTTTTAAAATTAATATTTGTTCAATGCAAAATGGCGGCTATATCTCATTTTTCTCCATTTCAAGCTACAAACCATCAAATAGCGTACAATTATATTGACAGAATATAGAAATAAGTAGGTACAACGTTTCAAAAATTACCATTTTTGTTCTGGTTAAGATACAAAATGGCACCTATCGCTTAATTACTTGATAGTTTTTGCTTTAGAATGGTAACTTAGTTTGATTCAAGATACATGAAAGTTAGACGACAAACTGAGGTTAAAATTGCGCGATTGCGTGAACTTTGATTCAAAATGGCGACAAGTGTTACCTACCCGTTTCAAGTTCCCGAACGGCAAACAAGTTTGTTTAGAGTCACTCAAATTCGATTTTTGGATACAAAATGGCGAACTAGTTATATGTTGACAATGATACGTACCTTTCTCCCGTGTTGCATTATAAAAAAAAAATTCTTTTGGTAGCTGATGGTGCACGTGAGACTTCCGCTGGTCAACCGCGAGTTTTTGATGACTCGCGTGGACAACGAACGTTTGGTGCGCGACAACAGCGAATGTCGCGAACTTCTTCTCGAAGCGATGCGTTACCATTTGGCCCCCGAACGCCGTTGTGCCTTCTCAACGACCCGCACGATGGAACGCAAACCTAAAGGCGCCGACCCCTACATGTTCGCCGTAGGTAAGCACGACAACCGCCCCGCAACACTCACCCCAAGTCGTTTTTCCACGCAGGCGGAGGCTCCCTGTTCGCCATCCATTCGGACTGCGAAGTCTACAATCCGAAAACCGACACCTGGTTCGCCATATCACCGATGTTATGGAGACGGTCCCGGTGCGGCGTCACAGGTCTTCGTCGCCTTCTTTACGTTGTCGGGGGGTACACGACGATGCAGCAAAATAGAAACTTAAATAGTTAACCCGAACACTTTGTAGGTACGATGGCAACTCAGATTTGGCAACAGCGGAATGCTACAACCCTCTCATCAACACGTGGTCGACAATAACGCCAATGGGGATGAAAAGGTCGTGTTTGGGTGAGAAAATCGATTTGTCGCCACCAAACTCCTATTACATAACCTCACTTTTTTCGTTGTAGGAATTTGCGCTTTTGACGGGTTGATTTATGTTTGTGGGGGCTATGACGGTGCGTCGTGTTTGAGTTCGATGGAACGCTACGATCCGTTGACCGGAGTTTGGTGCAGCTGTCCCGCGATGAACACACGACGTCGATATTGTCGGATAGCTGTCGTTGGTAGGGGTTGAATGCAGTGTTTTGAATGTGTGGTTACAATGAGTGGTTGTAGAGAATTGCGTTTATGCTCTTGGCGGGTTCGATTCGAGCAATTATCAGGCGTCGGTCGAGAGGTTCGATCCGAGAGAAGGAACGTGGGCCCCTATACCGTCCATGTCTTCGAGACGCAGCAGTTGCGGGGTGGTTGCTGCCGATGGACATCTCTATTGCATTGGGGGTAAAAGTAATTTGATCTAATTGCAGAAAATGGAACTACTCGTATTTAGATATGCAAAATGGCCGCCAATCAATTTGTATTCTGTCTAAACAGCTCAGAAAAATTTTATCAAAGAGAGAGCTCCATTTGTATCATTGGAAGTCTTGCTTAAGTATTCAAAATGGCCGCCAGTTGACTTCATTAAATTAGGCATCAATGAGCTGATTAGTTCTATTTTCATCCTTACTGGCACGTCACTCATTTATAAGTAAAAATATTCAAAATGGCCGCCACTTTACTTCTGTCATTTAAAATGTTCGTTACACACTAGCTTTTGTTTCATTTGTATCCGGAATATATTTGTTACTTAAAATGTCTGGCGAATGAATGGCATTCTAGAATTCAAAATGGCCACTAATTAACTTGCAATTTTTATTATTTAACAATACTGTACAACTCAAAATGGCCATTTTGATTTTTCTAAAATTGTGTCACGGAGAGACTTGTCATTAGAAGTCTTCCTTAAGTATTCAAAATGGCCGCCAGTTGACTTTATTGAATTAGATACCAATAAGCTGACTTACTGGCACGTCACTCATTTGTAAGTAAAAAACATTCAAAATGGCGGCCACTTTTCTTCTGTCATTTAAAATGTTGTCACACGCTAGCGTTTGTTTCATTTGTATCCGGAATATTTTTGTTACTTAAAATGTCTGGCGAATCCATGTCTAGAATTTAAAATGGCCACTAATTAACTATTTAACAATGGTGTACAATTCAAAATGACCATTTTGATCATTCTAAAATTGTGTCACGGAGAGACTTGTCATTAGAAGTCTTCCTTAAGTATTCAAAATGGCCGTTAGTTGACTTGGATTTTTCTTTTTACTGATACGTCACTCATTATTTAAAACATTCAAAATGGTCGTCATTTTGCTTGTTCTTGAAAATGTGGCTACACAACTTTTCTTTTATTTGTATCAAGAATATTTTTGCTAATGAGAATGGTTGCCGGTTGAATTGCATTTGGAAATTCAAAATGGCCGCTACTTATTTTTGGATATAACACTCAAACCGTGTAAAATTTGTCTCGTCTTATTTATTAATCAGATATTTGCTTTTAAAGCTGAAATTTAATGGTAGATGGTGCGGACATATGATGTATTATCTGATATTCACCATTTTGAATAGACCGGGTTATAATCTCAATCATTTCTTAATTTAATGTGCCGGTCTAAGATAAATTGAATAAACATTGTCAACATGAGCATTTTATTTTCTTGGTGAAAATAAGTATTCAAAATACGGCTTCTATACTACTTACGCATTAGTAGTTTATGTGTGAATTGTGAATGGATCACAGTACCGAAGGCTAAAGTAATTGAATTGAGAAGCTTTAATAAAGATCAAAATTATACAAGAAAGCTGGCCATGATTTCCAGAACTATTGCAAGATACAAAATGGCCAATTTTAAACACTTTAAACGCGATAATTTTTAAGTAACTCACCAACTAAAAATTAGGTGCTCAAAATGGCCGCAACTACTTAACAATTTTAACTCAACCGTACGACTTGGATAATAAGGTATTCAAAATGGCGCGTATCTTTATATGTATACAAAATGGCCAATTCTAACGTGTTTTGTGTTTTCTGGGCAGGAAACGACGGAACGATGTGCATGTCAAGCGGGGAGCGCTTCAACGTTCGAAGGAGCGCCTGGGAACCAATCACGTCGATGCACACTCGCCGGTAACCTCTTTGGTGACGTCGATTTTTGTGAAAGAAATTTCTTTTTGCAGTTCGACTCACGAAGTGGTGGGCATGGACGGCTTCATCTACGCGTTGGGAGGCAACGACGGTTCGTCCAGTCTCAATTCGGTCGAGAAGTTCGATCCGAAACTCAACAAATGGAGTTTGGTGTCCGCCATGTCGATTCGACGCAGTTCGGTGGGGGGCGCCGTTCTAGATTGCATCAATATGGAATACGTTCTGAAGCAAACGATGAGTTGATCTCAACTATTTAGTCAATTGGAATAAGTAATCCGGCTTTTGCTTGAAGCGTTTCGAGGGAACAAAGATTTGCTGATGGTTGTCGCGTTGTCAACGAAAAATTGCTTAGATGTTGTTTTAGGGTTGGTTTTAGTAACATTCCATTGAATGGAAAAAAACGACAGTTTTATTAAGTATTTAGATGTTTTGTGGCTTCGGCAATGTCGTTTCTGTTTCGAATCTTCTATTGCTATTTGTTATTAACTTGAAAGCCGTGCAATTCTGCGAAATTTCTGTGATATTGTCTATTCAAAATACAAAAAAGGAACCAAAGCAGTTTACATAATATGTATGTTGAGTCTAATCGTTACGTCATAAGTTTGGTCTAATTGTTACGTCATAAGTTTGGCCTGTACCGCATTTTCACCAAATTTGAGGTTAGAAATCCTCAAAAATTTCAACTGAGTTCAACGTTTTTTGAGAAAATAAGTGAAGAGTTGAGTCAGAATCGGCCTAATTTACATAAAATTTGGAAGCAAACGTCACTTTTCGCTAGTTGAACACATCTGTTAATAGATTTAATACCATAGAAGTATAACGCTTATTAACCGATGCAAATATTCTATGAACTTTGTACGATACATAGAGCAGTTACTTTTTTTTGCTTAATTTTGAAGTTTTTCTAACCTCACTTTTGTCGTTCGGATATAGAATTTGAAGGGCCGGGCGAGTACTAACATGAGATTTTCTATCTAGTCTATAAATTATGTAGTCTATGAGCACCGAGTAGCGCGTGAAAGTAGTACACGTTCAGTGTTTGCATCGACTCGTCAGTAACTATCTTCTTGCGATATCGTTTTGAAACGAGACTAGGTGGCCATATTGCCAAGATGGTGTCTGTTTCCATTGCTTGAAGGTCCTATAACGCAATTTCAACGAAAAAAAGCGGGTCGACCTTGACCGCCATACTGTAAGATGGCGGTCAGGTTTAGTCGCGACAACTGCCTCGATACAACACTGCCATTGTTTTGTAGCTCGATGTGGAGAATTAAACAATTTCAACAGTTAGTACGTTTATTAACAAAATAAATGCATTTATCCCAACTTTCAACTATCCTAATTGCCCGAGATTTTGTCGGCTACTTGTCTGGCCAATTTGGTGACAGTTTTCTTTCCTTGCACGATTTCCAGTGGTAAAAACTCACGACCTGAAACACGACTCGACTTACTATCGTTGTTTCAATCAATTAGTTATGATAGGAGCAACACGAACACAATTTGTTAGGTTAGGTCGGACAAAAATAAAACATCTCGCATGTACATAACAAATTGGCGTTTATTGAGAACTTACGAATATTTTACAAGTAGTAACAAAGAAATATTCTTTACAAAACCTAATCACTGCTGAATGACGCTCACTTCACTAAAATGAAATCGAGTGAAGCGACGCCATTCCGGGAAAAATCATTAATGATTTCATTGCTTACTTTTCAGTTTATCTGATTGATCGTCGAACTCCTTGTCGGAAATGTTCAACATCAAGCTGTTTCCGCTCAAGTAAACTTTGTTCTGGGAATTGGCGATCTGTAAAAGGATCACGATACAAAATGGCCTTCGACGATCAGCACCAACTTACGGTCCTCGAAATGTTTTGGGCTGCCCTAATTTTTCTCAACTTCAAATAACCGGGATTCCTACCAATGGCTTCACCTAAGTAAGATCAGGTTAAGGGCAGTACAAACTTAAAAAGAAAAACTAGACAACTAAGCTAAAAATTTCAAACTATAATTATGACGTCACAATTACCCGCACTTTCACCAAAGTAATTCGAAAGTAAAGAAGAAAAAGGTGCAATTTTTTTTTAATTTTTAGCAATAAAAAAATTATGACGTCACAATTACCGGCACTTTTACCAAAACTAGGGAAAAAAATAGATTTTTTTAAATTCTTTAGTAGTAAAGGATATCATTTTGGCGGCTTCGGCTTCACCCTCAGCCTGCACGATCTTCTGTTGTTTCTCTTGCTTGGCCCTCTCGACTATAAATGCTGCCCTTTGGGCTTCTTGTTGCGCCACCTGTTTGGCTTCGACGGCCGCCGTGTATTCCTTACCGAACGACAGTTCTGTGATGGAAACGTCATCTAGGATTATGTTGAAATCCTGGGCTCGCTCGACCAATTCCCGGCGCACCAACAGAGATACCTGCACAGAAAAAGCTACTACTATAGCAGAACTAGAATCTTCTTGGTAAAAAATGTCATCTAAAAGTGAGGTTATGGCAATTGTCAAGTTTTGACACCTAAAAGCGAGGTTATATTGTCAGGTTTTGACACTTAAAAGTGAGGTTATGTCAATTGTCAAGTTTTGACACTTAAAAGTGAGGTTATGTCAATTGTCAAGACTCCACAGCTAAAAGTGAGGTTACGTAATTTTTTGCAATTACGTTAAAATAGCTAAATGTTGTTATAAAAAATGACCTGTTGCCTCTGGGTGATTAACTGGGCGGCGTTAAATTTGGCCACGACTGATTTCAGTACTTCGTTGCAGATTGACGGCAGCACTTTCTCGTCGTAATCGAGCCCTAACTGCCGGTACATGGTCGGAAGCATCACGGCATTGGGCCTCGAGAGCACCCTGAGTGAAATATTGACCATTTGCAGATCCTTGGAACCAGTCGGCGACGAAATCTTTCGGGGTCTAGACCTACAACAATCAAACAAAGTGTTGCCAACTATCGACACGACTTTGCCCCCGTCGTTTCTTTTACCTAATATCGTAAATGATGGGGTACTGGAACCAGGGGAGTCTGAAATGGAGACCTTCCGTGTAAATTTCCTTTTGGATGCCGCCTATTCTGTTGAACATGATGGCGCGGTGCCCTCCCTCGACTGGAATTGTTGCGTTTTTGACCGGTTTTAGTAATTTCAACGTAATTACCTGTGTACATTGATTGCGCCACCGTGTAAGCCGCAACGCCCCCCACTGCCAGTAACTTCAGACCTAACCCCAAACCGGGTGGGCCCCCTTTTCCGAACTTGCCGGCCAAATCATTCAGCTTCCCTTGGGCCATTTCGCCGATTACTTACGGAGATTTCGATTATTTAAAAAATAGGGAAAGTAAAATGTGCCGCTGTCAAAATGGCGGTCCGGGGACTCTCTAGGGGAATCGGTGCTGCCAACCAAAGCGCGCCAATTTTAAAATTAGTTTAATTATTAATTGTTAAATTCTGGGACAATTAAAATTATTACTTGTTTACTCTGTTTTGAATTAGTTGTTATTGAATATTTTAGTTGAATTAAGCATTTATAGCTTTTAGTTTTCCTTACAAATGGTACTCTTGTATAGTAGTATTAAAAAAAAGGAAACAAATATAATGTACAACACCAAATTAAACCATACATCTCTTGCACTGTCCACCAAAAAATTTAATGAGCATCAAAAAATCTAAATAAAACCCAAATTATTATACATCAGAAAATGAGAACATCACCACTAAAATAACTATGTTGCGTACTGTTTTACCATTGCTTACATTTTAAAACCTATATGTCTATCAATTTTACTAAATGTTCACCAAATTTAGAACGCTCAAGTTACGCGCCTGTGCTGTACATGATAAATGTTGGCGCTATCCATTTATTTTTAGTGTTTCTTAAAAAAACTATTTGTGCGTCAAATAATTATTCTATTACTCCAAAAATAAAATATGCTTGCGCATCTCTCTTTGCCGCTTGCGCTTCCAGACAAGAGGCACGCGAAAAAAGTTTTGTACGAGGTCACTTCAGGGCCCTGCATTTTTTTTTAAAGCACGATTAGAAATTACCACTAAAAGAAGTTTTACGTTTTACATAATGCAAGCCAATTACAGCAAAGCATTTATATATTACGGAAATCAATATCTTTTTTTGTGCAAATCATTTCTATTTTTACTCTTATTTTCCTTGCCTTAGCACATCTACATCTATAATTTTGCATAAAATTATTTACCATTTGCACAACGTTTTATTGCTTGTGTATTTTTGATCAGCAAATAGTATTTTTAACTGCTAAATAATATAAGACACTGTCGAAAATTAAATATCTGGGTATTATGTTAGAATTAAATGCGGAATAAAATTTGGTAAACATTTAGTATTTATGGTCAACAAAAGTTATTTTGGTGAACAAAATATATAAGAGGCCAGCATTTAGTATTTTTGGGAAATAAAAGTTTGTATTTTTTTGTATGAAAATATTGGGTAAATTTGGTAGAGTATTAAATACGACCCTTAAAAAAAACACTCTTTTGCCATAATAATAATGTTGAAAATGGCAATTTCCTAAGTAACAAGGTCCGTACAGTAACATTATTTAGTAACACTTTTAAAATTTTTAGAAAATTGGCGCTGCCAACCTAAAAATTAAGCGCGAATTTTAAAAATCTATTAATTGATTATGTAGAAAGGTTGCAAAGATCCGTCAACGCTGTTTCTATTTGGGCGTCCCAAATGGCGTTAATATCAGCCACCATTGCTATCCTAGCGTTACTCATGCAGATTTGAAACGTCGCCCCGCAATTAGTTTCTTGGCAGTAACAATTTCTAATAGTTTTATCCGGCGTCTCGTCTTGTCTTTTCTTGTAAATTGTTGCCCTGTAGAAACTATTTTTATTTAAATTATTTAATTTTAGAAAAACCTTGCCTGAGTTTCCAAATAACATCTGAGTTTTGGTCGATGAATACTTTGTTTCCTCCGGGGCACGTTTTAGTATACGGGATAAGTTTAAAAGTTTTTTCGTCCAGTAATGCCATTAAACTGGACCATTCCCGGGTTACTGGAACATTATTAGTGTCGGTGCGGCGGGGAAACTCGTCTTCTGGCAAACATCTAACGTTACATAGTTGAGGGTAAACCTAAAAGTATATTTAAAATGTTAAAAAAAAAGTTTTTATTTAGGTACCCCAGGAACTAGCAAAATTGCTACCGTAATTAACACCTTCATTACAACCGACGACAACTAGTTCAAATTCTCTGAAATATCCGCGTTATCCATATATTTATTATCGTTATTAAAAGATAACAAATAGCATTTGAAAATTACATAATTGCGCCAATAAATTTTGTTATCAATAATGAGGGCTTCCAACTAATCCACCTCTAACGTCACCAGTTCGATTTGATAACGTGGTTTTATTAGTAATTACCAAAAAGACGCAGGTACTGTTAATATTCTTTATTATTGAGTGTTGGAAGAAAAAAAATTGTTGTTACGCCCCTGGAGTGTATCGCCGTTAGTGGCGCTCCATCTAGTGGTCAGCTGTCACCGTGCTGCTGTCAGTTGAGAAAATATCAACATAACCTCGAAAAGTGGATGAATTTTGAGGCTGAAATCTCCGAAAATTTCGCGTTTCAACGAAGAATGGCCGAGGAATATGCGGCCAATTCCCAATTCATTGTCCTCTTAAACGAGGGGTAACCTAAAATAATGTTTTTGTAAGTTTAGTTACTGAGGACGTATTTCAGAGACAGAAGATGGTTTGGGGCGAAAACCGTTCTTCTACTGACTGTTATAGCGCTTCCTGTCGTGGTGTTTTGCGGAATTTACACCCTTATTCTTAGTAGTACCGAGAAAGTTATCTTTCCGAAATCCAGTCATTTTCAAGGTAACAATATGTTGTTACGACTTACATTTCTAATTGCGACTTGTTCCAGTGCCAAATTCGTGGATTCACCGGGCCAAAACTTACAGCGATTACCCTAATGTGACTTACAACAATTTTTTTCGAATAGTCGAACCTCGCCAAGAAATTGACGAATTCAAACTGGTTTGTTACTACAACTTTCCAAACGAGAACTCGGCAGCGTTAGAACCTGCAAAAATTGATCCTTTTTTGTGCACTCACATCAACGTCGGTTTTGCCAGCGTTAAAAACAACACTTTAAGTCTCGACGACTTCCAATTAAGTATCCTCAGATCTGTGATCGATTTGAAGCAAACCAACAACAAATTGAAGGTGTTAGTTTCGGTGGGTGGGGCCGGCAATGACGATGGCTTCTCCCAAATGGTTTTGACTCATAACACGCGAAAAATGTTACTCTTTCGATTTTTTTAGCGGTAAAAAAATATTTATTGTTGCCGTTGCAGGTTTATTAGATCTGTTCTTGATTGTGTCAAGTTTGATAGAATTGATGGGGTCGATTTAGATTGGGAATTTCCGAATCGCGATCCTGACGGTGACAAGCATCAACGAATGCATTTCACCCAGCTACTGGAGGAGTTTAGGGCCGCCATTAACAAACAGTCGAAGCACAAATTTTTGGTGACGCTGGCAGCGGCCGCTCCCAACTTCATTATTGACGACTCGTACGACGTGCCGTACATCAACCAGTTAGTATGGTTTGAATGCGGCTAGGGTTTGCATGCCGCTGGGGTTTGAATGCTGGTTTGGTATAAATGCTCTTATGCTATGAATACTGCTAAGGTTTGAATGTTCTTGTGGTATAGATGCTCTTGTAGTATGAATGCTCTTGTGGTTTGAAGACTGCTGAGATTTGAATGTTCTTGTAGTATGAATGTTCTTGTGGTATAAATGCTTTGTGGTATAATGCTCTTATCGTATAAATTCTTTTGTGGTATGAATGCTTTTGTAGTTTAAATGCTCTTGTGGTTTGAATGTTGTTGTGGTATAATGCTCTTGTCGTATAAATACTTTTGTGACATGAATGCTCTTGTCGTATAAATACTTTTGTGGTATGAATGCTTTTGTAGTATGAATGCTCTTGTTTGAATACTGCTGAGATTTGAATGTTCTTGTGATATGAATGCTTATATGGTATAAATGCTCTTATGGTATGAATATTGCGGAGACTTTAATGTTCTTGTGGTATAAAGGCTTTTGTGCTATGAACACTGCTGACGTTTTAATGTTATTGTGGTATGAATGCTCTTGCCGTATAAATACTTTTGTAGTACTTTTGTAGTCGTATAAGAACTTTTTTGGTATGAAGGCTTTTATGAAATGAATATTGGGGAGATTTGAATGTTCTTGTGGTTTAAATGCTTTTGTGCTATGAATGCTCTTATGGTATAAATGCTCTTATGGTATGAATGCTCTTGTAGTATAATGCTCTTGTGGTTAAAATATTGCTGAGATTTAAATGTTCTTGTGGTTTAAATGCTTTTGTGCTATGAATATTGCTGACGTTTGAATGTTATTGTGGTATAATGCTCTTGCCGTACAAATACTTTTGTAATATGACTTCTCCTGTCGTATAAATACTTTTGTGGTATGAATGTTTTTGCGGTTTGAATACTGCTGAGATTTGAATGTTCTTGTGCTATGAATACTTCTATGGTATGGTATGAATATTGCGGAGACTTGAATGTACTTGTGGTATAAATGCTTTTGTGCTTGAATACTGCTGACGTTTTAATGTTATTGTGGTATGAATGCTCTTGTCGTATAAATACTTTTGTGGTATGAATGCTCTTATGGTATAAATATTGCGGAGATTTGAATGCTCTTGTCGTATAAATACTATTGTAGTATGAATGCGTCTGTTGTATAAATACTTTTGTTGTATGAATACTCTTGTGGTATAAATGCTCTTGTAGCATGAATGCTTTTGTGGTTTGAATACTGTTGAGATTTGAATGTTCTTGTGGTATGAATATTTCGGAGACTTTAATGTTCTTGTAATATAAATGCTTTTGTGCTATGATTACTGCCGACGTTTGAACGTTATTGTGATATGAATGCTCTTATGGTATGAATGCTTTTGTGGTTTGAATACTGCCCAGATTTGAATGTACTTGTGGTATAAATGCTTTTGTGCTATGAATACTGCTGACGTTTTAATGTTATTGTGGTATGAATGCTCTTGTCGTATAAATACTTTTGTGGTGTCAATGCTCTTGTGATATGAATGCTCTTATACTATGAATGCTTCTGTGGTTTGAATACTGCTGAGGTTTGACTGTTATTGTGGTATGATTGCTCTTGTCGTATAAATACTTTTGTGGTATGAATGATCTTATAATATGAATATTGCTTAGACTTTAATGTTCTTGTGGTATGAATGGTTTTGTTGTATAAATACTCTTGTGGTATGAATATTGCAGAGGTTTGAATGTTGTGATATAAATCCTCTCGTTGTATAAATACTTTTGTGGTGTGAATGCTCTTGTGGAAATGCTTCCGTAGTATGATTGTTGTTCTGGTGGAATGTTTCCGTGGTTAGAGTGCTATTGTGGATGGATTGCCGTTGTGGTTTGATTTTTCAAATTTATTTAGCGTACCTACGTGTACAACTATTAGTTGCATCGTTTAACAATGTATATTGATTGATATTGGCGTTGCAGGTTTGTGGATTTCGTCAACTTGATGTCCTACGACTATCACTTTTACGCCAGATTGACGCCCTTCACCGGTCACAACTCGCCCCTTTTCCAGTCGTCGGGTGAAAAGGGTTACTTTACTACCCTTAACATCAACTATTCGGCCAACTACTGGAATGCCAAGGGTCTGGAGCGAAAAAAACTCGTGATAGGTCTTCCAACATACGGACATAGTTTTCAGTAATTTCGTCCAAGTATCTACTTTTAATCAAGTTAATGAAATGAGGTAATTTTAGGCTTATGAACATGCGTAACAACGGTTTGTACGCGCCTGCCAGAGGTTACGGCAAATTGGGCTCGAACGGTTTCGTCGATTACGGCCAAATTTGCAAGTTTCTCGACGTCAACCGAATTTCACCCGTTTTTGATTTAGACGCCAAAAGTCCTTACGCTACCAAATCGGCCGAATGGTTGGCTTTCGATAACGAACAAAGTTTATCGTTTAAAGTCAGTAAATTAATAACGACCAAAAAGAAAACGGTTAATCCAATTGTAATTTTAGGCCGAATTTATTCGAGACCATCAATTCGCGGGCGCAATGGTGTATTCCCTTAACACCGACGACTATGCGGGAGTTTGCAAACTCGACAAGAGGGTGGAGGCGCAAGTGTTTCCTCTCACAAAAAAAGTTCGAGAGATCCTCGATCCCAATTACTCCATACTTTAAGAAACAAGGAGCGGAATCTATTAAAGGCTGTTATTTTAAGTGATATAAAGTTTAACAATATTTTTTTATAGATAATTGTTGTAAATAAACAAGTATACATTATACTGTAAGCGGGGAAATTTTAGCGCCAAGGTTGGCAACGTTGATTGATACAAAAATTTTGGCACCTAAAACTTTTGGCCTCAAATTCCAAAAAAAAATTAATAATAGAATTTTTCCAAGTTTGAAATCCTTTCTTCGTACTTTTTGAAACTAATAGGGGTTGCAAAATTAAGTGGTAGTTATTTAAATCTAGACAACTTTCGGCAAGTTTTGTTGGATATTTTCTATTTTGTCGATTGGTACTTCTGTTGTAACTGTTACCGGCTGCCAAGTGTCACTTTTTGAAAATGTTGAATTTTAGCCGAAATTTTGTCAGTTTCACCCCCTAACAGCAACGCGGAGCAGGTAATCTATTAAAACCGACAAAACCCCTTAATTTCTGCCGGTTTAGTTGCTTAAATTTGAAATTTTTAGGTTACGTAACCGATGTCTGGGGGGTTGCGCCGCCAGGTTCTGCAGGCCTTCAAATCGCTGCACCGCACTCGCCGCGACGTTTTCGATGGTGACAGTCGCGCCTTGGCTGCGTCCCGGTCCAAAATCAACGAAGAATACAAAAAATGCAAGCACTTAAGCGACCCGACCGCCATTACGGAATTGGTGGCTTATTCGAAGGCCGTAGAAGAGGAACTGCGAACGACCGTTATTCAAGCTGAAGAGAAATCAACGGGAAAGTACCAAGCGCGTTTGAGGAAAGAAACTGTACGGCTTGATAACGTTCCGTTCAAAGATTGCGAATAAATGGGGGAAATATTGCTAGATTTAGGCCCGACGACCGATTTTGCGAGACGACACGAAACCGGTTCGATCACGGTCAAGAGAGGTTTTACTTGGCCCCGAATAACTCGATTTTGCAGTCCTTTAGAAACTTCAAGACAGCTGAATTTGGTTACAGTCACCCTAGCAAAAGCCATCGCTTCTAGTCACACTGTAACTTTAACGGAAGAACCATTTGAGAAGTACCGAAACGAGATGGTTACTTGCGGCCGGATTTATTCGAAACATCCCGACTTCAGGCGAGGAACTTTTTTTCTTGAAGGAACCATCGAAATTGATGATGGCAACACTGTAAAACTAGACCTAAGTAACTTGACAAAATTTCAATTTTTTTCCGGCCAAGTAATCGTAATTAAAGGTCGAGTCATTAATGGCGTTTTTGTTGTCGATAATTACTGGGATAAGGCGCCATTGCGGACCCCTCCACCAGTAGTTTTTGAACGGCCGCGCCAACTGATCGCAATTTCTGGACCTTACACTGTCGAAATTCTCCAAAATTTCAGGAGGTACATCGAGGAATTCCGCCCTAATTCCGCCATTTTCTTCGGGCCTTTCGTCCCTATTCTATTAACCGAAAGTTACGACACTCATTTCCAGTTGTTGCTAGAAGACATTTTTGAAATTTCCCAAAATTGTGACGTCGTCATCGTGGCGTCATCTCGCGAGATGATTCACAACCGAACGTATCCGTCTCCTCCTTATCGGGGGGTTCCTCGAAAAAATTTGCAGTACGCCCCTGATCCTTGTTGGTTGAATTGGGATGGTTTCGTGATTGGGGCGACCTCTATTGACGTGTTGTCGCATTTGAACGACCAACAAGTCTACCAAAAGGCTTCCGGGAGTCGTGAGCGGCGTTTAGTTACGTATTTGTTGAACCAAAAATCTTTTTATCCTCTCTATCCCCCTGACAAAGGGGTGTGCGTTGATTACCGGGGGTTGGTCGAACACGCAATTATGGAAGAACGACCGAATTTGCTGATTTTACCGTCGGAATTGCCGGTTTTTGCCAAAGAAGTCGAAGGTTGTTTTGCGGTGAATCCCGGCAAAGCGCGAGGAAAACGTGGGAGTTTTGCGCGAATCGAAGTGGGTGCTAGCGATATAGTTAGTTGTCAAATTTTGTGTATTTGAATAAAGGTTTGTTTTACGAAATTGCCTTCGTTTAAATATTAGGATCAGTTGAACGTTACCTTCAAACGTCACTAGGTGAGAGCTGCTGTGGCGGCTTTTTTACTTGTACCTGAAAATATCTAAAAATCTGTCATCTACCAATGCCATTCATAGGGATGCATCTTTGAAACACCAAAAAAAGCGGTATCCTCTCGGAACTGTTTAACCAATAGAAATTTGAGTCGATCGACATTGAAGCATTTCGATAGAGATGGAAGCGAGGTGGAAAGACTGGAAAAAAGATGTCAAGGTTACGAAAAAGATAGAAAAACTGCGATAGACATGGAAATTGAGAAAGGGGTTGAGAGACTGAGAAAGAGATGGAAAGACTTGAGAGGAGAGACTGTAAAAATGATTGTGAAACTGGGAAAGACGAGGACAAAGATGATTGTAGATTGTAAAATATGGAAAGAAACGGAGACACTGGAAAAAGAATAAAGACACTGGGGAAGATTGGAGAAGAGAGACTGAGAAAGAGATGGAAAGACTGAAAGATTAGAGAGAAAAGATTGTAAAAAGGATGAAAAGAAGGAGAAACTGGGGAAGGGAAAGAGAGACTGGGGAAAAGAAGGAGAGACTGGAGAAGAGAAGGAGGGACTGGGGAAGAGAAGGAAAGACTGGGGAAAAGAAGATCTTGCGGAAGAGAAGGAGAGACTGGGGAAGAGAAGGAGAGACTGCGGAAGAGAAGGAGAGACTATGGAAGAGAAGGAGAGACTGAGGAAAAGAAGGAAAGACTGGGGAAGAGAGGGAGAGACTGGGAAAGCGAAGGAGAGACTGGGGAAGAGAAGGAGAAACTGGGGAAGAGAAGAGAGACTGGGGAAGAGAAGGAGAGACTGGGGAAGAGCAGGAAAGTCTGGGGAAAAGAAGGATATCTTGGGAAAAAGATAAGAGACTGGGGAAGATTGGAGAAGAGAAACCGAGAAAGAGATGGAAAGATTGAAAGAGATAGAGCAACTGGGAAAGATTAGAGAGAAAAGATTGTAAAAAGGATGAAAAGAAGGAGAAACTGGGGAAGGGAAAGAGAGACTGGGGAAAAGAAGGAGAGACAGGAGAAGGGAAGGAGGGACTGGGGAAGAGAAGGAAAGACTGGGGAAGAGAGGGAGAGACTGGGAAAGCGAAGGAGAGACTGGGGAAGAGAAGGAGAAACTGGGGAAGAGAAGAGACTGGGGAAGAGAAGGAGAGACTGGGGAAGAGCAGGAAAGTCTGGGGAAAAGAAGGACATCTTGGGGAAAAGAGAAGAGACTGGGGAAGATTGGAGAAGAGAAACCGAGAAAGAGATGGAAAGATTGAAAGAGATAAAGCAACTGGGAAAGATTAGAGAGAAAAGATTGTAAAAAGGATGAAGAGAAGGAGAAACTGGGGAAGGGAAAGAGAGACTGGGGAAAAGAAGGAAAGACTGGGGAAGAGAAGGAGAAACTGAAGAAGGAAAAGAGAGACTGGGGAAAAGAAGGAGATTTTGCGGAAAAGAAGAAGACACTGGGGAAGAGAAAGAGAGACTGAGGAAGAGAAGGAAAGACTGGGCAAGAGAGGGAGAGACTGGAAAAGGGAAGAAGAGCCTGGAGAAGTTAAGGAAAGACTGGGGAAAAGAAAGAGAGACTGGGGAAGAGAAGGAGACACTGGGGAATAGATGAGAACTAAATGACAGAGACACGAATATAAAGGTCAGAGTCGAGATAAGGACCAAGGGAGAGGAAGATACTGGCAAACAAAATGAAACTGGGAAAGAGATGGAGAGAAGGAAGTTACGAAAAAAGGACGAGGTGAAGACAATTTAATAACTAACCAACTACAGTAAGTAGGTAATATAAAAAATGTGAACGATCTTAGTAGAATCTCTTGATAGGGCTCCTTAACATTTTGTTTCTACGCGCGCCAAAATTACTACGCTTCTATCTGGTAGATCTCGCTTAAATTTCAACTCCGTCATGCTATTAACATTATCTTTGATTGAGTCGAAGGAAATTTTCATTCTTTGTATGCAGCTGGAATTCCAGTCTAACTACTGATATCCCATTAGTGGTCCCATGTTGTATTATATGGGTGCAGGCGATTTCCAAAGTCTGAACCAAAAATGGTCAAACAGGCATTTTTTCCAATACCACCTAGGTACTGATTTCTTCGACATTCATCCCTTGTCGAATTATTTATTAAAGATGAAAAATCACTATCAGAGGGGTTTGGGTTTAAAGGCAATTTGAATAATTATCTCACTTCTAGCAAGTGAAATAAATTAGCAATTTGTTTCAATATTTAACTAGGCTCCTTTACACGTTTCGGTGATTATCAACATTTATTCTACAGACCGTCAATTGTTTAGCAAATTTAAGATTATAACTGGAATCATTCGGCACGATTTAAAAAATGTTTTTTTTTAGGTTAATGGAGGTAATTTTAAAATCACTGACCGAGTTTGGTCAGTTTCTCAAAGTTTCATGCAACGTTTTGACACGTTTTTCCAACAAGAAGCCGAACAGTCACTGAACCTGAACAAATTTTAAGAACCATGGGTGCCGCTGCAGCCCTTGTTTTCCAAACCGCAACGTGGTTAATTCTGGTTTTAGCATTAATCTTTGCCTACTGCAAATGGTTGTTTCAATACTCGAAACGCTGGAGCGTTGCTTATTTCGAACCAACACCAATATTTCCCTTTGACAGCTCTAAATACTCAATCAACCGAAACGATCATACTGGCGACACTTTCAAGAAATACTACGAAAAAATAAAACTCCAAGATCATTCTATTGATGTTCGACAGGCCAAAGTTCGATCTGTAAAAAGTTGTGCAATTTTATAATTATTCTATGTCAAAAACTAAAAAAAAAAAATACAAAAAAGTGCATGAGTAGATATTTCTACCCCATTTTTCATAAATTTTAAAAAATTATTAATTAGACTTATTTGACCTATCGCGGATGCCGTTCGGACTGACTAATGCTCCATCAGTATTTTGATTGACAACATTGACACAATTTTATACCTAGTAGTTCTTTTTCAATAATCGGGTAATTTAATTTTGCGCTTGACAAACTCCTCGATGCAAGAGCTACAGGTTGATTATCTTGTAATAAACAGCATCCTATATCATACTGACTGACTGACTGTCATCAGTTTGTATTACAATTTGTCCTTATAGTTATGCAAGCTTGCATAGATTTCTGCACAAGAGAGTGCCGGCAAAGGAGCGAAAATCTATATACAGATAGTCAGGCAGCAATTAAAGGTCTAAAATCCTACAGCTTTGAGTCTAAAACTGCCTGGGAATGCAAACAATCCCTGAAGCAACTGGCAAGAGGCAACAAATTTACCCTCATGTGGGTGCCAGGGCATCAGGGAATTGAAGGAAATAAAACAGCCGACGAGTTAGCCAAACGAGGCATGGAGGCCCCATCCATAGGACCGGAGCCGTTCTGTGGACTGAGTAAAAGCCACAGAAAGGCTGAAATCTATAGGTGGCAAAGAAATGCTAAAATAGCATACTGGGAGCAAGTTCCAGGACAAAGACAGGCAAAAAAGTTCATAGACTATTCGCCAAAGAAGGCCACAAAGTTTCTCGACCTGACAAGGAACGAAATGAGATTTATTACCAGTCTCCTCACTGGACGCTGCCCACTGAGGTACCACCTCAAGAAAATGGGAAAGACGGACAATGAGATATTGTGGATTGTGGATCTGAAAAAGAACTTCCGAACAAATATTATGTCACTGTGACGCCTTAGCAAGCCGTAGACTAACTCACTTTGGCAGTGTGAGTCTATCGCCTGACGAAGTGAAGGAAAAGTGTCCCAAAGTCATTGCAAACTTTGCAAAGAGTTTATGCATTTGGGATGAAAATTAGAGGCAGGGCTTGAACTAAAGATCTTATTGGTCGCAGTTCGGAAAAGCTAGAAAGCCAAACGACTCCTCTGTAATCTAATCTAATCTACTTACATTTGTTTTTTTATTGCGTTTGATGGTTGACAACTGTCAGTTCATCAGTTTCATGTTATAACAGTTATAACGCTTATATTTGTGGTACAGTCATCTTCAAAAGACTCCGGAAAGTTTCGTCGTACGCGCAGAAGCTTTTTGGCGCTTGGAACGATGTACTACATTGTTCATCATAAGTAAGTAATGTACCTGTAACTATTAACCTGAGCTATTATTAGGTACACTCATGGAACATTTTTGGGACAATCTACTACATGGTTTTAAGCGCCAAAAAGCATCAAACCTTCCGGATTCTTTTGACGATGAGTGTACCTAAATAAGTATAGTTTGATAAAGATTCTCGATGACCCTCTACTATGATCTAGATGGCAACATAGTCGACGCAATTTGGTATTGCCATTTGGCAACGCCAGTCCTTCATGGGTTTTAAAGTCAAAATTTCGTGCTTTAACAAACAATTTAATATTTGGGTTTTTTCATCTACTTTGGCGACTTTACACGTTTGGGTCATTATTCCGTTTTCCTTAATTATTGTGGGTTCACAGCTGCAATGATTAGGCACGATTTAAACATTGTTACCGTTAAATTCGGTCAGTTTCTTGAAATTTTTGAAACGTAGTGATGCTTTTTTCCAACAAGACGACGACAAAAAAAAGTTACTAAACCTGAAAAAGTCTCGAAAACCATGGACGGCGTTGCAGCTTTTCTGTACCGAGCCACAACATGGTTAATTCTTGTTGCAGCAATCATTGTCGCTTACTATAAATGGTCATTTCAATACTGGAAGCGCCGGAACGTTCCCCATATCGCACCAACATTTCCATTTGGAAACTATAAATATTTTCTGAACGGAAAGTATCACATTGGGGATGTTATTACAAAATACTACAAAAAAATGAAAGCTCAAGGTCACAAGTATTGCGGCTTCTACTTGTTGACAATACCGGCTTTCATGGTGATTGATCCGGAAATCCGCAAATTAATCACGACAAAAGCTTTTCAACATTTTTCGAGCCGCAACTTGTTCTACAATGAGAAAGATGACCCCACCAGCGCCCACTTGTTGGCGGTAAACGGAGAGAAATGGAGCCAGATGAGGTCAAAAATGACACCGGCGTTCACTCCTGGCAAAATCAAAACCATGCACAAAATCATAACGGATTGTGGAGATTTGTTGAAAAATGACCTACAATCTCACTTTCGACAAAGAAAAAGTTTCAATGCCAAAGAAGTTTTTCGTTTGTTCACTTCTAACGTTATAGCGGTCGCTGCTTTTGGTTTGGACTTTGAAACTGTTACTGGTGCCCCGACCGAATTTGTGAAACACACCAATAAGGCGATGAGCTTTAGTCGGTTACAAGGATTCGTGATGCTTCTTGGTTCGATTTTTCCCGAGTTCTGCCGCTTCTTGGGGTTCAGACAACTGCCGAAAAAGTGTACGGATTATTTCACGAAAACAATCAAAGAAATTGTTGAGTACCGAGAAAACACCGGCACGATCAAAAAAGATTTTCTCCAACTCGTGATCGAGATGAAAAAAAAAGATGCTCTAGAACAAATCGATTTTACCATCGAGCAAATGGTAGCGCAATGCTTCATCTTCTTTTTGGCTGGATACGAAACGTCAGCGTCAACAATTTGTTTCGCCATGTACGAAATGGCGAAGAACCAAACCGTTCAAGAGAAAGCGAGAGAAGAAGTCTTGACCATCTTAGAAAAGTACCAAGGAGAAATAACATACGAGGCAGTCATGGAAATGAAGTATGTTGGCCAAATTATTGAAGGTGTCTTGAAAAAATTTTATCTTTATCTCTTTTTAACGTCCAAAAATTTCCAGAAACTCTTCGCATGTACTCTCCAGCTAGGTACGTGACTCGAGTCTGTACTGAAAATTACAAAATACCCAAAACTGACGTCACTCTTGAAAAAGGAATGTGGATCGTGATTCCTGTCGATGGTTTTCATTACGATCCCGAATTCTATCCCGATCCGGAAATCTTTGATCCCGACAGGTTTTCGGAAGAAAATAAAAAATCACGTCCTTGGTTAGGTTTTGGAGAAGGTCCGAGGAACTGTATTGGTAAGTAATTACAGGAAACTGCCAAAATTGTGATTTTTTTTTTTGAAACTTGCAGGAATGCGATTTGGAATGTTGCAAACTAAGTTTGCGGTGGCGTTGTGTTTAAAGAACTTTAAATACACCGTAGACTCAAAAACTAAAAAAACAATCAAAATGAATCCGAATGCTATACTGTTGGATCCGATCGATGAGATTCTATTGAATTGCGAAAAAATTGACGCTTAATACTGATGGTATTACTTGATGATGAGTACTGCAAATTGATTGTAAAAATAAAAATTGCACTACTACTACTTTTACTACTACTACTACTACTGCTACTACTGCTACTACTACTGCTACTACTGCTCCTATTACTACTACTCCTACTACTCCTACTCCTCCTATTCCTTCTATTCCTCCTACTCCTCCTACTCCTGCTATTCCTTCTACTCCTTCTACTCCTACTCTTACTACTGTTACTGTTACAACTACCACTCCTACTATTTCTACTACTCCTACTACTCCTACTACTCCTACTTACTCCTACTGCTATTACTGTTGCAACTACTACTCCTACTATTCCTACTACTCCTACTACTTCTACTACTCCTACTCCTCCTATTCCTTCTATTCCTCCTACTCCTCCTACTCTTCCTACTCCTCCTACTCTTCCTACTCCTCCTACTCTTCCTACTTCTGCTACTCCTTCTACTCCTTCTACTCCTCCTATTCCTTCTATTTCTCCTACTCCTCCTACTCCTCCTATTCCTTCTATTCCTCCTACTCCTCCTACTCCTTCTACTCCTGCTATTTCTTCTACTCCTTCTACTCCTACTCTTACTACTGTTACAACTACCACTCCTACTATTTCTACTACTCCTACTACTCCTACTACTCCTACTTACTCTTACTGCTATTACTGTTGCAACTACTACTCCTACTATTCCTACTAGTCCTACTACTTCTACTAGTTCTACTCCTCCTACTCCTCCTATTTCTTCTATTCCTCCTACTCCTCCTACTCTTCCTACTCCTGCTACTCCTTCTACTCCTTCTACTCCTGCTACTCCTACTCCTACTACTGTTACAACTACCACTCCTACTATTTCTACTACTCCAACTATGTACTTCTATTTACTCCTACTGCTATTACTGTTGCAACTACTACTCCTACTACTCCTACTTACTCTTACTGCTATTACTGTTGCAACTACTACTCCTACTATTCCTACTAGTCCTACTACTTCTACTAGTCCTACTCCTCCTACTCCACCTATTCCTTCTATTCCTCCTACTCCTCCTACTCTTCCTACTCCTGCTACTCCTACTCCTACTACTGTTACAACTATCACTCCTACTATTTCTGCTACTCCAACTACTTCTATTTACTCCTACTGCTATTACTGTTGCAACTACTACTCCTACTACTCCTACTTACTCTTACTGCTATTACTGTTGCAACTACTACTCCTACTATTCCTACTAGTCCTACTACTTCTACTAGTCCTACTCCTCCTACTCCTCCTATTCCTTCTATTCCTCCTACTCCTCCTACTTTTCCTACTCCTGCTACTACTTCTACTCCTGCTACTCCTACTCCTACCTCCTTCTATTTTTCCTATTTCTTCTACTCCTCCTACTCCTTCCACTCCTCCCTCTTTTGCTACTCCTCCTACTCCTTCTACTCTTTTTACTCCTCCTCCTCCTCCTACTTCTACTACTCCTATTCCTTCTACTCCTCATACTACTTCTACCACTTCTACTACTCTTACTACTGCTACTACTGCTATTTCTACTCCTACTACTCCTACTACTTCTACTCCTCTTATTCCTCCTCCTACTCCTGCTACTTCTTCAACTGCTACTACTGCTACTACTACTACTATTACTGCTACTACAACTACAACAACTACTACTACTGCTACTACACTGTTGCAACTACTACTCCTACTCCTCCTACTACTCCTACTCCTCCTACTTCTCTTACTCCTACTCTTCCTACTCTTTTTACTCCTCCTAATCCTCCTACTACTTCTACTACTGCTACTGCTGCTATTCCTACTATTCCTACTCCTACAACTCCTACTACGCCTACTACTTTTACTTTTTTAATTCTTCTTCCTACTCCTACTACTGCTACTACTACTACTACTATTACTACTATTACTACTACCTTGACCCTGCATCCTAATTGACGCTCAGACAATGCTACTCGTTATCCTTGGGTTTTCTACAAGAACGTTTCGTGTGTTGTGTTCAGTGTCGGTATTTCCGAGTTTATTTCCGCTTGAGTTTTCACTTTTGATCTCGATTTTGCATCGAAATAGTCCCTTCATTTCTTTAATCTTTTTCAAGGTCATGATCACGATCTCCAATCTGATAATAAACAATTGGGATTTTTAAATTTCTGCGCTCAAAAGGTTTCGTAACGGCAGCTTTACAGATCGTTTTCTCAGTGCCTCTGTGGCTACTCACTATTTATGTTTATAATAGTCCGTTGTCTTCACCACAGGAGCTTAAACTTACTACTGTTTTTTTATGCCGTTTGATGGTTGACAACTGTCAGTGGCGTCGAAAATGTTTTGTTTGTTCATCAGTTTCATGTTATGACAGTTATAACACTTATATTTGTGGTACAGTCATCTTCAAAAAACTCCGGAAAGTTCCTTCGTACGCGCAGAAGCTTTTTGGCGCTTGGAACGGTGTTTGTACTATATTGTCTATCATGAGTCGGTAATGTGTACCTGTAGCTATTTACCTGAGCTACTATTAGGTACACTCATGGAATTTTTTTGGGACAATCTACAACATGGTTTTAAGCGGCAAAAAGCATCAAACTTCCCGGATTCTTTTAACGATGAGTGTACCTAAATAAGTATAGTTTGGTAAAAACCGATATCGGGTAAGCGATAATAATCAGTTTTGGTCTTAAAAGAAAAAAACTAGAAATAGATTGATTAGATTAGACATTAAACCATTGATCCCGGTCAATGATAGTTCTAGACTAGGATATTTAATTTTTTTAATTTCCAAAGTTTGCTTAATACAGCATGCATTAATAATTATCAACAAATTTGTCTGGTTTAAAGTTTTTTGGCGTTCAACCAAACGCCTCCTTGCATATTCGGAAGGAAGGCTTTAGGGTCATATTTCAGAGGCTCTTGCGTTTTCGAGTTAACAGTAAATCTGTATTTCCTCAACAGGGCGGCCAATCCAACTTTGGATTGCATCATGCCAAAGCGCATACCTAAAAAACAAAATTCAACAACGGTAAAACAATTCAAACCCCCAGCTAGAGGGTAAGCAAAAATTTTTTTTTAGCAAAACTATGCAGGTGGCAGGTGAGTGCAAAAGTTAACTACCGTCCAGTTGAACGAAGATAAGTTGCAGTGAATAAAGTAAAAAGTCTGAGAGGTAACAAATAGTTTACCAATGCACATTCTGGGTCCTTCTCCAAAAGGTAGATAAGCGTACTGGTTTCTGGTCTTTTTGTTCTCTTCATTGAAGCGTTCCGGGTCGAACTCGTTAGGGTTTTTGTAATACTCCTCATCGTAGTGAAGGCCAAGAACCGGAATTATAACCCTGGTACCTTCTTCAATAATTACATTTTGGTCCGGAATTTTGTAATCCTTAATGCACAACCTGGTCAAAAATGGAAGCGAAGGATATTTTCTCAAAGTTTCTAAAAAAACAGTTAACAATAACCTCAATTGACTCGTTAACGGACCAAACCTTCAACAACTTGATTCAGGTACTTCATCTCGTTAACACCCTCATAAGTGGTTTTACCGCCGTACTTCGCCACTACTCTCTCGACCTCTTCTCTGACTTTTTCCTGGACTTTTTCGTGTCTCGCCATTTCGTAGAGGGCCAGCGTCATGGTGGTGGAGGACGTTTCGAAGCCGGCGGCAAAAAAAATAAAACTTTGCGCGGCCAACTCCCCTATTGTCAAAGTGGTTCCGTCACCCTTTTCGCCGTCCAATTCGTTGTTCTTCAGCTGTATCAGCAGTTGCAGGAAATCGTTGCGGACAATTTTATTTTTCTCGCGATAATCGACGGTGTCGCTGACCATTTTGATGAAGAACTCGGAAACGTCCGGTTCGGTGAGGGTGACTTTTAATTTTCGCGCCAATTGGGGGTAGTTTCGGCCGAAAATCGATTTGAAAACTTGCCAAACGCTCGGGGCGAAGACTTTTTTTACGTAACTGCGAAAGGGGGAGTTTTCGTTTTTGAAAGTGTTGCAGTCGAGGCCGAAGGCGCAGGAACCGATGATGTCGGTGGTGAACCATCTCAAAATTTCTTTGATGTCGATAGGGCCGTTTTGTTGGTGACGTTTCTCCATCACTTCCAATAGGGGAGTTTCGCAATCCACCAGGGTTTGGAACATGGACTTCATTTTTCCCGAAGTGAAGGTTGGGGTTAGTTTCGTTCTTAGGTGGCGCCATTTGGGGCCGCTGAGGGCGAAGAGATGAGCGCTTAAAGGGTCGTCTTTTTCGTTGTAGTAGAAGCCGCGGTCGGTGAAAAATTGAAAGTCTTTGGTCATGATGTTTTTGATGTAGTCGAGGTCGATTGGCATGTAGTTGGGGGTTGCTACCGAGTACAATCCGCAGTCTCTACAACCCTTCCGTTTCATTTCCAGATAAATGGTTTTCATGGTTTCCCCCACTTGTTCAGGAGGATTTATGGGGGTGTTGAAGTTCCCATAAGGCGCTTTGGGTTCCGGATACGGAACACCCTTCTTCTTCCAGTACTGATAGCGCCATCTATAGCGCAACAGAATTATCACTAATAGAGCTACAACGGTCCCTACAATGTTGGTCGACCAAGACATCTTAAGACAAAATTTAAAGATTCACTAAAAACTCTTCAGGTTAAGAATGTTTTTTGAAGATCTCACTGAGATGACTGAGGAGCCGATCGCCTTATAAATATCCTTGCGGTTCCTCCCACCACTAAACCACCAATAACAATTAACTTGACACTCTACCCTTTAAGGTTCGGTCTCTCGATCTAGGTAGATAATTAACCTAATTTCTAACTCTTTTTACACCAGGGGATGTTGATTAATTTTTTCAACAATTTTATTGTTGGTAGCAACAGAAAGATTTTACGAATTGTGATGCAATGTGGGCCAAATCAGGTACTTGACATCAGCACAATCAGCACTTGTTACAAACTTAGATTACGAAAAAAACGAAGTTGTTTATTGATTCGGTAAATATTAAATTTCACAACATGTCTCAATTGTTGTTGCCGTGCCGTCAAAATTTTCCACCTCTTATCTAGTCCCCCAGGTATATTTCAAGTGCTTAAACTTGAATTATGAGACGAATCTTAGTTAAGTGTAGTGCTAAAAGTTGGTGCAATATTGGGAGTCAACCAAATTTTTATCAAAATATTTATTAGATCTCAAATTAGGCCCCAGATCTAGGTACAGCTAATTTCAAAAGAAGCCGGACAAAATTCGTAGAAAAATAAAGTTAGCAAAATGTCAATTTCCTTAAGTGGATCTGTCAAGTACCTTTAAAAATACAGTCATTGCAATTTGATCTTCGATTTATCACCAAATCATCTGACATCTGTAGAAGAAAGAGGATGATCGAGAGACAGATTCAGAAGGAATTGGTGGCAATTAGTGGTTTGATTGGTTTGTTAAAAAAATTACGTTGCAGGTGAGGAGTTTAAGAATAAAAAATTGTTCGTGACGTCGGCTTACCAAAAGAAGGTGGAGGAAATAAAGGAAGAAGAGGCGCAGAAGAGAAGAGTATTTGGAGGCAATCGGTGATGTGAGGAAACAGAGAAATTTGAAAGGGCGAGATAAGGGATTGGAGTCAAGCAATTGAAACAGGCGATAAAGACGACAATGAGGAAGACAACCACAAAAGGAAAGGAAAGAAAAGAAAATATTGACGAAGAGAAAGTCCGGATAAGAGCAACAACGAGAATGGCGACGAAGAAGTGAAAAAAGAACATTTGACGATGCTTTTGATAAGGGCCTCCAGCGCTATTTTGAAAGACTGGCAATGAGGGAACTATAAAATAACAATAACTTATCTTTGTGCTGTAATTTTAGTGTAATTTTTATTTTCGTCGAAAACTGTAATTTTACAAGTTTATTTATCTCATTTCTGTTGTCTGCCTCGTAGACTAAAAGAGCAATAGAGAAAGGATGTAAGGATACGTAAGAAAAGAGAATGTAATTAAACTACTTATTATAACTTGCAGCAAATTAATAATTTTTAGGCAGGTGAGCCACTTGCGTTAATGATTAACTCTTGAACCTGAAAACTCACATAAAATAAAGAATTATTCTTAAGTGAACCTATAACAATTTACCTCAACATGAGGAGGGGTCGACAAAACGTACATAACGGAATCCACCACATCTTTGGACTGTAATATGTAAGTACTTTTCATTATTGCACTTACTTCCTTAGGAAAGTTGAAGTTATTAGTTTGGGTGATTTCAGTGTCGACGAATCCAGGACTAACGCTCTGTAATAATATTATCGTTAACAGACATTTTTGCAATTGTAATACATTGTTAATATATCAATTTTTCGGGAGTAAGTCAAAGGGTGTATCGATTAAGATAATGAATCTGTTTTGAATTAATGATTGAGATCGTGATTCAAAAGTAAGTCAAAAGATGTATTGATTATAATGATGATTCTGTTTTGAATTGATGATTAAGATTGTGATTCGAGAGTAAGACAAAAGCTGTACCTATTAAGATGATAATTCGGTTTTGAATTAATGATTGACATTGTGATTCGAAAGTAATTTAAAGGGTGTATCGATTAGGATAATGATTCTGTTTTGGATTGATGATTGACATTGTGATTCAACAGTAAGTCAAAAGATGTATCAATTAAGATGATGATTCTGTTTTGAATTGATGATTAAAATCGTGATTCGAGATTAAGTCAAAGGGTGTATTAATTAGGATGATGATTTGGTTTTGATTTGATGATTGAGATCGTGATTCAAGAGTAAGTGAAAGGATGTATCGATTATAATGATGATTCTGTTTTGAATTGATGATTAAGATCGTGATTCGAGAGTAAGTTAAAGGCTGTACCGATTAAGATAATAATTCGGTTTTGAATTAATGATTGACATCGTGATTCGAGAGTAAGTCAAAGGGTGTATCGATTAAGATAACGATTCAGTTTTGAATTAATGATTGAGATTGTGATTCGAGAGTAAGTCAAAAAGTGTATCGATTAAGATGATGACTCTGTTTTGAATTGATGATTGAGATCGTGATTCAAGAGTAAGTGAAAGGATGTATCGATTATAATGATGATTCTGTTTTGAATTGATGATTAAGATCGTGATTCGAGAGTAAGTTAAAGGCTGTACCGATTAAGATAATAATTCGGTTTTGAATTAATGATTGACATCGTGATTCGAGAGTAAGTCAAAGGGTGTATCGATTAAGATAACGATTCAGTTTTGAATTAATGATTGAGATTGTGATTCGAGAGTAAGTCAAAAGGTGTATCGATTAAGATGATGATTCTGTTTTGAATTGATGATTGACAATGTGATTCGAGCGTCAGTCAAAGGATGTGTCGATTAAGATGATGATTCTGTTTTGAATTGATGATTAGCATTGTAATTCGAGAGTAAGTCATAGGGTGTATTGATTAAAATGATGACTCTGTTTAAAATTGATGATTAACATTTTGATTCAAAAATAAGTCAAAGGGTGTATCGATTAAGATAATGATTCTATTTTGAATTGATGATTGAGATCGTAATTCGAGAGTAACTCAAAGGGTGTATTGATTAAGATAAGAATTCTGTTTTGAATTGATGATTGAGATCGTGATTCGAGAGTAAGACAAAAGGTGTATTGATTAAGATGATGATTCTGTTTTGAATTGATGATTGACATTGTAATTCGAGAGTAAGTCATAGGGTGTATCGATTAAAATGATGACTCTGTTTTAAATTGATGATTAACATTGTGATTACGATTGTAATTCTAATTTTAATTCTGATGATGAGCACTGATTGTGATACTTAGTTATTGTGACTGAGATTCTGATTATTGTGATTAAAGGTTAAAATTTTGATTGTAATTCTGCTTCCGATTCTGGTTGTAATTCTTATTTTGATTTAATTAAGAATGATTTTGTAATTGCGATTCAAAGTTTTGTGATTGGCATTTCCATTTCTATGCTAAAGATTGTGAACGAGATATTCATCTTGTTCTCTTAATAAATTTGAAATTCTAACTGTGTTTGCGGTTCCGGTTACATTTGTGATTCTGATTGTACTTGACATAGATTCTCAAAATTATGATTAAAATATTGATTCTAATTGTGATTGTTTGTGATTTATATTCCGCAATATATTCTGATTGAGATTATGATTAAACACTAAATTTGGATTAATTGTGACTAACATTTAAATTGTGATTTTGATTGTGCTTATTATTGTAATTGTGCTAGAGTTTGAGCTTTTGATTGAGATTATAATAACTTTCAAAATTGTCACTATCTTAATAAATAATATATTTTCAAATAAGTTAGTCCAATTTTTTATACAGGGTAATTCATAATTTACGCGACATATTTAAAACCACAATATACTTACAGTAATCTTAATTTTGAGTTTCATCCGAAGCAGTTCATATCTCAAAGTTTTTGCTAGTGCAGTAACGGCGTGTTTAGAAGCCGAATATACGTTAAAATTCGGTATTTTTGGAACAAAATGTCCGGCGATACTGTTAATATGGACGATATGGCCATCGATATTGTTGGCTTTCATAACACCGACAGCTTCTCGCGTCGCGACGCACAACCCCAAAACGTTAGTGTCCAAAGTTTCTTTCCATTTCTCCACATCACCATCGATCAACTCCGTCGGTTTCACAACCCCGGCGTTATTGATCAAAATATGAACCGGCCCCAAATTCTCCTTCACCCATTCGAACGCTTGGATAACATCTTCCGGTTTAGTCATATCCGCTTTGATCGCGAACAATTTTCCTTTTTTGTCTTGCAACTTCTTTGATAGTTCTTCGATACGTTGGGAGCGACGAGCCAAACCTGCCACCTGCAAAAGTTCAAAAAGATGTTTCAATCAAAGGTTGTTGATAGTTACTTGGAGGCCTTCTTCGACGAGACGTTCGGCAATTGCCGCACCGATTCCGCAACTAGCGCCTGTCACTATGGCCACTTTGCCTCGCCAACGATCTAAAGACAAAACCATCTTGCTGTACTCTGGACGATCTGAAACCAACTGATGCAGAAACGAATTAGCAGCGTGCCGTGAGACTTGTAACACATTTTTGCTCGTTTGCGATAGCAATGGGTTGAAGGACAACGATTGAAAAAATTTGTTGTGGTCATAATGACCGCGATAATAAAAATTAAAAAAATTAAAGAAAACGCTACAGGATAAGGCAACAAAATTTATTATTAAGCACATGACAAGATAAGCTTTATGACAGAAAGTTTTAAAGAGGAACCAACTTTTGAGAAAAATACTTGACACTGCAAACCAAAAAAGTTCAACTCAAAAATAAGGTCAAGGACCATATTTTTACAAAATGGTCAATGAACATAAGATCCAATATAAAATAATAGTTTTTAAAAAAAATTTGAGTAATACTAACGTAATTCTGTAAAAAGAAGAAAAAAAAACTAGAAGGGGACAAAAAATGTAAATTTCCTTTGACACAATCAAAGATAATGTTAATAGCATGACGATGTTAAAATTTGAGCGAGATCTACCAAGTAGAAGTGTCGTAATTTTGGCGAGCGTAAAAACAAAATTGTTCTTCTATTACCGATGACTCCAAAACAATTCCAGACAATTAACAAAGAACAACACCATTAAAATGTGACCGGTAGGGGTTTATTGAGGTTCAGCTCCCTGATCCAGGTAACTCGGGGTGGGCGGAGATTAAAAAGAAAGTGTCATTTTTGATTGGCCAGAACGCAAATTTTCTTTATTTATCTAAAAATAAACTGCTTAATGTAGAAAAAAAAATTACAAAGTTGATACCAACTTTTGGCACGGCCTGTATAGCTGGAAGACATAAATTTTTTTAGGTAAAACAATCACAATTGATTGTATGACTGCGTACCAAATTTCAAATTTCTAATCCAACCGTTAAGATAATATAAGTCATGATCCAAACGCGTAAAGTCACCAAAACAGTTGAATACTTAAATATTAGATCACCAGTTAAAACACGAAATTATTTTATTACTTTGACCTGAACGTGCCTTCAATCTAATATGGATACTCAACGCTTGCTTTACCAAACAATACCTACTTTGACACGTCGCACTAATATCAGTAAAGTACAGGTACCTACTTATCATAAAGTTAAGCGTAAGAACGAGTGAAACACTTTAGGAGCGACTGACAGTTGTCAACCGTCAAATGCACGTGAAAAAAAAATAGATAAAAGTAAGTTTTGTTCAACCTTGCGGGTTGGTACGGTGACGTCACGTTCAATCATTTCGGATGATTCTGAATTTGGTGTCTAACGCCATTTAATTGTTTCTTACAGGAAATGGCACTTTGAGAACTTGTTTTGTGAATTCTTTAGTTTCGTCTAAAGTCTAGTAGACTAATAGTAGTATAAGGAGAGCAGTTCTGGAACAAACTTGCCGTCAGAACCTCTGCGCATGTGTAAAGGAGAAATTGCGTCGCTGTATATTGTGTTGCATATCTCAATTATCAAATAAAAAAGTTGTGATTTAAAAAAAATAGCGGTGCCAAAATGGCGATTAATTTAAAAGTAAAAATCAAAAATAGTAATAATAAATGAATCCAAAATGGTGGTGTTAAATGGCGATAAATTTAAAAAACAAAATTGAAAATGGTGACGATAGATCTACAATAGAGGTCGTGATTTTATAGCTAAAATTTAATTTTTTTGCTTTTACCGACTGCTGATGTCACAGTTCAATAGTTGGTCATCACCTTTGTTGGCTTAAAATTTTGGCGCCATATTGCTATCGGCACTTTGGATTTTACACCTCCATTTTGAAATTAACTCGCAGTTTTGGATTTTGAATTTTAAACTTAGGGTAATTTTGTTTAGAGTCCATCAGCGAAAGCTCAGCAGACCACCTCTCTACCTACAAAGTTGCGCGGTTGTCTCGGACGAACCCAACGGTCCGAAAAATGGAAGCCAGTGGCTTGTATATTGGTACAGTGTCGTTCATTTCGTTACATCACCAAATCTCCACTTTCTTTATTGTGTGTTTTTCCAAGCTATACGCTACTGGTACGATCCCGCCGCGCATCCCTTGATGACTCAACAAGCTGAACTTTCGATGTAGGGACTCTACTTATTAACAATGTAATTTTGATGCCTCTATTTTGACATCACCATTTTGACGTCTTTAAGTAAAATAGCAGTATGTTTTTTTCTAAAGTAAAAAACATTATTTTAAAAACTACCCTAAATGAGCATTTTTGAAATGATGTTGAATTTTGGGACACCTTGTGCTCCGTGCTTATTACGATAGCATCTCACGCCATTCAAAACACCCCCTGTTCTCACCCCTTCTTGAGATGATCACTGCGCATCTCAGACAAGACAACAGGTGAAGACGTGGGCAATTAGTGTTAAACGAGTGTTGCAATAAGTGTGCAGACTGCAGTGTGCAAGTCGTCAATCAATCAAGTGGGCAAGAGCTTGTATGAGAGTACCGAATCACAAACCCCGTGAATCCCGGCAGCGAGCCCGACTGGAGTGTCGAAGCTGCCTGCTACAGCACCAGGTTAGTCGCAGTGTCCAACCCATACACGGTAACTTTAAATCCCACGTGTCCGGTGCCCGCCAGTGGTGCCACCCTCTAACCACCTTGCATACGGAAGTACCACCATCATAAAAAAAATTTCACCGATTAGATACTACCTAGCCAAGAGTGTGGCTAAATTTTTAATTCTTGAGAAACTTTTAATGGTTGATCCTAATCGACCACCCTGTATACCTAGTTACTAATTAATATTAAATTTAATTCCGATTTTTATGTTTACAATCAATAGTTTAGTGCTTCTTGTCTTGTCCAGTGAAGCCGTCATGGTCAATCGTTGATTTTCTCGCACTTCAATAAGATCTCATCCATCGAATCGACCACGAAGGTCTTCGTATTCATTCTGAGTGTTGTCTTGGTTTTTGGATCTAGGGTGTACCTGAATTTGCTCAAACACAATGCCAGTGCAGCTTTAGCCTCAAGTATTGCAAATCGCATTCCTGCAAACTTAAGAAGTTTATCCAGAAATTATCGATTGTTTCCCTAATTACCAATACAGTTTCTCGGACCTTCCCCAAACGGCAGCCAAGTGTACTGAGGACGTGACTTCTTATTCTCTTCTGAAAATCTATCGGGATCAAAGATTTCCGGATTGGGATAGAATTCTGGATCGTGATGGATCCCCGGGACAGGAATCACGATCCACATTCCTTTTTCAAGAGTGACGTCAGTGTCGGGTATTTTGTAATCTTTTGTACAAATCCGATTTAGGAGTCTAGCTGGAGTGTACATGCGAAGAGATTCTGGAAATTTTTGAACGTTAAAAAGAGTTGAGGGTGGAAATTTTTGAAGGCACCTTCAATAATTTGGCCAACATACTTCATTTCCATGACTGCCTCGTATGTTATTTCTCCTTGGTACTTTTCTAAGATGGTCAAGACTTCTTCTCTCGCTTTCTCTTGAACGGTTTGGTTCTTTGCCATTTCGTACATGGCGAAACAAATTGTTGATGCTGACGTCTCGTATCCAGCCAAAAAAAAGATGAAACATTGCGCCACCATTTGCTCGATGGTAAAATCGATTTGTTCTAGAGCGTTTTTTTTTCTCATCTCGATCAAGAGTTGGAGAAAATCTTTTTTGATCGTCTTGGTGTTTTCTCGATGTTCAGCAATTTCCTTGATTGTTTTCATGAAATAATCTCCACACTTCTTCGGAACTTGTCTGACACCCAAAAAGCGGAAAAATTTCGGAAAAGCCGAAGCAAGAAGAAGGGTGCTTGCTTTCAGCCAACTAAAATTTAATCCCTTGTTAGTGAGTTTTGCAAATTCGTTCGGGGCGCCGGTGAGAGACTCTAAATCCAAACCGACAGCAGCGACCCCTATAACGTTAGATGTGAACAAACGAAACACTTCTTTGGCATTGAAACTTTTTTGTTGTTGATAGTGCCATTGGAGGTCTTTCCTCAACAAATCTCCACAATCTGTTATAATTTTGTGCAAAGTTCTGACTTTGGCAGAAGTGAATGCCGGTGTCATGTCTGACCTCATTTGGCGCCATTTTTCTCCGTTTACCGACAACAAATGGGCGCTGATTGGGTCGTCTTTCTCATTGTAGTACAAGAAGCGGTTCGAAAAATGTTGGAAGTCTTTCGTCAAGATTAGTTTGCAGATTTCCGGATCAATCACTACGAAAGCCGGTAACGTCAACAGGTAGAAGCCACAATACTTGTGACCTTGGGCTTTCATTTTTAAGTAGTATTTCTTAATGGTGTCGGCAATGTGATACTTTCTGTTGAGTAAAGACTTGTAGTTGCCAAATGGAAATGTTGGTTCGATATAGGGAACATTCCGGCATTTCCAGTATTGAAACGACCATTTATAGTAGGCGAGGATGAATGCTAAAATCAGAATTAACCATGTTGCAGTTTGGTAAAGAAGGGGTGCAGCGGCACCCATTGTTCTTAAGATTGGAAAAACGTGTCAAAACGTTGCGTGAAATTTCGAGAAACTGACCAAACTCTGCCAATAATTTTAAAATTATCTTCATTAAACTCAATGGAAACAATTTTCAAATCGTGCTTAACGATCCCAGTTATAATCTCAGATTCGCTGAACAATTGACGGTCTGGATGGTCACGTTAGAAGAAATGTCGATAAGTAGCAAAACGTGTAAGGAGCCAAGTTAAACAAGCAGAAAACTTGGAAAATCTAGATATTACTTGAAACAAATTGCCAGTTTAATTTGGTTACTAGAAATGAGATAATTATTTTTTTAACAAAGACGCTTTTTGATTTTTACTAATAACTCGACGAGGAATGAATTGAGGTACCGAGAATGCTTCAGAAAACACAATTTTGGTTGCAATATTTAAAAATTGCCCATATGGTACGTCATGGGACCATCACTGGACTATCAGGAATTAGCCTTGACTTGCAGCTAACTGCTTTACAAATTTGGATTAATAATTCTGAACTGTCGGCAGAATACAAATTTTGGTGTAGTCAACTACCACACAGACGTTTTTATCGAAATGTCTAAAATGTTTATTTGACAAATATTTAGAGAGAATTTAGTCACTACCATTGACACAGGGGTGAATTTGATTAATGTTGATATCCTAGGAAGTGTTTAAAAAAATTACTAAAATTTAATAATATTATATTTGGTCTTAAATTTCTAGTGACTTTTTTTAGTAATTTTTATATTGGTCCCATTGGCTGTCAAGTGTTGAATCTATTTTATCGACATAATTCCAGACTCAAATTAGATGGCCATCCGTCACATGATCCTCTCCAAACGTAGAACTAAAGATTGCTAACTTATAAGTTTTTCTCCATGTCGTTCGGCTCCTCTCTCGGTATTCGGCAAAGTTTGGTGACATCCACTAGTTTCCTTTTGGGATCTCAGTACTTTCTAATGGCGGAATTCCCCCTATAAAAGTTAAAGATGATAACTAGATAAATTTTTAGATAACATTTAGTTAGGAGTAATAATAAATAAATGGATTTTGTTATTTTTGCTATCCTAGAAAGTTTTTTTAAAGATTAAGGAAGATCTATTAATAAAACGATTTGGTCTGATGCAATTTTTAGTGACTTTTTTTAGTAACTTTTATATTGATACGATTGGCTGTCAAGTATTATAGCAGCTGACGTCACGACTTACAACAATCTGTCATTTTTTTTCTAAACGAAGGAGTCATCTTACGCTTAAAAAGATTAAGTTTAAGATATTCTTTAACTCTATCGTTATACAGGTGAAGTAATAGTACGTCCGACTTCCATAGCTCGAGTTATATAATAACTAGAAATTTGATTTAAAAACGCGAATAAACTAGAAAAAAAAACTATCACTGAAAATTATTTTTGAACATACAGGGTGAGCTAAGGCAATTGTACAGGGCCAAGAAACATTTTCCTGTATACAGGGTGGGACAATAGTGCGTCCGACTTCGATAGCTCGAGTTCTATGATAGGTAGAAATTTTATTTAAAAACACAGATAAACTAGGGAAAGATAACCGGAAATTATTTCTGAACATACAGGGTGAGCCAAGACAATTATACAGGGGCAAGTAACCTTTTTTTAAATGGAATGTGGTGTGCAAAAGAAGATTTTTCGTAGCCTTTTCCTAGACTCTTTTCAATCCAATATTATTGCTGACTATTTCCAAACCACTTGGATGTAGCGATTTTTTTTTGGTCAAATAATGGCATCTGCAGATGCATGTTAAAAAAATCACTACAGTCACAATTATGAGTTTTAAGAAAAAGTTATGTAAAGACTAGTTAGGAAACATCTGTGGAATGTACGATTAAAAATCGTTTTAACTTTTGAAAAATTATACAGGGTGACTAGATTTAATTCTTCAATTTTGAACTTTTTGAATTTAATTTTCTCCATTTTTTCAAATACAACACCCTGTATATTTTTTAACGATATGATGTAGAAATTAAAAACAAACATTTTTTGTATGTACACCCCTATATGGCTATTTGTAACCACTTTCGATTTATCGCCCAATAATTACAAAATTCAAGAATAATCCTAAAAAATTAGATTTTTTTCAAATTACTTGGTAGATAAAATTGTAATAAGTGCTCCAGATGTTTTGTTTATAAAAACAGCATAAGTTTTTTTAGTAAGTTTACTTTATGTTTGTATCTTAATCATTTTTTGCATTTTATATTATCCGACAAGAAATACACATTATCGCAGTTACCTGTCGCCAGTTGTCATTTTTCTGTCAATTTTGAAACATTTGAAGTTTTTTGTCGAGTTATTTGGAAAACGATCTAATTTTTAAGGATTATTCTTGAATTTTGTAATTATTTTGATCAATAAATCAAAAATGGTTACAAATAGCTATAGGAATCTACTTACATACAAAAATTGTTTGTTTTTACTATCTAAATCATATCCTTAAAAAATGTACAGAGTGTTCTTTTGAAAAAATTTAAACAATTAAATTCAAAAAGTTCTAAATTGAAAAATTAAATATAGCTACCCTGTATAATTTTTCAAAAGAAGAAACACTTCAAAGATATCCCACAGATGTTTCCTAAATAGTACTTATACAACTTTTTCTTAAAACTCGTAATTGTGACTGTAGTGATTTTTTAACACGCATCTGCAAATGCCATTATTTTAACAACAAAAAAATCACTACATCTAAGTAATTTGGAAATAGTCAGTAATAATATTGAAGTAAAAAGAGTCTAGATAAAGGCTCTAAAAAAATCTTATTTTACACACAACATTCCATTAAAAAAAATATTCAAAAATAATTTCCGGTTATAGATTTTTTTTCTAGTTTATTTGTGATCTTAATAAATTAAGATTACAAATAAACTGGAACTGGAAAATTTCTAGCTATCAAACCATCGAAGTCTGACGCACTAATTGCTTCACTCTATATAAAAGCATGGTAATGTGATGAGACTGGTTCAACAGGTTTTGGTGCAAAGATAATTAAAGTTGCGTGATAACCAAAAAGAATTTTAATATATTCTCAACAATCCCACTTACTTCTAGCAACTGACTATTAATAGCCATGTTATACTGCAATCTTTAATTCAAGACACGCAGTGCAGCCCTCGACTTCACTTATCTCTTTGTTCCAAGTTCCAACAGTTACTTCAATCTTTCGTTGCACTTAGTTGTCGATATGGTTCTTTCCTTGAAAAGATGGGAGGGTAAAGTGGCGGTTGTAACGGGGGCGAGTTCCGGAATAGGAAAAGCTATTGTCGATCAACTAGTCAAAAATGGACTCATCGTAGGTAAAACTACCCTTAATTATTTTTTTTTATTTATAAACTTTTCTTTAGGTAGCCGGAATAGCTCGTCGTTCCGAACTGGTGGAAGAGCACGCCAAAAAGTTGTCAGGAAAAAAAGGCAAACTTTACGCTGTTAAGGCCGATATGAGTAAAGAAGACGAAATTTTGGCCGCGTTCAAGTGGATTATCGAAAATTTGGGCCCGATTCACGTTCTCGTTAACAACGCCGGTGTTAGTCAAGGGACGACGTTATGTGAAGGATCTACCAGTGATTGGAGGAATATTATCGACGTTAACGTGATGGGATTATGCATCGCAACCCGAGAAGCTGTGAAAAATATGAGAGCGAACGGAGTTGATGGCCACATTCTTCATATAAACAGTGTTGCCGGACATAAAGTCATTAAAGAAATTCCGAACCTTAACGTTTATGCAGCCAGCAAATACGCCGTTACGGCACTTACCGAAACTCTGAGACAAGAATTCAACAAATTTGGACTGAAAATCAAAATAACGGTAAAAAAATTGTCACAATTTTTCTTGTTTAACTAATTTTTTTTTAAGAGTGTGAGTCCGGGTCTGGTTGAAAGTGAAATGACTACTTTGAGTAAGGTGAAGGGCGAAGATTTTGTCAAAATGTGTAAAGCTGCACCGATATTGCTCGCCGAAGATATTGCCGACGGAATTGTTTACGCTCTGTCAACTCCTGAACATGTTCAGGTAATTAGAAAGACGTAAAATACTTTGCATGTTTAAAACTATTGTTGTTCCTCAGGTGCACGAAATTACCATTAAGCCTGTCGGAGAAGTGTTTTGAAAAATAAGTCTGCAATCAGTTGTTCACTTAATCTGCATTAATTGTTATTGTGCATTTTTAATTATTTACATAAAAAATTTTAATTGCAACTCTTAACTTTTTATCATTATTTTTCTTGTTTATCCTCTTTGTTGTACGTTTTGTTATTTTTCGCTTATCTCTTTCAGTTATCAATTACTGTTTTATACTTCATTTTTGTTACTTTAGTGATATTATAATCTCTTTCTACTATTTGTGTATTTTTATCTATGGTTTGACATTACTTACTTATTATTCTACTAAAATATCTTTTCTTTCGCTGATGTTAGAAATTTCTGCAATTTCCATGAAGCTTTGTCTGGTCATAGAAAATCTTGTCAGCTCACCGAATGCCGAAGCAGATTTCTTCTATTTGTCTTTTCTTAGTTGCCGAGTTTCCGTTTGTTAGTTCGAGCACTTTGGCGCTGTCGTTGCCTAATTAAATAAATCTCGTCATCTCGATAACTAAAAAAGAGGCAGCATGTAAAAGGACAAAAAAAGAGACAAAAGCTAAAGATAAAGACACAAAAACTTAGAAAGAAAGATAACCAGAGATACAGCTACAGAGGAAAAAATCTGAAATAAAGTTAAAAATACAGATAAATAGAAAGATAGGCATACAGATAAGAAGACAGGCTAACAAAAAGAGAAACAAGGGGAATAAAAGATGGATGTAAAGTAAAGCAGGCAAAAAGACAGCTAGAAAGGAAAACATCTAGATAGAAAGACATATAGATAGTTGAATAAGTAAATTGACAGACAAAATAAAAGACAGATTGAAAGACAGGCCTACAGAAAATTTAAAAAAGGACAGAAAAAAGACAAACACACCAAATAAAAAACAGGTAGAAAGACAGACAGCTAGAAAAAAAGATAGAAAAGTAGATAAATAGAACTTCACATAGAAGAAAAGACAGGCAGCAAGACAACTAAAGAGGAAGTTAACAGAAAAAAAAACAAAAAAAAAATAGAAATTACTGCAATTTTTATGAAGCTTTGCCTGATCATTGAAAATCTTGTCAGGTCCCTAAATCCCGAAACAGATTTCTTCCATCTTTCTTTTCTTGGTTGCAAAAGCTATCGCCATTTTTCCATTCGTTAGTTCCAGCACTTTGGCGCTATCGTCGCCTTATTAAAAATGTCGTCATCTCGAGACAGCAAGTAAACAGACAAAAAATAGACAAAAGATAAAGACACAAAGAGTTAGAAAGAAAGATAACCAGAGATACAGCTAGAGAGGAAGAAAACTCAAATAAAGTTAAAAATACAGATAAATAGAAAGATAGACATAAAGAAAGACAGTCACATATACAACTAGAAGGAAAGATAAATAAAAAAAAAGACATACAGATAAGAATACATGCAGATGCAGAAAGAAGGACAGGGAGAATGAAAGGCGGATGGAAAGTAAAGCAGGCAGAAAGACCGCTAGAAAAGAAAACATCTAGAAAGAAAGACATACAGATAGTTAAACAGATAAGTAAAATGACAGACAAAATAAAAGACAAATCTATAAAAAAACAGAAAGTTAAACACTTAAAAAACTACAGAAAAAGAGACAGACCGACCAAATACAAGACAAGGTAGAAAGACAGAAAGCTAGAAAAAAAGATAGAAAAGTAGATAAATAGATATTCACTTAGAGGCAAAGACAGGCAGCAAGACAACTAGAGAAGAAGCTAAATAAAAAAAGCAAAAGAAAAGATAGAAATTTCTGCAATTTTCATGAAGCTTTGCCTGGTCATGGAAAATCTTGTCAGCTCCCCAAATCTCGAAGCAAATTTCTTGTATCTTTCTTTTCTTGGTTGCCAAGTTATCGCCATATTACTTTTCCATTTGTTAGTTCGAGCACTTTGGCGCTGTCGTCGCCTTATTAGAAAATGTCGTCATCTTGATAACTAAAAAAGAAGCAGCAAGTAAACAGACAAAAAAGAGACAGAAGATAAAGACACAAAAAGTTAGAAAGAAAGATAACCAGATATACAGCTAGAGAAGAAAAAAGCTAAAATAAAGTTAAAAATACAGATAAATAAAAAGATAGGCCAAAGAAGGACAGTTAGAGAGACAACTAGAAGTAAAGATAAATAGAAGGAAAGACATACAGATAAGAAGACATGCAGATAGAAAGAGAGACAAGGAGAATAAAAGATGGATGGAAAGTAAAGACGGCAAAAAGACCGCTAGAAAAAAAAACATTTAAAATGACAGACAAAATGAAAGACAGATCAAAAGACAAATCTATAAAAAAACAGAAAGTTAAACATTTAAAAAACTACAAAATAAAACAGACCGGCCAAATAAAAGACAGGTAGAAAGAAAAATAGAAAAGAAAATAAGTAGAAATTCACTTGGAAAGAAAGACAGGCAGCAAGACAACTAGAGAAGAAACTAAATAAAAAAAACAAAAAAAAAGATAGAAATTTCTGCAATTTTTATGGTGCTCTGCCTGGTCTTAGAAAATCTTGTTAGCTCCCTAAATCCGGAAACAGATTTCTTCTATCTTTCTTGGTTGCCGAGTTATGGCGATTATTCAATTTGTTAGTTTAAGCACTTTTGGTGCTCTCATTGCCTTATTAAATAAATGACGATATCTCAATAAGTAAAAGAGCTGCAGTATTGCTAACATTATATTCTAAAACCTTATAAGATTCTGCTTTAAATGTCCGCCACTGAAATCCAGTTCAACAAGTTTTTGTCTTTAGATAATGTTAAGTTTGTTCTTTTACCTTTTGTCATTGATTTCAAATTTTACAATTTTTTTTTCAAAACAAAAATTTTAGAAGTGTAGAGAAATATTATATAAACTTTAACAATAAAATTAGCAAAAATAGTATTAGAGATAGAAAATATTACCAAAAAAGGTCAAAACTTATTTAAATTGATTGATAGAATGTTTTTATTCTCTTAAATGTTTCATGCATTGTAGGTACTTTTTAACATTGCATTTTGCACAGTTTTTATAATATTATTAAAAACAACAATATGTCGGTTTTTAAAAAGTTTCTCCGATTGGTCTGATAATAATTTCATGAACCTGAAAAACAATTATTTATAGTTCGTGTAAAATTTTTTTTTTTTAATTGTTACTTGCACGTGTGCAGGAGTTGACAAGGCATAGACAACTCCATCGGCAATATCTTCAGCAAGCAAAATCGGCAATTTCTTGACCATTTCGACAAATTCTTCACCCTTGTCTTTATTCAACGTCGTCATTTCGCTAACGACCAGACCCGGACTCACACTCTTGAAAATAATTAATTATACTTAACTAACTTAGAAAAAAAGTATTTTTACCGTAATTTTAATTTTGAGTTTTAACGTGTTGAATTCTTGTCTCAAAGTTTCAGTAAGGGCCGTAACGGCATGTTTGCTTGCCGGATAAATGTTAGCTTTTGGAAAGTTAGGAACTTTATGGCCAGCCACGCTGTTGATGTGGAAAATGTGACCATCAATTCCATTCGTTCTCATGTTTTTCACAGCCTCTCTAGTCGCGATGCATAATCCCATCACGTTAACATCTATAACGCTCTTCCAATCGCTGGTGGCGCCATCACATAGCATCCCCACTTTACTAACACCGGCGTTGTTAACGAGAACGTGGATCGGGCCCAAATTTTCGACGATCCACTTGAACGCGGCCAAAATTTCGTCTTCTTTATTCATATCGGCCTTAACGGCGTAAAGTTTACCTTTTTTTCCAGCCAATTTTTTGGCGTGCTCTTCCACCAGTTCAGAACGACGAGCTATTCCCGCTACCTAAAGAAAAGTTTATAAAAAAAAAAAAAATTGATGGTAATTTTACCTACGATAAGACCATTTTCGACTAGTTGATCGACGATAGCAACCCCTATTCCGGCACTCGCCCCCGTCACAACCGCCACTTTACCCTCCCATCGTTTTAATGACAGAACCATTTCGACTCTTGATAACCGCTACCTATCAACGTAAAGAGATCTGATGCAACTGAGTCAAGTTTGTTATGTCATCTATATTTAGTGTCGCATTAAAAATTTCAACAGGATGCCAATGAAGATTTAAATGAAAGATAATTGCGTTGCGAGGTCACAGCATTGCTATCATTTTTTATCGCAGAGTAAAGTTTTGATGATGTGTTATTATTTAAGAGAGTACATGCTATTTCAAGAGGATTAAAAAAAATTACAATAACCATCGAAGAAACTCAATTATGCTGATGAACTTATTATGAGCGAACAACAAAGGTTCAAGATTAGATCTTTAACAAATTTCAAAAAAAATATAAAAGAATCATTTAAAAAATCTTAAGAAGTTGGCGCACAATAAAAAAAAACCTAAAATACTGGTAGAATTAATAAAAAATGTAATTAATAAAAATAAGAAGGTTTTAGATGCTTTTGTTTTGTCCTTCCTTCTTCTTATTTATCTTCTCCTATTTTTCCTGGTTTTCTTTTTTCTGTTTTGCTGTTTGTTTACTAAACCAGCCGCAATTTTCTATACTATATCTTTTTTCTACGCTCATCTTCTTCTCCTCACTTTCTCCTTATTTTCAATTTTATTAAAACAACAATATCAAATAACTTACAATTTTATCAGAAATATATAGATATAGATAGAACAGATAGAAAGAGAGATGACAAGGTTAAAAAAAAGATAAAAAAAAAACAATGCATATAAGTAAACAAATAGATAAAAAGACAGACAAACAGATAAGTAAAAATACAGATAGAAAAAAAGACAGAAGGAAAGGAAGAAGGAAACACTGACAGGTAGACAGAGGGACAGAAAGATAAAAATACAGACATAAAGAAAGACAGCCAGAGAAACAGCTAGAGATCAATAAAGAGAAAGGCATGGACATAAAGATAAAAAACATGCAGGTAGATAGACAGACAAATAAAGAGAAAACATATAGAAAAAGATATTTAAGAAAACTATCTTAGGTAAATTAAAATAAAGAATAAGAAAAAGGATAAAAAATAGGATTTTTCTCATTCTTCATGTGCAGAATCACATTTGTAATATAATATAGCAAATTAAATGTTTTTTTAATTTTACTATTCCGAAAAAACGAAGAAGAAAGAAAAGGAGAACTAAGACAAATTTGATTCATTTTGTGTAGAAAAAATTAATATTATAGACAATTGAAAAATATACGACATTTTACAACAAAGAAGGAAAGATGGAAAAGAATAAATAAAAGCAAAGTGCAAAGCCGTTGTACACACAAGTTAGTAATCGCTGATTTTGCTTCACAAGTTGTGCCTTATTTTTTGATAACTACTGTACTAATTATTTTATAACTTCTTTTCTTCACCTCACAAAACTTGCTGATTTTTTCAAACCTCTTTCGATTATTTCACTTTTATCTTTCCTTACTCTTATCAACTATTCTGTTAGAGTGCATAACTCCCGTTTGTTATAAATATATTTTTATTTTACATTTGTATTTATTTTATGTTTTAATCATGATTCATTTTTCGGAACAATTTCTTTATTTTTGCTACATAAATGGTAAAACAATTTTTTAATTTTTGCTACATTCACATTTTTTCTTCATTTTTTTGCCAAGTTTGTTCCATTTTGAAACATCTTGAACGATTGCTTTATTTTTTTATTTTATTCTTTGGGGTTCTTCCTTGTACTTCTTCTCACAATTTTTGCTTTTTTTTAATTCTGTTATCGTGATAAAAAAGATCTTGAACCTCAGGGGTTTTTCTTATAATTTTAGTGGTCAGACATTCCGGAATTAAGACTTAAAATATTTTTCTTATTTTGAAGATTCCATCAGCTAATAGAAAAACAATTTGTTATTACTAGTTATACATTACCTACAATTTTTAAAACTCGTCTTTAGTCATATTCTAAACTACTTTACTTATGTATTCTTAATGGATAAAATAAAATTTTTGGCATTAAATTTATAGTCACTATGAATAAAAAATGACCTTTGTTTTCAAAAGATGAAGCAGACCGAACTAATTTGAAAATATTGGGACCATGATAAAAAAAATCCAACTTTTTGATCTCGAGAGGGGAGGTGCACGTCGCTCTTTTTTGCGAAAATTTTTTTCTTGGTGAATGTGTCAAAAACTAGAGCTCTAAAAGGCAATTATAGGAATAGTGCGTCAAATTTTAAGTAGTGGCTGGCTGGAATTTGGTGAACAGGTTTAATCTACATATTTTAAAAGTAATAATTTTTTTTACTAGAACATCTAATCCGCATTAATTAGTTTGAAATATTTTTTTCAGATAAATACATATTTCATGAATTAAATAAATAATTCGTAAAAAAATGTAGAACAACTTTCTTTCTACAGCGTACATATCTACCATTTATTTGGAATCCTAAAGAAATGACTCGAAGCAAACAAAATAAATAATTTATTTTCATTATTAAGCTACTACGTGAACAATTAATTAAAACAAAAAATTTTGTAACTACCTACAATCAATAAGTTTGGACAATTTCCACGTTCTCCGGAATCTCCTTCACTTTCCAACGGGGATGCGTACCGTCTCCATGACTTTCCGTGTATTTCTTAACTAAATCCATTGAGGGTGTTTTCCTATCATAAACCCATCCGATTGTGGCGAACAAATCCAAAACTAATTTCGTAAAATTAGTTTCGTAATTTCCCAATTCGGAAACCTTGTAGTCCCATGGGAAAGTGTGGTGGTAATTGTGCCAACCCTCACCGATAGTCAAAAAGGCGATGAGCCAGTTCTCCACAGCCTGGTGCTTTCTGAAACAATTATACCTCCAGAATTAGAAGTGGAACAAAGTCGAAAGCTTAAATAACGTTAAAAGTATCAGCAGCTAAAATTATTGTTAAATATTGATCTATGCAAATATTCTTGAATAAGTTGAACATGCTTGCGTGGCTCTTTATTGTTATTATTACTAACATAACTGCTTATTTACTCTAAACATTTATACAACTACTGTTTGTTTGCATAAATTAAATTAGAAATTAATTTGTTGCAGTTTTAAAATTTGTCATTAAGAAGTTCAAGAAGCAGCACCAACTTGATCTCGCTATTCATGTTGTGGAGCAACTTTTTTAAATTTTTACCAAACGCTAATTATCGTTTTTAGCAATAAAATTTTTGGAGACCTTGTGCGATCAAGCGACGAACCTCGACTAATAACAAATTGTTATCAGCAGCAGCTGTCTCTGACTGGTCCGAATTATCGATTTTAGTAAAATCTTCTAAAGATTTTAAGTGGTCAAACAACCTACCTCGACTTAAAAAAAATTATCTCGAAAATTTTAAGGGTCTATAAGTAGAGACCACTTGTCTTCTATTATTACAGTGTTAACTTTAGTGGTAAAAGGGCGAAAATAAATGAGAACTTTATGAGGTTAAGCGACAAGCCCCAATTTTTAGGTCGATTACAAACAATTTTTAGAATCATCCTTTTAGAGTAAAAATTTCTGGAGACCCTGTGCGGTCAAGCGACGACCCTCGCCTAATAACAAATTTTCTGGCTGAAAATTTTAAGAGTTTCTAAGTGGCTGTTTCTTATTAAGGCAAAGTATTAATTTTAGTAATTAAAAAAAAAAATTAACATTAACTATAAAAACTCACTTGTTGTAGGGTCGTGTCCCGAACAAATGCGCCACACTGTTGACGGAAGCGGAAACGTGCAACACAACAACGGATCTAACGATAGCTTGCATAATCGACCAATAAAGCGTTTCGTTCCAGAAGTACCACGGAACGACAACAGGAATAACGTAAAAAAATAGTCCGTTCATCAAAAAATAATTTCTAAAAAAATTAAAATTAAGAAGAAAAAAATATTTTTTTTAACTTTTACTTTTTTTGAAACGCGATAACGGGATCTTTTAGTAAGTCGCTGCAATCAATCTTGCCACCTTTATGGACGACGTCGGGATGTCGGTCGAGCATCACCCAACCCAAATGCGAGAAGAAGAAGCCTCTTTTGGCGTTGTGGGGATCAGCGTCTGTGTCGCTGAATTTGTGATGGACTCGATGATGTCGCACCCAGTTGAACAAACTGAACTAAGATTTCCGAAATTTATCTAAAATTAACAAAAAATTTTCTTTACCTGGCCAGCCGTCGTGTAGCAAACCATCAACAAAATTTGCATGGGAAGGGTGGCTTTGAAGGACTTGTGCGTCCATAATCTATGGGCGCCAGCAGTTATCCCAAAAAGAGAAGCTAGGCCGGTAGACCAGGCTAAAATGTCAATTAATTTGACATTAATTAATTAGACATTAATTTTCTCACCCCACAGTACCGTTTTCTTTTTCTCCAAATACGGGAAGGTGAGGATCCCAACAAATGCAGCCACGTGAAAAACTACAAACACCGCAATGTTCTTCCACCTCAAAGGCGCCAGGAACGTTCCCCATAACGTCCGGTAGGACTTATCGAATTCAACCTTAACTTCTTTGACTGAATCACACTGTAGCAATTCTTCAGGTACTAAACTTTGCGCGCTATTAGGAGCCATAACATCCAAACGACCGGCTCTTAACTAATTTTTCTTTTCGTCTCTTCGGCAAATTTTTTTTCTCGACCCACTTACTCTTACAACTGTTACTTTTAATACTTTAGTTGCTAAAATGGTACCAGCTTCACCGCTGTATTTGATTAAGACAGAAGGACCCCTCCACTTGAAATTTAGCAAGGACCGTTAGGCGATTGTTGCTACTTAAAAAGTCTACTTTCGTTTGATAATTTTTTTCTTCAAGATTTGGCTTACTTTTCGGGCAAAAAGTGGCACTTTATTCGCAACTGTGCAGAAGAGTTCCACTTGGTGGCGGAATTAGGTTAGCCGTCCAGTCGTAAATTTGCAAACTTGTTAAAAAATTAATCAGGAGACATTTCGCTTTTTTTCAACCCAAGTCCATCAAGAAGAGCAATAAAACGAAAATATGAAGATATTAAATGCAACTAGTGCTGAGTTGGGATTAAACTGTTTAGCGAGGCCCAAAAATTTAATTTAATTGTTTTCTTTTAATTTTTAATCTTTATCACTCCATTAAAATGTAAATATTAGTGTTGTGGTATTGGTTTAGTTGTCTAGACGGTTGGAGTGACTTGAATTTAGTTACGTGAAGTAACCTACTAAAACAATACTCAATGCCTATCTAAATCTATAAACAACCGTTAGATGAAATAACTTGAAGCAACAATTGTAGGAGAAACAAAGAAAGATTATTTGCGGAGAAGATTTGACGTGCCCCATGACACAATCAAGTAGGAATTTACAGTTGAGGTCGGGTTCCCATTTTTTTTCTTGATGCGATATGGAGATGTACAATTTATAAACATTAACAAAAAACATTTGAATATTTATAGTTATAAAGAAAGAAAAATCTTTATCTTACGTTTATTGTTAAGATGTTAAAATGTTGGGCTAAAAATTTAGACAGTAAATTGGGGGTCGTCGAAAAATATAAAATTAAATTAGAAAATTCAATTATCCCTAATAAATTTTTTTTATTAAAAAACGCTAAAAAGGTGTTCTATAAGATCTGTATAATTCTATAAAAATATTCATAAAAGACGTTTTGTTTCTAGATCAAAGCAGCTAAAGTAAGAGGAGCAAGAAAAGAAAATGAGGAAAACAACGCAATTAGAAGAAATGAGAAAAAAGACGGAAGAGATCAAAGAAGTTAAGGAATAGGTGGACGAGCAATAATAATAAATAAAGATAACGTGTGAAGAAAGTTAAAACAAATACAATGGTTGAACTAACGCTAAAAATAAATAAACTAAAATAAAACGAGAAAAGAGAAAGAAGTTAATTGTTATATCGACATTAGAGAACGTCTCGACAGTGAGGAATAAAATAAGTAAAATTATAATAAATACTAAAAGGAGAAAGATGTAGAAGAAAACAAGTTAGTATAAATAAAAATTCAAAAAAGGATGAAAACCAGAAAAACAAAAACAAAGATAGGGTAGTAGAAGAATTCGATGAAAGAGATGTAGATGTAAAAATGGATCAAAAAAGAAATACGGAAATAAAAAGTAGATTTTAGAAAGGTCGTTTGGCTTCCTAGCCTTTCTGAACTGCGACCAATAAGAATTTATTTGTTCAAACAAAAATAAAGAGTGGACAAAAACAAGAGTAATAAACATAAATATAAGAAAAAAGAAAAAAAAGTAATTATAAATTTGAGGAAAAAAAATTAGGATAAAACAGAGAAAAACATAACGTAAGCAGATAATATACAAGTAGAATATAAAGAAATGAAAAGAAAATAGGACCATTATAAGGAAGCATAAGAAAACAAAAAAACAAAGAAAAAGAGAATACATAAATTGAAGGTATAAAGATATGGCACTGAGGCAAGAGAGAATAAGAATATGGCCAAAAATAAACAAAAATTTAATAAAATAATGTAGAAGTAAAAGAACATGAAAATGATGCAAACAATAAAGAAAAAGATGAAAAAAAATTAGAAGTAAAAATGGATAATCAAATTAAAGATACGAATAAACGTAGAAAAAACATAATATAAAAGTAGAAAAATATATGCCAAATAAAGAAAATGTTGAGTTGGAAGAAAAAGATAAAAAAAGAAAATATAAAACCATAATAAAATAAGAATAAAAAAAAAGTATAAGAAAAATATAAATAAGGTTACAAAATTAAGAAAAAATATTGGAAAAAAATATATGAAGGTAAAGGAAATCGAACAAAAATAAAATAAAAAAGAGTTAAATGAACTGAAACCATTGAAGCAGAAGAGACTAAAGAAAATAAAGTTACAAATTAAGAAACAACATATAAAAAGATAATATAAAAGTATAGAAATATTACAGAGATTAATACATTCATACTTTTTTGACCAATAGGATTGCCTCATTTTCCATTTTCCAACCAATCACGTAGCCTTTTCTTGAAAAAAGAAAGCTAGTAGCATTTTATTCCGAATAAATAGCTACTAGCATTTTATTCCAAATAAATAGCTACTAGCTTTTTATTCCGAATAAACTCTAGTAGCTTTTTTTCAAGCAAAATCGATGACGTTGTGAATTTTTCATTCATGTCTGTCGAATATCATTCGAGCAAGAGATTTCTTCAGAATAAATGTTCAAGGTTAGCACTCAAACGCGTCGCCGTCGCAAAAACCACTTGCGCCGCCGGACGTAGGCCCTAAAAATCCTCGAGCTTCGCTCTCGGATTTTTAAGCCGGCCCAACGTCCTGTGGCGCTCGTAATTTTTGCTGCTAGGCAACGCGTTTTCGTGCGAACCTTTCCATTTATTCAGGATAATTCCTTGCTCTTATGATATTATGTATGATAAAAATATAAAAAATCATGCAAAAGTGGAAAAATACTAAGAAAATAAAAACATTGAGAAAAAAAATGCAAATTTAAAAAAAATATAAAAATAAAAGATACAAATAAAGAAGGAAAAGAAGATAGGGTAGATTGAAGGTAAAGATAGAGAGAAAAAGGATGGCACTGAAGCAAGAAAGAATAAGAATATTGTTGAAGCCCAAATCGGGTCGACGTCACTGACTATTGACAGAGAGCGAGCCTTTTGGGCATGCGCTGGTAACAACGCTAACCAGACTGCAACCTTTTTTAGTTTCATCAGTTTGACGTGTTCGACGAATGAAGGCAACACACAATACACGTGTGCCGTATCTTTTGTATGGTTCTTGTTTATTGATTATTAATTTATTTATCGCTTCAATTACCACATTTTCTCTGCGTTTTAGCTATTTACATAGCACTATCTGTTCGTTAGAATAAAATACTCCGTTTGTTATTACGACAAGATAATATTTCTGTTGAATTTTTTGAGGTAAGGTGCTTGAGCAGGAAACCGAAAAAATGGATTCACAGACGGTAGAAAGAGGAACGTGTCCTCACTGCCGCAAGCATTTTGCAAACTGTAAGTTGAAAAATCAGCACATCAAGCGAGTTCATCATCTAGTTCCGGAAAGTACACCTCGAATAAGCCGCATTTCATGCCCTTTGTGTGACGAAGGAGGAGATGTCAATTAAAAGTATTCAAAAGTTCTAAGTACAATACTATTGCTTCGACCTTGTATGTTATTGATACCTCTCGTAAGTTTCTTGTGGGTTCTTCTTACGAGTAGAAATCGAACCTAATACTACAATAAACAACATTATTAGCACATACATATTTTTATCCACAATCACCTTATAATTGGAGTTTTATCGATACTTATGAAGCGTATAAAGTACCAATAATAAAATTACTTTATTCAACTAGCGGAATAATGAAAAATACAATCTTAAATAATTATTTATTATTAATTATAACATTAACATTTATATTTCATAATGTTCCTTGGACTTCGTAGGCAATAATTAGTGAGTTGCTTCCTTAGCTTCCTTAAGGGTTATCTCAGGACCAAAATAATTTTCTTGCATTTTTCACCAATTTCACAAATTTTTACAAATGGAGCCGATAAACAATCGAAAATCAATAGCAACCATTCAACACCTCCCGATATTTTTTAAATTAATTTCCATGATTTTTGAGGTGACAGCCGCTGTCATAGGAAAATGTCAAATCATTTTTTGATAAAATTTCAGCAATTCTGATTGAAAATGAGTGTGATTGTAAATAAAACGTTGTATAATGTGTAACGAATCGAAACGGAACTATAAAATTTTGAAAACTCAATTAAAGGTCGGCATCATTGTGAAAATCTGAAAAATTTAAATTAAGCGATATCTCGACGAAAAAAATTATAACATTGTTGCAAACTCGATTTTCATTACAATATTCAAAATGCACAGCGAAATTTGCAGAAACTTATGAATTAGGCATAATAATTAATTATCATTAATAACATTTTTTCATCTAATTTTCCAGCAAAAATATTAACATGCTTGCAAAACTACAATCAACTTGCTAAAATCGCCTTACAAGACTCTGTAAATTTGCAACTCTATTCGGTGACGGCATGGTCCATTTTTTTATAATTTACATCAAAATCAATAGTTATTTACGTAAAAACGATTCGAAAAAAACGTAAAGTATGTAGATGTCAATTGCAAATGACTGCATTCGTAAATGTTTATTAATGATAATTAATTATTATGCCTAATTCATAAGTTTCTGCAAATTTCGCTGTGCATTTTGAATATTGTAATGAAAACTCTATCGAGTTTGCAACAATGTTATAATTTTTTTCGTCGAGATATCGCTTAATTTAAATTTTTCCGATTTTCACAATGATGCCGACCTTTAATCGAGTTGCAAAATTTTATAGTTCCGTTTCGATTCGTTACACATTACACGGCAAAGTTTAAAAAATGTTAGAATTTTTGTTAAATTTTTTACTTACTCACTGGCCTATTATTCGCACTTTTTTTCTCTTGGTTAAAAATGGGTCTATTTTTAACCTCGAAAAATAAAAGATTGCGAATAAAACAGTATACCGGGTGGACTATTACTTATGGTCGAATTTTTCCCGTCCAAACGATAAAAGATTTGAATTTGAGCTTCGGAGGATATGATCGAACCATTAAGACCTACTTTTCAAAAAATTTTGAAGTTTTTTGGCCAACCCCGTGCTCGTCTACACAGTGATTCATTCAAAATTGTAAAAAAGTCGACAATAAAGTTGCAACTTTTTTTATACCGTTGTACGCAGAAAATTTTTCAGATTACGGCGGTCTCTTCAGAACTTCGAAATTTTGATTTCTGGGGCCGTAGTATTTCGTAAAAATGCAACAGCCAAGTTGATTCATGGAATACATCCCTTGCCTCAGATAATTTTCAACAAAATACTACGGCCCCCCAGAAATCAAAATTTCGAAATTCTGAAGAGACCGCCATAATCTGAAAAATTTTCTGCGTACAGCCGGCCAAAGAAATAATGCACAGGTCCTTGCCCTGTAGGCAACTTTACTGCCACGTTTCTCACTTTCCCAATGTTTGGCACCATCTTTCACCGCTGGCGTCCTAAAGGTCGGTCGGTAGCTCAGGTAGCGTTGTAAATACCGTAAAAAAATTTTTGGCAAATTCGCACACCACAGTCGCAAAAATTTTATCTTCACTGTGTTTTGACATTTGTCAAGAAACATTAACTAATTGCTTTTAAAATTTGGGGCCTATTGTTGCTATAATTGTTACTTTGTAACCAAACAAAAATTACAAGAGAAGAGAATTTTATTTCTACATGAATCCATTGTCTATAAACGTCCCAGTAAGACCTTAATGGATATTAGATAAAGTAAATAGGAATACCTAATGCTTATGACAATTATAATTCTCTCACGCAGATTGGAATTATTTTGGCGGTATATGCTACAAAGCGATGTTACTCAAAAATAATACAAAATTATATCAGAGTCCTGTTAATGCTTAGTAAGTCCATATGGTCCAGTGTGCTACGTATAAATAATTAGATAATTATTTTCTCGTTAGCAGTATAACATGTTTATCAGCAAGCTAAAGATCTAATAGATTAAAATTTTTAACCAGTGGCATCCCAATTAATGTCGCTTTGATTATTTTAAATTAAAAAATAATACGCCACAATTTTTTCCATAAACAAAAATTATTTATTAGTAAAAAAATAAAGAACAGTTATTTGTATGTCCCTAAACTAAAACCAGGATATTAAAATTCTCTGTATAGTAGGCTGTGATTGTTGAATTATTTTACGGAAGTATGTTAATTAAGACTTTTTGTCTTAAAATCATGCACAAATTAACCCCCTTCAATATTGACTCAGTAAGTTTACATGGTCCAATGTGCTACGTATAAATAATTAGATAATTATTTTCTTGTTAGCAGTATAACAATACATGTAATGCTCTTTATCAACAATCAACAAGATGAAAAGTGAAATACATTTAAATTTTTTTAAATGGATTTTTTTTATAGTTTACATAAGTTTGCGCTTTTTTAAAGATTAATTCAATTAAATATTTTTTTTATAATACTACAGGCCGAAAAAGATTTTTTGTTTAATAACTCCGAAACTACATTAAATATTTCTATTAAGCTTGGTGGATGTAAACTATGTGTAGAGACACAACTTTTGTGAAACAACAAATTTTTAGTTTTAACCAGTGACATCCTAATTAATGTCACCTTAATTATTTTGAATAAAAAAAAATGATACGCCACTATTTTTTTCATAAACAAAAATTATTTTATTAATCGTACTTTATTTTGTAATAAAAAAGATCTCTTGAATATTTTTCGTATCTTGAAGTGTAAAGAAATAAAAACAGTTATTTGTATGTCTCTTCTAAATTAAAAGCAGGATATTAAAATTCTCTACAATTCTCTAGGCTGTGGTTGTTGAATTATTTTGTTTCACAAAATTGTTATTAATTTGCTAAGAGTCAATTACAATTATTAAGTAATTTAATCAGAACTGGGTTTTATGGTTAATCGCCCTGTATATGAAAGATTAAGCGAAAACGGAAGTATGTTTCTTAAAACTTTTAATCTTAAAATCATACACAGAAACTCCCTCCTTTCAATATTGACGTTCATTTGATATTGATTTTTTTAATGTTTCTTCTTGAATATGTTAGGTATCTCATTAATTTCTTTAATGCAGAATTAATTGTCATAAATGTCATAAGCATTATTCCCATTTACTTCATTTAATATCCAATAAGATCTTAAAGTGGGACTCGAAAGTTGAGGTTAGAGGTTAGATAAGCGACAGAAACAATAAACATTTAAAAGGTGATATGAGTTAAATAGTCATTTATTTGTGTTCACTTGTGGGTAATTGTTAACCACTTCTAACCTCAACTTTTGAGTTTAACAGATTTGTCACTAGCAATGTAACTAAACCGCAGCCAGCGTTGCCGGATTGTAAATCTTCCTTTCTTGGCGGCCTCTGGCTCTTGGTGGCAAACGTCAATAAATATATCACGTCCGCACAAACTTATATCGAGCGCGTGCCGATTTTATTTATAAAAGTGCGCAATTTTATATCACGGTCAGCACTATTATTATTTCTAACGCGACATGATATTTATATAAAACTTAACATTTTTCTATATAAATGGTGAAAATAAATAAAAGTTGTGTTTTTCTTATAAATATCAACAGCATTTATAAATATTTGGCAAAATTATATAAAATTGCTAAAATTTCATTTTGCCCACAACAGCGTCTTATAGTTCTCTGTGCAACAATATCTAACCATTATGGATGTATTAATGGAATTTGGTGCTAAAACTAAAAAGTGTTGTGTGCCTAATTGCGAAGATCGTTCGTCAAAAAGACATCGTTTTCCCAAAGACTTGAGTATTTTTCGGAGCCTTTTCTTTCCTAGACTCTTTTCATTCCAATATTATTGCTGACTTTTTTCAAACCACTTGGATAAAGCGATTTTTTTGTTCAAATGATGGCATCTGCAGATGCATGTTAAAAAAATCACTACGGTCACAATTACGAGTTCTAAGAAAAAATTATGTAAGTACTAGTTAAGAAACATCCGTAAGATGTCCTTAAATCGTTTTTACTTTCGAAAAATTATACAGGCTGGCTAAACTTAATTTATCAAAGTTGGACGCACTATTGCCCCATCCTGTAAAATTATATTTGTTGTAGTCACCACAAAAATCATTAAATTAAAGTTGTATGTTGTTTGAATCAATAAAATGTTAATTAATATTGTGCCACTCTTGTTCATTTTAGAATTAGTTGACTGAATCAAATCCTAAATGAAGGTCCAAATAAAATATTAAATTGAGATTAAAATATTCCCGATATTGCAGTTAACTGTAATAGTTCCGGATCATCCGCTGCATGGCGCTGACTTCATTCCCAGCTTTACTACACGAGATACTTTTCTAGAGGGGGTATTCTGTGGTCGGGATCATGGCGGTCTAGGTGTTGAGTGACGCATAACTGAATTGGTGTTTTATAATTTAATAAATAGTTTTAGGAAAGAAAGTTCCTGTGCTTCTTCATCCTTAACAGATCAGAAGTTGTATCGACCCACGTGTGTGTGCGCGCGTGTTGGCGAAAGTGTAACAGCAACAAGTGTTAACGGGCGAGCGCTTGTTACACAGCAGGGGCGATAATGGCGTATCGCGACAACTCCCTGTCGATGTTCGCCGATGAAATCGACATGGATAGCGACGACGAGGAAGAGCGAGGCGAGGCTTGGCGGCGTGCGACCCCCAACGAAAACGAAACGTTACAGCGGGCCATCCAAAGGGTTATGGCCAAAGGCGTAGAGGAGATTAAGACGGTTGTTCAGCGGCAGGCGGCACTAGTATTCGGCGAAATATCAGCCGCCCCGGCTCCAGTGGCGGACCAGACGGCGTCTTATTTGGCGACAGGGCGGTCGCTGAAGCTGGGGCCCGAAGTCGTGGACCACTTCGACCCGGAGGACCCAAACAACAACGTAGAGCAGTGGCTGGCGCGCGTTGACCAGCTCGGGGCGGTCAGCGGATGGGTCGACGCCGACAAGTTGCTGCTCCTGCAGTGTCGTTTGGCGGGAGAAGCAAAACTTTGGTTTAATCGCCTCTCCAATTATGAGTGGTCGTGGTCGGAGTGGAAGCGGAAGTTAAGGGCGGCGTTTCCTCAGCGGCACAATTTCGGCGACATGTTAGAGGAGTTGGTATCGAGACGGAAACTATCCAACGAGACCATGTCGGCCTATTATTATCAGAAGTTGGCGCTGTGCGAGCGCGTCAAGATCACGGGGCAGGACGCGGTGTCCGTTATCATAAAGGGCTTGCCAGAGGAGCTGCGGGCGAACGCGTACGCTTGTAACAGTGAGACGCCGGAGGCGTTGTTTCATGGATTCCTGGCGAGCATGGAATCCTACAGGGGCAAGGCGGCCGCCCCTAGGCCAGAACCAGTGGCGGCGACAACGGTGAGACGGCGGGCGGATTCCCCGGCGGAGCCGACGACATCGAAGAAGTTGCGACGTGTAGACCCGCCAAAGCGACTGGCGCGGTGCTACAACTGCCAACGGATCACCGACCACTTCAGCCGGGACTGCCCAATGGAGCGGCAGGACCGGTGCTGGGAATGCGGCCAGTCGGGACACCGGGCGAGCAAGTGTCCCCAGCGGAAACAAAAGGAACCCGCTGGAGCTACGGCGTCTCCGAAACACCCGAAGGTAAGGCTTGTTCAGATGGGGCTGGACCAAATTTACAAAAAAATTGGTTAAGTAAGGAGTGTTCAGGTAAAGACGTATATTGACACGGGTAGTCAATACAACATCGCGGAGTGGGATTGGGCGACAAAAAATGGGGTTTCAGATGACGGATGCGGGACCTTAATTTTAGAGGGTATCGCGAGGGGGTAGGGGCGTGTAGCATGGCTAGGTGACTTTCGATTTGGCGGTCGATGACGTCACACTCAAGATAACGGCGATGGTTACCAGGTGCTACATGGGGCCCATCGATTTGGCCCAGGGGTACCACCAGTAGTGGGATCCTCGAAAAAGCGATAGCAATCGAGTCGCTTCTAAGCGACCGAAAACGGTTGCTTTGGCTAGATATCAGCCGAGTCGCTATGGATTTCCATCGGTTAAACCGTTGATTGAGATATTTACTGGATGATGCCCAACCCCGTGGTAAAAGTCGACCGAGTTTCCCTTCTTTGCCCTGCGTCCTTCTTACCCACATTGTCTGCACTGTACGGTGGCGCCACAGACGGCCAACGTTGGTTTTTGGTTTTATGAATCAGGTGCCCGCTTCAGAGGGCTCACTTTACGCATTTGTACGTGTGCGACATTGCCAAATTGCTTATGGTGTGGAATGTGGGCACAGGACCACGGGACCATAGCTGCACGGGACGGGACGAGATAGGTTTGCGGTGTATTTATTCCGTTCGGTCTGCGTTTCATGGTTCAGGTCGCGCGCCCTGGTCGCCTTTCAGGCAATATTATATTTTTATAAACCAAATCAAAGTAAACAAAGTTGTAATTAAATAAAAAACAATTTACAAAAAGTTTAAAAATTATACAAAAAAAGATCCTTACGCCTATCTATACAAAACTAATTTAGGACAAAATTTTTATTTTCCTGTGTGGTTTGACAGTTGTTCGTTTGTTTTTCAAGATTTAATCACATAAACCAAATTAATGTAAACTAAATTTTAATTAAATACAAAAAATTCAAGAATTATTATACAGGGTGAGGCAATAGTGCGTCCGACTTTGATAGCTTGAGTTCTATGATAGCTAGAAATTTGCTTTAAAAACACAAAGTCTGTAACCGGAAATTATTTCTGAACATACAGGATGAGCCAAGACAATTTATACAAGGGCTAATAACATTTTTTTAAATGGAATGTTGTGTGTAAAACAAGATTTTTCGGAGCCTTTTCCTAAACTTTTTTCACTTCAATATTATTCCTGGCTTTTTCCAAACCACTTGGATGTAGCGATTTTGGTATTTTTGTTTATATAATGTTAAAAGAATCACTACAGTCACAATTACGAGTTCTAAGAAAAAATTATGTAAGTACTAGTTAGGAAACATCTGTAGGATGTCATTAAATCGTTTTTACTTTTGAGAAATTATACAGGGTGGCTAAACTTACTTTTTCAATTTAGAACTTTTTAAATTTGATTTTCTCAATTTTTTCAAATGGAACACTGTATATTTTTTAATGATATGATGTAGAAACTAAAAACAAATTCTAAAAAATTAGATCGTTTTCCAAATAACTCGACAAAAAACTTCAAATGTTTCAAAACTGATACAAAAATAACAACTGACGACAGATAACTGCGATAAATGTGTATTTCTTGTCGGATAATATAAAAAGCAAAAAATGATCAAGATACAAACATAAAGTGAACTTATGCTTTTTTTATAGACAAAACATCTGGAGCACTTATTACGATTTTATCTGTCGAGTTATTTAAAAAGCAATTTAATTTTTTAGGATTATTCTTGAATTTTGTTTTGATTTTACCTGTGCGGAAATACGAAATGCATTTTCTCTCTTTTAATACGTGCCCCTGCTAATACAAAAAATCACGTTAATGCATTTTGCTGACGTTCTACAATCACAGATGATAAAGCGGAGACGTTCCTCTTAATAAACACTTAAATTAAAATCGAAATAACACAAGCTCTATATCAATAGCTAAGTATGTAGTTCGTCTTCGAGTGTAAATTTGAGAAAGTCGGCAAATTAATTTTTTCTGGCCGGAACGTCTAATCGGTTTTATCATTCATTCCATTCGCCCCTGACGTAAGTGTAGCACCATCATTATTGATTGACACCATGTTACAGTGTTCGGCAAGGTACTGTTTATTTCAGCCGTTTAGTCCTCTAAATCGTAAAAGCCCAGACCGCACAAATGAGCTCGAACCTGCTGTGTGCCAACCGTGATGGCCAAAGAAACCGTTCATTTGCACCACAACCCTTACGGTTCCATGTGCTTTGATATTTATCTTTAATTTTTTGCAAAATGTTTTCTACTTTTTACTTCACATTATCGAAATATGTATAATTATTTAATGAGAAAAGTTAAGCACATTTTCTGTGGTTAACAAATTTCTTAACAAATAAAAAAAAAATTCTTTCATATTTTGTTTACAGCATTTGGATACTGAAGCCGTGGTGCAAAAGATATTTACCCGCACCACTTCTTGTCTACCGCGTACAATAAGCTCGCCTCCCGCTCGTTTATTCCATCTCTGTTAGTGTCATGAATTGAAAAGAGATCGAGAAAACGGCTGAAATGAACTATACTACGTGACAACATCGCTTCATCTTGTTATCGTAATATTACAGCTCTCTGTAATTTCTGAACCCGACTAAACTGCATTTAATAATGATGCTGGGGGACAGATGGACCGTTTCTGAACCCCAATCCGCCAGCATCATTTTTAGGCACGATTCTGGCGGTAAGGCTGGGCATCTTCTCCAGTAAATATATCTTCCAATAAACGGTTAAACAGAGAGTTCCAAGAGGCTATCGCTTTTTTGGTGTTCCGAAGGTGCATTCCTATGAATGGCATTGGTAGATGACGGCTTAGGGCTTAGGGGCTGGATTTTCATCAGATATTTTCAGGTACAAGTGGAAGGGTAATATCCTCCAGCACCCCAGTTTACCTGTTTTTGATAGAAATCATTTCTACAAGTCGGAAGGTGCTGCTTTAAAAGCGATTCTTCAGGAAACTGCACATTTATCGTTATTTGGAGATTAAAAAGGGGTTTTTAAATAATCTTTATCTTGTTGTTGATAATGTGTACCAATATTATTACTTTTGTAGGTAAAAAATAACAATTTTTATTTCCGAAACCACTTTTAAATGTTCTTTAGATTATTTGAATTTCTTCTTCAAAACGTGCTTGCAAATTTTACAAAAACTTAATCTCGACAAACATTTTAATTATTTTCTTGAATAAACGTTATATCCCAGTCAACTTGGGCATTTGTAATTACATTCAGAAAAAATATCTGTAAACAAAAGTCCAAGGTACAATCGTACAATAAAGTATGTTTCTATACCAAAATAATATCCTTCACAAATTTTGTTACATTTATAATAATTTGTTGGATTCATAATTTACAGTAGCTTATATTCTAACTCTGTCAGATTGAAACGCGAGTTTGAATCCATACGCATATCTCAATTTTTGTATACAGAGTGTCCCGGAATAACTGTTACAAACTTGAGAGGCGGATATAAAATCGAAAAATAAAACGGCTTTTCTTAATAAACATGTTCTCGAAAACGGTTAATAACGGAGGAAGAGTTCTTGAAAATTGTCGTAACTCTTGACTCTTATGATCAATTTTTCCGAATGTTTGCACATGTACTACTGAATTAAGTTATCATGTATCGTTGGTATCCATTTTGATGAAAATCGCACGACACTGAAAAGTAGCTAATATTAAAACAGAATTCGGTGTCGTTTCTATGACAATATAAAAATTTCCTGAAAATTTTTTTTCCGGAAATTTTATTCTCATGCATGTTCCACTCGGGCTAATTAATACGTTTTAGAAATGCATTCGAAAAAATTTCCGGAAATAATTAATGCACTAGGAATATTATAAGTGACAATTTTTAGTGAAAAGCCACGAGGTTTACGTTCACGATACTTAGGTTAGGTAGTTTGAAAACTTTTCACCTTAACAAATTGCTGAAAAGTGATTGGTTTCGCATTTTTGAAAAGATCCTCCCCTAAACCCCTTCCCTCCAAAGCGAGCGATATTGTAAAGATAGCGACTCGATCGCTATCGTTTTTCCGAGGATCCCACTACTGATTCGGTGCACAAAACGGCGTTTGTGACACCGGATGGTCATTCCGAATATCTTAGGGTACCGTTTGGGTTGGCGAATTCTCCGGCGATGTTCTAAAAGGTGATTAATCAGATTCTTGGTGACTTAAGACACGATCAGGTGTTGGCATACATGGACGATTTGCTGATGCCATCGGTAGACTTTGAATCCGGACTGCGGCTGCTGCGCAGGGTGTTGGAATTGATCCGGGAGACGGGGCTTAAGTTTATGCTGGCGAAGTGTTCCTTTTTGCAGGAGAGCATCGAGTATTTAGGTCATGAGGTGAGCGCAGATGGTATCCGGCCAGGGCAACGGAAGATTGAGGCGGTAGAGAAATTCCCTGTCCCGACAGATGTACACACCATGCGACAATTTATAGGTTTGGCGTCCTATTTCCGGAAGTTCATTAAGGGAGGGTTTTGTAGAATTGGCGTAGACTGGTGTTGGAGTGATCGTCAGCAATTGACGTTTCAGAATTTAAAAACCCTGTTGGTGGAGAGGCCGGTGTTGGTGGCGTACTGCAGTGGAGGCATCCACTGAAGTACACACCGACGCCAGCAAGTTGGGTCTGGGCGGCGAGGTCGACCAGTGAGGCGAATGCTGACCGATCTCGTCCAGGACGCTTATTCTCGAAATCATAGGAAGCGAACGATCATACCTGTGAGTAGGAATGATCACATCACATGAAATTTCTCTCACGAGGTTTGAGCTGTATTCTCGGCAAGTTAGGAAGTGATAATTCCCCACAATTTTAGGAGAACGATTTTGCGGTGCTGCCAGGTTTACGTTCAAAGAGATATCCAATCAGAAGTAGAGATTTACATCCCGCGAAAAAATCAAAACACCATAGTGTAAAAAGAATGCTATTACCGTCATCTTTTATGCCAAACCAATATTAATAACAATTTTTGTAAATAAAGTGTTAGTTAGGCTACAAGCACCTAAAATACAAGCAATATTTAATTATGTTTTGAATAAATTCCAAGTTATTTGCCTTATGTGCTATATTGAGGGCTGACTGCCTCGTTGGTTCCTCCATAAAAGGTGTAATAATTTCAGTTATGTTTCTGGCCAATTCTTTTGATACTCTAAAATATTTTTGAAATGTAGAATCCGATAATCGATCAAATGGATCGATTCTATCAAAACGATAAAATTCTCGTCCGGGTCCAGCTGCAACTACTTCCGCTTCCTCGAGGTCGTTTAGTACATGATTTGCCAATAAAATTTCACCTGCGTCCATCTAAATTTATTTAATCAATAATAAATTATTTCAAAAAGACGCTTTCTGTATACTTACTATTGAACAAAAACTGATTTTAAAAATTGTAAATAACACCACTAAACATCGAACTGTGATCGAACAAATCACACCTCAAACCGGCCTCAAACATAAATAGTCGTAGCTAACCCTACTTTCAGTACTAGGCCAGTGAGTAGGTAAAAAATTTAACATTAATTCTAACATTTTTTAAACTTTGCCGTGTAATGTGTAACGAATCGAAACGAAACTATAAAATTTTGCAACTCGATTAATGGTCGGCATCATTGTGAAAATCGGAAAAATTTAAATTAAGCGATATCTCGACGAAAAAAATTATAACATTGTTGCAAACTCGATAGAGTTTTTATTACAATATTCAAAATGCACAGCGAAATTTGCAGGAACTTATGAATTAGGCATAATAATTAATTATTATTAATAAACATTTACGAATGCAGTCATTTGCAATTGACGTCTACACAGGTTACGTTTTTTTCAAAGCGTTTTTACGTAAATAACTATTGATTTTGTTGTAAATTATAAAAAATGGACCATGCCGTCACCGAATAGAGTTGAAAATTTACAGAGCCTTGTAAGGCGATTTTAGCAAGTTTCGCAAGAATGTTAATATTTTTGCTGGAAAATTAGATGAAAGAATGTTATTAATGATAATTAATTATTATGCCTAATTCATAAATTCCTGCAAATTTCGCTGTGCATTTTGAATATTGTAATAAAAAGTCTATCGAGTTTGCAACAATGTTAAATTTTTTTTCGCCGAGATATCGCCTAATTTAAATTTTTCCGATTTTCACAATGATGCCGACCTTTAATCGAGTTGCAAAATTTTATAGTTCCGTTTCGATTCGTTACACATTACACAGCAAAGTTTAAAAAACGTTAGAATTAATGTTAAATTTTTTAGTTATTATGTCTCTATTCACTGGCCTATACCCTGACACACAGTTTGTGAGAGCACGTGGCCATCAGCCCACTCGTATACAAACACGTTCTATTGGTCGAACCATGGGAGTTGGATTTTCTCGTGCAAAATACCAAGAGAACTCGACTCTCACAATTTTCAAGAGAAGGGACTACGATCACATGTTCAAGAATACAGATTTTTTCATTTCAAGAGAAACCCCACCACTTCTCAGCAACTTTTCTCTTACTTTACTCGCTCTCTCGACTCGAGAATAAGCATCCAGGGGTGTACAGTGGATTAATGAGGACATTAATTGTTGCAGGATGGTCGACTATTGAAGTACAACTTGAGACGACGCCACTGACCGGCCCTCTGGCGGAGGAATTGGCGTGACGATCGGCGCGAACAGGGCGAGAACGGAAAGAAGGCGGGAAGGGGCGACATCGGTGGCGATATGCAGTGTTGAGTGACGCATAACTTAATTGGTGTATTATAATTTAATAAATAGTTTTTGGAAAGAAAGTCCCTGTGCTTCTTTATCTTTAACAATATAGTTAAAAGTTAAGTAAAAAAACATGAAAATGATGAAAACAATAAATGTTACTGCACAACGTTGCAAAAAGGGGCGAGTGCCCGGTTCACCTCCCAACCACCCCCGAGCACTAAATTGGTCAGCATTCACAATCACGGCCTCACTCAGTGACGCGGGAAGCTAACTGCTGACTCGTCACTGCCGTCTCAACAAGCAGCACTTGAGTGTTGCTCACATGTGCTGACTCACCAGCAACAAAGCTAAGAACTGTGAATCACCGTTGGTTGCAACTCCACTCAATAGGGTAGTAACTCTCATCAAAACCCGCCCATGGCCTCTCGACCTCTAACATATATACATAAAATATAAAAGCAGAAAAATATATGCCAGATAAAAAAAAGTTAACTTGTAAGAAAAAGATAAAGGAAAAAAATATAAAACCTTGATAAAATAAGAATAAAGAAGAAAAGAATAAAAATGATACTGAAGTAAAAAAGGATAAGGAAAATATAAATAGGGTTACAAAATTAAGAAAAAACAAAATGAAAAAAAGTGAAATGAACTAAAACCATTGAAGCAGAAGAAAATAAAGAAAATAACATTACAAATTAAGAAACAACATATAAAAAGGTAATATAAAAGTATAGAAATATTACAAAAATAAAAATATAAAAAAATCATGCAAAAGTGGAAAAATACTAAGAAAATAAAAATATTGAGAAAAACTATAAAAATAAAAAATGCAAATAAATAAGGGAAAAGAGAAAAAATTAAAGACAATTGTGAGAAAAAAGGGAAAAAAATATACAAATATAAAGCAAAATTAGAGCTATATTGAGCCAAAAAACAAATATCAATAAGGTGTCGAAAAAAAGCAGAAAAATAACAATAAAAATAATGTTAGCAGAGAAAAATAAGTAAATTTAGGCTTAAAATATAAAGAGTATCCGTAGAAAGATAATATCTACAGGGTGGGGCAATAGTGCATCCGACTTCGATAGCTCGAGAGCTATGTTAGGTGGAAATTTGATTTATTTAAAAACATAGATAAACTAGAGAAAGAAGTCTATAACCGGAAATTATTTTTGAACATACAGGGTGAGCCAAGACAATTATACAGGGGCAAGTGTCATTTTTTTAAATGGAATGTGGTGTGTAAATCCAATATTATTGCTAACTATTTCCAAACCACTTGGATGTAGCGATTTTTTTTGTTCAAATAATGGCATCTGCAGATGCATGGTAAAAAAATCACTACAGTCACAATTATGAGTTCTAACAAGAAATTATGTAAAGACTAGTTAGGAAACATCTGTGAAATGTTTTTAATCCGTTTTAACTTTCAAAAAATTATACAGGGTGGCTAAATTTAATTTTGAACTTTTTGAATTTAATTTTCTCCATTTTTTTAAATGGAACACCCTGAATATTTTTTAACAATATTATGTAGAAACTAAAAACGAACATTTTTTGTATGCACACCGCTATGGCTATTTGTAATCATTTTCGAAATAGCGCCAAATAATTACAAAATTCAAGAATAATCCTAGAAAATTAGATCGTTTTCCAAATAACTCGACAAAAAAATTGACACAAAAATGACAACTGACGACAAGTAACTGCGATAAATGTGTATTTCTTGTCGGATAATATAAAATGCAAAAAATGATCAAGATACAAACATAAAGTGAACTTACTAAAAAAACTTATGCTGTTATAAACAAAAATTATCTGGAGCACTTATTACAATTTCGTCTGTCAAGTTATTTGAAAAACAATCTAATTTTTTAGGATTATTCTTGAATTTTGTAATTATTGAGCGATAAATCGAAAATGGTTACAAATAGTCATAGGGGTGTACATACAAAAAATGTTTGTTCTTAGTTTCTACATCATATCGTTAAAAAATATACAGAGTGTTCTATTTGAAAAAATGGAGAAAATTAAATTCAAAAAGTTCTAAATTAAAAAATTTAATCTAGCCACCCTGTATAATTTTTCAAAAGTAAAAACGATTCAAAGACGTCCCACAGATGTTTCCTAACTAGTACTTACATAATTTTTTCTTAAAACTCATAATTGTGACCGTAGTGATTTTTTTAACATGCATCTGCAGATGCCATTATTTGGAGTAAAAAAATCGCTACATCCAAGTAGTTTAGAAATAGTCAGCAATAATATTGGAGTGAAAAGAGTCTAGGAAAGGGCTTCGAAAAATCTTCTTTTACACACCACATTCCATTTAAATAAAGTCACTTGCCCCTGTATAATTGTCTTGGCTCATCCTGTATATTCAAAAATAATTTCCGGTTATAGACTTCTTTCTCTAGTTTATTTGTGTTTTTAAATGAAATTTCTACCTATCATAAAACGCGAGCTATCGAAGTCGGACGCACTATTGCCCCACCCTGTATATGGAAGTAAAAACATATAAAAAAATAAATAATGCAGATTAAAATGAACAAAATTGGAAAGTACAGGGAAATTAAAAACGATTAAAAATGGAATAACGAGAAAAAGTTAGAGATTAGAAAAAATACAGGAACTGAAGATAAAGATGTTATAGCAAAAGTCGTAGAGAATAAAAATATCAAAATAAGAAAACAAAAATATAAAAAAATTATATTAAAGTAGAAGTTTAATAGAAGGTAAAGGTAAAATTATTACTGAAACATTAGAAACTGGGAGGTATTTAGGCTTCATAACAACAACCCAGCGTCGTACGTTGGCCAAATCGTCTATTGTTTCATTAGCATTTTTGTATTTTACGCCATTGGTAGCTCTCATTCGCACCGCTTTCTGATGACGTATGTGTACTTTTCTAAACGGGATCTCTTTATTACATAATCGTTATTGCATCGTTATAATCGTTATTGTCGCATCCCGATAACAGCCCTATCAGTGACTTACGTAATTTGGCCTTGTAGAATTTTGTCGAATCATCACCAGCTCAACAATAAAATTTCGCAAAGGCACAGTCGATTTCGAAATCTTCTAGTGATCAGCAGCAAAAAAAATGGTGCTTTCCATGGATCGTTGGGTGGGCAAAGTGGCGGTAGTGACGGGAGCAAGTTCTGGAATTGGCGCTGCCATCGTCGAGCAACTCGTCAAAAACGGCCTAATCGTACAACCACCTATTATTACGTTATAAAAATTACACAACTCTTCTTTAGGTTGCGGGGGTCGCACGTCGCGCCGACCTGGTTGAAGAAAACGCCAAAAAACTATCGAAAGAAAAAGGAAAACTTCACGGCGTCCAAGCGGACTTCTCTAAAGAGACCGAAATAACGAAAGCGTTCAAGTGGATCACCGAAAATTTGGGGCCCGTTCACATTTTGATCAACAATGCCGGTTATGGAGGAGGCACCGCCAATTTAACCGGCGACTGCGACCCGGAAATTTGGAGGAAGACTTTCGACCTCAACGTTTTGGGGTTGAGTATTGCGACCAAAGAGGCCGTCAATATCATGACGAAGAACAAAATTAACGGCCACGTTATCCACATCAGCAGCGTTTTGGGGCACAGAGTCGTCAACATTCCGGGTTTGAACGTGTATCCGGCGTCCAAGTTCGCCGTTACGGCCCTGACTGAAACTCTACGCCAAGAACTGAACAGATTGGGGAGCAAAATTAAAATTACCGTAATACCTTAAGACAATATTTTTATTGTAATTTTTTTAATAATTAAAATTTTAGAGTGTCAGTCCTGGTTTTGTCGCCACTGAAAGAACGACGTTGAACAAAAATTTAAGTCCCGAAAAAAAAGCAATCATGGGGAAAAGGGCGATTTTGGAAGCTGAAGATATCGCTGATGGTGTTGTTTATGTCTTGTCAACTCCTGAACATGTACAGGTGTGGTTTTAATTTATCCCTAGAATGATTGTGGAGTTATTTTATATTTGGTTGTAGGTGCACGAGCTAACTATTCAACCAGTGGGGGAGCTTTAATAAATTATTAAATAACTTTGCAATTGTTAAGTTGGTTCCGAAACTGTTCTGAACCTTCGTTTGGCCTTAAAATTACTCAATACAATGGTATTTTTATTTTTGACCCTTCTTCATTCTTAAGTTTCTTTATATCTATTTTTAATTTTGTGATTTGCTTGCAGTCATTGTGAAAAATTTTAAGAGATAAATTAATTATTATCGAATAATGAGTAAACTAAAATAGAAAGCGAAGAAAGAAAAATGTCAAGTTAATAATACCGAAATAGAAGAGCGTCGCAAGCAGTAGGGAAGAAATAAGAAAAATTATAATAAATAGCAGTAGAACAAAGAAAAGAAAATATTATAAATAGAGCTATAAAAAAAATATGAAAATCACAAGAACACAGACAAAACTAGGCAAATAGAAGAAGCTGATGAAGTAGCTGTAGAACTCAAAAAAATTAAAAATAAAATATAGGGATAAAGAGTAAGAACAAAAACAAGAGTATTAAACATGAAAAAAAGAAAAAACTTAAAGGTAAAGATGAAATAATACGGAAATAATATAACAAGATAATTAGTAAGTAAAAAAATATAACGAAGAGGAAGAGAAAAATGTATGTAAAGATAATATGGAAGTAGCAAGTATAGAAAAATAGAGATGTAATAAAATAATATAAAAGTAAAGAATATAGAAAAAAAGAGAAAAAATGTAAATATAAATAAAGGAAATGAAGATGATACTGAAGCAGAAGATAAGGAAAATAAGGATATGGTTAAAGAGCAAGAAAGAAAAAAATATGTAAGAAGGCAATATATACGTACAGGAGTATGAGAAAAAAATAATAACTGGATAAAGATTTAGAAGTAGGAAAGCATAAGAAAGTTGAAGATATAAATAAAAAATAGACAAACACGCAGACAAAGATAATGTAGTAGATCCGTCATATTCGAGAAACTGATGAAAAAGGAGCTGTAGAAGTAAAAAAAAACAAAATAAAAGATACAAAAAGTGAGGAGGACAAGAAAAAAGTATGAAAGATAAAAATAATGCAGCATAAAAGTATGAAAAAGATAAACAAAAGAAGAAATATAAAATTATAATAAGTATAGATATATAAATGTAAAAAAACAAAGAAAATAAAAAGAAAGCAAAAAAGCATCCGTAAATTGAAAATAAAAGTAAAAGGAAAAAATGTATATAAAGATCATGTGGAGTACGAGAAACATAATAATGATAAAAGATATGATGAGGATTTAAAAATAGAAAAACATAAAAAAATTAAAGATATAGATAAAAAGTGGAAGAAGGTACAAATATAATAAAAGCGTGCAAAAGTGAAAAAATATTAATAAAATAAAAATAAAGAAATTGAATAAGAATAGGAAAACAAAAAATAAGGAAAAAAGAGCCATCTAAATGTAAAAGTACCTAATAGACATGAAAATTAAAAAAAAAGATAAAAATAAAAGTAATGCAGATTAGGATGAAAAAGAAAATGTGGAATTAAACTAAAAACTTGTAATTAAAGACAGATATAAAGAGGAAGAAAAAGTATTCAAGGTATTAAACTGTTTAGATAATCACTACAGAATTCTTTTTTGAACTGTCCCAAAATTTTGACATTTGGAATGCTAAACAATTTTTTTTAATTTCTATCTTAAAGCCCTCTAACTGTTTTAAAATTTTGTTCTTTTATATTATAACTTATTCGTAATTTTTCACATTTCATTATTTGATTAGTCATTCAATACAAATTTGAACTTGACTTCAAAATCTCTTTTTGAGCAATTTTGCGTGTCACCTATCTTATCACTACTACCAGTTCAATCGATTCTCGTGTAGGCAGAGGTACTATCATGCCCAAATAACAACTTATCATTATTATTATAATAAATATTGGTTATTGTCGCAACCAGATAATAGCTCTAAGAGCCAACTAAGTAATTTTCTCTTCTAAAATTTTGTCGAATCATCGCCAGCTCAGCAATAAAATTTGGCAAAGCATCAGTCAATTTTGAAATCTTCCAGTGATCAGCAGCAAAAAAATGGTGGTTTCCATGGACCGTTGGGTGGGCAAAGTGGCAGTAGTGACGGGAGCGAGTTCTGGAATTGGCGCGGCCATCGCCGAGCAACTCGTCAAAAACGGTCTAATCGTACGTCCACCCTTCTTTGCGTTAAAAAAAATTACACACAACCCCTTCTAGGTTGCCGGAGTCGCACGTCGCGTCGACTTGGTTCAAGAAAAAGCCAAAAAGCTATCGAAAGAAAAAGGAAAACTTCACGGCGTTCAAGCGGACTTTTCCAAAGAAGCCGAAATAACGAAAGCGTTCAAGTGGATTACCGAAAATTTGGGGCCCGTTCACATTTTGATCAACAATGCCGGTTTTGGAGGAGGCACTACAAATCTAACCGGCGACGACGCCGACACTGAAACTTGGAGGAAAATTTTCGACCTCAACGTCTTGGGGTTGAGTATTGCAACCAAAGAGGCTGTCAATATCATGACGAAGAACAAAATTAACGGCCACGTTATTCACATCAACGCCGTTCTGGGACACAGACTCATCAACATTCCGGATTTGAATGTGTATCCGGCGTCCAAGTTCGCCGTTACGGCCCTAACTGAAAATCTGCGGCAAGAACTAAACAATACGGGGAGCAAAATTAAGATTACCGTAAGTTAACAATTTTTATAAATTTTTTCTATAATTCTCATTTTAGAGTGTCAGTCCTGGTCTCGTCGCCACTGAAGCGACAACGAAAGAAGATTTGAGTCCTGAAGCAAAAGCAATCTTGGAAAAAATGGCAATTTTACAAACTGAAGATATCGCCGATGGTGTCGTTTATGTTTTGTCAACTCCTGAACATGTACAGGTGCGATTTTAGTTTATCTCTAAAATGACTGTTGATTGTTTAATAATTTGTTGCAGGTGCATGAGTTGACTATTCATCCAGTGGGAGCGCTTTAATAAGTTACTAAATAATTTTGCAACTATTATTTGCGAAATCAAACGCAATTAATGCCCCTAGTATATTTTTCCTTATTATTGACTCTTCTACATTTTTAAGCTTCTTCGCATCAGTTTTTTAGTTTTGTGATTTTCTTGCAAAAATTGGAGCTCGATGGGCAGATAACAAAATTATCATTAAAGATAATGTCAACAATTAATAAAAATCAAAAATAGATGGAGATAAAAAAATTAAAAATTTCTTATCAACAATGACTTAGTAATATGAGAATTAATCTTCTTCATCTAGGTACATGTTTTAAAATTAAAAAATTGTTTCACTACAACATCTAATCTGCATAATTAATTTGTAATAATTTTTTCAAGTCAATAAATAATTAATAAAATGTATAATTCATAACAAATAAAGTAGAACAGATTTTTTTCTAGCGTTAAGGGAAATAAATTTTGAAAAATCAAACAAAGCATGACATGACAGTTGGATGCCCCTTGACACTTGTCAACACAGAAATTATTATTTAAACTTAATTTTTTATTTATTATTTATTTAAAGCAAGAGTGCAATAATTTTGAGTTTACGGGTTCTGGTGGGAGTCGAGTGGCGGTGACTCCGTTAAGGTGGCCGGCCAGAATATACAAAATGTGAAAAATGTTAAAAGTTGAATTAATTGTTAATAAGTAAACTAGTATAGAAAGATAAGAAAGAAAGAAGTCAATTGTCATATCGAAATTGAACGACGTCGTAAGCAGTGAAGAAACAAATAAGAAAAATTATAACAAATAGCAGCAGAACAAAGAATAAATAAAGTTATAAAAGAAAGATGAAGTTCAGAAGAACACAGGTGAAGATAGGGAAGTAGAAGAAGCTGATGGAGGAGCTGTAGAGGTAAAATAAAATGAAAATAAAATAAAAATTAAAAAATACAACTAAAAAGTAAGGACAAGAACAAAAGAATAGAACATAAAAAAATAAAAAGAAAGTTGAGAAAAAAAAGAAATTTATATAGAAAGTAGAATATTATGGGAAAGATAAAAAGTAGAACAAGATAAATAAAGATGATCCTAGACAGAAAGAATGTAAGAAAATAATGTACAAGTAGAAAAATATAACGACGAGGAGACAAATGTATATAGGTATAATTAGAAGAAAAACATAAACAAAAGGAAAATATAAGACCATAATAAGTAAGTATAAAAAGAAAAAAAATTAAGATCAAGAAAATACGCAAATTGAAGATAAAGGTAAAAAAAATGTATGTAAAAATAATTCCGAGTAGAAGAATAGGGTGTATGAAAATAATATAAATATAAAGAATAGGTATATGAAAGAAAGAAAAAATGTAAATATAAAGAAAAAAAGATGAAGGTAATACTAAAGCAAAGAAAGATAAAGAAAAGGAGGATATAGTTAAAAACCAAAAAATATATATATATGAAGGTAATATTTACGTACAGGAGTGTGAGAAAGATAAAAAATTGGATTAGGATTTAGAAGTAGGAAAGCATAAAGAAATTAAAATATTGATGAAAAGTGGTCAAACACAGATGAAAATAAGATAAGAAGAAGAAGCTGATTAAGAAACTGTAGAAGTAAAAAATAAAAATTAAAGATACAGATAAAGAGTATAATAGAAGATAAAAATTAAATGAAAACTTAAAGATAAATTTTACTTAAAAAATATAACTGTAAGAGCGATTTATTCAGTAAAGTAGTAAAACAATACATCAGGCGGTTACAAGAGAAACTACTGTATTAGTCGGGGCACACGGGCCGCACCATAATTGTAGGTTGGTTGTTCCGCCAAGGAAATCGTCTTAGTAGTCGTCCGAATGGATGGTGACTGTAGACTGCCTTGGTGATCGAGGCCCTGTCCATATATAGGATTATACCGAGGACAGGGTAGCGGGCGATTGTATGCTGCGCCATCTACGGAGGGGCGCAGTAACGAGCGAGGCGACGATGCAGTCCCCGGACGCTTGGCGGCGCTGCATCGTCCAGCGGAGTCGCGCGAAACTGGCGGTTCAAGCGGTGGGCGAGGTCGGTCGGGGAATTAAGTAGAGGCTCGTGTTACAAACTCCCCCTCAGGATTAAGGAAACGCCCTCGTCCTTAAGCCTGAATCTTAAAAACACGAGCTGCACCTAGGGTTGGTGCTTCCGCAGTCGTCCTCGACGGCGGGTGGGGCTACTGGCGAGGGAGTAGAGACGCCGGTACCAAGTTGATAGGGGCGTAAGGCGAAGACATGGTCGTCTTGCAGATCGGGCTGCGCGATCTCGTATCGCGTATCGTAGGGTAGGCTCTCGGTGAGGCGTTATCACGTAGGGGCCATCCTGGTGAGGTGCGAACTTCGAAGAATATTCTTCTCGACAGCGATTAACAACAAGCGGCTGGCCTACTCCATAGGGTGCTCGCTGTCTGTCTCCCCCTGCTGGAGAACTGCTCTGAGCGCATATCCGCTGGCGTCGGTTCGCATGGTGTTCCGCATAGGGCGTGGGTGTGTCGATTTTTCCAACGAGATCGTGGTGCTCTCGCATGACCTCTCTGACGAGGGTTCGCTGTCTCGGTTCGAGGTGGACTCCTTCGTCAGACCGCAAGTCGATCGTACCGATGTCGTAGTGTCGGACCGGCGGTATCGGGAAGAGGTGGTTTGGCTCGGGGTTGAGATCTGGCCATGCCGTATCAATGGCTGTCGTGGCGTCGAGGGCCATGAACCATTTCTGAGGCCTCTCAACCTTGTCCACTACCTCAGGGGATCTCCATGGGATGGGTGGAGGTGGCCCATAGTTTTCCATCTCCACGTCCTCTTTGTGGCGGTTCGTTGTGGCGAGCAACGTGGGGATCGGAAGTGGTGCGGAGTTCGCACTTGGTGGCTGGCTTGCCACGGGGACGTCGCAGGTGCTACCTTCTTCCTCGTCTTTGCGGACAAAGGGGTAGGTTGTGGATGTCCCGGAGAAGTGCCAGGTACGGGTAGCGAAGTCCAGTACTAACTGTGCAGCTTCAATGAAGTCGATCCCTAAAAGGGTTCGCGCGTTCTTGGCATTTGGAAGTACCACCAGCCGGGTAGGGATGATCCTTCCCTGCAACCGGATGTGGGCCACGGTTGTCTTGACCATGGACGTGGTTGGTTTTCCGTCCGCCATGGTGATTACGGTCTGTTCTTCTTTGAACACGTGCCCTGTTTGTTGTAGGAGGGCGTACAGCGTCTGACCGGCAATGCTGGCTCGGGCACCAGTGTCCAGGAAGGCTGTACCTTCGGTGGCGCAAACACTGACTATGACGGCCGGGCGGTAGTTGGGCTGTGTGCAATTTACTGCGCAGAATCCCAGATTTCCTGGTGGTCCGACGGCCGGAACTCTTGGCGAACAAGTTGGGCAGTCCCTCCGGAATACACCAGGCTTTCCACACCCGTAACAGGCCTGTGAACGGCCGTTAGGTGCTGGTCCTCTCGTGGTACCATCTGCAGCGTTGTTGACAGCCTTCTTTCGGCAATCCTTTTCCAGGTGTCCGTAATGTCGGCGGTATTCGCATTTCTGGCGTGGCGCTTCGGTTTTCCCAAAGCTTCGTTCCTTCTTGGTACTTTCGTTGGCCTTGCGTGTCTCCCGCCGTTCGGTGAGACTTGCCTCTATTTCCCTGGCTCGTTTCAAGAGAGCTGCGAAAGTTTGTATTTCGGTGCGGGGGACACGGTCTCGTATTACGTGCTTCAGCATCCCGTAGATGAGGTCGATTTGGTAATCCTCGTCAGGCAGGGGGTCGATCTTCGCGATCAGCGCTCGCTTGCCTGAGACGAAATCGGCGGTGTTTTCATCGGGGGACTGTGCTGAGGTGAAGATGTCCATAAAAACCTGGTATCTAGGTTTGTTAGGCGCGTATTCTTCGCGGATGAGGGCCATGGCTCGGGCCCATGTCGTCACTCCGTTTTTGGCACCTTCCCACCAAGTGTTGGCCGGACCTTCCAGGAGCATGGCCAGGGCGGAGAGAGCGCTGCCATCTGGGATGTTCTCCTGTTCCTTGAAGAAGGTTGTGCTTCTTATGAAGGCCCCTACTAGGTGAGGATCCCGGGTTCCGTCGAACCGGGCCGGGCACTGTGTCATGTGACACGTGCGGGGGTTGGGCGTCACTCGCCGCAAGATTTGTTCCAGAGCTTCTGGTGTAATAGCCATGGTAAACCGGGGGCTACGCCGCACTGGTGTTTGTGACGTTTTTGGGTCTTCGAATGACCTGGGGCGCACTGAACTGGCCGCTCTTGGGGCACACACGAACTGGCTGCACTTGGAGCACTGTCGGGTTCGTCTAAGGACAGGGACGCTTCGTCACCTTCCTGCGCGGGGTTAGTGGAGCACTCGGGCTGCGCACGGGTCGTCGTCTCCTTGGAGGGGTTGGTGGAGCACTCGGGCTGCGCACTGGTCGTCGTCTCCTTGGAGGGGTTGGTGGAGCACTCGGGCTGCGCACTGGTCGTCGTCTCCTTGGAGGGGTTAGTGGAGCACTCGGGCTGCGGCACTACTCCGTGGGTTTCGGGCCCCACGTTGGGCGCCAGTTGTAAGAGCGATTTATTCAGTAAAGTAGTAAAACAATACATCAGGCGGTTACAAGAGAAACTACTGTATTAGTCGGGGCACACGGGCCGCACCATAATTGTAGGTTGGTTGTTCCGCCAAGGAAATCGTCTTAGTAGTCGTCCGAATGGATGGTGACTGTAGACTGCCTTGGTAGTAGTTTGATTGTCTGACTTCAACTGAGTGCGGTCTTTCGACCTTATCACTCTCGATCTGAGCAGCAGAGGCCGCCAGATGGGGCGACCTCCTTCTACGCAGAATGTCAAGTATGTTCACCAGTCCCCAGGGCAGTGACCAACTGGCACCTCTTTGCGAACGAAAAACCCACTGCCACCGGTGAAGAACTTGTGCATTCAATCAAACATTATGTCTGATGAGAACAAGTAGAAAGAAGAAACTAACTACTAAGCGGACGAGAGGTGCAAAGTAAAGCCTTCCCGGACCTTGAAAGACTTTAGATCTGAGGGGGAGGAGGAAAGGTTGCGGACCACATTCGCGCCTGGTTCGCAGCCATTGTCTGTAACGCAAAAATTTCAACGGAAAAGTCGGACTCAGAGGTGGAGTGCCATTCTCGGCCTCTTTACCCTGTACAGTGCATGATCGTAGTCGACAGCCTGACGAATGAGCGGATTCGCGTGTGATTCCGCGTTCTCGAAAATTTTGACCGATTGGTCTCGAACAAAATCTCGCAGAGTTGGCATGTTCGCCTCCCGGTGGAGTTGCTCATTACGAACAAACCACGGGGCGTTGAACGCGTATCGGAGAGCTCGATTCTGAATGACCTGTAGGCCGTGGAAACGAGTCTTGGACACGTGTCCCCAGCACACAGAACCATACGTCATCGTTGGTCGAATGATTGACCTGAACAAGTGCAGCTTGTTCCTTGCGGACAACCTGCTCCTGCGCCACATCAGACAGCCCAGCTGCCCCGAAACTTGCTTCGCTCTGGCCACGGTGTTGCGGACTTGCGCATGAAAGTTGAGGCGTCGGTCAAATATAACCCCAAGATATTTGACCTCGGCCTTCCAAGGAATCTCGCGACCGAACATGGTGATCCGACCGTGGGGTTCAACTCTTCGTCGCGTGACCAAGAGAGCCGAGCTTTTCTCTGGATTTACGGCAATCAACCAGAGTTTGAACCAGCGCTCCAGCTCGTCCACTGCACGTTGCAGTTTCGAGGTAACGAGCCAGGGCTGACGAGAGCGAACAAGGACACCGGTGTCGTCTGCGTAAATCGCGAGAGACGCGCCTGCGGTTTTCGGAATGTCCGCCGTAAAGATGGAGTAGAGGGTGGGTGCCAGGACGGAGCCCTGCGGGACTCCGGCCTCAATCGGGTGGGGTTGAGATAAGGAGTTTCCGATTTTCGCTTTGAAGGAGCGATTCGAGAGGAAGGACCGGATAAGACGAACCAAGGGCAGTGACAGCCCCGACCTGATCAGCTTATAAATAAGCCCATCATGCCAGACGGTGTCAAAGGCCTTGGATACGTCGAGGAAAACAGCGCCAGAACAATGACGCCATTCTAAGGACGTGGAAAAGAACTCCGTGACGCGGAGAAGTTGGAGTGAGGTAGAGTGGTCTGGACGAAAGCCAAACTGCTCGTCGGGAAGGATATGGTTTTCGGCGACGTGTTCCGAAAGGCGGCGCAGGATGATTCGCTCGGCTATCTTGCTGACACTCGAGAGTAGACTGATGGGGCGGTAGTTCTGAGGGAACTTGCCGTCCTTGTTTGGCTTTTTCAAGAAAATTACGTTGGCGCATTTCCATCGAGACGGGAAATGGCGGAGTCGCAACATGGCATTGAAGATGCACACGAGTGCCATGATGGCTTTGAACGGGAGTGATTTTAATTCGCGGTTGCCGATTGAGTCGCTACCCGGAGCTTTCCGCGTTTTGAGGTTGCGAATGATTTCCGAGACTTCCTCCGGGGAGGTGTGCCGAATGACTGGCTCGTCGGGGAGCACGTCGGCATTCTCGTCGTCATCGTCATCATCGCTTTCGTCGTCGCTATCGACTTCGCTGTCGCCAAGCGTCGACCCGACAAAGTTCTCAACTTCTTCGACGTGGTCAAGATCCGCCTCTGCCAGGTTGGTTCTGCATTGCAGTTCCAAACTATCGGCAAAGGCTTCAGCCTTGTCCTCGTCGGTGAATTTGAGACCGCGTGCACCGTGAATGGGTGGGAGAGGGCGCCTGTCGCTGCGCAGCGCTTTTGCCATTCTCCAGAGCGAGTTATCAGTCGTGTCGAGCTCGTCGAGACGCCTCTCCCACAGTTCGGTTCTGAACTGCGACAGAGCGTCCCTGACGGCCCGAATTAATCTATTCGCCTCGGCCACGTCGTGGCGGTTGAAGGACCGGTGCGCACGGCGTCTCGCGCACCTTTTTTGTCTAATTAGAGTCATGATGTGCTCAGGGAGTTGATTGCGCTCACGCGGAGCGCTGAAAATTCGCGTTGATGCACTTTTCGCGGAGGTGACTTTCTCCTCAAAGCTGAAAACGGCATCTTCCAGTTCTTGCGGTGTCGTAATCACTGGAATCTGCCCGAAATTTTGATTTAGATAAATTTTGAAATTTGCCCAGTCGGTGGTTTTTGATGTGAAAAGGTCTGGTTCGTTGACCTCGTCCCCGATGTGCATCAGAACGGGGTTGTGGTCGGAGCTGAGTTCGTTAAGGGAACTCAGCTCAATTTGGAAATTCAAATTTTTGACTATGGCAATGTCTAAAATGTCAGCGGAGCTGTTGGCGACGCTGAAATGCGTAGGCTCGGCCGGTGCAAACACATGCGCATCAAAATTTACGTTTGAAATAAAATTAGACAAAATGGTGCCGTTCGCGTTAGTGCGCCGGCAACGCCAGTCGGTGTGTTTGGAGTTGAAGTCACCAGCAGCGATGACAGTGACTCCAGAATCCAGCACCTGTTGGATGTCATCCGCTACCAGCCCCAGGCCGGGGGGGTGGTAGCAGGCGAACAAGTGAATCGGGCCGTTGGCGGTGTAGATTATCACGACCGTGGCCTCTAGCTGTTGGAGAGGCGGCAAGATCGCGAGAGAATGTCTGATGTTGTGTTTTACATATATGGCTGTGCCACCACCTCTGGTTGCCCGATCATTTCGGTAAAAGTCATAGCCTTGAATCTTTTGGTCCCGATCGCCAGCCTGGAGGTGGGTTTCCACCACCAGGACAACGTCGAGATCCAGCCGATGTACCAATTCCGTTAACTCGTAACGGTTGTTGGCCAGGCCGTTTGCGTTCCAAAAAATAGTCTGAAGAGACAGACTGCCTTGGTAGTAGTTTGATTGTCTGACTTCAACTGAGTGCGGTCTTTCGACCTTATCACTCTCGATCTGAGCAGCAGAGGCCGCCAGATGGGGCGACCTCCTTCTACACAGAATGTCAAGTATGTTCACCAGTCCCCAGGGCAGTGACCAACTGGCACCTCTTTGCGAACGAAAAACCCACTGCCACCGGTGAAGAACTTGTGCATTCAATCAAACATTATGTCTGATGAGAACAAGTAGAAAGAAGAAACTAACTACTAAGCGGACGAGAGGTGCAAAGTAAAGCCTTCCCGGACCTTGAAAGACTTTAGATCTGAGGGGGAGGAGGAAAGGTTGCGGACCACATTCGCGCCTGGTTCGCAGCCATTGTCTGTAACGCAAAAATTTCAACGGAAAAGTCGGACTCAGAGGTGGAGTGCCATTCTCGGCCTCTTTACCCTGTACAGTGCATGATCGTAGTCGACAGCCTGACGAATGAGCGGATTCGCGTGTGATTCCGCGTTCTCGAAAATTTTGACCGATTGGTCTCGAACAAAATCTCGCAGGGTTGGCATGTTCGCCTCCCGGTGGAGTTGCTCATTACGAACAAACCACGGGGCGTTGAACGCGTATCGGAGAGCTCGATTCTGAATGACCTGTAGGCCGTGGAAACGAGTCTTGGACACGTGTCCCCAGCACACAGAACCATACGTCATCGTTGGTCGAATGATTGACCTGAACAAGTGCAGCTTGTTCCTTGCGGACAACCTGCTCCTGCGCCACATCAGACAGCCCAGCTGCCCCGAAACTTGCTTCGCTCTGGCCACGGTGTTGCGGACTTGCGCATGAAAGTTGAGGCGTCGGTCAAATATAACCCCAAGATATTTGACCTCGGCCTTCCAAGGAATCTCGCGACCGAACATAGTGATCCGACCGTGGGGTTCAACTCTTCGTCGCGTGACCAAGAGAGCCGAGCTTTTCTCTGGATTTACGGCAATCAACCAGAGTTTGAACCAGCGCTCCAGCTCGTCCACTGCACGTTGCAGTTTCGAGGTAACGAGCCAGGGCTGACGAGAGCGAACAAGGACACCGGTGTCGTCTGCGTAAATCGCGAGAGACGCGCCTGCGGTTTTCGGAATGTCCGCCGTAAAGATGGAGTAGAGGGTGGGTGCCAGGACGGAGCCCTGCGGGACTCCGGCCTCAATCGGGTGGGGTTGAGATAAGGAGTTTCCGATTTTCGCTCTGAAGGAGCGATTCGAGAGGAAGGACCGGATAAGACGAACCAAGGGCAGTGACAGCCCCGACCTGATCAGCTTATAAATAAGCCCATCATGCCAGACGGTGTCAAAGGCCTTGGATACGTCGAGGAAAACAGCGCCAGAACAATGACGCCATTCTAAGGACGTGGAAAAGAACTCCGTGACGCGGAGAAGTTGGAGTGAGGTAGAGTGGTCTGGACGAAAGCCAAACTGCTCGTCGGGAAGGATATGGTTTTCGGCGACGTGTTCCGAAAGGCGGCGCAGGATGATTCGCTCGGCTATCTTGCTGACACTCGAGAGTAGACTGATGGGGCGGTAGTTCTGAGGGAACTTGCCGTCCTTGTTTGGCTTTTTCAAGAAAATTACGTTGGCGCATTTCCACCGAGACGGGAAATGGCGGAGTCGCAACATGGCATTGAAGATGCACACGAGTGCCATGATGGCTTTGAACGGGAGTGATTTTAATTCGCGGTTGCCGATTGAGTCGCTACCCGGAGCTTTCCGCGTTTTGAGGTTGCGAATGATTTCCGAGACTTCCTCCGGGGAGGTGTGCCGAATGACTGGCTCGTCGGGAGACTGCCTTGGTGATCGAGGCCCTGTCCATATATAGGATTATACCGAGGACAGGGTAGCGGGCGATTGTATGCTGCGCCATCTACGGAGGGGCGCAGTAACGAGCGAGGCGACGATGCAGTCCCCGGACGCTTGGCGGCGCTGCATCGTCCAGCGGAGTCGCGCGAAACTGGCGGTTCAAGCGGTGGGCGAGGTCGGTCGGGGAATTAAGTAGAGGCTCGTGTTACATAACATAAAAAGATAAACTAAAAAAATATAAAATTATAAGAAAATTAAAGATATAGCTGGAAAGTGGAAAAAAATAAAAATATAAGAAAAGAATACGAAAGTGGAAAGATATTAAGGAAATAAAAATAAAGAAAAAAAAATTAAATAAGAAAAGAATAAGAACATGAAAAATAAAAATAGAAAAAGCAAAGAAGTTAGCCATCTAGATGCAAAAGTACCTAATGGACACAAAATTAAGAATAAAGAAAATGTAGAATTAGAATAAAAAATTGAAACTAAAGGTAGATATAAAGAAAAAGAGAAAAGAAATATAAAAATATTATTTTACTAATTTTGAAAATTGCTTCGTATTGAAGACAACTGTTTAGATGATCACTACAGTTATCATCACTATAACTTCTTGAACCTTTCCCAGATCTTGCAAATTTTCACCATTTATAATTAATCACGTAACTTATCACATTACCAGACCAATCGATTCTCGTCTAGGTACCTCTTATCATTATCGTTATTGTCGCATCCAGATAATAGCTCTAAGAGTCAACTATGAAATTTTTTCTTATAAAATTTTATCGAATCATCGTCAGCTCAACAATAAAATTTAGCAAAGCCTCAGTCGATTTCGAAATCTTCTAGTTGTCAGCAGCAAGAAAATGGTGGTTTCCATGGATCGTTGGTTGGGTAAAGTGGCGGTAGTCACGGGAGCAAGTTCTGGAATTGGTGCAGCCATCGTCGAGCAACTCGTCAAAAACGGTTTAATCGTACGCCCACCCTTCTTTACGTTAAAAAAAATTACACAACCCTTTTTAGGTTGCTGGCGTCGCACGTCGCGTCGACTTGGTTCAAGAGAAAGCCAAAAAGCTATCGAAAGAAAAAGGAAAACTTCACGCCGTCCAAGCGGACTTCTCCAAAGAAGCCGAAATAACGAAAGCGTTCAAGTGGATCACCGAAAATTTAGGGCCCGTTCACATCTTGATCAACAATGCCGGCCGTGGAGGCACAACAAATCTAACTGGCGACGCCGATATCGACATTTGGAGGAGGATTTTCGACCTCAACGTTTTAGGGTTGAGTATTGCGACCAAAGAGGCCGTCAATATCATGACGAAGAACAAAATTAACGGACACGTCATCCACATCAGCAGCGTTTTGGGGCACAAAATCATCAACCTGCCGGCGGGTTTCAACATGTATCCGGCGTCCAAGTTCGCCGTTACGGCCCTGACTGAAACTCTGCGACAAGAACTAAATAATACGGGGAGCAAAATTAAGATTACCGTGAGTTAAAAAAATTTATTAATTTTTTTTGTATAGTTTTTATTTTAGAGTGTCAGTCCTGGTCTCGTCGCCACAGAAATGACATCGTTGAAAAAAGATTTGAGTCCTGACATAAAAGCATTCTTTGAAACAAGGGCGATTTTGGAAGCTGAAGATATCGCTGATGGTGTCGTTTATGTCTTGTCAACTCCTGAGCATGTACAGGTGTGGTTTTAATTTATCCCAAAAATGATTGTCGAATTATTTGACATTTTGTTGTAGGTGCACGAGCTGACTATTCAACCAGTGGGGGAGCCTTAATAAGTTACTAATTAATTTTGCAATTATTAGGTTTGTTCCGAAACAGTTCTGAACCGCCCTCTCCCTTACAATCGCCCAATCCACTGATTGACCCTTCTTCATTCTTAAGTTTCTTTACATCTATTTTCAATTTTGTGACTTTCTTGCAATTGTTGGAGCCTGGCTGACGGGTAACAAAATTATCATTGCAGGTAGGTAATCAGAAAAGTCGACAGCCGATATAAATCAAAAGTTAATAGAGATAAGAAATAAAAAAAATTGTATCAACAATGATTTGGTAATATAAGGAACAATCTTCTTCATCTACCTGTTTTGAAATAATAAATTGCTTTACTAAAACAGCTAACCCGCATTAATTATTTTGTAATAATACCGCATATAACAGTAAAGAATATATGAATTTAAAAAAACGTGGATATAAAGAAAGAGAGGATAAAGATGATACTGAAGCAGAACAAGATAAGAAAGATAAGAATATGATTAAATTAAAAATCAAGAATTAAATTTATATAAGAAAGTAATATTTTGGCTCAGGAATATAAGAAAAATAAAAATTGAATGAAGATTTAGAAGTAGAAAACTAGAAAAAGCTGATGAAGAAGACGTGGAAGTGAAAACAAATTACAAATAAAATATACATATTAAGAGCAAGGGTAAAAACAAGAGTATAGAAGATAAAAATTAATTGAAAAATTAGAGATAAATTTTAGAGAAAAAAGGAATAACATAAGAAGATAATTAAGAAGTAGAATAGTATGGAGAAAATATAAATAATAAAAAATTAGATCATAATAAGTATGTAAGAAGTATAAAAAAGCAAAGAAATTAAGCAAAAAAAAATTCGTAAATTCAAAATAAAAGTAAAAAAAATGTACCTACATAAAGAGAATATAGAAATAGGTAAAAAAACAATAAGGTTGTAAAAAGATAATATATAACTAAAAAATATGCGAAAGAACGAAAAAATATAGAAAAAATAATGAAAATGATGCTGAACCGGAAGAAGACAAGGAAAATAAGGAAATGGTTAGAAATGAAAAAAAAATATATGACAAGATAATATGGAGGTAAAGGAGCACGAGAAGGATAAAAATAATAAAAAATAAGATGAGGAAAAGTGGAAGAAGTGGAAGAAAAATACGAGAAAAGCATGAAGAAGTGGAAAAACTTTAAAGAAATAAAAATTTAAAGGAAATTGAAAAAGATAAGGAAATAAAAGATAAAAATAGAGAAGGCAAGGAAGATAGCCATCTAGATGCAAAAATACCTAATAGACACAAAAATAAAAAAATTATAGAAATAGAAGTAATGCTAATTAGGGTAAAAAAGATTATGTAGAATTAGAATAAAATGTTGAAATTAAAGACAGATATTAAAAAGAAGAGTATTTTGAGAATTGCTTTGTATTAAAGAGAACTGTTTAAATAATCACCACAGAGTTATCACTAACTTCTTGAACCTTTTCCAGATTTGGAAAATTTTCGTCATTTATAATTAATTGAATTAATTTTTAAACTGTTCCAAAATTTCAGCACTTGAGATACTAAAAAAATTTTTTGAATTACTATCTTCGCTCAGTTTGTTTTAGAGTTCTTTCATTTCATATTATACTTTATTCGCAATTTTTTTTTTCATTATTTTGTTAGTCATTCTACAGAAATTCGAACTTGGCTTTAAGACCTATTTTTGCGTAATTTTGCTTGTCACCTATCTTATCGCTATTTATTACCAGACCAATCGATATTCGTCTAGGTATTATAATGCCAAATAACAACTTATCATTATAATAGGTAATCGTTATTGTCGCGTCTAGATAATACCTCTATGAGTCAACTATGTAGTTTTCTGTTGTTAAATTTTATCGAATCATCGCCAGATCAGCTATAAAACTTGCCAAAGCCTCAGTCGAATTCAGAATCTTTCAGTGATCAGCAGCAAAAAAAATGGTGGTTTCCATGGATCGTTGGGTGGGCAAAGTGGCGGTAGTGACAGGAGCAAGTTCTGGAATTGGCGAGGCCATCGTCGAGCAACTCGTCAAAAACGGTCTTATCGTACGCCCACCCTTATTTGCGTTAAAAAAAATAATTACACAACTTTTTCTAGGTTGCCGGAGTCGCACGTCGCGTCGATTTGGTTCAAGAAAAAGCCAAAAAACTATCGAAAGAAAAAGGAAAACTTCACGGTGTCCAAGCGGACTTCACCAAAGAAGCCGACATAACGAAAGCGTTCAAGTGGATCACCGAAAATTTGGGGCCCGTTCACATCTTGATCAACAATGCCGGTGGTGGAGGCACCACAAGTCTAACTGGCGACGTCGACACTGACATTTGGAGGCGGACTTTCGACCTCAACGTTTTGGGGTTGAGTATTGCGACCAAAGAGGCCGTCAATATAATGACGAAGAACAAAATTAACGGCCACGTCATCCACATCAGCAGCATTTTGGGGCACAGAATTGTCTATATGCCGAATTTGAACGTGTATCCGGCGTCCAAGTTCGCCGTTACGGCCCTGACTGAAACTCTGCGACAAGAACTAAACAATGCGGGGAGCAAAATTAAGATTACTGTAAGTTAATAATTTTATTTAAATTATTTTTTTTTAAATTCTTATCTTAGAGTGTCAGTCCTGGTTTCACCGCCACTGAAGCGACAACGTTGAAAAAAGACTTGACTCCTCAAGTAAAAGCAATGCTGGAGACATTGCCGATTTTAGAAGCTGAAGATATCGCCGATGGGGTCGTTTATGTTTTGTCAACTCCTGAACATGTACAGGTGCGATTTTAGTTTTTCTCTAGAATGACTGTTGATTGTTTAATGATTTGTTGCAGGTGCACGAATTGACTATTCAACCATTGGGACAGGCTTAATAAGTAACTAGATACTTTTGCAAAATTAAACACAATTAGATAAATAAATTATAGTTAAAAATCTAAATTTAACATTCTTCGATGCCCCTGCTACCTCTACCTGCATCTCTTCTTGTTTTTGACCCTTCTACATTTTTAAGCCTCTTCACATCAGTCCTACTTTAGTTTTGTGATTGTTTTGCAAAAATTGGAGCCAGACTGGCAGATAACAAAATTATCATTGCAGGTAATCAGAAAAGTCAACAGTAGATAAATATCAAAAATAAATATAAAAGATAAATAACGTTTTATCAACGATGACTTTATAACATTAATAACAATTTTCTTTATAAAATTTTTGACACCTAACACCTTTTATTAAATTGACGGTAGTCGAGGAATAAAACAACTTTTTTGAGTGAGGTCAAGTGTTACCTTTAGAAACCTGACCTTGAGGAGCAACAATTTTTTAGATTAGCTCTAACGTTCTGACATAGCGATAACATTAAGTATTTAAATAAATCGCAACATTTTTTTTATCAATCATTTGCCGTCAGTATCGTTAATTTTTAAACTTTAAATCTCCAGAAGTCATGGTGTTGTCCATTGCACGCTTTGTGGATAAAGTGACCGTTGTGACGGGTGCCAGTTCTGGAATTAGGGCAGCAATTGTCGATTTCCAGGTGGAGAATGGTCTTATTGTAAGCTTAAGTAACTTTTCCACCCTTCCTTGTATTTAATTCATTTATTTAAAACCTAAAAAATTCTTTTGCATAACCAAAGAAAACGACATCCTCATATAAAAACAATAAAATATGAGATGAGGATTTAGAAGTACGAAAACATAAAAAAATTGAAGATATAGATAAAAAGTGGAAGAAAAATGTAAGAAAAGTATGCGAAAGTAGAAAAATGTTAAGAAGATAAAAATAAAGAAAAAGAAATTGAATAAGGAAAGAATAAGAAAATAAAAGATAAAAATAAAGAAGGCAAAAAGAATAGCCATCTAGATGTAAAAGTAGCTAAGAAGAACAAAAATGATAGAAATGAAAGTAATGCAGATTGGGATAAAAAAGAATATGTAGAATTAGAATAAAAAATTGAAATTAAAGACAGGTATAAAAAATAAGACGAAAGAAATATAATTTTTTTTTTAAGAAATGCTTTGTATTGAAGAGAACTGTTTAGAGTTACTTTTTACTTACTTATTTTTACTTTTTAAACTTTTCCCAGATTTTACAATTTTCGTCATTTATAATTTAGTGTAGTCACGATAACGTGAACTAATTAAGTACAATCCTATTCACGTTTTCGACGAGTTTACAAAACTGAATAGGTACACCCGAATTATTTAAAAATGAAACAGTTGAATCACTGGTTTGACTGATTTGGCAACATTGTAGACTCCATAGCAAGGTCTGGTAAGATCAAAAGCACCGAGCTTTACCGAACCGACCCGAACGTCAGCACTAAATGACCTATGCAGTCTACAATGTTGCCAAATCAGTCAAACTAGTGATTCGAGTGTTTCATTTTCAAATAATCCGGCTGTACATAAATTTCAGCATTTAGGTTCATTTACGTAAGCTCATGCCATAAGAACTTTAGGAATCATTAACGCAAGTATTTTCATGAACAAAAAATAATTAATAGAGTTTGGCAAATATTATTATACAATGCTTTTCGAAATAGGTGAGTTTTCTACCGCTTCTTGACCTAAAAACATAAAATTTGAATTAAATTAAATTTTTTCGCAGTTTTTGAAAAATTTCATGGTACTTTGAACGAAAAAGATTTTTCGACAGGTTCCACGGTTTTCGACCAAAACTCAAAAGTATTTGAAAATTTTATTACAGATATTAGGTAATATTAACCATTAACCTTATTTTACATCTCATTATTTTGTTAGTCATTCTATTTTTGAGTAGTTTTACTTGTCACCTATATCTTATCACTATTACGAGACCAATCAATTCTTTTCTTGGAACTATCATGCCAAATAACAACTTATGTAATCGTTATTGTCGTATCTAGATAATAACTCTATAAGTCAACCACGTAATTCTTTCTTGTAAAATTTTATCGAATTATCGCCAGCTCAGCAATAAAATTTAGCAAAGCCTCAGTCGATTTCGAAATCTTTTAGTGATCAGCAGCAAAAAAAATGGTGGTTTCCATGGATCGTTGGGTAGGCAAAGTGGCGGTAGTGACGGGAGCAAGTTCTGGAATAGGCGAAGCCATCGTCGAGCAACTCGTCAAAAACGGTCTAATCGTACGCCAATCACCTTTCTTTGCGTTAAAAAAATTACACAACCCCTTCTAGGTTGCCGGAGTCGCACGTCGCGTCGAGTTGATTCAAGAAAAAGCCAAAAAACTATCGAAAGAAAAAGGAAAACTTCACGGCGTCCAAGCGGACTTCTCCAAAGAAGCCGAAATAACGAAAGCGTTCAAGTGGATCACCGAAAATTTGGGGCCCGTTCACATATTGATCAACAATGCCGGTTATATAGGTACCACAAATCTAACCGGCGACGTCGACACTGACATTTGGAAAAAGACTTTCGATGTCAACGTTGTGGGGTTGAGTATTGCGACCAAAGAGGCCGTCAATATCATGACGAAGAACAAAATTAACGGCCATATCATCCACATCAACGCCGTTCTGGGACACAAGGTTCTCAACCTGCCGGGTTTCAACGTGTATCCGGCGTCCAAATTCGCCGTTACGGCCCTGACTGAAACTCTGCGACAAGAACTAAACAATACGGGGAGCAAAATTAAAATTACCGTAAGTTAATAATTTTTATTAAATTTTTTTTTTTTTAATTCTTATCTTAGAGTGTCAGTCCTGGCCTTGTCGCCACTGAAGCGACAACATTCAACAAAGATTTGAGTCTTGAAGCAAAAGCAAGATATGAAACAAGCGCTATTTTGAAAGCTGAAGATGTCGCCGATGGTGTCGTTTATGTCTTGTCAACTCCTGAACATGTACAGGTACGATTTTAGTTTATCTTTGGAATGACCGTTGATTGTTCGAAAATTTATTGCAGGTGCACGAGTTGACTATTCAACCATTGGGAGGACTTTAATAAGTTACTAAATAATGTTGTGCGAAATTGAACATTGAAATAAATAAGAAAAACATACGAAAAGAAAAAAATGTTAAGGAGATGAAAATAAAAAAAATAAAAATTGAATAAGAAAAAGATAAGAAAATAAAAGATAAAAATAAAATAGGCAAAGAGTATGGCCATCTAGATGTAAAAGTACCTAATAGACACAAAAATAATAGAAATAAAAGTACGTAATGCAGATTAGGATAAAAAAATGTAGAATTAGAATAAAAAGTTAAAATTAAAGACAGATATAAAGAAGAAGAGGAAAGAAATATAAAAGTATATATTATTTTTTATTTTGAGAATTGATTTGTATTGAAAAGAATTGTTTAGATAATCACTACAGAGTTATCATTAACTTCTTGAACCTTTCTCAAATCTTGAAAATTTTTGTCATTTATAATTACAGTGTAGATTCTATGACGTGAACTAATTAATAAGGACAGTCCTATTCACGTTTTCGAGGAGTTCACGAAACTGGTTAGGTACATCCGGATGATCTGTAAATGAGACTCTTGAGTCGCTGGTTTGGCTGATTTGGCAACATTGTAGCCTGGTCTGGTAAGATCGAAGGCACCGAACCGACTTTGCCCCGCGTTCGGGTCGGTTCGGTGCCTTCGATCTTACCAGACCAGGCTACAATGTTGCCAAATCAGCCAAACCAGCGATTCAAGAGTCTCATTTACAGATCATCCGGGTGTACATAAATTTTAGTATTTAGCTTCATTTACGCAAGTTCATGCCATAAATGTTTCAGAAATCAGTAACACAAGTATTTTTATGAACAAAAAATAATTAATAAAATTTGGCACATATACTATGTATACAGGGTGTCCAAAAAAGTCCGCACAACCTTGAAGCTGCGTTATCTAGAATTCTAGATATAGATATAGAATGCTAGAAAATTGTTTAAAAAATTCTATGTCATTTAGTTTTCAAGTTATGGCTTTTTAAAGAAAGCATAATTAAAATTTAAACTTAAGGGTACCTACCTACACACGGTTCTTTCAAAACCAAAGAAATGTATTGGAGTATAGTTCAGTAGTTTGAAGAGTTTCAAGTTAAAAAAGTCGGAAAATTTATGTGCTCAAGGTTTAAAATTATAAAATCAAATCTTTAATATAACAATGGGGGAAAACATGGCAGCATGGCCAAGACACCTAATAAAGTTTAGTAATTCTTAGAAATTCGGACTTGAGATCAAAATCTATTTTTGGGTAATTTTGCTTGTCATCTATCTTATCACTATTATCGGGCCAATCCATGCTCGACCAGGTAGTATCATGCCAAGTAACAACTTATCATTAATAATAATAGGTAATCGTTGTCGCATCCAGATAATAGCTCTAGAGTCAATTATGTAATTTTTCCTTGTAAAATTTTATCGAATCATCGCCAGCTCAGCAACAAAATTCAGCAAAACTTCAGTTGATTTCGAAATCTTTCAGTGATTAGCAGCAAAAAAATGGTGGTTTCCATGGACCGTTGGGTGGGCAAAGTGGCGGTAGTGACGGGAGCAAGTTCTGGAATTGGCGAGGCCATCGTCGAGCAACTCGTCAAAAACGGTCTAATCGTACGCCCACCCTTCTTTGCGTTTAAAAAAAATTAACAACCCCTTCTAGGTTGCCGGAGTCGCACGTCGCGTCGATTTGGTTCAAGAAAAAGCCAAAAAACTATCGAAAGAAAAAGGAAAACTTCACGGCGTCCAAGCGGACTTCACCAAAGAAGCCGAAATAACGAAAGCGTTCAAGTGGATCACCGAAAATTTAGGGCCCGTTCACATCTTGATCAACAATGCCGGTTGTGGAGCCAACACAAATTTAACCGGCGACGCCGACACTGACATTTGGAGGAAGACTTTTGATCTCAACGTTTTGGGGTTGAGTATTGCGACCAAAGAGGCCGTCAATATCATGACGAAGAACAAAATTAACGGACACGTCATCCACATCAGCAGCGTTTTGGGGCACAGACTCATCAACATGTATCCGGCGTCCAAGTTCGCCGTTACGGCCCTGACTGAAACTCTGCGACAAGAACTAAACAATACGGGGAGCAAAATTAAGATTACCGTAAGTTAACAATTTTTATCAATTTTTTTTATAATTTCTATTTTAGAGTGTCAGTCCTGGTCTCGTCGCTACTGAAATGACAACGTTAAGAAAAGATTTGAGTCCTGAAAGAAAAGCAATGTTTGAGAAAATGACGATTTTGGAAGCTGAAGATATCGCCGATGGTGTTGTTTATGTTTTGTCAACTCCTGAACATGTACAGGTGCGATTTTAGTTTATCTCTAGAATGACTCTTGATTGTTTGGTAATTTGTTGCAGGTGCACGAGTTGACTATTCAACCAGTGGGGGCGGTTTAATAAGTTACTAAATAATTTTGTACGAAATTAAACGTAATTAAACAAATGCTCTTGATACTTATACCTGCACCTCTCCTTATTTTGGATTTCTTTACATTTTTACACATCTTTACATCAGTATTTTAATTTTGTGATTTTAAAAAAAAATTGGAGCCCGACTGGCAAATAACAAAATTATTATTGCAGGTAATCAGAAAAGTCAACAATAGATAAAAATAGAAAATAAAAACTTTTTATCAACGAGATTTTTGACACATCTGATACCTCCTATTGAATTTACGGTAATCGAGAAATTAAACTACTTTTGAGAGAGGTCAAGCGTTATCTTTAGGGACCTGACCTTGAGGAGCAACAATTTTTTAGATTAAGTCTAACGTTATGACATAGCGATAACATAAAGTATTTAAATAAATCGCAACATTTTCTTATCAATTATTTGCTGTCAGTATCGTTAATTATTAAACTTTAAATCTCCAGAAGTCATGGTGCTGTCCATTGCACGTTTTGTGGGTAAAGTGGCCGTGGTGACGGGTGCCAGTTCTGGAATTGGGGCAGCAATTGTCGATCTTCTTGTGGAAAATGGTCTTATTGTAAGCACAACTTCCTCTTCCACCCTTCCTTGAGTTTGATCCAGTTAGTTTAACCTGAAAAATTCTTTTCCCAGACAAAGTTTGTTTAGAAACATTTAATGTTCCAATGTTGTATACGTTTATGATTCCAGGTGGTTGGAGTTGCTCGTCGCGTCGACCGAATCGAGGAGAAATCCAAACAACTTTCGGGAAAAAAAGGAAAACTTTTCGCCATCAAAGCCGACATGGCCAAAGAAGACGACATCCTCGCCGGATTCAAATTGATCGAAACCAACATCGGTCCAATTCATATTCTAATCAACAACGCCGGATCGGTCCGCGAAGGTCCTCTATCCAGCGGCAAATCCGCAGATTGGAAACACGTTTTCGACCTCAACGTCATAGGATTGTGCATAGCGACAAGAGAAGCCTTTAAAATTATGCGCGACAACAACATCAACGGCCACATCATCCACATCAACAGCATAGCCGGCCATCTAGTCCCTCCAGCACCCAACATGAACGTCTATTCGGCCTCCAAATACGCAGTGACGGCCCTAACGGAAACTTTGAGACAAGAACTGAACACGTTGGGGTCAAAAATCAAAGTTACGGTAATTCGTCAGAAAAATTATTTTTAATCGTCGAAAAAAAATTGAGTTTTAGAGTGTCAGTCCTGGGCTTGTCGTGAGCGAGTTGACGTTGTTGAGTCAAGAAATTAGCGAGGAAAGAAGGGAGATGATGAGAAAACGCCCGATTTTGAATCCCGAAGATATCGCCGATGGCGTTCTATATGTGCTATCAACGCCGGAACACGTTCAGGTGCGGGTCCATCAACAAAATTGAATTGTTATCAAGTCTCCACTTCCAGGTCCATGAACTAACCATCAAACCAGTAGGGGAACCGTACTGAAAAATAACAAACTAGTTGCCAACACAAAAAGGAAAAATATGTAAAGAAAATTAAGTGGAGTTGTAGGTCGGTACCGGCCCGCAGTGATCCTTAAATTGGTCAATTTCTAATTAATCTATAATAGTCTTCAATAGACTTCAACATAGTACTTAGTACTAAACGTAATCAGTTTTCAATAAAAAGCTTCCAAGTTGAAGACTACATAAAGAATTTGAAAGTCGCTTACACCTACTTCGACCTCATGTGTTCACGCAATTACGCCCTAGTGCTCATCACATCTCCCTGTTGATTCGGGAAGTTGATTTGGAGGAAACAAAACTTTTTAACTAACATACATAAATACTTTATTGTCGCAAAGACGTATAATATCATTAGAGGGACGGAATGGTTGTTTATAAAAGTGATTACAAAAAACGTTTGTATAATGATAACAATGGCACTTTTCTTTCTTGTTTCGATTACAACAATAATAATTACTATTTAGACTTTTCGCAATTCTAACGTTAAATAAAAAAAATTGGTCCCGTCAGCTGGAGATTCCGAAATACTGAAAAGGCAGTCTACGAAAAAAAAAAAATTGGAAATTAGCACTAGAACTACGCGCGAATGTTGATGCAGAAGCTAATTGCTAGTCGATAGAAATTAAAAAAAAAAAAAAAACAAACAAACACATGGAACGTTATGTACAAATTAAAAAATCGTTATTTAAAAAAGTAAAAAATTAAGTGAGTACTTATTGCGAGAAGGGTGTATCACAATGTGAGGGTTATCGAAGAGAGGGGGCTATAACTGAGTCGTGATCACCGATTTTCGAATGATGGAAGTTTCGGTTGTGTTAACCTTAGACACCGGCGACGACACCACTTCTTGCGACACCAACCAGGGTGAAAGTTTGCTCAAAGATGGCGTTTTTGTCGTTGGCGATTTCGCCTCTTCCTCGTCGCTCTGAAACCCAACAACAAACCAATTTTCGACGACATCAACTAACAAAACGTGAGGAGGGAGGTGGGGCGATAGCCTCCAAATTAATTTAATAGAGTTACAGTTAGCATGCAAAGCGATCGACTGACCTTATTCGGGGCATCGATGACGTCCTCTTTGTCGCCGTTGTGGTCTTGGTCGTCCCTAAACGGATTGTTGATCGACAGAAAAGGATTGGAGTCTCGGAACGGATTAGTATTGTCAGTTAAATAAGTGGAGAAAGGATTGGAATTGGTGGCGGAAGCGCTCGATTCCGAATCCTGCGAATCCGTGCTCAACAAACTTAAGGGTTGGGGGGTGTTCAACATGACTTTTTCTAGTTTACCGCCGTCGGTATGACCGAAAAACGTTACAGTAACAGGAGTAGCGCATCGTTTCTGTTCAGAAACGTCGTTATCAATTTTATTTTCGACATGGGGGGTTTCGTTTCGAGGACCCGTTACTGCCAAGGTTAACTTATCGCCTCCCTGATTAGTTTTAAGGATAAAGGTGATAAGGAAAAAAAAAACAAAAAAAAAACGCATTAGAAGCGGACAATCACATCAAGCAATTAATCGATGACAAAAAAAAAGAAATAAGTAACTTGCCACAGAAACAAAAGTTGCGTTCAACGACATCTGGTTGGTCAATTTCGTGGCGACTCCCAGTTCTTCTTCGAGTTTTGCTAAAAAAAAAATTTGTTAATAACAAATGTTGACGGAGAATGGAAAAAGAACCTTTGAGGATGTTGCACTTGATTTGACCCGGAGGCAGAGGTTTGGCCGTCGTGGAATATTTAATGTTGTTGGGGATGTCGGCTGGCAGAGATTTAAGTTCTTCACTGTCTGCAAGAACAGAAACAACCAATTACGGAGAGCCGACGCCATGTTGTATCAAAATATTAAAAAAAATTCTGTTTGTACTATACGGTTTTTTAAGCACTTTATGGCCAAAAGTTCTGTAAAAAAAAACTTGAAAACGCCAGTTCTCATCTTTACTGTTGAAAATAAAATTCAAACTCTCATGCATGTTATTTACTGGTCCGGCCGTCAAACTCTCATGTTATTTATTGATCCGCCCTTTTGTTCTTTTGGCCGTCACTGGATGTACAATGGTGTCGTGTGCAATACTGTAGTGCTGTGTGCATTAGGTTAGTCTATACAGGGTGATTCACGTAGCCCGTCCATTAGAAGTTTTTCAACTTCCAGTTGGATTAAAAATTTGAAACTTGGAAGGCAGTCATTATCAGTCATGCTCATTCTATCTAAAATATTTTGAGCTCTCTAGCTATACAGGGTGTGCGAAAAGTCGGTATCAACTTTCTTATTTTAAATGGAAACGTACCATTTTTTCTACATGGTCTAATTGGTCTTCCAACTCTGAGTTTTTATAACATTTGTTATGTAAACTTATTTGACAATTTTTGACATTATGTTAATTTATGTGAAAAAAAGGGTCAATGTGGTAGCTTACGAAAAAATTCGTATCTGGCAGACGGTTTTGAATTTATGAAAACCAATTTGTAAAGTACTTAGTTCGAAGTCCAGACTAACTTCTCATATCTTAATGGTAGTTCCATTTTGTACCGTATGGGCGCAGACAATTTTCAAATATTGAACCCAAAAATGGTCAAAAAGTCATTTTTTTCAAATGGCACCTACAGATTTTTTTTACAGCATTCGATAGAAAATTGTATTTTGGGATGAGTCACTTAAGCATTTTCTATACCTAACTTCATCCCTTATCAAATTAAAAATTAAAATCCAGAAATTCCATCAATCCTGCCAAGAGATTTTTTTAGTTTTTCAAGTATGCCATAGAAACAAAAGACAATTGCAACATTTTAATTATGAAATGAATATGCTACTAATTTTATAAAAAAAACAACAACAAAAATTACCAAGAACCATCTTAACAAAATTCTAATGTAGGTGTTCAATGTGAGCACCATTTTGATTACTACATACATTCCATTAATCCATTTTCAACAGATTGTGTACCTCTTTTAATTTCGTTGGGACCAAGACTGTCGAATGCTCTTATTATCTCCAGATCTTACCTCATTAGACTTTTATGTTTAGGGTCGAATAAAAGATTTAGTTTATACTTCACCACTTTGCAACATAAAGGAATTAAGCGGGAGAATAATAAGAACATTTGACAGTCTTGACACCAACGAAATAAAAAGAGCTACACAATGATGTAAATTGATAGAATGTAGTAATCAAAATGATGCTCACATTGAACATTTACATTAGAATTTTGTTAAGATGGTTCTTGATAGTTTTTGTTGTTGTTGTTTTATAAAATTAGTAAGATATTCATTTCATAATTAAATTGTTGCAATTGTCTTTTGTTTCCATGGCATACTTAAAAAACTAAAAAATCTTGTGCAAAATTGATGAAATTTCTGGATTTTAATTTTTAATTTGATAGGGGATGAAGTTAGGTAAAGGGAATGCTTAAGTAACTCATCTCAAAATACAATTTTCTATCCAGTGGTGTAAAAAAAATCTGTAGGTGCTATTTGAAAAAAATGACTTTTTGACCATTTTTGGGTGCGATATTTGAAAATTGTCTGCGCTCATACGGTACAAAATGGAACTACCATTAAGATATCAAAAGTTAGTCTGAACTTCGAACTAAGTACTTTACAAATTGGTTTTCATAAATTCAAAACCGTCTGCCAGATACGAATTTTTTTGTAAGCTACCACATCGACCCTTTTTTTCACATAAATTAACATAATGTCAAAAATTGTCAAATAGGTTTACATAACAAATGTTATAAAAACTCAGAGTTGGAAGACCAATTAGACCATGTAGAAAAAATGGTACGTTTCTATTTAAAATAAGAAAGTTGATACCGACTTTTCGCACACCCTGTATAGCTAGAGAGCTCAAAATATTTTAGATAGAATGAGCATGACTGATAATGACTGCCTGCCAAGTTTCAAATTTTTAATCCAACTGGAAGTTGAAAAACTTCTAATGGACGGGCTACGTGAATCACCCTGTATAAGGTCAATGAGTATTAGTTTTAAGCCAGTTCTAGTGAAACTGCCATACGAGCAACATCTTGTGTCTTGGTAAATAAACATTTTGTATAGCAAAAATCAAACTTGGCTAAAATTATTTAACATTTACCATCGGTATTCTCGTTCTTCTGCATCCCGTTTATGTTCAATGTTTCCTTGGCGAGACTCTTGAGGAGAAAATCGAGTTGGCTGTCAGTATTCGAAGGTGTGGGACTTTTCGCTTCCATCGACCCAGTAGTAGGTGTTGCCGGCAGTTTGTTTTTTCTCAACGTTCCATTTTTACTGCCGACCGACAAAACCGGACTGTCAAACAACAAAAATTAACATTCATCTAGCCCACCAAAAAAAAAAAAGTAATACGAACCTGTACGAAGAACTGCAGCCGAGCGACGCCTTCCCAAAGGAATTTTGACCGACAGAACCCTTCCCGAAACTGTTTTGGCTAACCAGACCCAAAGATTCGGGACCTGCAAAAAAAAACGTTTTAACCAGAGATAAACAACGCCATCTGGCGGACGGGTAAAAAAGAACGCCCGAATGAAGTGAACTGGTTCTACTGAACGAACCGATCTAGTTAAAAGTTCAAACGGAACGGAAATTTTATTGAACAAGTCGGTCCAAACCCAACAATTAAGTACCTGTCGGTGTCAAAGATTTGGTGACGTCATCGTTGACTTTACAGTACAACGGATCGTTGTCGGTTGTCGTGGTCGCGTTGGATTTCGTCGATCGTTCGCTGCAGCGGCTCGAACAGTTCTGCAAACTCTCCGGTTTCGTTTCAACATCCACCGATGACGACCGATCCTTCTGTTGTTTCTGTCTTTCCCTCAACACGTGACTTTGTCTCTTCCCGAACCTCTGACTCGGCTTCCGTTCCAATTGCACGGTACGTCTCGGTCGATTTTGGTGCGTACTCTGGTACTCGGTCCTGCCGGAATACCGAAATCTCGACCCCATCCTGAAGAAGTTCTGTCTGGCCGACGGCCCCTTGACCGGCGCTTGCAACCGGAAGAAACCGTGATGTTCTATGGCGCACTTCCACAAATGCTTGCACGCCTTCTCGTTGTGCAACCGAAAAACGAACGTGTGCTCTTGTTCGTGACCTTGATCGTCGTCCTCCACCACGACTAACGTGAGCTTTTTCTTTTTAAAATTGAGCTTGCCGATTTTCGGCCAGAAAAACAAGCCGATTTTTAATTGGTTCTCGTAAACTAAGATGCCGGTTGGGGTCAAACCTAAACGGTACTCCATGCCGTCTTTACCCAATACCATGTGCATGTCGACGCCGTACATGTCCAACCATTTGGCTTTGTTCAAGTAGCGCAATTCGGCCTGAGCGGGCGAACAACCGCGGACGTTCACGTTCGTTTTGTACTCTTCCAAAATTTCGATCTCCATCTCTTCAGTCTGGTTGGGCACGAAGTGGAACTCGGACACGGTGGCGGGGGTGTGCTGCGTCTCGTCATAATCGCCCAGCTCCGCTAACGGAACGAAAATAACAATAAGTAACCAAATGGGTAAAGTTACAAGTAATGACGTCACGTTTTTAATGAAACTGGCGACATCTCTACAGAAGTTTTGCAACTACCGTTGACACTAATAATGAAATGGATGATCAACATTCTTTTTGTAACATTCAAATCTCTATTCACCACCGGTCACCATGACAGCAAAGTTACAGGTAGTGACGTCACGGTTTCATTAAAACTAACGACATCTCTTAAGAAGTTTTGCAATGATCGTTGACACTATTAACTAATAATCAAATGGATGATCAAGATTCTTTTGTAACATTCAAATCTCTATTCACAACCGGTCACCATGAGAGAAAAAGTTAAAACCACGTGAAGTTACAGGTAGTGACGTCACGGTTTCATTGAAAGTGACGACATCTCTTAAGAAGTTTTGCAATGATCGTTGGCAATATTAACTAATAATCAAATGGACAATCAACATTCTTCTTGCCTCATTCAAATCTCTATTCACAATCAGTCACCATGACAACAATGGTCAAACCGTGTAAAGTTACAGGTAGTGACGTCACGGTTACATTAAATCTGACGACATCTCTTAAGAAGTTCTGCAATGATCGTTGGCAATATTAACTATTAATCAAATGGATGATCAACATTCTTCTTGCCTCATTCAAATCTCTATTTACAATCGGTTACCATGACAACAAAACAGAAACAACGTGAAGTTAGAAGTAGTGACGTCACGGTTTCAATGAAACTAGCGACATCTCTCTAGAAGTGTTGACACTATTAACTAAGGGAACAAATATAATGTACACCAAATGAAACCATACATCCCTTGCACTGTCCACCAGAAAATTTAATGAGCATCAAAAAGTCTAAATGAAACCCAAAATATTATACATCAGAAAAAGAGAACATCACCACTAAAATAACTATGCTGCGTATTGTTTTACCATTGCTTACATTTTAAATTCTATATGTCTATCAATTTAACTAAATGTTCACCAAATTTAGAACGCTCAAGTTACGCGTCCGTGCTTTACATTAATAAATATTGGCGCTATTCATTTATATTTAGTGTTTCTCAAAAAAACTATTTGTGCGTCAAATAATTATTCTATTACTCTAAAAATCAATTATGCTCGCGCATCTTTCCTTGCCGCTTGCGCTTCCAGACAAGAGGCACGCGAAAAAAGTTTTGTACAAGGTCAGTTCAGGGCTCTGTAATTTTTTTTTAAAAGCACGATTAGAAATTACCACTAAAAAAAGTTTTACGTTTTACATAATGCAAGCCAATTACAGCAAAGCATTTATATATTACGGAAATCAATATCTTTTTTTGTGCAAACCACTTCTATTTTTACTCTTATTTTCCTTGCCCTAGCACATCTACATCTATAATTTTGCATAAAATTATTTACCATTTGCACAACATTTTATTCCTTGTGTATTTTTGATCAACAAATAGTATTTTTAACTGCTAAATAATATAAGACACTGTCGAAAATTAAATGTCTGGGTATTATGTTAGAATTAAATGCGGAATAAAATTTGGTGAACATTTAGTATTTATGGTCAACAAAAGTTATTTTGGCGAACAAAATATATAAGAGGCCAGCATTATGTCAATATTTGGTTGTCGCTTTAAGATTATGTATTCTCTTAATTTTGGTGAGCATTTAGTATTTTTGGAAAATGAAAGTATTTTTTTGTATGAAAATATTGGGTAAATTTGGTAGACTGTTAAATACGACTCATTAACTAATAATCAAATAGATAATCAACATTCTTTTGCAACATTCAAATCTCTATTCACAATCGATCACCATGGCAACAAGGCTAGAACCCTGTGAAGTTGCAGGAAGTGACGTCACGGTTTTTAATGTAACCATACAAGTTTTACAATTACAGTTGACACTAACTATTGACTAGAACACGCAATTTATTTGATTTATCGAATCGACATTTTAAGGATACAAGACCATCACCTAGAGTTTGACACCTGTCATTAGATTGCCACGCCAACTTTTCACTTTCTGATATTGTAACTTTTAACTTTTTTCGTGATAAAACCATCAAGTAACCATTTCCTAGAAGTTTTCCAATTACAGCCGACACCAATTATTAACTAAGATCATGCAACTTCTTAAATTTATCCCAATTTTCAGGCGTGACGTTCGACAGCTGTCATTGAAATTGCAACGCCAACTTGATTATTTTTGTTTTTGAGCGCCCTGAAGTTAGTTTCGATCAATTATTTGACAGTTGTCACTCACATTGGAGCGCCAACGCCGCCAATTCGACGGCGGTTTGATGAGGGCACTCGAGCCGTCCTTCCAAGATGTCTTGTTTCAGTTGCAAAAAGAACTGGTACCGGGTGAGTTCCTCCCTCAAATTGTTGGGTTCGGACGTGTAAAACTTGACTTTCAACCTGAGAGTGTAGGGGGGTCCAACTGAAATCAACCACGAGTTTAATTGAGGTTAGAAAACCCTTTTTTGGCGATGGTTTACTCTTAATTTGTTTCTTGATGGGTTTGTTGGGTTCCAGCCAATGTTTGACGTGATTGGCGTCGGTGTACTGAAGTCCGAAATAGTCCTTCTCGATCAGGTCCAGCGAATAAAACACTTGCTCGTACAAGTCCCGCGCTTCGGCTTTTTTCTGGAAATTACGTTAATTAATTAGGTAAGCACCCAACGAATTCACATGGATTAAGATCGGGAAATTAGAAAGGCCGGTTCCCACTATTGTTGTCAGGTTAATTATTGTCGAAATTTCTTCAATTACGCGCAGAACAGGGGCGTAACGAATTTTACTTCTCGGAAAAAAAATTGAAAATTGCGCATTGAAGCCCCCAGGGAAAATTCTACACTCAAACCACAATTGAGGGGCGTTGTGACGTTGCGTGTCCACAACAGTTGTTTTAATAATTAAAAAAGTTAGTAGTTGACTGGTGCATGTTCCAGCCTTGGGGGAAATTGGGGGCTACGTCCCTGGGGTCGCGCGGCAATGGCAGCTGCGTCGGGGTAGGTGCCGCCGCCCCCGCACTCACCGATAGCTCCACCGACAGGTCGGTGCCGTCCAACAGGATAACTTTGCACTGGATGAGGTTCTTGTTGACATTTTTGGCGTGTTTGGCCTCCCTGGTGCCGTTGGTTTGGGTGGTCGGTCGATTTTTTCGGCCGCTCAAAAATCGAAACATCTCTACTGTGTGAACCGGGCTTTAAATGCGACGACGCGTGCTGGTTAATTGACCGTTAATTAGCAATAATTAATGGTTTTCCGAACGTTTTCACACTCGCACCGCGGAATGGCCGCCATCGCCCTCTGCGACTTTGCAAACGTCAGGTAAAAAACGCGTTGGCGCTGACAACAAGCAACAGGTAACTCGAAGCGAGAGGCGACGCGGCGCAACTTGACGCGTGGGAGGGAGACGGGCGCGCCATCGAAACGAAACAAACGAGAGTGATCCAACGGAACCGCACCGTCCGGCAACACCGCCGATAACACCCCTGCCCAAAAAGGGGCGCAGCCCCAAAAAGTCCAGTTTTGGAAACGAAATCAGACCCCCAGATGATTCAGAAATTCAAAAAAAGGCAAAAATTTTCTAGAAAAATCGCTTTTTCAACCACCCTGTAAATATAATAAAATTAGTGGAGCGTACAGTATGGCAAGACGTTTTACTATTTTTCTTGAATCAGGGTGAGGGCTGAGTGGCTCAGTTCGGGCCTGGCGTTCTGCGCGCGCCCGCCCCCATTTGAATATTGATTTGGCCCACTGCGCTATCGAGAGGACTGCGGTTCTCTTCAGTCTTCGGCAGGGGTTGTGGGTCAAAAAATCGAGCCGCAAAAATGACCAAATCCAACAAATACGCGATACTCACCGTCTTTTTGTGCGTTTGCAGTTTTGGATGGGGCCAGGAAGACAACAGGGAAACCAAGCAACACCCCGAACTGACCAAACTGTAAGTCGTCACAACTCATTTATTTAGACAACAATTGAGGCAATTTAACAATTTAAGAGTCAAACATTGGGCGCAGAAATTAGGCGGAGAACTGTGGCATTTCGGGGAGTTAGTTACGAGACGTACGATGGTGATAGAAGTAAGTTTCGATATCGAGACGAAAGGGGTGGTAAATATTAACGTAATTTTCAGAGCTTCAAAGGCACCACGGTGGTCAAAGAAGACGGGGAGACCCTCCTCAAAGACATCCACGAGAAAATTTCCAACATGATGAAGGATAAAGTGGAAGCTGTCAAGGTAGTTGAAACAAAATCTACATCCCTCTTCTTAAAGGGTGGTTCAGAGCTATAATAACTTACACAGTTGAGACGTTGAAAACTTTTTCTCCCAAAAATTTCTTCTTATCCCTCAATTAACTACAAACTACTAGCTACAAGAACTGTAAACTAATTAAAGACATAGAAAAAAATAAATAACGAAAAATTTTGACATCTGAAGCAAATTTTAGAAAAAAAAAACTCGCCATATTTCAGAAACACCCTGTAAATGGCGTTTAAAAAAATTAATTAGTAATTTTTTTAGCGAATAAAGTGCCTATTTTAGAAACACCCTGTATGAGGTTAAGTGGCGTTAGGAAAAATTCCCAAATAGTTTTTTTTTTTCTTTAGCGCATAATGGATATAGCGGAGCAGGCTGCGCAGGCCCAGAAGGAGGAGGACATCGACTTCAACTTCCAGTTCTTCGCGGCCAAGAACCTCACCAACTCCGCTCCCAATTCGACCCTCAACGACCAAGAGATTCGAGAGGTGCCCTCTTCGTTGATGTTTTCGTAGATTATGTTTTGTTAACTTTTTGATTTACAGCCGGAAGTTCAAGAGTTGCGCTACGATGATTCGTTTATTTCTAGCGACAGTAGATACGATGAGCGGTATCAGGCGATGGTGCAACCGGAAGAGATTGAAGGTTACCAACAGGACCAGGATCCTCAGGAAGACAATTCCGAAACTTTTGAGGAACCGGACGGTGAAGTTGAGGTGAAACCAAAAGAATTAGTTTTGGGGTTGTTTTTTGAAAAAATTATTTTAGGTCACTGATGGTACTGAGAAGGATCCTCAGGCGAGTCAGGTGCCGCAAAGCGATAAAACGAAGTTGCCGCTTTACAGAAATCGGCATTTCTACAATATACCCGTCAACACGAACTATAGCGCCGTCCATGTGCCCAGCAACGTTTATGAAAGGTGTAAGTGGACAATAGGGGGGTCAGAAATGAGACTTGGGGCACTCCTCACCATTTTTCACTGTTAACATTTCTGAATTTATTTATTTTAATAAAAGTAACTTAAGAGGTCTGACGGTGTTGACAACCATTTTCTAAATTTAGAATCTTTGAGGGTTTGAAAGATGGTCAGCAAAGAGATATGAACAGCAATGGACCCCAAATAGAAATTTGGGACACTTTTTTGCTCGCCACCTCTTTGGGGCCTAAAGGGAACTCTCCCACACTCAAATATTAAGCTTCAACACTCAAGTGGTTTGAATGAGGAATAAGTTAACAGCCGCGGGCTTTGCAAAGATTCTCGCAGTACTTTCTTATATTTTTTGGCAGTACAATAGCTAGAGACAGGAGAAGAGCCTGCGGCAATTGTTAGACTCTCAAGTGGTTTGAATGGTGACAGCAAAAGTTTTTGAACCTCCCGGAGATTTTGCTGATGAACAACTGAACAGTAAGGGACTCTGAGTCGACCTTTGCGGCACTCCCGGCTATTCCACAAAATAACAAACAATAGTTGTTCTGTGGCTATTCTCCAAACTAATGTAGGTTTGAACGCTCAAGGGGTTTGAATGAGAAATCAGTTAACAACCGTGGGCTTTGAACCGATTCTTGCGGTACTTCCTTATGATTCAAAAGCTACGGACAAGAGAGAAGTTTTGCGACATTCTCTTAATTGTCAGACTCTTGAGTGGTTTGAATGGTGAATGAATGAACTAGAAAGATCTTTGAACCTCCTGGAGATTTCTCTGGTGAACAATTAAACACAAAGGGACTCTGAGTCGACCCTTGCGGCACTCTCGGCTATTCTCTAAACTAGTGTAAGCTTTAACACTCAAGTCGTTTGAATGAGGAATAAGTTAACAGCCGTGGGCTTTGAGAAGATTCTTGTGGTACTTTCTTATATCTTTTTAGGGGGGCAAAATCTAGGGACAAAAGAGGAATCTTGCGGCAGTCTTCTTAATTGTTAGACCTTTGAGTGGTTTGAATGGTAGTCAAGATCTTTGAACCTCTCGGGAGGTTTTCTGGTGAATAACTGAACAGTAAGAGACTCCGAGTCGACCCTTGCGGCACTCCCGCCGATTCCACAGAATAACAAACAATGGTTGTCCTGTGGCTATTTTTCAACTTAATGTAGGCTTTAACGCTCAAGGGGTTTGAATGGGGACCAGTTAACAACTGTGGGCTTTGAACAGATTCTTGCGGTACTTCCTTGTAGCTCAAAAACTAAGGACAAGAGAGGAGTTTTGCGGCACTCTTCTTAATTGTCAGACTCTCGAGTGGTTTGAATGGTGAATAAATAAACTACAAAGATCTTCGAACCTCCTGGAGATTTCTCTGGTGAACAATTAAACACAAAGGGACCCTAAGTCGACCCTTGCGGCACTCTCGGCTATTCTCTCTAAACTAGTGTAAGCTTTAACCGTTCTTTAACACTCAAGTGGTTTGAATGAGGAATAAGTTAACAGCCGTGGGCTTTGAGAAGATTCTTGTGGTACTTTCTATAAATATGTTTTTTTTTTTGGGGGGGAGGGGCAAAAGCTAGGGACAAAAGAGGAATGTTGCGGCAATTGTCAGACCCTTGAGTGGTTTGAATGGTAGTCAAGATCTTTGAACCTCTCGGGAGGTTTAGTTGGTGAACAATGAACAGTAAGGGACTTCGAGTCGATCCTTGCGGCACTCCCGAGTATTTGCTTCTCTAAACTAGTGTCCCCCAAAGCACCTTTTGAGAGCCTCTTTTCTCCAATGACGATTCTACTGTTTTAGCCAAAGACGTGATCGCCGGTATCATTTGGTCCGAGGAGCTCGACAAGACCTTCCGCAACAACTACAAACTGGACCCGAGTCTCTCCTGGCAGTATTTTGGCAGTTCGACCGGTTTTATGCGTCAATTTCCAGGTTCCGAACCCCAAATTTTTTTTCAATTGTCATATTAACCCCGAAATGAATTTTTCAGCGATGATTTGGTCGCAGGAACCCATAGATCTTTTTGATTGTCGCACCAGGTCTTGGTACATAGAAGCCGCGTCCTCTCCCAAAGACATTGTGATATTAGTGGATAGGTCGGGATCGATGACTGGGATGAGACGGGAAATTGCCAGACACGTGGTCCACAACATCCTGGACACTTTGGGCAATAACGATTACGTCAATATTTTTACGTTTAGTAACACCACCGAACCATTGGTGGAGTGTTTCGATAATAACTTGGTCCAGGTGAGTTGGCCTTGAAATTGCCAACTTTTCTTATAATTGGTTGAATTTTAGGCAAATTTGGCCAATGTTAGGGTGTTGAAGGAAGGGATGACCAGTTTCAAGACGGAACAAATCGCAAATTTCTCTTTGGCCCTCATTACGGCGTTTGAACTTCTCGAAATGTACAGGGAATCGAACAAAGGTAAGATGGACCGCCGCCAGCCGGCACCGACCTATGAAGCTCTTTAGCCAAAACCTTCCGTTTCTTTCTCCAACTAAGGTTTCTTGATGAGTACCAAACAAGTGACGACCCCTCTTGTTCAGCCCACTCCCATTCAATCCCAACCCTTTCTAGCCGGCACCGACCATTGAAGCTTTTTAATTAACAATTACGTTTTTTTTTATTAAGATTACTTGGTGTTTGGTGGATACTAAACCAATTGTAACGTTTTATATTAATCCTAGTCCCTTCCAACCTTTCCTGACCGACCATTCGAGGTATTGGAGTATTTTTTTTTTAGGAAAGTAGTGAGTACTATAAGCTTCTGGAACCACCCATTCACCTCAGAAGCTCTGCGCATGTGCGGAGGTCACGTTACGTCGCGCTTGCCGCTGTATATTATGTTGCAAACCTAATGGGGATAAAATGCTGAAACTTCACATGTATATTGTGTTGCATATCCAAATGTTTCAATTCAGGAATGGTGACATGAAAATGTTACTATTTTGAATCTATTTTAATATTACCATGATATTACCTCAATTTTGATGTCGCCATTTTGATTTAAACATGATATACATGTAAACATTTAGCGTTTTATCCCCTTGAGGTATGCAACATAATATACAGCGGCTAGCGCAACGCACCGTGGCCTTAGCGCATGCGCAGAAATTGTGAGGTCGAGGTGGTTCCAGAACCGGCCATCCTATACTACCGTGGTGACGACTCCTTTTGTTTCAGGAGCCAATTGCAATCAAGCTATAATGTTAGTGACGGACGGAGTCCAGTACAATTACAAAGAAATTTTCGAAAAATACAACTGGCAGAATCTCCCCTTCGTCAATGTTCGCGTCTTCACGTACCTGATCGGTCGCGAAGTTAGCGACGTCAGAGAGGTGAAATGGATGGCGTGCGCCAATCGCGGCTTCTACGTCCATCTGAGCACCTACGCCGAAGTGAGAGAGGAAGTGTTGCACTACATTCCGGTGATGGCCCGGCCGATGGTGTTGAACGCCAATCAAAAACCCAATCCCACTTGGAGTCCGGTCTATGCCGACGTCACCGATCCCAAATTGACCAACTGGTTGTGGGTGAATCGCGAACGCAACCGACAACGCGAACGTTTCATGGCGTACAGACGCAACAAAACATTGCTGCCACCGGACGAACAAGACAAGAAGTTCGTCCATCAACAGAAATATGTTCGTAGCTAAAATTTGTTCTTACGCGCGCCCAAATTGCGACGGCGCTATCCATTGAATTTTTTTCAAATTTTGGTACTGGTATCTGAACAACATTATCTTTAATCACACGGAAGGAAATTTTCATCGCTTGCTAGTAGCGCCCGCAATTGGCGTTTTGGTCTAATTCAGTCATAACTTGCAGTAAATTGAATGGTTTCGAAGTTAATGTGAGATTAAGATAACAATTCTTCGATAATCCCACTTTTGATGTGTGCAAAATTAAATTTTTATTTGAACGCTCTTTACAATAAAATCTTCGATAATATTAGAGACTCTTATTAGAAGCAAACTAAGCGTTTAGGTGACTAATAATAGAGTTTTTGTTCAGAAGCAGGACAACTACGGCGAGTTGCAGACCTACCGTCTGATGACGTCCGTCTCTCTGCCGGTGTACGACAAGAAGCCTCGAGCGGTGAGTTTGTTTTGTTGTTACGATCACGATTGTTGGTTGTTCTGTGAATATCTATAATGTCTACAGAACATCACCGAAAAAATTCAACTCAACGAAGCCGTTTGGATGAATGTTACGCGTGAGGTAACCCGTCCAGGTTTTCTTTTATACGTTCCTTACCGTTCTTGTAAAAGTTCTTTTAGATTGAGTGAGTCAACCTAGGATTTGTGGCCGGAGACTTAGGTCGGCAGCGACAACGTTAGTTGCAGTATAAAATTGTGTAGAACTAAATTAGTATAGGAGGAGAGTTTTAGACGTTTAGCGTTTTAGGTACTTAGTAGTCGCCAGTACTTTTAGAATTTAGCCGTTAACGCGACGACTAACGACCCTTTTTAACGCCGATCGGTTTGCAGGAACGGGTCGCTAATTTACTGGGGGTGGCCGGCACCGACATCCCCATCGAGTACATCGAGAGACAGATGTTAGCCTATAGGGTAAGTCGCCGAAGATGTTGCTAACTAAACGATTAAAACGAAACTGGTTTTAGCTCGGAGTTAACGGTTACGGCTTCATCGTTACCAATAACGGCTACATCTTGATCCATCCAGATTTGCGTCCAGTGGTAAGATATCTTTGATCTTCGCTCCTCAACTTCTTCTACTTGCAATATTTTAGTATCAAGGGATCCTGAAGCCAGCATACAATCGCGTCGATATGATCGAAGTCGAAGTCATGGACGATGACAGAGAACCTAGGGACTTCAACGACGAAATCAGGGAGTTGCGCAAGCGCATAGTGATGCAGAAGAAAGGGAATATCACCCTTAAGATCAAATCGCATCTTGACGATATGGTAACGCCCCAAAAGTTCAACTTAATGTATAACTGGTTGCCTAAATTTAAATCTACTTTTAGCCCTTCGGGTTTAATTAAAGGAAAATTTTAGAAATGTGCACAACCTGTTTTGAAGGTACAGGGAAAAAGATAGATTGCTATTTTAGGGACGCTCTTTGGTGGCTTATTTTTTTTCTTCTACCATTTATTATTTTCTTACCACTTTTTTTCTCTTCTTCATATGCTTTCTTCCGTTTTGCTTTCTCTATTTTTGTTCTTCATTTTACATATTCATCTACTACTTATACTTTTATGGTGCTTCTTCTTTGTTCAAATATTTTTTTTTATTGTATTATTGTTTGCTGTTTTACCTTTCGTCAAGGAACATTGTTTGATTACTAATTCTCTTTCTCTTCTTCATTTGTTTTCTTCTGTTTTTCTTCTCTATTTTCGTTCTTCACTTTCTCTCTTTTCCTTTCACTGATTCTTCTGCGACTTACATCTTAATATGGTTGTTTCTTCTTTGTTCTATTTTTTTTTTTCTAATTTTTGGGGACGCTCTCTGGTGGCTAAAGGGCCCACAATTTCGTTGTGATCCTGCAGGGTCAATAATTTTTTTTTAATCTCAATTGCAGAGACGCATCATCACCAGCCCCCGTCACTACTATTACACGGGCATCAACAACACCCCCTTTAGTCTGGTGATAGCGCTCCCCCACAAGTACGGCTTCTACCGCGTGCAACACCCCGTCGAAAATGACATTCATCGCATCCGGTCGAATGACAAAATCAAAGGATCTCTGACGCAATTCTTCACCGGCAACTGGACCATCCATCCCGACTGGTAACATTTTCTTCCCCTTCTTTTTTTTTCTGGTCGCGGTTAAAAAAATTTCTTCAGGCATTACTGTCGCTACCTGGACGACCGCCACTACTTCGAGAATCCCGAAGAGGAGTTCATCCATTTCCTCAAGAAAATGGAGGGTCCCGGCTGGAAATGGACGGGAGAATGTAGGAAACGTTTTTTTTGTTGTTTTTTTTTTTACTTTTGGGGTTGCAGGTGATCGAAAACTCATATGCAAGGTGGTGGCTGATGCCAAAATCACGTCGTGGTTCAGCCAGAACATCACCACGACCACTAAAGAGGAGAACGGGTGAGTTGTTATTTCCCCCCACCACTTTTTACAACTAACCAATGACGTAACGATAACTTTTTTATTTTTTTCGTAAGACCCATAGCTATGTTGATGGCTTTGATACCAAGGTACAGTAACCAAAACTCTTCAATTAAGTTCGAGTCGATGGGGTTGTTTGATGATTGTTTAGGGAAAGTAATGTCGCGGATGGGGTGGTTACAACTTGTTGTTCTTATGCAGGGCCGAGTTTATACGAAGGTACGGGATAACGGTGGCGTTTCTGGCGACACACAGCGGTCTCACTAGATGGCAGGATTTCCCTCAGAACATCGATGTTAACTTCAAAGAAGAACCGTAAGTTCTGCAACTAAGGAGATGTTGGTAGGTTCTAACGTTGTTCTCTTTTGAAGACACTTCCATATTCTTCACAACAAAGCTATCGATGAAATTTGGTACAGGAGGGCCGTGGAACATTACTATATTGATCCAATGACTTTTGTTTATTCCGCACCCTTTGACATCGGTACGTATTAAGGTTACCTATTAAGGGATAGTATGACGTCATTACGATTTCAGGTGATGAAAATAATACGTTATTAACTGTTAGTCACGCCATCTTCCGGGAGGAAGGTAGCAAGAAAGCTCCTGCCGCGGTCATTGGTTATCAGTTCTACCATTCTGCCTTGTACGCGCTGTTCAGAAAAATCACCACAAGTGTATGTTATTTGTGTCTTTTTTGTTCTATTTTTTCAGTTTTCTTAGTTTTCTTTTTTATAATATTTGTTCTTATTGTTTGATATTTTATCTTTCGTCAAGGGGCATTATTTTGTTGCCACGTTTCTTCTGTTCTTTGTTCTCTTTTCTCGTTTTTTTACTCTTCTTCACTTTCTCTTTCTCCCTCTTACTTATCCTTCTGCTGCTTACTTTCTTATTGTCGTTTTTCCTTTGTTCTATTTCTTTCTTCTAAAACTTCTTATTGTTTGCTGATTTATTTTTCGTCAAAGAACATTAGTTTGTTACGACTTTTCTTCATTTACTTTCTTCTGTTCTTCCTTCTCTTTTCTCGTTCTTTTACTCTTTTGCACTTTCTCTTTCTTCCTCTTACTTATCCTTCTGCTACTTACTAACTTATTGTCGTTTCTCCTTTGTTCTATTTCTTTCTTCTAAAACTTCTTCTTATTGTTTGCTGATTTATTTTTCGTCGAGGAACATTATTTTGATACGACTTTTCTTCATTTACTTTCTTCTGTTCTTCCTTCTCTTTTCTCGTTCTTTTACTCTTTTGCACTTTCTCTTTCTTCCTCTTACTTATCCTTCTGCTACTTACTTTCTTATTGTCGTTTCTCCTTTGTTCTATTTCTTTCTTCTAAAACTTCTTCTTATTGTTTGCTGATTTATTTTTCGTCGAGGAACATTATTTTGATACGACTTTTCTTCATTTACTTTCTTCTGTTCTTCCTTCTCTTTTCTCGTTCTTTTACTCTTTTGCACTTTCTCTTTCTTCCTCTTACTTATCCTTCTGCTACTTACTTTCTTATTGTCGTTTCTCCTTTGTTCTATTTCTTTCTTCTAAAACTTCTTCTTATTGTTTGCTGATTTATTTTTCGTCGAGGAACATTATTTTGATACGACTTTTCTTCATTTACTTTCTTCTGTTCTTCCTTCTCTTTTCTCGTTCTTTTACTCTTTTGCACTTTCTCTTTCTTCCTCTTACTTATCCTTCTGCTACTTACTAACTTATTGTCGTTTCTCCTTTGTTCTATTTCTTTCTTCTAAAACTTCTTCTTATTGTTTGCTGATTTATTTTTCGTCGAGGAACATTATTTTGATACGACTTTTCTTCATTTACTTTCTTCTGTTCTTCCTTCTCTTTTCTCGTTCTTTTACTCTTTTGCACTTTCTCTTTCTTCCTCTTACTTATCCTTCTGCTACTTACTTTCTTATTGTCGTTTCTCCTTTGTTCTATTTCTTTCTTCTAAAACTTCTTCTTATTGTTTGCTGATTTATTTTTCGTCGAGGAACATTAGTTTGTTACGACTTTTCTTCATTTACTTTCTTCTGTTCTTCCTTCTCTTTTCTCGTTCTTTTACTCTTTTGCACTTTCTCTTTCTTCCTCTTACTTATCCTTCTGCTACTTACTTTCTTATTGTCGTTTCTCCTTTGTTCTATTTCTTTCTTCTAAAACTTCTTATTGTTTACTGATTTATTTTTCGTCAAAGAACATTAGTTTGTTACGACTTTTCTTCATTTACTTTCTTCTGTTCTTCCTTCTCTTTTCTCGTTCTTTTACTCTTTTGCACTTTCTCTTTCTTCCTCTTACTTATCCTTCTGCTACTTACTAACTTATTGTCGTTTCTCCTTTGTTCTATTTCTTTCTTCTAAAACTTCTTCTTATTGTTTGCTGATTTATTTTTCGTCGAGGAACATTATTTTGATACGACTTTTCTTCATTTACTTTCTTCTGTTCTTCCTTCTCTTTTCTCGTTCTTTTACTCTTTTGCACTTTCTCTTTCTTCCTCTTACTTATCCTTCTGCTACTTACTTTCTTATTGTCGTTTCTCCTTTGTTCTATTTCTTTCTTCTAAAACTTCTTCTTATTGTTTGCTGATTTATTTTTCGTCGAGGAACATTAGTTTGTTACGACTTTTCTTCATTTACTTTCTTCTGTTCTTCCTTCTCTTTTCTCGTTCTTTTACTCTTTTGCACTTTCTCTTTCTTCCTCTTACTTATCCTTCTGCTACTTACTTTCTTATTGTCGTTTCTCCTTTGTTCTATTTCTTTCTTCTAAAACTTCTTATTGTTTACTGATTTATTTTTCGTCAAAGAACATTAGTTTGTTACGACTTTTCTTCATTTACTTTCTTCTGTTCTTCCTTCTCTTTTCTCGTTCTTTTACTCTTTTGCACTTTCTCTTTCTTCCTCTTACTTATCCTTTTGCTGCTTACTTTCTTATTGTCGTTTTTCCTTTGTTCTATTTCTTTCTTCTAAAACTTCTTATTGTTTGCTGATTTATTTTTCGTCAAAGAACATTAGTTTGTTACGACTTTTCTTCATTTACTTTCTTCTGTTCTTCCTTCTCTTTTCTCGTTCTTTTACTCTTTTGCACTTTCTCTTTCTTCCTCTTACTTATCCTTCTGCTACTTACTAACTTATTGTCGTTTCTCCTTTGTTCTATTTCTTTCTTCTAAAACTTCTTCTTATTATTTGCTGATTTATTTTTCGTCGAGGAACATTATTTTGATACGACTTTTCTTCATTTACTTTCTTCTGTTCTTCCTTCTCTTTTCTCGTTTTTTTACTCTTTTGCACTTTTTCTTTCTTCCTCTTACTTATCCTTCTGCTACTTACTTTCTTATTGTCGTTTCTCCTTTGTTCTATTTCTTTCTTCTAAAACTTCTTATTGTTTACTGATTTATTTTTCGTCAAAGAACATTAGTTTGTTACGACTTTTCTTCATTTACTTTCTTCTGTTCTTCCTTCTCTTTTCTCGTTCTTTTACTCTTTTGCACTTTCTCTTTCTTCCTCTTACTTATCCTTCTGCTACTTACTAACTTATTGTCGTTTCTCCTTTGTTCTATTTCTTTCTTCTAAAACTTCTTCTTATTGTTTGCTGATTTATTTTTCGTCGAGGAACATTAGTTTGTTACGACTTTTCTTCATTTACTTTCTTCTGTTCTTCCTTCTCTTTTCTCGTTCTTTTACTCTTTTGCACTTTCTCTTTCTTCCTCTTACTTATCCTTCTGCTACTTACTTTCTTATTGTCGTTTCTCCTTTGTTCTATTTCTTTCTTCTAAAACTTCTTATTGTTTACTGATTTATTTTTCGTCAAAGAACATTAGTTTGTTACGACTTTTCTTCATTTACTTTCTTCTGTTCTTCCTTCTCTTTTCTCGTTCTTTTACTCTTTTGCACTTTCTCTTTCTTCCTCTTACTTATCCTTCTGCTGCTTACTTTCTTATTGTCGTTTTTCCTTTGTTCTATTTCTTTCTTCTAAAACTTCTTATTGTTTGCTGATTTATTTTTCGTCAAAGAACATTAGTTTGTTACGACTTTTCTTCATTTACTTTCTTCTGTTCTTCCTTCTCTTTTCTCGTTCTTTTACTCTTTTGCACTTTCTCTTTCTTCCTCTTACTTATCCTTCTGCTACTTACTAACTTATTGTCGTTTCTCCTTTGTTCTATTTCTTTCTTCTAAAACTTCTTCTTATTGTTTGCTGATTTATTTTTCGTCGAGGAACATTATTTTGATACGACTTTTCTTCATTTACTTTCTTCTGTTCTTCCTTCTCTTTTCTCGTTCTTTTACTCTTTTGCACTTTCTCTTTCTTCCTCTTACTTATCCTTCTGCTACTTACTAACTTATTGTCGTTTCTCCTTTGTTCTATTTCTTTCTTCTAAAACTTCTTCTTATTGTTTGCTGATTTATTTTTCGTCGAGGAACATTATTTTGATACGACTTTTCTTCATTTACTTTCTTCTGTTCTTCCTTCTCTTTTCTCGTTCTTTTACTCTTTTGCACTTTCTCTTTCTTCCTCTTACTTATCCTTCTGCTGCTTACTTTCTTATTGTCGTTTTTCCTTTGTTCTATTTCTTTCTTCTAAAACTTCTTATTGTTTGCTGATTTATTTTTCGTCAAAGAACATTAGTTTGTTACGACTTTTCTTCATTTACTTTCTTCTGTTCTTCCTTCTCTTTTCTCGTTCTTTTACTCTTTTGCACTTTCTCTTTCTTCCTCTTACTTATCCTTCTGCTACTTACTAACTTATTGTCGTTTCTCCTTTGTTCTATTTCTTTCTTCTAAAACTTCTTCTTATTGTTTGCTGATTTATTTTTCGTCGAGGAACATTATTTTGATACGACTTTTCTTCATTTACTTTCTTCTGTTCTTCCTTCTCTTTTCTCGTTCTTTTACTCTTTTGCACTTTCTCTTTCTTCCTCTTACTTATCCTTCTGCTACTTACTAACTTATTGTCGTTTCTCCTTTGTTCTATTTCTTTCTTCTAAAACTTCTTCTTATTGTTTGCTGATTTATTTTTCGTCGAGGAACATTATTTTGATACGACTTTTCTTCATTTACTTTCTTCTGTTCTTCCTTCTCTTTTCTCGTTCTTTTACTCTTTTGCACTTTCTCTTTCTTCCTCTTACTTATCCTTCTGCTGCTTACTTTCTTATTGTCGTTTTTCCTTTGTTCTATTTCTTTCTTCTAAAACTTCTTATTGTTTGCTGATTTATTTTTCGTCAAAGAACATTAGTTTGTTACGACTTTTCTTCATTTACTTTCTTCTGTTCTTCCTTCTCTTTTCTCGTTCTTTTACTCTTTTGCACTTTCTCTTTCTTCCTCTTACTTATCCTTCTGCTACTTACTTTCTTATTGTCGTTTCTCCTTTGTTCTATTTCTTTCTTCTAAAACTTCTTATTGTTTACTGATTTATTTTTCGTCAAAGAACATTAGTTTGTTACGACTTTTCTTCATTTACTTTCTTCTGTTCTTCCTTCTCTTTTCTCGTTCTTTTACTCTTTTGCACTTTCTCTTTCTTCCTCTTACTTATCCTTCTGCTACTTACTAACTTATTGTCGTTTCTCCTTTGTTCTATTTCTTTCTTCTAAAACTTCTTCTTATTGTTTGCTGATTTATTTTTCGTCGAGGAACATTATTTTGATACGACTTTTCTTCATTTACTTTCTTCTGTTCTTCCTTCTCTTTTCTCGTTCTTTTACTCTTTTGCACTTTCTCTTTCTTCCTCTTACTTATCCTTCTGCTACTTACTTTCTTATTGTCGTTTCTCCTTTGTTCTATTTCTTTCTTCTAAAACTTCTTCTTATTGTTTGCTGATTTATTTTTCGTCGAGGAACATTAGTTTGTTACGACTTTTCTTCATTTACTTTCTTCTGTTCTTCCTTCTCTTTTCTCGTTCTTTTACTCTTTTGCACTTTCTCTTTCTTCCTCTTACTTATCCTTCTGCTACTTACTTTCTTATTGTCGTTTCTCCTTTGTTCTATTTCTTTCTTCTAAAACTTCTTATTGTTTACTGATTTATTTTTCGTCAAAGAACATTAGTTTGTTACGACTTTTCTTCATTTACTTTCTTCTGTTCTTCCTTCTCTTTTCTCGTTCTTTTACTCTTTTGCACTTTCTCTTTCTTCCTCTTACTTATCCTTCTGCTACTTACTTTCTTATTGTCGTTTCTCCTTTGTTCTATTTCTTTCTTCTAAAACTTCTTATTGTTTGCTGATTTATTTTTCGTCGAGGAACATTATTTTGTTACGACTTTTTTTCATTTACTTTCTTCTGTTCTTCGTTCTTTTTTCTCGTTCTTTTACTCTTCTTCACTTTCTCTTTCTCCCTCTTACTTATCCTTCTGCTGCTTACTTTCTTATTGTCGTTTCTCCTTTGTTCTATTTCTTACTTCTAAAACTTTTTATTGTTTGCTGATTTATTTTTCGTCAAAGAACATTAGTTTGTTACGACTTTTCTTCATTTACTTTCTTCTGTTCTTCGTTCTCTTTTATCGTTCTTTTACTCTTCTTCACTTTCTCTTTCTCCCTCTTACTTATCCTTCTGCTGCTTACTTTCTTATTGTCGTTTCTCTTTTGTTCTATTTCTTTCTTCTAAAACTTCTTCTTATTGTTTGCTGATTTATTTTTCGTTGAGAAACATTATTTTGTTACGACTTTTCTTCATTTACTTTCTTCTGTTCTTCGTTCTCTTTTCTCGTTCTTTTACTCTTCTTCACTTTCTCTTTCTCCCTCGTACTTATCCTTCTGCTGCTTACTTTCTTATTGTCGTTTCTCTTTTGTTCTATTTCTTTCTTCTAAAACTTCTTCTTATTGTTTGCTGATTTATTTTTCGTTGAGGAACATTATTTTGTTACGACTTTTCTTCATTTTCTTTCTTCTGTTCTTCCTTCTCTTTTCTCGTTCTTTTACTTTTCTTCATTTTCTCTTTTTTCCTTTTACTTATTCTTCTGTCACTTACTTCTTTATGGTTGCCTCTTCTTTTCATCTTTTTCATCTTCTTCTTAGTTTGTTTCGTTTGTTTTTTTATTTTAGTTGTATACTTTTCTATCTAATTCTAACAAGGCCTTTTCTGCTTGACTCTCTTTATCTCCCATCACTAAATCTCTATTCTTCTTGCCCATTTGTCTCCGTTCTCCTATTTCCTTCTTCTTTGTCCTAATTTTCTTCTTAAAAACTTTTCGCCATTTTCTCTTCTACTTTGTTGTTTATTTTTGGATCGACTTTCAGTGCGGCGACATACCCTGCAAGAGGACTTGCGAGTCCAGCGAGCTCCATTGCTTGATGCTGGACGACAACGGTTACGTGATCATCAGTGACAACATCATGGAAACTGGTTACTTCTTCGGCAGGGTCCGTCCCGACATCATGGGTCATTTGGTCGACGAAGGTGTCTACAGGGTGACCAGAATGTACGATTACCAGGGCCTGTGTCCAGAAGAACAGGAAACCAGTAATCCAGCCCCTCGACCCTTTACTGTAAGTCCCTCTGACCCAGTAGAGAACACGAGACACACTGGGAGACACAGTCACATGGTTTCATGAGCACCCACCCTCCTCCCCATTTCCAAACCTTGCCCAATGGACAGAGAGAAAAGTTCTGATCCTTTGAGATTCAGAGATTAAAAAAATCTTCAAATTTTTCTATCGGTCGATGAGGAAAAAGTTTGAAAATTTTCGTCCTCCTCTTTCCTGTCCGTCGCACCCTCGAAGCACAAAACATACCGCCACGACTTTTAGGTAAAGTCACTCGCGAGCACTCGCCCAACAAAAACTGACCATCACCCACTCGGTTCCAGCCCATGAAACACCTAACTCAAGTCGCGCATTGGGCCTTCGGGATGGCCATATCCTTAACACGTTCCGTCTTGGGTAGCGACCTAGAAACTATGATGTACCCCGAACAGGAGGAGCGCGAAGACCACGACGACCATCAACAGCAGCAGCACGAAGAGATGGAAGCCGAAGATCAGCCGCCGTCGAAATTCAACGAGAAAGAGTTCGACCAGAGGCTGCTGATCAAGAAGACGAAACCGGAACCGTGCGACAACGAGATGTGGCTCTACAATCTCGTCCATTATTCCGAACGGAACATCTCCAACAGCGGCTACAACAAATCGATGACGGACTGCACGCGTCCCTTCATCGTCCAGAGGGTCTCGGGCAGCAACATGATCTTGTTGGTGATCAACAATTTGTGTCGGGAGGACGGCGAAAGGATGACGAGAATGCCGGATCCGGAACAAGTTGACTACAACATGTCGCTGGCGTGCTACAGGGTGATGCACAATGATTTCCCGAGGCGGCACTATATGAGTTGCATCAATCGAAGCGCTAATGTGAGTTTAATGTTGACGGTGCGATTTGAATTGTCTTATTTAAGTTGTTTGGTTGCAGGAGAGCGAAATCAAGTTGTGTGGTGGTTCGAGCCGTTTGGTCATCTCTACGATGCTCATCTGTCTACTCACTGTATTTACGCTACGTTTCTAGGATGTTAACGTTAGGACTTCTCGATATCTGTGATAAATTCCAGTAATATGTTATTTCGATATTTATGGAAGACATGTCATATCCGTATACTGTGTTTTAGGATATTTCGCATTGATTTTATGCTATTATATATATTCTATGTACCATACCTGCGATCATTAAATACTTTTAATAGGAACTTTAACTGGTCCTACAACGTACAGTTCTATTTAGTGTTACTGGTCTAATATCTAATTTAATGATAATGGTGGGAGACAAAAAAAGTTAAGAGATTTTAGGACGCTCAAAATTGTGCCATCTTTTGTTATTCAATTTTTTCTCAAATGTTATAGTTTTCTTCCTCTACTGATGTTATTTTTTTTGTTTTTTATGTCTCATTCTTCTTTCTGCTCATCTATTTCTTCGCTCTTACTAATGGTGTAAGTAATTTGTCCTTGTCAGCGACGTTTCTTATTTCTCGTCTTTTCTCCTGTTCGCTATTTTGGTTTTAGGTAATTTATTCTCTATTATCTTAAAAGAATTTCCATTAAAATCTTATATTATGTTTTTGCATTTCTAAATTTTTGAAGAATTACTAAATAAATTGAAAGTTTTTTGTAGTCAGGTACAACTCTTTGACTAAATGTCGCATTCTTTAATTTTTTTTCGATAATAATAATAATCATAACTCTTTAACGAAGGGTCGTACAGAAACGTCATATACCATTTCACTTAACGCAAATTTTTCTCTTTGAAGAAAAAAATTTGACGTCATCTGCACTTCATTCTTTAATTTCTCCAAAAAAAATCATAACCTTCAACTACATGCCGTATTGAAACGTCTTATACCATTTCACGTAGCGTATAAATTTCTCTTTCAGAAAAAAATCGACATCGCCTGAATTTCAATCTTTATTTTTTTCCTTAATGGCTTCCTCATCATCAGTCGAGTTTCTAAGAAAAAAATCGTAACTTTGCAACAAAACGTCGTATCGAAACGTTCTATACCATTCTAAGTACTGTATATTTTTCCATTTTAAGAAAAAAATTGCCGTGCACTAAATTTGATTTGTTAATTTTTTATCATTTTTCTCTTAATGGCTTCTCCATCATCTGTCGAATTTCTAAGAAAAAAATCGTAACTTTTTAACGAAATGTCGCATGGAAACGTTCTATACAGTTCTACGTAACTTATATAAAGATAAAGGAAAAGTCCTTTTAGAAAAACAATAGTCGTCTTTCAAATTTTGCTCGTTAACTTTTTTTGACTTTTCCAACACTGGTCGAGTTTCTAAGAAGAAAATTGTAACTCTTCAACTACACATCGTATCGAAACGTCTTATACCATTTTACGTAGCGTATCTCTTTCTCCTTCGAGAAAAAAATCGACATTGCCTGAATTTAAATCTTTAATTTTTTTCTTAATGGCTTCTCCATCATCTGTTGTTTCTAAGAAAAAAATCGTAACTCTGCAACAAAATATCGTATCGAAACGTTCTATACCGTTCTACGTACTGTATATCTTTCTTTTTTTAAGAAAAAAATTGCCGTATACGAAATTTGATTCGGTGATTTTTTATCATTTTTCTTTTAATGGCTCCTCCAACATTAGTCAAGTTCCTAAAAAGGAAAATTCTAACTTTTTAACGAAATGTCGCATGGAAACGTTCTATACAGTTTTACGTAACTTATATCTCTTTTTTAGAAAAAAAATGTCGTTTTTCAAATTTTGCTCGTTAATTTTTTTATGATTTTCTACTTAATGACTTTTCCAACACTGGTCGAGTTTCTAAGAAAAAAATTGTAACTCTTCAACTACACGTCGTATCGAAACATCTTATACCATTTCATGTAACGTATCTCTTTCTTCTTCGGGAAAAAAATTGGCATCGCCTGAATTTCAATCTTTAATTTTTCTCTTAATGGCTCTTTCATCTGTTGAGTTTCGAAAAAAAAAATCGTAACTCTGCAACGAAATGTCGTATCAAAACGTTCTATACCGTTCTACGTACTGTATATTTTTCCTTTTTAAGAAAAAAATTGCCGTCCACAAAATTTGGTTCTTTAATTTTTTTATCATTTTTCTCTTAATGGCTTCTCCAATATTTGTCAAGTTCCTAAGAAAGATAATTCTAACTTTTTAACGAAATGTCGCATGAAAACGTTCTATACAGTTCTGCGTAACTTATATCTTTCTCTTTTAGAAAAAAAAATGTTCTTCAAATTTTGTTCGTTAATTTTTTTATGAATATCTACTTAATGACTTTTCTAACACTAGTCGAGTTTCTAAGAAAAAAACTGTAACTCTTCAAATACACGTCGTATCGAAACGTCTTATACCATTTTACGTAGCGTATCTCTTTCTCCTTCGGGAAAAAAATTGGCATCGCCTGAATTTCAATCTTTAATTTTTCTCTTATTGGGTCCTTCATCATTTGTTGAGTTTCTAAGAAAAAAATCGTAACTCTGCAACGAAATGTCGTATCGAAACGTTCTATACCATTCTACGTACTGTATATCTTTCCTTTTTAAGAAAAAAATTGCCGTCTACGAAATTTGATTCGTTAATTATTTATAATTTTTCTCTTAATGGCTTCTCCAACATTTGTAAAGTACCTCAGAAAAAAAATCTTAACTTTTTAACGAAATGTCGCATGGAAACGTTCTATACAATTCTACGTAACTTAAATCTTTCTCTTTTAGAAAAAAAAATTGTCGTCTTACAAATTTCCCTCGTTATTTTTTATGACTTTCTTCTTAGTGACTTCTCCAATGCTGGTCAAGTTTCTAAGAAAAAAATTGTAACTTTTCAACTACACATCGTATCGAAACGTCTTATACTATTTCACGTAGCGTATCTCTTTCTGCTTCGGGAAAAAATCAGCATTGCCTGAATTTCTTTAATTTTTCTCTTAATGGCTCCTCCATCATCTGTTGAGTTTTTGAGAAAAAAATCGTAACTCTGCAACGAAATGTCGTATCGAAACGTTCTACGTACTGTAGGTATATCTTTCTTTAAAAAAAAAAAAATGCCGTCCACGAATTTTGGTTCGTAAATTTTTTATCATTTTTCTCTCAATACATACCGCCTCTTTTATTGGTCCAGTGTCTAAGAGAAAAGTCGTAACTCTTCAACGAAATATTGTATCGAAACGTTCTATACAATTCTACGTAGCGTATACCTTTCTCTTTTAGGAAAAAAAAACTGTCTTTTCCAAATTTCGTTCGTTAATTTTTGACGATTTTTCTTACAAAAGCACCTCCACCATTTATCGAGTTTCTAGTTGTTCGAAGATGTAGTTCGCCACAGACACGAAAGAGAGACGAGGTCCATGTGTGACCACATTCAGCCTCATAAACCCTCAAAATTTAGTGGAATAATCACGTCTACTTTATTACATCGTTATAACTTAACTATACATAAAAATAAATTACCTAAGTAATTCTAGGTCAACCTCTGTTAGCCTTGAACACTTCGACCAGCACGGCCTGTTCCTGTCTCTTAACCCCCTTCATATCTAAAATCTTATAAAAATCGCTCAACTGACAATCAGGCAGCAATTTCTTGTATTGTTCAACAAACGCCCTCGACGGATCCACCGGCGTCATAACAAGTTTCAACATCATCTCAGCTTTCGTCATGCCTTTAGTAACGACTTTCGTGTAAGACGCGGGCGCTTGTCGATTAATTTGCGACGCCATCGACGGCAAATTGAGAAGAACCGTTTTCAACATGTGAGTGTCAAGCAGCAGTTGTTCAGCGCCCTCTGTATTGATAGGTTTGCACTTGTAAATGTTCTGAATAAATTTCGGAATGAAGGAATTCGCGAATTTTATGCAAAACTGAGTGAAGTACTTGCGAGAATGGGAGAGATTGTCGCGGATTATCGGAATGGTAACTTTCAGATGGGTGGTAATGGCGGTGATGTAGGGGCTCTGGTCGCCCACAGTGTCGACGTTCTGCCACTGGATCTGGAATAAGAAAAAAAGAATTTCTAGGGAAACCTCGAAGGGTTTTTAACTCTACTTTACTCATTGTCGTTAAGGCGGGTTCGCATGCGTTTTCGAGGTCCTGAACCAGAAGTTGGATGCAATTCGAAATAACTCTGCGAACAACGGAATTAATTATTTAGGTCGACGTGATGTCGTAAATTACTTGTGGAAATTGTCCTGTTCTTTGCTGAGGTCCACTTGGTCCGCCAGGGCCGGCTCGATTTTCTCCTTCAATTTCTCCCCCAACTGTTGGGTGGTTTCCAGACAATACTCGGCGGTGGACAGAATGCAGCAGATCCTCGCTTGTTCCTCTTTGTTGAACCTGGTAACTTCGCCCTCTTTGAGGAGCGACGAGAAATTGTGGATCAAACCGGAAGTCGACATTTTTTGGAGATCTCTCGTCAACGACTGGACGCTACTACCTAAACTCTGCGACTCGATCTTAGGCAGATTGTTTTGCAGCAATTTTTCGGAATACTCGTGCAAATATTTTTGAAACGTCCGAGTTAACGACAACATCGACTGACCCCGATCTAATTGGTTACATTGAATCATACTTTTTTTGTAAAAAACGAACAAATCGGGGCAACTCGGCAGAATTGGGGCTTGAGTTTCGGTCGCTTCGATCGGCTGATTCCTCTTCTCGTCCTGCACGAATCGCTCCAGCAAATCGCTCAAATTCCGATCGACACTCTCCACGTAAATCTCGAGATGAGGAATGAAACATTTGCCGATCAACCCGCAAAACGGTGACGTCACCTCGTCACCACCACCTTCGCTCAAAGTAACGCCGGTGAAGCGACGCGTCAATAAATTTTCAAAAGTCGAAGTTTTCTGGATGGCGTAAAGCAACAATTTCACGTCGATCTCCCCCTTTCGTTTCGCCATGATCCTCGACAACTCCTCTTTGGTGTCGTGGCAGAACTGCACGGCGATCCGCTCGGAAACCTCCCAATTTTGAGGAAACAAACTCCCCAAACGGTCCTCAAACTCCAAAAGGTGTCGCTTGATCCACGCGTACCTCTTGTCGATCTTGTCCAACCACGCCGTATCCTCCGTTTCTTGAAACAAATGATTGTATTCCTGCAGCTGCAAATTAACAAACCACTTGAGTAGATCGCGCTTAACCTTCGAATCAAGAATCGAAACGACGAGACAGGCCTGCGCCAGTTGTTTGTTGGGGATAGAATTTTTCAAACTCGAGAACGCCTCTTTGAAATCGTGGGTGATTTGCTCGGCCAACTCGACGTGGATCGATTTGACCTCGTCACTCAACGTTTTAACTTGCGGAATTTCCGAGTAGTTCTCGAAATGGGTCATGACCTCGCTGATGGCCTGAAGGGGTAGCGCGATTTCGCCGTACAACCGTTTCTGGGTTAACAGTTTCAAAGTGTCGACGCCCCCCACAAGCATGTGGAGGTGGTTCAGGGTTGTTATGGCCAGGGTTAGGTTGCGTTTGGCGCAATCGAGTTGTTTGATGTCGCGGGTTATTTCGCGGACCATTTCTTCGGATTTCTCCGCGCGCTCCTTAATGTCTTTGATGTGGACGAAGAGTTGCTTGATGACTTTCTGGGCTTCGTCGAGGGCCTGACGGCCGTCTTGACTCGCGGCGATTTGCCCCCGGACTACCGTGCTGATTTCGTTGTCGATCGTTTCGATTTTGTTCTCGATTCGCGTCACGACTTCGTCGATGTTCGACAGGGACTGTTCGGTGGGGAAAAGCGAGTTGATGTAGTCGATACTGTTGAAATCTGGCTCATCCAGAGGGTCTTTGCTGGGTAACACCTGGAAACAAAGGGTCGGAAAAAGTGAGGTTAGATCGACTATTTACGTCTTCGATCGCCTTCTGGACTTCAGGGGAGAAATTTATGAAGAGATCTTGGTTGTCTTCGTCCAAAACGTCGTCTTCGGGAGAGTTATCCATGTTTTAAAGCCGGTTTTGAGCGGTTTCAAATAACGAACCTAACCTCAAATTTTGAAAATGACCCTGATGTTAGCAGAATTTGCCAAAAACACTCAACGTTTAAAGAAACGCGTTTTGGTCTTCAACATTTGCAGAATTTTGCTGCAATTTTCCATGAAAACAACAATAATTCTCCTGTCTAACTGTCCAGCTGGATTTGACGTCTATTTGACAGATTACGTCCTGTCTTGTCACCTGTCAGACCGGGATCAACAGTTAGTTACTAGTGTATATTTAGCTGCCGACACAAGGGGGCTAATAATAACATTTAACTAACTATAAAAATCTAATTAACAACAAATTATTAAGTTTCTTAACTCAACAATGAGTCGCTAAATCGTTTCGTTTAAAAGATTTCCAACCAACACTTAGGTGGTTTAATCAAACTTTTTAACATCACGACGTAAATTTTCTAAATGTTGACGTCTCTTCCCTTATTTGTGCTTTCGGGCCGGTCTTTCTGTCCAAAGCCCCCCGAGCGTTCAGTAGCGAAATTTCGGGGCTTTCCAAATATCCAAACCTTCCTCCGTCAAACTCGGTAGTTTTTCAGCTGTTTCGAGGAGAGACAAGTATTTTTCAAAACTTTAGCTGGTAATTCGATAATATTTTTATTAATGTTGGGGTCTGGAAGAGTGACAATTCTCCGTTACATGTTCGCTCATCTAATATCCCTTTTTTTCGCTTCTTTCGAGCCACATGTTGGGTCGTCACATGTGGCACAGCATCCTCAATTGCCGCACGTCGGAATCTCTCCCTCGCTCCCTCTTGTTTGTGTTGGGATTTGGCCCGTCATTTTCTGGTTCTGACAAGTATTAGCGCCTATTCTCGAATTACCATCGAGGCAACAGTCGAAATTCGTTCTTATAGTTGTCGGTAATAGAGGTGGAGATTTGAATTTTTTCCTGTCTGTTGCTTGTTACAGATATAATTTTTCGGTGTATGAAAACAAGTCGATGGCAATGTGTTCAGTTGTTAAGTTGTTATTAGCCAAGTGCCAACAGTTGTGAGATTTTTTAATTAAAAAACGGTTAATTGTGGTGTTCGGTAAATTTCTGAGGAAGACGTTTATCGTCCACTCTGGCGACAGGATGCGCGGTTAACCGCTAAATTGTGGTGATTTTTATTTTTTAACGATTTTAAAAAAGTAATTTTGTAATTTTTTTATAAATTTAAATTTTCAAAAAATAGTGTATTGAACTCTGGGAGTTATCAGTGAGAAAATGTGTTTCCGTTCGTCACTCTCACTATCTGGTGATTGTCAGTCAATCTCTTATCAATACCCAGCGCGTACAGCAACTCTTGGCACGTAGTCGATAACAAAGTTAATTTCAAAAATTAAAAATAAAAGAAATAGTATTGAAATAAGTATCACTTAAGGTTGTGTTGTGTTGTAAAAGTACAATTAGGTAGGTGAAGAAAAACTTGTTTTAGTAGTAAATTAAAAAAAAATTGATAGGTAAGTTTTTTAGTTCTGCCTTGATTTTGAGACTGACTCCTTCAATGTCCCCTTCAATTTTTCAAATCAGTGTGGTCCCAATAAAAACGAGACGGGGAGGTTTTTAGCCCTGACTGACAAATTATATTGTATCCCTTTGTTAAGTTTCAATAATATTTTAACAAAAAGGTTAAATTTTTTAGAACTTCTATAAACACAAAATTGATGGCAATAAATAGTTGACACTTTTTTGGGAATGTTGACGAGCCATTCTTAAGGTTCTTGACTGTACTTTTTTTCTGACAAACTTTCCTCGACCGTAGATCCCAAAATAGTTAATGCTTTTTTACAGCCTCGGGCTGGACTTTTTTAAAATTTCCGACTGTACTTTCCAGCTCAATGGTAATTTGATCAAAATTTTTGAGTACCTACTTAGTGAGAGAAGTGTAAGTGAGGGCTGTCGTAATTTTGCAGATGTTGTTTGCGGCGGCGCTTTGTTTATTTTTCCATTGTCCCCCTAATCGAGCGTCGCACTTGTCAAGAGTAAAAATCTAGTAACCGCAACTATGGCGATAAAGTCATTATCACCAGGACACACACATCCGGACGGGCTTGGCTCCCGGTCCATATAAAAACGAAATTTTCAAATGTTTCTCCTTCAATGTCCGTCGTGATGGGCGTCCAGTGAACAAGAGTGTTTGGTGAAAACAAAGTGAAAATTAATGAACAAATTAATAGAAAAAAACTAGATGCCGCAGGGCTCGTCATAGGGTAGCTAGCGTGTTAATAAACAGCCAGCTGCCTTTTGAAGGGCAATATGGCATCGGTTTCAAACTACAACGTCGATTTTGCAACAATTAAAAAACAAGTGAGTTTGGGTTCTTTAAAATTTGCTTCAATTAAAAAAAAAAAATTTACCACCCAGATTTCTGTCAAGTATTTTCTTCACTTTTCTAAATTTAACAATAATTTTAATTTTTTTTAATAGCAACAGTGTTTTTGTTCTTTAATTCATTTCTTTTTAATTGAAATTTTGATGTTGCACTTTCTCTCAAAACTTTCAAGACCTTTGTGGATTCTGGTCAGTGGTCTATAAAATTAACCCAAAAAAATCTTCCATTCTCCATACCTCTTAGAGAATAGAAAATTAGAAAATTAAAGTTTCAAAAATTAATAATTAAAATTTTTCAAAATGGAGTGGCAACCAAATTCTAGAAGGAATACGTAATATTAAGAGTAACACTTCAAAAGTTGTAAAAAAATTTAAAATGTTGAGAAAAACGTTAATTTATCAGTATTAAACAAGAAAAAAATTTGAAAATAAAATAATTATTAGTTATCACTTTTTGGGAAGAAGAACGACAAGATTCGGAAAGTATCAAAGAGAAAAGAAGTGTAGGACAGTGTTTAAATATTTAAATATTTCAAAAATGTTTAAAAACATGTCAGGAACCGTTCAAAAAGCATCTAAAGACATATTCTAGATAAAAGAAATTTTGGTTACAAAATTGAAAAAAAAAATCAAAAACGTTAAACTTTAAAAATTGTCAAAAGTTATCAAAGAAATTTCAAAGAACTAGAACAAAGCACCAAAAAGCCGAAGAAGGTTCTAAATTTTAGAAATTCAACTAGGAAACCAAGTCACTGTTAGTTTTTGAAAATTTATTAAGAAAACTAAGAAGACTACAAAACAAAAAAAATCGAAATAAACAAAATTTGACCAAAGATCTGAAAATCTCCAGAATGTAATGAAATAAATAAAAATATTATTATTATCAAAAAATGTGTATGTAGAGTAAAGGTATCTCGTAAAGGTCTAGACAAAGTATACTGTAGCGTAAGCCGATTTGACTGAGACTTCTTGCATGTATTAAATTTTGCATTTTGATATAAAAAACTCAATAATGTGTTGAAATTGTTGGGGTAATTTTTTAATTTGATACAAATTTATGCAATGTTTCTATTTGATTTTATTGGTTAACTGTCGTAACCATTTTTTGCTGACGTGTTTAATAAAAAAATTACCCTTAAACTTTGGGGGTTAAATATCTGAAATCAATTAATTTTATAGCATTCCTAATTTTAGCTATACGTACTACAGAACATAAAAAAACAATTTTTTTGACGTAATTAACAAAAAAGTCATATAGTGCTAAGTTCTTAGCACTCTAACTACAAAAGGCCATAACTTCTCAACGGACCAAAGAAATTACCTGAAGTTTGTACTCGTATAAAAGCTAATTTTTTGTAGTATTTGAAAATAATTAGTTGATAGTCTTGGAACGTTTCTACAAACAGGAAAACCTTAATATGTAGATTAAAATTGTTGGGGTCAATTTTTAAAATTGATAAAAATTAACGTAATTTTTCAATTTGATTTTAGGGGTTAACTGTCGTAAAAAACCATTTCTTGCAGACGTGCTTAACAAAAAAGTTGTAATTTTAAAAACCTAAAACTTTGAGCATCAAATTTTTGAAATTAATCGAATCTCATGGTACTCCTAATTTCAGCTATACGTTCTAAAGAACATAATACAAACTGTTTCTTTCTGACGCGCTTAACAAAAAAGTCATATAGTGCTAAGGTCTTAGCACCCTAACTATTTAAGGCTATAACTTTTTAACAAGTCAGGGAAATTATGTCAAGTTTGTACTCATATAAAAGCTCATTTTGAATAGTTTTCAAATAACATTTGCCAAAGTACGTGCAATGATTCTGCAGACCAATAACTTCTGAAAAGCAAAAGAACGTGGCGGCAAAGTTCAAAAATTGATTAAATTTCATGACATTTCTAATTTTGTTCTGGCCTATCTAAAAATAATATTATTATTAAAAAATGTATATGTAGAGGTGTCCATAAAGGTCTGAACAAATAGGTGTATATTTAATAACTTAAAATTGTCTAGTCCAATTTGACTGAGATTCCTTTCACATGTTGTCTATTTATAGAAGGGATCATTTTTGATCGTATTCAAACATTGGTTAAGTCACCTAACAACAGCTATTGTAAAGTAAACACCTTACATTTTTTTATCTCTTAGGTGATATGCTTAATTTTTTTACATATGAATAGCACATTTGTTGTTATTATTTTCTGTATCTTACAATACTTTGATTATCTGTGATGGTTGCTGCGGAAAAAAATTAAGTTTAAAATAGTGCACCCTCCAGCTACGAGTAGGAGTCTTTATCGCGGACAAAAAAGCCATTCCTGAATTTAAAAAATTAGAAATTTTATCCATTAGCAACAACTATGACTAAGTATTTCAAGTTTTATTTTTTTCGCAGATACCATCACAGATTTCAAAATGGGGTTCTTGCCTAAAAAATATCTTGCACTTTTTATTCTCTAGATGCAAATAAAGAGGCTAAAAGAGGCTTAAATATTTTTTTCCATTTTTTTTATTTCATATTTTCGTAAATATTTAATTTTTGTTTTTGATGACGCATTGGTCCTCCGTATCCAAGACTCACACCTATATCGAATGGACTCTTGTTTTTGGCTACTATGCTGCGCTGCTACCAGAGTGCGCGACGTGTGTACAGCGGATTGGCTTTCGATTTATAAATTGAACGCAAGCAATCTGAGTAAAGCGCCATCATATGATTCCTTTTAAAACTACGCCGTGCAGGGGACGGCTACGTCACAAATCTCCCACTCCAAAAATTAAAAAATTAATTCTGGGCGTAATATTGACCCTGGAACCAAATAAAGAAATACGGGTCTAATGAAATTGCCTACTTTTTCTAAATATTATATTTTCCAAAAAATGAGGCAGGTACCTCATTCTGTAAAATACAGAAAATTATAGGAATAAATGTCTCTTTCTTATATAAAATAACCAAGCATGTCAGTCAACAAATAAAAAAAATATGACGTGTTTTACCTTGCAACGCTTCTTGTTAGGTCACTTCCGCAATGTTCAAGGTCATAAAAATAACATCAGAAAGTGCCTCCTACACAGTTAGACGTATATATGGAAGAAATCTCATTTATAGACCCACGTGGTAAAAGTTATGAAAATATGTATCGAAGATTCATACTGCCTTAGCAAAGCATTTTTGGGAATAGGTAAGTTGCCTTCAATTATCTAATTTTGACTTAAAAAATCTGTGATTAATTTTTTGTTTCAAATCTTTATGCGGCACCCTGTATAAATTAAAACGAAATTAAAAGTTCAGAATTTTGAAAAACTCTAAAAAGAAAATAACAAGACGACAGTCAAAAATAATTGAACAAAACGCCAATAAAATTAGTTTAAAAGATTACCAAAATAAACTTTATAGAAAAGAACACGACAACTAAAGAAAGATTTATTTTGAAAAGTCATACAAAAAAGTTTAAACATTTTTTTCTTAATTCCCAAAAATTTACCAAGAAAATTAGGATAGCCAAAAAATTTAAGAAGAATCAAAATCATATCATACCAAAGAAACTGACAAAGAAATGTGTAACTTATAACGAAATGCTTGCCTGTCCAAAACCATAAAATTTTAAAAAAATTGCTAATAAGCAGATAAGAAGATAATTTTAAAAAACAATAAATTTAATAATCAAAAACTGACTAAAATTGAAAGAAAATCAAGAGCACGAAATCAAAATTAAAAAATTGCAAATAATCCAAATTACTTACACAAATTAGGACAAAATGAGGCAAAAATCCAAATTGTCAAAAAAAAATTATAATAATCACAAGGTAACACAACTTAAAAGCCGTATGAAACGATACTTATTTTAGTACTGATTTCAGTACTGAATCTGCGCGCGCAGCTTTTCGGCAGTTTCAGTTCCGAATTTAGGAGAAGTTTGGGAATTTTAACAAAAACAAAATGCATCACTAAGCGTCAATTAAAGTCAACTTGCATACAAGAAAATAGAACAGGTTCAAATTTCTTAAATGTAGTAGCACTAAATTTTCAGTACTGAAATCAGTACTAAAATAAGTATCGTGTCATACGGCTCTAACACAACTTAACGTAAAAATGTTTTAAGAATGCAAATAGAAAAATAATTGTCTGACCAAAAGGACGATAATTTGAAAGGGGAAAAAAATTTGAAAGAAACTAGACATGTTATCTAGAAAAAGGCACAAACATGTCAAAATGGCAGATAATATACAAGCCACCATTTTAGAAGTCGTAAAAAATGTAATAGGTACTAAAAGATTGCAAGAAAATATTTTAAGAACATTTCAGGAAAATTATAGTAGGTGCAACTAATAATTGGCATAATATATTCAAACAGATGAAAGAATCAAAAACAAAATTCCGGAGCATATCAAGAATCAAATGAGGAATTCCGGATCAACGATTCTAAAAAAATTGTTTACGTGAAGTTATAAGCAAATTTTTGTTTACAGATAAGACGTTCTGTTACTTGGGATTCCGGTTTTTAAGTTTCATTAATTTATTAGGTCTATTACGTAACCCCAATCTGCGTTTTGCAATTGGCAAAACCATAATTTTTTTTAAATCTACCGAACAAAAAAAACGTTGAGACACTACCACAGAAAATTTTAAAAAGCGCCACCAATGTTCGATCTACTTCCAAACTTTTGAATTCATTAACTTCGACATTGACCAGCAGCTGATCGCGAACCAAAAGGACGTTTTTCGTCGACACCTTTCTCACTTTTTAGTTCATTTGGATAAGGTAAATGTATTAGGTATCTGGCATCATGGGTATTCACCAACTCAACAAGGTCAACAACTTACACCCAAAATTTCGAGACGAGAACTGCAAGAGTTCAATTTCAAGGTTGACAAAGCATAAACAAACCTATAAATTCGAGACGCGACCTGCAAAAGCTCAATTTCAGTTTCGTTAGTCTTCGATTAGGTAGTGGTACGTGAAGAGTGACGGCTTGACGATGGTGGCTGCTATCCAACAACCAGTCGAGAGCGTCTTCGACGTCCCAGACAACAAACAAGTGGATCTTATCAAAAGAAAATTGGGGGAGGACCAAGCGAGGATGGACAACGCCGAAAACCTCCTCGACCAGTGGATCCAGACAGAGCGACACCTCCCCAAAAATTACGGTCAGCAAAAATTTCGTCCCCCATTAAGAACTTTGTTAAGTCTTCAGCAAGGGTCGCAATCACGCGACAATGAGTCGTAAATGGAGTGCGCGACCCCCTTAAACAACCTCGAGAACTTTGTTAAATTCGCAAGTCTTCTTGGTGTAGTACAGTCGGTTACAAAATTAATGTTCCTGGTCTTAAAAACCTCCCCCTAAAACCGCCAACCTAAATAATGTTAAAAGTAAATTTGGAAATTAATTGTGGTGATATTGGTTGCAGAAAAAAATATTGTGCGAAATTTCCTGCGAGGTGCCAAGCACGACATAGAGAAGACTAAACGAAAACTCGAAAATTACTTCCATTCCAAGCACGCTTTGCCCGAGTTCTTCAGCGATTGGGATCCAAACTCGAAAGAAATCACCAAAGCCTTCGACACAATGTAACACTTTTACCCTAAATTGTTATTGTTGTTATTTGTTCTTCTTGCAGCAACATGGCAATGATGCCGAAACTCTCCGAAGACGGTTGTCGCGTTACGGTTTATTCTCTAGCTGACTCCGACGTTTCGGCCTTCGACCTGGAAACTTACTGCAAGTTGAACTTGATGATGCGTAAGTACCTCAACGACCTCAACAAACTCTTCTGTCACTGGAAATTTTTTATTACCTACTCAACTTCATCGAGATAATTATTATTGTCGTTAGAACGAGGTAATCAAGGCGGAAAAAATTTCCAACGTTTCGTGGCTGCTTCTCGGACACGTAGGAAGTGGCAACCAGATAAAGGCTGAATCTCAATTAAGAAACGAGGTCGAAATCACTTCCTGCTACGACGAATCGGAAAGAAATTGCGGAACTGCCAGAGGTCAATCGACTAACAACTCTGAATATTCATTTTTTTTCTTAATTTTTGGTGAAACAACAACTCAAAAACCTTCAGCCTTCCACAAAAGAACTCCAAAATTAGCAATGACCTCAACTTACTTCCGTTCATTACATTTCAAGTTCACTACCAAACACCCAAAGGTTCCAACTATTTTAGAAATTTAATTAATTTCCAGTCGAAGTCGGTTTGATGACGGAATTTCCGGTTTATGCCGATATTCTGGTTTTCGATGGTTCCAACTTCACCGCCAGCCACTTCGTCAAGTTCTTCACGGCGACTCTGAAGAAGTTCTTTGGGCTTTACATCAACGCCTACGCGATGAGAATCAAGGAAATTCATATCGTTAACGCACCGTCGATGATCGAAACACTTTTGACGGCCATCAGACCTTTCATTCATGAAAAAATAAGAAAGCGGGTAAGTTGAGTAATGTTGAATTGAAGCTCCTTTTACCGTCAAGTCTTCCAGTTCATCGTCCATAAGAGTTTCAAATCGTTGTTGGCGAAGGTTTCGCCTGGAGTTCTACCCAGTGATTTTGGGGGTGATTTGGACAGTTCCAGGGAGATTATGAGGAAGTGGCAGAGAGTGATGGGAGAGAATTCCGATTGGTTCCGGAAACAGGAGGATGTTAAAAGCGAACAGGCGCCGATGAAGAAAAATGACAAGTTTCAGAACCAAATTGGAGTTACGGGGAGTTTCAGGAGACTCACCATAGATTAGTTAGATTAAGTTAGTTCCGTAATTTATTTATTGATATTTAAGTTAGAATTTATCTGTGATGTACGTAATCTGTTTTAAGCCAATAAACTATTATATTTTTAGTTACCAACAACTTTTCTTTACTCTAACTTAATGATTTTTGAAGGTTTATCGATTTTTGTCAACATCAGAAGTGGGATCGTAACGCGTTTTGGCTCGAAAATTTTCGTGGTTGATCTCAAACCTCTCTTGATGATTCTGTATCTCATCCTCAACAAAATCCTTCAATCTTCCTCTTGTTATGGGGTTAATTTCAGGGCTGAGTTGAAAAGTTGAGGAGAAATCATTGTTTACATTATTTTATTTTCCACAAACAAATACAAAATAATAACTTTACAAAACAACAAAACTTGGCAACTGTAAGAACTAAAACTCTAAACCTACTACCTATTTAAGTTACGGCTTGAAAAAAAAAAGAGAGGATTGGATGATTAAGCAGTCTTTACTTGTTTTACACCTAAGTTGCTGGAAAACGCCGCTAGAGGGCTTGATCTTTTTTTCGAGAATCCGGTGACTAGATATTATCAAAAAACACGCGAGTAAATATTATATAAAATATGTTTCTGTCGTCAATAAAACCCAGAGTCTTATCAAAATCTCCATCCACACAAAACACCGATGTCTTTGGTAACAAAATTAAGACACGCGAACGTACTTATCACAGAACTGCCGGAAATTAAGTTTCGAAATGCTTGTAGATGGCGGTCACGTAGCCCATCACTAGCTGCCAATCGGGCCGCTCCAGCTGCGTCATATCGTGGATGTTCTGAAACAAAAAAAAAAAAAGGTAAAAATCGGCAACGTTCAAAATTGTCCAATTAAATCCGCGTTAACGTAAAATCTTTGCAAAGGTATCAAAGATCACAACTAAGGTTAATCACGTTGCTGCCTCAAAAATCGGCAAAAGTTGAAAGTCGTCGCATTCCAGTTATTGTCACTTCAACCCTTTCTGAAGGTCCTAAAAAATATATGTACGGCTTTTCACGCCGCCAACTTAACTATAACATAGAATTCGTAGCCTCGAAAACAATCAAAAGTTGAAACGTGTCGAATTTAGGCGGTTTTGGCCTGAAACGCTTCGAATGACCACAGAAAATACACGTAAGATTAATCAACTCGCCAACTTGGCTCATACTTGACATACGTAGTCGTAAAAAATTGTTAAAAGTTGAAACTTGTCGAATTAAAATTGTGTTCCCCTCAAACGCTTTTGAGGGTCTTGAAGATGAGATGTAAGGTATTTTAGACCGCCACTTTAAATCTAACTTTAGATACATCGTTTTGAAAACAATCAAAAGTTGAAACTTGTCAAATTTAAGCGCTTTCAACGTGAATAGCTTCCAATCGCCTTAGAGAAGACAAGTAAAGTTTAAATAACCTCATGTGTAGAAAATCGACAAAAGTTCAAACTTTTCCCATTAACATAGTTTCAACTTCAAATGTTCTCGAGAGTCTTAGAGAATACAAGTAAGGTTTTTCAGGCCAACAATTTAACTTAAACATTAGATACTAACTAGTTAACAAATGTAGATTGACATCTGTGGCGCATAGAGAGAAGAAATATCGGCAGTAATTGCAACTAAGAAGAAAAACTAAAGACCCGCTTAGACTATTGCGCATCCAAATTTAAGTGCTAAAACAGGTGTGCGAGTACCTGCCAAAAACAATAAAAAGTTGAAACTTGTTAGATAACAATAGTTTTAAGTTTAAATCTTTCTGAGGACATCATAGAAGAAAAGTAAAGTTAATCAACCCTCTACCTTAAGTCCAACTCAAGATATATTCAAAAATCGCCAAAAGTTGAAACTTTTCCCATTAACATAGTTTCAACTTCAAATGTTCTGGAGAGTCTTAGAGAATACAAGTAAGGTTTTTCAGGCCACCAATTTAACTTAAACATTAGATACTAACTAGTTAACAAATGTAGCTTGACATCTGTGGCGCATAGAGCGAAGAAATATCGGCAGTTATTGCAACTAAGAAGAGAAGTTATTTTACTAAAAACTAAAAACCCGCATAGACTATTGCGCATCAAAATTTAAGTGCTAAAACAGGTGTGCTGAGTACCTACCAAAAACAATCAAAAGTTGAAACTTGTTAGATAACAATAGTTTTAAGTTTAAATCTTTTTGAGAACATCATAGAAGAAAAGTAAAGTTAATCAACCTTCGAACCTTAAGTCCAACTCAAGATACATACATTCAAAAATCGTCAAAAGTTTAAACTTGTCGAATTAAAATAGTTCCAGCCCCAAACCCTTTCGCGGGTCTCAAAGAAGACAAGTAAAGTTAACCAACCCTTCAACTTAGCTCTAACTTAAGATAGAGCCTCAAAAACAATCAAAGTTGAAACTTGATTAATTGAAACGGTGTCGACTTTAAACTCTTCCGAGAACCTCAAAGAGGTCCAGTAAGGTTAGTTAAGCCCCCAACTTGAACTGATCAAACAAAATTTACCAAAGTGGTCGGTATTCCAACACTTTCGGCCGCGCTGAACGCCAACGAGAAATTTCTGCGTTTCTCCTGAGGCGTGAGACTGTCGTAGGGAATCCGGTCGGGCAGATAAGTGTGTAGAAGAGCGCAGAGCGCCAAACCGTCATTCCAGGAACTACTGAAGTTGGTTATGTCGATATTTCTGTATCCGACTGTTTTATTCTGACACCATTTGAGTAGAGCGTTACGTTTCGAACCACCATTTTTGACCAGACCATTCAAAGGATCCTTGCGTTCACCTAGAAATAATTAAGAAAAAAATTACAAATTCGAGGAAAAACAACCCGAAACTACTCACTCAAGTCGGAATAGCTGTTGCGACGCGAGTAATCGATGCTTTTAGTGAAAATCGATTCGCGATAAGACTCTTCAGGTTTGGGCTTAACCAAATCATTCTTGTTCAAATTATCTAGAATTAAAAATTTTTTTTTTTGTAAAAAAACAGTTGAAAATCGTGCAACTCGTTACCGGTAATGACGGATTTGTTCCAATCGCGATTAATTTTGTTGGGTTGTTGTTCTTTCAGCGGCGTTTTGGCCGGTCCGTCGCCCCATTCGCTGGGCGTTCTCAGAGGGGAGCCAGGAGATATTGAGGGTGGTCCCAGAGGACTCGACGGTGTTCGAGCTTCCATCGAAGTCATCGAACTGACCGAAGAACCCGAACTGCTTCGCGAAACCGAATTGAGGACGGTTTTCGACGAGGGTTTGGCGGCACTCTCGATGCTTTCAATCAGCGACTTGACGGTTTGTCGACTGTTTTGGCGACTCAACGCAGCTTTTTGCCGTCTGGTCGCCAAGTCCTCGACGGGAAAGCTCGAAGGGCGCTGGAGCGGCTCGGTGGTCACTGCAAAAGGAAAGAAACTTTCATCAAAAATTTGAACGCGTGGAAAGCGACGACGAAACAAAAGCGCCTTAAAAACGAGTTGAAAGTGTGACGTCAGACGGTCGTTTAGTTTCGGCTCTCTGACGTCAGATTTTCGATTATTGAAGCCCAATACCAGCAGACGAGCACTAAAATTTCAAACACTTAATTGACGATAATTACCTTAATAGCTCGAAGTGCAGAGATCAATTTTTTAAACAAAATAACCATTTTTAAATAAAACAAATTTATTGGTATAAACATAGAAAAGCAACAAATTAATCGTTTTTTGTCGGAAAATTGTTTAAAACGTGAAAGTTGGCCACGCGGTCCAAACTGTCATAATTCAAACTCTCCGGTTTCGTTTCAAACCTTTTCCTCAAATCACTAACGCTCTTCTTCTCCCTAAACCTATCGACGCTGTTCATCAACTTCTTCGTTTCCATTTCGCGACTGTACCTGATAGTAAAATGACTCTTCTTCACCCCACCGCCGAATTCTTCGTAAACCTTATGTTCGCGAGTTTCGAACGACGAAGAATTTCTGGGAGCCGCCAACGGTTTCTTCGGGACGACAGGATTCGTTTCGGTCTTTTTCGGCAAATTGACGTTGAAGTTGGCGTAGACCGGTTCGTAAACGCTCGGTTGGTCCAAACTGAACGGAGTCAAGGGAAGGAAATCGTCCAGGGTCGATTTCTCTTTGTTCCCACTTCTGATAACTTCCACAATTGTTGGACGTCTGCTGGCAGCGCCATCTTCGTCGCTACTACTTTCGCCAATTTTCTTCTTGTCATAATCACTCTTAACTGTTCTCAATATTGCTTCTTCCGCATTTTCATCAACACTACTTCCCTTCTTATAGTTTCTTTTCTTTTTATTAGCGGTTTTAGCTATTCTCGAGAGTGCCTCTTCCACATCTTCGTCGCTAATGCTTCCTCTTCCAGTGAAACCTCTTCTTGTGGTTTCGTGTTTGTTTCGTTCAATTTTAAACTTTTCAACCAATATTTTTTTTTCTTTAGCATCTTCATCGTTACTACTACTCACTTCCCTATGGCGTCTCTCCACTTTGGTCTCTTTCATTTCATTTTGACTACGTGATTTTTTGAAAGCGCCTTTTCGATCTTCATCGCTACTACTTTCTTCCTTATTGCGTTCTTCCTTCTTAGGATCTTCAATTTTGATTGGTTGTTGATCTTCACTGCTCCTAATAATTTCTTTATCGCATTTTTGCTCTTCAATTTTTTGCTTCTCTTCAATTTTAACAATCAACATTCCTTCAGTTTCATCCCCTCTCTTATTTTCTCTCTGACGTTCTTCCTTTTTAGTGTCCTCTTTATTTTGTATTTGTGGTTCCTTATAAGAACCAATAAATACTTCTTCATTTCTATCTTCATCACTACTACTTTCTTCTTTGTCACGTTCTTTCTCTTCATGGTCGTCGATTTTGACTGTTTGCCCATCTCCATAGCTTTTGTCAATTTTTTTATCGCATTTTTTATCTTTAATTATGTGTTTATCTTCAATATTAGCAATCAACATTTCTTCATTTTCACTTTCGTCGCTACTTGTGACTCTTTCATTGCCTTTCGTTTTATTTTGATTTCGTCGTTCTTCTTTTCCATCTCTACCACGTTTTTCCTCTTTGTGTTCTTTCTCTTTAGTTTCTGTTTCATTTTGTTCTTCTTCAAAATTAATGACCAACACTTCTTTATTTTCACTTTCATCACTACTGCTTACCTCTTCCTGACGTTGTTCTTCTCGATGGTTATTGCTTTTAATTTTACCTTTGGGTAAATTTATTTCTTCTTTACCTTCATCACCGCAACCTCGCTTCTGTTCCTCCTCTTTTTGATCACTTTTACCGTTTCTTTTTCTCTCTTTATTGCCTTGGTTATCTTCTTGTTTTTCATCTTCATCGCTACTACTCTCTTCTCTAGTTCGCTCTCTCTCTATCATTTCTTTGCTTTTATTTTGATTTGAAGTTCCAAAAACTAGTTTTAAGTCTTCTACGGCCTCCCCACTTCCAGTTTGTTCTCCTACTTTCTTCATTTCTGGTCCTTCAGGTTGATTTTTCGCTTGGCTTTTATCACCGTCACTAAAGCTCCTTTCTTTTTTGTTCTTCGCGACTTCTTCAGTGTCGTATGTTGCTTCTTCACCTTGCTTCGTTTTCTGATTCACCATTTCTACACCTTCATCGCTACTATTACTACTGTCTTCACTGGAACGTTTGCTCTTGTCGTCGTCTTCTTCACTGTCGCCATATTTCTGCTTCAGTTCCTCGACCATCAGAAGATCTTCAAGACTGATATCGGAAAGTGGTCTTCCTGACCGCTTCTTGATCAAACCTTTGACCAAAATCGTTTCGTCTTCGTCCAAATGCTTAATTTTTTCTTTCAAAGCGTCATCATCACTGCTACTGTCAACACGAGGCCTTCTCTTCTTTTGATCATCGCGACTCTTGCGGTATTTCTCTTTGATCTCATCCACAACTTGACTGTAAACTCTCGTTACCGCCCTCCTCGCATTACTTTCTTCTTCATCTATCCCTTCTTCTTCGATGAAATTTCTGAGGTCCACAACGAAATTGCTGGCTTCGTGAAGACTTCCATCGTCCGAAGAAGATTCGTCAGTGTTGCCACCCAAAATCGTGACGTAACCGTAATCGTCTTCAAAGTATGTCTCGGAAATTTTCGCCTCATCTCGTTTTGGTTTCTTCTGCACTTGCGCGTACGCGGAATTTCCTTCGGCAACATGGGGGACGACCTCGAGGGTGTTTGGAAGATCTTCGAGGACTTGGGCGTACCCGTTGTCGTCTTCCCAAGAATCTGAATCTGATTCGGCGGCTTTCGCACCACCGAAACTCGTCATAATTTTAGGACTTTCGGGCGGTTCCGGTAAATCCCGGAAGAGTTGCGGTGGTAAAATCCGAGGAGTTTCTTCGACTTTGTCCGATTTGTCGTCCTCCGCCGAGTACATATTGATCGAGGAAGCTTTGAACGTGAAAGTTATATCGTCGTAACTTTTACTTTTGGCAGAACTCCCGGAACTTCTTTTGCTGTCGTCATTGACGGCGACAGGAGAACTCGAACGGTTCGGAATCGAATCGACGCAAGGAACGACCGGATCTTCCATGAACGACAACAATTTCGAATTGAGCACGACCGACTCCTTAACCGGAGAACTTATAACGATCTTCTTGCGGCCGATCTTCAAGTTCTTCTTCAAAGTGGCCTTACGTTCGCCCAGAGCCGCCTTGAGACGTACCGCGAGACGTTGTTCTTTCGTCAGTAGTTCCTCGGGGGTGTCCGGTTCGATTCCGTTGCAGATCTCTTCGAGAGTTTCGAACGTTACCAAGCTGCTGTGACGGTTCTTTTTCGGTTTCGGGGGCGCCACCTCCGCGGGAGGATCGACCGTAAAACTAAACGGAAACTCTTCACGACGCAACTCTCTGGGCTCGAAAGGAAACTCCGACAACGTCACCCAACTTTGAGACGTCTCCTGAGGCGCCTCTTGACCACTGACCACAGGCAACGATTTGGATAACGATTTGGTTAACGAATCAGAAGCGGGACAAAAATCTGGACCTTTCACCGAATCAGGAGTGGGGCGGAAATTTGGACCTTTCCCCGAATCAGAAGTGGGACAAGAATCTGGACCTTTCAGCGAATGGAAAGTGAAAGAAGAATCTGTATTTGTTTGACTGAAACCCGAACCTTCACGAATCTCCTCAAACTGGTGGAATCCTCGAGACTCTGGTAGTTCGGGGTCAGCCGATTTTTGCGACGACGATTCCGACGACTTGGCGCTGATTGGGGGGGACGATTCGGGTTTGAGGAAAGATCCGGAAGAGGTCGCCCCCGATAAGTTTCGATTGTCGAGTCTGCGCAACGCGAAATCGTCTTCGGCCTCTTTGAGGTCGTTCAAACTTTTGCTTTTGACAACTTCGCCGCCGCCGTTCGTTTCGCTGGGTGCGTTGGGCAAGTTGCTGCCTCTCAACCGTTCGAGGTCGTCCAAAAAGTCGTCGAGATGCCTAACCGAGGCCCGTTCGACGCTGTACACTTTAGGATCGTTGGCAATTTCTTCTAATTTCGGATTGGAAATGACCGAATTGAGCAAAGGTTTGCTGATGGCCAATTTATCTTTGGATTTGCGCGCGACTGGTTTTTGTTTGGTCGGTTCGGCCTCGTAGAGGGTTTTTAATTTTTTTACCACCCTCTGTTCTTCGGTTAGTTGATCGTCGGGGAGGTTAGGATCGATCTCCTCGTACCTTTTACCTAACAGTTCCATCAGAAGTTCTTCCTCTTTCGACAGCTGTCTTTTCTTCGGCGCAACTTGATGACTTCTCTTGATTACGGGAGTGGCAAGTTTCGGCGGACTACCACCTGGTTCAAAGTTTCGATACCGCAATTTGCCAATACCCGACCCGACTTACCTTTCAGCTTGTCGATTTGAGCCTCCAACTGTTTGACTCGCTCCCTTTCCGCCTTGTTCTCCATTATCATCCGTTGCAGGTCCTGTTGGGCTTCCGTTTTGAAATCGTTGGCAACCCTGACTGACGTCAACAAATCGTTCTGGAACCTCTCCCACTCTTCTTCCTGCAAACAAATGTTAGAAAAATATTTTAAAAAATAATAAAAAATTATAAAAAAGAAAAAAGAAGAAAAAAAGGAAAAAAATAACTTGTTCTTGTCTCAACCGTTGTTAGAAAAATATAAAAAGAAGAAAAAAGAAAAAAATTACTTGTTCTTGTCTCAACTGTTATTAGAAAAATATAAAAAAGAAGAAAAAAGAAAAAAATTACTTGTTCTTGTCTCAACCGTTATTAGAAAAATATAAAAAAGAAGAAAAAAGAACAAAATTACTTGTTCTTGTCTCAACCGTTATTAGAAAAATATAAAAAAGAAGAAAAAAAGAAAAAAATTACTTGTTCTTGTCTCAACCGTTTGACTTCCTCCAGTTCAGTTTCCAACGACATAACCTTTCTTTCGGACTCGTTCAAGTTGCGTTGTGTTTCCGAAAGAACGGCCGAAAGTTGGCGTTTATCTTCCAACTGGCACTGCGATTGGACCTGGAGATCGTTGATGGTCTCCTGGAACTGCTGCAGTTGTTCCGCCAATCCGTTCTTTTCCAACAAAAGTTTCTCAACTTTATACTCGAGATCTGACTGTGTCGTTTTCGCGTTATTCCTAATAACTTTACATTCTTCCTGCAAAATCGAAACTTGTTCCTTCAACTTCTCGGTTTCGTTCTTGCTGAGGGCCAGTTGTTCTTTGAGATGTGCCACTTCCGATTCGAGAGCGTCCTTCTCTTTGCGCGCGTTATCGAGAAGTTCGTCGAGTTCGGATTTGTCGCCTAATTGTCGATCTTGTTCCAATTCGCCGATTTTCGTTCGGGCATTCTCCAATAAATCTTTTAATCGGTTGATCTCGATCTGACGACCGCTGCTTTGGTCTTTGGCCAATGCCAGTTCGCGATCTAACTGTTTGTGTTCGGCGTGTTTGGCGTCGAGAGTGCTTTCCAAAGTTTTGACTCGTTCACTCAATTGAACGATTTCACCTCCGTGCATTATGTTGGCAGATCTGGAATCTTGCAAGTCGCTCCCCAACTGTTCCTGTTTCATCAACAAATTTTCCCGTTCTTCTTGAGCAGACTTCAACAGATCGACCAATTTTTGCTCCCTCTCGGCCGCAGTCTCGAACTGACCACTATCATCTTTGTACAGTAACTGTTTCAAAGATTCGACTTCGTTCCTCGAATCCTTCAACCGTTCAGTTTGGCGACACAACGATTCAAACATCAAATTCTTCTCCTCCAACAACCGCTCGTTCTCCTGTTGCAACTCAGTCAATTGCTTTTGCAAATCAGTCAATTCTTGCAGGGTCGCTTGTAACTCTTCGTTAGTGCTGTAACGTTTCCGTTGTTACAAAAAAAAAAAAATTAATCTCTTAAAGTTACAAACCTGTAATGAGTTTCTTGCATTTGGTTGATCTTATCTTGAAGACATGCCACCGAAATTTCGCTGACGTTACTGCTGGAGTGCTTGTCCCAATCGGGGGTGGGACAAGCTGTCACGTCCCCGCCTTCATCTAACAACTGTCACGAAAATTACACAAATGTCAAATAAAAAAAAAATTACTACTCACGTTTGTAGCTATAGAAGCTGGAGCTGAACTGTGGTGTCTAGATTCGTATAGTAATTGTTGTTTCTCGTTGTCCGATAAGGGTGAATGGGCGACATCTCTTAGACGGTTGCGCAGTATGGAGTTCTCTTCGGCGAGCTGGTCCAGCTGTTGATTGGCTTGTTCTTGCAACATCTGGGTTTTAACGACAAAAAAAAGTGTCAAAAAAATTGGCAGAGATATGTCAAATGTACTGGTGAAAACCGTTTTCTTCTAAGAGGCACAACAAAAAAGTCATATAGTGCTAAGTTCTTAGCACCCTAACTACTAAAGGCCATAACTTTTTAACGGGCCAAAAAAATTACCTCAAGTTTGTACTTGTATAAAAGCTAATTTTTTGTAGTATTTGAAAATAATTAGTTGATAGTCGTGCGATGTTTTTACAAACAGGAAAACTTCAAAAAGTTGAAATTATTGGGGTCAATTTTTAAAGTTGATAAAAATTAATTCAATTTAATTTTAGGGTTAGTTGTCGTGGTAAAAACCATTTTTTGCTGGCTTGCTTAACAAAAAAATTACCATTCTAAAAACCTAAAATTTTGGGGGGCAAATTTTTTAAATTAATCGAATTTTATGGCACTCCTAATTTCAGCTATACGTTCTAAAGAACATAATAAAAACTATTTCTTTCTGACGCGCTTAACAAAAAAGTCATATAGTTCTAAGGTCTTAGCATCCTAACTATTTAAGGCTATAACTTTTTAACGGGTCAAGGAAATTATGTCAAGTTTGTACTCGTATAAAAGCTAATTTTTTGTAGTATTTGAAACTAATTAGTTGACAGTCGTAGGACGTTTCTACAAACAGAAAAATCTTAATAGGTTAAAATTGTTGGGGTCAATTTTTAAAATTGATAAAAATTAACGTAATTTTTCAATTTGATTTTAGGGGTTAACTGTCGTGGTAAAACCATTTCTTGCAGACGTGCTTAACAAAAAAGTTGTAATTTTAAAAACCTAAGACTTTGAGGATCAAATTTTTGAAATTAATAGAATTTTATGACACTCCTAATTTCAGCTATACGTTCTCAAGAACACAATAAAAACTATTTCTTTCTGACGCGCTTAACAAAAAAGTCATATAGTTCTAAGGTCTTAGCACCCTAACTATTTAAGGCTATAACTTTTTAACGGGTCAAGGAAATTATGTCAAGTTTGTACTCGTATGAAAGCTCATTTTGAGTAGTTTTCGAAAACCTTTGCCAAAATACGTGTAATAATTTTGCAGACCAACAACTTCTGAAAATAAAAAAATGTGGTGGCTAAATTAAAAAATTTATCAAATTTTATGAATTTTCTAATTTCATTCGTACATGCTAAAGGTAATAATAAAAAGTGTTTCCTTCGTTTAAAAAAAAATATAAATGGAGACCAATTTTAAAAATTTCTTAAATTCAAGGACGTTGTAAAATTAATTTTACATCCGCAAAGTCCAAGAAAGTTATATACATAATTATAGTGTCAAGGACTTGGCACTCTAATCATTAGCACCTGTAGCTCCTAAACTAACGAACCAAATTGTGTCAAGTTTAGATTCATTTGAAAGCGTAGTCCTTTAAAACATTTAGCCAACAGGCGTGTGACATTGTGTAAACAAAGAAATTGTTAAAAATTTAAAAACAACTTTAAAAGTGCTAGCAAAAATATTTTTTCGGATCACGGGAGCTCAAAAGTCATTTTAGCACTTTGGTGCTAGTTGAGTTCGCAAAAGAAACCTTATCGAGTTTGGTGTCGTTCGAAAGGGTTCTTCGTGCTCTTTGCGAAAAAAAAAAACAAAAAATGGTTCGTAATAACCTCACCTTCAATTTGGCAACTTCTCCATGTAAGCTGTTGAGTTGTCCGGTCTGTTCGCCCAGTTGCAATGCCAAGTTGCTCTTCTCGCCGGCCATCAGCGTCAGTTGTTTCTGCAACTGTTCGATCTCCTGATGGGCCTCGGAATCGTTGTCTTTGTTGTTGTTCTTGTTCAACGACGAAGACGTTTTCCTTTCGTGCTTCTTCTCACCGATCTTGTCCAGTCTGTCCCTAGACTCGGCCTTTTTCGGCTTGGCTTTAGCCCCTTTCGGTTCCACATTTAAATTGGTGATCGAAGACGCCCTCGATAGGTCTTCGGGTGTTTGCCCTTCGATCTTCGACGATTGCTGTCCTCTACGGAATATCGCTTTGATACTCTTCATCTTCACCATCACACAACAACTGGCAACGGTTTGGTGTTTGGTGTTTTTCTTTTTTTTTTGGTATTTTTAACGAACTAAATCAGTTTCCTGAAATGGACGTATATACGGTAACAAAAATGACTAATTCGAGTCTATTTCTGGGTGGACGACCCAATGGTGACGTGATCACTTCTTGTAACTAAGTTCAAATTGGATTATGATTATGGCCCAGTTTTATTGGACGCCTGACCCCACCGTTTCGTTGTTATCCAGGCAGGCGCCCAACAATCGACACGATAACACTCGCACTTGTTTTTAACTAGTTATGAATGGACGGCTATTGCAACAATCAAGGTCGGAAATTTGCATAATTTATTTTTAACGCGGAATTCGCAGCGGCAAAATTCCGTAAACTTTGGCTAAAATTAGGCAACCAAATAAAATGCAACCGAAAAAATAACATTGTTCCTTTTGTTATAATCGTTGGATAGACAATTGGGAACTCGAGAGAGTTAAGAGTAGGGTTGAACAGAGAGAAAGTAGGTGAGTCCCGTGGCACAGTGGTTAGTGCACCCCGAATTCGGAGCGGAGGGCTGACGGGCTGTAGGTTCGCACCCCTCTCGGTGATTTACATTTTTCTCTGGTTCAAAGGTTGTTATCAGTTTCAACAAACATAAAACCCAAAAGATTCTTCAGGTGAGGCGTGAAGGTCATAACGACTCCGGGCAAGTGGAAACAATACTATGGGAGCGACCTCGCGCAAAATTCGTTTGTTGCAGGCCATCCCCCATTCGGTGACGTCGCCACGAGAATTTTTTTTTGAATGTTTTGTCGATTAACGGTCGACTTACGTCACGATATTGCCAGGTGAGAGAGTCCACGGTTTAAAATGAGCGTGACCGCCTGTGGTCAACAATCCACTACATTTCTCTTCACTTCCCAAAGCAATTGCCGCTCTTATAAACATTTGAATTGATGTGGCAACAGTGCAGGTGTTGCAGGAATCCAGTTGTTGCATTTCTAATTCGTTTGTTTTCACACGCAACATCATGCAGATTCGCCCTATTTAATCTCTTCGAGGTCGCCGCATCATCTTTCTCGCAGCAGCTTAGACCACTCGTCCATAGATCACTGGCCCGACAGGTAACAATTTATCGTTTGATATAAAAGGAGAAAAAATTCAAGCAACTATTAGCCCCAGTCCGCCCAGTTAAATTTGTACTACGACATATCGCCCGGAGAAACTTGATATCTGGTACAGTAAAACCAACTAAACGTTAAATAGTCATTACTCCCAGTTTGCCCATTCAGATCTGTGGTTGTCCTTGCGCTACGGTATTTACTATACCTGGCCGAGTTGGGTTAGAATATTATGTAATTGGGAACTCGTCGAGGAAGTGTTGTAAAATTCTAGTAGCTATTATCCCCAAATCCGCCTTTATCTTTTACTGCGACACTCTGTATATTGTTAGAATTTCTAATTTGATGAACTTGTTAGATTAAAATTCTCGTTTAGTCATTAGTCCCAATGCTAACTCTGCCCAATCAAACATACATGTAGTTCTCACGTTACGCCATTTTCTATATTAATTAATTTTCGAAATTAATTAGTCGTAGAATTGTTAAATGTACAGGGAGTAAGATTTAAATAATATAGTCATTAGACCCAGTTCCCAGTTGGTTTTACATTATGACATTTCGTAAAATGTTAAAGTTTTTGTCTTAATTGACATTTGAACTTATCAGTAGATATCAATTTCAAAATGTAAATGTTGTATAAATTCAATTAGCCATTAGTCCCAATGCTCATGCCGCCCACTTAATTTTATAATGTTTCCGACATTGTCTATATTCGAAGAGTCTTACTGGAATAATTAGCGTCGAATATATTCAAAGTAAATAATGTAAAATTTAAGTAGTCATTAGACCCAGGTGTCAGTCGTCCTTACATCATGACACTTCATAGATGAGAAAATTTTGATTTTTTTTTAGATCCATCAGCATGTAATCATCCAGAGTTGTAAAATTAAAGTTGTACTTACATATAGTAGAATTTAAATAATATAGTCATTAGACCCAGTGCTCAGGTCGCCCAGTTAACTTTAAAATTGTTCCGACACTACATTTTCTATATTTGAAGGTCCTTCCTGGAACAATTAGCGAGGAAAATTTTCTATGTAAATAATTCAAAATTTAAGTAGTGATTAGACCCAGTTATCATTGGGCCTTACATTATGACACCTCCTGTATGGAAAAGTTTCGTTTTTTTTTGGGTCCATCAGCATGAAATCTTCCAGTAAAGTTATAAAATTAATTTTATTCATGTAGTACAATTTAAATAAGATAGTCATTAGACCCAGTTCTCAGTTGGTCTTGCACCATAATATTTCTTAAAACGTAAAAGTTTTTGTCTTGTTTGATGCTTGAACTTATCACTATCAATTTCAAAATGTGGAGGTTGTAGAATTCAATTAGCCATTAGTCCCAGTGCTCAGGCCGCCCAGTAAATTTTAAAATTGTTCCAATACTACATTCGGAGAGTCTTACTGGATTAATTAGCGTCGAATATATTCAATGTAAATAATGTAAAATTTAAGTAGTCATTAAACCCAGGTGTCAGTCGTCCTATCATTATGACACTTCATAGATAAGAAAATTTTGTTTTTTTTTAGATCCATCAGCATGTAATCATCCAGAATTGTAAAATTAAAGTTATAAATATAGTAAAATTTTAATATTATAGTCATTAGACCCAGTGCTCAGGTCGCCCAGTTAACTTTAAAATTGTTATGACATTTTCTATATTTAAAGGACCTTCCTGAAATAATTAGCAAGAAAACTTTTTTATGTAAATAATTCAAAATTTAAGTAGTCATTAGACCCAGTTCTCAGTTGGTCTTACACCATAATATTTTTAAAACGTAAAAGTTTTTGTCTTGTTGGACGCTTGAACAACGCTTGAACTTATCAGTATCAATTTCAGAAAGTGAAGGTTGTAGAATTCAACTAGCCATTAGTCCCAGTGCTCAGGCCGCCCAGTAAATTTTAAAATTGTTCCAACACTACATTGTCTATATTCGAAGGGTTTTACTGAATTAATTAGCGTCAAATATATTCAAAGTAAATAATGTAAAATTTAAATAGTCATTAGACCCAGGTGTCAGTCGTCCTTACATCATGACACTTCATAGATGGAAAAATTTTGTTTTTTTTTAGATCTATCAGCATGTAATCATCCAAAGTTGTAAAATTCAAGTTGTAGTACATATACCTACAAAGTAAAATTTAAATAATTTAGTCATTAGACCCAGTGTTCAAGCCGCCCAGTTAACTTTAAAATTGTTTCGACATTACATTTTCTATATTTGAAGGACCTTCCTGGAATTAGCGAGAAAAATTTTCTATGTAAATAATTCAAAATTTAAGTAGTAGTCATTAGACTATATATTGACTATATCATTGAGCCTTACATTATGACATCTCCTGTATGAAAAAGTTTCGTTTTTTTGAGTCCATCAGTATAAAACCTTTCAGTAGAGTTATAAAATTAATGTTATTCATGTAGTAAAATTTAAATAATATAGTCATTAGACCCAGTTCTTAGTTGATCTTAAACTATGCTATTTCTATAAAACGTAATTTTTTCGCCTTAGTTCATGTTTGAACTTTATTTCAATTATTGCAGAATGTAAATGTTGTAGAATTCAATTACCCATTAGTCCCAGTCCTCAGGCCGCCCAATAAACTTAGAAATTATTCTGACAAAACATTTTCTACATTCGAGGAGCTTTGCTGAATTAATTAACGTAAAAAATTTTCAAAATAAAAAATTTAAATAGTCATTAGACCCAGTTGTTAGTTGGTCTTACACTCGTTCGTTTTTCAAATTTGAAACTGTGACATTTCCTATATGTACAGTGACTATCAATAAATAAGACACTTTGTTTCTTCCCACTGTAAACCAACTCCATTCGGCCGGCCCATTCCCAGTTGATTGGCGGGCGCGCGGTCGGTGGTAGGTAACCGTTGGGGTTTAGGTATAACCTCCAAACAAATTTAGAAATTCTAAACCATCACCACGGCGACAGCCCGTTTCACACAAATTCGAAATCTTCACGAGTCGTGTCTTATTTTTCGATAGATACTGCACCTGCAAAGTTTTTGTCATGCTCGTACCTATCGCAAAATTCAAGTAATCATTAGCCCCGGTCCGCCCCCGTGCAATTTCCGTTGTGTTCGGACTCAATCAAGGTGAAATTTCAAAAATGTTATGTAAGACATTGGGTAGTTACGATTTCTAGTCTAGAATCCTCATTTTAAAACCTTTCCACGACACTTCCGTTCCGTATGTGCCTCTTCGTGAATAGTTTGTTTGTTGGTCACACTCGTGTCACGTGGGAACTAGGAATTTGTTGCGAACCACGAAATATCAACGCCGCTGCCTCAATTAATATTAATTATCCGTGAGATTGTTCTCTCTTAATCAACTTTCGATATGGAACGAAAAACAAACAAAACTCTAATCCAGTAGCACTATCATTTGTTTACTTGTTCGCCACCAAACAAACCAATAATGAAATTACATCGTCGGGTTGGTCGGACGACCTTGCTGTCGAATTAAAGACAGTATACTAGATAGAGGCCTCATTATCGTCGTGAGAACGGGAATCGCCTTCGTGCCATCATCATCATCATCATCATTTCTGTGCAATAATTTCAATTCGTAATTGATAATTAAAGGTAAGAACCAAAGAAAAAAGAAAACGGTTAAAATGGCCGCCGTTGCGCTCTAATTAATCAATGGTGGAAAAGAAAAACATCTGGGCAACGCTACCTAGATCGCTACCCCAAGAGTAGGTCAATGTCGTGAAAATCACGGATTTCCTTCCATTCACCAATTTCTCTTCAACTACGAAAATCCCCTCTCCCCCCCCTTAAAGCTACGAAATTAAAAAAGTAGCGCCACCACAAAATCTCGATGGGACCCAAATCCGGTCGCTCCGCTGGCAACTAATTAGTGACGATAGTCGTCCGGTGACATGTGTCGTGTTGTTTCCTCCCACGAAAAACAATTGTTAACCGATCCACGCTACGATAAAAAAAATTAAGAAGGGGGGCAGAATTCTTTCGGCAAAGTGGGCGCCACTTTACGGAGGCGACAATTCCTCCAATTTTTTTTTCTACGCTGCTACGATAGATATTTCCACAAATGGAGATGGCGTCGTCCGATCGTAAATTGTTCTTATTTTTACGAAGGACAATCATCGGCGAACCGGTTCCAGGGCCGGTCCGCCAAATTCGGGGCCCCACCACCGCATAATTTTTCCCTCGTGATAACGTCACCATCATCGTGGTTTTGAACTTCAGAAATGTGCTCTCCGTAAAAAACTATTTATAGATGTAATCAGTTGTTTAAACAATTACCGTTGCGTGCGTTATTTTTAGTTTTGTAAAATTTCAACAAAAATCTGCTACCCAACTGGACTCCAGGAAAGCACATATCGAGTTCATTTGTTCGAATCGCGCCCCCTTGTTGGGCGACACGATTCTATACGGATTCTATTAGAGAGGCAAAAAAAAAAAACTGACTGCAAGTAATCCTTTGATGGAAGTCGTTGCACTAACTCAACTCGGGTTTTTTTTTCTACCCCGTTTCACCGTCTGTCATCACCGCGAGTGGTGTCGTCGCGACGCCACATTTCGACGCCGCACAAACTGACACACCACAAAAAAAAAAAAACAAGAACGAAACGTCCGAAACGGGATGTATTGTGAACGAACGCAACGCGACGCGACCACCTTGACAACGTAACTCTCTGTTCGAAATGCCTATCAAGAAGGCGACCGTTGGAAAGAGAGGAGTGGGGTTGGAGGTAGACCGACGGACAGGGCCGTATTCCAATTTTTATTGCGTCACCATTAAAAAATGGCTGACCTTAAACTGCCGTCAAACAATTTGCTGTTGATCCATACGACGTCACTTCAGTGTCTTAGGAAAAGAATTGAAAAATTTTTAATCGCGCTTTTTTAAAAAAAATTACAGGGCCCTGAACTGACCTTGCGTAGAACTTCTTTTTCGCAAAAAAAAACACCGTTCGAGTGAAGAAAGGAACCTGGGACCAGTCGGTTTGAAAGCCGCTTCTCTTTCACAACTCTACTCATTGCGTGTTCTATCTTTGAACTCTCTCGTCTTCCCAAACGTTTAATATTGAGTTGTTAATATGATTCATGTAATGTTAATATGGCAGCGTCCTCTTTCTTTCAACGTTAATAGTATTCACTTTATTTTCCCGCCAAAAACGGTTGCATTGTATTCTTGGTTGCATACCCAAGAATTTTGGCGCCGACGCTAATTAAGTTATTGTTGTAGATAATCGTTTGTTCGCGTAAATCAGTGGAAGGTTGGGGGGTTAATAATCTCGACGATTTTGTTGGGCGCCGAGCCCGATCCTGGACCCGCAGCCGACTCCCCTCCAGGTCCGTTTGTACGAGAAGAGAAACATATCGTCGGGCGATCGTGCGATAGGCCACCTCTCACTTTGCACACACGTTACCAGTATTTTTGTCGACGTCACGCAACCCCCTACTTAGTTCGATCCACCCCTGGCCAATCTCACCCCTTTTCCCACAGTCCTTCGTTTAAACGCTCCCCGACAACTCGCCACCTGTTGCACGTGGAACTCTTCATCGACACGATCCCCGCAGATGTTCTTTCGTTTTTTTTTTCTTTTCTCTTTTCGTTCTAGATGATGCTTGAGGCGCAGCAGGACGTGGTGACGATGATGACGGTTCGACTGTTTCCTGGTTTGTTCTTTTGTCTTTTCCGGTGCGGTCAGAAATAGAGTTTGTTAGAGAGAAGTTATTCTAGTGTTGAAGGAAATATCGGTTTCGTCGATGGGACGGCGCAATGGGACCCCGTTATGGTGTTATGGGACGGGCCCGGCTAATCCAGTGACCGCGATGGAACCGGTCGGTCGCATTCCGTCGTCTAGCAAACGAACGAACGACCTCAGTTTCGTACCGTCCGCCAAGAATAATTAACGCACCTGTCGGCGAGTTTCCAAAAAAGAACTCGTCGCAGGAGCCTTGATATAGTGGAAAAAAACGAAATCTTTTCTAAATAAGTTTTCACAAAACAGCAACCATTGAAATGGGAAGAAGAGTTGTTTCGCGCGACCACCGTTTACAAGCGGATGACACCACCACTTCCAGTTCATATCGTAGCTATAGGTGCGATATTCAAATCCTAAATAAAGTGACTTATTTATGGTAATCCCTCAAAAGATGGCGGCCGGGGCTTGTTCTAATCATCAAATAACTTAAATTTAATTTTTGTGCCACATACTGTTTTTAGTTGTCAGCGCGCAGTGACACGTCCGACTGTACCTTGGACCAAGACACGTGCCTACTATACCGTTTCAAGTACGGAATAAACATTTGACTATCTCAAGCGAAACAAAAACAACAAACAAGAAGGACTCCCTATTGATTTATTGTCATCATTTTTTTTGACAGGGCCGAGTGTTTGACAATTCGGGTCACGTCGGCTGGTCGCATTCGGGCACGTCCGACCCAAACTCGGCGGTCACGTGTGACCGAATGACCAAAAACACGTGTCAAATTGTTTAAAACAATCGCGTGTCTAACAGAAACAACGGAAAAAAAACAAACACCAAAACCGTTGCTGTGGAAATGAAAAATTCGTTAATTACACGTTGCTCACCTACGAAGCGTAACGTTGGAGGGGGGATCAAAAAGGGCTGTCAATGGTCTCTTGTTTTTGCTATCGTTCCTCTTACCCTCATTATTGTTGTTCAAAGAGGGAGTCGAAGCGGACTGGACCTGCAACGACAAAACAAAATCAACAAGTGTCAAAAAAGTAGCGAAAAAAACAAGAAAAATAATTCTGACAGTACTTATCAAAGTGTTACAAAAAAAAAATGAGAATGAAAAAAGTTACCCTGGTCTCGGTGGTTTTGGCGGCTGTCGATTTACCGAACCATTTCTTGCCTTCACTCCCGGACGTTTTCTGTTTGGAGGCGGTTCTGTAATGGAGAAAAAAATTTATTTTTTTTCGTCGTCGTCGTCGAAGATCAAGTTGGCCGGGAAACAGGAGGACAACGTGGTCCATTGTGTTTTTATCAATTGCGCGTAATGGCCGATTGACCTTCCGCACTTGATCCGATACGGCGACGGCCGCCGCCTGGTGGTCATCGACTTCTCGCTGTTGATGGGTGCGGGTAGCGGTCGCAAAACCGGCCCTGGACCATCGACATTATCGAATTAGATGCAACAATTCAAGGTGATCGGATCGCGCCACTAAACATCATCAGAAGTAATCCAATTAGTAGCTTTCGGCCAAATCGTTGTTCTACCCTTAGTTCATACCTTGGAAAATTTAATCTAACAAAATAAACTTCCTAATTTTTTTTCTTTTTTTTTGGTTGGTTACTATCGAGTCCATTGTCAATGTAATTATAGTTCTGCTTCAAAATTCTTACTTTAAAAATCGAGATCTTCTCCGCATGCGCAAACTCCGCCCCCTGAAGCCCGCGAAATTCAAATATATGAACAAAGTTAATGCCAACTTCACAGTGTTAACATTTCATAATAACGTTATTTAGAATTGTTTAGTGCTTAGTCTCTTGTCGATCAAACTGTAATTTCGATTGGGAACAGAACAGATGTGCGGCTCGACTCGACCCCGTCTCTTTCACGCACTTACGGTCCCATCAATCATCCCGAAGAGACGGCGACGGTCACGACTCGTACAAGAACTTTGACAGTGGTAGAGGTCAACGAGAACCATAAAGCGCTGTATAGTGTATACCCGTCAATAGTGAATAATGGCCGTCATTCATACCGCAGCTGAAGCCCAACAGGGCCGTCATAAGGGAAAAATCGATGCGGAAAACGTCACTTTATCAATACGCACTCGAAATAATTAGCCAAGTTAAAATAAGAAATAGTTGTGAATATACAGGGTGAGTCAGCTAAAGGACCGAAATATCTTCGTTATCCGTAATTTTACTAATAACGGTTGATTGACTTTAGCTGACTCACCCTGTATATGATGGTTTTAGCCCAAGTGGGGTTGTGTCAGATTTTGACGTTTCTTGACAGTTGCGTCGAAATTTCAAAGCCGCTCACGATTATAAATTTAATTATGTAATCATAGTTTACTTAAAACAAGATTTAAAATTAATGAGGTTTTAATGGCGGGTTGATTGTATAAAAATAAATTTTGGGGATGATTGGCCGAGAAAAAGAAGAAAAAAAAGTGAGGGGGCACCCGGGTTTGAACCGGGGACCTCTCGATCTGCAGTCGAATGCTCTACCACTGAGCTATACCCCCGCTCTGAATGACTTGGTTGCATCGCGTATTTACGACGCGTACTCAGCCCACATATTTCCTTTTACGATTATAATGAAACTTGAGAAGGACTTTGATTATCATTGAGTATTAACGATATTAAATGTTACATAACTCGATATTAACTCAACTAAATGACATTTCTTTCAATAATAGTAACTTTAATAAAATTGTGTATATTTGGTTGCCTACCTTCAACAGAATTTTTGTAAACTTTAGAAACATATAAATTTTTTCTGCAATTGTAATGCACCTACAACAACAATATTGTTATTGTTGCAAATCTTAGACTATGAAAAGATCTCCAATTAAAGTTATTTTGTTATAAAATTATGAAACGGAAGAGGGGGTGCTTAAACACTACTAAAAACGTTTCCTCCTCTTCATTCTTTCTGTAGAAATTAAAAACTAGTCAAAATCAGTAGTGTCTATCCAATTCTTTACGACTCTACGGACCGTGGCCCTCACTAGAAAAGCTACTTCAAACCTCCACCTCTTTGTAAAATTGTTCACAGCACCGTTGTTCAAGCATCATTTCCTCGAACCTCCCATCTTTCGTCGGCAATACGTTTTAATCGTTGCGTGATTACCCTAACGGTCTCACGAATTCGCACAGAACGCATTCAGGGGGTGCAACCGGCGTGACGAGATCCCCGGTACTTCCGCCATCATCGAAACTCGTCCACAACTCGACACCTCCGTTTCCGGTTAACGTAACCGTGAGTCACGGCCGACACAAAATTGGGGCCAACTAATCACAGAAGACAAAAAAAAAAACAAAAAAAATTACGTACTTGGCGGCGCCCTCCTGAGGTCTCTTCGACGATTTCGCCGGGGGTTTGTCTTTCTGCAAAAATAAAAAATAAATTAATTTTTTCATCCCTCTACTGTTATTTGCGTGGCGCGCTATTAGATTAATTTTTACTAACAATCCCACTATTGATGTTAGAGTTATCGTTAGTTGTGAAGGTGCCACGCCTAAATTGGCGCTACCTAACGTATTAGTTAGAATTTTTCTTGTTAGATCTGGGTTTGTAAATATGTTTAACCTGATAAAAGTCGAGCATACAAGAGATAAGCTACAAATATCTGAAATTTTTGAAGCGTGACGGAACTGAAGCAAAGAATAGATGATGGAAAGAACGCACCTTCGATTTGAAAAAATTGAACAAATCCATCGTTGAAACGAAATTAGACAACAATATCGAAACACCAACAACTCGCCACGCCAAACATAATTTTTATAGCAACAATCAAGTAGCCAACACCTGTAGGTATGTACTGACGGGTGCGACGACTCGTCGCTTGCACTTATCTGCTTATCAACATCTTATCGTTGGTAGATTAAACACGAAAAAAAACAACGTAAAATTCGAGATTATAAAAGACTACGTAACTTGTGTAGTAACCAATGTCGTTTGGGTAGATGAAAAGTTTTTGGTGGGAAAATTGGGCGGTTAAGTGTGGTGAGGGCGATCCGGGACATCTTGTTATTTCTCGTCCAGATTTTTACGACCAATCTGTGCTAATTGAGCTGTAAAATTTATATTGATGAGACCATATGGTGATTAGGGGGATTCTCGAGTAGCTATCAAGTGTCGATTTAGAAACGCCAATGACCCTGATTTGATGGGGAGATTGATAGCGACGTTTGTAAAATTTTTTTCGTGATGCATAGAAACTTTTACATCTTTCCAAGATTTTGTAGAGGTTAATAAGAACCATTAGGTCAACGTCTACAAAATTTCAAAAAGTTTACAACAGTAGTTACAAGTATACAATATTTCAGAAAGTTAAAGTCTAGAACCACTTACAAATTTGTAAAAGAACACAAGTTCTTCTTGAGATTACCAAAAATCATTAAGTCTGAGTATGGACAATTTCACAAAAATACAAAAAAAATCTAGGTTTACAATAGTTTTTAAAGATTTACACAAGAATCATTACAGGTCAGGTATACAAATGTGAAAGGGTTTAAAAACTTCTTCGAGGTATCATAAGAACTTTTAAAGATTTCCAAGATTTTGCAAAAATCTACAACCCTTAAAACCATTATGTATACAAAACTTTCAATGATTTACAATAGTAATTAAAAGTATACAATGTTTCAGAAAGTTAAGACTTATTCAAAATTAGTATTTTAAAGATTACTTCTGAAGGGTTTTACTTTCACAAATTTGTAGAAGTTTGTAAATTTTGTAAAGTTAACAAAAATTATTTTTATAAAAACTTACAGGAACCTTACACAAATATATAACCATTTCCAAAAATTTATAAAAGAGTAGTTACAAGTATACAATATTTCAGAAAGTTAAAATTTTCTCAAAGTCTAAAACCACTTACAAATTTGAAAGAGGGCACAAGTTCTTCTAGAAGTTACCAAAAATTATTAAGTATGAGTATCAACAATTTCACAAAAATAAAAAAAAAAAATTAGAGGTTTACAATAGTTTTTAAAGATTTACACAAGAATCATTACAGGTCAGGTATACAAATGTAAAAGTGTTTAAAAACTTATTCGAGATAAGAACTTTTAAAGATTTCCAAGATTTTGCAAAAATCTACAACCTTTACAACCATTTTGTATAACTTTCAAAAATTTACAATAGTAATTACAAGTATACAATGTTTCAGAAAGTTAAGACTTATTCAAAATTAGTATTTTAAAGATTATTTCTGAGGGGTTTTACTTTCACAAATTTATAGAAGTTTGTAAATTTTCCTAAAAGTTAACAAAAATTATTTTTATAAAAACTTACAGAAAATCTTACGGATATACAACCATTTCCAAATATTTATATAAGAGTCGTTACATGTATACAATATTTCAGAAAGTTAAAGTTTCCTGAAAGTCTAGAACCACTTACAAATTTGTAAAAAGGCACAAGTTCTTCTAGACTAGAGGTTACAAAAAATCATTAAGTCTGCGTATGGACAATTTCACAAAAATACAAAAAAATTCAAGAGGTTTACAATAGTTTTTAAAGATTTACACAAGACACATTACAGGTCAGGTATACAAATGTGAAATTGTTTAAAAACTTCTTCGAGATATTATAAGAACTTTTAATGATATCCAAGATTATGCAAAAATCTACAACCTTTACAACCATTATGTATAAAAAACTTTTAAAGATTTACAATAGTAATTACAAGTATACAATGTTTCAGAAAGTCAAGACTTATTCGAAATTAGTATTTTAAAGATTATTTCTGAAAGGTTTTACTTTCACAAGTTTGTAAAAGTTTGTAAATTTTGTAAAGTTAACAAAAATTATTTTTATAAAAACTTACAGAAAATCTTACACGGATATACAACCATTTCCAAAAATTTATACAAGAGTAGTTACAAGTATACAATATTTCAGAAAGCTAAAGTTTCCTCAAAGTCTAAAACCACTTACAAATTTGTAAGAGGGCACAAGTTCTTCTAGAAGTTACCAAAAATCATTAAGTCTGAGTATGGACAATTTCACAAAAATACAAAATAGAGGTTGACAATAGTTTTTAAAAATTTACACAAGAATCACTACAGGTCAGGTATACAAATGTGAAAGTGTTTAAAAATTTCTTCGAGATATTATAACTTTTAAAGATATCCAAGATTTTGCAAAAATCTACAGCCTTTACAACCATTATGTATACAAAACTTTCAATGATTTACAATAGTAGTTACAAGTATACAATGTTTCAGAAAGTTAAGACTTATTCAAAATTTAAAGATTATTTCTGAAAGGTTTTACTTTCACAAATTTGTAGAAGTTTGTAAATTTTGTAAAGTTAACAAAAATTATTTTTATAAAAACTTGCAGGAATCTTACACGGATATACAACCATTTCCAAAAATTTATACAAAAGTCGTTACAAGTATACAATACTTTAGAGCGTTTAGATCTCTCCGAGATGTATAATGACTTTTACACATTTCCAAGAACTTGTAGAAGTTTACAAGTTTTTCTAGAAGTCAAAAAACACTATTACAAAGTTTCCAAAATTCTATAAAAATTGTTATACAAGTATACAGTAACACACGGGGGGCGTTTTCAATTAATCAACCACGGTTTTCTGAATCAGGATCGATTTGGTGAATGGCGGCGTCTCCTCCATTGTACCATCGATGGTTATTCAGGTGTTGGTTCGATTCCTGTCACATCCCGGTACGTCGAAGACGCCGTTTCCGTGTACAACATCCATCCATCCACACACGCGGCCTCCTTATTAGGCAATCAATTTATGCAACGCAATGGTGCAACAACCTCCGTCCGCCTAATCAATTTCGGACTTGTTCCACAAACCCATCATCACTTTTGAGAAATTTCCCAATCGACGAACGGACGAAGCCATCACGCAAAACCACCGTCGGTCGATCCCATTAACGTCAATAAGCCAATTATCGGGGCAATAGCATCGTTTTTTGTCTTTCTATCATGGTCGGGGCGATAATAATTGAAGATGTTTATAAAATTTTCGCGTTATTGTCGAATGTGCCGTTAGATGGAAGAGGTTGCGTTACCTTGCCTCCGGTCTTTGGGTCACTGAAGGAGGCACTACACCAAGTAGCGTTTCGAGAAAATGGCAGTGATCATCCTTAATTAACTATATTAATAGAGTTTTATGGCTCTCGGTTCGAATTATCTAAATCGGTCACCGTCTTCATCCAGCGAGAAGACCAATTACTTTGTGCTGCTTTAGTTTACTTGTAATCGAACTAATTAGGGTTTTAGGCCTTTTGTTGGTGAGTAGCGTGATTTCAGAGGAAATCAAGTTGGATGATGGAGTCTTTCGTTTGTTCCTCCCCATCCCTAGCCAAATTTGCTTGGATCAAGTGCATCCGTGCAGCGGCCGAAGTGGGGATGAATCAATAATGCACCGCTCCGCTCAAGTCAAAGCGTCCGGGTGATAATTGAAAATCTGGATCAGCATCCAGACAGAAATGCAGAAAAATCAAAACTTGACCAAATACATAAAAAGTTTTAACAATCCTCTACACTCTACAGTATTTTGTAAACTTACAAAATTTACATGTTTCTTCACAATTCAGTGACTTAACATAGTTTTACAAATTGTAAACTTTTGTAAACAACTGTAATTCCAACATATTTCTAGATGTCGAAGAAATCCTGCAAATATCCACCCCAAATTATTGTGCGTCACTGAGTAATGTCAAGAGTAAAATTCTGTTAAAAAAGTGTTTGTAAACTTTTGTAAATCGCCTCAACACCTTGTGCCACTATTGATTCTTATTAATCTTTGGAAAACTCCATATAGATTTCCAAACCTCTACGAAACTATGGTATACTAATTACGATTCTTGGTAATCTTTTTCTAAAACTTTAAAACCGACAAAAAACATCTTAAAACATTTTGATAATAATAAAATTTGAAATCTTGTAATGAGACTTTGTAAACCTTTGTAAATTTGTATAAAATGCAGGAAATCTTACTATAATATTATAAATCCATGTCGATGACTTGTATGTTAAAAATCTTCCAATCATGAATATACTGAATGATATTTGTAAACTTTTGTAATTCCTTATAAAGTTTTGTAATGTATATTTGTAAACTTTCGTAAACTTATAAAATGCGGCGACAAGACTTTGAAACTCCTTCATAACAACGCAAAACTATGTGGATGACTTATTTATATGCCCATTAAAATTCTTCCAATCTTGACTATATGAAATCTTATAGATCTTTGTAAACGGTTGTAGTCTTATGTAAAATACAAAAATATAACTTTAAAATCTCATTACAACATCCCCCATGCAAATAACTTGTATATTACAAAACTTACAATTTTAACTAAATTGAATTTCATAGACAATTGTAAACTATTGTAATTTGCTATAAAATTTTGCAATTTAGGAAATTTTGCACATATAAAGAATATCTTGAAAAATTCTCAGCAGTCAAACTTAAATTCTTAAAATGTGTTTTTGTAAACTTATAGAAACTACGAAGCAAAAACTTTAAACAATGTTTATAACATTGTAAACCTATGTAAGTGACTTCTATATTAAAAATCTTCTAATCATGAATATATTAAACGTTATAGATTTTTGTAAATTTTTGTAATTGCCTCTAAAATCTTGTAATAATTATTTGTAAACTTTTATAAACTTATAAAATGTGGCGAGAAAACTTTGAAACTCTTTGATAACATTGCAAAACCATGTGGACGACTCATAAATAAAAAATCGTGTAATCCTGAACATATTGAATCTTATAGACCTTTGTAAACTTTTGTAACCCCCTATAAAATCTTGTAACCTACATTATAAAAAACATCGTAAAACCTTTTCACAACAGTCAAATTTAAAATCTTATAACGGTAATTTGTAAAGTTGTGTAAAACGGCAACTTTGAAATCCCTTCATGACATTGTAAATCCAAGTAGTTAACTTTTACATTGAAAATCTTCCAATCCTGGTTATATTAAATTTCTTAGATATTTGTAACCCGTTGTAGTCTTCTATAAAATACAATAATAGAACTGTAAAATCTCATTATAACATCGAACAATTGTAAACTATTGTAATTTTCTATAAAACTTGTAATTCTGTAAGTTTTGCACATATGAACTCTTGAAACAACCAAATTTGAACTCATAAAATAATTATTTGTAAACTTTTGTAAACTTATAGAAAGTACGGCGCAAAACTTTAAAAACTGTCTACAATATTGTAAATCTATGTAATTTACTTTTACATAGTTATACATAGTGAAAATTATCCAATTTTGAACATATTAAATCTCACAGATCTTTGTAAACATTAACTCGCAATTCCGTCGTATAAAATCTTTCAGATTTACACAATTTATTTTATGTTGAAAATTTATGGAAACTTTTGTAAATTTCTATGACATCTTGTAACCCCAAAAATTTTTCACATATGAAAAACACTTTGAGACATTTTCATAAAAATAAAATTAAGAATGTAATAATTTTTGTAAACTTATATAATATACATACAGTGACAAAACTTTAAAATCTCTTCTTAGTATTGTAGAATCATAATTCAATAATTGTAAAGTTACAGTTTTTTCAAACTTTGTAAAGTTTTGTAAACCCCGATAAAATCTGTCAGATTCTAGCGAAATTTTAAAAGTACACTTTTAAGACCCTCTATAAGAAAGATACTAAATGTCGCGAATAGAAATAGACAAAGTACTCGCATTTCTTTGACCTTTAAAAGAAGCATCCGAACATAGCACAGCGGTCAATGCCAAAAGAAAAACGAAGCGGAATAAAAAAAATTGCAGCCAAAACCCCAACAACTGAAGGGTTGCCAACTAAACCAGTCGATTTTCTAGTTGGTTTCGCCCTGTTTATCCCGCAGAACAGCCCCGACCGTATCTCTTGCTCCAGCACTCATCTGGGCCGCTTCGGCTTTGCGTGCCGTGGCGGAAATGATTGGCGGAAGATGCCGGTCGCGCCCCAATTGTTTCTCTCTAGTCTCTACTACCGGCGTTATTCCTATAATCGATTCGATCAAGAACGAGTAAAATCGAAACAACAGACCAAAAAATGTATTATAATAGAAAGGTCACGTGGGAAAGTTCGCCACCTGCGTGACCGACAATGAGGAGATATCGTATGGCGAGGTTGTCACGCGAAATGCTCTTTGACGACGACGACGCGTGTATCGCATGTCGGGTTGATGTTACGCGATTCGCTTCCAGACCGAGCAGCACGTCGTCTTATTTTTAGAAGGGATCGCATGACAAAGACAGATTCCCGAGGGAATTGCGCAAGAGGATGAATCTGAAGGGGTGCGAGGAGCTTCCTCATGCCGTCAAAGCAGAATCGAAACTGTTGAAGGGGACGATTGAGACGCGTTATGTCTACTGCGAAACGAGAAGTCGCGCATTACCGAAATGACGATTTAATAATTTTTCCCAAAAATAACATAAGTTTGTTAATAGTTATATGTAATATATATATATAGGATCTCTAACATATCGAGAAATATTTTAAAAATTACAAAATTATTAAAAATTTCTTACAAAATTGCGTTACCGAAATGACGATTGTAATTTTCTTTCAAGTATTCAGGTATGTAGTAAGAAAATTGATATGTTGAACTTCTTCCTAGTTTATGAAGATACAGAACTATATAAAATTTCGTAAAGTTTTCAAATGGTTGGCTTACTGAAATAATTCCTAGCAGCCGGAAATAAGCAGATCTCACTCTCTATGAAAAAAAATACTATCTTTAGATCTTATTTGTTAAATGCTTGTAAATTTTCATACTATGATCACCACTTTTGGCTCTTCTGCCATTTGTAGACTCTTTACAATGTGCACCAAAGCTTCTAACCGTTATCGATGTTCTAATATTTCTGTAACCATTTATGTGTAATAAAACCTTAGTACGTTTTAAAAACATTAAAGACTACGAGAGATTGTAACAAGACTTGTATAGCAATGTGATGTAAGTGATAATGTATTTTTTTGTAAGTTATTGTAAAACTCTGTAAAAAAGCCTCAATTGACTATAAATGTATGAATTTCATCCTTTGCGCATTGTTAAGAACTATTGTAAATCTTTGTAAACACTTGTAAAGTCCTCTAAGATCTACCAAATTAAATTTTCTAATCGTCTACACTTTGCCACTTCCATGAAATGCAGTTTTATAGCTTTATAGCATAATTATAATATTTTGTATTCTAGCCAAACCTATTTAAAAAACTTGTATATCAATAGACAATTTTGTAATTTTAATTTGAAATAAATCTGTGTTGTACATTGTTGTAAAACTTCATACAAGTCTCAATTCATTGTAAAAGTAAATTTTTTTCCGTAACCTTGCGAACTTTTAAGAACTTTTGAAAAAATTTGTAAACTCTTGTAAATTGGTAAAAAGTTACAATTTAAAGTTATAAATACAAAATTTTAATACCAATACAATTTTGTAATTAACAGCTAAAATAAATTATAAAAACCTTTGTGTATTGTTGTAAAGTTTTAGTATTCACAATTGGCTGGAAATATGTAAAGTTTTTTTCTTAATATTGTGCATTTTTAAAGAGAAATATAATCTTTGCAAATTCTTGTAAAAATCTCTAAAATCAATCAAATTCAAAAAGCTACAACCGTGTACACTACACTTAATGTTTGTGTAAACATGTAAGAATAATAAAGTTTTAGTACGTCGACAGAATTTTTAACGTATGAAATATTATTTATCTCTTGTATAACATCTCTAACGTAGCATTGATCAAAACTTTCCGATTTCTGTTCACCTATTGTAAAAAATTTGTGTATCAATGTACAATTTTATAATCATGTAAGTATTTCTAAATTGTTGTAAAGCTCTCACTTGATTGTAAATTCATGAAACTTTTCTACAGCCTCTTACAATTTTTAAGGATTATTGTAAATCCTTGTCAACTCTTGTAAATGCCTTTAAAGTCTCTCAAACTGATAACTATAAAATCTTTTACATTTTGCTACCCCCCAGCGATTTCAAGTTTTTAAACCTTAAACATAAGTACGAATGCACAATTGTATCTAATTTCTAATAGTTCTGTAAACATCTATGTATGTATAACGCAATCTTAACATACGCAAATATTATTCAATTCTATTCCAAGATATTTGTCGATCCTTGCAAAAGTATCACAAAAATACTTGTAAACGAATTATATAACATTGTAATTTGTATTTGTATAACAAATAAATCATCTAAGAAAAGCTCTATACATTAACTACACAACATTCTCAATTGGTTGTAAATTTCTGAGAAATTTTCACATTTTTGTAAATCTTTGTAAACTGTTGTAAATTCCTCTAAAATCGATCGATTTGAAAAATTAAAAATTTCACTTTTCACAACATCACTAGATTGAGATAATTTCAAAGCTTTGGTGAATTATAAGAAAATTATACAGGGTGTTCTCTAGAAACGGCTCAAGCCGTATCTCCTTTATTTATTATCCGATTTAAATGAACAAACAACTTTACGAAATCATCCTTTAAGGACTAGAAAGTGACAGTAATCGTGATTTTTTTAAATATTAACTTCAATGATAGGTGATTCAAATTTTCGAATCTTGGCCTGCCTTGATGTCGATGCGAAAACCTGGGTAGGGCAACTAGATAGATATTCAAAAAATCTTAACACAAGCGTTTATTCAAATGATGTCATTGACAACACACACCTCGTGTACCATGACTATTTAAATATTCAAATTCGCGTCTGCAACACGACCTTAATACGCCGTTAAAAATTCGACATTTCTCAAAAATCGCCAATCAACGACGATTAGCCGAAATTCCCGAAGACAGTCACGGCGTTTAGGCCACCTTCACACATCAACAATTACACGCGCCAACGTAAGTAAGTACGTTTCGCTACCGACTTCCGACCGTTAATCAGGAAATTGACAATTAAACGAGTTCCGTTAGCAGTAATTTTTTTAAATGGCGAAGAAATAATTGCCGCGCTCCCCCCTGCAGTGCTACAAACAAATATTCCATAATAACGGCACAACCGCAATAATAATCAAAATCGATTAACATAAACGTATTTACGAGAAACATTCCGGCACGTCCGAAATTAGATTTCTTCGTTAAAATAGCGTCGAGTGACGAACAACACTGACCTTTGGGGTAACGCAGAACCACCCTTAAAAACAAGCGGCGGACGAACAAAGGAACTGGCACAAAACTACCACCGAACGCACGCACACCACTGTGTTAGCTATCCAGTCACCACCACGAAAAAAAAAACTTTTGTTTCGTTTGAAAACCACCGGTTTTGGGTCGGGGGTTGGAGGGGTTGTGAATATTTTTGTTGATTTAGAAAATTGTTGATTTTTTTTTGTTGTTGTCGTCGAAAGGACGCGGCCTTCTCGATGTGTGTGAACGACCGGCAAGGGCGATTTCGTAATCAAAACAAAAACAAGTCGACGGCACGGCACCTACTATGATGCGGCGACGCGATTACCGGCATGCGGTCTAACATGGACGCATGCGTCGCCGCCGTGGCGACGGAGAGGGGTGCCAAAGAGACCGTAACACGATACGGGGCCGAATCAAATCACCCCAATTTCTCTCTAATTTTGCCATTAAACAAAATCGGAAAGTTTTGTCAAGTTTTTTTTTTTTTAATAGATGACAAAGTTGTTAAAATTTAGTTGTTTACATGCATAAAGAAAAAAGTTTATGTAAAGTAAAAAACTGCGTCTGTTTAACGAATTTGAGTTTTCAACACAAGAACTGAGTCAGTTGTTTGTTATTGCCACAAATACACGGACATATGTCTTGAATATGTCAGCGTAGATGATGCAGTTTCTCGTCTGGCACTTCTCGTTCTTCCGGTATCGTTCAATTCGTAACGAGCGATTCGATTAAATCGTTCATTTCTAAAGAATCGATCAAACTGAACGAATCGTTGGAGAAAAAAGTTTCTTAAATTTCATGTAAAGCCAAAAATTTTAAGTCAATTATACTCAATTATGACACCTGCAAATGGTATTCTAGAAAGTGAGGTAGAAACTCCTTGGTTAGACAATAAAAGTGTTATAAATACTCTTTGTCTTTATTTATTTTTAATAATTATTGTTCTATAGCGCCGGATATCATTCATATCTTTTTCTAATTTTTATCTCCATTAAGTTTCTTAAAAAAAGTGTTACAGCACTCCTTAAAGTGCCATAGGACCCTAAATTTGTCTCTCTACTTAGAACCCATTATTTACCAATTCAGAAAATTTCAATCTCATCCACTCAACTCTTGCACTAGTGATCCTCTTTAATGCTATAACACTTTTAGTCTTTTTTAATGTTATAACATCCCTTGGAATGGCAATGGAACATGAAATTAGAATCTCTACTTGCTAACCTCGAATATTCAACCTTTTATTTAAATGTATTAATTGAGAACTTTATGTTCGCAAAAATTTAAAACTTTACGCCTGATCAATTCAACTTTTTTACTAGTTATTCTCGTTGGTGTTATAGCACTTGTAGTCCTTTTTGTCTAATAACATTCTTTTCAAGTGCAATAAAAAATGAAATTAGAATTTATAATTTAAGAGATCTTCAGCTTTTTACTAGCAATTGTCTCAAAAGTGTTATAACACTTCCAAGATCTCAATACATTTTATTAAATCTTTAAAATTTTAAGGTCAAAGATTCAACCTTTTATTCAAACTTATTTAAATGAATAACTTTACATTCGATAAATTCCAAAATTTTAGGTCTTATCAACTCAATTTTTTACCATTTATCCTCTTTAGTGTTATAATACTTCTAGTCTTTTATGTCTTACAACACTCCTTTGAAGTGAATAAGAATTTTAAATAGTTAAATAGTCTTTAGAGATTTGTTACCAATGATTCATCTAAAAGTGTTGTAACACTTTCCAGAATTCAATACGTTGAAAGTTTAAAAGTTCTAAACTAGGAAATCCATCGATTTAATTGACAACTTAATTTATATTTGAGTTCTCATTAAATTTTTAGTAGTAAGTCACTTTAGTGTTCTAACACTCGCAGTCGTTTTAGTCTTATGATACTCCTTGGAAGTGCAACAGAACATTAAATATTAAAAATTTTAGTTTAAGAGGTCTTCAGCTTTTTTACTAGTTATCCTTTTTGGTGCTATAACACCTCTTAGTATTTTTAGTCTCATAACACTCATTTAAAGTAAAACAGAATTTTTAGGTTAAATAAAAGCTATTTAGATCATTACTAGTAAACCTAATATAATTTATCTAAACGTGTTATAACACTTTCTAAAACTTAATACATTGAAAGTTTAAAAGTTTTAAACTGAAAAATTCAACGCTTTAATTCACAACTGTATTTATATTTAAGGTCTCATTAACTTAACTTTGATAGTGGTGTTATAACACTCGCAATATTAAGTCTTATAACATTTTTTGAAACTACAATTTAAAATATAAAATTAAAATTTTTAGTTTAAGAAGTCTGTAGCTTTTTTCCTAGTTACCCTCTTTGGTGCTATTACACCTCTTAGCGTTTTCAGTCTTATAACACTCATTTAAAGTAAAATAAAATTTTTAAGTTAAATAAAAGCTCTTTAGATCATTACTAGTAAACCTAGTATAAATTAACTAAACGTGTTATAACACTTTCTAAAACTTAATACATTGAAAGTTTAAAAGTTTTAAACTGAAAAATTCAACGCTTTAATTCACAACTGTATTTATATTTAAGGTCTCATTAACTTAACTTTGATAGTGGTGTTATAACACTCGCAATATTAAGTCTTATAACATTTTTTGAAACTACAATTTAAAATATAAAATTAAAATTTTTAGTTTAAGAGGTCTGTAGCTTTTTTCCTAGTTACCCTCTTTGGTGCTATTACACCTCTTAGCGTTTTCAGTCTTATAACACTCATTTAAAGTAAAATAGAATTTTTAAGTTAAATAAAAGCTCTTTAGATCATTACTAGTAAACCTAGTATAAATTAACTAAACGTGTTATAACCCTTTCTAAAACTTAATACATTGAAAGTTTAAAAGTTTTAAACTGAAAAATTCAACGCTTTAATTCACAACTGTATTTATATTTAAGGTCTCATTAACTTAACTTTGTTAGTGGTGTTATAACACTCGCAATATTAAGTCTTATAACATTTCTTGAAACTACAATTTAAAATATAAAATTAAAATTTTTAGTTTAAGAAGTCTGTAGCTTTTTTCCTAGTTACCCTCTTTGGTGCTATAACACCTCTTAGTGTTTTTAGTCTTATAACACTCATTTAAAGTAAAATAAAATTTTTAGGTTAAATAAAAGCTCTTTAGATCATTACTAGTAAACCTAGTATAAATTAACTAAACGTGTTATAACACTTTCTAAAACTTAATACATTGAAAGTTTAAAAGTTTTAAACTGAAAAATTCAACGCTTTAATTCACAACTTTATTTATATTTAAGGTCTCATTAACTTAACTTTGTTAGTGGTGTTATAACACTTGCAATATTAAGTCTTATAACATTTCTTGAAACTACAATTTAAAATATAAAATTAAAATTTTTAGTTTAAGAGGTCTGTAGCTTTTTTCTTAGTGACCCTCTTTGGTGCTATAACACCTCTTAGTGTTTTTAGTCTTATAACACTCATTTAAAATAAAATAGAATTTTTAGGTTAAATAAAAGCTCTTTAGATCATTACTAGTAAACCTAGTATAAATTAACTAAACGTATTATGACACTTTCTAAAACTTAATACATTGAAAGTTTAAAAGTTTTAAACTGAAAGATTCAATGCTTTAATTGACAACTGTATTTATATTTGAGGTCTTATTAACTTAACTTTGTCAGTGGTGTTATAACACTCGCAATCTTATGTCTTATAACATTACTTAAACTACAATATTAAATATAAAATTAGAATTTTTAGTCTAAGAGGTCTTTAGCTTTTTACTAGTAACTTTCTCAAAAGTGTTATAACTCCTTCTAGAGCTCGATACATTAAATGTTTACATGATTTAAGCTACAAAGATTCAACATTTTATTTAATTGACAACTTTATATTCCAAAGCTCAACTCAACGTTTTTACTAGTTTTCCTTGTTAGTGTTACAACACCCTCATTAGATTAGACTTAGCCTTATAACACTCTTTTGAAATGCTGAAAATAAAATTTTTTAAATTAGGTGATCTCAGATTTTTATTAGTGATTTCCTCACGTTTCACCTGGTTCCTTCTCCAATTCCCGACTTTCTGCAAATCGCCAAATTTTCAAAATTTCTTACAAAAAAAGATTGTTTACTTTTAATTGATTGAAGAAATCTCTTAAAGTTTGCGAGCATGAACCGCTAAATAAAAAATTATAACTTCTAAACTAAGTGTCTCACTGAAATAGTTTCAAACTGCCAGAAATGAGCAGATCTAAGTCTTTAGGAAAAAAATTGTAAGTGCGTATTTCTATCCGTTATTTTTTTATGAATTTTTAAATTATGATTATAAATTGGTTCTTTCACCAATTTAAACTTTCTAAAATTTGTTCAAAATTTTAGAAAAATTGATTAGAAAAACAAAATGATATAGTATTCACATCTCTATTAAAGATTTAAGTTGCTTTCATTATATGTAGATATTTTATGTAGTAACATTTCTTATTCTTCAACCGACTTTCTCAAAAATTATCTGGATACGGAACTACTTAAAAAATTATAACTTCTGAACTAACTGTCGAATAAAAATAACTCTTAGCTATCTAGAAAAAGAAAATTATAGTCTCGTCAAAAAGTTGCCGTTTTAGTAACTGCTTTTCTTATTATTTTTTTTATAAATTTTTAGGTCCTTCACAATTTTCGATTTTCTAAAATTTGCAAAAAATTATTCAAATTTTTTTAATAAAAGTACCTAGAAAGACAATACAAAAAAGATATTCACGTCTTTATTAAAAAACTTAAAGGTATGTATTTTCATACATATAGTTATTTATGTGGTAATCTTTTTTTTACTTTTCGATGGACTTGCTCAAAGTTTCATCTAAATAAAAGTGAATTTAAAAAATGTAACTTGTGAACTAAGTTTCGAACCAACATAACTGTTAACTGTTTGGGAAGAGGGAATCATGGTCTGGGTCTCCTTAAGAAAAAATTGTCATTTCCTTAACTATAATCGTTAATTTTTTATGAATATTACGATCCTCGGTCTATTGCTCTATATTTTCTGTTTTGGTCGTTTCTTATTTATTAATGGTGTAGAGACCTATCAAGATTGTTTTAAACTTCTTAAATCATGATTATCATTGAAAAAAAAATTATAAAAACAACATTTTTAAAAATTAAGTTAAAATGCTGATTATAAAAAAACCAAAAAAAAGAGCAAAAAAAATATTTTTTTTTATCTGTATAGATGTTTCTTCAATGACAAACACCTCAACATTGAAAGACAAAAATTGCAATTTTTTTTAAGTTTGTAATACTAAAAACTGCAACCAAATAAAATTTCAAGGAAAACAAAAAAAGCCCGGGGTCACCTATAATAATAACAGCAGTTTTAGTAATAATTGAATAATTTATTTCCAGGTCCCGACCTGACTCGACCCGAACCTCCAATTTTCAGGACGACCAACCAACAAAACCGCCAATTTGAATGCGTAACAGCACCAAGAGCAGTTAGATAATTGAAGCCAATTCCGATTCGCATTCAAGTGATGATGCATGTTTACAGCATCGGATTTCACATAAACAATCGCATTTACCCACATTTAAAAAAACTGTTTTGTCACGTATTTGTTATTGTATCTCATTTGGCATGCCCAACGCAGATGAATACACAAGTAGAAGCGTTCCTACTGCATTTCCTAAACGGTAAAAATGTTACAAAATCGACGATTCGTCCCCCGTCAACTCGGACCAATTAACAGCAATAATTAGATAATTACCAGACAGAAGGGGGCGCGACGACAAGATCATCGACACTACCAACTATTGCCCCAATTTCACTTTCATTAATCTTATGAGACTATACATATAACCACATACATAATTGTATGTTGTGGGTATTATTATTATTATTAGAAAAAAAGTTTCTTTTATGTTAACGCAATGAAGCGAGTGGAGGCAACAGGTGCACTTCGTTACAGACATTGTTTACCTTGGTCCATTAAACATTATTGTATTATGAAAATTAAACAACCTCTTGACAACTATTGTTAAAAATTAATGTTAACAAGCAACAGATGCTCAATAATTGTTGTTACGGTCGGAAAATCATCGGAAAACTCTTCTCAACCGTCACTTCCTTACTCACATGCATTTTGGCCCTGAATTGTCGTCCCACAGCAGCACCCATCAAACTTTCCGACACCACCATCACACCAGACCATGCGAGCCAATTTTCCACCAACAATCGCTGTAACCAAAACGAATAAATTAATGATAAACAGGCCAACACCTACGGATAATCACCTAGTAATAATCAAACTCAATACCTACATACAGACGGGGACATCCCAGCAAGTATCTAGAAAGAAAACAACGCGACCAGTCGATTTTCCGCAACTTTCCACGACAATCGCAGCTTTTCACGTAAAAAATCAAGTTAGCGTTGAGGAAAACCCGGGAAAACGCCGAGAAAACTTTCAAATCGATCAACCTTTGACAGTTGCAATTGTTTACGTTTTCTCGGAATACGTTACGCGCTACGCGCAACTTCCTATCTCGCTTCCACTAATAGCTGACGCGACGACGTGCTTCTGCACTAGAATCGCAACGCACTTGCGCGTTGCCAAAAAACGCGCCAGATTTAAATCAAATATTGTTTAAGGCGGTTGTTTCTAATTGTTGTTAAGTTTGTTGGGAAATTGTTTTAAGTGCGGTTTTGGTAAAAGTTTGACGGTTTGGGTGGTGGACCGAAACTGTTAGTTGTTGCGTTTGCGTTGAGAACTCGACTGGCGGTTCTTTGTGATGGGTTATTTATAACTTGGGTGTTTTGGCGGCGAACGAGGAGGCGGTCGGATGTATAACACATGTGGTGATGTCGAAGTTTGAAAAAAGTCGTGTATTTATGTGAACCGGCATTTCCTTAATGCGTTTCGGAAAGAAAATGGAGAAAACTTCCAAGTTGATTAGGTACAACGTGCGCGCTGTACTCTTTGCTAAAACCGTTATTAAAGAAATTGTTGCTAATCTTTTTGTTTGCTGTTTGATAACGTTGCTTTAAAGCGCGCATTCCATCTCGATATTGATTGTAACAAGTGTGTAAACAATAATTTTTAAAAAGCTACTTAGAGGGCAGGCAACCAATAATACACATTGAATCCAATTATTTTATTGATTGCTATAATCATTTCATTTCTGGAAGGTTTCGATGGCGAAAAAGAACAAATACTTACTCTCCAAGTTGGCAAGTCTGCAAGAAATAAAAGGTAATCCTATAATTTTCCAAACTGAAGAACAGAATTATGAGGAGAAGGAAAACAATTTCAATGAAGCTCAGAACTTAATGAAATTGCATAACGAAAAAATTTCCAATTTAAAACAGAACAATGAGGTTTTGAAGCAAAGTCTGGAGCATTCTGGAGACTAAAGCGAGTGGCAATACAAAATTGGAAAATTTGCAGGTCAGGTCCAATATAAAAAACTGATCAAAAAGTTGGAGGCGTTATAGCAAAAATGCAACGGTTATGAAGATTAGTTGCGGTTGAAACAGTTCAAAATTAAAATCGAGAGTTTGAGTGAGGAAATGGCGGAATTGAGACGACGTTGCGAAGAATCCAAACGAAAATTGGGGGAGGTTCGGAACGAAATTAAAAAGAGTTTGTTGGGTTTAGGGGCAAAAATTATGGAACAAACCAAGAAGAAGTTCAAGGTGAAAGAGGAGGCGCTCAAAGAGGAAACCGGAGAGGCTAAAGATCAACTGGAAGACAACGTCAGGTGAATGGAGGAGAGAATTCGACTTTTTGAAGAGAAAAACGAAGCGATTGACCTCGACAACACCGAAAGCAAATTGTTAGAGATGAAGTTGCAGAAACTCGAAGAGGAACGGAAGGGGTTGTTGGAGAGTTTTGAGAACGAAAGAAAAGTTTTCGACGATTTATTAGCTGATAATTCCAAACTTAAAGCGAGTGAAGCTCAAGTCGCTGATCTTGAGGAAGTTGTCAGAATTTTAGAAACCGAATTGGTTCAACTCAAAAAAACTCTAGCGGAACAAGAAACTGAATTCAAAGAAACTTACAAAGCAAAAGTCGATTTAGATGAGCACCTCAGCGGATTGGAGGAGAGAGTGCGACTTTTCGAAGAGAAAGACGAAGCGATCGACCTCGACAACACCGAAAGCAAATTGTTAGAAATGAAGTTGCAGAAACTTGAAGAAGAACGTAAAAACTTATTGGAAAGTTTCGAGAACGAAAGACAAGTTTTCGAAAAAGTCCTCGCCGACAACTCCAAGGTCAAAGAAAGCGAACATCAAGTGTTGAAGTTGGAGATGGTAATCGACAATAATTTAAACTCTAAAATCGACCATTTGAAAGCCGTACCTGATGGCGGACCGAGAAAAAGAATGGCAAAGTAAAAGTGTATGTTATGTACTTGCAGTTTAAGTTTTTGGAAATTTTGAAAATGAGAGGAAAATTTTTGGTGTTTTTATTTCATTCATTTTCTTATTACTAGATGCCCCATATTTCTCTGATCTGAACTCTGCTTTTACGTAGAAGAATAAATTGATTTGTAGACTTGAGGTGTATTGTTAGTTGCCTATATTTATCCAGTAAAATATTTCTTTGCACTTGCCTTTCTGAAAATGCAATCAAGTACCATTTGCTTGTCAGTTACCAACAGTTTTGATTAATAACGTCTTATCTTGGCAAACTTTTAATATATTACTTAAATATGTTTAATCTTTTCCGCCTTATTCTAACATTATGTCAATAGGATAAAATTCAAACTTGTTCTTCTCGTTCATCGAGCCGGATCTCGCCTACACCCCCACACATAAGATGTAACATTCCTCGTAATCTCCCGCAGATGTTATAAATTATCAAACAAAAGTCAACATCTGGCCCGTCTCGTATCTTCGAATCCTTCTATTGTTAATCGACAACTCGACAACCTATAAATGTCTTAATCATAGCGAATTAGTGCAAAACAACACGTGTAAGTAAATGCCACCATCCTCCGACTTATGTTAAACAAAGCAACATCATGGAAAAAATGGCAAACAACCGAAACCTTTCAACACCTTCTCACATTGAAATGCAAAATTCTTTGTAAGATTATCGGATTAAGTGGCTTTGGATCCTGTTATGGAATTAGCGACGCATCCTCAATCGCGCTTTACGCCAAAATTGAGCAATCTTTCAACGCGATCAATCAGCTGACATTTGTTGGAATAGCCCAATAAAAAAATTTATTACCATTGCCAATTTGGACGTCCGAAAACTTCCATCTGCAGCAACAATATTTTCAAAATTCAGGTCAATTTAACAAAATTTTTGGTCCGTCCTGTATATTTAGAGTATTTACTTGCAGTTGTCCGGGTCGTTAGTGGCGAAACGCAGAGGTCATCATAGGAGGCGACTCTTGTTTGGAAAACTGACGGCGAAGGCTACTCGCTTGTTGCTTGATTAATTTCTGTTTATCTAATAGCGAACAGGAAACACATTGTAACTAACCGCTGATTGATTAAGTAATTGGTCATGCATTTTTTAATTGCGAAGTAAAAAAATTGATTGCGTCATCGATTTAGGCCTATGTGACATCAGGATTTTCAATCTTTGCCAAACGGGACGATAACGCAAATAAATACTGTAACAAAGTCGTAAAATTGTTGCGCAAAAAGACATTCAATTCTAGCAGGAGCGTGTGACATAACGTAAAGAAGGCGAAATCTTCCTGATCGCCGCTATTGCAAAACAGGACTTCAGAAGTTTCTCGAAAACGAACAGGAGCTCAGTTCTAACAGAAGCAAGAGAACGTGATGTAATGAGAAATCGTACTTTATGACCCAATTTTTTCATGATCGCCGCTATTGCGGAACAGGAGCTTCAGGAGTTTCTCGAAAACAAACAGGAGCTCAGTTCTAACAGGAGCAAGAGAACGTAATGTAACAAATCCTACTTTATGACCCAAATTTTTCAGGTTCGCCGCTACTGCAGAACCAGGAGCGTCAGGAGACTTGGCAGAGCTTGACTAGTCGCCACAGTATTCCCCGCTCAATGAGGCAACAAAAATTGTGGGATAGCTCATTTAGGTTTTGTGGTTGTTTGTCGTTGACTGCGAGGTCGCATATTGACCTCAACTTACCTAAAAAAATATGGCCAATAAATTGATAAATCCCACATTTACCTATGTAAGTGTCGTAATAAAACTGAGTACACCCAGTACAAGGAAAGGTTGTCAAAATTTAGACTTGACTTATTTCTGTCATTATGGAAAAGAGACACCTACTCTTTAACGACAATTTGCGTGTCCATTTTCGATTACGTTCAAAACGGTAATGACGGAAGGAGTGTTAGTGGTTACCAAAAAACGAAGATGAGACCTGGTCCATAACTCCTGCAACAGGAAACGCCTCACCAACGACACCTCTTCGTGTCCATAATTCACGCAACACGCCTTTCTAACTAATTACAATAATCGCCATATAAATAACGCATGAAAATTGAAGCGAAATCATCGACAATAATTAATTTCTTCCACAACAAAATTTCTCCTCAGAGTAGTTGTTTCTTGTTAATTTTACGTAATCGCTAATTGCGGCACCACGAAAATTACCAAAAATTGATCTTGACACGAATCGAGAAAACAAGTGGAAAATTGACGGCACCGTCAATAAATTAATTATAATAATAATAAAAAAAAAAAAAATTCGGTGACGAACTTGAACTTTTTTCCGTCTAAACAACAGAACGCGTTATTGAGGCGGATGAGATCGTCCTTGGACGAACCATCGGTGTCTTCTTCCTATCGTTTTGGCGCGCTGGTTTATTAAATTTTGACGTCCGTGTAATTGGAAATGACATGCGTCGAGTGACTCAACGACATTGTCTTTTAAATGTTAACAACGGAGAATTGTTTGTGTTTGGGTAATTGGTATTTTAGCATTTCGTCGGTCTCCAGAGGCTTTAGTTGGGCCGGGAGACCATCTGGCTAAACAGAACAACCTCGAAGCGTCTCGAAGCTTAAGAAGGCGTAGATAATGGATATGCGAAATTTTTGTCCACATTTTTTTTTTGTTGCTCAGATATCATCTAACGTCGCCACGAAATTATAGACGTGGAGGCAAATTTGCCGGTTATTAACGTGTAATTAGGGGAACAAAAAGAATTTGGCGATTTCACACTTATTACGTACCGAAATAGGACTTACAATAAAGTACTTAGAACAAGTCACAAGCATTAAAAGTTTTTAAACTTTACTACCAAAATCAATAGTAAGCCGGAAGACGGTCCTCTTACATTAAGAAACGTGACTTTTCTTTATTGGTAATACAATTTTTCTTAACTTTTAAAAAATATTTTATAAATTGACGTTACGATTAAACAATTCATTCTTTTAAATCACATTTTGAAGTCAAAATTTGTTTTTGATGACGAATGAGCAAAAATAGTTGGAGACCCAACGCGATCAAGCGACGAACCTTTAAAGAGATTCAAATTCTGAAACGATCTATTGCATTTAATAAAAAATAGATAATGCCATTTTTATTGTTCTAAGATCTTTTAACAGACAGTCATGTCCAAAGCCATTTTTATTTAATTTTAATCCCTTTATAAATAAGTAACATGTGAAATTTTATTTTCTTTTTAGCCCAGTTGTTAAACAAAACAAAGAATGTCATGTAGAAATTGTTTTTGCCAACAATTCTTCTTTCATTTTTCACTTAATGACAAATTCTTACCAATTTTAATTAAGGTTTGTTGCTTGACCGCACAGAGTCTCCACGAAATTTCCGAGTTTTGTCTCCAAAATTTGATTGAGTCCGAGTACAACGATTCGGTGGTCAATAATTGATTAAGTGTTAACCGACTAATTGAAATTACTAACTACTAATTGTTTGTTCAACAAAGAAAATTCCTAAATAATGCGAGAAGGTGGGGTCAAATTCCGTCACCTATTCCTCTATTCACAGGAAACTCAATTGGTAATTTCATAATGGTATATTGCGCAAATCCAAGGTCTCACTCTTCACCACAATTTTTTACTATCGAGTTGTTGAAAGCTCCTTAAAATCCGGCTTTTTTCCCCACGCCCCCATCTTCAACACATCATTAAATGTAACATTAGAGGTTGGAGGGAACCTAAAAAATAATTTCTTCGATTTTACAGCATAGAAATTTCCGTTGTTGTTACTAATTTCTTTTTAATCGTTACGTGAATTATTGGCAAACACGTTCTTTTTATTATAGGCGATTAAAAACGAACCCGGATCAAGCCTCCACGCGTTGTAAAAAAAAAAAAACAAATAAAAGGAGCAAGTGACGTAACGACGTACACGCTCAAAGGGGTTAAAACAAAAGCTACCGTTTTTGCTATGACTCCTTCGTCGTGTTTTTGTCGCCCGAGCTGCCTTATTAAGCGATTTCGTGTTAGGTCAAGACAATTAAGCAAAGTAAAGACAAAACGAATCACGGCAATGACCTTTACATGATCGGTCAATAAGTTAATAAAACCTGATTTTAATTATCGTTGAAAAATTTGCCACAATTAAGAAACGAGGAGCTAGAATCCGTGACAACTAGGAAGAAGTTTCGTCCTGTGACGTCACGTCGAAAAATTCCCGACGCTTTCTAGATTTGCCAATTGACGTCGGTGGAATGTCGTCGGACGGATTTTATTATTGCAATCAATTTCGGTGGAGTTAGGGAAATTTCTATTATTTTACAACATCGTCATACCTCCTCCTCCCATTCTTCGGGTGATCGGTTACGTAAGTGCGCGGAATTTGAAATTGTAATCGAGTGAAAATTGGCCCGGGTGCTGGAAGAGTGTTAGATGAACGAGCACAAATAACAAAATACATAACACCCGACAGTTGAGGTTTCGGGTCAAGTGTGCACTCGCCTCTTCGGGCCCACCCGAATCGGCGCCATTGTTCACGCAATTGGCACCGATTACTTGCGCTTTTTCGGCATCAACGCAACAATTCATCAGGAGTGACGGCATCCACTTCTTTTACTTCGTCAAAAATGACCCGGGGGCCACTTCTAATATTGCACGAAGAAGGAATTTCTCTTCTTTTTTGGCGGAATCCAAAAATTGTTGGCAATTTTTGTATTCTATCTTCTTCAAGAAGGACAAAAATTTTAACTTTTTGTTAAGTTTGCAAAATTTTGCTACTATTTCAAATGGGTGTAGTTGATAGCTTTGTGGATGTCTCTCTTATCAAACTTTCATTTCTTGTGTTGTAGCCTTGTGGAAATTAAACCACTTTGATTCGATTTCGTAATTGTGGTCTTTTCGCCTGATTCGGGTGATGCGTGACACGAAAACGTTAAAATCATGAATAAACAAAACATCCGTCACGAGGTAACGTGAAAAATTGTAGATACCTGCAATAACTTAATCTCTTCAATTTGTCGATTTTTGTTTTGCATCTGGGTTTTCCAGGAAGAGCCGGAGGAATGGCCGGGTCTTTGGCGCCGGCAATAAAGAGTAATATGAACCCACCAACGACATTATCGTGTTACTCAATACTTAATAAACACATATTTTGCTATTTATTAAGCTTCCGGTACTAATCTTTGCTTATCCTTCTAACAGCTTTTATTTATTAATTGTGTAAATCATTGTTAAACAAATACTGAAAAGCAATTTCTAGATTAAAAATATGTCTAATTAGGTATACTTCTTTCCCCATTAATCATACGGCACGAAGTTAGCTTTCTTTTTCATGACCATTTTACGTTCCTCACAATTCTACAAAATGTTTTTTTTATAGAATTGTAGATCATTGTTAATCAATACTTATCAACAATTGTCATTTGAAATCGCTTGTGGAAGGCAGTTATTGATTTTGGTGGTGAAATTACCAAAAATGGTTGGAGACCCTATGAGGTCAAGCGACGAACCTTTTGAAAATTTTAATTTTTGACCTAAAATGAATCACCTTCAATGGCTCCATAAGCAAATACAAAAAAAGTGACTTGCCAAAACATTCACATTAAGCCAATGCCACCAAAAAGTATAAGTGAATCCTTCCGAAGCGGCGTTATTTTTTTTCCATTTTTAATTGTTGTTAATTAAAGTCGAATTATTGAAACGTGAAGAGATTGACGATCGGAAACTTTGAGACGCAAATGAGGCCGAGGTAACCATTTATAGTGATTGTCATTTAAGCGAGCTTTGCAAAAAGCAAACTTTCTTTTGTTAACAGCTACGTCATAAATCTTAACATTTACCTAAATTGTTATTAACTAAAAGTAACATAATTGATTAGAATAGAAGTGCAAGAAGACGTTAGCCCTCAAGAACTTTTTGACGCTCCTAACTGTTTTCTTATAAACTTAGAGCTTTGAAGGCCTTTTCTTTATTAAATAAGTTTGACCAAAATGCTCATTGTTAAATCACAATGAGGGCAATGAGGACAATAAGGAGACAATATTAGCGGCAAAATTGAAAAAATTGGGTACCCTAATCAGCACTGGGATCCCCGACAAAGCGTTTCGACCGCGTCGTTTCCAAAACGACCAAAAAAGCAATAGCCTCTAGGAACTCTTTGTTTAACCGATAGAAATGCGAGTCGACTCGGTCAACATTGAAGCTTTTTGGTCGCTTTGGAAGCGACGCGGTCGAAACGCTTTGTCGGGGATCCCAGTGCTGATTCGACGACGAACCTTTTCTAGAATTCTATTTATTGCTATTTATAAGTAATTCGATTTGCTAGATAAAGAAGAAAGATTTTCTTTAATATTATTACTTTTGTATATTCTTCATTTCAAGTTTTCCAAAACATTTTCCCTAAGCCTTGATGAGGCCCTGAAACCGCCTAATGGCCGTAGGGCAGCTTAACTGTCCGAGAAGATGCAGATGCACCTATTCGCATAGGCCCTCTCCAAATTCTCCACCGCACATTCTGCGATTGCGCCCTTAACGCGCCCTTAACCAAGACATTGGGAAACCTGCAAAAATATTTATGTTAAGACTGATAACATTCAAAGTAATAAGTGAATAATCCTTCTTAAGTTTTAAAGCTTTTTAAATTCTTGATGTTAATTAATGTTAAATTAGAAACGTAAAGAGGAAGGCTGGCCATTGAAGACTACGACGGAAATGAGGCCAAGGTAACAACTTCAATTCAGCTTTACAAGAAAGACTTCTTAATAAAAGTCTCTAATTTCAAAAATTAGGTAATAAAAACTTCTTTAAACATCATCCTCTTCCATAATATGCACGTAATTGCTATATTCCATTTTCTTCATTTAAATATTTTTTTTTTAGAGTTTGCAGATTATTGTTGTTAAGCAAGCAATATTTCTCATTATTTGCAGCCGCATTTTGGGAGCAGCAATCAATTTCTGTGTCAAAATTTTAAAAAATACTTGGAGACCCTCTGCGATCAAGCGACGAACCTTTCTCTTTTCTAATTATTAAGACTTATTTTCAGTCACTTTTGTAGTGGTACTCTAAGTCATACGTAGAAAGCCATTTTTGAAAAAGTAACAAAAGAAATTAATTAATTAATTAATTAAAAAAATTAAAGTAATTTTTTTTAATAACTTATAATATCGAGCTGCCTCTTCATAGATTGATATAATAAATGCTTTTAACAATTTCAGGCCTTTTGTCTTTGAAATCTTTCTTTATCATTACATATTAGGTATGTAGCTATAATGTAATCAATCGTTATTTGGAAAGTTCAATAGAAACCAAAAGAAGTTGTGCGACTATAAAAATAAAGGGTGACTATCTAATAGTGCAGGGGTCACAATCAGTAGGACGTTTCGTTTTCCTTACGTAACCCTCCTATTTTTCTACAAACCCCACATTTCTTAACATTTTCTCAACGTTCCTCATATAAATGCAAAAATTCGTAATAAAATTTTATTGGCAACCTCTGATATAATAATTATTACACATTTGCAACACTGCTGCCACTTTGTAAAATCGTTAAATCGAAAACAAATCGTCTTCTTCGGAATTATTGAAGAGACTTCTAACACGAACACGACCTCGACGACGGAAGAAATGACACTTCCAATGCGGAAATCGCTTATCGCCAACAAACAATTACGACGCTGTCAATAAATAAGAGGGAGCGCGTCGTTTTTGTTGTTCGTTTTTTGGGCGATAGCCTTGCAAGGATGCCGCAAGAAAGACGAGTCGGTCGCCTTGACAAGGCTACTTTCCCCATCATCTTAGACTCGATACATAAGTTTTGGACCGCAAATTTCTTAACTGAACGCGTCTTTTCTTTCGATTGTTAATTGTTCGGAACCATGACGTTTGGCGCCGGAATTCAACCAATGAACAAACTGTTTGTTAGTCAGTTGAGAAGAGTTCTTCGTAATGTTGAATAGGCAAGAAAATTTTGTATTAAAAACGGTATTGTTGATAACAGTAACGTGGATGTGTTAATGAGGAAGCTATCATCGTTAATGTTATTCATGCAAGTTTTCCGTGTTAGGAATCCACTATTTCGAAAAATTAAGATGCGCATCAAAGATTACGAGATGGTTCATACCATTAAAGACAAATTTATTCAAGTTTATTGAATTAAGTTTTTTAGTACAAAAATAGCATTGGCGTTTTTACTTTTTGTTGATACGGATTGATTGAATGAAATATGCAAATAAGAAAAATCAACTTGTTCTGTTGAAAAACTTGGTCAACTCCTGGTAGCTAAAACTTGTAAAATAACTTTTGTCTTTGGCGACTCAAGAACCAAATTGAGTTGCATAACGAAATTTTGAGAAAAGATGTGAAAATTTTCAGTTTGAAACAGGACAATGAGGTTTTGAAGCAAAGTCTGGAAGCGTTCGAAACTAAAGCGAGCGGCAATACAAATTTGGAGAATTTGCAAGTTCAAAATAAAAAACTGATCGAAAAGTTGGAGGTGTTCAACAGTTACGAGGAAGATTCGTTGCGGTTGTAACAGTTCAAAATTAAAATCGAGAGTTTGAGTGAGGAAATGGCGGAATTGAGACGATGTTGCGAGGAATCCAAACGAAAATTGGGGGAGGTTCGGAACGAAATTAAAAAGAGTTTGTTGGGTTTAGGGGCGAAAATTACGGAACAAACCAAGAAGGAGTTTGAGGTGAATGAGGAGGCGCTCAAAGAGGATTTTCGGCGCAAGATGGAAGAAATTTTGTCAACTGGAGATTTGAAGAAAGTTCAGTTGAAGTTGGTGGAAAAAGAGGAAGCGCTTCAAGTTTTGGAGGAGGAATGAACGAAATTGAATGAAAGATTGAGGGAAACTTTGCGAAAATGCAGCGATTTGGAAAAAAGTCATTTGGAGTTGATCGAGGAATCTTCCGGATTGAGAAGCAAAACCGAAAATTTAGAGAAGGACTGGCGACGAGTCAGAACGTTAGTGCCGGCTCTCAAGACAAAATTGCGAGATTAAAAGCGAACATCGCGACTTTGGAGAGAGAACTAGAAACGCTGGCAACATTGCAAAGAAACAATCTTCAACTCGAAGCAACTCTGGAGGAATTACGCCAAAAACTGGCAGCTTCAGAGAAGGAATCGAAGCAACTTCTCAACGCAAATGTGAAGTTTGAGGAAAAAGTTGCGGATTTTGAGAAAATTTCCGAAGAACTGAAGGAAATTACGCAGACAAAGTGGAAATTGGAGGAAACCGTGTCAGAACTAGAGGAGAAACTTGCGATTTCTTATGAAAAATGCGAAGCTGTCGACTTGAAGCTTTTCAATCATACAATGTTGGAGACAAAAATGCGAGAATTAGAGGAGGAGCGAAAAAAGTTGCTTGAAACTTTCGAGAATAAGAGACAAAGTTTCGAGAAGTTATTAGCCAACAATTCCAAACTGAAAGAGAGCAAGGAAAGAGTCGCCGAACTCGAGAAGGTCGTCAGAATTTTCGAGGGACAACTGACGCATCTCAAGAAAAATTTAGAAGAACAAGAAACAAAACTTAGGGAAAGTAGAGAGGCTAAAGTTCAACTGGAAGACAACGTCAGGTGGATGGAGGAGAGAATTCGACTTTTCGAAGAGAAAAACAAAGCGATCGACCTCGACAACACCGAAATTTTCGGCGCAAGTTGGAGGAAATGTTGTCAGCTTCTGGAAATTGAAAGTTCAGTCGAACAAAAGTTGATACCGACTTCTGACACACCCTGTATAGCTGGAGTACCAACCTTAAGTACTTTAGATAGAACAAGCATGATTGATTATGTCTGAGTATCAAGTTTCAAATTTTTAATCTAGCAATGCAAGGTCTATGTGAGTCACCCAGTATCGTATTTCTTAAAATTCTGCATTTTTTTTTAAACTTTGTAAGTCAACTTGATCTTCCGAGCCCACTTTTCATTTCAACAATCAATTTTGACGGCAAGATTCACAAAAATGGTTGGAGACTCTACGCGATCAAGCGACGAACCTTCTAAAATTTAGAGTTATTTGACGAACCATTGATTGTACTTGCCGCTAATAGCTCGTATTAACACCTAAATTTTTTTTTTTTAAATTGCGTAAATTATTTAAGACGGAATCGTATTATTTCCGTTAACTTGAAATTGACAAGAATTTACTAGAATTCTGTTAGAGTTAAAGATGTAGCAACGTGCAGACGAATAAAAATAAAGACAAAGTAACAATTTGCAGTGATTGTGCCTTAACTCGTTCTGACGGGCAAGCAAAAGCTCCTTTTGTTAATAGGCGCATTGTCATAAAACTAACTTAACATTTAACGTAAGTACCGAAAAAAAATAATGGTGAAGTAACCTTTATACAAGTGAGCAGAGATTAGTCCTAAGTATATAAAATCTAAGCTACAAGTGCCGCTGCAATATCAAAAATCTTTTCCGTCACACACACGTTTTATTGCAATTTTACGAGCGTTTTAAGAAAACATCACGCGTTTGACAAATTTATTACAATAAATCACATTAGGTAGCATTTCATTAAGTAGCCAGTTCCGCGTTAATATTTTACAGCGAGTTATTTGCGAAGAGGCGACATTTTGGGAATTTACTAAGTGTTTCGAAAAAATCAATTAAGTCATTTTGGGTTTTCTTAAGTCAAGGTTTCATTAAAATTTTGCTAAATTATTTTTTAAAAACTTCCACGTATCCTTAAAGCGCGAGAAATGGCGATGACTGTTTGCCTGAGGCTCGAGAGCAAATATTTTTTTAAAGCAAAAATGGTAAGTGACACTTCAGTAAACAAAATCGGGATTATTTTGTGACGCAGTTACTCAGCAGGACTTTTTATTGAAACGCTGGCATTTGGTGTTAGTGTTTTTTAGGGTATAGCGGAGATGCAGCAATTTTTGAGATTTTTAACGATTATTTAATGCCGTCGTAAATGCGATTTTTAGGTAATCATTTATAACGAATCAAAAGAAAAAAGTTGTATTAAATCAAGCCGAGTTGGTTTAGTGTTGAAGATTAATCGCTTCAGTTCAATGGCGGATGCTGGTAAATTCTTGTTGAAGAAAGATGAACCAATGCGAAAAATTCCAGTCGCTGCTGCTGGCATTAATTTATTCATTCGTAACATTTACGTTTTGTTTATGATTATTTTGATGATCCTTGATTACGTGCTGATAACGTTCCCTTTCGAAACCACTTTACAAAACCGTAGATCTTCTTAAGTGCTTACGACAAAAAAGTGCCAATAACGTAAGTTTCTTGCAGTTTAATTTTTGATTCGTTAGAGTTTTTGACTTACCGTCATTTGGAGTTATTAAATTTCTCCATATAATTCTTTCTGGGCACAAGCAATTTTCAAATACCGCAACCAAAAATGGTTACTTATAAATTTTTTTCAAAAGACATCTTCCGATTTTTTTGGCACTTTTTAAAAGAAAATTGCGTTCAAGCCTAAGTTACTGAAGCATTTCCTATTTAAATTTATATTTCCATTTAAAATAAGAAAGTTGGTATCAACTTTTGTCACATCCTGTGTAACTGGAGCACTTAAAATATTGTAGATAAAATCAACATTGCATATCTATAAATTTTGGGATCTCACAATAGCAGCAGGTGACTTCAAAATTTGATAACATAAGAAGTTCGTCGCTTGATCGCCTGTTGAGTCTCCGAGAACTTTTCACATTTCGCTTCAAAAATCGGCAACTCATCAGCTTTAAATGTTATGGGAAGATTTAAGATATTAATTTTATGATGGATCAAGGTCGGCACTTGAAAGTCGTCTAAAGTGTCACTAAAGAAAGCTAGAACAAAAATTTACAAGTGAAGATAGAGTTTAGGAAAGCTTATGTCAAATACGGACGGAGTCTTGCTAATAGCTCGCTAGATGCATTTCTTCATTCTTCGGTTACGTATTGACTTGTCGAGTTGAATCTTATCATCGCTCTATCAACCATTTACCATTCCATTAAGCCGTCATTTCGAAACTAACACGTGATTTAGTTATCTCGTGAACCTCAACGCATCAAAAGACGATTTGAATAATTTTAATTTATTACCGCAACTAAACCGATTAGTTCCATGTTATTAAGCAATCCTCGAATAAAAACCACCAAAACACGATCACCACGTCCAAATTGCAGTTAGTGGAAAAAATCTCTTACGCCTCCGCATCCATAATTAACGAATCTTTAATTTAAAAAAAATTATAAAAAAATTCGGAGATGAAGCAACGACAGTCTCCGTTTTAATTGTCGCTTTTTTTCGTCGTCATAAGTCACCGATCTAGCCGTGACTTTAAACAAAAGCGAATAAATTAGATTTGACTAATTCTTGGGTGATTTACGATGTTGTCGGATAAAGAGCCCCCTTGACTGCCGGACTCCTGGGCGGCCGAAATCCTGTTGCAAAAGGCAAATTTCTATTATTGTACAATTAATTGTTGCAAAAGTGTTTGTTAATTTCATTTTTTTTTTGACGGAATTCGCGTGGGAATTTCCTTTTCGGTAGCGCGAGTCCTTTCTTTGGTTGGAGAAATGACGTTGCGGACGACCATAAACAAACCAGTTCAAGGATAACCTAATGAAAATGTAAGTGATCCTTATGTGATCGGCGACGCGTTGTCCGTTCACTGGGTTGCTGGAAACGACGTTGTTTCAATTCTCTTGGGGTCTCTCACATCTCAAGCCGGAACTGGGAAATTTTTGTTAATTATTTAATTACCATAAATTTATTTAAATTTTATTTAAAATGTAACGCAGTAACGTAATTATGGCGCGGGTTGTGGCTTGAATGTTTCCATGTTGCTGTGAGATTGTCAATGCTGAATGCCTACTTGAAGACTCTTAATGGGTTTATTAGTGACTAAGCGCTTCGATACAGGATGCGAAATTGGAAATTCCATATGGAGATCGATGGTGCACGAGTTTTGACCCCAGATATTTTTTAGTTTTTTTTACGACGATCGTAAAAGGAATTTATTATGCAAAAGTCGAATGACAGAGTTTCTTTGCAATTATCTGTGCGCAAAAAATTAATAGGCAGGTACAAGAAGCTATAAAAAGTAACAGCGTGAAATAAACATAAATAGCCAATAGTAACCAATCCTCCAATTAGTAATGCTTGTCTTATTATAATTTCTTTACTTTTGTCTTCTTCGTGAAACATTCCTCTTTTGACCAAATATTTGTTAAATTTGCTATACAGAGTTAAAAAAAATTCTAATTTTCTTTCTTTACCTATGCAGCGTAACGTGTGCTTTCTCATTCTCAAGGTGAGGATTTTGGTGGCAAAACGGGCGGAAACCCCAAACGATCAAGCGATGAACCCTTCTTAAAAATTTCAAATTTAATAGTTAATCAAGTAAAGAAGTCAAGTTTACCAAAACTTTAAAATTTGCGCTAATAATTGTTAGTTTCGGCCCTAAAAGCCTCTAAAGCTAAAATTTCGAAACGGTTCGTCGCTTGATCGCGAAGGGTCTCCAACTATTTCTGCAAATTTTCTTCCCAAATTTGGATTTTACCTCAAAAATGTAATAACAAAAAGGGCCTCGGGTGCCAATCTTTATTATTAACCTAGTTTCGACCCTAAAACCCTCTAGAGCTAAAATTTCGAAAAGGTTCGTCGCTTGATCGCGAAGGGTCTCCAACCATTTCTGCGAATTTTCTTCCCAAATTTGGATGTTACCTCAAAAATGTAATAACAAAAGAGGCTCCGGGTGCCAATCTTCATTATTAACCCTTAACACTTTAGAAATTGGGGTTGGTTTTTGACCACCCCCAAATTTTATTAACGACCCCAAGATGCTTTCCTGCGAGATTATCAACGTCATTACTAACAAAAATTAATTAAATTAATTTTTACTTTTGAACTTAAGTTACGATTCGGGGGTTCGTCGTTTGATCGCGGGCAGTCTCCCATTTTTTTTTTGATCAAATCTTCGAAACTCGTTGCCACTGTTGGTTGTTAACCAAAATTTTTTATTAAATAAAACAACTTAGTCTTTTTTTTAATTTTTCAATCACATTCTGAGCTAAGTTAGAAATGATGGTACATGGGTATATAGGTGATGGTAGAATTTAAAGAAGACTTGGAGGCTCTAATCGTTGATCAATTGACAAACTCAAACTTACCAGAACTTTGAAATTGCGCCAATAATTGTTAGTTTCGGCTTTGAACGCCTCTAAAGCTAAAATTTCGAAAAGGTTCGGCGCTTGATCGCGAAGGGTCTCCAACCATTTCTGCGAATTTTCTTCCCAAATTTGGATGTTATCTCAAAAATGTAATAACAAAAGGGGCCTCGGGTGCCAATCTTTATTATTAACCTAGTTTCGACCCTAAAACCCTCTAGAGCTAAAATTTCGAAAAGGTTCGTCGCTTGATCGCGAAGGGTCTCCAACCATTTCTGCGAATTTTTTTTCCAAATTTGGATGTTACCTCAAAAATGTAATAACAAAAAGGGCTCCGGATGCCAATCTTCATTATTAACCCTTAACACTTTAGAAATTGGGGTTGGTTTTTGACCACCTCTAAATTTTACTAACCACCCCAAGATGCTTTCCTGCGAGATTATCAACGTCATTATTACCAAAAATTAATTAAATTAATTTTTACTTTTGAACTTAAGTTACGATTCGGGGGTTCGTCGCTTGATCGCGTGCAGTCTCCCATTTTTTTTTTTTTGATCAAATCTTCGAAACTCGTCGCCACTGTTGGTTGTTAACCAAAATTTTTTATTAAATAAAACAACTTAGTCTTTTTTTAATTTTTCAATCACATTCTGAGCTAAGTTAGAAATGATGGTACATGGGTATATAGGTGATGGTAGAATTTAAAGAAGACTTGGAGGCTCTAATCGTTAATTAATTGACAAACTCAAACTTACCAGAACTTTGAAATTGCGCCAATAATTGTTAGTTTCGGCTCTGAACGCCTCTAAAGCTAAAATTTCGAAAAGGTTCGTCGCTTGATCGCGAAGGGTCTCCAACCATTTCTGCAAATTTTCTTCCCAAATTTGGATGTTACCGCAAAAATGTAATAACAAAAGAGGCCTTGGGTGCCAATCTTCATTATTAACCTAGTTTCGACCCTAAAACCCTGTAGAGCTAAAATTTCGAAAAGGTTCGCCGCTTGATCGCGAAGGGTCTCCAACCATTTCTGCGAATTTTCTTCCCAAATTTGGATGTTACCTCAAAAATGTAATTACAAAAGGGGCTCCGGGTGCCAATCTTCATTATTAACTCTTAACAGTTTAGAAATTGGGGTTGGTTTTTGACCACCCCTAAATTTTATTAACGACCCCGAGATGCTTTCCTGCGAGATTATCAACGTCATTATTAACAAAAATTAATTAAATTAATTTTTACTTTTGAACTTAAGTTACAATTCGGGAGTTCGTCGCTTGATCGCGTGCAGTCTCCCTATATTTTTTTTTGATCAAATCTTTAAAACTCGTCGCCACTGTTGGTTGTTAACCAAAATTTTTTATTAAATAAAACAACTTAGTCTTTTTTTTTAATTTTTCAATCACATTCTGAGCTAAGTTAGATGGTAGATGGGTATAGGTGATGGTAGAATTTAAAGAAAACTTGGAGGCTCTAATAGTTAATCTATTTGACAAACTCAAACTTACCAGAACTTTGAAATTGCGCCAATAATTGTTAGTTTCGGTTCTGAACGCCTCTAAAGCTAAAATTTTGAAAAGGTTCGTCGCTTGATCGCGAAAGGTCTCCAACTATTTCTGCAAATTTTCTTCCCAAATTTGGATTTTACCTTAAAAGTGTAATAACAAAAGGGGCTCCGGGTGCCAGTCTTCATTATTAACCCTTAACACTTTAGAAATTGGGGTTGGTTTTCGACCACCCCTAAATTTTACTAACCACCCCGGGATGCCTTCCTGCGAAATTATCAACGTCATTATTAACAAAAATTAATTAAATTAATTTTTACTTATGAACTTAAGTTACGATTCGGGGGTTCGTCGCTTGATCGCGTGCGGTTTCCCATATTTTTTTTTTTTTGGTTAAATCTTCGAAACTCGTTGCCACTATTAGTTCTCCCGGCGCATTCACCATTTTTAACCACTTATAACGATAGAGACTGTCAAACCTTTAAACCACACTAATCTTACTTAAAACCAAAGCAATCCTTTGTATCCTCTTGGACTTAGCTCCTCTGGTTCCTTCTACACACCTAAGAATGATGTACAAGCCAAGAAATTTGGCGAATTCCTCTAGTGAATAGCGTTATGCCAATAATTATTCTAAACAACAACAATTAAGCTCGAGAATCCGGTTTTCAACAACATCCTTTAAACATTGACGGGTTTCTAAAAATAATAGTTGCATTAATTTGATTTCCGTTATCTTAAACTAAAATTAACTGCATTCCAAAAACGTAAACCGACTAACTGGATTAGTAGTGGAACGGTGTCAACACGCCTCCTATTCACAAAAATTTCCCCATTTAGCGCAAAATTCTTTAGTTTACACAAAAACTTAGCAAAACAAACGAGCAAATCGAAAACGCTTAAAGTAATTTGATTGGAACCCGGATAAAGCGCGCTGGACTTGCGATGACTATACTCTTCAAAATCTCGAAGGTTGCATGTGCACGACGTAGCGGCATTCGGGTGAATCGTCGCAAAATTTGCAATTTCTCGCGAATTGAGGCGCAAATGCGGAGAAATGGGAGCGTTGCAACACTGCCATTGACTTGAAACGGAATAAATTTTCTTGGTCCTTGAACCGATTAAATCTCGTAGGATGAGGATCAAAATAACAAGATCGCATCAACCAAAAAAAAAATTTGAAAGTTATTTAATTTAAGAAATAGAACGATTAAATAATCCGGTCGATCACATACCGATGTTAGAGTAAGTTCACTTTTACTTTCTGAAGATGTTGCTGGCATCAAGGAGTGTCCGCGATGCCCACCGTCATTGCACAACTAACTGACCTTGCTTACAATAAAAGCGGCGACCCAAAATCGTCTGAAAAATTCAAATTCCTAGACCAGAAAACTGAGTCATTACGAACGGCGACAATTGTTGTTATCGAGATTCGTCGGGTACCAGCAACAACGGGTTTAGTCACCCGCACCAAAGGTGGTGGGATCACAATCAAGTTGGCGAAGATAGCAAGATGCGCAAGGTATAAAGGTGATGATCCAAAGCCGCCTCGGATCAGTGCTGTCACTTTCAGCCGCGTGTCCATCAGTGTAACTGTTATTGTTTGTCTGGAGTGCCGTGACTATTATGTAAGTACCCAGTGCCACCATTAGGGAGGAACAAAGTGACAACGGGTTCGTCGCCTCCCAATTTTAACCAACCACCCCAAAGTGATTAAAATTGCGCCAATAATTGTTAGTTTCGGCCCTGAAAGCCTCCAGAGCTAAAAGGTTCGTCGCTTGATCGCGAAGGGTCTCCAACCATTTCTGCGAATTTTCTACCCAAATTTGGGTGTTACCTCAAAAATGTAATAACAAAAGGAGCCTCAGGTGTCAAGCTTCATTATTAACCTAATTTCGGCCCTGAAACCCTCTAGAGCTAAAATTTCGAAAAGGTTCGTCGCTTGATCGCCAAGGGTCTCCAACCATTTCCGCGAATTTTTTTCCCAAATTTGGTGTTACCTCAAAAATGTAATAACAAAAGGGGCCTCAGGTGCCAATCTTCATTATTAACCCTTAACACTTTACAAATTGGGGATTGTTTTTGACCACCTCCAAATTTTACTGACGACCCCGGGGTGCTTTCCTGCGTGATTATCAACGTCATTATTAACAAAAATTAATTAAATTAATTTTTACTTTTAAACTTAAGTTGCAATTCGTGGTTCGTCGCTTGATCGCGTGCAGTCTCCCATTTTTTTTTTTTTTGGTTAAATCTTGAAAACTCGTCCCCACTATTGGTTGTTAATCTCGGTCTAGACGCGGCCTTTATGTAAAAGTACTTGCAATTATTGCTGCTTTTGGCAAAGGGTTCGTCGCTTGACCGTCTAGAGTCTCCAATTTTTCACAATAAATTCGTCGGAGGATGATTTTCGCTTAGTTGTAAAAATTTCGTTTTTGCGCAAACTAAAGGTCGCGTTATCCAAGAGGCGCGCAGGAACGGCAGTGAACTTTAGTGGGGAACGCGCGCGCAATTATTTAAAGAAATGATGTATTGTTTGCCGCGACGCGACGCGGATGTTGTGTTGGTAATTAATTAATTGTGCTGATGAGTGCCGCTGGATGGATTTTCGCCTGCTTCGACGTCGCTTCAATGCAAGGCCAACGTCGTTAATGATTGTTCCGTGAGAGATTATCGGTGGTGGCTTCGGCCTTGACACCGGGTCGCTAAATGTAGGGGGAAGGATGTGGTCGGACCCGTTTTTAGACCGGACCCTCTATAATGCCATCAACGTTTGCGGTGATTGTATATTTGATGATGGGAGCGTTGCCAGTTGAAATGTCAAAAGTTGAAGATGCTCCATTTCAGTTTCTCTGAATTTATCACCGAATCATGAAATGGGAGTAGGACACGAGTGTGGACGGGTGTCGAAGGTCGACATGACCGTTTAGAATATTGCAATAGATCAATTTGTGAGAGATGAGAGATGGTGTGTCATAATCGAGTTATCCATGGGCAAAGTGCAGCCTATTCAAATGTCGCCAGAGACCGAAAAATTTCTCTAACTCAAAGACCAACAATAACCAGAAGGCTCAAATTGGTAAATTCCTCCACTTGGTCCAGCAGCAAAACTTTTGCTCTTCTTCCTTTTTAACACCAAGTTTTTTCTCATTTTTCTTCAATCGCTCCTCTTCAACTACACAAGCGGATGTTTCAGAATGATTATGCAATTGCACATCTTGCATAGCATTGAATAGACAATAGTCTTAAATTCCGCTTAAGATTGCTTACCGACTCATAAATACTGACAGCTACATTCACAACAACACTAATTGAAATGTTGTTTAGAATTATTTTTAAAACAATTAATTATTTATTTACAACCTTTTATTACTGAAGTGGTTCAACAAAAAGTTTGAAATTAAGTCACTTCCTTCTACCCGCTTCCTTAAAAAAAATTTGCAATTATTTATTTTTCGCCGCATTCCTTTGCAAAGAGGTAATGTTTCTGCGGAACGTTAAAAAATTTTCGGTCGTTTCGTTTGCCTTGAAAGCAAAATGTGACAATGGTTTAATTGCTTTAAGTGTAAGTTAAAGAGTTTCGATTTCGCACCTCGCTCAACAGTTGAAACGATAAATAAACACGCCGGTTTAAGGACAATAATTTATTTCGTAGTCGTAGAAAATCTGCAGCAATCATAATTGGTTTCAAGGATTTTGAAGGTCGTTGAGGAATCTTTCGCTGGGATGAAGTAAGATCTCAAACAATCACATAGAGGCTTGGTCTATAGAAATGAGTAACGCTAGCGGCTAATTGCTAGTTGTGATTGATTTTCGATAATAAAATGGTGATTGAAGATCGGGTTCGTCGCTTGACCGGGTGGGGTCTCCAAGAATATTTAGAATTTTACCCCAAAAATCAAAACTAAACTTTAAGAAATCGACAAATTTTGATTACTTCGGTCCAAAAGGACCCCATTCAACAAGTTTTTTTTTAGTTGACTTGCTTAATAGAAATTTGTGGACGTTTTTGCAACTTCAGGTTTGTCACTTGATCGCGAGTCTCCAATTATTTTCTTAATTTTGACATTAATAACGCGTCATTTCTCCAAAAGAGTATTTCGGCGCATTCTGAAAGTGAGACCCTAACTAATCAAGGAATTAAACCTCGGTTTTAACGTTTCTTAATAATAGGGTTCGTCGCTTGACCGTCAGGGTCTCCAAGTATTTTATTGAATTTTACCACAAAAAATGACACCCTCACTAATTGAGTGATTTAAAAAAGATTCTCCTTCACCAACTGCTGTAACTCTCGGATTCAACTTTTTTGAAAAATAGGGTTCGTCGCTTCACCGTCAGGGTCTCCAAGTATTTTTTTAAATTCTATCACAAAAATTGACACCATCACTAATTGAGTGATTGAGTGATTAAGTGATTCGTGAAGAGATTCTTCTTCACCAACGACTGTAAATCTCGGATTCAACTTTTTTGGAAAATAGGGTTCGTCGCTTGACCGTCAGGGTCTTCAAGTATTCTATTGAATTTTACCACGAAAATTGACACCCTCACTAATTGAGTGATTTAGAAGAGATTCTTCTTCACCAACTGCTGTAAATCTCGGATTTAACTTTTTTGGAAAATAGGGTTCGTCGCTTGACCGTCAGGGTCTCCAAGTATTTTTTTAAATTTTCCCACAAAAATTGACACCTTCATTAACTGAGTGATTTAAAAAAGATTCTTTTTCACCAACTGCTGTAAATCTCGGATTCAACTTTTCTAAATAATATGGTTCGTCGCTTGACCGTCAGAGTCTTCAAGTATTTTATTGAATTTTACCACAAAAATTGGCACCCTCACTAATTAAGTGATTTAAAAAAGATTCTTCTTTACCAACTGTTGTAAATAACGGATTCAACTTTTCTGAATAATATGGTTCGTCGCTTGACCGTCAGGGTCTCCACGTATTTTTTTAAAATTTTATCACAAAAATTGACACCCTCACTAATTGAGTGATTTAGAAGAGATTTCAATTTTTTTTTTTTCAATTTCGTAAATCTCCAATTATTTAATTAAATTTCAAATTGTCTAGTCTTGCGGTAAACATAATTTGCAATTAATCGCAACAATAATAGTTATAATCGTACCCAGCCGTGATTTAACGGTAACTCAGCGTGAAAGTCGGTGATTTATCGTGAGAATCGTGATAACAATTCGCGACACGTTCATTATGCATCCCAGACCAGATGAAATGCATGTAAACATTTAATCTTGATAAATAAATTTTCCACGGCTCCAATGTTTATTATTATAAAAGGTCGATAATAATAAACCACAATTAGAAGTCCCTAGTACCAATCGTCAAATATCAGCGCGACCACGTGCAATAGAACCTCAATAAGACGAGTCCGGCGAAATTTCGAAGAAGCAACGTTATGTCATTGTCTGATTGAAAATCGAAGACGTTACCGAAATACCAGCGATGACGCAATTCAATCAACAATCGTGTTTACTAATTTTTAATTAGACACCATCCAAGCTCATTAACACGAATTCCCCGATGGAATCCAAATTACACCTGGAGACCCGTTAAAATTATCTCTTCTTCTCACTCGCTGAATTCTTTGAATCGCCAACAAGAATTTATAACCATCGCGTTATTGATGTGAGGCAATTAATAATAGAAAAATTGACCTAAACTATAAATTAAACGCTCGTTGGTTAATAACACTCTGGTGAATTAACATTCACTTTTCTTGGTATTTAAAGTGCACAACACGTCTCGAGATTCTTTTGAAAACGGCCAACCGGCATCCCGATTTTGAACGCGACACAGTTTCGAATGTTATTAATTACTGATGGAAGCGCTCTTGGCATTTGATGGAAAGGATCGGTACCCTTGCCCCGATTTTGATACGTTATTGTTGCCGAGCTCCGGTTATTGTTTAAAATCGTCGTTGAGCAACAACGAAGGTCCGGTAACCTTTGACACCGTCTTGCGGATCCGACTTGTTTACCGTCAAATTAAGATTTTTCCAGCATCTCGTTCTATAATTATCGCTAATCGCCATCCTCAACCTTAACCCCTCGATCCGGATCTAGCAGATCCGACGATTCGTTCATCGGCAAACGGGCCAAAACAAACGATCAATTGAGTGATCCTGATCAGGATTCGTTCATCAAGGAATCGGTCAAAATGATCAAGTGATCATAAATTCGTCAAAACAAACGAGCAATTGAGTGATCCTGAATCAGGATTCGTTCATCAATGATCGGGTCAAAATGATCGAAATAATTCAGTGATCCAGATGGATTCGTTCGTCAAGAAATTATTTGATAGTTGTTTCTTTTTTGCAGATTTATTGAAATGTCTCCACTGCTCCTGGTGGGGATACTAGTCGTATCGTCCCCGTGCTTGGCCGACGTTAAGCACGTCCTCGACGGCAGCGCGCACGCTCCCAATCCCGTCAACGCTCACGATGTCAACTACCTCGCCGCCCCCGGCAACGCCGACTTCTGGTGGATGAGCTCCAACTCGCCCCTCAAAGCCGCCTACGATCACTACAAAAAATGCTCCTCAAAAGGCAACTGTTCGCCCCCGATCAACCACGAGACCCCCACTTCCGGACCGGTCCGTCCCCAACAGCACAACGTCAAGATCGACATTGAAAAAAATCCGTTCTTGAACGGCCAATTCAAGGGAATCACCGATCAACCGGCCAACAATGGCGGCGTCTCGCTCGACATCAGCAAGAATCCGTTCTTGAACGGCGTGGTGACGACCGGAAACGGAGCACCGATCCCGAAAGGAAGCGGATTCTTGGGGGTGCAACCGGCCCAACCCTTCGCCGGCGGCAACAAAAAACCGTTCGCCACCACCCATCCGTTGGACAACAAGAAACCGTTTGCGACCACTCACCCGGTCAGTGGTGGAGAAGATTTCGCGGAGAAACCGCAACGGGAGTGCAAGGGGTCGGGGTATATTTGCGTCGATCGAGAATTGTGCGTCGACGGCAACGTCAACAAGAACGGAGAGAATTTGCTCCAAGTCAGGAGTGGGGTAAGTCACCACCGCTTCTACTAGTTTAATCGGCGAGAAACGTCCGGTGTCAAAGGGTGGGTGATTGGCGGGAAATTTGCGTGATCAAACAGTGCGATGTTTGTTCGGCGAGTCCTTCGCTTAATAAATGACGTTCGACTCGTTACATCACACTAACATACCGGGCGATTACCCAACCATGTGTTAAAGAGGTTTCGGTACCTACATCTCCTTGACGACTTCTACGTACAGTTGAGAATTTAATTGCGGTTTCTCGACGGAAATTCGAAATCTGACAATCGTCAAACAAAACTGAAGCGCATCGCATCGCCGGGGAATTACGCAAACCACTTGATTTTTACGTTGCAATTCAAATACCAGGACGGTAATTTATTCCTTTTGAGGCGATTCGAGACGTTGCTCAAGACACAATTTTTTTTTTGTTTTCTAATTATTGTCGACGGTTGTGGCCACAAAATGAAGACGGTTTCTGTTTAAATGAATAATTCTGCCGGTTTGACATTTAACGCCGAAATTTATTTCGTCATTCATAATAAAAATTCAAGGCTGGTTTCGTTTTGGAACATCCTTAAAATACCAACGGTGTCAAAATAGCCGGTGAATCTTTTCCACGGTGATAATGATGATGCTCCGAGTTTTTTTGGTTCGTATTGTTGTTAACTTTTGAAGGAAATGTCAATTCGGAAAGATGAACTGGTTTGGAGACGCGCGAGTGACTCATGTGCTGTAAAAGTAGTCGAAGAGGACGCCAAATATAGAAAATTAAAAATAATTTTAAACAATAAAATCCAAAAACGTTTGATGGATTAAGTAAAATTAGATTTGGTGGTTTGACTGTTTAGAGAAATTATCGGTTAGTGGCCAAAAATAATTGTTTCAGAACGGGTTCGTCGCTTGATCGCATGAAGTCTCCAATTATTTTACGAATTTTGACACCAAAATCGATACTTTGGCTCACAAAAAGAATTTAAATTGACTTCCAGTTTCTTTAAATAACTCTCAAGAACTTCTGTCTTTGACAGCACTTGTTAACAAGCACAGGAAAATTCGGCTAAAAAATTCCCAAAAAAAAATTTTTTAAATAATTTTAAATAATAAAATCCAAAAAGTTTGATGGATTAAGTAAAATTAGATTTGGTGGTTTGACTGTTTAGAGAAATTACCGATTAGTGGCCAAAAATATTTTTTTTAGAACGGGTTCGTCGCTTGATCGCATAGAGTCTCCAATTATTTTATGAATTTTGACACCAAAATCAATACGACTTTGCCTCACAAAAAGATTTCAAATTGCTTTCTAGTTCCTTTAAATATTTCCCGACAATTTCTGTTTTTGACAGAATTTGTTAACAAGCACAGGAAAATTCGGCTAAAAAATTCCTAAAAATAAAGTTTTGAAAATAATTTTAAACAATAAAATCTAAAAACGATTGATGGATTAAGTAAAATTAGATTTGGTGGTTTGACTGTTTAGAAAAATTATCGATTAGTGGTCAAAAATAATTTTTTAGAGCGGGTTCGTCGCTTGATCGCATGCAGACTCCAATTTTTTTTACGAATTTTGACACCAAAATCGATACTTTGCCTCACAAAAAAACTTCAATTGCCTTCTAGTTTCTTTAAATCACTCTTGAAAATTTCTGTTTTTGACAGCGTTGTTAACAAGTACAAGAAAATTTCGGCTAAAAAATTCCCCAAAAAAAAGTTTTGAAAATAATTTTAAATAATAAAATCCAAAAACGTTTGATGGATTAAGTAAAATTAGATTTGGTGGTTTGACTGTTTAGAAAAATTATCGATTAGTGGCCAAAAATATTTTTTTTAAAACGGGTTCGTCGCTTGATCTCATGGAGTCTCCAATTATTTTACGAATTTTGACACCAAAATCGATACTTTGTCTCACAAAAAGACTTCAAATTGCCTTCTAGTTCCTTTAAATAACTCTCGAAAATTTCTGGTTTTGACAGCGTTTGTTAACAAGCACAGGAAAATTCGGCTAAAAAATTCCCAAAAAAAAGTTTTAAAAATAATTTAAAAAAATAAAATCCAAAAACGTTTGATGGATTAAGTAAAATTAGATTTGGTGGTTTGACTGTTTAGAAAAATTATCGATTATAGTGGCCAAAAATAATTTTTTAGAACGGGTTCGTCACTTGATCGCATGGAGTCTCCAATTATTTTACGAATTTTGACACCAAAATCGATACTTTGTCTCACAAAAAGACTTCAAATTGCCTTCTAGTTCCTTTAAATAACTCTCGAAAATTTCTGGTTTTGACAGCGATTGTTAACAAGCACAGGAAAATTCGGCTAAAAAATTCCCAAAAAAAAGTTTTAAAAATAATTTTCAAAAATAAAATCCAAATAAGTTTGATGGATTAAGTAAAATTAGATTTGGTGGTTTGACTGTTTAGAAAAATTATCGATTATAGTGGCCAAAAATAATTTTTTAGAACGGGTTCGTCGCTTGATCGCATGGAGTCTCCAATTATTTTACGAATTTTGACACCAAAATCGATACTTTGTCTCACAAAAAGACTTCAAATTGCCTTCTAGTTCCTTTAAATGACTCTCAAAAATTTCTGTTTTTAACAGCATTTGTTAACAAGCACGGCAAATTCGGCTAAAAAACTCCCAAAAATAAAATTTTGTTACATGAAGAAAAAACTCCTGGTCACGGCACCAAATTCTAAAAATAGTTATAATTCTATTTTAAGCAGAACTTTATAGACCTGCCAAAACCCAACCTTTTCTAGTTTCACGTCAACAAAAACATCCTCGTTGATGAAATGGTAAGACTCGCGGAATTTTTCGGATGCGTTACACAGATATCTCGTCCATCGTGACGATAACATCACTTGTCGTCGCAGGAATTCTAAGATTATCCATCGGCATAGTTTTGCGAGGTCGTTGAGTGAAAAACTTTTTCCCAATAAATCCGGCAATTTTCCTCCTCCGTAACTGTTAAATCATCGAAATACCTCGGCAGGTCCAAGGGAAATTCCGCAATCACTCAACGTCAGTGACGTTCATCGTCCTGCGTTTATAGGCGGCACACGTGATTTATAACTTCTGTGCCACCGTGCAAATGTCAAGATTGGACATTGTTGTTATGCTAATGCTCCACTATCGCACGTAACAGTCGCTTCTCCACCAGGCTCATCTGGTGGCCACGTTACGCAACGCGTCTAGCCACTTGATCCCTAGAGAAAGGTACCAGGAATCAGGAAGCTCGCGCAACTCCTGATGCGCCTCCAAAAAAACCAAAGAAGTTCTTCTTGAAAGTTGTTTCGAAAAATTTGCAAAAACCTCCTTACGATAAATTTGCGCAAATGGCGTGTCGTAATTTCGATGTTTGTCCAAGTTTTAAGAGGATCTAGAGTGCCACGTTGAGTTTCGAACGTTTGGCCGGAGGAAAAAAGTTTTGCGCAATTCGTTATTGATGAAAACAATTACGAGAGTGCCGCTAAAACAAACAAAACTGTCCGAATGTTAAGGCTGAATTAGCACCATCAAGAACAAGGCGTTTTGCACAATTGCGGAGACCTCGCGGCGCCATCTACAATCAATCGCTAATTCACAATTTGTCATAGTGAAACGCGATTGCCGCATTATCGAAACTGCGGCGTGTCAAAGGTGACAACGTTGCATAAATCTAGAAAACGCGGAAAATTTACCGAAAACGTAACGGCCTTAACATCAACTGACCTTTAACGAGGAGAAGAATGCGGACGCCTTTCGCCGCTTTCTTCCGAGAGCGCTGCTGATAAAAATTCGAAAAAATTATTTGTGACTCATTAGGTGACTGGACGAAAATCTGTGACGTAACTGAGGTGAAGAGGCGGCTCTGTTTTTTTTTTTTTTGATTGTTATTGGTTGCGGGCAAATCGGAAAGTCGACGTATTGTTGGCTAATTGCGTTATTAGATTTAATGTTTCAAAAGAAACGGGCTAATGTGTCACCTCCTGATCCCTGAGAGGTCGTCGAGATCAAGACGGTTAGACGTAAATAACGGAGGTGGCAACACGACAGGATGGCCCAACAAGATTTTGCAACGCGTTATTCAATAACGATTAAAGGACGAGCGGTCATAAATCGACGGACCTTTAACACTGAGAACTACCACCAATTGGACTCGCAGTCGCGCACATCCGTCTTGCACCACCTTTAAGGTCACAACCATCATCAAGCCTCATCAACCATAGACTCGACCAAAGATTTCTAGCTGTAATTACTTGGAACTGTAATTACAAAACTTTTTGGAAACGGGTTCGTCGCTTGATCATGAGCAGTCTCCGCCAAATTTTTGAATCTTTTGTCCAAAATTCGCACAATAATTAAACAATAAGTCAATTATTAATTAGGGTCCGTCGATAACTTAAATTGTTCACTTTTACTCGTTTGAAACCCCTTTTGGCGTTCGGGTTCGTCGCTTGTTCGCGTTGGGTCTCCAACCAATTTTCGAATTTTTCTGCCGAAATCGCTGAATTGAGACCGTAAACGCGGAGCTAAATAAAAACTTTGTTCCTAAAATCCTCCGGCGTCCTTTTTGGTAAAGGAGGTGCCTTCATCGAAGCGCCGCTGTGTGTTGTCGTCGTGGGCGGAGTAACGGAAAGTAAAAGTAATAAATGACTGTTGTCCTGACTTATGACATCAGAATTGCTTCTGTTACTTGAACCAGATGACTGTAAGATCGCCTACGTGCTTGCATAAGTACCGCTTTGTTTCAGGCAAAACAATGACGTGTCTCATGAATATTAATGAAGACGCCGTTCGTTACCAATAATTAGATCAATTTGCCATTTAAATGTCGGCGAGGAGTCATAAAAGTCCGGGAGTCTCCTCGATGAGACGCCAGTTTGGTCTCGCTTCTCGCCAAGGAGTTCTCGTAATTATTCAATAGTTGCGCAAGAATTGCGATTTCACTCTTTTTTTGCCTCCTCCACCCACGATCCGTGGTGTATGAAAAAGCGAAATGGTTTGACCCAAAAACGTCCTTGACTTTGCCTACTTAGGGAAAGCGCGTTACGTTGTTATGCATCGCGGAAATCGATGCTTCACATCTTCAACTAGATAAATCAGCAACCGAAACATAATTATAGAAAGTTTATCTCGCAACCTTTGACACGGTTTCGTGTTCCTCATAGAAAACACTTTCTTGATGTCAAAATTTCAGGTGCAACACTGCAAGAAAGATGAAGTTTGTTGTCGTCTTGCCGGATCGTCAGCGACCACCACCCAACAACTCCAATTGCCCAATTTTGTCGGAAGCGACTTGTCTGGCATTACGGTTGGAAAGAGTTCAGTTCCTGGATCAGTTTTCAAGTTTCAAGGAGGCGCTGGATTGAGTGCTGGATCTATCCAGATTGTTCCAGAACAATCTCTGGATATCAAGCCTAATGTTTACTCGGCAGGAGAAACTGGTCAACATAGTTCCAGTACTACGAAGACTATCCGAGACACTTCTTTTAGCAATTCAGTTTTTGGTGGCACTATAGATTACAGTAATGTTAAGTTTGATGATGTCCGTTTCGCTTCTACACTTAAAGGTCCGGCTTACTTGCCCCCAATAGGAGCCCCAGTTCCTTCGTCTAAAACGCCCGATTTGGAAGTACCCAGGCCTACCACCCAAAGACCCTACACGACTGTTGATGGCGGCAACAAGTATATCACCCCTAAAACCACAGTTTATGTGCAGTCACCAACCACCCCTAGGCCCACGTATACCCCCACTAGTCTCAGGACTTACCCGTCGACCGCCATTACCCAAACAAGAGAGTACTTGCCACCATCTACGACTCAGTATGTAACGTCTAGACCAGTTCCAACACAAACTCCATATCAGCCATCTCCCACCACACTAAGACCATATCAACCCAGCATCACTCCACAAAGACCATACCCATCCAGTACGTCGCATCAACCATCGATAAGACCATACCCATCACCTTCCATTCCAACCACTAATCGAGGTTACTTACCCCCAAGTCCGACCACCTACCAACCTGAACCTTCGAGTCCTAGACCCAACCCCTTCGTAACAACTCCGAGACCGGAAACGCCCAGGTGCATCCCCTCAGCCAGCAACAACTATAATTGTCCTTGCGTTCCTTCGGCAACTAACGGGTACCAATGTCCCACGCAACCTAGGCCAACTTCACCTCCTCAACCTCGACCTGGTTGTGTGCCTTCAGCTAGCAACAATTATAATTGTCCTTGTATTCCTTCGGCTGAGAATGGTTACCAATGTCCAACGAAGCCTAGGCCGACGTCACCTCCTCAACCACGACCTGGTTGTGTTCCTTCGGCGAGCAACAATTACAATTGTCCTTGTATTCCTTCGTCTGAGAACGGTTATCAATGTCCAACGAAGCCTAGGCCAACGCCACCTCCTCAACCTCGACCTGGTTGTGTGCCTTCTGCTAGCAACAATTACAATTGTCCTTGTATTCCTTCAGCTGAGAATGGTTATCAATGTCCAACGAAGCCTAGGCCAACGCCACCTCCTCAACCACGACCTGGTTGTGTGCCTTCTGCTAGCAACAATTACAATTGCCCATGTGTTCCTTCGTCTGAAAACGGTTACCAATGTCCTAGACCAACAACACAACCTCCGTTCCGACCAACTGGTTCAACTTATCAACCAACAACCAGTGGTGGTTATGAATATCCAAAGCCAACTCCATCATTCCCTAAGCCATCTTGTGTGCCTTCAGCTAGTAACAATTACAACTGTCCTTGTATTCCTTCGGCTGAGAATGGTTACCAATGTCCAACAAAACCTAGGCCGACATCACCTCCTCAACCTCGACCCAGTTGTGTTCCTTCGGCTAGCAACAATTACAATTGTCCTTGTATTCCTTCTTCTGAGAATGGTTATCAATGCCCAACGAAACCTAGGCCAACGTCACCTCCTCAACCTCGACCTGGTTGTGTTCCTTCTGCTAGCAACAATTACAATTGTCCTTGTATTCCTTCGGCTGAGAATGGTTACCAATGTCCAACGAAGCCTAGGCCGACGTCACCTCCTCAACCTAGACCAGGTTGTGTGCCTTCTGCTAGCAACAATTACAATTGTCCTTGTATACCTTCGGCTGAGAATGGTTATCAATGCCCAACAAAGCCTAGGCCAACGCCACCTCCTCAACCTCGCCCCGGTTGTGTTCCTTCTGCTAGCAACAATTACAATTGCCCATGTGTTCCTTCGTCTGAAAACGGTTACCAATGTCCTAGACCAACAACACAACCTCCGTTCCGACCAACTGGTTCAACTTACCAACCAACAACCAGTGGTGGTTATGAATATCCAAAGCCAACTCCATCATTCCCAACGCCATCTTGTGTGCCTTCAGCTAGTAACAATTACAACTGTCCTTGCATTCCTTCGGCAAGTAACGGTTATCAGTGTTCGTCAACCCCTAGACAACCTTCAACCCCTAGACAACCTTCAACACCTAAACAACCTTCAACACCTGGATACTCCTATCCAACTCCAAGTCCTTCGTTCCCAACACCAACAATTCCTTCACAACCTAAATCTTGCATACCTTCGGCTAGCAACAATTACCAGTGTCCCTGTGTACCTTCCGCAAGTAACAATTACCAATGTGGATTATCTTCAAGTCCAAGTTCTCCGTTCCCTACGCCAACGAGTCCACCGATTACACCGATTTGCGTGCCTTCGGCAAGTAACAACTACCAATGTCCTTGTGTACCTTCTGCAAGTAACAATTATCGATGTGGACCAAGTCCAACGACTCCTGGTTACACTTATCCAAGTCCAACGCCTTCTTTCCCCACCAAACCGCCAGGTTGCATACCATCAGCCAGCAATAATTACCAATGTCCTTGTGTGCCTTCCGCAAGTAACAATTATCAATGTGGGTCTTCACCAAGACCTCCGAAGCCTTCAGATTGCGTGCCTTCCGCCAGCAATAATTACCAATGTCCTTGTGTGCCTTCCGCAAGTAACAATTATCAATGTGGGTCTTCACCAAGACCTCCGAAGCCTTCAGGTTGCGTGCCTTCCGCCAGCAACAACTTCCAATGTCCTTGTGTTCCATCAGCAAGCAATAATTATCGTTGTGGACCAAGTCCAACGACCCCAGGCTACAATTATCCAAGTCCAACAGTTTCTTTCCCTACACCCACAAATCCTCCGAGAACCACGAGACCGCCAGGTTGTGTTCCTTCGTCTAGTAACAACTACCAATGTCCTTGCGTGCCTTCTGCAAGTAACAACTATCAATGCGGATCTTCACCGAAGCCTTCAGGTTGCGTGCCTTCCGCCAGCAACAACTTCCAATGTCCCTGTATTCCGTCAGCAAGTAACAATTACCGATGTGGACCGAGTCCAACGACTCCTGGTTACACTTATCCAAGTCCAACACCTTCCTTCTCCACCCCCACAAATCCCCCAAGAACTACCAAACCGCCAGGTTGCGTTCCTTCATCTAGTAACAACTACCAATGTCCTTGTGTACCTTCTGCTAGCAATAATTATAATTGTCAACCTACCACTGGTTACCAACCAAGACCGACGTCTCCGTTTCCCACTCATACTAATCCTCCAGTCACTTCCAGACCTCGTTGCGTGCCTTCGGCTAGTAACAACTTCTATTGTCCCTGTGAACCTTCACAAAGTAACAACTATCAATGTCCGAGACCTACCCCTCCACCACCTAGGACGACCCTACCTCCCCAAGGACATACTGATGGGTACCAATATCCAACGCCGAGTATTCCGTTCCCTCCCAGGCCTTCAATAGATTGCGTTCCTTCGGCCAGTAACAATTACAATTGTTCACCCCCTAAACCCTCTGGTTGTGTGCCTTCGGCCAGTAACAATTACAATTGTTCACCCCCTAAACCCTCTGGTTGTGTGCCTTCGGCCAGTAACAATTACAACTGTTCACCCCCTAAACCCTCTGGTTGTGTTCCTTCGGCCAGTAACAATTATCAGTGCCCTTGCACACCCTCACCCAGCAATAATTACCAATGTCCATCAATCAAATGCGTACCATCAGCAAGTAACGGTTATCAGTGTCCTGGTCAGAAGCCATCGACATTCACACCAACGACACCACGACCATCTTCGATATACACACGTCCGACCCCCGAGGTCACTCACGAGTACTTACCACCTACATCACCTTCCAGCCTTTCGCCTTCGACATTGAGGCCTTACCAACCATCTTCGTCTCAAAGGCCCTATCAGCCAACGACCACCCAAAGGCCTTACCAGCCAACGACCACTCAAAGACCGTATCAACCACCAACTCCTCAAAGAACCACAACTGAAAAACAAAATGGTTACGAATACCCGAAACCAACACCTACCTTTAATATACCATCACCATCGCAGAACTACAATGTCAATAACGGGTACTTTTCAACGACAACGCAACGTCCAACCAACGCGTACTTACCTCCAATAACTTCTGATGGTACGACCATCTCGCAAACCACCGTGCTTAAGCCGAAGCCGAAGCCTCTAACACCAGACACTGACGGTCAACCAACCGGAACCATCAACACTGTCAACGTATTCCCCGGAAACCAGGACAATCCAGCACCATCTGGTTGCGCAGCCGCCCTGAAATGCGTGCAAGAAATCTACTGCACAGCCGACGGTTTCGTCTCACCTGTCCCAGTAGCTTTGACCCGAGAACAGGAGTTGAGTCGAGTACCAACCACCGTAAGTTTTGCCAACGTTAGCCACAAATTTCCCCAACCACCGCCAGAAATCCCCTAACTATAACTTCGATCCGGTACCAACCACCGCAAGTTTTAGCTACAAACTCCCTAACTATAACTTTGATAACTTCAACTTCGGTCCAGTACCGCCAACCACCGCAAATTTTAGTCACAAACTCCTTACTTTGATAACTTCCCCTAACTTCGGTCTAGTACTACCAACCACCGCAAGTTTTAGCCACAAACTCCCTAACTATAACTTTGATAACTTCCCCTAACTTCGGTCCAGTACCGGCAACCACCGCAAATTTTAGTCACAAATTCCCTACTTTGATAACTTCCCCTAACTTCGGTCCAGTACCACCAACCACCGCAAGTTTTAGCCACAAACTCCCTAACTATAACTTTGATGACTTCCCTTAACTTCGGCCCAGTACTGCCAACCACCGCAAGTTTTAGCCACAAACTCCCTAACTATAACTTTGATAACTTCCCCTAACTTCGGTCCAGTACCGCCAACCACCGCAAATTTCAGTGACAAATTCCCTACTTTGATAACTTCCCCTAACTTCGGTCCAGTACCGTCAACCACCGCAAATTTTAGTAACAAATTCCCTACTTTGATAACTTCCCCTAACTTCGGTCCAGTACCGCCAACCACCGCAAGTTTTAGCCACAAACTCCCTAACTATAACTTTGATAACTTCTGCCCAGTACTGCCAACCACCGCAAGTTTTAGCCACAAACTCCCTAACTGCAACTCGGTAATTACAGGATTGTCGGGACCAGGAGGCCGGTATTGTAGGTAAATGTTGTCGCGACCCCAACTACAAGGATCCCTGGCCATCCGCGAATTTAGTCAATGGTGTCGATGATGGTCAATACAAAGAAGACGCGAATTTAGGTCAATACTCGCCGAATTTACAACGTCTGGTACGCGCCAATACAGGAGGACCACGTCAAGAAACCTTCTCGATCAGAAACACCAACGTTCAAACACCACAACCAACTTGTGGCGAACGTCATCCTAACGGTAAACCTCCAGGAGTCGGACCCCTCGATGTAGACTTCGCCGAAATACCATGGCAAGCGATGGTTTTGCGCGACTCCAACCGCAGCCTCTTGTGCGGAGGTGCAATAATCAGAAGAGATGCCGTTTTAACCGCAGCACATTGCGTCGAAGGGTCAGTTGATTGATGTTGAATCCCCAAAAAAAACTCAATTTTTTTTTTTTCTAGACTGGAAACTAGCGACGTTCTGGTGAAAGGAGGCGAATGGAAGTTGGGCATTGACGAAGAACCGTTACCCTTCCAAATAGTTAAAGTTGCCGTGATTCTGCGCCATCCCGAATACAAGAAAGGCTCTTTCGTTAACGATCTGGCAATTTTAGTGCTGGAAGAGAAGTTGAGGCCGGCCAAGAACGTCGGCACCATTTGCTTGCCGCAACCCAACCAAATACCGACTCAAGGATGCATAGCTACCGGCTGGGGCAAGAGGATCTTGCAACGTAAGAACTAAAGATTCTAAAGATTCTTCTCACTACTGACGAAATTTTGTTTCAGTACACGCTAAAGGTGCGCTCATGCACGCAATTGACGTCAACGTCATGGATAATAAACAATGCGAAGAGGCTCTGGCGAGCAAGTTCCAACATGCTGTCGAAAATTACAGCCCCAATACGCTGTGTGGATATTCCAACATCGACCAATGCAAAGTGAGTGGTTTAGTTTATGTTTGGTCGACAGAGAGCGCTGTTAGCATATGACGACGAAAAAAAATTACCAAATTTGTTACATTAGCATTTAGCGCCCTCTGTTGACCGACAATGGTACTACGGAAGGTTGGTAACTTGACTAATTCGTGCCTTATTATGAAAGTGGTTCAGTAGGCACTGGTAGGGTAATTCAAAAGACTCCACAAAACTGACGACTACTAGTTTTCGATTAATAGGCTTCATTAGGGAAAATTATTTTTTAAAGTTTTTAATCGACTAATTGGTGACTGGAGCATTGAGGTCGTCCAATAGTAGCTAGTTCTCAATTAATACGAGCAATTAGTAAAGTGCAAATTTCAAGAAACAATCAAACAATGTCGTTTAATGTATCAGCGCCCTCTATTGAGTGACAATGTTACCTCAAAAGGTTGGTGACTTGTCTAATTTGTATTTAAATATATTAGCGCTCTCTATTGAGCGACAATGTTACCTCAAAAGGTCTAATTTGTATTAATACCCCTCATTAGCGAAATTATTTTATAAATATTTTTTGACTGCCTCGTGTAACAGTTAAGTGATCTAATTAGCGGCTAGTTCTCGATGAATACGTGCAATTACTGTAAAATTGTTGTCTTGATATTAATTTTCGTTGTCCAGGTCGACTACGGCAGTGCTTTGGCCTGCTCCACCGGTGACAACCAGTACACCCTCTCCGGCATTTACGCCTGGGACACCGGTTGCAAGGGTGAAGGTCAAATCGGCGGCTACATAGCTCCCGACGTCGAATGGATCGAAACGTCCCTCTCGAAACCCTTCAAACAACTGAAACAAATCGAACGAGAGTACATCGCTCAAAGCAACTAGAAAAAGGCAGCGAAACGAACGAAAGCTTTAAATCCAAATGACAGCCTCTTCGTTATTTTTTCTTTGTAACTTTAAAAAAAAAAAAATAACGACGAGCCGCCTAATTAACAAAATGTTCGCGTAACCACTCGACGGGTGTTCGACGACAACAACAACAACGAACAGTAGTTTAGTGAGACAATTTTCCTCGATTTACAAAAAAATCAAGGAGTTTTTACAACGAGTTAGTGATTAAGTTTGAAACAAAAATGCCAGTATATTGTTTTTGATTTGGGGCCAAATTTTATTGTAAAAAAAAACTGCCATATACGGATGTTGTGTTATGTAATTTTATTGTAGGGTACTTCTGTATTTAATTAATTAGTTTTAGTTTTTAATACTCAAATAGAGTGTAAGTAGCGATAGGTGTTGTGGGGTCGATCGCGAACTGTTCGTTGACCCAACACGACTTAGCTGTAGCTATTTATACGATGTAATAACCATTTTGATAAATAAAACCTATTTTAATGAAACCGAAACCGCTTACCTTCCGCAACAACCTGTCGGGTTCAAATTACGTGGCGCCGCGCCGCAATTATCGACAATAAACGGAAGATGAATCCAAAAAAACGAGAAAATAATTGATATTTAAATTACGGGGCGCCCCATCGCAGTTATTGACAATAAATGCATGATGGATCCGAAAAAATAGTTGATATTTAAATCACGTGGCGCCCAACCGCAACTATTGAAAATAAATGGACCAATTAAGAGTAAGAAAACAATGAGAAAGTTGCTGACGTTCAAATTACGTGGCGCCTCGTCGCAATTATTAACAATAAATGAGGGGTAAAAAAAATTTTTTAGAAAGGAGTTGATTAAGTGAACTGAAGTGACGTCAGGATCAGGACGTTACAGAAAAAAATTCTTCTACTTAAAACAACTATTTAAATAATCCCAACTACAAATCTGCGCTTTAACGGTACAAATGGTCGGCGTGTATATTGCTGGCGATCTCCGACTCCCACTTGTCGCCGTTATCCAACAACTTTTCCTTATTATACAACAGTTCCTCGTGAGTTTCGGTGGAGAACTCAAAATTGGGGCCCTCGACAATAGCATCGACGGGACAGGCCTCCTGGCAAAAGCCGCAATAAATACATTTCGTCATATCGATGTCGTAGCGAGTCGTCCGCCTCGATCCGTCAGCCCTCTCCTCAGCCTCAATCGTGATAGCCTTAAAAAAAATAATAAAAAAAAAAAATTTTTTTTCAAAATCCTACCTGTGCGGGACAAATGGCTTCGCACAATTTACAAGCGATGCATCTTTCTTCACCTGAAGGATAACGTCTCAGAGCGTGTTCGCCGCGAAAGCGGGGACTCAAAGGACCTTTCTCGAACGGATAGTTGATCGTGGCCGGTTCTTTGAAGATGTGGGCGAGAGTCACGCCGAAACCTCGTATTAGTTCCGTCAAGAAAATAGTTTCGGCGGCGCGATCTATTAACGTGTTATTGTTGTGAAAGTTCTCGAAAGTGTCTCAACTTTACCCGTCAATTCGCTCATGCTCATTCCAGGTTCTTTCTCGTTGACGTAGATGTAACCGTCTTTAGGGGGGCTACTCTCAAAACGTTTGGCCGTCAATTGAGTGCAGGGCTTCAGAAAGCGCGAGCCTGCAACAAAATTATGACACCAATAATTGTGAGGTTATGTTGTCAAAATTGGCAAATCAAATTTTAATGATTGTCGCGAATTGTTGGGGGATAATCACCAGATTTTGCAATATTGTAGAGTTTTAAGGCGCTCGTCATTTTTGAGGGTGGTTTTCGAGGAATTACGCGATATTTTTTATTGGAAATAATTTTGGTTACGTCACTTTTGACAGGTGACCGGTGCGCCACCTGGGAGCCGGCCGAGCAACTTAACAAACACAGCGGGAGATTTAAATGTAAGTAGTCACAAGATCCTGGTATAGAAATGTACATTATTTTTATTATAACAATTTACATAAATATTACAGTGACTAACAAGTTATATACAAAAGAAAATAAGTTAGCGTTACAAATTAAGTTAAACTGTGTAAACAGGACGATGCACGACTTTAAAAAAAATAGTTACCTCACGCAAGGTTTGTACAAAAATCGAAAGTATTGGACCGAACTGGAATGGCTCAAACCCGAATACTGCTTAAGTAGCAGAACCCTACAACGCTTCTAAATACAACTGTTAAAGAATCCCGAGATGGCCCAGCTGCAAAAAAAAAATTGTTACAACCAATTTCTGCAAGTTTCCCTTTCCACTCACCAAAGTTTGTTTTTGTTGTTCTTTCGCCAGCACCGCCTCCGTTTGTTCCGGATCAAACTTGCAAACCGCCGCAATAACTCTAGCCAAAACCACCCCCTCCTTCCCCAACATATAATTATAAAGAACGTTCCTCAAGTACTCAATTTCGGTCGAACTCGACAACTCGGTGCAATGGTTGAGAGTCACTAAAGTTTCGTCGAGACGCCGATTGAGTTTCTCGTTTTGGTTCTTCAATTTTTGCAACTCATTCTCGTAGAACTCAATAGAGGTGCGATTGGTCAAATCGAGCGACTTGTACTGCGTCAATTTCTCCCGCAAACCCTCAATCTCTTTCACGTACTTTTCGCTCAACGCGGATTCCTGCTTGACTACGGCGAGGTTGTCCAACTTGTGATTTTGGAGATTGAGAGGCGATATTTTCAACTCCTGCACTTCGTCCTGCAACAATTGCTTTTCGTGCAACAACTCCTCGACGTGACGCTCCGCTTCCAACAATTGTTGTTTGGTAGTTTCGAAACTCGACAGCGTCGTTTTTAAATTTTCCACTTCCGCCAGTAGGTCGTCGTGTTTTGTTTTTAGGTCCCCGTCGAGTTTTTGCGTTGTTTTGAGGTCGAAATTGGTTTTTTCGATAAGTAACTGTTCGACTCTCAATTTAACTTCTTCCAGTTCGTTCAGTAATTGTTGGTTTTCTCGGGAGAGAAAGTCGTTGTCGGTGGAAATTTGACGGTTACGTCCTTCTAACTCTCCAACGACCTCCCCTAATTTCGACTTTTCTTCGCTCAATTGGGCGATTTTTTCTTCGGAATTTTTCAAAGAGTTCCTCAACCCTTCGAATTGGGGTTGCAAATTTTTTATTTCTAGTAGTAAGTTGTTTTTTTCAATTTCTAGAGAGGTGGATTTCGTTTCGAATTTCTGCAAATTCCCCAATTGTTGTTTCAGTTCCGTTTCGACTTTTTCTTTTTCCCTCAAACGCTCTTCGATTTGAGTTTTTTCCGCTACGACGGTCGAGTGTTTCTCCTCAAATTTCCTCAAGCAAACCAATAATTTATTTAAATATTCCTTTTCGTTGCCAAAAGTAATTTCGAAATGTTGCAATTTCGCTTCCAATCCTTCCAAAGTTTTGTTTTCTTTATTTTTGTCTTTTTGTCCCACGTGGTTTGTGGAATCCCCTGAAAATTTCGAGATTATCTCGTTGAAACTGTCTCTTCTCTCTTCAATCAGCAAGTTGTATTGTTCAATTTTTTTGGATAATTCGGCGATTTGTTGGGTTTTTACCCCCAATTCGTCGTGAAGTTGTTGAATTTTTCCGGACAACTCTTTGTCTTGTAGTTTGTAATTTTCGAGTTCTTTTGATAATTTCTCGACCTGTTCCCCGCTTTCTCTCGCTCTAACTTCCAGAATTTCCTCGTTCTTTCTCGCTTGTCGCAACGAACTCTCACTGTCATCGAGTTGTTTTAGTAATTGAGTTTTTTCATTTTGGAGATTTCGCTTCTCGTCTTCCAACTTTCTGGCTAATGCCTCGACTTGATTGAATTTCGAACAATTGACTTCTAGCTCTTTTTGAAAATTTTCGACCAAACTCGTTTTTTCCTCGTTCAATTGTTGAAGTTTCATTTCCAAAATTTTCTTTTCGCTCTTTTCCATGTTAACAGTTTCGGTTTTTTCTTCTAAAACGCGAACTTTTTCCTCCAAATCTTTGACGTTTTCTTCCAAGTACACTCTGATTTTGCTCGACTCCTCCAAATCTTTCTCCCGCTCCGCCAATGCGGCTTTCAAATTGTCGATTTGGGAGTTCAAATTGTCGATCACCACCTCCAACTTCAACACTTGATGTTCGCTCTCTTTGAGTTTGGAGTTGTCGGCGAGGACTTTTTCGAAAACTTGTCTTTCGTTCTCGAAACTTTCCAATAAGTCTTTACGTTCTTCTTCGAGTTTCTGCAACTTCATTTCTAACAATTTGCTTTCGGTGTTGTCGAGATCGATCGCTTCGTCTTTCTCTTCGAAAAGTCGCACTCTCTCCTCCAATCTGCTGACGTGCTCATCTAAATCGACTTTCGCTTCGTAAGTTTCTTTGAATTCAGTTTCTTGTTCCGCTAGAGTTTTTTTGAGTTGAACCAATTCGGTTTCTAAAATTCTGACAACTTCCTCAAGATCAGCGACTCGAGCTTCACTCGCTTTAAGTTTGGAATTATCAGCTAATAAATCGTCGAAAACTCTCCTTTCGTTCTCAAAACTCTCCAACAACCCTTTCCGTTCCTCTTCGAGTTTCTGCAACTTCATCTCTAACAATTTGCTTTCGGTGTTGTCGAGGTCAATCGCTTCGTTTTTCTCTTCGAAAAGTCGAATTCTCTCCTCCATCCACCTGACGTTGTCTTCCAGTTGAACTTTAGCCTCTCCGGTTTCCCTCAGTTCCGTTTCTTGTTCTTCTAAATTTTTCTTGAGATGCGTCAGTTGTCCCTCGAAAATTCTGACGACCTCCTCGAGTTCGGCGACTCTTTCCTCGCTCTCTTTCAGTTTGGAATTGTCGGCTAATAACTTCTCGAAACTTTGTCTCTCGTTCTCGAAAGTTTCAAGCAACTTTTTTCGCTCCTCCTCCAATTCTCGCACCTTCGTCTCCAACATTGCGTGATCGAAAAGCTGTAAGTCGATGGCTTCGCATTTTTCTTTGGAAATCGCAAGTTTCTCCTCTAGTTCCGTCACGGTTTCCTCCAATTTCCACTTTGTTTGCGTAATCTCCTTCAGTTCCTCGGAAATTTTCTCGAAATCCGCAACTTTTTCCTCAAACTTCACATTTGCGTTGAGAAGTTCCTTCGATTCCTCCTCCGAAGCTGCCAGTTTTTGGCGTAATTCCTCCAGGGTTGTTTCGAGTTGAAGATTGTTTGTTTGCAATGTTGCCAGCGTTTCGAGTTCTCCCTCCAAAGTCGCGATGTTCGCTTCTAATCTCGCAATTTTGTCTTGAGAGCCAGCACTAACGTTCTGACTCGTCGCCAGTTCCTTCTCTAAATTTCCGATTTTGCTCCTCAATCCGGAAGATTCCTCGATCAACTCCAAATGACTTTTCTCCAAATCGCCGCATTTTCGCAAAGTTTCCCTCAATCTTCCCTCCAATTTCGCCCGTTCCTCCTCCAAAACTCGAAGCGATTCTTCTTTTTCCACCAACTTCAACCGAACTTCCTCCAAATCTCCTGAAGTTGACAAAATTTCCTCCAACTTGCGCCGAAAATCCTCCTTAAGCGCCTCCTCTTTCACCTCGAAATCCTTCTTGATTTGTTCCGTAATTTTCGACCCTAAACCCAACAAACTCTTCTTAGTTTCGTCCCGGACCTCCTCCAATTTTCGTTCGGATTCCTCGCAACGTCGCCTCAATTCCGCCTTTTCCTCACTCAAACTCTCGATTTGAATTTTGAACTGTTCCAACCTCAACAAATCTTCCTCGTAACCGTTGCATTTTTGCGATAACGCCTCCAACTTTTCGATCAGTTTCTTATTTTGGACCTGCAGATTCTCCAATTTCGTATTGCCGCTCGTTTTAGTTTCGAACGCTTCCAGACTTTGCTTCAAAACCTCATTGTCCTGTTTCAAATTGGAAATTTCCGCATCTTTACTCAAAATTTCGTTGTGCAACTCCATTTTGTTCTGGGCCAAATTGAGATTATTTTCTTTCTCCCGTTTAGAAAACGACGAAATTTCCCTCTCCAACCCCGCAATCGTCCCCTTATACTCCTGTTCTTTACTTTGGAAAATTATAGAATTAGCTTTCATTTCTTGCAATTTCGCGTTCAAACTCTCAATTTCTTGCCTCGCTTCGTTCAAATATTTCGTTAAATTCTCCAAATTTTCGGCAGAACTCTCGCTTTCGGGGACAATTTCCCGAAAACCTCCGTTTTGTTGCAACAATTCAATTTTGGTTTGTAACGTTTGAATTTTAATTTGTTTCTCGTCGATTTCGTCGCGCATTGCCGCCTCCAAATGAGCCTTAGCCTTCTGCTCTAAGACACATTGCTCCTTCAATTCCGTCACTCGTCTGATCGCCTTGTCTTGAGTTTCGACCAAGACCGACTTCATTTTCGAATTCTCCCTTTCCAAATCTTTGTAGTGCTTGGCCAAATCGGTGTAGCGTCCTCTGTACTTGTGGTAACGCAACTGCGCTTTCTGGAAGGCGGCGTAGAGCTGCTCCTTGGATAGATGGCCCAATTGGGACGACGTCGACGCATTGTCCTCGATTTCGCTAGCCGAAACATCTAAATCAGACTAAAATCTCCATTAACGACCAGAAATCAAAAGAAGTCAAGTTTTGGCGCCGAACGTGGCTCACCTGTAGATGGTACATGTTGGCCACGGACTCGTATCGTGGCAGAAAAGACACATCGCTGGCGACCGAGGAGTTGGAGTTTCGGCGATGTCTCGTCTCCGGAGGCGACATTAGGGACACGTTCGAAAACCCGGCTTCGGCTTGAGACGAATTAGCATCTGGAATGCGACCTATGAACTTAGATAACTCGACAGTGGACCAAACGTACCGTCTTCGCCTATTGAAAAAAAGTTTTCGTCCGACGGGGCCGAGCTCTGCAGCCTGTCACTGACCGACTGGGTAAACTGTTGGAGACGCTGCGGTGAACTTTTCACTTCTTCAGTGATTTTCTCCTTGAGTTTCTTGAACATGACGCGATTTCAACCATCCAAACGGCAAAATAAACAAACACTCCCAATAACCTCAAAATGACGTGTCAAACTGGCAGTAGATGACAACTGACAAGTAGCGCTAAAGCGCCGAAGCAAATCAACAGAACTATCAAAATAGACAAATCCTCCCAAAAGTTCCCACCGAACTAAAATAGTAGTTCAAGTGTTAAGTGCCGCGTTTTTAAATTTTTTCCTAAACCCCTCAAATTTTCCACAAAAACGTTACAAAATTTGTTACAAAACTCTACAAACAAGCTCCGAAAACCATTCCAACAAACCGCCAACAAATTTTGCCTTTAACATCGACGCCCGGAAATTGAGGTTATGTCGCTGTCAAAAGCGGCGGTTTTTTAACCGTAATTTCTTAATTTTCAGGCGGCGAAATGAGCGAAGAGAGCAGTTCTGATTCGGAGGGCCCCAATGGCGAGGTGAAGGAGGATTTGAAGGACCAGAGTGACAAAATCTTAAAAGTAGAGACCTCGGAGGCCCCCAGCGCCAAAAGGAAGGACGAAGAGAGCAGTTCTGATTCGGAGGGCCGTAATGGCGAGGTGAAGGAGGATTCGAAGGACCAGAGTGACCAAATTTCCGAACTAGACACTTCGGAGACTCCGAGCGCCAAAAGGAAGGAGGAAGAAAGCAGTTCTGATTCCGAGGCTTTTGTTGGGCCCACGCTCGCGGAAGCCTCGCAACCTAAAAAGCGCCGGGTTCTCGCTTACGAAAAGCTTTACTTGGACAACTTACCTTGTGCCGAGTCCTACGAGAGAAGCTACATGCACCGTGACGTTATCACCCATTGTGTTGTTTCTAGCACCGATTTTATAATAACGGCGAGTTGTGATGGTCACATTAAATTTTGGAAGAAAGTCGAAACCGGAATTGAATTTGTTAAGCATTTTCGCAGCCATTTAGGTGAAATTTGTATTTTTATTAATTTCGGGGTGTTGAAGGGTTGTTTTTAGGTCCCATCACTAAAGCTGCTTGCAACGTAGAGGGCACCCTCTATTGTTCGGCTTCATTGGACAAGTCCTTGAAAATTTTCGATGTTGTCAATTTCGATATGATTAACATGATGAAGCTCGATTATACCCCCAGTCAAGTTGAATGGGTGCACGGTCCCGGAGACCCGGTCCACGCTTTAGCAGTAGCGGACGCTGACACCCCCAAAATTCACATTTACGACGGCAGATCCACCAATAGTCCTTTAAAAGTTCTCGACAAGTTTCATTCGAAACCGGTAGTGTTGATACGCTACAACCATAAGTATGACGTCACCATTTCGATCGATAAGGCAGGAATTTTGGGTAGAATCTAAACAATTTTTCTTTTGTTATTGTTGAGTATTTGTTTTTTTTTTAGAGTATTGGGCCGGATTGAAACAAGATTGTATTTTTCCCAAAAACGTCAAATTCGATTCCAAACTTGACACAGATCTGTTCGACTTTGCCAAGAACAGAACTGTACCCACCGGTTTAGCATTCTCTCCTGATGGTGGCCGATTCGCTACGATTTCAGTTGACAGGAAGGTTCGGGTCTTCAATTTCGTCACTGGAAAGTTGGTAATGGCGATTTTTGGGCAACTTAACCTCAAATTTTGTGCTACTCTCGTAATACTGTCAAAAGTTGGTCGATTTGACAACATTGCGTGTTGTCCTAATTCCTCCTCCTAATTTTGTGGTATTTTCGTATTTCTGTTAAGAATTTGACGATTTGCAACGTTGCAGATTAGCTTAACTTTTTTTATGTCATTCTTATATGTCTATATCCAAATTGTGCGATTTGACAACGTTGTACATTAATGTCATCTCAGACTTTGGGTTATTATTATTGTCAAAAATCGAGCGATTTGGCAACAATACTTATTAATATAATCTCAAATTTTATGTTATTATTATCATTCTGTCAAAAATTGAGCAATTTGGCAACATTGCATATTAATATAACCTCAATTTTTATTTGCACATTGTCGTAATCTTCAATTTTGTGTTGTTATCATTTTTGTGTCAATAATCGAGCGATTTGACAACATTGTACATTCATGAAGCTCAAATTTTGTGTTATTATTATTGTACTGTCAAAACTCGAGCAATTTGGCAACATTGCATATTAATAGGTATAACCTCAATTTTTATTTTATTATTTTATCACAAATCGCACCACTTGACAACGTTGCACATTGTGGTAATCTTCAATTTTGTGTTGCTATCATTTTTGTGTCAAGAATCGAGCGATTTGACAACGTTGCACATTAATGTAACCTCAAACTTTAGGTTGTTATCATTGTTCTGTCAGGAATCGAGCAATTTGGCAACATTGCATATAAATATAACTTTAATTTCTATTTTTATTTCATTATTTTATCACAAATCGCACCACTTGACAACATTGCACATTGATGTAAGCTCAAATTTTGTGTTATTATTATTGTTCTGTCAAAAATCGAACAATTTTGCAACATTGCATATTAATATAACTTCAATTTTTATTTTATTATTTTATCACAAATTGCACCACTTGACAACATTGCACATTGTCGTAATCTTCAATTTTGTGTTGTTATTATTTTTGTGTCAAGAATCGAGCGATTTGACAACGTTGCACATTGATGTAAGCTCAAATTTTGTGTTATTATTATTGTTCTGTCAAAAATTGAGCAATTTGGCAACATTGCATATTAATATAACCTCAATTTTTATTTTATTATTTTATCACAAATCGCAACACTTGACAACATTGCACATTGTCGTAATCTTTAATTTTGTATTGTTATTATTTTTGTGTCGAGAATCGAGCGATTTGACAACGTTGCACATTAATGTAATCTCAAATTTTGGTTTATCATTGTTTTTTGATAGAAATCGAGCGATTTGACAACATTGCATTTGAATATAACTTCAAACTTTGGGTAATTATTATTGTTCTGTCATAAATCAGACTATATTGCACGTAACCTCCGAATTTTGTGTTTTTCTTGTATTAAAGTCAAAAATTGGATGACTTGACAACATTGTACGTTGACGTAAATTTAAATTTTGCGTCATTTTTACATTTCTGTCAAAAATTGGCGATTTGACAACATTGCAAGTTGACCTAACCTCAAATATTATGTTATTTTCGTCGTAGTGTCAAAAATTGCCAATATACACACAGCAAATCTGTTTCAGGTGAGAGTTTTGGATGAAACGTTGCCACGTTTCACCGAGTTGCAACATGCCACCCAACAACTTCCCAATATGGAATTCGGCCGAAGAATGGCCGTCGAGAGAGACCTGGAAAAGTCGGAAGCGGCACATCTTGCCAACATCGTCTTCGATTACAGCGGCCATTTCATCATGTACGCGACCATGCTCGGCATCAAATTGGTCAACTTGTATTCGAACAAGTGCACGAGGGTCATCGGCAAAAACGAAAACTTGCGCATCCTCAACATAGCCCTATGTCAAGGTAGATACCGTTTCCACCAACAACCCTCGTTGCCAGATCGTCCATATAAAAAAAACAATTTGGCAACAGCGCACCTATTTGACAACGCTTTAGAAAAGACGTGTAGTAGGTTGAGTTTCAAACTCTCAACAAATGAGGGTGTAGAAATTATGTTGAAAGCAAAAACGACGACAGTTTCAACTAATAATAATCGTTTTTATTGCTAGAAAAATTGGCGAAGTTAGTTTCGAAATTTGCCTCTAGATGGCGTTGTTGTATAGATCCGAAATACGTCTCTAGATGGCGCCGTTGTTGTTGAGGACCTTCCGGAAGACCCGTCTCTCCATTTCGAAGCCCTCGATCATGTCGACCTTTTCCCGTTCCAACATTTCGATTTTCGCCTTCAGCGCTTTAACTTCGTCGGAAACCTTCGGTCGTCGTTCTCGCGCCTCCTTCTCGATCCAACTCCTCAACAGTTTGATGTTCTCTTCGAGTCGCGCCATCCTCGGTTTGTTCTGTCGCAAAATGATCGTTCGTTCCCTCTCGAACTCGTCGAGCAAGTATTCTTTCTCTTTTTCCAACGATCGCATTTTCAACTTGACCAATTTGTTCTCGATGAAATCGAGATCGTTACGGTTGGCCTTCTGGTGGAGGACCAGAAATTTCTCGTTGATCGCCGCCAAATTCGTTTCAAGATGGAATTTGTCTTCGTCTAATTGGCGATTGTTTTCTTTGATTTTCGCCAGTTGTTTTTTGGTCGTTTCCAATTCTCGTTGGAGGTGGGAAATTTGTCGTTTTTGTTCTTCGATCTTGTTTTCGTTGTCCTTCAATTTCGTGTTGTCTTTGAGCAGCATCTCGAACATTACTCGTTCTCTCTCGAACTCTTTGATCAGACGCGATTTGTCTTCTTCTAACTGTTGCAATTGGATGCGAAACAACTGGTTTTCGGTCAAGCCAAGTTTGTCGGTTTTTGTTTTCTCTTCGTTGCAACGATCGACGACTTCCAATTTTCGAATGGTACTCTTCAGTTGCAAATTTTCTTCCGTCAACTCGTAAATAATTTCTTCTCTCTTGTCCAACAATTGACGTAACTTGTTGACTTCGTCTTTGAGCGACTTTATGTTCTCTTCCAGTTGCATGACCGTGTGGTAGCTGTCTTTGATGTTTTCGTTGTCGTTGAGGAGTTGCTCGAGGATCGGCCTCTCGACTTGGATCTCGAAAACGACGCTCTCCAACGACATTGTCTGGAAAAATAGAATTGTTGAAAAAAAAAATATATTTTTTGGTTCTTTGTTTTACGTTAAGTAGATACTTTTTTAATGGGATTGTAGAGGGTCGTCCAGAATGAACCCGATATCGATAAACAACTTTTATTTGTCGAACTCTGACACATACTAATGTCAGTGAAGTACCAGGCATACTACAAACAGAACCTTCATTTTTTTAAATAAATTTGCTGCTATTTAATGATTAAATCCTTGATGTGGCACGTCTTTCGATATTTACCGTTAAAAATACTGCTTTTTAGCCAAAAGGGCGACACAAAGCGGTTAAGACACAAACTGATGAGCGACCGAAGCAGGTTTTTACGCCATTGACAGTTGTCAACCGTCAAGTCCGCGTCCAATGGAAAGAATTGGAAGTAAGTTTCGATACTTGTATCAAAAAAGATTTTTGAATCATTTAAAGCATTTGTTGCAATGTCTCAAATGCTTTAAAATATGGGAACAAATATAATGTAGACTAAATTAAACCATACATTCCTAGCACTGTCCACCAAAAAATTTAATGAGCATCAAAAAATCTAAATGAAACCCAAATTATTATACATCAGAAAATGAGAACCTCACCGCTAAAATAACTATGCTGCGTATTGTTTTACCATTGCTTACATTTTAAATTCTATGTCTATCAATTTTACTAAATGTTCACCAAATTTAGAACGCTCAAGTTACGCGTCCGTGCTGTACATGATAAATTTTCGCGCTATCCAATTATATTTAGTGTTTCTCAAAAAAACTATTTGTGCGTCAAATAATTATTCTATTACTCCAAAAATGAAATATGCTCGCGCATCTCTCCTTGCCGCTTGCGCTTCCAGACAAGAGGCACGCGAAAAAAGTTTTGTACAAGGTCAGTTCAGGGCCCTGTAATTTTTTTTTAAAAAGCACGATTAGAAATTCCCACTAAAAGAAATTTTACGTTTTACATAATGCAAGCCAATTACAGGAAAGCATTTATATATTACGGAAATCAATATCTTTTTTTGTGCAAACCACTTATATTTTTACTCTTATTTTCCTTGCCCTATCACATCTACATCTATAATTTTGCATAAAATTATTTACCATTTGCACAACATTTTATTGCTTGTGTATTTTTGATCAACAAATAGTATTTTTAACTGCTAAATAATATAAGACACTGTCGAAAATTAAATATCTGGGTATTATGTTGGAATTAAATGCGGAATAAAATTTGGTGAACATTTAGTATTTATGGTCAACAAAAGTTATTTTGGCAAACAAAATATATAAGAGGCCAGAATTATGTCAATATTTGGTTGTCGCTTTAAGATTATGTATTTTCTTAATTTTGGTGAGCATTTAGTATTTTTGGGAAATGAAAGTATTTTTTTGTATAAAAATATTGGGTAAATTTGGTGGACTGTTAAATACCACCCTTAAAATATTAGGCAAGACTGCGAAAATATAATATTATATTAAAAAATAGAAATATGTACTTTATCAAAAATTTTCCAAATACTTATGTCAAATACTTGTCAAATAAAGTTACAAGATTAATTGTAGGACCTGCCGATTCGTCTAGCTGGCTTAATGAACATAAGCAATGACCATGGGCTGAATTGTGGTTATCGCAGATCCCAACTTGAAATCCGACCCTTAACAGATAGCTGAAGCCTTGTTGAAATAATAAAAATGTTCTGCTAAATTCCTGAAGCATTCCATTTAATACTTTATCAGAGATATTCAAATCTTTTTAGAGTCACATGAATTGCTAGTTCCTAAAACTCCAAAGTTACAAGACCAACTAACTGCCAGAAGTATTTTTAGTATTTTAAGCAACAAAGGCTGTGGCTGACTTTTTAGTTTAGTACTATCTCGGAGGGTCATCAGACATTAATAATGTGTTGGCCCGAAATCAGTCACGAAGATCATAGGAGGATACGTGCGCGTCCTTCTTTATCGACATTAGCTGGTTTAAGCTCTTTTGTTACTACTGACTGGAAAATTTTCTTTTAATTTTTTTTTTTTTGCTTATAACAAGTTTGACTTTTGCGATTTGATAATGTTGTTATCACTTACTTACCTAGGCGGATTTATTGTATGTAGGGCAATGTGGGAAATTGCAACGTTGCACGCGATATCTGGTCAACGACTGATGTAACCGCGCTATTGTTGTCAAGGGTAAAGTTGGAAATACCTTGTTATTACCATTAAATAATAATAATAACCGGTGTCGCGTTATTAATTGAAAAGAAACAATTGACGAACCAAACCGGCTTTTTCTATGACGCGTCAACAACTGAACGTTTTTATTATTATTATTATTATTATTGTACGTAGGTTCGGCAAAACGCGGCAAAGCTGCCCCAACTCTCGAAATGGAAGCGTCGACGAATCCGGCTCTGGACGCCATCCAGGCCGACCCCACCGTCATTTGCACCGCGTACAAAAAATCCCGTTTCTACCTATTCAGTCGTCGCGAGCCCGACGATCTCCAAGGCGACCAAGACCGCGACGTCTTCAACGAGAAACCGTCGAAAGAGGACGCCCTCGCCGCCACCGACAACCCCGCCGTCCAACGTCTCTACGAGAACGCCATCCTCCACACGGTGTTCGGCGACGTCCACATCAAACTGTTCGTCAAAGAAACGCCGAAGACCGTCGAAAATTTCTGCGTCCACAGCAAAAACGGCTACTATAACGGCCACATCTTCCACAGAGTCATCAAGGGTTTCATGATACAAACGGGTGATCCGACGGGGAACGGGACGGGAGGCGAGAGTATTTGGGGGGGTGAATTCGATGACGAGATCAGACCGAGTTTGCGACACGACCGACCTTACACCGTTTCGATGGCCAATGCCGGACCTAACACTAACGGAAGTCAGTTCTTCATCACACTAACCCCCACTCCGTGGCTCGACAACAAACACACCGTTTTCGGGAGAGTCGTCAAGGGAATGGAGGTCGTGCAAAATATAAGCAACGTGAAAACGAACGCGAAAACCGACAAACCTTACGACGACATCCGGATAGTTTCCGTGACTGTTAAGTGATTTTTCTAAGCTAGAATTGTTGTTATTATCAATAAAGACGGGACGGACGTTACCTGATTTAACACTGACCCAAACACGAAAAAAATTGACGATCGACTAATTTTATTGCAAACTTTGATACTAGCGATAAGACTTATCTACAATTACAGGTTGGCGCGCCTCGAAAAAAAAATATTAACAACATTAACTACATCAATATCACCGCAATGGGGGTCATTGATTGGGGGCTGTTAATCGATGGTGCGACCCTGGAACGTTCGTTATTGCGTCGCAATTCCTTTCCCGCACCAATCGAAATCAATTTTGACGCAATTATTGCACTTTGCTTCTTATGATTAGATAATAATTGGCGGTGACATCGGAATTATTCGAATTTTCGCGCCACGTCACGTGTATAATGTGTTGCCGGCCTCTCGGGGGCTTTTCTGACAGCTCGTGACGGGTTAATGGCGTCAACTAGGGAATCTCCCGACGATGACGGCTACAAAAGATTCACCGAGGACGCCAACAATGTGTCATACGGCTCCAGCGACGCCAGTGAGTATTTGAAACTGGGTTCTTATCAAATCACGTGTCAGGTTGGCCCGAGTGTTGTTGTCAGAGGGATCAAACACTCCCAAAGTTTGTTGACATCCCGCAAATTTATTAATTTTCGCCACTATCCTGTTCAAATTTGTTGTTTAACATGATTTATTACGTTTTCTTGATGTTTTGTTACTCATTTAGCGCGTGGTTGTAGTTGCGAGATGATTTTGCGTGAGTGGTTTGAATGCGCAATTAGTTTTAATTGGGGTCAATTAACTTGTTTCTGCAGAAATTTGGTTGATTTCGCCACTCTCCTGCTCAAATTTGATGATTTTTTCGTTGTTATTAACGCCTTGATGCTCAAATAGCGCGTGGCTACAGTCTGGAGATGTTTTTGCGTGAGTGGTTTGAATGTTTAGTTACTTCTAATTTCTTGAGAAATTTGTTACTTTTAGTCGAATTTGTCGTTAATCTTCATCTACTTGTAATTCTTAACGTTTTGTTATTAATTGACGCGTGGTTCTACTCTAGAAGATTTTTTTGCTTCAGTGATTTGAATGCGCATTTCTTTTTTGCTTCAGTGGTTTGAATGCGCATTTCTTTTTTGCTTCAGTGGTTTGAATGCGCATTTCTTTTTTCTTGTTCCAGACCCGATTGACGAGATGGGGAGCCGGTCGAGCCTCAGTAGGGAAAACACCGAAACCGTCGACCATTGGGAGATGAACTACCACGAGGCCGCCATATTCCTGGAGGTAATCGTGACGTTTCCACGTGTAACTTTTGGCTGATTGTTTGATCGCTTTGCAGGAGGGCGAGAACAACGAGAAGTTCGACTCGCACCCCCGCCACCCTTCCGCTCTTCCCGCCTACCTCCTCGTCCACAATTCTTGGTACTACGGCTTGGACTTGGCTTTCTCCATCATCCTCTTGTTGCTGGCTCTCGCCGAGAATCCGTCGGTGGACCGTTTCCAGTTGCCGGTCGGAATTCACGGCACTCTGGAGTTGGTGGCTTTGGGAGTGATCGGGGTAGAATTGGCCCTTAAACTTCGCTGGATCGGTTGGAGCACGATTTTGAAACATAAACGCACAATGGTCAAAGGGGTGACGTTGTGCATTATGGTGTTGGAGGCCGTTATCGTTCTAGTTCGACAGTCCTCCCATTTTAGGGTGACGAGAGCTTTGAGGCCGATCTTTTTGGTCGATACCAGGGCGTGCGGTGCGGTTCGGAGGTTTATTCGGCAGATTTTGCAGTCGTTGCCGCCGATTTTAGACATGTTGGTGTTGTTGATGTTCTTCGTTTGCAGTTACGCGTTATTGGGATATTTCTTGTTCAGCAACCATCAGACCAACTTGTACTTCCGGACGATGAGCGACAGTTTTGTCAGCATGTTCGTCCTATTGACGACGGCAAAGTAAGTGCAAGAGTGTTTTAGTTTTTAATTGGGGAATTTTTATCATTTCAACAATTATTCGAGTGATCAGTTGTGGGAGTTGGTGGAAAGATAAGAGTCTATTTTGTTCACCACCAATAAATCCACGCAGAAGTGAGGTTGGTTGGAAGCGCTAATTAAAAGATAAATGTCAATGTGAAACTGGGAAAGAGAGGCTGGATACTGGGATACAAGAAAGAAAGAAAGAAAGAACGAGAGAGAGAAAAAAAATTAGAAAATAGAGTTAAAATGACTTGGAAAACAAGAGGGAGTGTGGAAAGAAAAATAGAAAAAAAGTTGAAAAACTATGTAGAGCGACAGACATAGGAGGAAACTTAGGTTAAAAGATGTATATTAGACAAAAAAATTCTTTTACTTTAGTTCCCGTCTCTCTCACGCCCTGAGATTTATTTCCTAGTATCTTTCTCCCCTCACCGAATCTCCCCATCTATTTTGTACTTTTCTTATCTCTCTTTCCATCTATTTCACAATTGCTTTTTGTTTCTCTTTTATCTATTTTCCAATTTCTCGCTCACTCTCTCAGGTATGTACGTTTGGCTCAATCGATATATTTTCATAGTAGAAACATACGGTGGCTCTGTGTAGTACATGAAATTTCAAGGCAGACTAGGAGAGAAAGAGATATAGATATTTATAAACTGGAAATGAGAGAGAGAAAGACAAAGACTTGGAAGAAAAAATTGGCAGAAGAGTGAGGTTCGGTAGAAAGCAGAATGGCGCAGAGAGGAAGAGACGCAATAAAAGGGAGAGATTGGAAAAGAAAGAAATAGATAGACTCAAAATAAGAAAGAGACTGGAAATGAGGGATAGAGGGACTGGGAATGAGAGAAGACAAGAATAAAAGATTTAGAAAGAGAAAAAAGTGATTAAGGAGTGAGATTGGGAAGGACATAAAATGAGAGAGGTGGGGAATGAAAAAGAAAGAGATTGGGAATGAGATAAAGAGGGAGACTGGAAATGAAAGAGAGAGGGTGAAAGACAAAAAGTTATAAAGGCGGGAGAAACATGAAGAAGTGTTCAGGAGTGAGGTTGAGAGGAAGGAGGATACGCTACAGACTGGGAATGAGGTAGAGAGAGAGAGAGGAAGGTAGAAAGAGAAACGAGATTGGAAATGAGAGTAATAGAAAAATTGGGAATGAAAGTGAGAGAAAGATAAAAAGAAAATGGAGGAATGAAAGAAATAGACTAGGAATGATTAAAACAGATTGAGAATAAAAGAGGGAGGGAGAGAAAGAAAATAATGTAGAAAAACAAGAGAAAGGTAAAGAAGTGATAAAGGAGTTGTTTTGGAAAGGAGAGAGAATAAGCTAGAAACTGGGAATGAGAGAGAGAGAAGAAGAAGAAGACTGGGAAATAGAAAGACTCTAAATGAGAGAGGGAAAAATGTAAGCGGTTTAGTAAGAGAGAGGAAGTGATAAAGGAGTGAAGTTGGAAAGAGAGAGAATAAGTCAGAGACTGAGAATGAGAAAAAGATAGACAAATTGAAAGGGAGAGATAGGAAAGGAGAAAAAGAGAACTGGGAATGAGGGAGAGCAAGAAGAATAAAATATTTAGTAAGAGACAAATGGTGATAATGGAGTAAGATTGAGAAGAAGATAAAATGAGACAGGCGGAGAATGAAAGAAACAGAGATTGGGAATAAGAAAAGGTGAAAAAGTTGAGAATAAAATAAACTGAGGATGAAGAGGACTGAGAGAAAGATAAAAACTTTGAAAGCCAAAAGAAAGATAAAAAAGTGAAGTTGGGATGAAGAGAGGGACTACGACTGGGAATGAGAGTGAGAGAGAAAGACAGAATGAAAGAGACTGGAAAAGGGAGAGGGACTGGGAATAAAAGAAGGGAAGAAGAATAAAACATTTAGAACGCTACAAAAAATTATTAAAGGAATGAGATTGGGAAGAAGATAAAACGAACGAAACGGGGAATCAAAGAAAAATATTTTAAATGAAATAAGGAGAGACTGAGAATGAAATAATGATATTGAAAATGAGAGAAATGGGGAGACTGTGAATAAGAAAGGAACTCTCAGACAAAGGAGGACTAAGAAAGAGAGAGAGAGAGAAGAGTAAAAAAAATTAGAAAGAGAAAAGGTAATAAAGGAGTCAGATTGGGAAGAAAATAAAATTAGAGAAACTGGAAATGAAAGGGAAACTTTGAATGAGATAAGGAGACTAGGAGTGAAGGAAGGAGGGGGAAATACAAATATTTAGAAAGATAAGAGGAAGATAAAGAAGTTATAAGGGAGTGAGGTTGGGAAGGAGAGAGAAAGAGAAATGGAGCGAAAGAGAAAGATTGAAAATGAGACAAATAGAGAGACTGGGAATAAGAAAAGAACTGGAAATGAAGGAGGGAGAGAGAGAGAAATACAAAAATTAGAAAGAGAGAAAGGTACCTAATAAAAAAGTCAAAGGGAAGATAATAAAATTAGAGAAACTGGAAATGAAAGGGAAATTTTGAATGAGATAAGGAGACTGGGAGTAAAGGAGGGAGGGGGAAATACAAATATTTAGAAAGACAAGAGAAAGAAGTTATAAAGGAGTGAAGTTGGGAGGGAGAAAGAATAACCGACAGACTGGGAAGGAGAGAGAAGGAGAGATAGAACAAAAGAGAAAGATTGGAAATGGGGAGAAAAAGAGAAATCAAAATTTTAGAACGAAAAAAAAGTAGAAAGGAGTGAGATCTGGATGAAGATAGAACGAGCGAGACAAGGAGCGAAAGAGAGATTGGAAATGGGATATACTATAGAGAGACTAAGCATGAAGGACGAAGAAAGGAAGACTGCGAATGAGAGAGAGAGAGAGAGAGAAGACTTAAAAACAAACGTTTCTCCACTTCAGAATTTGTCTGTTTTCTTTTTGAACTGACTGTACTTGAATGAAAATTATTATTTGATAATTGACCATCAATGTTTCTAGTTTTCCTGACGTCATGATGCCTTCCTACGCTATATCTAAATGGAACGCCATCTTCTTCATATCGTACATCTCGACAGTCCTCTACGTTCTAATGAATTTAGTAAGTCGACATTTTCAAAATCCATCGGTTAACAACCGTAATTTCGACTATTTCTAGATGTTGGCCGTAGTGTACGAAACTTTTACCGGAATCGAAAAAGACAAGTTTCGCAAACTTTTATTGCACAAACGTAAAGCGTGTCAACTCGCCTTTCGATTGTTAGTCAGCAAGCAAACTCCCGACACTGTCAGATTCAGGCAATTTCACGGTTTAATGCGCTACTATTCCCCACGCACCTGTAAGTACAGTCCACTTTATCAATTTAAAACATTAACAAAAAAAAAATATATTTGTAGCTCAACGCGACATCGTTTTGATATTTAGACAACTGAACGTTTCGGGAAGTGGAGCTCTAGTCGAAGAGGAATTTTGGGGAATTTACGACGCCGTTACGTTGAAATGGAGATTGAAAGATCCTCCCGATCCTTGGTTCAGCGCTGCGTGGCCCCCATTGAGACTTCTATGTCGGACGGCGCGGACCGTAGTCACTTGGGAATATTTCGAACATGTTGTTTGTTAGTTTTTAATTATTTTTTTTAATTTAAATTGAAACAATTGTTTTTTTAGATATGTTAATTAACATGTTGTTTGTTAGTTTTTAATTTTTTTCTCAAATTTAAATTGTGACAATTGTTTCTTTTTTTAGATATGTTAATTATTGGCAACGGTCTCGCAATGTTCATACGAGTTATGGAATCGTCGGTGTCGTTGGAAGAAGGTGCCAGAAATTTTTGCGCCTCTTGGGACACTTACCTCTTTCTGACACGTGAGTCACTTTTAATTCGATCTTGGAAACTGTTTCTAATTTCGCCTCTTCCTAACTAAACACGTTCTTGACGCGTCAATCGTCGCTTTATTAATAAAACGATCTCGCAATTTCAGTGTTTCTTCTCGAAGCTTTGTTGAGAATCGTCGGTTTGGGTTGGAGCGAATACATTTCTTCCGGCTGGAACTTCTTCGACTTGTCGGTGACTTTAGTGGCGCTAATCGGATCGCTGATGCTTCTCGTCAAACCTACCCTAACTGTTGTCGTCATCCTTCGACCTCTTAGGTAGTTTTGTTAGGTGAAAGAATTGTCATGAAATAATTTTTAACGATTTCAGACTTTTGAGGTTGTTCAAACTGAAGAAGAGGTACCGCGACATTTTCGGAACTTTAGTCCTGCTGTCGCCACTAATGTGGTCCACCGCCATCGTCATGATGGTGATGTACTACTTTTTCGCCATCATCGGAATGGAACTGTTCTCCCAGTACGATCTAAGGAACTGTTGCGTGTAAGCAATTTTTTCGTTGTCTATTTTTATTAAATTTATTCAATAATTTTTTTTTATTTTTTTTTATTTAATTTTTTTATTATTTATATATTTATTTCTTATTTATTTATTTATTTATTTATTATTAAATTTGTTTAATAAAATACAGGGTGGAGCTATAATAGTGCGTCAGACTTCGATAGCTCGAGCTACTACCGAAGTCAGGCGCACTATTGCCCCGCCCTGTATATTAATAAATTAATCAATTTAATTAATCGTTAATAAAATCAATTAATTTAATTAAATTTATTTAATAAAATGCATTAAACTAATCAATGGTTAATTAATTTAATTAATTTTATTAATTTAATTCATTAATTGTAAAATGGAATAAAATTGTATTTAAATTAATTTTAATGAACCGCCTTCCAGGAATACTACCGTGGAGGATTTTTACAAGTACAGCGCCAACAGCAGCAGCGCCCTCGGCTACTACTACCTGAACAACTTTTCCAACATCCTCATCTCGGGGGTGACCCTCTTCGAATTGACGGTCGTCAACAACTGGTTCATAGTGATGGACGCGTACGCGGCAGTCGCCAGTTCCTACTCTCGAACTTTCTTTATGCTCTTCTACCTCTTCACCATGGTGGTGTTGACCATAGTAGTCGCTTCAGTTTTGGAAGCGTTCCGATTTAGGATCCAGTACAAAAAACAGACCTCGAAACGCGACGGTACTTGACAATTTTTTTTTACGATCACGATTCGTAACAAATAATTGTTGCAGAGGAGCAAATGTTGCACGAAGAAGTCGTGGTCGATTGGAACTCGCTCCAGAGACAAGTTCAGGACCCGAAACTGTTGGAGAGTTTACAAATTGATTTCGTTCCTGGAGTAATAATGGTAGAACGTCATTTGGTTTGATTAAGAAACAATTTTTTTGCAGGGCGTTTGCTTGTATATCGGAAGGAGAAGGCGAACGCGTGACGTGTTGCAACGACACATGTACATTGCGGAAATCAGTCAGTGGTTGGAGGATTTCGAGAAACAAGAGAGGATCGCCGGCGTTAATATCGTCGATGATGGTCAAATTAACGCCAGACTTATACAAGCTTAAGTTTTAATGTAGTCTCAACCGCGTGATATTAACCGAGTAGTTGAAAGTTAGGACCAAATTAGGTGTTGCATTTGAATTTATAGAGCTATTTTAGTAGTGGATCAACGTCTTAAAGTTTTAATTTTGTCTTTCCGAACGTTTTAGTCTCGTCACTTGAAGCGGCTGTTGGGAATTGTTAAAATTTTACCAAAAATGGTTGGCTTCTAATTAAGTGAAGGGTTTAAAACGAATTTAAAAAAAATACCATTGTGATAAGAAACTAGGAAATAGCCCCTCTGCATCACTCCTATTTTTAGAAAATTTTATTTATTTATTTAACGTGAAATAATATTTATTGAAGCGATTTGGGCGCCTTAATTCCCGACACTCTCCCCGCCTTTGGTGTAGGTACAATTGGCAGATTTGGTGAAATTAGCGCCGCGATGTTGGCAACGACGCCTCGTTATTTGATTTGAAAGGTAGATAACTGGCAGATTTGGTGAAATTAGCGCCGCGATGTTGGCAACAACGCCTTATTGTTCGATGTGACAGGTGGATAACCTCACTTTTCATGTACAAAACATTGCGATGGATTTGAAATGTAGAACTTGTTCCCGTGAGATTCAGGACGAAACTGCCGTAAATATTTTTACGCGCAAAAACAGCGAAGAATCAGTAGCCGACATGTTGATGCTCTTCGCCCCCGTGACGGTAAATAATTGAATTTTTTGTCGAGAGATTGAAGTTTATGATTGCAGATTCGCAAAGAAGATGAGCTTCCCAAAACGATTTGCTTGAATTGTTTCGCGAAATTGAGCATTTCCTACGATTTCCGGAACTCCGTTATGACCTCCGATTTGCAGTTAAAACAACAAATCCTGAAAGCCAATTTAGTTCGTCAAAAAATTTTATTTTTTTCTCTCGAAGATGACGCGAAAATGCTCACCAGCGATAATGATGTCGACATGGACGTTTGGGAGGTGACCGCAAGAACCGAAAGTATCTCCTTGGACAGCGATGATGTTTTTGGTAAAATTGAAATCGCTTCTAATAATTTCGGTGGTTATTGTTATTGACGAAAGTTGCTTGTTTTGGTCTCTTTTATAACCACGCGAAGTTGTGAAACGTCCTGTATTTGCAGAAACTATAGAAATAGTTCGCGAAGATGACGACAACCAAACGTTTGATTTAAAATCAGAAGACAACCGAGACGAAACCAACTGCGAGAAGAACGAAGTTGTTCGTGAAGATCTCACAACTGTCGCGTCCAAAGTTAGTCCGCAATTGCCTCAACAGGGCAAAAAGTAATTAATCGTTTCCGACAAAACTTTTTTAATTTTCTTATATTTGTTACAGGTTTCGTTTTTTCCTCACCAACCCGAAAAAGATTGAAGAACCCGTCAATTTTAATTTTGTTTGTTTAAAGTGCGGAAAACGTTTCAGACGGTTAATGCAATTGAAACTTCACAACTTCACTCACTTGAAAGCGAAACGAATCGTTTGTTTCGAGTGTAACGCAAAATTTATCGACAAAAGACACTTTCTTAGACACTTTAGAGCACGTCACTCCAAGAACCCAACTATTTTTCCTTGTAACTTTTGCGGCGACTCGCTTGAAACGTCTCGAACGCTTCGCGACCACGACAAACTGCACGCTAACGAAACTACCGACACTAAAGTTGACTCTTCCAAAAATCTTGACAAAAATCAATGTCGTCACTGTGGTTCTAAAAGTTCTTACAAATGTCCTCATTGCGGTCTAAAGTATAAAGAGACCGAACGTTTTGTTTGACACATCCGAAGTTGCTTAAATCCGTTTCGATCGGACGAAAAACTTTCACAGTGCACTTATTGCGGTCGGAAGATTGCAAATAAAAAAAGTTTTGTTCGTCACATTCAAAACCATTCAATTGATAAACCTCACCGGTGCGACCGTTGTGACCGCAACATTGCTCAAGATGATCATGTGATCAAGCAGGTTGCTCGGGTTCGTTTGAATGAGAAGCGCGTAAAGGGCTATCGTTGCACCAACTGTTGTCGTCGATACCACGTAAAAGTTGACGTTAAAAAGATTGGCGAGAAACCTTATCAATGCATGTATTGTGGTCGCGAATTTGACCAAAAAATCGTTTTAAATCGACACGTCAAAAGCCACACTGGCAAGAATCCGTATCAATGTCCCCATTGCGGCAAGAAATTCATCCGGATTAGCACCATGGAGAGGCACGTGGCGAGAATTCACAAGAATCCGAAGCGCAAGAAACCGTATCAATGCAGCCATTGCGGCAAAAGGCTCGAACCGATTATATGAACAGTTCCGTTAGAACTAAGTTAATGCTAGATTATGATTCAGTTTTCTATTTAGGTTTAGATATTTCACTAGAAGGGGAGTATTGTGGTGACACTTTGATGTAACGGCGGCGCTTTCCCCGCCACTGTCGCTGCTAAAAGCCTATTGAGAAGAAGAAAGTTTTTTTTTTGTTAATTAGTGTGATAAATATATTCTATGCTTTTGTTTATGTTACGTTTTAAAAATTGTAATAATAACGAAATTTGTTAGAACTTCTTTATTTCGAATACCGAGTATTGTTCAGATTTGAAAAATTTATTTGTGTTAATTGTTGCCTTATTTCCCGATTGTTGCGCCGCCCATGTCGGTGTTTGGTAATTTATAGTTTTAGCGCTATTAGGTTGGTATCGGCGGATTGTTAAACAGCCTCCCCCTCTTCCCCATTTTTTTTTTCAGTCGCCAGGAACACCGGGAAAGGTAAGTGTTGAAGATTTTTTCCAAAATTTTTGTTTATCGAGGCATTTTAAAACAATTTCTAACAAATTTAGACCAAAATATACTCGGCCGAACTTAGTTTTGAGGTTACAGTGATATTTTAGGTGAATTATTCCGAAATCGCGATTGTTGTCTTTTATTTTTTATCTTGTTAATAATTACTTTAATATCACCCAAAACCCCCCGAAAATGATGATTTTGTTAACTTAGGACACCTCTGAAAAGACCGTGTCGAAATAACAATTCTGAGAAACATAACCTCAAAGTTGAGACTTGAACATAACCTCAAAATTGAAACTTAAACATAACCTCAAAATTGAAATTTGCCAATTTACCGCTTTGATTCTATCCGAGGCTCCTCGTAAATGATGATTTTGTTACCTTAGGACACCTCTGAAGAGATTTTGTCGATAATAACAACAGTTCTGAGAAACCCAACCTCAAAATTTGAAACTTTCCATAATTTCGTCGTTTTCTTAATAACGAACGTTCTAGATGGCTCCGATCGCGAAGCCGGAGAAGACCCCCCGCGATAAAGTCCAAAAGAAGACGAACAAACCCAGAAATTACGATTTGGGCAATGGCGTGATGAGGTTCTCGCGTACCCGAATGTACCACAAGAAGGCCCTTTACAAATTCATCGGGAAGAAGGTGGCGGCCGCGCGGAAACCCTCCAAACCCACTTTCACCATCAAACCTATCGGCGGCGACAAAAACGGACAAGAACGTAAAGTTCTATTGAAGAAACCTCGCAACTACTACCCGACTCTCGACAAGTCAGTTAGTTAAACTATTTACGTTTTTGTAGCGTAACGAAACGAGAAACTTTCAGAATCAAAAAGCGGCCGGCCAAGAAAACGTTCAAACAACACGTGAGGACGTTAAGACCCACGTTGACCCCCGGAACGATTTTGGTTTTATTAGCCGGTGCCCACAAAGGCAAGAGGGTTGTTTTTCTTAAACAACTCTTTTCCGGACTTTTATTGGTGACAGGTCAGTTTTGAGCGCGAAATTTTCGTAAATGACCGCAATTTTTTTAACAGGTCCCTTTGGCATCAACGCGTGTCCATTGAGGCGGGTCAGTCAGAGGTACGTTATAGGAACCCAAACCAAGATTGACGTTAGTTCTGTTCGACTTCCCGCCAACATGGACGATGATTATTTCAAGAGGAAGCGGGAGAAGCGCGCCAAGAAAGAAGAAGGTGAAATTTTCCAAGTCAAGAAAGACCGTTACAAAGTCAGTGACCAGAGGAAAGCTGATCAAAAAGAGGTTGACAAACAGGTGATTGCGGCCATTAAAAAGCATCCCGACAGGAAAGTGATGCTGGCGTATTTAGCTGCTATGTTCGGTTTGCGGTCGTCTCAGTACCCGCATAGGATGCAATTCTAAAAATAAAAATAAAACGCGTCGTTATTAATATTTCATTGTACCTATCTAGTTCGAAAATACAATATATTTTTGTATTCTAGTGACTTTTGTTTTTTTGGGGTTGGCGGTATTGGTTGTCAGTTGAGATGTCGCGGTTAAAATTAAAAAGTTTGATCAATAATTTCGTTCGGAAATTGCGTAATTTATTTAATTAAACACGTTGCTTGATTTTAACGTGAGTAATGGAGGAGCAGAGTGCAATGGGTGAGAGTGGAAAAAGTCAAAATTGTTCGGAAATTTCGATTAAAGAATTTTTGGATTTTCTCAAAATTGCCTATCAGGTAAGTTGGGTTTCTTGTCATCGGCTTGTCTGAAATTCTAAATTCAGGTTCAGGACAGTTTAGAGGGAATCTTGATGGCTGGAGGCAAGACGGAGGCTGTTGACTGGTTGAAATTGAAAGACAGTGAGCTGGTGAAACCCAAAGAAGGTGAAGGTGATGCTAAAAATCCCCTTCAAGAAGAGAAGCTAGGTAGAAATATAAAGAATTTAATTAACTATATAGAAAGTAGTGAAAATAATTTATTTATGTTATTTACACTACATATTGAGGGCTAGTGTAGAGCGTGCTATTTAATTTTTTAATACTTTAATTTAAGACTGAAATTAAGACAAGAATGAGATCAGTGTAAGTTTTCTTGATATCTGATGAAATCAGTGCAGAACTTTAGAGCAACGCTTTATGCATTGAGATTGACAAAAATTTATCATAAAAAATGTATAAATGGTTCGGGAGCCGTATGTAAAATTGTTAAAAAGTTGTAGAATCAGTGAATGTTTGTGCTCTAACATTTTTCATAAAATTTGGAAATTAGTGAAATTGTAAACAAGTTTAGGGTAATTGTTTTAGAAATTGTCGAAATCTGAACTTGTTACACTTTCCGTCTATTCTGTTGAGATTAGTGTAAGGTATTTTTACACCATTTTTATTATGCAACTTTGCAAAAGTTGCATAATTAAACCAGTCACACTTTTTGTAAATATTTATTTTTGTGAAATCAGTGAAACGGTTCCAGATATTAGACGTCGAAAGAGCTTCATTCACACTACATATTGAGGGTTAGTGTAGAGCGTGCTATTTAATTTTTTTAATGCTAATTTTGAGACTCTGAAATTAGAACAATAATGAAATCAGTGTAAGTTTTCTTGATATCTCATGAAATCAGTGCAAAACTTTAGAGCAACGCTTTATGCGTTGAGATTGACGAAAATTTATCATAAAAAAATTATAAATGGTTCAGGAGCCTCATGTAAAATTGTTAAAAAGTTGTAGAATCAGTGAATGTTTGTGCTCTAATATTTTTTATAGGATTTTGGAAATCAGTGAAAGTTTAAACAAGTTTAGGGTAATTGTTTTAGAAATTATCAAAATCTGAACTTGTTACACTGTCCGTCTATTCTATTGAGATTAGTGTATTTTTACACTATTTTTATTATGCAACTTTGCAAAAGTTGCATAATTAAAGCAGTCACAACTACCAGTCACACTTTTTGTAAGTATTTATTTTTGTGAAATCAGTGAAACGTTTCCAGATGTTGAACGTCGAAAGAGCTTTATTTACACTACATATTGAGGGTTAGTGTAGAGCGTGCTATTTAATTTTTTTTAAATGCTAATTTAAGACTTCGAAATTAAAACAATAATGAAATCAGTGTAAGTTTTCTTGATATCTCATGAAATCAGTGCAAAACTTTAGAGCAACGCTTTATGCGTTGAGATTGACGAAAATTTATCATAAAAAATTTATAAATGGTTCAGGAGCCTTATGTAAAATTGTTAAAAAGTTGTAGAATCAGTGAATGTTTGTGCTCTAACATTTTTCATAAAATTTGGAAATTAGTGAAATTGTAAACAAGTTTAGGGTAATTGTTTTAGAAATTGTCGAAATCTGAACTTGTTACACTTTCCGTCTATTCTGTTGAGATTAGTGTAAGGTATTTTTACACCATTTTTATTATGCAACTTTGCAAAAGTTGCATAATTAAACCAGTCACACTTTTTGTAAATATTTATTTTTGTGAAATCAGTGAAACGGTTCCAGATATTAGACGTCGAAAGAGCTTCATTCACACTACATATTGAGGGTTAGTGTAGAGCGTGCTATTTAATTTTTTTAATGCTAATTTTGAGACTCTGAAATTAGAACAATAATGAAATCAGTGTAAGTTTTCTTGATATCTCATGAAATCAGTGCAAAACTTTAGAGCAACGCTTTATGCGTTGAGATTGACGAAAATTTATCATAAAAAAATTATAAATGGTTCAGGAGCCTCATGTAAAATTGTTAAAAAGTTGTAGAATCAGTGAATGTTTGTGCTCTAATATTTTTTATAGGATTTTGGAAATCAGTGAAAGTTTAAACAAGTTTAGGGTAATTGTTTTAGAAATTATCAAAATCTGAACTTGTTACACTGTCCGTCTATTCTATTGAGATTAGTGTATTTTTACACTATTTTTATTATGCAACTTTGCAAAAGTTGCATAATTAAAGCAGTCACAACTACCAGTCACACTTTTTGTAAGTATTTATTTTTGTGAAATCAGTGAAACGTTTCCAGATGTTGAACGTCGAAAGAGCTTTATTTACACTACATATTGAGGGTTAGTGTAGAGCGTGCTATTTAATTTTTTTTAAATGCTAATTTAAGACTTCGAAATTAAAACAATAATGAAATCAGTGTAAGTTTTCTTGATATCTCATGAAATCAGTGCAAAACTTTAGAGCAACGCTTTATGCGTTGAGATTGACGAAAATTTATCATAAAAAATTTATAAATGGTTCAGGAGCCTTATGTAAAATTGTTAAAAAGTTGTAGAATCAGTGAATGTTTGTGCTCTAACATTTTTCATAGAATTTGGAAATTAGTGAAATTTTAAACAAGTTTAGGGTAATTGTTTTAGAAATTGTCAAAATCTGAACTTGTTACACTTTCTGTCTATTCTATTGAGATTAGTGTAAGGTATTTTTACACTATTTTTATTATGCAACTTTGCAAAAGTTGCATAATAAAACCAATCACAGCTACCAGTCACAATATTTGTAAGTATTTATTTTTGTGAAATCAGTGAAACGTTTTCAGATGTTGGAAGTCGAAAGAGCTTTATTCACACTACATATTGAGGGCTAGTGTAGAGCGTGCTATTTAATTTTTTTAATGCTAATTTAAGACTCTGAAATTAGAACAATAATGAAATCAGTGTAAGTTTTCTTGATAGCTCATGAAATCAGTGCAAAACTTTAGAGCAACGCTTTCTGCGTTGAGGTTGGCGAAAATTTATCATAAGAAACGTATAACTGGTTTAGGAGTCTTATTTAAAATTGTTAAAAAGTTGTAGAATAAGTGAATGTTTGTGCTTTAACAATTTTAATAGAATTTGGACACTAGTGAAATTTTAAACAAGTTTAGGGTAATTGTTTTAGAAATTGTCAAAATCTGAACTTGTTACACTTTCCGTCTATTCTATTGAGATTAGTGTAAGGTATTTTTACACTATTTTTATTATGCAACTTTGCAAAAGTTGCATAATAAAACCAATCACAACTACCAGTCACACTATTTGTAAGTATTTATTTTTGTGAAATCAGTGAAACGTTTCTTGATGTTGGACGTCGAAAGAGCTTTATTTACACTACATATTGAGGGCTAGTATAGAGCGCGCTATTTAATTTTTTTAATGCTAATTTAAGACTCTGAAATTAGAACAATAATGAAATCAGTGTAAGTTTTCTTGATATCTCATGAAATCAGTGCAAAACTTTAGAGCAACGCTTTCTGCGTTGAGGTTGGCGAAAATTTATCATAAGAAACGTATAACTGGTTTAGGAGTCTTATGTAAAATTGTTAAAAATTTGTAGAATAAGTGAATGTTTGTGCTTTAACATTTTTAATAGAATTTGGACATTAGTGAAATTTTAAACAAGTTTAGGGTAATTGTTTTAGAAATTGTCAAAATCTGAACTTGTTACATTTTCCGTCTATTCTATTGAGATTAGTGTAAGGTATTTTTACACTATTTTTATTATGCAACTTTGCAAAAGTTGCATAATAAAACCAATCACAACTACCAGTCACACTTTTTGTAAGTATTTATTTTTGTGAAATCAGTGAAACGTTTTCAGATGTTGGACGTCGAAAGAGTTTTATTCACACTACATATTGAGGGCTAGTGTAAAGCGTACTATTTAATTTTTTTAATGCTAATTTAAGACTCTGAAACTAGGACAAGATGAGATCAGTGTAAGTTTTCTTGATATCTGATGAAATCAGTGCAAAACTTTAGAGCAACGCTTTCTGCGTCGAGATTGGCGAAAATTTATCATAAGAAACGTATAACTGGTTCAGGAGTCTTATGTAAAATTGTTAAAAATTTGTAGAATCAGTGAATGTTTGTGCTTTAACATTTATAATAGAATTTGGACATTAGTGAAATTTTAAACAAGTTTAGGGTAATTGTTTTAGAAATTGTCAAAATCTGAACTTGTTACACTTTTCGTCTATTCTATTGAGATTAGTGTAAGGTATTTTTACACTATTTTTATTATGCAACTTTGCAAAAGTTGCATAATAAAACCAATCACAACTACCAGTCACACTATTTGTAAGTATTTATTTTTGTGAAATCAGTGAAACGTTTTCAGATGTTGGACGTTGAAAGAGCTTTATTCACACTACATATTGAGGGCTAGTGTAGAGCGTGCTATTTAATTTTTTTAATGCTAATTTAAGACTCTGAAACTAGGACAAGATAAGATCAGTGTAAGTTTTCTTGATATTTGATGAAATCAGTGCAAAACTTTAGAGCAACGCTTTATGCGTTGAGATTGACGAAAGTTTATCATAAAAAATTTATAAATGGTTCAGGAGCCTTATGTAAAATGGTTAAAAATTTGTAGAATCAGTGAATGTTTGTGCTTTAACATTTATAATAGAATTTGGACATTAGTGAAATTTTAAACAAGTTTAGGGTAATTGTTTTAGAAATTGTCAAAATCTGAACTTGTTACACTTTTCGTCTATTCTATTGAGATTAGTGTAAGGTATTTTTACACTATTTTTATTATGCAACTTTGCAAAAGTTGCATAATAAAACCAATCACAACTACCAGTCACACTATTTGTAAGTATTTATTTTTGTGAAATCAGTGAAACGTTTTCAGATGTTGGACGTTGAAAGAGCTTTATTCACACTACATATTGAGGGCTAGTGTAGAGCGTGCTATTTAATTTTTTTAATGCTAATTTAAGACTCTGAAACTAGGACAAGATAAGATCAGTGTAAGTTTTCTTGATATTTGATGAAATCAGTGCAAAACTTTAGAGCAACGCTTTATGCGTTGAGATTGACGAAAGTTTATCATAAAAAATTTATAAATGGTTCAGGAGCCTTATGTAAAATGGTTAAAAATTTGTAGAATCAGTGAATGTTTGTGCTTTAACATTTATAATAGAATTTGGACATTAGTGAAATTTTAAACAAGTTTAGGGTAATTGTTTTAGAAATTGTCAAAATCTGAACTTGTTACACTTTTCGTCTATTCTATTGAGATTAGTGTAAGGTATTTTTACACTATTTTTATTATGCAACTTTGCAAAAGTTGCATAATAAAACCAATCACAACTACCAGTCACACTATTTGTAAGTATTTATTTTTGTGAAATCAGTGAAACGTTTTCAGATGTTGGACGTTGAAAGAGCTTTATTCACACTACATATTGAGGGCTAGTGTAGAGCGTGCTATTTAATTTTTTTAATGCTAATTTAAGACTCTGAAACTAGGACAAGATAAGATCAGTGTAAGTTTTCTTGATATTTGATGAAATCAGTGCAAAACTTTAGAGCAACGCTTTATGCGTTGAGATTGACGAAAGTTTATCATAAAAAATTTATAAATGGTTCAGGAGCCTTATGTAAAATGGTTAAAAAGTTGTAGAATAAGTGAATGTTTGTGCTTTAACAATTTTAATAGAATTTGGACATTAGTGAAATTTTAAACAAGTTTAGGGTAATTGTTTTAGAAATTGTCAAAATCTGAACTTGTTACACTGTCCGTCTATTCTATTGAGATTAGTGTATTTTTACACTATTTTTATTATGCAACTTTGCAAAAGTTGCATAATTAAAGCAGTCACAACTACCAGTCACACTTTTTGTAAGTATTTATTTTTGTGAAATCAGTGAAACGTTTCCAGATGTTGAACGTCGAAAGAGCTTTATTTACACTACATATTGAGGGTTAGTGTAGAGCGTGCTATTTAATTTTTTTTAAATGCTAATTTAAGACTTCGAAATTAAAACAATAATGAAATCAGTGTAAGTTTTCTTGATATCTCATGAAATCAGTGCAAAACTTTAGAGCAACGCTTTATGCGTTGAGATTGACGAAAATTTATCATAAAAAATTTATAAATGGTTCAGGAGCCTTATGTAAAATTGTTAAAAAGTTGTAGAATCAGTGAATGTTTGTGCTCTAACATTTTTCATAGAATTTGGAAATTAGTGAAATTTTAAACAAGTTTAGGGTAATTGTTTTAGAAATTGTCAAAATCTGAACTTGTTACACTTTCTGTCTATTCTATTGAGATTAGTGTAAGGTATTTTTACACTATTTTTATTATGCAACTTTGCAAAAGTTGCATAATAAAACCAATCACAGCTACCAGTCACAATATTTGTAAGTATTTATTTTTGTGAAATCAGTGAAACGTTTTCAGATGTTGGAAGTCGAAAGAGCTTTATTCACACTACATATTGAGGGCTAGTGTAGAGCGTGCTATTTAATTTTTTTAATGCTAATTTAAGACTCTGAAATTAGAACAATAATGAAATCAGTGTAAGTTTTCTTGATAGCTCATGAAATCAGTGCAAAACTTTAGAGCAACGCTTTCTGCGTTGAGGTTGGCGAAAATTTATCATAAGAAACGTATAACTGGTTTAGGAGTCTTATTTAAAATTGTTAAAAAGTTGTAGAATAAGTGAATGTTTGTGCTTTAACAATTTTAATAGAATTTGGACACTAGTGAAATTTTAAACAAGTTTAGGGTAATTGTTTTAGAAATTGTCAAAATCTGAACTTGTTACACTTTTCGTCTATTCTATTGAGATTAGTGTAAGGTATTTTTACACTATTTTTATTATGCAACTTTGCAAAAGTTGCATAATAAAACCAATCACAACTACCAGTCACACTATTTGTAAGTATTTATTTTTGTGAAATCAGTGAAACGTTTTCAGATGTTGGACGTTGAAAGAGCTTTATTCACACTACATATTGAGGGCTAGTGTAGAGCGTGCTATTTAATTTTTTTAATGCTAATTTAAGACTCTGAAACTAGGACAAGATAAGATCAGTGTAAGTTTTCTTGATATTTGATGAAATCAGTGCAAAACTTTAGAGCAACGCTTTATGCGTTGAGATTGACGAAAGTTTATCATAAAAAATTTATAAATGGTTCAGGAGCCTTATGTAAAATGGTTAAAAAGTTGTAGAATAAGTGAATGTTTGTGCTTTAACAATTTTAATAGAATTTGGACATTAGTGAAATTTTAAACAAGTTTAGGGTAATTGTTTTAGAAATTGTCAAAATCTGAACTTGTTACACTGTCCGTCTATTCTATTGAGATTAGTGTATTTTTACACTATTTTTATTATGCAACTTTGCAAAAGTTGCATAATTAAAGCAGTCACAACTACCAGTCACACTTTTTGTAAGTATTTATTTTTGTGAAATCAGTGAAACGTTTCCAGATGTTGAACGTCGAAAGAGCTTTATTTACACTACATATTGAGGGTTAGTGTAGAGCGTGCTATTTAATTTTTTTTAAATGCTAATTTAAGACTTCGAAATTAAAACAATAATGAAATCAGTGTAAGTTTTCTTGATATCTCATGAAATCAGTGCAAAACTTTAGAGCAACGCTTTATGCGTTGAGATTGACGAAAATTTATCATAAAAAATTTATAAATGGTTCAGGAGCCTTATGTAAAATTGTTAAAAAGTTGTAGAATCAGTGAATGTTTGTGCTCTAACATTTTTCATAGAATTTGGAAATTAGTGAAATTTTAAACAAGTTTAGGGTAATTGTTTTAGAAATTGTCAAAATCTGAACTTGTTACACTTTCTGTCTATTCTATTGAGATTAGTGTAAGGTATTTTTACACTATTTTTATTATGCAACTTTGCAAAAGTTGCATAATAAAACCAATCACAGCTACCAGTCACAATATTTGTAAGTATTTATTTTTGTGAAATCAGTGAAACGTTTTCAGATGTTGGAAGTCGAAAGAGCTTTATTCACACTACATATTGAGGGCTAGTGTAGAGCGTGCTATTTAATTTTTTTAATGCTAATTTAAGACTCTGAAATTAGAACAATAATGAAATCAGTGTAAGTTTTCTTGATAGCTCATGAAATCAGTGCAAAACTTTAGAGCAACGCTTTCTGCGTTGAGGTTGGCGAAAATTTATCATAAGAAACGTATAACTGGTTTAGGAGTCTTATTTAAAATTGTTAAAAAGTTGTAGAATAAGTGAATGTTTGTGCTTTAACAATTTTAATAGAATTTGGACACTAGTGAAATTTTAAACAAGTTTAGGGTAATTGTTTTAGAAATTGTCAAAATCTGAACTTGTTACACTTTCCGTCTATTCTATTGAGATTAGTGTAAGGTATTTTTACACTATTTTTATTATGCAACTTTGCAAAAGTTGCATAATAAAACCAATCACAACTACCAGTCACACTATTTGTAAGTATTTATTTTTGTGAAATCAGTGAAACGTTTCTTGATGTTGGACGTCGAAAGAGCTTTATTTACACTACATATTGAGGGCTAGTATAGAGCGCGCTATTTAATTTTTTTAATGCTAATTTAAGACTCTGAAATTAGAACAATAATGAAATCAGTGTAAGTTTTCTTGATATCTCATGAAATCAGTGCAAAACTTTAGAGCAACGCTTTCTGCGTTGAGGTTGGCGAAAATTTATCATAAGAAACGTATAACTGGTTTAGGAGTCTTATGTAAAATTGTTAAAAATTTGTAGAATAAGTGAATGTTTGTGCTTTAACATTTTTAATAGAATTTGGACATTAGTGAAATTTTAAACAAGTTTAGGGTAATTGTTTTAGAAATTGTCAAAATCTGAACTTGTTACATTTTCCGTCTATTCTATTGAGATTAGTGTAAGGTATTTTTACACTATTTTTATTATGCAACTTTGCAAAAGTTGCATAATAAAACCAATCACAACTACCAGTCACACTTTTTGTAAGTATTTATTTTTGTGAAATCAGTGAAACGTTTTCAGATGTTGGACGTCGAAAGAGTTTTATTCACACTACATATTGAGGGCTAGTGTAAAGCGTACTATTTAATTTTTTTAATGCTAATTTAAGACTCTGAAACTAGGACAAGATGAGATCAGTGTAAGTTTTCTTGATATCTGATGAAATCAGTGCAAAACTTTAGAGCAACGCTTTCTGCGTCGAGATTGGCGAAAATTTATCATAAGAAACGTATAACTGGTTCAGGAGTCTTATGTAAAATTGTTAAAAATTTGTAGAATCAGTGAATGTTTGTGCTTTAACATTTATAATAGAATTTGGACATTAGTGAAATTTTAAACAAGTTTAGGGTAATTGTTTTAGAAATTGTCAAAATCTGAACTTGTTACACTTTTCGTCTATTCTATTGAGATTAGTGTAAGGTATTTTTACACTATTTTTATTATGCAACTTTGCAAAAGTTGCATAATAAAACCAATCACAACTACCAGTCACACTATTTGTAAGTATTTATTTTTGTGAAATCAGTGAAACGTTTTCAGATGTTGGACGTTGAAAGAGCTTTATTCACACTACATATTGAGGGCTAGTGTAGAGCGTGCTATTTAATTTTTTTAATGCTAATTTAAGACTCTGAAACTAGGACAAGATAAGATCAGTGTAAGTTTTCTTGATATTTGATGAAATCAGTGCAAAACTTTAGAGCAACGCTTTATGCGTTGAGATTGACGAAAGTTTATCATAAAAAATTTATAAATGGTTCAGGAGCCTTATGTAAAATGGTTAAAAAGTTGTAGAATAAGTGAATGTTTGTGCTTTAACAATTTTAATAGAATTTGGACATTAGTGAAATTTTAAACAAGTTTAGGGTAATTGTTTTAGAAATTGTCAAAATCTGAACTTGTTACACTTTTCGTCTATTCTATTGAGATTAGTGTAAGGTATTTTTACACTATTTTTATTATGCAACTTTGCAAAAGTTGCATAATAAAACCAATCACAACTACCAGTCACACTATTTGTAAGTATTTATTTTTGTGAAATCAGTGAAACGTTTCTTGATGTTGGACGTCGAAAGAGCTTTATTTACACTACATATTGAGGGCTAGTATAGAGCGCGCTATTTAATTTTTTTAATGCTAATTTAAGACTCTGAAATTAGAACAATAATGAAATCAGTGTAAGTTTTCTTGATATCTCATGAAATCAGTGCAAAACTTTAGAGCAACGCTTTCTGCGTTGAGGTTGGCGAAAATTTATCATAAGAAACGTATAACTGGTTTAGGAGTCTTATGTAAAATTGTTAAAAAGTTGTAGAATAAGTGAATGTTTGTGCTTTAACATTTTAATAGAATTTGGACATTAGTGAAATTTTAAACAAATTTAGGGTAATTGTTTTAGAAATTGTCAAAATCTGAACTTGTTACATTTTCCGTCTATTCTATTGAGATTAGTGTAAGGTATTTTTACACTATTTTTATTATGCAACTTTGCAAAAGTTGCATAATAAAACCAATCACAACTACCAGTCACACTATTTGTAAGTATTTATTTTTGTGAAATCAGTGAAACGTTTTCAGATGTTGGACGTCGAAAGTACTTTATTCACACTACATATTAGAGGATAGTGTAAAGCGTACTATTTAATTTTTTTAATGCTAATTTAAGACTCTGAAACTAGGACAAGATGAGATCAGTGTAAGTTTTCTTGATATCTGATGAAATCAGTGCAAAACTTTAGAGCAACGCTTTCTGCGTCGAGATTGGCGAAAATTTATCATAAGAAACGTATAACTGGTTCAGGAGTCTTATGTAAAATTGTTAAAAATTTGTAGAATCAGTGAATGTTTGTGCTTTAACATTTATAATAGAATTTGGACATTAGTGAAATTTTAAACAAGTTTAGGGTAATTGTTTTAGAAATTGTCAAAATCTGAACTTGTTACACTTTTCGTCTATTCTATTGAGATTAGTGTAAGGTATTTTTACACTATTTTTATTATGCAACTTTGCAAAAGTTGCATAATAAAACCAATCACAACTACCAGTCACACTATTTGTAAGTATTTATTTTTGTGAAATCAGTGAAACGTTTTCAGATGTTGGACGTCGAAAGAGCTTTATTCACACTACATATTGAGGGATAGTGTAGAGCGTGCTATTTAATTTTTTTAATGCTAATTTAAGACTCTGAAACTAGAACAAGATGAGATCAGTGTAAGTTTTCTTGATATTTGATGAAATCAGTGCAAAACTTTAGAGCAACGCTTTATGCGTTGAGATTGACGAAAGTTTATCATAAAAAATTTATAAATGGTTCAAGAGCCTTATGTAAAATGGTTAAAAAGTTGTAGAATCAGTGAATGTTTGTGCTCTAACATTTTTCATAGAATTTGGAACTTCGTGAAATTTTAAACAAGTTTAGGGTAATTGTTTTAGAAATTGTCAAAATCTGAACTGGTTACACTTTCCATCTATTCTATTGAGATTAGTGTAAAGTATTTTTACACAATTTTTATTGGCCAATTTTGCAAAAGTTGCATAATAAAACCAGTCACAACTACGCTTCCAGATGTTGGACGTCGAAAGAGCGAATCGTCCGTCTGCGAAATCGATCCGGTTAAACGTAAATTGAGCGACGTCTTATCGGAAGGTCTTCTCGATTCCGTTTTACCGTACTTGGTGCCGGCGTCATCCCAAACATCCAGAAAAAGTAGTTTAACTAAACTGCCATCAGGTAAACACCAAAAATATTTTTTCGCAAAAAGTACACCGACGATTTTAACAGAAAAAAATCGAAACGTTTTACAGAAAAATCACAGTCGAATCCCTCCTCGAACTCTTCAGTCAAGAAGCGGAACAGCGAGGTTTCGGCGGTGTCTGGATCGAAAAGTTCAGTGTCGAAGAGCGAGTAAGTTGAAATTAAAATGGTGAAATCAGTGAATTTCGATGCGTACCTACTAATAGATTAGTGTAAAATCTTTAACGTGACGCATCTAGCTACCCGGTACATGAGATTAGCGTAGAATTACTAAGAGTTTACAAATTTATGTTAGTGCTAATAATTGAGTAGGTAAGTCATGGAATTAGTGAAAGATATCATGTGACATTAGTGCAAATTTTGGATTAGTAGCTGGTTGGAGTCAAATCTACCTTCTAATTTTACATCGGTAGATATGAGATCAGTGAATTTAATAGACATCTACTAAAAAATTAGTGTAAGGTCTTTTGCAAATAATGTAAAATTTCTAAAGAGACACATTAAACTTTAGTTATTAAAATTATTGTAGAATTACTGAGAGTACAAATTTACATTAGTGCAAATTATTGGGCACGCCATGTAGAATCAGTGAAACACATCACACGTGAGATTAGTGTAAATGTTTGTAGTCATGTGTAACTTCTAATTTTACATCAGTAGATGTGAAATCAATGAACTTAGTAAACAATATTACTAAGAAATTAGTGTAAGGTCTCTTGGAAATAGTGTAAAATTTTTAAGAGACACGTCAATGACTGAGTTTAGTGTAGAACTATTAAGAGTTGAATTTTACATTATTGATGAGTATTGGGTAAGTTTTGTGGGATAAGTGAAGAATCAGTGAAATATAATTGTGAGCTCGGTGTAGATTCAGAAGAGCAAGTATGTTAAAACCATGTGTGCTTCCTGATTTTACATTGTTAGATGTGAAATCAATACATACTAAGAGATTAGTGTAACGTCTCTTGACATTAGTGTATGATTCTTACAGAGTAACGTTGATCTTTGGGAATTGAAATTCTTGTTGAGATTAGTGTAGAATTAATGAGAATCTACAAATTTTATATTATTGTGAAGCATTAGTTAAGTGTTATGGAATTAGTGAAGAATCCGTGAAATACAATTGTGTTGAGTTTAGTGTAGATGCTGAAATTATGTAAAATTAGTAAATATTCAAAATTTCTCTTATCAATGAACTTATTAGGCATATGTACTAAAAGAGCAGTGTAAGATTTCTTGGGTATGATTTTTAGTAACTGAACTTAGCGTAGAATTAGTGAGATCTTATAGGAGTCCAAGCCGTGTGCTTCTGATAACATTTCCTAAAAGACACATCTACTTTTATAATTCAGACTAGTGTAGAATTAGTGCAAGTTTACACAAATTCTGTCTTGAATTAATTAATGCAAAATCAGTGAAACAATATGAGATTACAAAAGCTCGTAGACTTTCACGGCCAAAATATGAGATTAGTGCAGATGCTAGATAAGTACCGTAGACTGAATAACTTGGAACCATCTACGACTCCTGATATTATATCTGTTGACGTGAAATTAGTGAATCCAGTAGGGGAGAGGTTAGAATAAACTTTAGAAATTAGTGTACTAGTGTAAAATTAGTGAAAATGCTATGAAAGGAAAAGTTGTTACAATTTGATTATCTTTGCAGTTCAGAAGTTGAAATTCACGTTTGCGACGAAGTGAAGAGTATGAAGAAAAATTTTGTGTGCAACCAAAAATTGTTGGTTGAGAAAATGGGATATTTCGCCGAAGTCACAACAGGTCAGCCACCCCCTTTCTCTTAAAGCGACAACTGACCAACAAAATTGTTTTTGTCTTAGGAAACCGTTTGGAGGACATGGACATCTCAGTCCACTGCGACATCGGTATCTTCGAGTGGCTAATGAAGTGGGTAAAGAAGGAATCTCTTCTGGAAGAAGACTGGCCTCAACTCGACCCTCAATGCGTCGTCCCCGTTCTCGTTTCAGCCGCCTTCCTCCAAATGGAGCCTCTCCAACACGACTGTCTCCTCTACTGTCACGAACATATGAACGAAATTTTGCGCACCTCCACCAATCTTTCCTGTCTCAACGACTCTATTTTGACCCGTCTCGCCGCCATGTACACCAACAGCGAAGTCGAGAACATCCGCGATCGCAAAGACAAAATCCAATCGAGAATCTTCGCTAAACTCATCCAATCATTGGGAGAACCGGAACCGGAAAGCGTCCGTGGCCATTGGAGCTCTTTGGCTCGCGTCTATAGATGCGGAAAATGTCAACAAATGGTGGGGCCGTCGGTGGCGGCCAAAATTCCTTGCGCCCCCCCTTGCATGCAGTTACAATGTGACGGTTCCATCATCAGCCAACACGTCAGGGATCCTTCCTGGAACATTAACGATTACATTTTGAAACTTCAAAAAACTTTGAAGAGTTGGCGAAAAGTCTACTGGAGATTGTGGGGGGATTCCCACTTTCTCTACTGTCTCGCTTGCAAGCGATATTTTGCTTCGCGACAGATCGGCTGGTGTCGTCACCATCCCGATCCGCCACAATTCTTCACTTTGGACGCCCAAAAAGCCCCGCTTCCGGTCGGACGCTATCCCTGTTGCGGGGAGCGCGCCTACAGGTTTCAGTTGCTACCCGACCATTCCGGATGTCAATTTCGGGAACACACCGTCTGCACGAAAGACGTTAAAGATTCGGCGATTTTGGCAATGTTGGAGTCCTACAGGAACCTGATCGAGGAAGAACCGCCACAGTTGCTGTTTCCGGAACGCCTAACGAGATTAGTTGCTAGAGGTAATTAAGCTACTCAAGCGCCCTCTATTGCTCGTTGACTCGAGCGCCCTCTATTGGATGATACGAGTTTTTTCTTTATTGTTCCGATCTAGATCCGGCTGGCGCCGATAAGAAGCTGACTTGCAAAGAAAATTTTTGGTGGGATGGTTTCCAAATTGTCCCTCCTCGTCCCAAATTGGGACTTTTGAGCGCTTTTACCAATCGCGGTCAAGTTAACAGTCCACCGCTGCCACCTCCAGAAGAGTCCAGTGAAGATCCCACTTCTGATACGTCAACTTCGAGTTCTTCGTCGACGTCGTCATCGTCGTCGTCGTCATCCAGCGACGATGCCAGTGTTGAAAGTGATCCTCGACCAGTTCGCAAGGTTAGTTTTTGAAACAAATTCCAGTAGTTTTTCTTTTTTTGTTGGACTTGCAGACGCCGATTAGACGGAGGAAGGTGAAGAAAAGAGGGAGGTTGTGGCAACATAACTTGTCGGCGAGGAGCAATCAGGATATCCAGAGGGCTTTCGAGGAGAACGCGATTAAAGAGATGACGGCGGCGTTGAACAGGAAGACGACTAGTAGCAACGAGGGGCCGCAGAAGGGCCAAAAGGGATTCTCCCGTAATGTTACCCCTATTGGTAAGATTCGAAGCCGCGACAACTTTCCCCCACCATCTACGTAGTCCGCTAGCGGGCGTGTATCAGCTTGTCCTAAGTTGATTTGAACGCCCTCTATTGGCCGACTTTAAAAGCTAATGATATGATTTCTTACTTTAGGTGGACTTTGGGTGCGTCTGGAGTCAGAATGGCGGGACGCTTATTGTGGCCAGTCATCCCAACCGAAATTGAAGAGCATTTTTACCGGAAAAGCTCGTTTTCGAGGTCCCAAATTTCCATAAAATACCGGAAAATGTTAGAAATAAAACGCTATAACCATGTAACGAACTACTTATTTTTTAAAAATTAAAAGTAAATACAACAAGTATTATTACACCCTAGATGCACAAATTGTACAACGAAAACGGGTAAAAAAAATCATGATATTACTCAATCTAATGACTTTATTACATCGCTGGTTTTGTAAAGCGGCGGTGGAAAACTTTTTTTTTATTATTTTGTTTTATTTAGTTCTTTAAGAGGTGGATTCGGCTAGTTTCTCGGCTTTCTGGACGACCTCCTCGATGGGGCCGACCATGTAAAAAGCGACTTCGGGGAGATGATCGTAGTCTCCGGCTAAGATCTTTTGGAATCCCTTGATGGTCTCTTCCAGAGGTACCAATTTGCCGGGGTGACCGGTGAAAACTTCAGCAACTTGGAAAGGTTGCGACAAGAAACGTTGGATCTTACGCGCACGCGCAACAGTCAACTTGTCATCTTCAGACAACTCGTCCATACCCAAAATAGCGATGATGTCCTGAAAATTACAATCGTAACTCCTATCGACAAAAAAAAAAAACGAAAACTCACCTGGAGCGATTTGTAATCCTGTAAGATCTTCTGGACGCCACGGGCGACGTTGTAATGTTCCTGTCCAATCACGTTAGGATCCATGATACGAGAAGTGGAATCGAGAGGATCTACGGCCGGGTAAATACCCAATTCAGCGATGGCTCGCGACAGTACAGTGGTGGCGTCTAAATGGGCGAAAGTTGTTGCGGGAGCGGGATCGGTCAAATCGTCAGCGGGCACGTAAATGGCCTGGACTGAAGTGATCGAACCCTTCTTGGTGGTCGTGATTCTTTCCTGCATGCTACCCATGTCAGTGGCCAAAGTAGGCTGGTAACCTACGGCAGACGGGATGCGACCCAGCAAGGCGGACACCTCGGAACCGGCCTGGGTGAACCTGCAACCGTCAAGATCTCAACTGCCGTCCAGGAATGTCACCATTCAAACCTCTCAATGTCGGCAGTAAAATGAATATCGTCAACATCTAAACGCAAGTTACCGTCCAAACCAACAATGTCAGCATTCAAACCAACATACTCAAAATGGTCAGCATTCAAACCAACGTTCTCAAAATGGTCAACATTCAAATCAACATTCTCAACATTGTCAGCATTCAAACCAACATTCTCAAAATGGTCATTATTCAAATCAACATTCTCAAAATAAACAACATTCAAATCAACATTGTCAACATTCAAACCAACATTCTCAAAATGGTCAACATTCTCAGCATTCAAACCAACATTCACAAAATGGTCAACATACATATTAACATTCTCAAAATGGTCAACATTCAAATCAACATTCTCAAAATGGTCAACATTCAACCAACATTCTCAAAATGTCAACATTCAAATCAACATAACCAACATTCTCAAAATGGTCAACATTCTCAGCATTTAAACCAACATTCACAAAATGGTCAACATACATATCAACATTCTCAAAATGGTCAACATTCAAATCAACATAACCAACATTCTCAAAATGGTCAACATTCAAACCAACATTCACAAAATGGTCAACATACATATCAACATTCTCAAAATGGTCAACATTCAAATCAACATTCTCAAAATGGTCATCATTCAAATCAACATTCTCAAAATGGACAACATTCAAATCAACATTCTCAAAATGGTCAACATTCAAATCAACATTCTCAAAAGGTCATCATTCAAAACAAACCTTCTCAGTCTTCAAATCAACATTCTCAAAATGATCAGCATTCAAGCCAAGAATCTCCAGCATTCAAACCCCAACATCAAAGCAATTAATAACAAAATTTACTAAGACAATTTGGCCCTTTAGGGATGAATTAAGAGGGTTCGAAGATTCAATTGACGAATTTTCTTACCTGAAAATGTTGTCAATGAAGAGCAGCACGTCTTGTCCTTCTTGATCGCGGAAATACTCGGCGACAGTCAAGCCAGTCAAAGCGACACGTGCGCGTGCGCCTGGGGGTTCGTTCATTTGTCCGTACACCAACGCCACCTTTGACGTTTTATCTTTCAACGAAATAACTCCGGACTCGATCATCTCATGATACAAGTCGTTACCTTCGCGGGTCCTCTCCCCAACTCCGGCAAACACCGAATAACCACCGTGAGCTTTGGCAACGTTATTGATCAGTTCCATGATCAATACAGTTTTGCCGACACCGGCACCCCCAAACAAACCGATCTTGCCACCCTTGACGTAGGGTGCCAATAAATCGACGACTTTAATGCCGGTAGCCAAGATTTCCTGTTCGACGCTCATCTCGACGAATTCAGGAGCTTCGGCATGGATGGCGGCGAGTTTGTCGGTGGGAACGGGACCCCTCTCGTCGATGGGTTCGCCGATCACGTTGATGATGCGACCCAAGGTTTCGGCACCTACGGGAATACGGATGGGGTAGCCGGTGTCGCTGACGGGCTGGCCGCGGACGAGACCCTCGGTACCGTCCATGGCGATGGTACGCACGGTGCTCTCGCCCAAATGCTGGGCGACCTAAACACAAACAATCCGTCAGTACCGGAAGAACTGGACCAGGATGGAACTCTTGAGGGTCGACACTTGAAAAGAGCTTTGCCCGCTTCCTGTCTCGATAACAGCGCTATTATTTATTTATTATTCAATTTGTATAAACATAATTAAGAAGGAGACTGGATCAATTTGTGCTGGCCTAATAGTATTGTTAGCAAAAACTTTATTTATTTATTTAAACAAATATAATAATAATCATCTATGAAGAGTATGGATAAGTTTGTGTTGGCACTGTTGGCAGCAATGTCATTAACTATTTGAATGACATTGACAGCAGCACTCTTGATTTTTTTATTCTGGTTTTGACAGCAGCACTCTTGAACTTTTTATTCTGGTTTGGGCTAAGTTTCAAATTTTCGATTTGGGGCTAAAGGGGCAACTTACTTCGAGCACCAGCCTGGGAGAGCGGTTGGCAACCTCGAGAGCATTGAGAATTGGGGGCAGATTGCCTTCGAACTGGACGTCGACGACGGCACCGATGACAGCAACAACTTTACCGGTGCCCTTGGCGGCGGCGTCAGCTTTGGCGGCGTACCCCCTGCCTGCAACCCCCAAAAACCATTAATGAACCGATCAATCGACAGAAACTAATTTCGGGTCACTTTACGTAAGTTCCAAAATGGCGTTTGACATCGCTTACGTAACCTAAGAAATCGCGATTTCTCACGAAACCACCGCAAATTTCGGCCCCAAAACAAAGCAACACCCTCAATTAACGCCCATGGGTGTCCTAAAGGAAAGAAATCGCGCAATTGAATGGAAAATTCGGTAATTTCGGCCGCCACCCGGTCACTTGACACGACGTGATTTAACGACGAAAATTGCTGAGAGAAAACAACTTACTGGAGCTGTTGTAGACTGCGGCGGCTTTTAGGGATTCGGCACCGAGTTTCTCGACGGTTTTTCCAGCCAAAAGGCTGGATCCTGCTCTTGCTACAGCTCCCAACATCGTCAATGCAGCACGAAACTCGGGATTGAGTAACTGGGTAAGGCGCCGCTAGAGGCGCTGACGTCAGGAAAAGCGCACGGAAAATGCGCAGTAAAAATCGGAAAAACTTGGAAAATTTTCTATATTGAGACGGTTTTCGGCAATTTCTCCTCGTTGCAGGCGTTACATTTTTAAATGCGGCAAAAATTTTAACTCTATTAGTGGTTAATTGGGTGAAAATTGTTAAATACGATCGCCATCTCGTGGGCTACTAAATAGATGATTACAGGTCCCTGTGATAGCGAAAAATTTAATTTAATTTAAACTAATTAAATAACTTTTCTAGTCCAAAATAATTCGGCAATGGTGACTGTAAGCCCCCCGAACATTTAAGTGCAAGGTAGTAGTAATAAAAATGTCTTTATTATGAAAACAATGTAAAACGAACACTATAATAATGATGATAAAAAATATGATTAGGTTTATAAAATTTGTGGTTCAGCTATGCAGTGGAGGCCCCCAGGCATGACAATAAATAACTTCTGTCAGTGTTCGGTTCGCGAAAAACTAATGTAAACGTATTTACAACAGCGCCTCGTCGCCACATTATTGCAACAACTCTACTAAAATCGTTTTAGGAACTCTTCCGAAACTATCCGGGCCCTCGCGTTGACCGCCAACTTCATTTCGGACACCTCCTTATCGATTTCCTCCATAAAATGTATAACAAAATCGACTAACTTGTGCTTGAACATCTGTTCCGTATGAAAATTGGTAATTAGGAAACTAATATCGTATCCTTCGACCGGTTTTCGCCTCAACACTATAAAGTTTTCGGCTCGCATCATCATGAATCGCATGAACTTCTTGCAGAGGATCTTCTCGATCTCGTCGGCTTGTTTGACTGCTATGCTGACTCGCACCGAATTCACCGACGTTTCTATGAAGACCTTCTCCTTTTCGTTGCGGGATATCACGACGGGAGTGAGGAGCAGCTCCTTGTTGGATCTAACCTCAACTTCCGGCTTGTTGTGGCGCTCCACCACTTGGGAGGAGAAGTTCTCCAGACACATGGCCGCAGTCAGAGTGTGGCGGACTGCCGTCAAATAGGGCCGGAGCGTCGCCGACATTTCAACAATTTAGAGAAAACACCCAAAGTCTTTATCTAAGGCGATCAACCACACCTCCTAACCACAACAGTTTTGACAGCTCGATGACAACATTGACGTAATTTTGACAGAGCACCGACCAATGCGCGTGCGCCACCACGAATACATGGCGGCGTTTGATTCATTAATGACGTCACGCTTCGGCTACATGGCAACTTCAGAACGATTCATATTGTCCCGGATAATCCCTCAGGATCCTGTCTTAACTTATTTCGCGCAGTTTCTGATACATTTTTACAGTCTAATTGGTGGGTAGTTCTCTGAAGTTTGCGGAAGCACGGCAGAGGATCTTAATTTAAGGTAATTTTAAAACTAGTGCTGTGGTTTACATTATTTTATTATTATAACTACATTAAACTAAGTAGCTCAAATAATTTCGTCAAAAATTCATCATCGAAAAATGGTAAATTTTTGACAAAATACGTTAAAGTAAGCGACTACGCGGCCGCAACTTAAAAACTAAAACAGATAATCTATGATCCAGTGAAACCCTAAAGTTAAATAATAACAAGGCTGAAAGAATTATAGCTATCACACATATTAACATTTTCACTGCCACATAGTACAGTAATTATCATAAAAATAAATGTAATAATGAAATTAGAATTGTTTTTTCTTTATTGAACTTCTTGAAATACATATAAATCACTGTCATCCCTTAAATTAAGGTTCGTCACCGTAAACGTTTTCATCAGAGTAGGCAATGTACAGGAAGAAATCCTCTTCGTGATGTTCCTGGAAAAATTCATGGAATTAGAATAAATCCGGCACCATTGCAGACAATAAGCATTTTACGTAACGAGCATAGAAGGTGACAACAAGAAACTGGACAATTTCGGATTTTCAAATTTTAAGAAAATCATTATTTAAAAAAAAGTTTTGCGTTTCTCTATTAACTCCAGCAATTTTAAGAATCCCCATGACGTCGCTTGCGCTTCTGTAACCATCGTGCGTTGAACACGTACCACTTGTGAAGCAAAACGCATCACACAAAAGACGACTAAATTTAGTTTAATTTTTTCAAGGTACTTTGAATTGAGATATCGCACTGCAGTTTTCATCATCGGACACGTTTAGAAATGTAGTTTGATGTAAAGAAAAAAAAACAAAATACAGTCCACTTCGCTATTAACCTTATATTGACACTCAAACGGCTATGCTTGTTAATTTCCACAATTTCCAGCAAATTACGCACAATACTTTTCCCACAACCTCAAAAAGAATCACATCATTCAACAATTTATTTGACGTCTCTACAGTGCGACCAATCAAGAGCAACTTGCCAGAAGCCTCTATGGCACACGTAAATTTTCGTGCCTACTACTAGATCAAATGAATGAGTGGGAGGTTGTAAAAAAACGTTCCAACTCACTTGGTACAGGGAGCCCATTGTTGCCGATGTGGGTGGAATGACATTGTTGACGAAGAAAAAGAGCGCATCTTCGGGCCGCAAGTGAATCCTTTTTCTTATCAAGAAATAGAATTGACCCACAGTCAGATCTGATGGCACTAGATACTTCTTTTTGTCAAGTTCACCGATGCGGGCCTTGGGTGCTCTTTCCACGATCACCTGCCAACAAAAACAAAATAGTTCAGACTTACTTGTCATCGTCGTGACGTCCACAATGGGTGGTGTCGCACCCAAAAACAAAACAATTTTTGGCAAAGATACGCCAGCTTGATTGACGTTTAGATAAAACAGTTATCATTATGACAACAAAAGTGATTTTCCTGTTGTGACTTGCGCAGTGACTCCACAAGTTAACTGCTGTTGACGTTTTAAGTACATTTCGAGGTTATGTCGTGTCGTTCACCTTTTCCCCCGAGTATACTTTCAATGTTATCGTTAACAAGTTGTGCGTGCGTCAAAAAATATTTTAGAGAAAAAAAAAACAAACACTCCTATTGTCACTGAACCGCTGTGCATCTTTGGTTGGATGCAAAAATAGGAGTCAGAAGACAAATGAATGTAGCTGTCAAACAAACAACTAAAATCGTTCACTTTTGTGATAAAGGATAAAAAGCCTAAAATCATAGTTTGACAGATACGAACGTCAATCATTTGTTTTTCAGTTAAAACGTCTATGATAGAGAAAAATAAGAAATGGTAGTTATTAACATTTTCAACTTAACATGTTGTTGCGTATTAATATGCGCAAACAGCTAAAGTTAATTATGTGTTCTTAGCTGGCGGTCGGTACAGATCTTAATCGACTTTACCGACCATGGGCGAATTCGAATTCAGTAGCGGGTGCTCGCGACTTCTACCCTTATAGCGCATGCGCAATGGCGACCACTCTACCATATCAAAAAGTGCGCATGCGTCATAAGCGGAATTCGCTCAGAGCGTTCGCAAATTCTGCTGAATCCACCTGTCAGAAATTTTGACATTTGACAGCCACCATTTCTTTTCCTTCCGAATTTCTGAACCTGGTCTGTCAAAACTGGCGAAAAGTAAGCGAGTTTCAAACTTTCGCCATGCATTTTTTTATGACAAGAGTCTAAGTTTAAAAAAGGAGCCCCGTAGCGGCGAGTTTTGTAATGAACGAGTGCCATAATTTTTCTTTGTACTATTCTTTCTACTTTGGACCAATTTTAAATAAAAATTCGCAATTTTAAGCTTAAAAACTACTACAGGACTGTTTTGGACGTTATAATAGCTTTATTATAGAACCAAAGTAGAAAAACGCTTTTTTTGAAACGCGCCTATCATGACCTTCTTTGAAACGTTGTTATTGGTTGATTACGAAAACAAAAACAACTCTTGACACAAACAGCTGAGAATCAAGTTCCCTCCCAGCATTGGCCTACTGGATATTTTCGTCATAAAAATTAATAAATTATTGCCAGGCAACAGTGCATGAACGAAAGCCAAAAATGACGAAACAAAACCCATTATTTATACAGGATGTTTGCCGAAAATTTCGGAAAAAGATTAAAATCCCTGTTGGATGCGAATTTTGAGATAAATGCGCCTATTTCTGGTCAGTTTCGGCCCTTCAACAAAGTTATTGCGGACAATGGTAACATTACGAAACAACTGAATCACAAGTGACGTTCTTCCGCACCTACGCCATCTTCCTGTAAATACAACTCGAAAAAACAACTGAAAAACAACCATCTTGGACCGTTCCATTTTTTTATGTAACCGAAAGGCTCGAAATTGATGAGAAACCGTCTCAAATTTGCAAAAATTCAATAACAATACGTCAAACAAAAGTTTAATACGCAATTTCTTTGTCAAATAGAGGAAATTAATAGCAACTAAAACGCCAACTTACGGGAACCCGATCGGGATATTTCCTCCTGATTTTCTCACCCTCGGACTTCCTCTTCTCGAACGGATGCTCCTCTTTGTATTGGAACTTCATTTTTCAAAGATTTCTGCACCGAAATTTAACTTGAAACTTCTTTTACGCGAGACTTTTCTTGTTGTGTGTTGTGAAGTGACACAAAACAATCGATTGCCCAAACTTCTGCTACTGCGCCACTCACAACAGCACTTTCAACCGACAACTTTTCCAGTCACGAGGCAGATTTTGAAAAATTTGCAACGGAAAAAAACAGCAATAATTTGGAAACTCTAAAAGTTGTGAAATTTGACTAAATTTAATAATTTCTAGTTTTACAAGCGCCTCTTGACTAAAACTTGGACGCATGCGCCTACTACTCTCTTGTTTTTGACAAGCACCCCAACTCTAGCTAACCTAACTTTTTTCTTGTAATTCTTAATTTTTTGTTAAAATGCCGGAAACGCGTAAAGCTCTCTTTGTTTGCTTGGGTATGACCGCTACTCTTTGATTTCGTTGTTGTTTACGTCTAGTTTCAGGTAACATTTGTCGGTCCCCGATAGCCGAAGCGGTTTTCTTGCACCTTATCAAGGAAAGGGGCGTCGCTGACCAGTGGCACGTTGACAGTGCCGGTTTAGGGGGCTGGCACACGGGGAGTCTACCGGATTCTCGCGCCCGCGCCACCTTGGCTCAATACAATATTCAGTACGACAACCAAGCGCGACAAGTAAATTTTCGGAAAACTTCTCCCCAATTTTTAACTTTACCCACCTTTTAGATCCATCCTGACGATTTTAGGACGTTCGATTTCATTTTTGGCATGGACATGAACAATATTTCTGGACTAAAGAACGACGCGCCCAAGAATTGTAAAGCGAAAATACTGCTGTTGGGGGATTTTGATCCGCAAGGAGAACGAATTATTAAAGATCCTTATTATGTGAGTCGTTGATGTTTGGAGGTGTTAAGATTTATTGTCGGCGTTTCAGGATTCCGGGTCTGAGGGGTTTGAGAGGTGCTACCAACAGTGTTTGCGGTCGTGTAATGGATTCCTCGATAGTTTGGATAAGGACAATCAATAACTTTTTGGGATTTTTTTTTATTGTTATTTTTAGGCTTAAAAGTTGTAGTTACAAAAATACAGTCGAGTTATGTGACTGTAACGCTGCGTTTAGACAACAGGCCCTAAATATCGCATTGTTTTGTTTAATAAATAGTCAGTTATCACTAAATATGTCAATTCCATCAATGTTATTATAGTCCGGCCGTCCAACAGATAGAGTAATAAAAAATTTAAATTTGTAAAAATATGTACAGGGTGTTTCCTAAAAAATGCTACAGGTCGTGTCTTCGTTATTTATTATTCAATTTGAGTGGGTAAAAAGTTTTATGAAATCATACTTAAAGGACTACAAAGATCGTGGTTTTTTAAAATATTAACTTTAATGATACTTAACTTTTTTTTTCAAGTGGAAAACTGAGACACGGTTTGGTGCGCTTTTAGGAACCACTCTGTATAAATTTCAAAATATTTGGATTTCAACTTTAAAAAATTACTAGAAATGCCCAGTGTTCAGTTATTTAAATGGAAATATTTTGGAACTTACATGTATTTTTATGAATTTAATTTTTTTATTACTCTATCTGTTCGGCGGCCGGACTATAGAAAGAAAGATTGAAGTTAGAACAGCTCGAGGAGACTGATTAATTTATTTACGCGCGTCAGTAATCGTGATTAATCAGCTGTTAAAGTTAATTGCTTCCTAAATAAAACTTTTACAGATAAGACCATTAGTTGATAACAAATCATCCAATACCATTGACGCATTAATGACTCCTTGTATCAAAAACTGGAAAACTTGTGCTCAAATGCACGCCTCAATTTTTCCAAAATGACTTGTGCCTCAATGCTACTGTTGGGTCAAAGAGACTTATCGAGTTATTTTGTTTTATACTCATTCCAGCCATTTGCCTAATTTCACGAATTAATGTTCCCCAAAACCAAGAATAGGTCAGACAAGGTCCTATTAACTAAAAATTATAATCTTAGGTTTATTAGAGTACGTTAACATGTAAATGGAGTAATTACGGGGACCCCAATGGTATAATAAAGGATATTTGATCTGCAAACTCCCCCCAACTGGCTCTGTTGACCTGGAACACCGTCACCCACGTCACCAGCAATACCAGCCAAATCGCAGAGCCAAACGCCGAAAAAATTACATCTGAAATGGGCAGATTACATTTTGCCAAACCGAAAGTAACAATTTACATTTTCTAATTTGCTTCTGTTCCTCGAAATAGGGCTTCCGAAACGCTTCGTTAAAGAACCAAATTGCGTTCACGGTCCAAATGAAGGGTAATAACGCGATTCCAGCTAAAAGAAAATTTTCAAAACACGATAATCGTCAACTATTTCGTCACCTCTAAAGTACCAGCGGCACAAATTGAGCTTCTTGTCGTTGGGCATCTTTGACAAGTCCATTGTGAAAATAAAATGAGAAATTAACGCTCTATTTAGGGCTAAGGGGGCGATAACCTCAAAATTGCTATAGCTGTCAAAATAACAATTAGGGATTTTGGTTTTGTCTAGTTTCTAACCTACAAAAAAAGAATTGTTTCTAAATTATTGCAACGGTAATTTCTAAACCAATTTGTTGATAAAACGACATAGTTAATTAACTTTTAGTTGTTTCAGGAATCTATTTGTTGTTAATTACGCTTCAAATTATTGTTGGAGTAGGGAGGGTCTACAGAGTGGTGCTGAATCCAGAATGGCGGACAAAGACAAGTCGGCCTCCGCCCAGCCAAAAAATATCCCGAAAGACGGCCAGGTGATTACCTCGATAATGAAGGAGATGGGAATATTGGAATACGAGCCCAAAACCCTTGTTCAACTCAACGAATTCGTCTACCGATACGCGACATCGATTTTGGAGGAATCTCGAATGTACGCGAACAACTCCAAGAAAAAGTTTTTGGACGTAGAGGATGTGCGGCTGGCCATGCAACTAACAATGGAATCAACATTTACAACACCCCCTCCTCGGGAAGTAGTTCTGGCTTGTGCTAACGCTAAAAATTACTCACCTCTCCCTCTAGTTAAGCCTCATTGTGGATTGAGATTGCCTCCAGACCGACATTGTTTGGCTTCTTGTAATTACAGTCTCAAAACTAACGCTCAGAGGCGGGCAAAGTCGAATTTTGGCATTGTTGGGCCTTCAACCGGCGTTAAAATTGCAACAAAACCGAATATTAGTTATGTTAAACGGGCGTCAATGGGGGTAACGAAACAAACAGTTACTGTACCTAAAGCTTTGTCCAAAATCAATCCTGGTCCGGGACTGCAACAGAAAAATTTGCTTCAGCACAAAGCTACTTTGAAAGCCAAAATACAGATTTCACCTCATAACATGCAAGTTGGGGCTGCATCGAATGGGACGTCGCCCATGGATATTGATGGGGGCGCCATGAAGCGGAAACGAGAAGATGATAGCGATGCTTAGGTGAATTTTTAGAGAAACAGCAGCACGTTATGATGTATAATTTTTTTTTATGTGTAAACTTATTTTTTAATGGTGTATGAATTTATTTATGATTTATAATAAATAAAATAAATAAATAAATGTTTTTAGTTAAATCTAGTAGGGAGTTTTGTGTCGTCATGTTTCCCCCAGATTTGAAATCGCAAATTGACATTTCGCGCTTTTTTCACATAACCTCAAAAAACTTCTATTAATCGGAACTGGCGATCGGTTTTTGCGCAAAAGTCACAATGGTGAGTAAATTTACTTTTCATTTAACTTAACTAATAGTTCAATTGAAGCGTCGAAGCCTCGCACCTAGTCAAGTGATAGCCCGTAAGGACTCCCCGATCAGGGCTCCTGTGCCCTCAGCGAAACGTCCCAGAGACCCGTCAAACTCGAAAGAAACACCGGCGAAACTGCGTTCGCGTCTCAAAGAAATCAGCAATCAAATCGTCGCCTATGTTAGCAATCATGTAAGTTGTTCAGTTCTTCGATCGGAAATCACTACGTTTTTAAATGTTTCAGGAAGACATAATTAAAAAGTTGTCGAAACCGTTCAAGTGTCCTATTCCAAATTACGAAGGCTCGCATTCGACTCGAAATTTGGGAATTAGGCGAGCTAAGCCTCGCCGAGCTTTATATGATCCCGACATGCCCAACGCTTTGGTTTTATATGAACCACCTGAAGTGTCAGAACATGACAAGCTGAAAGGGGACGGGTCGGTGGTTTTAATTTTTTTAAATTTCTATTAAAGTTTTTTTTCCAGCCCCGCCCTGGTGCACGTGGTGGTAGATCCAATGTTAGGCAACATTCTGAGGCCCCATCAGCGCGAGGTAACATCACTGCGCACGCGCAGTTTAGTTGTCGAGTTAACTCTCGGTTGCTGTAGCTCAGCCATAACAGCGCATGTTATTTTATGCCAACTGCGCATGCGTAATTCAAATGCGCAGTTATTTTATGTCAAATGCGCAATTGAGTTGCGAAGTTACTTTATGTCAATATGTCAACTGCGCATGCGTAATTCAGTTGCGGAATTATTTTATGTCAAATGCTCATGCGCAATTGAGTTGCGAAATTACTTTATGTCAACTGCGCAGGCTCGACTGAATTTTTTCTACATCTCTTGTTTCAAATAGGGCGTCAAGTTCATGTACGATTGCGTCACTGGCGTTCAGATTCCGGGATCTTTCGGCTGCATAATGGCGGACGAGATGGGGTTGGGGAAAACTTTGCAATGCATCACGTTGCTGTGGTCGTTGGTGAGACAAGGGCCCGAGTGCAAACCGACAATCGACAAAGGGATCATAGTTTGTCCCAGCTCACTCGTGAAGAATTGGAGCAACGAAATCGACAAGGTACAACGGACCCATTAATTTTGTGCAACTCAATTTTTTTTCTATTGGGCTAGATGCCGATTAGAGTTGAAGAAAATTTTTCAGCCACTAAAAATATTTTTATTCGGTAGAAAAAATTGTTCGGTTGCACAAGCGTTCATCACAATTTCCACAAACTCTTGATTCATCAACGAATCATTTCGTGCAACCGGACGTATAGTTTCTCGATCAACGAATCATTTGGTAACTGAACTTTGTGCAACCGAACGTATAGTTTCACTGTGGTTGCGTTTCAGTGGTTGAAAGGCCGTCTGAGTTCGATGATAATGGACGGGGGTCCCGATGCCAAGAAGAAACTCGTCCAGTTCATGCGCGGCCAGGGTCGGACCGCGATTCCTGTCCTGATAATTTCGTACGAAACGTTTCGCATCCACGCCGACATTTTGCACAGTAGCGAGATCGGATTGGTTCTGTGCGACGAAGGTCATCGACTCAAAAACTGCGAGAATCAAACCTACAGGGCTTTGATGGGGCTCAAGGCGAAACGGCGCGTCCTTCTGAGCGGCACTCCCATTCAAAACGATCTTCTCGAGTACTTCAGTCTCATTCATTTCGTTAACGAGGGGCTTCTGGGCAGCGCCCAGGAGTTCAAACGGAAGTTTGAGAACCACATACTGAGAGGTAGGACAGTAACGAAATTTTTTATCAGAAGTGGGATCAATTTTTTAAAATCGCTACGAATTGTTAGAGATGTTTTAAACAAATTTGATTTCAGGTCAGGATTCCACAGCTTCCGATAAGGAGCGCCAGAGGGCCGTCGAGTGTCTTCAAGAATTGTCGAGTTTGGTTAATCGATGTTTGATCCGTCGCACTTCCAATTTGTTAACGAAATATTTACCGGTCAAGTTCGAAATGATAATCATTTGCCAACTCACGCCGATTCAAAAACAAATTTATTTAAATTACATCAATTCGGACGGCATTCGAAAGACAGTAGCCGGCAATGTCGAGGTTAAAGCCTCTCTAAGTACTTTGGCCAGCATAACTACTTTGAAGAAACTTTGTAACCATCCCGATTTGATTTTGGACAAAATCCTGGAGGGCGGCGAAGGTTTCGAGAACGCCCGTCAACTCCTCCCGGTTAACCACAACGATAGGGACGTGATGCCGGAACTTTCCGGAAAAGTGATGCTGCTCGATTGTTTGCTGGCCAATCTCAAAGCGAACTATAACGATAAGATAGTTTTAGTGTCGAATTATACTCAGACTCTCGATTTGTTCGAGAAGTTGTGCAGGAAAAGGGGGTATATTTACGTGCGGTTAGATGGGACGATGAGTATCAAGAGAAGGGCTAAAGTTGTGGCGAGTTTCAACGATCCTGGTTCGCAGGAGTTTATTTTTATGTTGAGTTCGAAAGCGGGAGGGTGCGGCTTGAATTTGATCGGAGCCAACAGGTTGATCATGTTCGATCCCGATTGGAACCCCGCCAATGACGATCAAGCCATGGCAAGAGTATGGAGGGATGGACAACAGAAACCCTGCTACATCTACAGGTTTTTGGCGGTAAGTTTTGAGGCCCAAAGGACGCCAAATTATGATGTTGAGGTATAAGAAAAAAAATTGTAACTATTTAACAGACTGTCGTATCGAAACGTTTTATACTATTCTACGTAGTGTATATTATTGTCTATTAGGAAAAAAATTGCCGTTGTCTAAATTTCATTTTTTAAGATTTTTTTCGTTGTTGATCTCAAATTATGATGTGGCGGTGTAAAAAAATAATAACTGTTGAACAAAATGTCGTATCGAAACATTTTATACCGGTTAACGTAGCGTATACCATTCTTTTTAGGGAACAAATTTTCTGTTGACTAAATTTCATTCCTTAATTCTTTATGATTTTTCTTCTAATAGTATCTGCATCTAAAATTATGATATTGAGGTATAAGAAACAATTTCTAACTTTTGAACAAAGTATCATATCGAAACGTCATATGCCGGTCTACGTAATGTATATAATTGTCTATCAGGAAAAAAAGTGCCGTTTTCTAAATTTTATTTTTGAATTTTTTATGATTTTTTTCTTATTGACCCCAAATTATGATGTGGAGGTATAAGAAAAAAATTTCTAACTTTTGAACAAAATGTCATCGAAACGTCGTATGCCGGTCTACGTAGTATATAGCATTGTCTAATAGAAAAACAAGGTGCCGTTCCCTAAATTTTATTTTTGAAATTTTGTTGATTTTTTTTTATTGTGATGTGGAGGTATGAAATTTTATTTTTAACTTTTGAACCAAGTGTCATATTAAAACGTCGTATGCCTGTCTACGTAGTGTATATCATTGTCTATTAGAAAAAAAAGATGCCCTTTTCTAAATTTTATTTTTGAATTTTTTATGTTTTTTTTTATTGTGATGTGGAGGTATGAAATTTTATTTTTAACTTTTGAACCAAGTGTCATATTAAAGCGTCGTATGCCTGTCTACGTAGTGTATATCATTGTCTATTAGGAAAAAAAGATGCCCTTTTCTAAATTTTATTTTTGAATTTTTTATGATTTTTTATTATTGTCCCAAAATTATGTTGTGGAGGTGTAAGAAAAAAATTTCTAGCTTTTGAACCAAGTATCATATCAAAACGTCGTAGCCGGTCTACGTAGTGTATATCATTGTCTATCAGGACAAAAAAGTGCCGTTCTCTAAATTTTATTTTTGAATTTTTTATGATTTTTTCTTATTGATCCCAAATTATGATGTGGAGGTATAAGAAAAAAATTTATAACTTTTGAACAAAGTGTCATATCGAAACGTCGTATGTCGGTCTACGTAGCGTATATCATTGTCTATTAGGAAAAAAAGGTGCCGTTCTCTAAATTTAGTTTTTGAATTTTTAATGATTTTTTCTGATTGACCCCAAATTATGATGTGAAGGTATAAGAAAAAAATTTCTAACTTTTGAACAAAGTGTCATATCCAAACGTCGTATGCCGGTCTACGTAGTGTATATCATTGTCTATTAGGAAAAAAAAGATGCTCTTTTCAAAATTTTATTTTTGAATTTTTTATAATTTTTTTATATTGACCCCAAATTATGACGTGGAGGTGTAAGAAAAATATTTCTAGCTTTTGAACCAAGTGTCATATCAAAACGTCGTATGCCGGTCTACGTAGTGTATATCATTGTCTATTAGGAAAAAAATATGCTGTTTTTAAAATTTTATTTTTGAATCTTTTTATGATTTTTTATTATTGACCCCAAATTATGACGTGGAGGTGTAAGAAAAAAATTTCTAACTTTTGAACAAAGTGTCATATCGAAATGTCGTATGCCGATCTACGTAGTGTATATCATTGTCTATTAGAAAAAAAATATGCTCTTTTTAAAATTCTATTTTTTAATTTTTTATGATTTTTTCTTATTGACCTGAAATTATGACGTGGAGGAGTAAGAAAAAAATTTCTAACTTTTGAACAAAGTGTCGTATCAAAACGCCGTGTACCGGTCTACGTAGTGTATATCAGTGCCTATTAGACCAAAAAAAATTGTCGTTGGCTAAGTTTTATTTTTGAATTTTTTATGATTTTTATTATGACCCCAAATTCCGATGTGGAGGTATAAGAAAAAAAATTGTAACTTTTTAAGAGAATGTCGTATCGAAGCGTTTTATACCATTCTATGTAGTGTATATAATTGTCTTTTAGGAAAAAATATTGCCGTTGTCCAAATTGCATTCATTTAACCTGCTGCAACGGACTCATCTGCTAATTAATATACGTAAGTAAAATGAACCAATTGTTCTGACGATACTGTTTGGGTAGGCCGGTTCGATCGAGGAGAAGATCTTCCAACGTCAAGCCCACAAAAAGGCGTTGAGTTCGACGGTCGTGGACAACAACGAAGAAACCGCTCGCCATTTCAGCGTAGCGGAACTCCGCGAACTATTCCTCCTCGAAGATACCGAATCCGACACGCATGCGCGACTTAAATGCAAACGATGCCTCAACAAAATCCCAATCAAAAATCCTCCAGAAGAGGCCGATTGCACCTCAGACCTGTCCAACTGGTATCATTCCTGGGACAAAAAAGGACTAGCGGATATGGTAAAAAAAAAACAAGTCCGATTTTGAATAAATTTTTTTACGAATTTCTTGCAGGTTCTCAAGCAAATTTGGGACATTTCCAGGTATATTTCGTTCGTTTTTCATCAGAAATCCGCCAATCAAGTCGTCAAACCTCCCAAACCCGAAGACGATCCCGATTTTGAAGAGAAGGAAGACGAAGGAGATTCAGATTATTCCGAATAGTTTTTGGTAAAAAATATATTGTAGGATAAGTGTTCAAAATATTGATTCAGTTATAATTTTTTTCTATAATAAATAGTTAAACACTAAATATACGTAACTATAATGTACCCTCATGTCAACTGAAACACAATACTTACGGAATACTAAACAGTTGCGCCACCTATTGGTAAGTTTGGCAATTAAAAAATGTTTGCTGTCGAAAGTTACGAACGATTTTACGTACAGTTGATTTGGCATTGGACCAATAAAATTACAAAATTTGCTGTTTCTTTTGTGTCATTTTTAAAATTAGATTCTTTACGTAATTTTTTAATTCTAAAAATTTTAAAAAATGCGTGTTTCAATTGTTATTAAATTAGCGAATAATTTAAAAGTTGAAGTCAAAATAATCTCCAAGTCACATGGTAACTATGAAAGACCGTTTGGGGTTGAAGCGTTGGGCGTCAAGCAGCGCCCTCTACGCTTCAACTATCACATATCGACGGAATTCTTCGAAACTACTCTATACGTATTTCTCTTCGCGCACTCCGACACCTGCGAATTTCGTGTTTGGCCAAACGCAATAACAAAATTAAAGCTAAAACGTCCGAAATTATCAACATTATAAAAACGTTGCGCCATCCGTAATTCGAAACGAAGCCGGCCAAGAGAGGACCGACAGCGGCACCTGTAAAACCGATCGAGTCAATAATTAAACTGTAACAGTGACGTCACAACGTACCTATCGAACCGGTACCGTCGATTATCGCAGTGACCGTCGCCAAAGCTTTCGAGTTTCCATCGAGAGAGGAATGAGTTCCGAGTTCGGCCGAAACTGCCGTCGTAATGAGGGCGTAAGGTCCGTTCACTAATAATCCCACGACTATCAAAAGAACCATGTTCAAAGCGAGGTTAACGGAACTGAAAGCTTGATAAATAAACATCTGCAACAACAAAAAAATAATTCACTAAGTTAAACAATAGAAAAAAAAAAACAATTTTAAATACCATAGGGGCCGACAGTGCCAACATGACGACACAAGTAGTGGCCGACATTCCGGTTTGGTCGCTAACAACACCGGCTGCGATGGCCCCTAAAATTCCTCCGACGTCGAACAAGGTCGACAGGTCGGCGCTTAAAGTCGCCCCCATCGTGGCTGCAATTCGAGCGGTTACAAAAGTTAATCGGCAGGTGTCCAACTGCGCCCGATACCGTCGACGTGACGTCACAAGCTACGTCGCCCCATTAACCAATAAGAATTTTTAGAGAAACAGTCAATTGTCAAAGATTTGACGTCACTGTGACGTCAGCGCGCCTTTAACCAATTACAGTTCAAGAATTAAAATTTGACGTCATTGTGACGTCATCGCGTTATTGGCCAATGGCAATTTGTCGAGAGGAACAGTTGGACACCTGTGAGTTGTCGACTCACTTGACGCGTTCACGTAAAGGGGCAGCCAATAAAGGAACGTGTAACTGACTAGTTTGGAGAAGAAGAGAGACAGGGAGAACTCGATGACACCCGGTATACGGCAAGCACCCAGAAACCCGATGGCGACTTCTCGATTGCGATTGGGTGAATTCGGCAATAGCAGCGATCGCTCCGACAATCTTCTTTGTACCTCCTGGAAAAAAAAATTTTTTCGTTAACAAAAATTTTATTTAGTTGAAAATACCACCACCAATCGAGCATAGCGCACTGTAACGTAAGCAACAAAACAAAAGCGGCAGCGAAATAATATCATGCACTTACAAATTCGTCTGAACTCAAGTACTGATTGTTTTGAATTGAGGACGACGCCTAGAATCATTGTAAGTATTATTTATAAATAAATAAATAAATAAATAAAAATTGGCAAAATGCAATAATAATTAAAAAAAAAAACTGGAAGCGTTGCTAAATTAACAAAACTCACTTCTTCCCCTAAAATTATGTCTGTGTCGTCGGTTTCCGAACTGACCCTGGACAGGCTGTCGGTGTTGGCGACTCGATTTTCGAGTTTTCTGTAGTGTCGCTAAGATAATGATAAAATTCTGCATGAAAAAGAAATGATGGCGCCAACCTTCGGGTACTTACTGTGTTCGGTGAAGTTACTTCGGGTTCAGAGGTGGCACACCCTACGTCGCCTGGATTCACCACTAGGAATAGGAACAACACGAAACCGGCCAACCCTATTATCAGACCGGGCATGATAAAAGACCGCGACCAATCAGTCTCCACGTATTCGGCCGCTATCAGGGATCCTAAGGACGAGAAAAAACGTTAAGAACAAGCCCCACAAAAAAGAAACGGTTCCGGTTTAACCGAAAGTTGGACACCAAAAATTTAAAAACAACCTCAAGGGTTGGATCGTAATTGTTTAAATATTAACTAAAAACAATGTATTAAAATTGCTAATTTTTGGTTATAACCGGATATTGAAAAGAATTTTTTAAACACTTGATCAATCCTTATCGAGACATTTTCAACTATTTATGACAAGTTTTGAAAAGTTGCACATATGATTTGCTTAAGCTATCCCCAATTTCGGTTAAACCGAAAATAAAAGTGGCTTAATATTGCTCTAAATTATACCTTATATAAATAAAATAAACTGAATTCTACTATTAGCTAAAGTTCACCATTAATTGAAGTAAATTTTCGGTTATAACCGAAAGTTGAAAACATTCCTCAATAGTACGTGAGTTCATTTTCTACTTCAACGACATTTTTCGGAACTTTAAGATACATTTTTTCAAGTTTAGAAAATGACATGACCAATAAATAAGTCAATTTCGGTTGAACCGAAATTAAATGTTACCACCATTATTTTTCTCTAAATGTATTAATAATAAAATTAGTGCTCCTTCAGTTATAAAAGACAAATTTTCTTGTTCTTGCTATTATTAGAATTCAATGAATTGAATAAAACAAATTTTGTATAATCTTAATTTCAGTGAATTTTCGGTTATAACCAAAAATTAAAATTGTTATTTAAGCAATTCTGGTCACTTTATGAACGTTTTCAGACGACTTTAACACGTTTGAAATAGTTTTACAAGATTTGTCAAAGTTATTTTGGTTAAACCGAAAATGGCTTAATATTCCTGTCAATTATTCAATAAATAGATAGAATAAACTGAATTCTATTAGTTTAATAGTGTATTTTTTGCTCTTTGGCCACTTCAGCAACATAAGACTAGTGTCTAAAATAAATTTTAAAAAGTTTAGGAAGAGATATGACCATTACACCACTAGGTTCGGTTAAACCGAAAATGAAAGTGGCTTAATATTGCTTTAAATTATACATTATATAGATAGAATAAACTGAATTCTACTATTAGCTAAAGTTCACCATTAATTGAAGTAAATTTTCGGTTATAACCGAAAGTTGAAAACTTTCTCAATAGTATGTCAGCTCATTCTCTACTTCAACGACATTTTTCGAAACTTAAGATATATTTTATCAAGTTTAGAAAAAGACATGACCAATAAACAAGTCAATTTCGGTTAAACTGAAATTGAAAATAGCCTCCATTATTTTTCCCTAAATGTATTAATAATAAAATTAGGACTCCTTCAGTTATAGAAAACAAATTCTCCTTGTTCTTGCTACATATAATTAGAATTCAATAAATTAAATAGAACAAATTTTGTCTAGTCTTAATTTCAGCAAATTTTCGGTTATAACCAAAAATTAAAATTCTTATTTAACCAATTCAGGCCACATAATAAACATTTTCAGGCGGCTATAACAAGTTTTGAGTAGCTTTTTTTTAAATTTGTGAAAACTTTCCCCAATTTCGGTTAAACCGAACATAAAAATGGCTTAATATTGCTTTCAATTATACATAAAATAGATAGAATAAACTGAATTCTATTAGTAACTAAAATCCACCGTTAATAGTGGTAAATTTTCGGTTATAACCGACTGTTGAAAACATTTCTCAACAGTATATTTGCTAATTGGCCACTTCAGCAACATTTCTTCTAGCGTCTAAAATAGATTTTAAAAAATTTAGGAAGGCATATGACCATTACACCACTAGTTTTGGTTAAACCGAAAATAAAAGTGGCTTAATATTTCTCTAAATTATACATTATATAGATAAAATAACCTGAATTCTACTATTAGCTAAAGTTCACCATTAATTGAAGTAAATTTTCGGTTATAACCGAAAGTTGAAAACTTCCTCAATAGTATGTCAGCTCATTCTCTACTTCAACGACATTTTTCGGAACTTAAGATATATTTTATCAAGTTTAGAAAATGACATGACCAATTAATAAGTCAATTTCGGTTAAACCGAAATTGAAAATTGCCTCCATTATTTTTCCCTAAATGTATTAATAATAAAATTAGGACTTCTTCAGTTATAAAAGACAAATTTTCTTGTTCTTGCTATTATTAGAATTCAATGAATTGAATAGAACAAATTTTGTCTACTCTTAATTTCAGTAAATTTTCGGTTATGTATAACCAGAAATTAAAATTCTTATTTAACGAATTCTGGTCACTTAATGAACATTTCCAGACGGCTTTAACACGTTTGGAATAGTTTTACAAGATTTGTCAAAGTTATTTCGGTTAAACCGAAAATGGCTTAATATTCCTATCAATTATTCATTAAATAGATAGAATTAACTGAATTCTATTAGTTTAATAGTGTATTTGCTCTTTGGCCACTTCAGCAACATAAGACTAGCGTCTAAAACAAATTTTAAAAAGTTTAAGAAGAGATATGACAATTACACCACTAGTTTTGGTTAAACCGAAAATAAAAGTGGCTTAATATTGCTCTAAATTATACATTATATAGATAGAATGAATTGAATTCTACCATTAGCTAAAGTTCACCATTAATTGGAGTAAATTTTCGGTTATAACCGAAAGTTGGAAATTTTCCTCAAAAGTATATGGGCTCATTTTCTCCTTCAACGACATTTTTCGGAACTTTAAGATATATTTTATCAAGTTTAGAAAATGACATGACCAATAAATAAGTCAATTTCGGTTGAACCGAAATTGAAAATTGCCTCCATTATTTTTCCCTAAATGTATTAATAATAAAATTAGGACTCCTTTAGTTATAGAAGAAAAATTCGCTTGTTCTTCAATGAATTGGATAGAACAAATTTAGTCTTCTCTTAATTTCAATAAATTTTCGGTTATTACCTAAAATTAAAATATTTTTTTAACCAATTCAGGCTACATAATAAACACTTTCAGGCGGCTATAACAAGTTTTGAGTAGTTTTTTTTTTTAAATTTGTGAAAGTTTTCTCCAATTTCGGTTAAACCGAAAATAAAAATGACTCAATATTGCTTTCAATTATACTTAAAATAGATATAATAAACTGAATTCTATTAGTAACTAAAATCCACCGTTAATTGTAAATTTTCGGTTATAACCGATTGTTGAAAACCCTTTTCAACAGTATATTTGCTAATTGGCCACTTCAGTAACATTTCTTCTGGCGTCTAAAATACATTTTAAAAAGTTTAGAAAAAGATATGACCAATACACCGTTAATTTTGGTTAAACCAAAAATGAAAATTGCGTCATCAGTCATTAATGGAACGAGTACTTATTTTATTATGAAAAAGCATTTTGCGTGTTCTTGGCAAATACTAATTAGCAATCCACTTTTAACTTAAGTGAATTTCCGGTTATAACCAAAACTTGACCAATTTCAATATAAAAAAAACGGCAATATTAAATGTTTACTCAAATACTTGAATCAAATTTGACCTTACCAAGAATATTTCCGATACTGGTATGCGAGTTCCACAGTCCAAAGATCAACCCTCTCTTTTTCTTCCCAAACCAGTTACTCATCACCGTAACAACTCCAGGCCATCCGGTTGTCTGAGCAATTCCCGCCAAACCCTTAAATCAATCATGTCAAAAATGCAATGTAGGAAAAGACTCAAGTTTCGAATTTACCTGCACCACAACATAATAACCCAAATTGTGGATGTTATAAGTCTTGCCAATTCCAAACAAGTAACTAAAAATGCCGGACATTAACATTCCCAAACTTAAAAAGTATCTCAAATTGACTCTTTCGGCGACGAATCCCGAAATGAACATGGCAACAGCGTAACAAAACAGAAACGAAGAATCCAATTCGCCCAACATTTGAGAAGCGTTGGCGTCAGTTCCATCTACAAGAAACATTTGGTAGTTTTAATAAGGAAAAAAAAGGTTGGTAGTACTGACTGAAAGGGGCCCAATCGCACCAGTTCCATTTGTTGTTGGGATCGATATCGGAAGGAGGTGGCAAACTACTGCAGTTTTGATGCAAGACGGCTTTAACGACCGAAATTGGTTTTCGCGACATGTGGTAGCACATGTACGCAAAGTACGTCAACACCACAACACTGGTACGGTAACTACAACAACGAAAGAACGCTAGAAAGTCACTCTAAGGTCTCACAAACAAATTACCATAATTCCCTGTTGAAATGTGTTCGGGGGCAGCACTTGTCGGTCAATTTCTGCAAAAATCGGACACCCCACGGAACATCTCTGGCATGTAAACTCATTTTAAGACGTCTCTTGATCAATCGCACGTTGCACCAGAGGAAACTGAACATAAATAACTGAGAAAGGAACAGAAACAATGACATAACCTTGAAAACGTGGCAATTATTTACTCACCCTTAACGACGCGGCAGTGGCGAAAAAGGAACCGAAAAGGGGCGCTTCGGGCCGTTATCGCTTCATAGTTGCTCCAAAGAACTGATAACGAATTTGCGCCCACTAAGCTTTTGTTGTCTTTTGATAAGAAGTGACATCTGACATTAGTTGCTGAGTTGACAAGTGGCAGTCACGTGGTCGATAGAGGTGGGCCCGACTTCCTGTAACAAATCGCCGATTTCGGTCGAAATTAAACAAAATTTTGACCAAAATAAACGCAATTCGATTGATAGGTTTAGAAAAAATAACGAAATAAGTGTTACTTCAAAAATAGTGGTTGGAAAAAATGTTTTATTAATATTAATGAGCCCATCTCTAACTTATTGCGCACGCATCTCGAGGTTTGATTGGTGGACGCAATTTTCTAACGGCGGTAAATTTGAAAATTCTTGTGACGCAGTGATAGATTTTAAAAGTGGTCACGTTTTTTAAGACGAGAGTTTGATGTTTTGTTGTTTAATTTCAAATTGTAAAACCTATCGAATCGAGGTTGCAAAATTAATTAGCGACGGCCCTGTATAATTGAAGCTACTACTTCGTCACGTCGTGACGTCACAAGTACAGTCTCTTTGGCAAGCGTTTGATTTCGGCGTCCCGTTAATAGCGATTTCTAATTCCCAATTGAGTTGGAGCTGCAGTTTTGGGGGGGATTTGTCGTTTTTGGGGGGACGCGGTTGCAGGGGATTCGGGCCGCCCGTTTTACAGTCGTCGGCGGTGCGGGTTGCCGACCTGCACTTTCCCTCCACAATGTACCGATGACGTTCAGTGACGTAGGTGACAAGCGAGATCTAGATGCGGCTGGCCGTACTAAAATCTAGTAGCCTGTAGGGTATTAATCGGTGGACGGGTTGACAGCAAAATACGGTGGAAAATGTCCGCGAAACCGTCTCCCGTGGAAAAACTGGTGCGCGTCGGCTATTACGAACTGGAGAAAACGATCGGCAAGGGCAATTTCGCCGTGGTCAAACTGGCCACTCACATCGTCACCAGGACCAAGGTAGATATTCGGACATCAAAACAGCTCAAATGTCAAAATTTAACAATCGACGTTCGGTCCGATTCTGCGGACGACGGGGGTTTTTCTTTTGTTTTTCCGCGACTCTTCCTTTGTCGCGATCGCAATCGGCGGCGGTGGTTTCGGGTCGGGGCGTTTTTCGGGGTCCGCGGCCCCCCGAATTCCCGACACTCGAGTGTCTTTGTTAATTACGGCGATTTCGCACCCGCGGCCAGATTCGCGATTGGCGCAACAACACGCTAATTCGCTGTGTAAATATTTGTAGGTTATGTCGTTTTTGTTTTCTTATTGGATTTCAAGGGCGAATTGATTTCTGTCATGTGTTTCCCGGAACGGCAATTGTTTTAGTCCCGCGATCCACGTTTTTCCCTTCTCGACCAGTTGTGGTGACAACAAACGGTTTCGGGGAATTGACGGGGTTGGGGGGGCGTAATTACCCCCCGAAACACCCTCAGTTTTATCGAAATTCGCGCTGTGAATCCCGAAATCAATTTGAAAAAAAACAACACCCTCTTGCGGCGTTAATGGGAAGCGCGGGTGGTTCGGGACCAATTCGCCGCGTGGCGGCGCTGGGAGCGTTTTTGGAAATTTTTCAAATTTCGAAAAAATTAAACTTTTTACTTTGGAGAAATTGGGGCAATTAGTCGAAATGTAGGTTGCAACAATAAACTATTCAATTATTGAAACTTTTTAATGCAAGTTTCTATTTATTTATTTTTTAATGAATTTCATACAAAGGGGCCCGGTTCGGTGTGAAATATGCATGTATTCCGAGAATTGAGGCGCACGCCTATTATTGTTTGTTTGTTGGAAGTCAACAATCGGTGGGAGAGACGCTCAGGTCGCGATTATATTTTTTTGTTGCTACAGGGCCCACTCAGGGGGTCTTCAGCCACTTCTTTGTTTTACACAAATAATAGCTTTTAGATTTTTTTTAAATGTCAGTGTCTGTTTTATCGGCAACGGTAACGTTATTTAGTTTTAGCCACGTTCCCACTGCCCTAAAAGTTGAGTTATCCTAAAGAGCAGAAAAAAGTTCTTCGGTGTAATCATAAAGAAAACTTCATTCTTTTTATGTGTATAAGAATTTTTGCAATTTTTATTTTAGTGAAGCTGTTATCTTGGCGCGCGTTCCAACGAAATCTTTTATGCTTTAGAGCAGTATAGAGGACGTTCTTCAATTCTTTTATATGAGAAAAAAGTAGCAGTATTTGATGAAAATAGTAGTTGCAGTCCTCCAAGATCTGCTGCTAACTTCATTTTACTTTGATTTTTTTGTGATGTGACGACTGCTGAAGTTCCAGTTTCAAAAATGTGAAATTGACGACCTTATTTATTTGACCTACTACTGAAGTTTTAATTGTAAAAAATTCAATTATTTAAGTCGTAGGTCTTATTGATAATGTTACTTATTTTACCTACTGCTTTGCTCAAGTTCTAGTTTCAAAAATTTCAAGTTAAAGTTATATTAACGACGTTAATCCTTTGACCTACTATGAAGTTTCAATTGTAAAAATTAGTTAATCAAGTTGTATGTCTTATTAATTACGTTAGTTGTTTGACCCGCTATTGAAGGTTTAATTTTAAAAACTGCACTTAATCAAGTTATGTCTTATTAATGACGTCAGTCGTTTGATCTACCGACGAAGTTCCAGGTTTAAAAATCCCAGTTTCTTAATACATATTATGTTGATGACGTCAGTTTTTTGGTCTACTGTTGAAGTTCCAGTTCCAAAAACATTAACTTAAATTTATATTGTTGACGTAGTCGTTTGGACTACTACTAAGGTTTCAATTTTAAAAATTCCAGTTACTCAAGTTACATGTCTTATTAATGACGTCAGTAAGGACCTACTGCTGAAGTTTCAGGTTCAAAAATCCCAGCTTCTCATGTTATATTGATGTTGGTAGTTTATTGACCTACGGTTGAAGTTCCAGTTCCAAAAATTTTAACTCAAATTTATATTGTTTACGTAGTCGTTTGGCCTACTACTAAGATTCCAATTTTAAAAATTCCAGTTACTCAAGTTACATGTCTTATTATTGACGTCAGTCGTTTGATCTACTGATGAAGTTTCAGGTTCAAAAATTTCAGCTTCTCATGTTATATTGATGTTGTCAATTTTTTGACCTACTGTTGAAGTTCCAGTTTGAAAAATCTTGCCTTAAATTGATATTTTTTACGTAGTCGTTTGGCCTACTACTAAGGTTCCAATTTTAAAAATTCCAGTTACTCAAGTTACATGTCTTATTAATGACGTCAGTCGTTTGACCTACTGATGAAGTTTTAGGTTCAAAAATCCCAGCCTCTCATGTTATATTGATGTTGTCAGTTGTTTGACCTACTGTTGAAGTTCTAGTTCCAAAAATCTTAACTCAAATTTATATTGTTTACGTAGTCGTTTGGCCTACTACTAAAGTTCCAATTTTAAAAATTCTAGTTACTCAAGTTACCTACATGTCTTATTAATGACGTCAGTCGTTTGATCTACTGATGAAGTTTCAGGTTTAAAAATTCCAGCTTCTCATGTTATATTGATGATGTCAGTTTTTTGACCTACTGTTGAAGTTTCAGTTCCAAAAATCTCAACTCAAATTTACATCGTTTACGTAGTCCTTTGGCCTACTACTAAGGTTCCAATTTTAAAAATTCCATTTACTCAAGTTACATGTCTTATTAATGACGTCAGTCGTTTGACCTACTGACGAAGCTCCAGGTTCAAAAATCCCAGCTTCTCATGTTATATTGATGATGTCAGTTTTTTGACCTACTGTTGAAGTTTCAGTTCCAAAAATCTCAACTCAAATTTACATCGTTTACGTAGTCGTTTGGCCTACTACTAAGGTTCCAATTTTAAAAATTCCAGTTACTCAAGTTACATGTCTTATTAATGACGTCAGTCGTTTGACCTACTGACGAAGCTCCAGGTTCAAAAATCCCAGCTTCTCATGTTATATTGATGATGTCAGTTTTTTGACCTACTGTTGAAGTTTCAGTTCCAAAAATCTCAACTCAAATTTACATCGTTTACGTAGTCGTTTGGCCTACTACTAAGGTTCCAATTTTAAAAATTCCAGTTACTCAAGTTACATGTCTTATTAATGACGTCAGTCGTTTGACCTACTGACGAAGCTCCAGGTTCAAAAATCCCAACTTTTCATGTTATATTGATGTTGTCTGTTTTTTGACCTACTGTTGAAGTTCTAGTTCCAAAAATCTTTGCTCAAATTTATTTTGTTTACGTAGTCGTTTGGCCTACTACTAAGGTTCTAATTTTAAAAATTCTAGTTACCCAAGTTACATGTCTTATTAATGACGTCAGTCGTTTGACCTACTGATAAAGTTTCAGGTTCAAAAATCTGAGTTTTTTATGTTATATTGATGACGTCAGTCTTTTGGCCTACTATTAAACTTACAATTTCAAAAATATCTATTCAAAGTTAGATACATTAGTCATTTAACCTACTAATGAAGTTCAAATTATAAAAATTATTACTGTGAAAATTCCAGTTACTCTAGTCGTTAGTCTTACTGATTACGTCAATTGTTTGACCTACTGCTACAGTTCTAGTTTCAAAATCCCAGTTACTCATATTATATTGATGTAGTCAGTGTTTTGATCTACTATTAAAGTTTCAGTTCTAAAAATGTTAACTCAAATTTATATTGATTACGTAGTCGTTTGACCTACTACTGAAGTATCAATTTTAAAATTTCCAGTTACTCAAGTTGCATGTCTTATTGACGAGCTTATTGATGACGTCAGTCGTTTACATATTGCTGAAGTTCTAGTTTCAAAAATGTCAACTCAAAGTTGATAACGTTGGTTGTTTGATCTACTACTGAAGTTAGAATTTTAAAAATTCCACTTACTCAAGTTATTTATTTCTGATGACGTCAATCTACTACCTCTTGCTAAAGTTCCAGTTTCCAAAAATTTTAGTTACTCAGGTTACATCATTGAAGACGTCAGTCTTTTGACCTACTGCTAAAGTTCCAATTTCAGAAATGTCAACTCAAAATTATATTGATTACGTTAGTCGTTGGAGAAGTTTCTTTTTAAAGATGTCAAATCTTGATGACGTTAATCGTTTGACCTACTACCGAAGTTCCAGTTCCAAAAATGACAGTTACTTAAATTACTACGTCTTTTGACGACATCGGTCGTTTGACCTACTGCTAAAGTTTCACTTTCAAAAACGTCAATTAGTTATATTGATGACGTCATTCTTTTGGCCTACTGCTGTAGCTTCACCAACATTTATTTTCGTCGTTGTCGCTCCTTATCGAAAATAAGTTTTGTTAGGTTAGTATGCAATGTAAATCGGGTCTCGAAATCTATGGAAATCGGACTTGACCCCCCCCGACCCTCAACGTAGGAGGTATTGAATGGCTTTCTTCGGCGAACTTATTGTGTTCATCCGGTGCTTATTGTTGATTTTAACCAGAGGCATACGAGGGGGTGGAGGCCTCAATTTTTGCACTTTCGCACTTTCCTCGCCGCTATTTCGCATATTTGTATTGCTGTAAGTTGTAACGAACGTTATGGGCAAGGAGTGAGTTGTGGCCGGGTCAATTCCGCGAATTAAAGCCAATCAAACAATTGAAATCACCGCCACATGTTTTATTGGCGGCCGTTGTCGCCGCCGCCGCCGCCGTCATGTCGATAAAGAAAATTACTACCTAATAAAATTTGTTTTTTTTTTCTCTTTTTTTTCCAGGTGGCCATAAAAATAATAGATAAGACTGCTTTAGACGAAGAAAACTTAACTAAAATATTCAGAGAGACTGCCATTCTAAAGAAACTAAGACATCCACACATAACAAGGCTGTATCAGCTGATGGAAACGAACCAAACCATATACATGGTGACGGAGTACGCAACAAATGGGGAGATTTTCGGTAATCACTTGAGACAAAAAAAAATAATTTTTTTTGTTATTTTTTATTTTTTTCCAGACCACTTGGTAGCGAAGGGTCGGATGTCGGAAGACGAAGCCAAACGGATATTTAGTCAAATAGTGTCGGCCGTAAGCTATTGTCATTCTCAGGGGGTAGTTCATAGAGATTTAAAGGCTGAAAACTTATTGTTGGACCACAATTTGAATATCAAGGTGAGTAGAGACGAGAAAAGACGCCAAAATATTTTTATCACGACGCAACTTTTCCAGCTCGCCGATTTCGGCTTCAGCAACCAGTTCACCGACGGCTGCTTATTGTCGACCTGGTGCGGATCGCCACCCTACGCCGCCCCCGAACTGTTCCAAGGCCTCAAGTACGACGGGCCTAAAGCCGACATTTGGGTGAGTGGCCCGAGACGACCACTCCAAGAAAAAACATTGCTATTTTATAACAAAAAAAAAAAACAACTGAAACGCCATTTAAAGTCCAAAGAAAAAAAAATTGAAACGCCATTTAGCCGCTAGTCCAAAAAGAACAATTGAAATTTTATTTAACC